>OX451740.1:1326207048-1327453050 GCA_948472305.1 Vicia faba
GTTCTTCTTTTCACGTAAATTAAAAAACCTTAATCACAACCTGGGGCAGGGTAGTTTTCTCAGTTAATCCAGGTACACAATGAATGACAGCAAAGAAGTCCTTCCAAATTAAAAGACGGGGATGGTTCCCTATAATCGTAAGGACAGACAGTCATTATCTCTCAAAAATAAAAGCCCATTAAGTCAAAACCTGTGAAGGAGACTTAAGAAAAAAACTGGGGCATCCCGCTGACTGTAATCACAAAAACACACAGTTCAGGCAAAAGACAAGGATAATAAAATCAAAAAGAAAGAGGTCCTGCAAACTCTCAACAAAAATGACTGCCTGTTCAAAATAACTGTCAGTATCCGAACCATCACTGGAATATCAGAGCAAAGACTCAAACAGGATCTAAATGCACAATTAGCTGAGTTTAGGATCGAAGAACATCACGAAGAACGGGTGGGTACAAATAAAATTTGAGCCTTTATCCTTTGTTTCTTAAACCGTGAACCAGGCCACGTTATAACCCTTAAAAGTCCTAGCTGAAGCATGGGTTAGTTCGAAAGTTAACTGTTACAAAAGGTATCCTGACTCCTGTAGGGCTTGCTATAAATCCTGAGTTGACGTCACATTTTACAAAATTTTCCTATCTTACTGAAAAAATGCATTTTCAAAAACTTCAATACAGACATAAGCTTTGCATTCTTAAAATAACATTGTTTGCATATGACTATTTGTTCAAACAGCAGAGAAATTCGCACGACGAATATCTAGTGAACAAAAAACCTTCTCAATAAAAAAGATCACCTCAAGTGGAAAAACACTTCCAACCAAGGGGCACGGCATGATCATTGTCCATCATCTGGGGCAGTCAAGTCAAGATTCTGAGAATCTCTCAAAGATGCCAAATAGCCAGGGGAAAATCTCCATCTGGGTCACTTGGGGCATTAGACATGAATTCCTGTAACGAATCTTGCATGATCAAACGAACATCTTCTGGTAGTATGGCAACACGACACTACCGACAGTGACAACTCCCTACGCTCTGAGAGCATGGACATGGTCAAAAAATATTGCGCATGAGCAAAGACCCGCTAGGTTGACACACCTAGGAAAAAATAAGGGCATCCCGGCGAACCAAAAAGGTTCGGGAAAAATTAGGGATAAAAACAAAAAGATATGTACACCTGGCAAGCCGAAAACCTGAAAAAGCGGCTTGGGAAAAAAAGGGTATCCCGGTGGACTGAAAATCTGAAAAGACAGTCCAGGAAAAAGTTAGGGATTAAAGCGTACGACTATGTCCCGTCATCTCGTCACTTTCCTACCAGAATAAGATTTGTCATTTCAATCAGTAATTACCAAGCACTGCATAGGTTGGGATAATACTCGACCCACAAGGCCTCCACAGGCACCTTCTCCCGCAGAAACAGGGACAGAAAAGTCTCGATGCAAAGTCATCGTCATATCCTCAGCATGCGTCCCAATAACATTCACTCCCTGCAGAGTAAGAGAGAGACGATGGTGTTAATTCTCCCCATCTGAGGCTCACAACCGCGAGTGAATCAGCGAAATTCTCCCCAAGCAGAGTTTATCTGTCACCAGCACTGGAAGATTATCCCTAGTGGAGTCTGGAAAATTATCCCCAGTGGAGTTTGAGAGATTATCCCCAGTAAAGTCACAACTGGAAAATCATCCCCAGTGGAGTTTGAAGAATTGTCCCCAGTAGACTCTGGAAGATTGTCCCCAGTAGAGTCTAAAAGGTTATTCCCCGTGAAGTCGCAACTGGAAAATCATCCCCAGCGGAGTTCTTTCCTTTCATGAACGGAAATTCAATCCCCGACAGGTTTCATTATCACCAACAACGGTAATTCATCCCCGCTGAATTTTTCCGTGGAATCCTCAACAGAGCATCTCTTCCCCACAGAGGCATTTCCTCGTCAGTTTATTCCCCAGTGGAATTATCCTCTCCTACAGGTTTATTCTCACAATCATCTTCATTCACTATCCCCAGTAGAAACGAAACATTCAATTCTTTTCTCCAGCAACAATCCGGGATTTATTTTCCCCAACTAAAAACATCACATTTCCATACATCATGACATGCATATGCATTATACGACACAATCTCATTTATTTTGAGAACATCATTGCTTGATACATATCATGCATTACATATAACTAACCTTTACCTTTCAGGAAGGATACGATTAAATTCTCACAAAATTCAAGCTATGAAGCTTTTACCTCAGTTGAATTACGAACAAGTTCCTGAATCTTGACAAAGATGTTTCCTCAGTTGAATTATGGACGAGTTCCTAAATCTCAGCAAAGATGTTTCCTCAGTTGAATTACGGACGAGTTCCTAAATCTCAACAGAGATGTTTCCTCAGTTGAATTACGGACGAGTTCCTAAATCTTGACAGAGATGTTTCCTCAGTTGAATTACGGACGAGTTCCTAAATCTTGACAGAGATGTTTCCTCAGTTGAATTACGGACGAGTTCCTAAATCTCAACAGAGATGTTTCCTCAATTGAATTACGGACGAGTTCCTAAATCTTGACAGAGATGTTTCCTCAGTTGAATTACGGACGAGTTCCTAAATCTTGACAGAGATGTTTCCTCAGTTGAATTACAGATGAGTTCCTAAATCTCAGCAAAAATGTTTCCTCAGTTGAATTACGGACGAGTTCCTAAATCTTGATAGAGATGTTTCCTCGGTTGAATTACGGACGCGTTCCTAAATCTCAGCAGAGATGTTTCCTCAGTTGAATTACGGACGAGTTCCTAAATCTTGACAGAGATGTTTCCTCAGTTGAATTACGGACGAGTTCCTAAATCTTGACAGAGATGTTTCCTCAGTTAAATTACGGACGAGTTCCTAAATCTCAGCAAAGATGTTTCCTCAGTTGAATTACGGATGAGTTCCTAAATCTCGACAGAGATGTTTCTTCAATTGAATTATGGACGAGTTCCTAAATCTCGACAGATATGTTTCCTCAGTAGAATACGGACGACCGGAGCTCCTAAAAATCTACTTCTCTCAACAAAGATCAGCCTTCCCCAGCGGAATCTTCCTCAACAACAGGTATACAAGCTCTCGCGAAGGAATCTCTTATGCGATCGACACTCCTTCAGATGGCATCTTTAAGCCCATCCCCTCGTCAGCAATTTCCAAATGGCATCTGTAAGCCCATTCCCGACATCACAAGACAATTACCACTTCGTGCGAGTGCAAATTTCTGGGCACTCTAGTGTTCAATCCTCTTCCACCTTCGGGTCACGACAGGCACGAAAGCTAATCTATATCATCAGGTTTAAGAAGATTGAACAGGGGCAGCTGTTGTACCCCAAAATTTTCCCTCCCATATTTCTCAAAACATTTCAAGAAAGATCCTCAAGTTGCTCAAGGAAGTCCAAGGGTTGGCCAGACAAGTTCTCTCCTAAGGCAGTCTACCCCAAATTAGGGTTTCATGTTGCATTAAGATACTTGAGTCCAAGTGGTCCCAAATTCTCAACATTGTCCTAATATGTTCTCAAGATCATCCATGTCAAGTTTCAAGCCTTGCAGAGAAAATTTGCTCAGTCAATTGCTCAAAGATCCAAAAGTCGACTGTGTTAGAGCAAAAGTCAATTGTGGCCCACATACAGTAAAACTTCAAGATTCTTGGTCAACATCCTCATTTTGAAATATATTTCATCATTTGATCAAGGGTTGATCATGATTCATCAAGGATTATTCATAAATCATCAAGACTCAAAAGTTGCTAAATTAGGGGTTTGTAGGAAAAGTCAACTCAACTTTGACCAAGCATAACTTTCTCATAATTTATGATAAATGACCCATACAAAGCTCATTTTGAATAGGATGCAATTCCCTACAATCCACATTCAGCTCCCAAGTTCAGAATATGCACTCACAAGAAGTTATGAATTTGGACATTATAGGTCATTTTGAAAAGTCAACAAAAAACACTTTTTTTTTGTCAAAGCTTCATACATGAGCATGGAATGTAAAAATGAGATGAAACCAAAAGGGTTGCTTAGAGGACATCTCAAGCTTTCTAAAAAGTCAAAGAACACCTCCAAAGAGTCAAAATTGAGAAGTTATGCATTGGTGAAGTTGACATTTTTTTGTAAAATTACCAAAAGTCAACTATCCCTAAAACTTCAATTTTAGCCAAATGGGCTCAATCTTTTTCACTTGTTTTGAGTTGGCAACATAGCCCACGAGCTCTATCCTTTGCCACTTGTCCATATCTTATTTTTATTATTTATTTTGATTTTTATTTGAATTAATTTAATTTAAGTCAAAATAAATCATATAAAATCAAAAACATTGAAAACAAAAGATTTGGTGGTTATTTCAGGTCTTATTACACAACTAGCATCATTCAAATTCGTGCAAGGCATTAGAGTGAACAAAAAGATTGAAAAAAGCCATGTTTGGAAAGATCTTAAAAGGGAATCAAATCAAATCAAAAATCATTGAAGGAGAAAGATTTGGACCAGTTTTGCAACCCTAATCCCTTCACTGATACATATAGAACGACGCCAGACCTAAAAAGAGGCTAGAGACAGGCGTATGAGCAAGAACCGGATTTGAAAAAAAGCAAGAAAAGTGTGAGATTGAAATCCCACTTAGAGGCATACTCAAGACCTTTGAACGATCCCAATCGCTTCCTGGGACTCTCTGCAAGCTAAATCAATCAAGAACAAGTCCATTTCAGTCTCAAATCGCACTGTAAGTCCATCACGACATGGCTCTGTTCTTGAATTCGAATCTCATGTTTTAAGCATTGTTAGGTTTAATTAATCATATATTCTTAATATATGGAACATATACAAGCTTTCTGCATCATTCAATTTCATTTATATGGCCTATATCGTAAATCACCATTGCTAGGTTCCGAAGCTTTGTTTTAGGGTTTTTGATTACAGGGAAAATTGGTCTTTGTAAGTGGTACCATTGTGTTCAAGATGATGAGACGAACTCAACCATGGTGCTAGTTTCCATTTATGTTGCCCATGGAGGATTTTGGAATGAACACGGCCTATAGCGACGGACAAAACGTCCGTAGGTAAAAGTGTTTTACTTTTACCCACGGAGAGAGGAAGGAGACGATTAGCTGTCATCCCATCATTGGCTTTTTTAAACATTGGCGCGCGTTTTTTAACAATTCTCCACTAATATTTGTTTTTGCATATTATTATTATTCCATTAAAGTACAGCAAAGCAAAATAGTCCAGTGGTAGCCAGCTGAGCGTTAAGGCTTTGGAAGGCTGGAGGTCAGGGGTTCAATCCCTGCCTCCAGCATTTGTTATTTTCACATTTTATTTTAGGGGATCCAATGTGCATGCAAGCCAGGAGACCACCATAGGTCTTCATCATCAATCATGCCAAGTGGCTGGATGGCCAAATCTGATGGCCATCCAGGAAGGAACACCCTAGGCCAAGTCAAACGTGCCATACAGGATCAAGAAAGTCAGCATGGATCACCACTAATGGGCTCAAGAAATTGCTATTGGCACCCCCATTCTCAGGCCCATTTTCTCTCTTCATCTCTTTTTATTTATTTTATTTAAATTTTTTATTTATTTACTAACCAATAAATTATTTTTCTTTTTTATCAAAAAATCACAAATAAAAAAAAACATTTTTTTATCCACTTAGATCTAGATTTTATTTTTAGTAAAAAAAATCAATTAATTTAATTCAGTTTGATTAATTTAGACAACCTTAATTATTTTTTACATAATTAAAATTAATTAGAATAAATAGGTTTTATTACTAACTTAATTATTTTATTTCTTTCCTAAAATAACAAAAACCCAAAAATATGTCATTTATTTATTTTCATTAATTAATTTAATAACTAATTAATTTAGCATTTAATTTTAAAACCTAATCTTTTTCTTAAAAAATATTAAAAACAATAAAAAAAACATTTTTCTTTTTTAGGATAAAAGGGTCAAAACCCTATTCTTCTCGTCGATCTAATTTTTAATCGCGCGCTTTATTTTTATTTTGCCCAATTATTGTATCTGCTCACAGTTTGTAATAATTTAATTAGGACTTTTACATTTATTTACTTTTACCGCTTTTAATTTCAAAGGGTTTGTTTTTGGCTATGTAAATACCTGAAGCCTTTTAATAGCTTAGTTTAAATTCCGCACTTTAATTTCCGCAAATATTTAACTTCTAGATATGTGAATAATTAGGGTTTGTATGACAAGAATGTATGTTTAATCTTAAAACGGTTAGATCACCTTAAACATGTGCAAAGATAAATAAATATGAAACTAAATCACTCGCACATGCGCACTCCTAGGGTACACTCCCACTTGGTTGCCTTCGTTAAAACGGTCATTGAGTATAGGATATTTTAGTCGTCGTCCTTTTGTCTAAAGATCATAGTTGCCTCGAAAAAGTTGCCTCGGAAAGGTTGCCTCGGATAATGGATCTAAGACTTTAGGGTTAATACTAAGACGTCCTAACATTGCTTTAGTGACCGTACGTCCCTTTTCGAATTGACCCTCAAACTCCAACGACGGTGCTACCTACTCACTAATAGTGGGATAGTGCTGTCTAAAGGAAACAAGCATAGAACGATTCTTTTTTCGAGTAGGTAGATTAGTTCTTAAGTACTTGCTCAATCAAAACAAATTTTTCACACTTACACTCTTTTACAAACAAGTTTTCAAAAACACTTCATTACACTCTTGAAGACAGAAGCAAGAGTTAAATCGAAGTTAAAACAAAAACTTTTCAAAACCCACAAGCACAAAGAAAACAATTTTGAAAATGATGAGCAAGTACCTAAGAGCCCGTAGATAACTACGGATAGAAAGGGTGTTAATACCTTCCCTTTCTATAATCTACCCCCCTTACTCAGAAATATCTAGAAAAAAGAATTTTTCTGTGCTTTTTTCCTTTCCTTGTTGGATAAAATAAAAGTCGGTGGCGACTCTTGCTTACCACGACATTTTGCAAACACAAACGCAAAATGCAAACCAGCATTTCAAAACAGTCCGGTTCTGGCCACCGTATCACATTAGTGATAAAGGTATTCAGGTGGACCCTGCCAAGGTAAAAGCCATATAGGAGATGCCAGCTCCCCGCATAGAAAAATAGGTTAGAGGCTTTTTGGGACGTCTGAACTACATCGCCCGATTTATTTCACATTTGACTACTACTTGTGAGCCAATCTTCAAGCTGCTAAAGAAAGATCAAGTGGTAAAATGGAATGATGAATGTCATACCGCTTTCGAAAGGATAAAAGAATATCTCCAAGAGCCACCAATGTTGATGCCTCTAGTTAAAGGAAGACCTTTGATCTTATACTTGACAGTGTGGGATAATTTAATGGGGTGCGTGTTGGGGCAGCATGACGAGTCTGGCCGAAAAGAGCATGTTGTTTACTACCTTAGCAAAAAGTTTACCGACTGTGAGACCTGATACTCACTGCTCGAGAAAACTTGCTGCACTTTGGCATGGGTTTCTCGTCGGCTGAGACAGTATATGCTGACTCACACTACCATATTGATATCAAAGATGGATCCAATCAAGTATATCTTCGAAAAGCATGCCTTGTCCGGAAGAATAGCGAGATGGCAGATGATCTTAACTAAGTATGACATCCAATACACAACCCAGAAAGCAATCAAGGGGAGCGTATTGGTGGATCATTTGCACATCAGGCCGTGGACGACTACCAATCCATGAATTTTGAGTTCCCAGATGAGAACATCATGTTGGTGACCGACTGTGAAGAACCTGGACCGGATGAAGGACCTGAGGAAGGATCCAAATGGTCTATGTATTTTGATGGAGCCTCGAATGCATTTGGTAATGGTATTGGCGCTGTGATCATATCTTTGGAGGGTTGTCATACTCCTTTCACCGCCAGATTATGTTTTAACTCCACCAATAATATGGCGGAGTACGAGGCATGCATCCTGGGTCTTCGAGCTGCTATTGACCTGAGGATTAAGTTCTTGAGTGTATTCGGAGATTCTGCTCTAGTGATCAGTCAGATCAAAGGCGGGTGGGATACGAAGCACCCAAATCTTATTCCTTACAATGAGTATGTACTGACATTGCTTCCTCACTTCGAGGAGATAACTTTTGAACATTTCCCTAGAGAGGAGAATCAGTTAGCAGATGCGCTAGCTACCATGTCTTCTATGTTCAAGGTCAGATGGGACAATGAAGCTCCCCAGATTACCATCGAGAGGTTGGACGAACCCGCACATTGCTGTGACATTGAGATGGAGGAGGTAGCAGATAAACCCTGGTTTCACGAAGTAAAGAGGTATCTTAAGGCTCAAGAATACCCTGAGGGTGCATCTGTTAATGATAAGAAGTTCTTGTGAAGGTTCGCCGCGAAATGCTTCATCAGTAATGATGTCCTTTACAAACGTAACCATGATTCGACTTTACTGCGATGTGTGGACAAGAGCGAGGTAAAAAGGATCATGGTAGAGTTACATGAAGGTACCTTCGGAACTCATTCCAGTGGGCATACCATGGCAAAGAAAATCCTACGGGCAGGATATTATTGGTCCACTATGGAAGCCGATTGTTATCAACACTCTCGGACCTATCATAAATGTCAAGTCTATGCTGATAAGGTGCATGTACCTCCAGTTCCTCTAAACGTATTGACAACTCCTTGGCCTTTTGGAATGTGGGCATCAATTTAATCGTCAAGAAGAGACTTACTGCTATCTGTCATGGTCAGACATATCAAAAGCGGATGATCAAGGCTTTTAACAAGAAAGTCAGACGACAAGAATATCAAGTTGGGGATCTGGTGACCAAACGCATCATTCTACCGCAAGGTGATCCCAGGGGTAAATGGACCCCCACGTACGATGGGCCATTTATGGTTAAGAACATCTTCTCAGGAGGAGCCATGATTCTAACCACCATGGATGGTGACGACCTTCCTCACCCCGTCAATGCAGACATAGTGAAAAAATAATATGCATAATAAAAGACCCGCTAGGTTGACTGGCCTAGGAAAAAATAAGGGCTTCCCGGTGAACCAAAAGGGTTTGGGAAAAAGTAAGGGATGAAAATGGAAAAAAACTGTACACCCGGCATGTCGAAAACCTGAAAAGGTGGCTTGGGCAAAAAAGGGTATCCCGGTGGACTAAAAACCCGAAAGGGCGATCCAGGCAAAAATTAGGGATTGAAGCGTAACACTATGTCTCATCGGATCATCTTACAACTAGACTTCGGTATCGACTATCAAGCTCGGACGACGCCAATCAATCTGATCTACCTTCAACCAAGTAGAAAAGTGATGAGATGCTCGAAGATATAAAGGCAATAGCAGAGTTGGAACCCAGTGGGATTGTTCACATAGCTGTTTTTCTTTTTCACAAATTGTATAATTTCTATCTTTTGGCGGTGTTCTCTTACTAGGAGGTCAGCCTCTTGTACAAAACGCCTATTATAGGCTAACTTCAAGGATCAATACAATTCATTTTACGATAAATTTCAAAAAAAAATGTTTTTCTTTTTCTGTTTTGTTTTGCAAGAACATCCAATGATTCATTTTTGATATATGCATTTGAAAATAATTGTTGTTCATAAATACTTACATGCGAAACAAGAGACAATTACTCGTAATTCCAAGAACAGGGGTAAACAAGAAATGTCCAAACCTTACAGTTACGCTACCCACCAGGTACAGGACAGAGACAGCTTGAGAATATGACTAAAGGTACATACACTCCCTGCAAGGTAAAAGGCATCTAAAGACAGTGGTGTTAGCTCTCCCCAGCCGAAGTTCATAATCGCGAATGAGTCAGCAAAATTCTCCCCAAGCAGAGTTTATCTATCACCAGCACTAGAAAATTATCCCCAGTGGAGTTTATTTCTTCCACAAGCAGAAACTCAGTCCTCAACAAAGATTCATTATCACCAGCGACAGTAATTCATCCCCAGCCGAGGTTATTTCTCCAAATCAACAAATCTTCTAGCAGAGTATCTCTTTTCCCCACAGAGTCATTCTCTCGCCAATTCATTCTCCAGCAGGGTTATTCTCCGCCAATTTATTCTCAATTCATCTTCGGTTTTTATCCCTAGCAAGCGCGAAAAACTCAACTCCTTGAACTCTTCAACAGTAGTCCGGGATTTATTCTTCCCAGCTAGAGAACATCACAAGAATATTGCATATCCATACATCATGGCATACACATATGCATCATACAACACAATCTCATTTATTTTGAGAACATCATTACTCAATACATGTCATACATCATGACATTACATACGACTAACTCTTTACCTTTCAGGGAAAGATATAATCAAATTCTCACAAGCTCTCTGGTTTAGTCTAATCAATGCTAAGATTTATGTTCCAGTTCAAGTTATGAAGCCCGGATTCGACCGGATAATATCTTGATTTTTTCTCCATCATACTATGAAGCCCGGAAATCGACCGGAAAATAGTTGAACCCTCAGCAAATTACTGTGAAGCCTGGAATCGACCAGATAGCAGTACAAAGCACCATGAAGCCTGGAATCGACCAGATAGTGGTACATCTTAAATTCAAGCTATGAAGCCCGGATTCGACCGGATAGTATCTTGATCTCTACAAAGCACCATGAAGCCTAGAATCGACCAGATAGTGGTACATCTTAAATTCAAGCTATGAAGCCTGGATTCGACCGGAAAGTATCTTGATCTCTACAAAGCACCATGAAGCCTGGAATCGACCAGATAGTGGTACATCTTAAATTCAAGCTATGAATCCCGGAATCGACCAAATAATATCTTGATTTTCTCCAAATACCATGAAGCTTGGAATCGACCAGATAATGGTATAAGGCGTTGTGAAGCCTAGATTACGACCAGATAATAACAAAGAATACTATGAAGCCTGGAATCGGCCAGATAGTGGTACATCTTAAATTCAAGCTATGAAGCCCGTATTCGATCGGATAATATCTTGATTTCTCTAAATACCGTGAAGCCTGGAATCGACCAGATAATGGTATAAGACATTGTGAAGCCTGGATTACGACCAGATAACAACAAAGAATACTATGAAGCCTGGAATCGACCAGGTAGTGGTATATCTTTAATGCAAGTTATGAAGCCCGGATTCGATCGGGTAGTATCTTGATTTCTCCAAATACCGTGAAGCCTGGAATCGACCAGATAATGGTATAGGACGCTGCGAAGCCTGGACTCGACCAGATAACAGCAAAAGACACTGAAGCCTGGACCCGACCAGATAAAAGTATGAGACACTGTGAAGCTTGGATTTCTACCAAATAGCAGTTTACTTTGCCAATTACTAAGAATCCCAGAATCGACCGGATATTAGTGTGCCTTAAATTCAAGTTGAAGCCCAGAGGCGACCGGATAACAACTTAATTCCTTCTGAAGCCTGGATTGCGACCAGATAAGAATTGAGAAATTGTGAAGCCTGGAAGACGACCAGATAGCAAGCCTAATCTCATCCCCCCAATAAGTCACTGTAAAGTCTGGAGCACGACCAGATAACAGTCGATCTTATTTTTCTCAGCAAATCACTGTAAAGCCTGGATCATGACCAAATAGCAGTTCACTTGCACCTCCTCGACTGAGAGATGATTCCCCAGTAGAATAACGGACAACTGAAGCTCCTAAAATTCTACTTCTACCACGACAGAGACCAGCATTCCCCAGTGTAATCCTCCTCAACCACAGGTATACGGGCTCTCGCAAAGGAATCTCTTATGCGATCGACACTTCTTCTGATGGCATCTTTAAGCCCATCTTCCGAATTCAACTTCCAAATGGCATCTATAAGCCTATTCCCGACATCACAAGACAGATACCACTTCATGTGAGTGCAAATTTCCAGGCACTCTAGTGTTTAATCATCTTCCACCCTCGGATCACGAAAGGCAGACAAGCCAATCTACATCCTCGGGTTTAAGAAGATTGAACAGGGGCAGCTGTTGTACCCCAAAATTTGCCCTCCAATATTTCTTAATACATGTCAAGTGAGGTCCTCAAATTGCTCAAGGTAGTCCAAGGGTTGACCAAACAAACCCTCTCCTAAGGCAGTCTACCTCAAATTAGGGTTTCATTTTGCATCAATATGCTTGAGTCCAAAGGGTCTCAAATGCTCACCATTGTCCTAATATGTTCTCAATATCATCCATGTCAAGTGTGATACGGTGGAAGAGAACTGACTGTTTTTGGAATGCTGGTTTACATTTTGCGTTTGTTTTTGCAAAATGTCACGGTAAGCAAGAGTCGCCACCGTCTTTTATTTTATCCAACAAGGAAAGGAAAAAAGCACAGAAAAATTCCTTTTTCGAGATGTTTCTCGGGTCCGGGGGGTAAATTATAGAAAGGGAATATGTTAGCACCCTTTCTATCTGTGGTTATCCATGGGCTCTTAGGTACTTGCTCAAAGTGTTTTCAAAATTTGCTTTTCTTTGTGTTTGTGGGTTTGAAAAGAGTTTTTTATTTGAAAAGTATAAGTGCGAAAAGTTTTGTTTTGTTTTGAGAAAGAGCAAGTACTTAAGAACCATCTACCTACTCGAAAAAGGAATTAATCTGTACAAATATCCTTTAGACAATGCTATTGCACTATTGATGAGTAGGTAGCATCGTCATTGGAGTTTAAGGGTCAATTCGATTAAGGGACGTGTGGTCACTAAAGCAATGTTAGGATGCCTTAGCGGTAACCCTAATGTCTTAGATCATTTATTTTGAGGCAACAATATATGAGGGAATCGTTTTGAGGCGACTATGATCTTTGGACAAGAGGGCGACCTCTAAAACGACCTATACTCAATGACTGTGTACGAAGGCAACCAAGTGGGGTGTACCCTAAGAGTGCGCATGTGCGAGTGTGTTGTTTTTCAGTTAATTTACCTTTGTACATGTTAATGGTGATCTAAGTTAATTTTAGGTTAAACATTCATTCTTGTCATGCATCCCTATTATCAAACATCTAACAGTTATATTTTTGCAGAAAATAAATTGCGAAATTTTAAATTACAAGGCTTCGGGTATTTACATCGCCAAAAACAACCCTTTGAAATTTAAATGCGGAAAATAAATAAAGCGACAATTAAATGGTCCTATTAGCTATTACAAACTGGGAACAAGTACAATATTGAGTAAATAGATCGCGTGCGGAAAATTAAATTGGGCGCAAGTTCCAGGGTTTTGACCCTTTGTTATTAAAGAAAAGATTTTTTTTGTTGTTTTTAATATTTTTTAAAGAAGAGAATTTAGGTTTTAAAATTAAATGCTAAATTAATTAGTGATTAAATAATGAAAATAATTACAAGACCTATTTTTGGTTTTTGATTATTTTAGGGGGAAAAAATAAAGTACAATTAAGTTAGTAATAAAACCTATTTATTCTAATTAATTTTTAATTATTTACAAAATAAATGAAAGTTATATAAAATTAACCTAATTAAATTAATTAATATTTATTGATAAAAAATAAAATTCTAAATTTATTTGGACATAAAAATATTTTTGTGATTTTTGATAAAAACGAAAATTAATTAATTGTTAGTAAAAATAATAAATAAATTACTTAAAGAAAAATATAGAAAAAGGAAATAAAGGGTGAGAAATGGACCTGATTTTAGAGTGCAACAACTGTTGGTGTCATGTGTAAGCTATTCTGTTTTGGATATTTGTGTTTTGGCTTTTGGCCATTTGTATTCTGGCTTCAGCGTTCCTTAACCTTCTCAGGATGTCTGTCTCGCCATGTATTGGTGTCATGTGTAAGCTGTTCTGTTTTGGCCATTTGTGTTTTGGCTTTTGGCCATTTGTGTTTTGGCCTCAACGTTTCTTAATGAACCTGTATGGGATCCTGTCTAAATCTGCAGTGTTGAATCTCATGAACACATTAAATAAATTACTATATATCATGAAATACAAATAAAGCCAATATAAGAAGAAATTTAATGTTTAAGCCAATATGGCATGTATGAGTGATTATACCCTTTTGATCATGGAGATCAAACCAGCCTTACCCTTACTGGAGAAGTAGTGATATGAATTCTTTTTTGCCCTTTTGATCATGGAGATCAAGTCAGCTTTACCCTTACTGGAGAAGTAGATGTTGGTTTGTAACCGGGATGGCTTGTTTGTAGTGAGAGGGGGATTTGTAATAAGGATTTCAAGGTTTTAGGGTTCTTGAAAGAATTTGATATTCTGACAACGTTGTGGCAAGGTTTTTTTCTCTCTCTTTGTTTGTGTGAAAAGAATGAGATTATATAATGGAAATTAGAGCAAAGAAAATGGGCTTTGAATGTGCAATTCGGCCTCCAATGTTCACTTCAGTTCGTCACGTTGCAGACTAAATTTCAGGGGCTTAAGTGCAATTTTTGAAGTTTAAATGTGAAAACAAAATGTAGCCGACGTCGAGAACTAACTCCTGTCTGAAAATCGGCTCAATCGGATAAACAGTGAATTAGTTATGAATTTTTGAAGTTTCAGCTCAGACAAACTTATTTTGGGCTCCAGTGTCGAGTCTGACACGTTCTTCAATAAAAAACTGGTATTGATCGGAGCATAATTCGGTCTCGACTTTTGAAGCAAAGTTGTAGATATCTGAGTCAGTGACCTTGTGTAAAAATATGAGCCCGATCCGATAAAAATTGACCGAGTTATAAATTTTCGAAGTTTCGATCCAGATAAAATAATATTCAGCATTCAGGATTTTCGACGCGTCACGTGTACTCTGAGCAAAAAACGAAGACCTTTTGGATACCGTTCTGTGATCGGTGGAAATAGAACTGACTGTTTTTTAGCTGGTTTCGCGAAATGTCGCGGTAAGCAAGAGTCGCCACCGTCTTTTATGTTCTCCAATATGGAAAGGACAAAAGCACAGCAAAATTCCTTATTCGAGATGTTTCTCGGTTCGGGAGGTAGATTTATAGAAAGGGAAGGTGTTAGCACCCTTTTATCCATGGTTATCCATGGGCTCTTAGGTACTTGCTCTTATGTTTTCAAAAGATTGTTTGCTTTTCAAGTGTGTGTGGGTTTTGAAAAAGTTTTGTTTGAAAGATTTCTAAGTAACTCTTGTATCTGTCCTCAAGAGTGTATGAAAAATTTGTTTGAAATCTTTTAGAAAGTGTGAGGTGTGAAAAGTTGTTTTTGTTTGTTTTGAAAAGAGCAAGTACCCATGAGATCTACCTACTCTAAGGAATTAAGCTGTGTAAGAGTCCTTTAGATAGTGCTATCCCACCATTGAGAGGTAGGTAGTACCATCGTTGGAGGTGTTCGGGTCAATTCGATTATCGGGACAGTATGGTCACCGAAGCAATGGTAGGACACCTTAGAAGTAACCCTAAAAGTCCTAGATCCTTTGTATCTGAGGCAACCGTTTCGAGGCAACTGGATCTTTTGGACAGAAGGGTGACCTCTAAGACGTCATATACTTGATGACCACGTTTCGAGGCAACGAGTGAAGCGTACCCTAGAAGTGGCATGTGCTTTGTGTGTTGTTTTTCAGTTAATGTTTATCTTTGATCATGTTATTTGTGAGCTACGGGTTAATTTTATTTACATACATTCTTTCATGCATTTAACAGTTAGGGGTGCGGAAAGTAAATTGCGGAAAGATAAATTCTACGCTATTACAAGGTGCGGGTCTATACATCGCCAAAAATACAAAGACCCGTTTTGGTAAATAAGTACGAGAAATTAAATAAAGCGGTAAACCTATTTACTATTACATTCCTGGAAGCAATTACATAATAATCAAAATAAAATACGCGCGAATAAAAATTAATCGGGAACGTTCTAAGGGTTTTGACCCTTTTAAGAAAAGAAATGAATTTTTTTGTCTTTTTTGAATTAAATGAAATTAAAATTAATGACTAATTAATTAATTTATTAAAAGAAAATATTTTTGTATTTTTATGTTTTTAATAAAATAAAATAAAAAGAATTGAAATTAAAAGTTAATAAAGATCTAATTCTAAATTTATTTTAGTTATTAAGAAGAAAAAAAAGGTTAAAGTTGCCTAATTAAAACTAATTCAATTTATTAGTATTTATTTACAAAAATAAAATGAAATTAATAACAATAATAATATTAGTTCTTTTTTTGGATTTTTTATGAAAATATTAATTATGTTAGGTTAATTAACAATAATGATAATAATTAAAAAATTAGTTAAAAGAAAATAAAAAAGGAAAAGAAAACAAAAGAAAATAAAATAGAACCATAGGGGTGTTGGGCCAGAATTGAGGGTTTGTTTAGCATTGTTGTGGCCCATTTGCAAAAAGTCACGTTGACTCCTGGAATCATGTGCGTATGGTTGACTGAAAAGCATGGTGCTCATCATTTCCTGGCCACTGGATTGTTGTTTGTAGACACTTGGCATACTGAAGCGTCAGGGCACATGGTGTACCACTTTTAGAAACCTGCACAGGAATACATTGAGAAAAAATGGAAACAAGGAAATTGAGGGACCTGGGAATACTTACAGTGCTTGATAATGGACCTTAGGACGTGGCAAGGGTTGCTTTAGCTTCAGGGTATGGCAAAGAAGAGAGTCACGTTCTCCTCTTGGCCTGAAAATGCTTGCAAAAACTCCTTTTGATCTCACACTTTTTTTGACAAATTTTGAACTTTTCTCTGGCCGTTTGTGCACTTTTTTTAGGTTGTGAATGAGGCTTGCAAGGCTTGTATATATAGTAATGAGTGAGAATAAGTCACATTAAGGAGCTTTTAACCATTGCCATTAAGCTTTGGATTTTCTCATAACCACCATTAAAGAAACTTGCCATTTTTGTTCAAAACTTGAATTTCATGCTCATAATAGGCTTGGCATGAATTTGGTAGGTGATTCATGACATATAAAAGTCATTCAAAACTCAAAGATACCATTTAATTCATTTTTTGATTTTTATTTGAATTATTATGGATTAAAGTGAATTAAATCCATAAAAATTAAATAAAAATGAAAAAATAAATGTTTGGTCTTGTAATGGGTCATGGGACACGTGGGTGGCATGACAAGGCTGAACCAAGTGGAAAAAAGTGGGCCCTTTTTTCAAAAATTGAAGTTTCAAGGATAGTTGACTTTTGCCATTTCACAAAAATTTCTCAACTTCTCCAATGCATAGTTTGCTCAATTTTGATCATATGAACATGTTCTTGGACATTTTGGAAAGGTCTTGAAGTCCTCTAACCAATGCCTTTGGTCCCATGTCATTTTGATTTACCAATATCAAGTTATGGTCTTTGACTTAAAATGCCTTTTTGTTGACTTTTAAAAATGACCTATAATGTTGAAATTGATAACTTTTTGTGAGAGCATTTCTTGGACTTGGAATGTGAAGATGAGTTGTAGGAAATGTGCTCCCCTTAAAAATAAGCATTGGATGGGATTTTTCTGATGAACCATGAAAAAGTTATGCCTTGGTCAAGTTACAGTTGACTTTTCAGCTGTCCAAAAATGAAAACTTTTGCATCTTGATGATTTTTGAGCCATTCTTGAGGAATTATGATCAAGACTTGATCAAATGATGATTGTGGCTTCAAAATAAGATGTTGACCAAAAATTTTGACTTTTGACTGCCAAATGACCATTTTGCCCCTGCAGTTGATTGTGAGGCAATTAGGGTTTTTGATTGTGCAACTTGACCTTGTGAGCCTTGAAACTTGACATGTAGGTGCTTGACAATGTATATGAGCATATGGGACTTGATTGAGCCCTTGAAAACCTCAACTTCCTTGCAAGAACCAAAACCCTAATTTGACTGGCTTAGGAGGGTGTTTGAACTGTGCAACCCTTAAGTAGACTTGAGCAAATTGAGATGATGCTTGTCAAAACTTTGAAGAATATGGGAGGGAAAATTTTGGGGTACAACAGTTGCCCCTGTTCAATCTTCTTAGACCTGAGGATGTAGATTGGCTAGCGTGCCTTTCGTGATCCGAAGGTGGAAGATGATTGAACACTAGAGTGCCTAGAAATTTGCACTCACATAGTAGAATATCAGCAATGTGATGTCGGAATGGGCTTACAGATGCCATTTGGAGAGATGGTGGATAGGAGGATGGGCTTATAGATGCCATCTGGAGATGTGACAGAACCTTGTCGGGAATGGGCTTATAGATGCCATTTGGAAAGATAGTATGGGAGGATGGGCTTATAGATGCCATCTGGAGATGTGACAGAACCTTGTCGGAAATGGGCTTATAGATGCCATTTGGAGACTGTTGGTAGGTGGATGGGCTTATAGATGCCATCTGGAGGTTGTCTGTTGAATTGTAATTTTTGTAAGTTGAAAGAGGGAACCTGTGTAGGGTTTCGTGATGATGAGCTCGTGTAAAACTGCATCTTGGAAAGAAGGACACCTGTGTAGGGTTGACTGATGATGAGCTCGTGTAAAACTGCATCTTTGAAGGAAGGAAACCTGTGTAGGGTTTACTGATAATGAGTCCGTATAAGACTGCATCTGAAATGGAGAAGGAACCTGTGTACGGTTACTTTGATGACGAGTCCGTGTAAAACCGCATCTAGAGCTGAGAAGGAAACCTATGTAGGGTTTACTGGTGACGAGTCCGTGTAAAACTACGTATGGAGTTTGAGAAGGGAACCTGTGTGGGGTTACTTTGATGATGAGCCCGTGTAAAACTGCATCCTGGAAGAAGTAAAACCTGGGTAGGGTTTCTGATGACGAGTCCGTGTAAAACTACGTCTGGAAGAGAGAACCTGTGTAGGGTTTCTTTGATGATGAGCCCGTGTAAAACTGCATCCTGGAAGAAGTAAAACCTGGGTAGGGTTTCTGATGACGAGTCCGTGTAAAACTGTATCTTTGGAAAGAGAGAACCTGTGTAGGGTTTCTTTGACGATGAGCCCGTGTAAAACTACGTCTAGAGAGAGAGAACCTGTGTAGGGTTTCTTCGGGATAAGTTCGTGTAAAACTTATGGAGGAACCGGGGTAAGGTTACTTCGGTGACAAGTCCGTGTAAGACTTCTGGAGGAACCGGGGTAAGGTTACTGCAGGATAAGTTCGTGTAAAACTTCTGGATGAACCGGGGTAAGGTCATCTTGAGATAAGTCCGTGTAAGACTTCTGGAGGAACCGGGGTAAGGTTACTGCAGGATAAGTTCGTGTAAAACTTCTTGATGAACCGGGGTAAGGTCATCTTGAGATAAGTCCGTGTAAGACTTCTGGAGGAACCGGGGTAAGGTTACTGCAGGATAAGTTCGTGTAAAAACTTCTTGATGAACCGGGGTAAGGTCATCTTGAGATAAGTCCGTGTAAGACTTCTGGAGGAACCGGGGTAAGGTTACTGCAGGATAAGTTCGTGTAAAACTTCTTGATGAACCGGGGTAAGGTCATCTTGAGATAAGTCCGTGTAAGACTTCTGGAGGAACCGGGGTAAGGTTACTGAAGGATAAGTTCGTGTAAAACTTCTTGATGAACCGGGGTAAGGTCATCTTGAGATAAGTCCGTGTAAGACTTCTTCTGAAAGAAAAGGAACCGGCGTAAGGTTACTTCAGGATAAGTTCGTGTAAAACTTCTTGATGAACCGGGGTAAGGTCATCTTTGAGATAAGTCCGTGTAAGACTTCTGGAGGAACCGGGGTAAGGTTACTGCAAGGTAAGTTCGTGTAAAACTTCTTGATGAACCGAGGTAAGGTCATTTTGAGATAAGTCCGTGTAAGACTTTTTCTGAAAGAAAAGGAACCGATGTAGGGTTACTTTGATGATAAGTCCGTGTAAGACTTCTTCTGGAAGAAAAGGAACCGGTGTAGGGTTACTTTGATGATAAGTCCGTGTAAGACTTCTTCTGAAAGAAAAGGAACCGGTGTAGGGTTACTTTGATGATAAGTCTGTGTAAGACTTCTTCTGGAAGAAAAGGAACCGGTGTAGGGTTACTTTGATGATAAGTCCGTGTAAGACTTATTATGGAAGAAAAGGAACCGGTGTAGGGTTACTTTGATGATAAGTCCGTGTAAGACTTCTTCTGAAAGAAAAGGAACCGGTGTATGGTTACTTTGATGATAAGTCCGTGTAAGACTTCTTCTGGAAGAAAAGGAACCGGTGTAGGGTTACTTTGGTGATAAGTCTGTGTAAGACTTCTTCTAAAAGAAAAGGAACCGGTGTAGGGTTACTTTGATGATAAGTCCGTGTAAGACTTCTTCTGAAAGAAAAGGAACCGGTGTAGGGTTACTTTGATGATAAGTCCGTGTAAGACTTCTTCTGGAAGAAAAGGAACCGGTGTAGGGTTACTTTGATGATAAGTCTGTGTAAGACTTCTTCTGAAAGAAAAGGAACCGGTGTAGGGTTACTTTGTGATGGGTCCGTGTAAGACTTCGTCTGAAAATTGAGAAGGAACCGGTGTGGGGTTTCCTGATGATGAGTTCGTGTAAAACTACATCTGAAGTTGAGAAGGAACCAGTGTGGGGTTACTTCATGATGATCAAGTGGATGATTGTCCTGTCTGGTTTCAGATATTAACCCATGATCAGTCATCCACAGAATTTTCCTGGCTTGTTACCAATGTTGATCTGGAACTGTAGAGGTAGATGGTAATCATCTTTTGATTGACCTTTTCCTGAAAAGGCAAAACGTTAGCTGTATGCAGTGTCATGATGCATGAACTGCATGAGATTAAGATGTTCTCAAGAATAAATGAGATTTGTGTGTTATGATGCGTATATGCATGCGTCATGGTGTATGATAATGTGATGAATGTCTATGAATGTATCTTCGTCTAGGAAAATAAATCCTTGACGAACGCCAGGAAGTTGAATCTTGGGCTGAGGTTGAAGAGTAGAGTTCTTCATTTCCGCTGGGGATGATGGTTGCAAGAATAAACCGGTAGGAGAGGATGACTCTATTGGGGAATAAACTTGATGAAGATATTACTCTGCGGGGAATTACTCTGTGGGAAGAGATACTTCGCTGAGGTTTTGATGATAACTCCGCTGGGGATTCCCGTTGATAAATTTTGTTGGGGAATTTGATGAATTCCGCTGGGGATAGGAAGAACTTCGCCGAGGACGATCTTTCTGTGGTAATTAGCTGAGGATAACCCAGTTAGAACCTGGTGGGGAATAACCTTTGAATAGAACCGGGGAGATGCGTTCGTACTCTGCAGGGGATAAGCTTCCAGAATCTACTGAGGAGATTAATTCAACTCTCCTGGGGAAACTTTTGAGACTGTACTGGGGAAGTGGCTCCACTGGGGTGTCTGTATTCCGCCGGGGAACAATCTTATATTAAGACTGCCGAGGATGCTTGCTTAGGAACATCTGTATACTCCGATGGGGAATATTGAGATTTTCTGGGGGTACCCAACTTCCTTAGGGCTGACAGTAGCCTAACTCTGCTTGGGGAGAGCGTTGCTGACTTGCTAGGGATACTGTGCCTCTTCGGGGTTGATGAGAGACCAACTCTGCTTGGGGAGAGCATTGCTGAAACCTGTTTTACTCCCGGGGAGTGGAGGCCTCTTGGTTATGTTCTTCAGCCGAACCTACCTTGGTACCTTGGTTGAAAGAGCAACTAGATCGCTTGGACAACTCATTATTGCCCATGTTTCTGACGTGAGAGAAGAAGATACCTTGTGAGGTGTTAGACAACTGCCGATTCGACAAATCTTCTTCTGGTAGGCAAGTGACGAGATGACGGGACATAGTCGTACACTTTTGATCCCTAACTTTTGCCTGGACCGCCCTTTCGGGTTTTCAGTCCATCGGGATACCCTTTTTTGCCCAAGCCACCTTTTCAGGTTTTCGACTTGCCGGGTGTACAGATTTTTTCATTTCATCCCTTGTTTTTGCCAGAACCCTTTTGGTTCGCCAGGAAGCCCTTATTTTTGCCTAGGTGT
This sequence comes from Vicia faba, assembly GCA_948472305.1. NCBI lineage: Eukaryota > Viridiplantae > Streptophyta > Magnoliopsida > Fabales > Fabaceae > Vicia > Vicia faba. The sequence goes on from OX451740.1 coordinate 1,326,228,874, forward strand.
GTCAACCTAGCAGGTCTTTGATTATGCGCAGCATTTTTTCGACTATGTCTGTATTCTCAGGATGCGGGGAGTTGTCACTGTCAGTAGTGCAGTGTTACCATGCCACCAGAAGATCTTCGTTTGATCGTCCAATGCCCCAAGTGATCCAGATGGAGATTTTCCCTAAGCTGGTTGGCCTTTTGAGAGATTCTCCAAATCTTGACCTAACTGCCCCAGATGTTGGACAATGATCATGTCATGCCCCTTGATTGGAGGTACTTTTGTTCATTAGAGATTCGTCGTGCGAACTTCTATGTTGTTCAAACAAGTAGTCATATGCAAACAATGTTATATAAAAAGTGCAAAGCTTATGTCTGTCTTGAAGTTTTTAAAAATGCATTTTTTCATAAAAACAAGTGAATTTTTTTGTAAACTGTGACGTCAACTCGTTATTTTACCGCAAGCCTTAAGGAGTCAGGATACCTTTGGTAACAGTATGCTTTCGAACTAACCCATGCTTCAGCTAGGACTTTTAAGGGTTGTAGCATGGCCTGGTTCACGGTTTAAGAAACAAAGGATAAAGGCTCAAATTTTATTTGTACCCACCCGCTCTTCGTGATGTTCTTCAAACCTAAACTTAGCTGATCGTGCATTAGACCTTGTTTGAGTCTTTGCTCTGATATTCCAGTGATGGTTCGGATATTGACAATTTATTTGGAATAGGCAGTCATTCCTTTTTTGGTTGAGGGTTTGTAGGACCTCTTTCTTTTTGATTTCGTTATCCCTGTTTTTTTCCTGAACTGTTTCTTTCATGATCACAGTCAGCGGGATGCCCCGGTTTTGTAAGTATCCTTCATAGGTTTTGACTTAATGGGCTTTTATTTTTGGGAGATAATGACTGCCTGTCTTTATGATTATTTGGAACCATCACTGTCTTTTGTTTTGTGAGGACCTCTTTGGTGCTATTCGTTGTGCACTTGGATCAACTGAGAGAACTATCCTGCCCCAGGTTATGATTAAGGGTTTTAATTTTCGAAAAGAAAAACTCCTACTTCTTTGGCTCGAAGGGGTTGACGAGGGATTATCTTCCTTATAACTCCAATGTTTAGGAATTGAAACAATGCTTGTACATCATCAGCGGGGTCTGTTCAAAAGCATATTGTAGATTATGGTATCGTTTTTGTCATCCTCCCTCAAGAGGCTTAGAATTATTAATTGAGAGTTGACATCAAAAAATGAAAGCAGTTTGAATATAGCGAATGAGAATATATTGATTCAAAACAGACATATGCGATGCGTTGATAAAGTAAAAGAGTTTGACATGAACAAATGTTTGAACAATCAGAGAAAAATACAACTTGAACATTCGAATGAACAAAAGCTTCTTAGTTTTCACCAGTCATTTCAGATGGAAGATTCTCAGCAGAAGATTTTCATTTTCCCTCCCGGCATGAACTCCAGCACCCTTCCGTCGATCAAGTCTTGGATCTTGTTCCTCAGGCTCCAACAGTCGTCAGTGTCATGTCCAGGACTGTCAGAATGGTAGGCACACCTTTCATCAGGATTGTACTTTAGGGAGGTTATGTTGAGCTTCTTAGGAGGATCCTTTAAAGCAATCAGCTTGACCTCCAACAAGCGTTTCAGTATTAGTGAGGATGGCACACCAGTCTCCGAGAAATGTCTTCCAGACGTATTTTACTTATGCCAATTACCCTGTTGACGCTGGTGAGGTTGATGTTGGGCTTGTGACCCCGAAGCAAACTGAGGAGCTTTTCCCTTGTCTTCTTGCCCCACAGGTGGTTGAATGATGGCTTGCTCTTCAACCTTAGATGTTTGCCCCAGTTGGTTATCCCGAAGCAGTTGGCTGACGAGAACCCTGAGCTCTCCTTGTCTTTAAGATAAGTCTTGGATAAGGGCCATTTGCCCCAGCATCTGGGTTCTCATTATATCCACTTCAGCTTGTAGATGTTTCAGCCGTTCGTCCTTATCGTCTTCAGGACTGTTCCTGACCAAAGTCCCCATGAGGAGTGTTCTCAGCTCTTCCTGCCCCTTGGATAGATTTAGGAGGATCTCCCTGAACCGAGTCTCTTGAGCATGAAGATCCTGGTTGTTTTGTTTGGAAGCCATTGCTGAAATAAACAGCGAAGAAGGTAAGAGACCTGTAGCAAGGGTACCTGTTATGCAATGATATATATGATATATGTATGCAATGTTTTCAAGGATCTCACGGGGTAAACAAGAAAATTGTTAGAATTGAATCTGGTTGCTTGATTGAAGGTACTTCATATTGTTGAGAGTCCTTCTTCAAGAGTCAGGGCTCACCATATCCAGTGGGTCATAGCCCCTGACAACCTCGGCTAGAGGAAAATAAATCCCCTTTGCCCCTTGCTAGACACTTTGATTCATCATGACCTGCATCACAAGCCCTTGAGATCCTTGAAATGGATTAGTCTTTATGCAGGATACATGCAATGGTATGATGTTATGCTATGCATGGAGTGATGTAAGTAAACCCTGTTATGAGTCCAGATTAAGGACTGTAAACAAACCCTGCAAGAAACTCATGTGTTAGATAACAAGCATGCAAGTAGTCAAGTTTGAAAGCACACAAGTCACACAAGACAACCCTTAGAGTTTAGGCCAGCATGAAGTTTGGGTACTACCCTCTTTCAGTTTCGTTGGTTAAGACCTGTCCTATCAAAAGTAACAGGGTTCTAGAGGATCCCAATATCACTGACTACCCTCAATCGGTCATAACTCCAGCGTCGCAATCTTTTCTTGCGGCCAGAACCATCGCGAGAGTTTAGCCTCAATGGGTGTAGCATACTGCTACTGTTCTATGGCCAAGTTGGGTCACATTAGGGTTCTAAGGTCGGTTGGTGCTTAATGACTCCTCATAAGACCCATATTCTCCTCGTTGCAACACAAGGGATATCGGTACAGACCAAGGTGCCACACCAACGTAGCCACTGCTTCACCCGTGCCGGTCTACGCCGGACAGGTCCCTAACAGCTTATGCTACCTAAAAGGGTATCCCCAGATCCGGGTTAGGATCTATGAAACTCCGATGCAAAGCCCACAAATATAAAGCAGTCAAATCAAAGCAATTGAAAACATAAGTATGATCTAATCCTAAGGTACACCTCACTTTTATTGTCCCTAGCAGAGTCGCCAGTTCTGTGATTGGTGGAAATAGAACTGACTGTTTTTTAGCTGGTTTCGCGAAGTGTCGCGGTAAGCAAGAGTCGCCACCGTATTTTATGTTCTCCAATATGGAAAGGACAAAAGCACAGCAAAATTCCTTATTCGAGATGTTTCTCGGTTCGGGAGGTAGATTTATAGAAAGGGAAGGTGTTAGCACCCTTTCTATCCATGGTTATCCATGGGCTCTTAGGTACTTGCTCTTATGTTTTCAAAAGATTGTTTGCTTTTCAAGTGTGTGTGGGTTTTGAAAAATTTTTATTTGAAAGATTTCTAAGTAACTCTTGTATCTGTCCTCAAGAGTGTATGAAAAATTTGTTTGAAATCTTTTAGAAAGTGTGAGGTGTGAAAAGTTGTTTTTGTTTGTTTTGAAAAGAGCAAGTACCCATGAGATCTACCTACTCTAAGGAATTAAGCTGTGTAAGAGTCCTTTAGATAGTGCTATCCCACCATTGAGAGGTAGGTAGTACCATCGTTGGAGGTGTTCGGGTCAATTCGATTATCGGGACAGTGTGGTCACCAAAGCAATGGTAGGACACCTTAGAAGTAACCCTAAAAGTCCTAGATCCTTTGTATCCGAGGCAACCGTTTCGAGGCAACTGGATCTTTTGGACAGAAGGGTGACCTCTAAGACGTCCTATACTTAATGACCACGTTTCGAGGCAACGAGTGAAGCGTACCCTAGAAGTGGCATGTGCTTTGTGTGTTGTTTTTCGATTAATGTTTATCTTTGATCATGTTATTTGTGAGCTACGGGTTAATTTTATTTACATACATTCTTTCATGCATTTAACAGTTAGGGGTGCGGAAAGTAAATTGCGGAAAGATAAATTCTACGCTATTACAAGGCGCGGGTCTATACATCGCCAAAAATACAAAGACCCGTTTTGGTAAATAAGTACGAGAAATTAAATAAAGCGGTAAACCTATTTACTATTACATTCTTGGAAGCAATTACATAATAATCAAAATAAAATACGCGCGAATAAAAATTAATCGGGAACGTTCTAAGGGTTTTGACCCTTTTAAGAAAAGAAATGAATTTTTTTTGTCTTTTTTGAATTAATTGAAATTAAAATTAATGACTAATTAATTAATTTATTAAAAGAAAATATTTTTGTATTTTTATGTTTTTAATGAAATAAAATAAAAATAATTGAAATTAAAAGTTAATAAAGATCTAATTCTAAATTTATTTTAGTTATTAAGAAGAAAAAAAAGGTTAAAGTTGCCTAATTAAAACTAATTCAATTTACTAGTATTTATTTACAAAAATAAAATGAAATTAATAACAATAATAATATTAGTTCTTTTTTTGGATTTTTTATGAAAAATTAATTATGTTAGGTTAATTAACAATAATGATAATAATTAAAAAATTAGTTAAAAGAAAATAAAAAAGGAAAAGAAAACAAAAGAAAATAAAATAGAACCATAGGGGTGTTGGGCCAGAATTGAGGGTTTGTTTAGCATTGTTGTGGCCACTTTGCACAAAGTCACGTTGACTCCTGGAATCATGTGCGTATGGTTGACTGAAAAGCATGGTGCTCATCATTTCCTGGCCACTGGATTGTTGTTTGTAGACACTTGGCATACTGAAGCGTCAGGGCACATGGTGTACCACTTTTAGAAACCTGCATAGGAATACATTGAGAAAAAATGTAAACAAGGAAATTGAGGGACCTGGGAATACTTACAGTGCTTGATAATGGACCATAGGACGTGGCAAGGGTTGCTTTAGCTTCAGGGTATGGCAAAGAAGAGAGTCACGTTCTCCTCTTGGCCTGAAAATGCTTGCAAAAACTCCTTTTGATCTCACACTTTTTTTGACAAATTTTGAACTTTTCTCTGGCCGTTTGTGCACTTTTTTTAGGTTGTGAATGAGGCTTGCAAGACTTGTATATATAGTAATGAGTGAGAATAAGTCACATTAAGGAGCTTTTAACCATTGCCATTAAGCTTTGGATTTTCTCATAACCACCATTAAAGAAACTTGCCATTTTTGTTCAAAATTAGAATTTCATGCTCATAATAGGCTTGGCACGAATTTGGTAGGTGATTCATGACATATAAAAGTCATTCAAAACTCAAAGATACCATTTAATTCATTTTTTGATTTTTATTTGAATTATTATGGATTAAAGTGAATTAAATCCATAAAAATTAAATAAAAATGAAAAAATAAATGTTTGGTCTTGTAATGGGTCATGGGACACGTGGGTGGAATGACAAGGCTGAACCAAGTGGAAAAAAGTGGGCCCTTTTGTCAAAAATTGAAGTTTCAAGGATAGTTGACTTTTTCCATTTCACAAAAATTTCCCCACTTCTCCAATACATAGCTTGCTCAATTTTGATCATATGAACATGTTCTTGGACATTTTGGAAAGGTCGTGAAGTCCTCTAACCAATGCCTTTGGTCCCATGTCATTTTGATTTACCAATATCAAGTTATGGTCTTTGACTTAAAATGCCTTTTTGTTGACTTTTAAAAATGACCTATAATGTTGAAATTGATAACTTTTTGTGAGAGCATTTCTTGGACTTGGAATGTGAAGATGAGTTGTAGGAAATGTCCTCCCTTCAAAATGAGCATTGTATGGGATTTATCTGATGAACCATGAAAAAGTTATGCCTTGGTCAAGTTACAGTTGACTTTTCAACTGTCCAAAAATGGAAACTTTTGCATCTTGATGATTTTTGAGCCATTCTTGAGGAATTATGATCAAGACTTGATCAAATGATGATTGTGGCTTCAAAATAAGATGTTGACCAAAAATTTTGACTTTTGACTGCCAAATGACCATTTTGCCCCTGCAGTTGATTGTGAGGCAATTAGGGTTTTTGACTGTGCAACTTGACCTTGTGAGCCTTGAAACTTGACATGTAGGTGCTTGACAATGTATATGATCATATGGGACTTGATTGAGCCCTTGAAAACCTCAACTTCCTTGCAAGAACCAAAACCCTAATTTGACTGGCTTAGGAGGGTGTTTGAACTGTGCAACCCTTGAGTAGACTTGAGCAAATTGAGATGATGCTTGTCAAAACTTTGAAGAATATGGGAGGGCAAATTTTGGGGTACAACACGTTCAAACTTAATACCTTCTGTGAAAACTTATCCAACTCAATTTGTGAAATTTTGGCGCTAGAACCAGCTCGATACGATGAAAATCGACCAAGTTATGATTTTCTGAACATGGCGCAAATAAACTTCTGTCACAAATTTTCTGTACGAAAATACTTGATAAATCCATATTTTTGAAGACCTTATGATCGAAATTGGCTTCCATCAGTGAGAGATGAAAATGTAGATAATGTCAAGACGAAATTTTGGCCACCGGAACGGGTTCAAAACAAGTCACGGTCTTCAAGTTATGAATTTTTTAGCGCGTAAAAACTGTACTTTCAGCACACTTTTTTCACCATATTTCTTCGAGAAACCTCACACATTCGGATACCTTCTTTAAAGAATTGACTCTTGAGCTGAACCTGAATTTGAGAATACGTTATCAGAGATATCTTGGCGAAAGAACACCTGAATATCACGTACCGGGTTGGACTTGTGAATCTTTGAACCCCGAATCGTTACAAAATGACGAACCGATCTTCAGCACGGAAAATACTCTGAGAATATCCATTGACGAAATAAACGTCACTTGTAACCTGAAGAAGCTTGATAAATATACCTTTATTCCATAACCATAAAACCAATAATATGCGTGTATGAAAAGAGGGAAAATTTTGGGGTACAACAACTTCCCCTGTTCAATCTTCTTAAACCTGAGGATGTAGATTGGCTTTCGTGCCTTTCATGATCCGAAGGTGGAAGATGATTGAACACTAGAGTGCCCGGAAATTTGCACTCGCATGAAGTGGTATCAGCCTGGTGATGTCGGGAATGGGCTTACAGATGCCATTCAGAGATTGCTGGCGAGAGGATGGGCTTACAGATGCCATCTACAGGAGTGTCGATCGCATAAGAGATTCCTTAGCGAGAACTTGCATACCTGTTGTTATAGAAGATTCCGTTGTGGAAGCCTGATTTTTTGTTGAGATTTAGGAACTTGCCTGTACTTCAACTGAGAGAATGCCTCGGCTGAGTCTTAAGAATCTGTCCATAATTCAACTGGGGGGAAACATCTTCATCAAGATCTAGGAACTGTCTGGTCTTCAACGTAGTATACCGTTGAGATTGTAGAACTCGTCCACACTATGGCGGAGGAAAATTGTCAAGATCTAGGAACTGTTTGGTCTTCGACGTAGTATACCATTGAGATTATAGAACTTATCCGCACTATGATGTAGGGAAACATCTTCATCAAGATCTAGGAACTGTCTGGTCTTCAATGTAGTATACCGTTGAGATTATAGAACTTGTCCACACTATGACGGAGGAAAACATGAAGATCTGGGAACTGTCTGGTCTTCAGCGTAGTATACCGTTGAGATTGTAGAACTCGTCCACATTATGATGTAGGGAAACATCTTCATCAAGATCTAGGAACTGTCTGGTCTTCAACGTAGTATACTGTTGAGATTATAGAACTTGTCCACACTATGACGGAGGAAAACATCAAGATCTAGGAACTGTCTGGTCTTCAACGTAGTATACCGTTGAGATTGTAGAACCCGTCCACACGATGATGTAGGGAAACATCTTCATCAAGATCTAGGAACTGTCTGGTCTTCAACGTAGTATACCGTTGAGATTATAGAACTTGTCCACACTATGACGGAGGAAAACATCAAGATATAGGAACTGTCTGGTCTTCAACATAGTATATCGTTGAGATTGTAGAACTCGTCCACACTATGATGTAGGGAAACATCTTCATCAAGATCTAGGAACTGTCTGGTCTTCAACGTAGTATACCGTTGAGATTGTAGAACTTGTTCACACTATGACGGAGGAAAACATCAAGATCTAGGAACTGTCTGGTCTTCAACGTAGTATACCATTGAGATTATAGAACTTGTCCACACTATGACGGAGGAAAACATCAAGATCTAGGAATTGTCTGGTCTTCAACGTAGTATACCGTTGAGATTGTAGAACTCGTCCACACTATGATGTAGGGAAACATCTTCATCAAGATCTAGGAACTGTCTGGTCTTCAACGTAGTATACCGTTGAGATTATAGAACTTGTCCATACTTTGACGGAGGAAAACATCAAGATCTAGAAACTGTCTGGTCTTCAACGTAGTATACCGTTGAGATTGTAGAACTACTCCACACTATGATGTAGGGAAACATCTTCATCAAGATCTAGGAACTGTCTGGTCTTCAACGTAGTATACCGTTGAGATTGTAGAACTCATCCACACTATGACGGAGGAAAATTGTCGAGATTGAGAACCTTATCTGAAATTTGATCGAGGATCATTCAGTTGAGATTTAAGAACCGGTCAGGTCTTCGACTAAGCTGAGAACTTAACTGCATCTTTCCTGAAAGGTAAAGGTCAGTCATATGCAATGCATGATATATATCAAGCAATGATGTTCTCAAAATAAATGAGATTGTATTGTAAGATGCGTATATGCATGTGTCATGATGTATGGAAATGTAATGTTTTTTAGCTGGGGAAAATAAATCCCGGATAGATGCTGGAGAATAGAGTTGAATCCTTCGTTTCTGCTGGGGATAACGAACGAAGATGATTGTGAGAATAAACCTGCAGGAGAAGCTAACTCCGTTGGGGAATAAATTGATGAAGAGATTACTCTGTGGGGAAGAGATGTTCTGCTGAGGATTCCACTGATAAATTATGTTGGGGACGAATTACCATTGCTGGTGATACTGAATCCTGTTGGGGATTGAATTCCTGTTTGTGAAAGAAAAGAACTCCGCTGGGGATGATCTTTCAGTTGCGACTTCACTGGGGATAACCTGTTAGACTCTTGCAGGGATAATCCTTTGAGCCTTGCTGGGGACAATCTTCCTTTGAACTCGGCTGGGGATATTTATTTTTATACTCCGCCGGGGACGAACTTCCAGAGTCTACTGGGGATAATTCTTCAACTCCACTGGGGAAGCTTTTTCAGACTGCGCTGGGAAAATTTTAACTCCACTGGGGATATCTTGTATTCTGCCGGGGAATATTCTTATACTCCACTGGGGAATATTAAGACTGTCGGGGATATTGAGCCTTTTCAGCATTGATGGTAGATAAACTCTGCTTGGGGGAGGATATTACCGATTCATTCACAGTTGCAAGCCTCAGCTGGGGAGAGTTATCTTTACTGTCTTACTCTGCGGGGAGTGAATGTTACTGGGACGCGTGCTAAGGATATGACGATGGCTTTGCATCGAGACTTTTTTTCCCCTGTTTCTGCAGGAGAAGGTGCCTGCGGAGGCCTTGTGGATCGAGTATTATCCCAACCTATGAGGTGCTTGGTAACTTTCGATTGAAGTGACAAGTCTTCTTCTGGTAGACTAGTGACAAGATGACGGGACATAATCGTACGCTTTGATCCCTAATTTTTGCCTGGACCGCCCTTTCGGATTTTCAGTCCACCGGGATACCCTTTTTTGCCCAAGCCTCCTTTTCAGGTTTTCGACTTGCCGGGTGTACAGATTTTTTCATTTTCATCCCTTATTTTTTCCCGAACCCTTTTGGTTCGCCGGGAAGCCCTTATTTTTGCCTAGGTCAGTCAACCTAGAGGGTCTTTGATCATGCATAGTATCTTTTCACTATGTCTGCATTGACGGGGTGAGGAAGGTCGTCACCGTCCATGGTGGTTAGAATCATAGCTCCTCCTGAAAAGATGTTCTTAACCACAAATGGCCCTTCGTAAGTAGGGGTCCATTTTCCCCTGGGATCACCTTGAGGTAGAATAATGCGCTTGATTACCAGATCCCCGACTTGATACTCTTGTCGTCTGACTTTCTTGTTAAATGCCTTGATCATCCGTTTTTGATACGTCTGACCATGACAAATAGCAGTAAGTCTCTTTTTGTCGATTAGGTTCAGCTGATCAAGCCGGGTCTGAATCCAGTCATCTTCACTTAAACCTGCATCCTTTGTGATCCGAAGAGAGGGTATCTGAACTTCAATGGGCAGAACTGCCTCCATACCGTATACCAAGGAATAGGGTGTTGCCCCTGTTGACGTCTGTTGTACCCCAAAATTTGCCCTCCTCTTTTTCCACAAGAAATCACAACTTCGGGCTTTTCCTGATTTTTCAGATTGGCGTAAGAATCAGTCAAACATACTTTTTCTTATCAGTCTATCCAATTAGGGTTTCCATTAACTTTTGAAGCAGTTCAGACAGATTGCTAGGCTTTGGTTGAGTTTGGCTCAGGGTTTGATTTGAGTTGCTTCTGTAAAAAATTAAAACAAAAATCAGGGTTTTGTGCGCATATTTCTCAGAAAGGATTAATTCTACAGTGCTTTTCAAGTTACTCTGGGAGATGAGCTGAGGCATTTGATTTGAGTTTGCAGTGTTGGATTTAATCAGTGAAAAAAAGACATGTGGACATTTGTTGTTTAGCTGTGCAATGCTTCGATTATTCGGAACGACGGACGTTTATGGATTATTTATTATTCTGAGTTAAAATAGTTGGGATTCATTTCCAGTTATTATAATTTTAAGAATTATAAATAATTAAATAAACAGTTGAAGAAGAAAAAGAATTAACTGACAAAAGTGGATTTTATTCATCTTTAATTATTTGTTACAATTATTATTTGTACACTGTAAATTTATTTATAGATGTTTACATTAATAACGTTACAATAATTAAAAGTAAAATAAAGATACATCCTAAAAAATTCCCAAGTCTTCATCTTCTATACTGCTACTCCTCTTTTGCTCCATTGATTTTTATCTGCAAAACAAAGAAAAAGAAAAAGTCAAAAGAAGATGAAATGAAATTAAAAGCAAACAGTTAATTTGAGACTCATCATTAAAGGTGGTTGGTCGGGATCAGATTTCTTTGACTTTTATCACATTTTTCTCACCCTCTTTGCAAATCACAAGAAGACTTTCTTATTGGTTCACAAAGAGTAAAGAAAAAGTTTACAAGCTCACAAATCATTAAAGAAGTGCATAAGGCTGCATAATGCCAAAAGAAAAACAAATTGCACATGTCAACAAAGCTGTAACTTCAAAATATGCCAATCAAAGTACAAAGTTCAAACTCAACATTTCAATGTTCAAAGGCAAACTAAGCTGCCAAAAGCAAACTAAATGTCAAAACCAAACTGTCAAAGATAAAGCTGTCAACAAGTACAAAAGTGCAGAAAATCTGGGAAAAGATATGCAGAGAAAAGAAACAATGCAAGCAACATTCAAAAAGCTCATCATTTCCCAACACCACCTTTTCAGAAAAAAGACAAATTTAAGCAATAAAATGCTTTGTTTAATCTGTCAAGGGAGAGAGAGAAGAGAGAAGAGAAAAAAGGCTCACAGGTTTAGGCTTGAGAAAAGATATAAACCAACATACCACAACACAGTACAAGGGGGGCAGAAAGAACACAAAGCCAAGAGAACACAAATTGTATCAACAAGAAAGATACAGAGCTGCCTCCAAACCTAACAAAAGCCTTCACCTGTCCTAAACCAGACAAACCTGTGTCAAGCTTAAACAGACACAAGCTTCAAACCAGAACCCTATAATGAAGCCTTCACCAACCTCTTAAACCTGCATAAGCCATTTATCCAAACTTTATCCAAACAAGCCCTTTTCAAAACCTGCTAATGCATCAAGCACAAGCCTTTCAACCTGTCAAAACACAGAGAGCCTCAAAGCTCTAAACCTGTAACCAAAAGCCTTTCAAGAACACAAGCCTAAGCCACAAACTGAAGCCAAAAAATTCAAACAGCAAGCCAAAGCCTAGCCTGCACAAACAAAAGCCTCTCAACCTGTCAAGCCTATAACCTGTGTTCAAGCTTACAAACAAGCTTAAAGAACAAATATACAAACAGCAAGCCAAAGCCTAGCCTGCACAAACAAAAGCCTCTCAACCTGTCAAGCCTAAAAAGCCAAGCATCTCAGAGGCATCAGATATCAGAACCAAAGAGACCCTCAGAACTGTGTTCATCACAGGGTCCAGCAACAAGCAATCACAGGGTCCAACATTTCAACAGCATATCAGGCAAACAGACGAAGAGGAAAAGAATCAGAGTAATCAAAGGCAATTGAAGCCAACATACTCAAAATCAGCCCACAAGCATACAGAAGCAGGCAACCAGAAGATGAAAAGAAAATAAAGAAGTGTTTTCAGATAATCATCATAAAACAACACAAAAAGCGAAATACAGAGTACCAGGCTTTCCAACAAGAGCAAAGCTAGCCCAGCTTCATCACGCCTCCATCTCCGGCCACTCTAGGCGCCTCCGGTCCACCTCACCTCCATCTCCAAAAGCCAAAGGTATAAATCCCTTCCCTTTTTTCCTTTCACAGAAACAACAACACTTAATCAGAACACGAAATTAGAGCTTGTAAAATACAAGATTTAAAACCCTAAAACATAAAGAAAGGGGGCGAAATCGTTACCTTTTTCTCATTTTTGCGTTGCCCAACCATGGAGGGAAGAGAAGTGGAAGCTGCGCCTAGTAGCTGAGATGGAGGGGAAAGTTCAGAAAGCTGCTTGAGAAGATGAAGGGGACGAAAGTGATAAACGGCGCCGCGCCTCTGTATTGCCTAACCCTAATTCCCCTTTCTGAAACAACAAAATTCAAACCCTTACAAACATGTGTAAACTGTCTTGGGCCTTGCCCCATACCATCAGCGTTTAAGCCCATTGCAAATCAGGCGCATACCCCCCCCCCCCCGTCTCAGCCTGTTGCGTTTTGATTGGATCATAAACCCCCATAAGGCCCATTTAATCCTTTAGCCTTTTTTTATTTTTCAAACTAACATCCTTTTTTTTTACTTATCTTTTTATTCTTCTTTTTACAATTTAAACTAACATAATTTAATTTTATTTGTAAATAAAAAATAATACCTTAACTCTTTTACACAAAACTTTCTTTTATTATATTTGAAAATATATAGATATTAGATTTTTTTCTTTCCATTAGGTTTAAGCTATTCCCTTTTTTTTCTTTAGAACCTTTTTTAATTAAAAGACTTTTGTATATAAATACATAACTTTAATTTTTCTCAAACTTAAAACTTCTTTCTTTTAATTAAAACTCTTGTATAAAATATTCATAGAAATGCATAAAAAATAGATTTTTTAAGTTAAATCATTTTCTTTTCTTTTATTAAAATCTTTTGTTTGTACATATTTAACAAAAATACAAAAATGATAACAATACATAAATAAAATACTTAATTATACATTAAGTTGACATTTGTAAATAAATCACTTACACCAATACATTCATACATTTACATTGCTTTATTCTTATACATTGCTATACATTACATTTTACATTGCGATTGATTCGATTTGGTTGTAAATATATTTGGACACTACTCTCCTAATAAGTCTCATCCCCATTTGTAAATATTTGTACCCACACTCCCGGATACTTATTTGTAATAGCGTAGACTTTAAATTCCCGCAATTTACCGTTTTCAAATATACCATGGATAGACCTAGGGTTTGTATGTAAATAAAATCAAACGCTAGATAACCTAAACACAAAGACAAATGCATGAAATCAATACACAATCACACTTGCACCCCTAGGGTAATCCCACTCGTTGCCTTCCAAAATGGGCCATGCTTGCACGTTGAGTTTCTTTGGCAAAACAATTCAAATGATCATAGTCCCTCGATGACGCTTTCGAAAGTTGCCTAATCAAAATGATCATAGTCCCTTCAAGCAAATTGCCAAAGACACTTGGCACCATTGCATTCATGGTCCATACGATGACCCGCGCCTGTCCCGTTAACATCCTAACGCAAGATTGTCCATCAAATACAATGGTGGAACAAAATTGTTAGAAGGGTTAAAACATGAGAAAAACCTTTGAGTAAATTTAGGGGTAGACAACTCTTAGTTACTTGATCAAACTTGCAAAATACACTTGCCTACTTTTCAAAATCCACTCCACAACACACTTTCAAAAAACAAACTTCCAAAAACATTTGAAACATCTTTTCGAAAAGATACACACCTTTGTAAAACATTCGAGTAAAGAATTGTTACAACGGTTGCCTAGACAAGGCCTCTTTTTCAAAACATTTTCAAACAAACACACACACCATAATTTCAAGCAATTGAAAATCAAGGCAAGTGATCTAAACAAGTAACTAAGAGCCCATGGATAACCATGGATGAAAAGGGTGCTAATACCTTCCCTTTTCATAATCTACCCCCCCCCCCCCCCCCGAACCCACGAAACATCTCAAAAGGTTTTTCCTGTGCTTTTTAACCTTTCCTTTAGGATAAAATAAAAAGTCGGTGGCGACTCTTGCTAAACCGAACAAGTGCGAATACAAACACAAAACCTCAAGTCAGTTCTCCCACCGTATCACAACGTCCGTGCTGAGGTACGGTACCCATGAAGAGCAAATGGTAACATCTCATGCCAGTATTTGTATGTCACTGTCATCTTCTGCACAATCTTCTTAATATTCTTATTAGCCGCTTCGACAACCCTATTCATCTTCGGCCGGTAGGGAGAAGAGTTGTGATGCTGTATCTTGAACTGTTCGCAGAGCTCAGTGATCATCTTGTTGTTGAGATTCGTACTATTGTCTGTAATGATCCTCTCTGGTACACCATATCGACAGATCAGATTGTGTCGAATGAACCGTGCCACGACGTTCTTGGTTACCATGGCAAAGGAAGCTGCTTCAACCCACTTCGTAAAGTAATCAATAGATACCAGGATGAAGCGATGCCCGTTGGATGCTGTAGGTCTGATCTCGCCGATCATATCAATGCCCCACATTGCAAAAGGCCAAGATGTCATCAAGACGTTTAGATCTTTCGGTATCAGAAAAGTAGTATGAGTCAACATGTACTGTCTCAGCCGGCGAGCAGCCCATGCCACAGCGTAGCAAGTTCTCTCGAGCAACGAGTATCGGGTCTCGCAGTCGGTAAACTTTTTGCTAAGGCAGTAAATAGCATGCTCTTTTTGGCCAGACTCGTCATGTTGCCCTAGCACGTACCCTTTTGTATCATCCATCACTTATAAGATCAACGGTTTTCTTGCAATTGGAGGCATCAGAATTGATGGCTTGGAGGTAGTATGGCCCTCTCTTCTTGAAGCAGTAGTCTAACAAACTCAACAGACACTTCGCAATCATCTTCACCTTCGTCTTCGGCTAAGTTGATCGGATTTTCGAAGTCATAACTGGCAGTAGCAGAGTCGTTATCAGTGGGATCCAGAGTGGATTTGGATCATGATATGTGAGTGTGTGTAAAATAGATGTTTTGCAATATATAATAAAGAAAAATAAGGAGCGCAAAATTTGAAATGCAAGAACGTCCAATGCTTTTATTAATGATATATGAAAATGACACACATAAAGCCCTCACAAATGAAGCCACGGTGCCCCAGGTAAGACACCGGGCCGTAAAGTTTAAAACATTGTCTGTTACAAATTCAAAACAAAAGTTTCATTACTGGGTAACAAAAGTAATAGGGATGAAGTCCTTTGCTGTCCAGTTGCTTGGTCCACCGTCGGTCATAGGATAGATCCAGCTATCAAACTCAGACTCTTCCACATCGTCTTCAATGGCATTCACTCCCGAGTTGCTGATGAACACAGGAGGTCTTCCGATCCTTGCATTCTGAACAGCCTATTGAGCTTCTGCAATGAAACCCAAACCAAACTTATTAGTCTTCTGTGTAAAATCAGGGAGTCGGCCCCAATTTGCACACCCACCTTTCTCAACAACAGCCCGGGCATCCTTGAGGGAAGCCATCTTCATAGGAGAATCTTCAACAATAATCTCAGTTGACGCCAGTGTCTGGGGAACCTCTTCAAAATGCTGGAATGGGGTCTCAATGAACTCTCCATCCATCTCTACATATCGGAAAGAGTTGAGGTGGCTAACCATGTACTCTTCCTCTCCTTGCACTGTCACAATCTTCCCTTTGACCGGGTACTTCAGCTTCTGGTGGAGTGTTGAGGTTACGGCCCCAGCTTTGTGGATCCATGGACGACCCAGCAAACAAGAATAAGATGGCCAAATGTCCATCACATAGAATGTAGAATTGAAAACCTGAGAACCAACCTTAATCGGGATATCAACCTCTCCATGTACCATTCTTTTAGACCCATCAAAGGCCCTAACAACAATGTTACTTGGTTTCAGCTCCAACCCTTCACAGTCCAACCGGTCTAGAGCTTTCTTAGGCAAAACGTTCAATGAGGAACCAGTATCTACCAATACATGAGCAAGAGTAATGCCCCTGCATTCAATGGAGACATGCAGGGCATCATTGTGATTCTTCCCCTTAGCAGTCAAGTCAGTGTCAGAGAAACCCAACCCATTATCAGCAGTCAAATTGGCCATGCAATCTGTAAACTGATCAGCTGATGTCTCTTGTGGCACGTGGGCAGTCTTCAAGAAGGTAATCAGAGCCTTGGCATGGGCTTCTGAGCATAGCAACAGTGACAACATAGAAATCTTGGACGGGGTTTGCCCCAGCTATTCAACTACATTGTAATCACTCTTTTTGATGATCTTCAGAATCTCTTCCATCTCTTGTTTAGAAGCTTCAACAGTAATCGTCTTTGGTGCCTCCGTCTAGGCGGGCTCATTGGTGGTCCCTTTGCCCCGAGTGTCAGATGACTCGGCGACAGGGGTAAGAATAGGAACTTGAACAGGAATAGTAGCAGGTACACTGGCAGGTTTAATAACAACGGGTTTTCGGGCAGTTGGTGGAGAGATATCAGGTGAGAAAAGTCTTCCGCTGCGGGTGACTTTAGCAGGTCCAACAATATTGTTGATGCCAGTATCAGCATCCAACTCTTGCTTAACTCCATGAAAATAAACATCAGCCCCATAGTGCCAAGGGACAGCTTTATCAGAGGTATAGGGGATGGGCCCCGGAACAGTGATGATCACAGGTGCGATTCTTGGAACAAATATAATTCTAACAGGCTTCCTCGAGGGAGCCTTGGAAGAATTGTCGAAAATGGTAATGATGGCAACTTCTTCAGAAGGAACTAAGGGAACAACAGTCTTCTCAAACAGAATTTCTTTACTATCCATCAGGCGTTGGACACCTGATTTCAAAAGAGGACAACCGATAGGTAGGACAGAACATATACGGCAACCTTCATTACAGCCCGGAAATAAACCGGCTAGCAAAAGGTTCTTCTTTACAGTCATCAGAGGGGTAACAATATCATCCACAGAAACCACAAACGAGTCTTCTTCTATAGCATTCACTCCATGCTTGGGCATAGGAGCAGTCACAACATTAGGTCTTTCGGGCGTCTCGAACTCAATCTCCTTCGCATCAATTAAGTCCTGTATCTTATTCTTCAAAGTCCAACAATCATCTGTATTATACCCCGGGTTATCAGAGTGATAAGCACAGCGGGCATTAGGGTTATACCTCGGTGACGTTGTATTTGGATTCTTCGGGGCTTCCTTTGGAATCACCAGATTGGTCTTCAGCAACTGTGGCAGAATCTGAGATAAGGTCATGCTGAGACGAGTGAATTTCCTTCGAGGCCTCTCGTCCTTCTGTTAATTGTTGTACTGAGGAGCACCGGTAGGTTTTGAGATAACAACCGCATTAACAGCTTGGCGAAGTTCAGGTATATTCTGTCTTCTCAAACTGTAGACAGCACTGGACTCTTTCTTAAAGGGCTTCTTCTTGGTGCTCGATGAAGCACCCTTCTGTATCTTACCAGCCTTAATACCAGCCTCAATCCTCTCACCGATCAAAATAAGCTCTGTAAACCCAGACGAAGAGCTTCCAATCAGGTGGTTGAAAAATGGACCAGACACGGTCCCCAGAAACATATCCACAAGCTCCCGATCAGCCAAGGGTGGTTGCACTCTTCCGGCAAGGTCCCTCCACTTCTGAGCATAATCTTTGAATCCTTCACCTGTTCTAATTGACATACCCTGGAGTTGGATACGCGTGGGAGCGAGGTCAGAGTTGTACTGATACTTCCTGTAGAAAGCAGTAGCCAAATCCTCCCAACTACGGATACTGGCTCCGTCTAACTGATAGAACCATTCAAGCTGAGTCCCTGAGAGACTGTCTTGAAAGAAATGGATCCATAGGTTCTTATCAGCGGTGTATGGCTGAATCTTCCTTACATATGACCAGAGGTGCAGCTTCGGACAAGAAACTCCGTCATACTTAGCAAAGGCTGGTGCCTTGAATTTGTGGGGAATTACCACCCCAGATGATAGACCTAGATCACCAAAGTCCAGACCAGGCACTTTCTGAACTTCCATAGCACTCAACTGGTCTTCCAGTTGCTTGTATTTATCCTCGGTCGGAGGATACTGTTCTTCGTCGAAGTCCGTCTCGTTGTCGGAGACCACAGGGCTAGGAGCCCTCCTTTCCTCTTGACTATCTTTCCCTCCAGATGAGGTGGTCAAATAAACTTCATTCTATAGCCTGTTTCCAAACCAGTGCCCTGTGTTAAACAGGATTGTCCTCTTCTTCTTCTTCTTCTTTTTATCCTTCAGAATCAGGGTCTTCAGATCTTGCTGACCCTTAGCTAGATTCATGAACAACTCTTGAAATTGGGCATTCTGGGCCAGGAGGGCCTTGATGGCTTGCTCAGTTGAAGGTTCAGCAGACATGATGAGTGCTGAAATAAACAGCGAAGAAGATAAGAGACCTGTAATGGGTACCTCTTATGGAGTTCATGGGATGAAATGCTTATGATTATGATTTCAAAGACAATCGGGAGATTCAAATTTGTAAACCAAAAAGGAAACACACTTTATTAGAAAAACTTTAGAATTCAAATTGTTCAACTGATTCCCTTAGAGCGTTACAAGAAAGGAAATACTGAAAAGTAAATAAAAACTGAAATGGAAATAAATAAAGGACAATCAGTGCTCCCATGGTCTCTTCTTGTCGGTGCGGACATAGTCATTTAGAATCCGCTCATTCTCCAACTGCCTAGTCAACTTCTGGATCTTCTGCTCTTGCTCGTTGAACTTCTCTCGGTAAGAATCCCGTTCTTCCCTCAGTTGCATCCAAGACCTCTTCAGTGCCCCAATGTCAGTGGGCATATGAGGATGGAGGATGGTTGGAAGAACCCCTTCTTCATTAGCAATTTCAACAATGATAGGCCAGACAGCTTCATATGGCATACCCAGCTTTTGGGAACGGATACGGACCCATCTGAGATATGGCTCCATTGGGAGAGAAGTGTTTGGGCCCAGCTCATGTGGATCAGATTGGTGAACTCTATCCCAAGCCCTTATGAATCTGCGACGTTGCTCGTCGCTATCCCCTTGAAAATCAAAGATGATACTAGGCATTAGCATCTCATGAGGTCCTTCTCTTCTGGCATGCCCGAACTGACGTAGAGCTAAGCATGGGTTGTAAGAAATTCCTCCATGGGTTACTATCAATGGAACATTAGGGTACTCCCCACAGCGATCAATGATAGTCACCTCGTCCATACCCTTGAGAGTCCAAATGATGTCATTATGCGAGAGAGACATAACCCTATAAGCCCAGCCCATGCCTTCTTTGTTCTTCAGCACTGATTTGGGAAGGTTCAAAATAAACCACCTTGCCAATAATGGAGCACAACACATCAAGGTTCCCCGCTTTCAGGCAGTACGAGCATAGAGCTGATGAATAATGTCACCCAAGAGAGTGGGTACCGGATTCCGAGAGATGAAGATCTTTATCGCATTCACATCAACAAAGGAGTCTGAGTTCGGAAACAATACCAAGCCATATATCAGAAGAGCCAGAATATCCTCGAACGCCTTGAAGTCTAGACTATTCCAGAAATAGTTAGCCTTACCAACCAAGAACTTAGTCAGAAAGCCCTTTGCTCCACTTCTAGTCTCCCAATTAGCCATTACCTCTTCCTTGGTCATATGAAGGGCTGCAACAATCTCTTCGGGCCTAAGAATCTTTTCCCAACCAGTAAACGGGGTCTGCTCCAGAACAGAGATACCGAGCAGCTCAGAGAACTCTTCTAGGGTGGGAACCAAATGGTAGTCCTGAAAAGTGAAACAATGGCACAGCAGATCATAGAACTGGACTAGGACACTCATCATCTACTCGTCCAATTTGGAAGTGACCAAACTGAGAAGATAACCATGTCTTCTGAGGAAGGAAGTAGTATCAGGCATCTTTGTAATCAAATCCTTAAGCAAGGTAGGAACCTGAACAAAGTTGATCCGGATGGTATTCCTACGCATGGGCATCATGATGACCAATAAAACAGAACAAAGATGAATCCCTCCTGTCTTTGAAATAGGTTAGTACAATGCGAGATGTATGCAATGTTATGATGTCATGATGTCATGATAAAGGCACACCACAAGTATCCATAAATAGCAAACATGATAAAGGCACACAAGTCACACAGAGAGCCCTTAGATTTCAAGATGGCAAGGAGCTTAGGTACTACCCTCTTTCAGTTCAGTTGGTTTAAACCTGTCCTAAAAATAGTAACCAGGTTCTAGAGGATCTCAATATCACTGACTACCTTCAATCGGTCATAATTCCAGTTTAGCAACCTTTTCTTGCGGCCGGAATCATCGCGAGAGTTTAGTCTCAATGAGTGTAGCATACTACTACTGTTCTATGGCCAAGTTGGTCAATTTAAAGGTTCTAAGGTCAGTTGGTGCTTAATGACCCCTTAGAAGACCCATATTCTCCTCGTTCCAACACAAGGGATATCGGTACAGGCTAAAGTGCCACACCAACGTAGCTACAACTTCAACCGTATCGGTCTACGCCGTACAGTTCCCTCACAGTTTATTGCTACTTACCTAAAGGGTATCCCCCAGATCCGGGTTAGGATCTATAGTAACTCCGATACAAGCCCACAAATATAAATCATACAAAGCATACAATTGAAAACACAATGATCTAATCCTAAGGTACACCCCACTTGAATATTCCCCAGCAGAGTCGCCAGTTCTGTGATACGGTGGGAGAGAACTGGCTGTTTTTGGAATGCTGGTTTGCGTTTTGCGTTTGTTTTTGCAAAATGTCGCGGTAAGCAAGAGTCGTCACCGTCTTTTATTTTATCCAACAAAGAAAGGAAAAAAAGCACAGAAAAATTCCTTTTTCGAGATGTTTCTCGGGTCCGGGGGGTAGATTATAGAAAGGGAAGGTGTTAACACCCTTTTTATCCGTGGTTATCCACGGGCTCTTAGGTACTTGCTCAAAGTGTTTTCAAAAATTGCTTTTCTTTGTGTTTGTGGGTTTGAAAAGAGTTTTTTGTTTGAAAAGTGTAAGTGCGAAAAGTTTTGTTTTGTTTTGAGAAAGAGCAAGTACTTAAGAACCATCTACCTACTCGAAAAAGGAATTAATTTGTACAAATGTCCTTTAGACAACGCTATCCCACTATTGATGAGTAGGTAACATCGTCGTTGGAGTTTAAGGGTCAATTCGATTAAGGGACGTGTGGTCACTAAAACAATGTTAGGATGCCTTAGCGGTAACCCTGATGTCTTAGATCATTTGTTTTGAGGCAACAATATCTGAGGCAATCGTTTCGAGGCGACTATGATCTTTGGACAAGAGGGCGACCTCTAAAACGACCTATACTCAATGACCTTGTACGAAGGCAACCAAGTGGGGTGTACCCTAAGAGTGCGCATGTGCGAGTGTGTTGTTTTTCAGTTAATTTTATCTTTGTACATGTTAATGGTGATCTAAGTTGATTTTAGGTTAAACATTCATTCTTGTCATGCATCCATATTATCAAACATCTAACAGTTATATTTTTGCGGAAAATAAAATGCGGAATTTTAAATTACAAGGCGTTGGGTATTTACATCGCCAAAAACAACCATTTGAAATTTAAATGCGGAAAATAAATAAAGCGACAATTAAATGGTCCTATTAGCTATTACAAACCGGGAACAAGTACAATATTGAGTAAATAGATCGCGTGCAGAAAATTAAATCGGGCGCAAGTTCCAGGGTTTTGACCCTTTGTTATTAAAGAAAAGATTTTTTTTTGTTTTTAATATTTTTTAAAGAAAAGAATTTAGGTTTTAAAATTAAATTCTAAATTAATTAGTGGTTAAATAATGAAAATAATTACAAGACCTATTTTTGGTTTTTGGTTATTTTAGGAAAAAAAATAAAGTACAATTAAGTTAGTAATAAAACCTATTTATTCTAATTAATTTTTAATTATTTACAAAATAAATGAAAGTTATCTAAAATTAACCTAATTAAATTAATTAATATTTATTGATAAAAAATAAAATTCTAAATTTATTTGGACATAAAAATATTTTTGTGATTTTTGATAAAAAAGAAAATTAATTAATTGTTAGTAAAAATAATAAATAAATTACTTAAAGAAAAATATAGAAAAAGGAAATAAAGGGTGAGAAATGGACCTGATTTTAGAGTGCAACAACTGTTGGTGTCATGTGTAAGCTATTTTGTTTTGGCCATTTGTGTTTTGGCTTTTGCCCATTTGTGTTCTGGCCTCAACGTTCCTTAACCTTCTCAGGATGTCTGCCTCGCCATGTATTGGTGTCATGTGTAAGCTGTTCTGTTTTGGCCTCAACGTTCCTTAATGAACTTGTATGGGATCCTGTCTAAATCTGCAGTGTTGAATCTCATAAACATATTAAATAAATTACTATATATCATGAAATACAAATAAAGCCAATATATGAAGAAATTTAATGTTTAAGCCAATATGGCATGTATGAATGATTATACCCTTTTGATCATGGAGATCAAATCAGCCTTACCCTTTCTGAAGAAGTAGTTATATGAATTCTTTTATGCCTTTTTTATCATGGAGATCAAGTCAGCCTTACCCTTACTGGAGAAGTAGATGTTGGTTTGTAACCGGGATGGCTTGTTTGTAGTGAGAGGGGGATTTGTAATAAGGATTTCAAGGTTTTAGGGTTCTTGAAAGAATTTGATATTCTGACAGCGTTGTGGCATGGTTTTTTTCTCTCTCTCTGTTTGTGTGAAAAGAATGAGATTATATAATGGAAATTAGAGCAAAGAAAATGGGCTTTGAATGTGCAATTGGGCCTCCAATGTTCACTTAAGTTCACCATGTTGCAGGCTAAATTTCAGGGGCTTAAGTGCAATTTTTGAAGTTTAAATGTGAAAACAAAATGTAGCCGACATCGAGAACTAACTCCTGTCCGAAAATCGGCTCAATCGGATAAATGGTGAATTAGTTATGAATATTTGAAGTTTCAGCTCAGACAAACTTATTTTGGGCTCCAGTGTCGACTCTGACACGTTCTTCAATAAAAAACTGGTATTGATCGGAGTATAATTCTGTCTCGACTTTAAAAGCAAAGTTGTAGATATCTGAGTCAGTGACCTTGTGTAAAAATATGAGCCCAATCCGATAAAAATTGACCGAGTTATGAATTTTCGAAGTTTCGACCCAGATAAAATAATATTCAGCATTCAGGATTTTCTGCGTGTCACGCGTACTCTAAGCAAAAAACAAAGATCTTTTGGATACCGTTCGAACTCAATACCTTCTGTGAAAACTTCTCCAACTCAATTTTTGAAATTTTGGCGCTGGAACCAGCTCGATACAATGAAAATCGACCAAGTTATGATTTTCTGAACATGGCGCAAATAAACTTCTGTCACAAATTTTCTGTACGAAAATACTTGATAAATCCATATTTTTGAAGACCTTCTGATTGAAATTGGCTTCCATCCGTGAGAGATGAAAACGTATATAATGTCAAGATGGAATTTTGGCCACCGGAACGGGTTCAAAACAAGTCACGATCTTCAAGTTATGAATTTTTTAGCGCGTAAAAACTACACTTTCAGCACACTTTTTTCACCATATTTCTTCGAGAAAACTCACACATTCGGATACCTTCTTTAAAGAATTGACTCTTGAGCCGAACCTGAATTTGAGAATATGTTATCAGAGATATCTTGGCGAAAGAACACCTGAATATGATGTGCCGGGTTGGACTTGTGAATCTTTGAACCCCGAATCGTTGCAAAACGACGAACCGATCTTCAGCACGGAAAATACTCTGAGAATATTCATTGACGAAATAAACGTCACTTGTAACCTGAAGAAGCTTGATAAATATACCTTTATTCCATAACCATAAAACCAATAATATGCGTGTATGAAAAGAGGGCAAATTTTGGGGTACAACATCAAGTTTCAAGCCTTGTAGAGGAAGTTTGCTCAGTCAATTGCTCAAAAGCCTAAAAATCGATTGTGCTAGGGCAAAAGTCAATTGTGGCCCACATACAGTCAAAATTCAAGATTTTTGGTCAACATCCTCATTTTGAAGTATTATTAATCATTTGATCAAGGGTTGATCATGATTCCTCAAGGACTGCTCACAATTCATCAAAACCCAAAAGTTGCCAAATTAGGGTTTAATAGGAAAAGTCAACTCAACTTTGACCAAGCATAACTTTCTCACACTTTATCAAGAATGACCCATCCAAAGCTCAATTTTAAGAGGATGTTATTATTTACAATTCATTTTCAGCTCCCAAGTTCAAAAAATGCACTCACAAGAAGATATAAATTTGGACATTATAGGTCATTTTAAAAAGTCAACAAAAACACCTTTTTTGCCAAAGCTTCATACATGAACATGGAAGACTCAATTGATATGATACCAAAAGGGTTGCTTAGAGGACATTTTTAGATTTCTAAAAAGTCCAAGAACACATCTCTAGGGTCAAAATTGAAGGAGTTATGTATTGGTGAAGTTGACCTTTTTTGCAAAATTGCCAAAAGTCAAATATGTCTCAAATTGCAATTTTTGTCAAATGGGCCCAACTTTTTGTGCTTGCATTGAGTTGGTAACATGATCCATGACCGACGACCCTTCCCACTTGTCTTTATTTTATTTTTGTCATTTATTTTGATTTTTATTTCAATTAATTTAATTTAAATCAAAATAAAATCATGAAAATATCAAAACTAATTAAGGCTTGAGATTTTGTGCATGTTTAGGTCTCTTATATAGCTGGAAATGAAATCAAATCGTGCAAGGCTTGTTTGGACATAAAAAGATTGAATTTTTCTTGTTTTGGAAAGATTTGATGCAAGGGTGAATCAATGATCAAATCTTCATAATTGCAAAGATTTGAAGCAAACTTGTAACCCTAATCCATTCAAGGGTACATATAGAACATGTGCAGACCAAAAAAACAAGGATTGGAGGCGTGAGAAGCTGAAAGAAAACTTGAAAAAACTCAACAAAAGTGGTGAATCAAATTCCAATTTCCAGGCTTCTTCAAGCCGTTCCAAGCATATCATTCGCTTGCTGGACATCTAAGGATTCTATCCCAATCATCAGCAAGCATTTTCGTGCCCAAATACACACTGTAAGTCTCCCACGAACTCCATGTTTTCTTGAAATCGAATCTCATAAATCTGGCATGGTTAGCATGATTTGTTTATATATTTTGAATCCTAGGAACATTTGCAAGCTAATGGCACCATTCAATTGCATTTTTATTAACTGTAGAGCAAGATGCCATAGTTAGGGTTCTTGGCTCGTTTTTGGGGTTTTTTATTGCAAGAACAATTGGCCATGGAAAGTGGTACTATGATGCTCGTGAGGTTGCCACGAGTTGATTGGTACCATTATTGGGCATTTATCTGGTTTGTATGAGATTTTGGAGAAACGCAGGCTTATACCTACGCCCAGAAAACTGTAGGTAAAAGTCCTGGACTTTTGCCAACGGAGGGAGGAAGAAGAAGGGTGGCGTGGCACCCCCTGACTGGCCCATTCAAAAATTTGCGCGTTTGTCATATGTTAATTTGTTTTTGCAATATAATCATTGTTTGTTATCCTTTGTACAACAAAACGCGCTAGCACAGTTGGTCACCAGTTGTTTGGAAAAGCTAAAGGGCCTGGGTTCAATT
The DNA here is from genome assembly GCA_948472305.1 of Vicia faba. Classification (NCBI taxonomy): domain Eukaryota; kingdom Viridiplantae; phylum Streptophyta; class Magnoliopsida; order Fabales; family Fabaceae; genus Vicia; species Vicia faba. The sequence continues at coordinate 1,326,255,009 of OX451740.1, forward strand.
CCCAGGTCCCCCATATTTGTTCAATTCTATTTTATTTTACATGATCAGGTGTACAAGCTTCTAGAAGATCCACTGTGCCTCATCAATATCTCATCATCCAGGCCACCAGCAAAGCTAGATCCAAGGGTCATCCTTGAGAGGTCCATGATGCACTCTAGTTAAGCCAAGGCACAGGATCTGAAAGTCAACATGGGCCAAGGAGTTATTAGGCTTAAAAGTCAGATTAACACCCCCTTCTTGCTACAAAACCAGACCCTTTTCTTTATTCTTCTTATATTTTCTTTTATTTATTTATTTATTTTAAATTATTTTCTCACATAAAATTAATTCTTTTTTTAAAACTCATAAAATCAATTTCATCAAATTAGAATTTAGGTTTTTTATATATATATTTTGTCAAAGTTAATTTACTAATTAGTTTAGTTTAATTTTAGGGTGATTTTAACCTTTTTGTAAATAAATTAAAATCAATTAGAAAATTAGGATTTGTTTGATTTAATTTTTATTTTATTTTCTTAAAATAACAAAAATATAAAAATAGGTCAAATTAATTATCTTTCTTAATTTAAATTAATTAGTAACTAGATTTTTATTTATTTAATTAAAACCTTATTTTTTTTCTCAAAAATAATCAAAAAATGACTTTTCTTTTAACTATGTTTAGACGGGGTCAAAACCCTAATTTTTTCTCGTTATCGATTCATCACGCGCTTATTATTTCTTTTACGATATTAATGTAACTGCTCATGAGATGTAATAGTTTAATTAGGATTTTTCTTTTATTTATCGTTTTACGGGTTTTTGGCTATGTAATTAATCCCCCTTCCTGAAGCCTTGTAATAGAGTAGTTTTATTTTCCGCATTTTAATTTTCGCAAATATTAAACTGTTAGATGTATGATAATAGGATTGCATGACAAGAATGTATGTTAATTTTAAAATGGTTAGCAAATCCTAAATGTGCAAAGATGATAATTGAAATCAAATCACTCGCACATGCGCACTCCTAGGGTATACTCTCACTTCGGTTGCCTTCGGTAAACGATCATTAAGTATAGGGTGTTTTAGTGGTTGCCCTCTTGTATAAACAAAGATCAAATGTCCCATTCAGAAATGTTACCTCGGAAAGGTCGCCTCGAAATTGTTGCCTCGAATATGATCTTAAGACATTAGGGTTATTACTAAGACATCCTAACATTACTTTAGTGATCGTACGTCCCTTTCGAATTGACCCTTACAACTCCAACGACGGTGCTACCTACTCACTAATAGTAGGATAGCGCTGTCTAAAGGAAATAAGAACAGAAACATTCTTTTTTCGAGTAGGTAGATGCTAGTAGGTACTTGCTCAAAATTAAACTTTTCCACACTTACACTCTTTTCAAACAAAGTTTTCAAAAATACTTCGTCACACTCTTGAGGACTGATACAAGGGTTAAAACAAAGTAAAACAAAAACTTATCAAAACACACAAACACGGAAGCAATTTTTAAAATGATGAGCAAGTACCTAAGAGCCCGTAGAAAACTACGGATAAAAAGGGTGCTAATACCTTCCCTTTCTATAATCTACCCCCCGTACTCAAAATCTCGAAAAAGGAATTTTTCTATGCTTTTTTCCTTTCTAGTTGTATAAAATAAAAGTCGGTGGAGACTCTTGCTTACGGCGATATTTTGCAAACACAAACGCAAAACACAAACTAGCATTTTCCTAAAACAGTCGGTTCTGCCACCGTATCACACCTTCACTCTTCAAACTCCTTCCATAACCAAAAACCCTTAAAAAATTCATTTCCAACCAACATCTCGATTCTAAATCAGATTTCTTGCATTTTATGACATCAAAGGGAGCAAAATAAGCTGCAATTTAAGGTAAATTTTGAAGGGTGAGAAAACACTTAGAAGGGGGGTTGAATAAGTTTTTCCTTTTTCTCGCGCAATACTAATGGAAGGACACGGGTATTTTTATCATGGTTTGTTTAAAACTCAAACTACTTCAGTCCACCCGCCAAGGTGATTTCGTCTCTCTCAATGAGGACTTAATTCACTATAATCAAACTGATTACAAATGCACAACCAAACTGTTGTAACTAACAATACAATGCACAAGTCAACTGCAAGTGACTAACACCTCTAAGACTCAACTAGTCCTAGCCCTCTTGAGAAATTTGACCCAACTGGTCTCTCAAGGAACACTTACAAAAATTATCTATTAACAGTAGTGAATCAGAATGCTTCTAATAAGCTTTATCACAAACTGTGGTTTATCACTAAGATTGATGCCCAATACTTAAGATTTACCCACTATACAATATTAGTTTACAAGAATGAAAACAGTGAGCGTTAGTATGTTTCTCGTGGATCAGTAACCTTTCTTTGAAACAAATGATCTTCTATATATAGCTTCCAGTCTTGATCGTTACTGCCTTGAAGAGAGTGTATGCATTAATGATGTGTGTTGGCTTGGTCTTTATGTTTCCAATGTTCTCGTGTGTAGTACCACTTGAGTGCGTTAACCGTCTTAGCATTAAATGACCAACAGTACTGTCAGAGCTTGTCTCTGGAAGTTTAAGAGTTTTCTAGCAGTGTTACCACTTCAGAGTTTACTTTATCTTTTCTTCTATCAGAGTTTTCTTTAATGTATGTTCATCCGAGTTTGCTTCAGCTTGTATTATCAGATGTTGCTTTCAGCGTGCTTCTTTCAATTCTTTGCTTCAGCTAGCTTTATCAGAGGTTGCTTAGGGTTGCTTTTCATCAGAGTTTACATTGGAGTGCTTCCTTCAGAGTTTGCTTTAGACTTGCGTAGAATGATGTTTCTTTCTTGAGATGCATGAGTCAGAACATCATCTGAATTTAGAGAACATACACATCAGAGTATAAAATATATTTCATAAAATTTATTTAATTATTATCATCAAAACTCTAAGATATGATTAGAACCAAAATTTGTTCTAATAAAGTTCCCTCATTTCACCCCTCATTGCATGCATTAATCTTGTGTTTGAGCAGAAAAATGTTTGTCTTGTCCATATATACATATCCGAACTCACCTACATTTTTTTGGATATGTATATTTGAATTCATCTGTTACTAGTGTTTAAACATTTTTCTGTTTTGGTTCTTATAAGATATGGTTCACTCGGATATGTTTTCTAAAGCTGATGTATATAATGATGTAAAACAGGATGTATCGAAGGATAATGTTAAATCAGTTGAACTGAATCATGATGTTAAATTAGAAGAAGTGAAGGATGATGTTAAACTTATTCTTGTCGGTATATATGTTGGTCAAAATTTTATAAATGAACAATTGTTCACTACTTGCAAACATATGCTTCAATGGGTCCATATGGTGGCTAGGAATTTGGGGTTTGGCATTGTAATCAGAAAGTCCGACAATGGTTTAAATATAAGACAAGCATTTGTAACTATGAGATGTGAGAGAAGTGACATGTATGTTCCCTCAATTTGGAAGTTGAAACGCGATGACACCGAAACGAGAAAATGTGGTTGTCCATTTAAATTGTGCGGATATTGAAACATGGATTAGATGTGGAAATTTAATGTGATTTATGGAATACATAACCATGCCCTGTAAACAAAGCTAGTCAAACATCACATAGTATGTCATCTTAAATCGGAGGAGAAGGAAATTGTTTCGAACATGTCTTTAATATGAGTCACACCGAAAACATACTTGCAAGTTTAAATCAAGGAAGAAACAGTTGTTTGAACTGCAACAATATTGATCATTAGATTCACCACTGTGTAGATGCACCATAGTGATTATGTGAAACTACAGTGTGGCATGCATCAAGAAATCCTAGATCCCCTGAGGTGTCTCATACAATGGCATCAATATAAAGTCTTGGAACAATGGGACATTGAAGATTGGAAAGACTTCACTAAAGTTGAGTGTCGTTAATGGATGCACCGTTATCAACAGTCTTAATTAATGTTATTATGCCAACCGAATATAAACCAACTAACAATTATATGCGCTTAATGTATCTTTTAGTCCTTTAACTTAATTTAAGGTTTCACTTTGGTCACTTATTTAATAAATGTTAATTTTAGGTTCCTTAAAAACTATTCCATTAGTCAACTTAGTCTTCTTTGTTAACTTTTAACTTTAAATATATTAGGTGAGATAATATTATTGAATGTCCACCATAAACTTTATTAATTTTTTTTAATATTAACTATTGGATCATTTTAATAAATTTCACACCTTTAGATATTAAAGGTATATTACTTCTAAGAGTAAGTCCTCAACACCTAATATTTTTTATATATCTTCATGTGCCTTCTTCTTCATTCATCTTAAATAAAAATTCCAAAAAAAAGTTACAGGGATAAATAAATAAATGATAAATCCAAAGATAAATAAATAAATATGAACACAACTATTAATTCAACAAATAAAATAATAAAATAACAATTACCAAAATGTTAATTCAGCAAATAAAAGAACAAAATAATAATTATCCAAATGTTTATTTTGCACTTGTTCACTTCATATCTCATCTAGTTAGAACTATCAACAACTAGATTTATAGAAATCATAATTTATAGACATATAAAGAACAAAAATGAAAATGGGATACCTTATTTTGGGCATTTTGAGTGATATCATTGACAAAACCAACACCAAGACAAGAAGAAATTATAAAGGTAGAAGATTTAGCCTTTCTAGGAAAATGGAAGGAACCCATATATGGGTGAAGAAGAAGTAGATTCCTCTGAGAGAAAAGCTAGAGAAATTGAGAGGAAGAAGTAACACTTTCGCTATGTTATGTTTTAGTCAAAATTTATTTGATTCCATAAAGGAGAGAGAATGATGAATGCTTGAACGTCTTTTTCACAAAATGGATAATATAGGGGGAGAAAGAACATATTTCTTGTGCGGCTCACAAAGGTTTGTGTCATTTTTTGGTGTTCCTCAAAACACTGAATTTAATATTGGTTTATATTAATTTTTTTTTGTGAAAATTTTATGGAATTTTTGTTGAAGATGAATGAAGATGATAATGAAGATAATGAACAACAAGGGAAGAAGATGAAAATATATAAAAAAGTATTATATGTTGATGATGTACGGTTAGAATTCATAGACCATCAAAATATAAATGTGTGAAATTTGTTGAAATGATCAAACGGTTAATATTAAAAAAATTAATAAAGTCTATGGTGGACACTCAAAAATATTTCTCACTTAATATATTACAAATTAAAAGTTAACATAAAGGATCAAATTGACTAATAAAATAGTTCTTTGAGTACCTAAAAGTAATGATTATTAAATAAGGAACCAAAGTAAAACCTTAAATTAAGTCAAAGGACCTCGTGACTAATTAAGCTTAATTATATGTATTGACACATATCAGTCATAATTGGATTTTTCTTCGAAAATAGGTATTTATACGACCCACTCCAAACCACTTGCACACAACAAGCTTCAACATCTACCCCTAACGAAATTATCAAATCATTTACACACAACACCATACCCAACAAAATTGCCAACCCACAAACACGCAAGCCCACAACCAATACATGTCACATACACAATCACAAAACTAAGAGCATACCCCATACCACTACCAAAAACATGCTTATTATCAAAATACTCAACAAACATATGTCTCAAACACATCAACCTACCATAGTCAAAACACCCAAGTAACATATGTCAGTAACACTTCATACCATAACCAAAACACCCTAACATCACAACACCAAAACATCAAACAAACACATGGCTACTGTTGTACTCTAAATTGTTTGTCACATGCAATTATACATGCATATTTGAAAGTAAAAAGTAATAAAAAGTAAGGATATTGTACCCACTGGGAGTGAAAATAACTTAGATTGATTTTGTAAGAAACTATCTTTTCAAATTTAAGCATGAACAAGGATAAAAAGAATATATAAAAGTCACAAGTTCAGTTTTCTCTTAAACAAGACCTAAATAGTGTAAAATGAGTGTTGTGAATATTTAAAGAGAGTGTAAGTAGATCTATGATCCATTAATAGTAGTGAAGCCACTATATGTACATGATGTTAAATGTCGTGCCAGGAAAGGTCAGAAATTGATCTATGTGTGTATTTCTACAACACCAAACACATGTATTTCAAGGAAAGGAAACAAATCTCTAAGTCACACTTATAGCCCTAAAACACGTTTATTTATATTATGAAGATCATTTATAGTTGTAGTTCCTTATCTCTAAGTGAACTGATCAAGTGAATATCACTACCCTACTATTTTCAACTACTTCTATTATGGAATCCACTTGTTATTGGATCACTCACAACAACTGACTTTTATCCATTTCTAAGTTAATTAATCAAAGAATCAATTTATAAGAGTTCAACACATAATAAAACAAGACACTTTATCAATACATCACTTAACATAAAAGCAACATAATATTAAAGAAAACATTCTTAAAGGAAACATTCTCATTTCTCAACAAGAAAAAGGTTTAGCTCATGATGAGCTAAGTACAAACTACATAATTGGTTCTTAAAGGAAACATTCTTAAACATATAATGAAAAAGAAATGAAAACCTAAAGTAACACGAAGCCTCCTTGTGATGGATAATTAGAAAGTGATGACTTCAGTCGTGCCAGGATTTAGCAGTAGGCACTGGGAATGGTGAGAAGAAGAAACTCTCTTTTCTATCCACTAAATCCCACATTATTTCCTTATGTGTTTTTCTTCAAGATGATGAACTCCCTTTATAATCTTAAACATGGTCTATTTATAAGCCTCCAACTAGGGTTCTTTTTGCATTGTCTTGGATCATAGGACTTTTAGAGAAATTACATCAAGCCCAATGTTTTTTTCAACATATTCCCTTCATTCCTTCTACTTCGCATACAAGAAATCTGGTACAGATACAATTGTGACAGACAAGGTGTAATGTGACAGTCTGCAGTGGCAGAAGTGCATGTGGTGATGTCCTTTTCTACAAGGCACGCTTGTAGTGGGTGTACTATATACCGTCTTTTATCATCTAGCACCCTTAGTCTTATCCATTTAATTCAAAAGGCTCTCTTTCAATGCAATAACAAATATTCCTTCCAATGCAGTTTCTCCTCCACATATGCCCTAGGAATCCAAGTGGTTCCATCATTTCACCCTTTGAGTTGTTTCCAGCTTTTTGCTTCAGTTTAAATTCTAGTATGTTGTCCCCATACTGTCTTACCTCAACTCATCAAAATTATCCTTAAAACATGCAACAAACACATCAAATCTACAAAGAGCGCCTTTTGTGCTCTATGCAAATTACTATAAAAGCAAATAGAATGCAATAAAATAACTATAAAATGATAAATCAACTAACTAAAAACAAAGATTAGGATGTATAATAACTCACAACATATGGTTTATCAGCTACCAAACACCATAACAACAATTTATTCATTTATCCAACAAAGCATTCACACCAATCTCGCCATTCAATTGACCATGTCGCTCACGAATAACTGTTACACCCCAAAATTTTCCCTTTGAGTTTCAACCACAGTTAACTCAAATCTCACATTCATTCATCTCCACAAACATTTTCATCTTCATTACAATCATTCATAGCATCTACTCTCAAAGCATGGATCACATTTTTTCTCAATATTAGGGTTTTAAGGAGGAGAGGCTCGTCTCTCAAGAGATGGTATCATCATGATCATCATTCTCAAGGCATCCTCAGTTGAACCTTATCGATGAGAAGCGATTGACAGCCATTTTCCATTACCAGCTATATCAGAAAAGAATGAAGAAAGCTTTCGACAAGAAGTTTTAGCCTCGAAACTTCCAAATCAGAGACCTCGTGTTAAAGAAGATCCCGCCTCTTAACAATATAGATACCAGGGGAAAATGGGCCCCAAATTATGAAGGACCATACATTGTGAAGAAGGTCTTCTCATGAGGATCTTTGCTACTTACAACCATGGATGGAAGATATTTCCCATTCACGGTGAACGCAAATGCAATTAAAAAATACTCTGCATGAATAGACACCCTAAGTCGGCGGCTTAGGAAAAAATTAGGGATAAAAAAATAATAATAAAAACAAGTACACCCGCTAAGTTGAAAACCTGCGAGGGAAACTTAGGCAAAAAAGGGGTATCATAGTGGACTAAAAACCCCTCAGAGGGGGCGTTCCAGGTAAAAGTTAGGGATTTAAAAGCGAATGACTGTGATCAGTGGCTTTTCTCTACAAACAACATCTGACAATCTTGAGGGTAGGAATTAATCGAATCATTTTTTGAAGGCAAAAGTTATAAGAGCTTTGAGGATATAATGGTTATAGCATAATCAAAATTCAATGGAAATCAGATTTTCGGGTTGCCAGTTTAACCTTTTACTCACACAATCACCTCTTTTTAGGGATTGTTTCCTCAAGTAAAAATGCATATTTACAGGCTAATTTCAATAAAATTTCTCTTCATCCAAAACAAATTATATTTTTCTTTTACTGCTTTGAATATTAAAACGCCCGATATTTTCCTGGAAAAATATCACATATAAGACTTTGAGGGGTCACGAAAACTTTTTGAAAAAAAATATATAATGAGAACATTGGAGATTTGGAAATTACTTAAAAAGTTAAGGAAGTGAACACAATCATTTACACCATGTCAATGGTATAAATGACAATCCAGATACTCACAAAAGTCGTCGTCCACTCATAAAACAGGTACATGTTATCTCCCCAGAGCTAACAATACAGTTAATCCACTCTCCACATGGATCAAACCAGTGTGTTATTCTCCAATAAGGCCTCTTCTTATAAGCAACATTGCATAATAAAAATCACATCATGGCATCCTAACTATGTAGAATATCCCATAAAAAGGATCATTACATCATAAAAACCAAACATGCATCAGAGGCATAAGTTAGCTTGATCTTCCCTGCAAAGAATGATTCGAAAAATACTTACTGATCGGTCACCAATTCTACTAGTTTTCTATCACTTATTCGACATGAATCTGCAAAATTAGTAACATTTTGTTTCATCTTTTTATTGTTTGTCAAGTTAATTTGACTTTCCGCATTTCCATTATCGCATTGCTACTATTATTAGTTTATGTTATTTTGTTGCATTTTATGCATTTTGTGGTAGTTTTCTATGTTCTCATATCCTGGGTAAACACCTCAAAGGACTTGCGTGAGAAAATGGACATTCTGGAGATTTTTGAAGAGTTTTTGAAGAGTACAATGGTCCTAATACGGCCACCCGTGTCATCTGACACAGACCATGTTAGGAAAGGATTAAAAGACGAAGGTTTGGAGGAAGTCAGGGGGATGACATGGGTGGCCGTGTTATGTGACACAGCCCGTGTCAGCAATGCTGGCACTGGAGAGTTTTTGCACAGATGATCAGTAGGCCAACACGGCCAGCTGTGTTGTCTAACACGGCCCGTGTTGGCCAGGACACTACAACTTCTGATTTACTTAGATTTTTATGTTAATTGACTCTAGAGGGTATTTTGGGTATTTTCTATCGTTGTTAAGTGAATTGTGGCTATTTAGGTTTATTTTTGAGAAGATAGAAGGATTTTTTGGGCCAACAGAGAATTTACATGATTGAAGATTGGAGATAAAAAGTTATTGGAGAGCGGAAGATTCTCATGAGTGAAAGCAATTGAAGATCGAATCTATCCAAATACTTTTAATGTCTAATTTTTATCTTGTAATTATTTTGAACAATATGAGTAGTTAAACCCCCCAATGCTAGGAGGGTGTCCCTAATTTGATTCTGTAATGACTTTGAATTTCTGATTTTATCAATTCCATGGTTTTTATTATTTAATTTTATCGTGCAATATTTTTATGCTTTCCTGATTGGACCAATTAGGATTGATTTACGGTTAACAACCAGCTGGACCACGATTGTTAAGGTTTGTGTATGATTAGACTATAGTAAATATCACCTAGGACTAGGGACACCCTATAGTTACTGGTTAACTCTTGATAAAACAAAGTCTTAATTTCATCAAAACTCTCTAAGGACTTAGGCTTTAGGATGAATGTTTAAAGATTTTCCCACAAAGGACTTAGGGGAAAATAACCTAAAGGGATGGTAATTGGTATTATGAACTTGTTGAAGAAATCAAGATTCAAGGTTGTTACAGGAAAAATTACACACCACACCCTAGCATGCTCCTCATATTATTAAAAAGCCAATTTATATTTCTACTTTTGTTAAGTGAGAATTACAAAACAAAACCCTCAATTAAGTTTTTGTTTAATTGAACCATGAATTGAACTCGATAATTGTATGCATACCTTGAGATTGATACTTTAGGATTTCATATTATTACTACATTAGGGAATTAGTACACTTGCTAATTTACCGATCACTTACCCAAAAGATTAATGCTTGCAGAGACACGTTCATACCCTAATAGAGGCTGGTTCTTCATCATTACTACTCTCTAGCAGCATAGTATTGAGTTTTCTTCGATGAAGTTACCACTCGTCCACTTCAAACTTTATCAGTGTTCACATCGCCGATTTAAACACTTGTTCGTGTCAAATCTTTCCTTGATACTTGTCTACTGAATTAAACACTTGTCCATGTCTAAACCTTCTTCCATACTCGTCTGGGTCTGATTTAAACACTCGTCTGTTTCAATTTTTTCTTTGATACTCATCTGTGTCTTATTTAAACACTCATCTATGTCAGGTACTCGTTCATATTTTATTTCGATACTGATTTAAACACTCGTTTGTGTCAAATCTTTCTTTGATACTCGTCTGTATCTTATCTCGATACTGATGTTCGCCTTCAATACTCGTTTGTGTTGTTTTGCTCTCTGAATCCACAGTAGAGTCATTGGTTCAAAACTCATATGTGTTTGATTCCTTCCAACACTCATTTATGTCAATCCTCAACCATGAAAACAAGTTTCCTTTCACCAGCAAAGATCAAACTTACCTTTTTCGCATGACAAATTTTATGGTTCATTTAGTATTTAATCTTCTTATACCCTGAGTTTTCGAAAAGGCGAAAGCCAATCTCACATCCAGGTCTAAGATAATTAAATAGGGGTAACTGTTGCACCCCAAAATTTTCCCTTTGAGTTTCAACCACACTTAACTCAAATCTCACATTCATTCATCTCCATAAACATTTTCATTTGCATCATAATCATTCATAGCATGTGTTCTCAAAGCATGGATCACATTTTTCTCAAGATTAGGGTTTTAAATAGGAGAGGCTCATCTCTCAAGAGATGGTATCATCATGATCATCATTCTCAAGGCATCCTCAGTCATTTGGTCTCATCAGCTTGGGTTGGAGAAAATTAGGGTTTTTGTCCTTCATTAGTGGAAAATCAGGAATTAGGGTTTTATGGATTGAAATTCAAGATTGATTACATCAAGGAATCATCAATAATACTATATCATGTTTAACACATCATCTCAATAGTTTCACGATCACATGATTGCATTGGTCATAGGAGAGTGGAACTCATCTGAAGAAAAAGTCGATTGTGAAGTCAAACTTTGACTTTTTGGTCAAACAAGGGTGTGTCAAGTCAAGAATCATGGGAATATGATTGGTACATCATTTGATCATTTAATCAAGAAATCAAGAAAAATATTCAAAATCATGAATTGGATTTGAAAATTTCACTAAGTGTAGTGAAATTCCATGTGTAAAATGTCACACTTTGAAAAGACGTAACTTCTTCATCAAGCCATCATTTTTCATGCTCTAATGCTCAACTTAAAGAGAATGATGAGTTCTACAACTTTTTCATTGTGGAATGATCCTCAAGATATGCATAGATTAAGAGATATGAGCCAATAAAGTCATTCAAAATCCAACACTTAAAGAAATTTTTCATGTGTGTTTTAACTTCAAAAGTTACTCACTTTATCGCCATTTTTCACCATGTTCCCAATTGATTCAGCCAAAGTGGTCAACATGATAGTTGAAGAGGATGCTCCAAGTTTTCTAAAATGTCCAAGAGCACAAATTTATCATGCTTGAGCTAGGAGATTCGAAGAGATGAAGTTGTCCATTTTTACTTGAATTAGAGGTCATTTCTATGATAACCATACACCAAATCTTCATGCTATGCCTAGATATCTTGATTTTCAGGTCTCTAAACCATAAATCCTTCCATAATCAGTTGACTTCACAAACTCTTAAGACATTATCCAAGTGATTAAGGATTTATTCAAATAAACTTGTCATTTAAGGGGAAAATATCAAACTTCCATTCTCATAAAGCATGCTTTATACAATGTCAACTCTCTTTGAGCCTCTAAAGTGTTTCCTCTGCACACACTCAACCTAACAAATAAGAAGAAACATGTTTAAAGTGTTCAACCACTCTAGAAGGCATGGTACTATGCATTGGAACTTTGATTCACAAGAAACTTCAAGTTACATTTCAACCAAGCCATAACTCCATAACTTATAAACCAAGTCCTCTCATTCCCTCAACCATTTTCCTATAAATAGATAGGCCATTTGCAAGCCAATGGACCAATTCACAAGCTCTGACACCCCCCTCAAACTCTCCCAAACCAGAATTGTCCAAAAAACCTCCATTATTTAACCTCAAAATCCATTTCTTCGAAGCTCATCAACCTTGCAACTTCTGTGCAAACCAGCCATTCACACACCTCATATACATCATATAGAAGTGATCTCAACCCCTATTACACTTCTGTAACGCCAACATCATCATCATCATCTTCCATTTTCAATTTTGGTCACTTGTAACTTGACTTGGCCAAAGCATTTCAGCAACTTTTAAAGCAAAGTAAGAGTTGAAATATCTTAACCAAGGTCCCATGAAGCTAACCACATCATTCATTTGCACTTGGAGCTGCTTGAAGAGGCGTTGGACTTTCTCAAACTTGGTAAAAATTCAAACTTTTAACTTCTTATACACGCATCATTTGTGCAAACATTCTGATGCAAAAATGTATATATGATGTCTATGAAGCTAACCTTGTAATTAGTTTTCATTGATTTTGTCTGTGGGATGAGAATTGTAACACTGAACAACTAGGGTTTTGTTTTGGTACTGACAAAAATTCTTGTTCATCTTTGATTTATAGCTTAAGTAAATTATACCATTGAATTCCTTGTTAAATTTCAAGCAACTTTCATGTTTAAAGTTTTTGAAATGGTTGAGAAATGAAAGAGTTAGAAGTTTGACAATGGAGATTGTTGTTGTTGTATGGCTCGATGAAGAAGATGAAGCCACGGCGCCAGATTTTCAAATTTCAAAAATTTGAGTTCATGATATATTTATTGGTTGTTGTTTAATGATCGTATGAAACAGCCACCCCAGTGGCAAGAGCGCATATACTAAATCATTAGCAAGCATAAAGGCAAGGGTTCGAACCATTGTGAACCCCACTTTTTCCATTCTCTCATATTTTTCTGTTTTAGTGATTTTTTGAGCTTGTTTTCAAATATATTTTAATGAAAGCGCTTATTGAGCACCACATGCGTGTGGCATAGAGGTAAACCTTTTGTCTAGTGACCCTAGGGTTCTGAGTTCAACCCTTGTTAGCAACAAAGCCTTATTTTTAGCACTTGTTTTATTTGATTTTTTATCAAACTTTCACTCAATTTTTAACCAATCAAAACAGCTCATTTTGAGCTAATTTTTTGTACACTACTAGCTCACCACCTCTATTTTATGAATATGAAAAGAAATATCACAAATATATTTTTCATTTCATCATATTCCAATGGAATCAAACTAGTCCTTTTTAGGGTTTGCTTAAGGACTTTTCCATGATCTTTTGATTGATTTTCCAATTTTTCTCACAAAGCTTGATCTTACCATGATAGAGCTTAATCCTCCCTTGATATCTTGACTCTTGAGTAAGCATTTATGATAGCTTGAGTTTATTTTAGGGTTTTCTCATTCAAATCTAAAATATACCATGAAACATGTACAAAATCAAAAGCTATGCTCCATGACTTTCATCTTGATTGTGATGCATATATTGTTTCAAACATTAAACCCATTATGGTTTCACAAACTTGTGTCACTTTTAAAACACATTTTCTTCATAATATCCTTTAAAGCATAAACCATAAAACATCAAAAACATGCTTTCAACCTTCACAAATCTTTTGCCAAATAAACTCTTTGATTATCATCCACTTGTGTGGTCATTGCTAGTGTGAATAACATGTTCCCTTAGGCTTACTTGATTCATCTTAAATCATATATGAAACTTGAATCATGATAGACATTAGGATCTCAATTCAAGCATGAAAATATTAGGTTAGATTCTCTCACAATCTCAACTATAGGATTAATCTTTGCATGACAACACTATGATCAAGTCTCCTATTAGACTTTTCTTTTCCTTTTGCATTGCATCATTAAGATTAAAATATTTTCTCAATCATAATCCAAAAACATTTAACAATATTCAAAACCCTTTCAAAACTAAATGTATGAAGGTGATAGGTGTCTCCTTGGATGATGGTCCACTTAACACCTTCTTCCTAACAAAAACACAAACCAAATCCAAATCATTTTTGTCTTAGGTTTTTTTTTTCACTTTAAAACATTTTCAAAAAGGATATGTTAACTCCATTCTACACAACACAATGATGTGTAGTCTCTAACAGTCAAGTGGCAATGTTAACTATTAGAATGCGAATTTAACATCATCCATAAAAAACACACAATAAACAAAAACATTTTTAAGAAGAACTACGGTGTTCTGAATCCTTTGTGGATACGTAGGCATGGAGTTTCAATGCTCAAGCGAACGCATTAATAAAAATCTTTTCTTTTTCCCAATGAATTTATGCATGCATTTCTCTTTAGCAAGTAAGTTTTAGATACACACATATTGATTAAGATGACAAGAGTGGATCCCTTGGAGTACCATGGACGTGAGGGGTACTAATACCTTCCCCTTGCGTAATCGACTCCCTTACCCAAAATTTGGTTGCGAGACCATGTTCTTTTCCCAAAATATAAGGTTTTCTCTATATTTTCCTTTCCCTTTTTGGAATAAATAAAGTTAGGTGGTGACTCTGTTTGTTTCATCCGAAGTTATTTGAGTAGCTTCAATAACCCATCAACCCAAACAACACAACCTAACTACAACAACATGAACAACAAACTAAATTACAACTGCATATCAATGCACACACAAGATTACGTAGAATTACAAAAACTTATTAGAAAATATGGTGATGGTGATGCTCTAAGGACCTCGTATGAAACAACTCGGGTGAATCAACAGAGACCTGTACTAGAAAGTGTACCTAAGAGTGTGAAACCAGTGACATGTATAATCAAGTGAGTCGTGATCGTTAATGTAAAAAACATTCTCGTATATAATCTGATTTAAATTAAATATTATTAATTTGTATAAAAAAAATTACAACACTAAGACATCATATGAATTGACGTCTCCTCCTATTACTTATACACATGTCCCAATTAAATTGACTTGACCTCTATTTTATTTAATGGAGACACCAATCTAATTGATCAATATATTCTATGTTGCAGATCTTTTTTATTTAAACAAAAATAGTTTAAAAATTAATAGTAAAACATTATTATTTAAAATTTTTGTTGAAAAACATGATTATTTAAAAAAAAAAATCAAGATTCATACTGATTTCTATTTTTTGCAATTCAATTTGAGTAAGTGTCATTTTTTAATATTTGATTTAATATTCTAATAGTAATTAAACTCAAGACTAGTTTTTGTAATATTATATTGAAACAAATTATCTTTTTGTAATAATATTAATAACAATAAATAAAATCATAAAATGACATAGAAAAGAATAAAAAGCAAAGAGATAATAATATCTAGTGTGAGAGGGTTTTGGGTGGGGGTTTGCAAATTGCAACTGCACTTTGAAGTGTCTCTTCTTCACCCACACAATCTGGTGAGTCTATTTTGCTTTTATCTCAACAAAAACAATGGAACCTAAACAATTATCACTTACTTCACCAAAACTCTCTTTTCTATCATCTTCTACCCCTTTATCGTTTTTCATCTCAAACAAACTTCAATTTCTGAAAAAACCTAATATTTCTGTCAAACTCAATTGTTCCCTTCAAAAATCCCAATTTTTGGGAACAAATTTAGGTTTGTTTGTTCCATCACATGTTGGTAGACCTAGGTTTCAAATTGGGCCAATTAGAGCTGCTGTGAAGAGAAGAAAAGAGATGCCTTTTGATAATGTGATTCAGAAAGACAAGAAGCTTAAATTTGTTCTCAAGGTGAGGAAATTGCTAGTCACTCAACCTAATAAGGTTATGTCTCTTCAAGAATTAGGTAAGCATAAAAGGGAATTAGGGTTAGATAAGAAGAGGAGATTGATTGCAATTTTGAGGAGGTTTCCTGCTGTTTTTGAGGTTATGGAAGAAGGCTGTTTTTCTCTTAAGTTCAAAATGACTCCTGAGGCTGAAAGCCTCTATCTTGAGGAGTTGAGGGTTAGGAATGAAATGGAAGATGTTGTAGTTACTAAGCTTAGGAAATTGTTGATGATGTCTTTGGAGAAGACGATTTTGTTAGAGAAAATTGCTCATTTGGCGATGGATTTGGGGCTTCCCAGAGAGTTTCGCGACACCGTTTGTCATAGGTATCCGGAGTTTTTCAGAGTTGTTGAGACGGAAAGAGGTCCTGCGCTTGAGTTAACACATTGGGATCCTCAGCTTGCGGTTTCGGCAGCTGAGTTATCTGCGGACGATAATCGAATTAGAGAAATTGAAGAGCAGAATTTTATTATAGATAGGGCTCCTAAGTTCAATAGAGTAAAGCTTCCTAAGGGTCTTAATCTTTCCAAAAGTGAGACGAGGAAGATAATGCAGTTTAGAGACATTCCTTATATATCGCCTTACTCGGATTTCTCTATGCTTGGTTCGGGAACGCCGGAGAAAGAGAAGCATGCTTGTGGAGTTATTCATGAGATTTTGAGTCTCACACTTGAGAAACGGACTCTTGTTGACCACTTGACCCATTTCCGTGAAGAGTTTAGATTCTCTCAGCAATTGAGAGGGATGTTGATAAGACATCCCGATATGTTTTATATCTCTTTGAAAGGAGACAGGGATTCTGTGTTTCTTAGGGAAGCTTATCGAGATTCTCAGTTGGTAGACAAGGACAGATTGTTACTTATAAAGGAGAAGCTTCGATCTCTGGTTGATGTTCCCCGGTTTCGTAAAGGTAGAGGTGCTGCCCATACTAGAATTGGAGATGGAACGGAAGAGAATGATATTGATCACAGACAAGATGAAAGTGGTGATGAGGAACAAGAATGGTCAGATGGTGATGATTTTAACAGTGACGGGGATGACGATGAGGATGATAATGACTGGATTGATGAAGAAGATGATGATGATACACCGCCAGATTTTGATGATGAGGAGGCTGAGACGTTGGAGATTGGAAAGAGGAAGACAATTACACGAGTTCAAGACGCAAAACAGAATAATGAAAAGGTCCTTGCTCCATCATTCCCCGATGGTCGTCTCAGAGAACAGTGGTAACCTTGAAAAGGCTTTCAATTTCAAGCTCATGCTCGGAGAGTTTTTCTTGGAAGAATACGAACAAAGACGTAGATGTTATGTCCAAATCATAGCAAAATGTCCAACTGATTTAGATGACTATATCTGCTGTATAATAGATTGATGCTTCTCAGAAGGTATTATCCTTTAAACTTATATTTAGAGAGCCAAGTGGAATGAATGAATCAATCAAAAGGTTCAATTAAGCTATATTTCTTGCTGCATATCTTATTTATATAGATTTCTCATTGATCATCAATGCTACACAGTTTTGCATATACAATCAAAAAAGTGTTGCAACATGTTTAGTGCAATGTATCCTTTTCTCAGATTGCCGCCAGCTGATTCCATTACAAATATTGTGTACATTGTAATGTATCCTCTTCTACCCCTTTACTCAGGTGGTTGTTTTAGGTTGTTATGTTGTATTGTAGAAATTGAGGCAAATCATGTGTGTTGTTGTGACTTGTAAGGAAAAGCAAGACATGTTCATCAAACTGCTGAGTAATGAGCAGATAAAACAGTGGTAAAAGACTAGACATGGATGATGAATGTGACTTGTAAATGTCAGGTGAATTGCTTTTGAATCCAGGTTCTTCAAAAACTAGAATAAGCTCAAATAGCGTGGAGTAAAAGCACCTCCTTATTTTTTAAGTGGAACTTACAATAACAAGTTATTTTTTAAAATGTGTTCCAAATTATAAATTACTTTACAATTTTAATGCAACATTAATACTATTTTTCTAATATATTATCTATTATTTATTATTCTTTCTTTTTCATACTATTTTAATTTTATTTTTCAATGTAATTATTGAAGGATATTTTTATAAAATCATATATCATTTGACTTTCTCATAAAATAATAATTGTATTTTTCAATTTGTGAAATGCTCTAATGTCTTATAATTTAGAACACGGAGGTAGTATTAAACAGTTTGGAAAGGTGGTCTCTATTTTCATGTTGAACATTTGGTGTGATAGGAATACCAATTTATTTTTTATGATATCACTAATCCAATTATGACCAGTGAACATGATCTAGCGCTAACTTAGGATACAATCAATAACTAGTTTTGAGAATCACAGGTTTGAGAATCATGATTCAACGAAGCTTCTCATGCCCGCTTGATGGCTTGGCAAAAATCCCAAGAAAAAGCTTATATCCTTAATATAAAGCAATTTATTTCTCTTTACACTCATATAATGGGGTGCACCTTTAAAAATTCCAAAATATCTTTGAGTTTATTCGGAGATATATTTTCGAACGCATTAAATATCATTTTTTGCTAAAATATAATTCGGAGATGCATCTCCGAATAAACTCAAGTTAAATTTACTGATACACTCCGAAAATATCTTTTTATTTAGAAGTTTTTTTTTAATCACTCAATGATATTTTCGGAGATACATCTCCGAAAAGGTTTATCAGGAACTTGAATATATGATCATCTTGCATGATCATCTCCTTCACTCTTCAAAACTCCTTCCATAACCAAAAACCCTTAAAAAATCATTTTCAACCAACTTTTCGATTTCAAATCAGATTTTTTGTGTTTTGTCACATCAAAGGGAGAAAAATAAGCTGTAATTTGAGGTAAAGTTCTCTCATTTCATCCCTCACTGCTTGCATTAATCTTGTGTTTGAGCAGAAAAAATATTTGCATTGTCCGGATATACATATCTGAAGTCACCTATAATTTTTCAGATATGTATATCTAAATTTATCTGTTACTGGTTTTTAAGCATTTTTCTGTTTTGGTTCTTATTAGATATGGTTCACCCGAATATGTTTCTCAAAGCTGATGTACGTAACTATGTAAAACATGATGTAGCGAAGGATAATGTTATACCAGTTAAAGTGAAGCGTAATGTTTGTAACTCGGTGGGAGAAATGAATTTTTTGGTTTTATCCAAATGTGCGGATAGCAAGGGTCATCACCGACTTTTCTTTTATCCAATAAGGAAATGGTGAAAAGAACAAAAAAGACCAATGATAGATTTTTGAGTTCGGGGAGTAAGATATGAAAAGGGAAGGTGTTAGCACCCTTTTCATCCTTAGTTATCCACAGACTCTTAATCGCTAGCTCACTTTTGAAAATTATTTTTTTATGTAAGTGTTTGAAAATATTTTGAAAAGTCAAAGTACGACTATCTTTGTAATGGTTCTTGTATTAGTCCTTAAGAATGCGTACAAAGTGTTTTAAAAAATATTTTGATGTGTGAAAAGAGTTTTTTAGAAAAATTGTGAGCGAGCGATTAATAGTCTTACCCACTCAAGGTTGTTCTTGTTATTTTCCTTCTCTATTAGATATAACGCTATCATTATCATTAGTTGGTAGGTAGCCCTATCTATTGGATGTGAAGGGACAATCGAGGGTCATCGAAAGCAACAAATAAGGATACTTTAGCAATTATCGGAGGGACTAGATCATTTGTTTGTAGGCAACATCGAAGGGTCATCGAGGGACTATGATCTTTTATTCTGAGGGACTCTTGCTAAAGTATCCATATTTTTGAGGGACATGACCATGTTCGGAAAGGCAATGAAGAGAGATTATCCTAAAGGTGCGAGTGTGAAAGTGTGTTTGATTCAATTATGTTTATCTTGAAAGTAGGGTTTTGCTATCGGTTAGTTTTAGTCTTGTCATACACGCTCTAATTACTAGCAATTGCATAAAAAGATAGTAGTAGAAGATAAAGGACATAATGTAAACCTAAAACTATTACAAGGCTTTAGGGCAGTTACATAAGTATAGTTACAGGAAAATAAACTCTAGGTTATTACATACTCGAAGCAATTACATAATAGTTAAAAAGAAAGGGGAAATAAAGACCTAAGCTATTACATAGGAAACACGCGGCCTATACAATTGATCTATGACATTAAAATAAGAAACGGGAAAATAAAAATAGAAAAGAATGTGAAATTTTTTTTTGGTGATTTTTATGAAGAAAATAGTTTTTGATGATAATTAATTAAATAAAACCTAAAATCTAATTAACTTTAAAATAAAAATATGGTTAATGAATTAATTAAAAAAAGGTTAATTAAAAAATTTTAAACCTAAATAATTAGGGTTAGTTAAAAGTTTTGTTAATGGTTAATAAAAAAAGAATTAGGGGAAGAAAAATCAATGAAATAAGAGTTAGAAACCAAAAATAGAAAAAATGTCAGGGTGGGTGTTGAACCCACACCCTTTGCCTTCTCTAATGCATGGCTTGCCACTGAGCCAAGCTGTTGTTGGTGTCTGTAAGCTGTGCGCTACACAAAATATAATAAAATTGTGAAAATTGAAAAATATGAAGTAAAAAACAACAAAAGACAGGGATTGAACCCACACCCTCATGTATCAATGCCTTAACGCGCGTGCTTCTACCACTGGGGTAGCTGTACATACGTGAGTATAATTAATTAAAATAAATATAATGTAAACCTTATCAAAGGGGCCGGAGAAGCGCCAGAGCCCTAGCTCCGGTCGTCTTTTCCAGTGAGTACATTTTTGTATCCTGCAAAATAGCACACATTAATACTTCAATAAGACCCTACCCCCTTAATTTGAGGGCTGCGAATTCAATGGTGGCCTTGGTTTTCACTAATTCTTCCTGTATGATGAGCTATGGAGGGGATAATGCAAAACGGTTCAAACTTGACAACCTTCCATTCTGGCATTATGGGAGTCATGCAATGGTTCTATCCTGTACTAATACATCTCAGAAGCACATTAGTAATGTTAGTATGCATCAAAGCAACATGAAAACAAAAATATGAATTTACAAAACACAAGGAAACTGGAGATGCATGTATGTGATTTTCAGACTCTTTGGATCATCAAGATCGATCCATATTTACTTTGTACTGTCTCAAGGATTGATTGGAACAAGTGTTTGGCCTTGAGGAAGGCTGAAAAGAAGGGTTTCGATTTGCCCTAGTTTTGAAAAATTTTGAATTTTTTAGAAGGTGGTTTCTTGCAAGGTTTCATGTCCCTTTGTTATCTGAATGAGGAATGTATATAGAGGAGAATTAGGTCACGAATAATGGGCTTGGACCTTTGTATGAAAACTTTGATTTTTATTTAATTTAATTTTGAATTTAAATAAATAAATCAAAATAAATGGGATAAAAATTAAAAGGGTGTATAAATAGATTCAGAGGTTCAATATGAGGTCTAAGACACGTTTGGACCTTGAAAGATAAGCCCACTAGCCCAAAAATTCAAGTTTGATCAATTTGGGTTTCATCCATTTTCTCAAAATTGCCTAACTTGTGAAACTCATAACTTGCTCAATTTTTATCATATGAAGGTGATCTTGGACTTTTTGTAAAGATCAAGATGTCCTATACTATCTCTATGTTGATCATTTTTCCATTTGAAGACTTTATTCATCTTGATGTAAGTTGCCTTGACAAAAAGTGTCATATTGTTGACTTTTGAAATGACCTATAAGGTTTTGGCTCATATCTCTCAAATGAAGCCTTTTTGGACTTGAGCTTAGAGAGAAAAAGTTGTAGAGGATTGAATTTCCATCAAAATGAGATTTGGTTGAGAAAAATATGATGAAGTATGTGAAAGTTATGCTTGGTCAAAGTTCAGTTGACTTCTCCTTAAGAAAACCCTAATTTAGTAACTTTTGACCTTTGATGAATTGAGAGTTTTCTTGATGAATCATGATCAACCCTTGATCAAATTATGAATGTGACTTCAAAATATTGATGTTGACCAAAAGTATTGAAATTTGACTGCATGTTGACCATAATTGACTTTTTACTCGATACAGTTGATTTTTACTCATCTGAGCAATTGACTGAGCAAATTTGTACTGCATGGCTTGAAATTTGACATGAGGATACCTTGATACATATGAGAAACCATGAAGTCCACTTGAGACATTAGAAGTCCAATTTCCTCTGAGAAAACCAAAACCTTAATTGCAGGTCACTGCTTAGGAGGAGGATCATCTAATCATTCTTGAGTAGCCTTGAACACTTGATAACCTTAGGAGCATGAGAAATTCTTTTGAAAATGAGAGGGAAAATTTTGGGGTACAACATATACCCATGTTCAATCTTCTTAAACCTGAGGAGTTAGACTAGCATGCTTGCCATTCGGGATCTGAAAGTGGAAGAGGATTGAACACTTAAATACCTAGAAATTTGCACTCGCATGTGCACGAAGTAACACTTGTTAGTTGATTGTGTTGCTTGAATGGGATTAAAGATTCCATTTGGATAAATGATTGAGTGTAGTCAGAGATGGTCTTATAGATGCCATCCAAAGTATTCGTTGATAGGAGTATCAGAATAATGCTTTTCAGGATGCTGTTTCTGAAGGGGAAATGCTTTCCAGAATGAAGTGTTGAAGGAGATGCTTTTCAGAATGAAGTATTGAAGGGGAAATGAGTTTCAGAACTCTTCTGAAGGAGATGCTCGCCAGAACTCGGTCTCTGGGGGAAATGCTTTTCAGGGTTCCATCTCTGAAGGGGACATGCTTTTCAGAATGAAGCGCTTAAGGAGATGCTTTTCAGAATAAACTTCTGAAGGAGATGCTTTTCAGAATGAAGTACTGGAGGGGAAATGCATTTCAGAACTCCTCTGAAGGAAATGCTCGCCAGAACTCGATCTCTGGGGAAAATGCTTTTCAAGATTTTGTATCTGAAGGGGAAATGCTTTCCAGAATGAAACATTGAAGGATATGCTTTTCAGAATAAATTTATGAAGGAGATGCTTTTCAGAATGAAGTACTAAAGGGGAAATGCGTTTATGGACTCTTCTGAAGGAAATGCTCACCAGAACTCGATCTCTGGGGGAAATGCTTTTCAGGGTTCCGTATCTGAAGGGGAAATGCTTTCCAGAATGAAGCATTGAAGGAGATTGAAATTCTGGTTGCAGATACTCAATGTCACGTTCAATGTTATGACACCGTATCTGACTTTCTATAAGACAGTAAATACAAAAACAGTAAAGAACACAGTCAATTGTTTACCCAGTTCAGTGTGCAACAACACCTACTCTGGGGGCTACCAAGCCAGGGAGGAAATCCACTATAAGAGATGTTAATTCAGGAATAAACCAACCAGTTTATCTCCTTCACTTAAGACCTACCCAATGCAATTTCAATCTAAGTACAACTTAAACCTGAGTTCCTACTCACTCCCCCTCAATCACAACAGTGATACATAAAACAATTTGACTAATGAATTGATGAAGACACTCTTCAAAAACATACACTTGATTAAGCTTCACAGCTTTTTAATCAAGCAACACAACCACTCTTGCTTCACAGCTTTGAGTGATACACACACCTAACTTGACTCTGCTTCACAGCTTTAGTCAAGAGACATACAAACACTCTTGCTTCAAAGCTTTGAGTGCTACACAACCCTTACAATTAAAAACCTATTCCAAGTCACTTATCACAATGATAATTGCTTGGATTACAATAGTTAAAACTATACAGCTTCTAAATGATCTTCTGTCCAAAAAGGGATTGCTTTCAAAACAGCAGCTCTGTTGAATATAAAGCAACTGCATCTTCAGTTAGGGTTTCCACAAAAAGCTAGGGTTAATTCCATTTGACCTTAAGACTAGGTCACAGGACTTTATCAACCAGGTTAGGGTTGAGCTAGGTTAACCCAAAGAAAACGCAGGATTCTGTTCTGGAAAGACTGAGTCATTTTCCTGAAAAAACTCAGAATTAACCAAACTGCAAACCTGTTAGTTCAGAACAGGATGTCTTAACATTTGTTATGACATCTGAATTCCTGTTTACTGATTTTGGTAAATGTGATCATTTTGCAAAATGCTCAGATACACACTCATAGACATCAGTACCTGTACGACAATATTTTTCTGCAAAGGTACCTAATGAATCAGTACAAACTAAACTAGAATGTTATGACATCATTCATGACATTCACACATACACTTGGGATTTACCAAAAATGCAAGCCAATAACTAAACAACTACAGAGATGCTTTTCAGAATAAACTTCTGAAGGAGATGCTTTTCAGAATGAAGTACTGAAGGGGAAATGCGTTTTAGGACTCTTCTGAAGGAAATGCTCGCCAAAACTCAGTCTCTGGGAGAAATGCTTTTCAGGGTTCCGTATCTGAAGGGAAAATGCTTTCCAGAACGAAGCGCTGAAGGATATACTTTTCAGAATAAAGTACTGAAGGGGAAATGCATTTCAGAACTCCTCTGAAGGAAATCACTTGGTCATGTAGATATTCTCCCCGTCTTGTTTCGAGAATTGATCCATAACCTGTCTGTAAATTACTGGTAATATCTTTTCGTTTGCAAACTCAAACTGAAAAGACAAAGTTAGTTCTGCATAGTGTTATGATGTATGCATTGCATAATGATGCTCTCAAAATAAATGAGAATGTTATATGCGTTTCGTATGCATATGTTATGATTTTTGTAAATGATGTATGGATGAAATATGTTATTGGAACGTGTAAGTAGCCTTATGTGATAACATCTGACTGGGGAAAATGAATCCCTGATTGTTGCTGAGGATGAAGACAGTAGGACTTTACTGGGGATTCCTGCTTTCGGTTTGAGGATATTTCGCTGGATATCTTCGACTTCTGCTTGGGGATAAAAATATTCAATGAGATTCGGTTATTCATTGTTCTTTGAAGGATTTGATTCTTATTGGAGATGAAAGAGATAAAATTCCTTGATATGATGCTTGAACATGTTTTAGATGTGAGTATTGACTCTTCTGAGGAGGAATTTTTGTAACATGGGAGAAATAAACTCTGTTGGGGAAATAAACCATATAGACTGCGGTAACTTCACTGGGGAAATAATCTTGTGGAGAAAGATCTGGAGGAAATTACTCTGTGGGAATTTATGGTCAGCTTCAAACATTATCCCAACTTCTAGAATCTCTTGCAGACACTAATCCTGTTTTTGAGCATATATTTGTAAACAGTAATCATATTTAAATGCATATGTTCATTCAATATAATCATTGGACATTGCAAACAAAACAGGGAAAATAAAATAAAGTTGAAACTGAAACTGATTGCATTGATTTGGAAAGTTTGTCTATAAACAAACAGTTTTATACAAAGAGACAGAAATCCTAGTAAGAGGAAATCGTCATATAAGAAAAATGTGTACAAAGAGAAAAAAAGAAAAACATCTATGTGGAAGTGATCCCATCGAGTTTTAACTCTGCTATTGCCCATATGTCTTTAAGCATCCCACCCCTCACTGTCAGAAGAAGTTGAATGAATTGATCGGTACCATTTGAACTCGACAATGATAATCATGATAGCTGTAAGTCGATAGGTGATCCAACAGGACATAGTTGTACGCTTTAATCCCTAACTTTTGCCTGGACCATCCTTTCGGGTTTTCAGTCCACCGGGATATCCTTTTTTTCCCAAGCCGCCTTTTCAGGTTTTCGACTTTCCGGATGTACATTTTTTATATATATCCCTAATGTTAGCCTGAAACCTTTTGGGTCGCCGGGATGCCCTTATTTTTGCCTAGGTCGGTCAACCTAACGAGTCTCTTTTATGGGTAGTATTTTTTAACTATGTCTGCATTTATAGGGTGTGGAAGATCTTCACTGTCCATGGTGGTAAGTATCATAGCACCACCGGAAAATATCCTCTTGATCACAAATGGCCCTTCGTATGTGGGAGTGCATTTTCCCCTGGGATCACTTTGTGGTAAGATGATGAATTTTATGACCAAACCACCAGCATGGTACACCTGTTGTCTGACTTTCTTATTAAAGGCCTTGATCATGCGTTTCTAATACATCTGACCATGATAAACAGCCACAAGCCTTTTCTCATCAATCAAATTTATCTGGTCAAGCCTAATCTGAATCCATTCGTCTTCATCTAAACCTGCGTATTTCATAATCCTTAAGGAAGGAATTTGGACTTTGACAGGTAAGACAACCTTCATACCATAGACAAGAGAGAACGGGGTTGCCCTAGTTGATGTATTCTCGGAAGTGCAATAACCATGAAGATAAAATGGTAACATCTCGTGCCAATCTCTGTACGTCACTGTCATCTTCTGCACAATCTTCTTAATATTTTTGTTGGCGGCTTCCACTGTGCCATTTATCTTTGGTCGATACAGAGAAGAGTTATGGTGTTTAATCTTGAATTGCATGCAGAGTTCTGTGATCATAGTGTTGTTGAGATTAGTACCATTATCTGCTCGGGTATGCCATACCGACAGATAAGATTATGCTTAATGAATCGGGCCACAACATTCTTGGTAACATAGGCAAACAAGGTAGCTTCAACCCACTTCTTGAAATAATCAATAGCAACCAGGATGAAACGATGCCCATTAGACGCTGTAGGCTTAATTTCTCCAATCATATCAATGCCCCACGTTGCAAACGGCCAAGGAGCAGTCAAGACATTCAAAGGAACTGGAGGCAATGTACCTTATCATCATAAATCTGGAACTTGTGATAAGTTATGGAATGATAATGGCAATCAGTTTCCATGGTCGACTAATAATAACCCGCTCTTAGAATTTTCTTAGCCATCATATGCCCGCTGGAATGAGTACCAAAGACTCCTTCATGCATATCTTTCATGATCTTCTCAGCTTCCTTTTTGTCTACACAACGAAGCAGAATCGAATCATGATTGCGTTTGTACAAAATTCTGCTACTCAGAAAGAATTTGGTCGAGAACCTCCATAAGAATTTCTTATTGTTAATAGATGCCCCTTCAGGATATTCTTGAGTCTCGAGATATCTTTTCACTTCATGGTACCAAGGCTTTTCCTCTACTCCATCAGTATCACCTTCATAGCAATATGCAGGTTCGTCTAATCTCTCAATAGTGATTCGAAGAGCTTCATTATCACATCTGACTTTTAACATAGACGACATGGTAGCTAATGTGTATGCCAATTGATTCTCTTCTTGTGGGATGTGTTCAAAATTGATTTCTTCGAAGTATGGAATTAACGCCAATACATGCTCTCAATAAAGAATGAGATTTGGATGCTTCATATTCCATTCTCCCTTGATTTGACTGATTACTAGGGATGAGTCCCCATATACATTCAAGATTTTAATTCTCATATCAATAGCAGCCTTTATACCTATGACGCACGCTTCATATTCTTCCATATTGTTGGTACAGTCGAAACATAATCTGGCAGTGAAGGGTGTATGACAACCCTTAGGAGAGACAATCACAACACCAATTTCATTACCAAGTGCGTTAGAGGCTCCATCAAAAACCATAGTCCTTTGGGATCCTGGCTCAGGTCCTTCATATGGTCCAGGTTTTTCATAGTCAGTAATCAGCATAATATTCTCATCCGAGAACTCAAAATTCATAGACTGATAGTCATCTACGGCTTGATGAGCCAAATGATCTTCCAGTATGCTTTCTTTGATTGCTTTCTGATTGGTGTACTGAATGTTGTATTCTGTCAAGACCATTTTCCATCTTGCTATTCTTCTGGATAGAGCGGACTTCTCAAATATGTATTTTATCGGAGCCATATTAGAGATCAACAAGGTAGTATGAGTCAACATATACTATCTTAGTCGGCGAGCAGCCCATGACAAAGCACAACTAGTTTTCTCGAGAAGTGAGTATCTTGTTTCACAGTCGATAAATATTTTGTTAAGGTAGTATATTGCATGCTCTTTTCGACCAAACTCATCATGCTTCCCCAATATACACCCCATTGAATTCTCTAACACTGTTAAGTACATGATCGTAGGTCTTCCTTCAAACGGTGGAATAAGAATTAGAGGCTCTTGAGGGTACTCCTTGATTTTGTCGAAGGCTATCAGACAATCGTCGTTCTACTTTGCTACTTGATCTTTCTTTAACAACTTGAAGATTGGATCACAAGTAGTGGTCGGGTGGGAAATAAATCTGGTAACGTAGTTCAAACACCCCAGGAAACCTTTGACTTCCTTCTCAGTACGGGGAACTGGAATTTCTTGAATAGCTTTAACCTTGGAAGGGTTAACTTCAATACCTTTGGCACTAATGACGAAACCTAGGAGTTTACCGGATCTTACCCCAAAGGTGTATTTGTTTGGATTCAACCTAAGCTTATATCTCTTCAATCTTTCAAACAGCTTGTGTAGGTGGTCGAGATGTTCTTCTTCTGTCTGGGATCTGGCTATCATGTCATCAACATAAACCTCTATCTCGTGATGGATCAACAAAGCTACCATAGCATGCTGATATGTTGCACCAAAATTCTTCAAACCGAAAGGCATAACTTTGTAACAGAAAGTGCCCCACTGTGTGACAAAATTAGTCTTCTCCATGTCTTCATGCGCCATCTTGATTTGATTATAACCGGAAAAACCATCCATGAAAGAAAATACTTTAGGCTAAGCGGTGTTGTCAACCAGTACATCAATATGTGGAAGCGGAAAGTCATATTTGGGATTCGCCCTATTCAAATCCCTGTAGTCTACACACATATGCACCTTACCATCTTTATTAAGTACTGGAACCACATTTGCAACCCACTGCGGATAGAATGTAACAACTAAGAACCATGCGTTGAACTGCTTCCTAACCTCAGCCTTGATCTTTTCAGACATTTCAGGACACATATGACGAACTTTCTGCTTTTACAAGGAGGCAACCTTACTTCATCGGTAGACGATGAACCACAATATTAGTATCCAGCCCTGACATATCTTCGTACGACCAAACAAAGATCTCAACATAATCATGCAACATCTGAATTAATCTCTTTTTGACGTTGTCTTCCAGGTTGGCACCTATCTTGATTTCTCTCTTGTTTTCTTCAGTACCCAAGTTCACAACCTCGACTGGATCTTCATGTGGTCGTATGGCTCTTTCTTCTTGCATTAAGAGCCTAGCAATATCTCCAGGTATTTCACAATCTTCCCCACCTTCGTTCTTGACTTGGTAGATCATATTTTCGAAGTCATAATTGGTAATAGAAGAATTGTTATCAATGGGATCCAGGGTGGATATGGATCTGCAATTTGCGGTGTGGGCGTGTGTAAGAACACATAGCTATTTTGAAAACAATAAAGTAAAAGAAAGATAAAGAGCGCAAAGTTTGAGTGCAAACTTCAAATGATCTATTAAATAAAAATATGCTTATAAATAATGACAACCCTAAAAAATGGACCATTGTGCCCTGGGTAAGGCACGAGGCTTAAAGTCATTGTTTGAATTACATAACCAAAACTTAAAAGCGAAAAAATAGAAAACAAAATTTACTCCTAACTAAAGGAGATTGGTATAAAGTCTTCATCCTTCTAATTGTTGAGTCTGTTTCCGGTAGTAGGGAAGATCCAACTCTCTATGTCATAGTCACTATCAGCGTCTTCCATAACATTAATATGATTATTGTGAACTCCATTACTGTTGATGCGAAATGGCGGTCTCCCAGAATTGGCACGAGCAAGACGGACAACCCTCTGAGCTTGAGAAGTGAAACCCAGGCCAAACTTGTCAGATTTGTAAGGAATTTTAGGAAGTTAACCCCAAACTGTGCAACCACCTTCTTCAACCACAATCCTAACGTCTTTCAACGAAGACATTTTTGATGGAGTCTTAAGAACAATAGAAGCAACTTTATCAACCAAGGTTGTCTGAGAAACGACTTCAAAGGTATGGCAAGGAGTGTTGACGAATTCACCATCCACCTCGACATATTTGAAAAAATTCAAATGTCTCACCATATATTCTTCTTCACCGCAAACTGTAATGATTTTTCCTCTCATGGGGTATTTCAACTTCTGGTGTAGGGTAGAAGTAACAACACCTGCCCCATGAATCTAAGGGCGTCCTAGTAAACAAGAATAGGACGGATGAATATCCATTACATAGAAAGTAGATCCAAAGACCTGGGGACCCACTTTGATCGGAAGATCCACCTCTGCATGCACCATTCTCTTTGAACCATCAAAATCTCTTACCACAATGCCACTGGGTTTTAGAACAATCCCTTCACAGCCAAGTTTTTCCAAAGCAGCTTTCGGAAAAACATTCAACGAGAAACCCGTGTCTACCAACACATGAGATAAAATAGTGCATCTGCACTCAATAGAGACATGCAAGGATTTATTATGATTCCTTCCTGCAGGAGTTAAGTCTGCATCAGAAAAGCCTAGCCCATTATCGGTTGTCAGGCTAGCAATGTGATTTTCAAACTAATCAACAGAGATCTCTTGCGGAACATGGGCATATTTTAAGAAATTCACCAAAGCTTGAGCATGAGCTTCAGAGCACAACAACATGGATAACATAGATGTTTTGGAAGGGGTTTGCCCCAGCTGTTCAACAATCTTGTAGTCACTCTTTTGGATAATCTTTAAAATTTCCTACATTTCTTGCTTGGAGGGGGTCTTCAATAGTAACCTCCTTTGGTGCCTCTATCTGGCCAGGCTCGGTCATACGTTCTTTATTTCGGATTTCAGTAGTAGATTCAGTAGAAGTGATATGAACTGGTGCAGTAACAATCTTTGGAGATATCTCTGGAGAGAATACCCTTCCACTTCTAATAACCTTACTAGTCCCCGCAATATTGCCAACACCGGGATTAGTAACTTCAACATTTTCTTCTTCAATAGTCAATGGTTCCTGCTTGATTCCATGGTAGTAGACATCAACTCCATAATTCCAAGGGACAACCTTATCATAAGAATACGGAATTGGCCCAGGCACAATAATAATCAGGGGAGCAACTTTAGATTCAGTAGTAATCTTCACAGGACCCTTAGAAGTGATCCTTACAGAGGTACCAGAAACTGTAGACATGTCTTCAAGATTCAAGTATTAGGATGTACTCTCCATAGAAGGAGTCTTCTCAACAGGAATTTTCTCAAACAGAATCTCACGGTCATTCATCTGACACTGAATACCTCTCTTCAGCAATGCACAACCATTGGATTGGGATGCACAGTAGTAACAGTCTTCAACGTAACCTAGAAATAAACCGGCTTGCAGCAATTTCTCCTTAATAATCATCAGGGGAGTAGTTAAAGTTTCCATAGTAGAAACATAAGAAACATCTTCAACAACATTAACACCCTTGTCATGATTGAGCATTGGCGTGATAATCACATTAGGGGTTTTATGAGGATCAAATTCAATTTCCTTGGCGTCAATAATATCTTGGATTTTATTTTTCAAAGCCCAAAAGTTGCTAGTGTCATGCCCGGGGCTGTTAGAGTGATATGAACATCTTACGTTAGGAATGTAGCAGGGAGAGGAAGTGTTGGGATTATGAGGAGGCTCTCTCAATGTAACCAGCCCTGCTTTTGACATGTGTTGTAAAGCTTGTGCCAATGGTATGTTGATCTTTGTAAATTGCCTCCTAGGTGCTTCTTGCCTATGTTGATTATTTTGTTGTTGTTGCACTGGCGCAAGATTGGAGATCAGTACTGCACCCACAGATTGGTTAGGATCGCTCTTACTACGACCCTTCTGGCCGTACACAGCATTAGATTGCCTCTTACCATTATTGGGGTTCTTCACAAAATTTGAGGATGTAGCCACTTGAATTTTACCGCTTCTAATTCCATTTTCAACGTGTTCCCCTGTCAAACTTAGCTCAGTGAAACCAGCCGAAGAACTTCCTAGAAGATGATAATAAAAGGGACTTTTCAGTATGCTCATAAACATGTCAACCAACTCTCTATCAGCCAAAGGTGGTTGAACTCTGCCCACAATATCTCTCCATTTCTAGGCATACTCTTTAAAACCTTCATCAGAATCCATAGTCATACTCTACAGTTGCATACAGGTTGGTGCAAGGTCATCATTATATTGGTATTGCTTATAGAAAGCATCAGCCAAATCTTCCCAGGTGTGAATATTAGTCCCTTCTATTTAATAGAACCATTCCAACTGTGTTCCAGACAAACTCTCTTGAAAGAAATGAACCTACGGTTTCTTATCAGTCGTGTGCGGTTGGATTTTTCAAACATAAGACCTTAAATGCAACTTCGGACAAGAAATGCCATCATACTTAGCAAAGACATGAGTTTTGAATTTAGGAGGAATGACTACTCCTGAAACCAGACCTAAATCATCAAAATTTAATCCAGGCACCTTCTAGATTTCCATAACCCTCAGACGCTCTTCCAGCAGTTTGTATTTCTCATCAGTAGGGGGATATTTCTCATCTAGGTAATCATCTTCCTCTTCACCAGGAAACTTATTAGAACCAGGATTGCTTCTTTCAGTCTTCACACTCTTACTGTCTTCATCCTACTTGCCTTCTTCATCCGAGGGTCAGACTTGCTTCACTGGACCTCTGAATCTTCTTCCCATGTTAAGTACACCAATTGGTTTCTTTATCTTATTCCTTTTCTCACTGGTTACAAGTACTTTCAATTCTTCCTACCCTTGGTTAAGTTTAGGAACATCTGCTGAAATTGGGCATTCTGAGCTTGAAGATCTTTGACTGTTTGCTCAAGATCCATTTTCTGCTGAAATAAACAGCAAGAAGATGAGAAAACCTATCTTGGGAGTACCCGCTATGTAATGGAATGCATGATATGTAGATGCAAATGTAATGTTTTCAGGATCTTATAGGATAAAAAATATTTGAACATGAATCTGGTTGCAACTTTGACTTATGGAACTTTAGGTCTTTATTTTTGGACGTCCTTTTATAAGAATCAAGCTCACCATATCAAGTGGGTCCTAGCCTCTAACTCAAGAGAACATACTTTGATCTTTGTCTGCATCCTATTAGAGGGAAATAAATCCTCTTTCCCCTTGCTAGCAATCTGGCTTGTGATCATCCTGCATCAAAGATCCCTAAGATCCTTGAAATGGTTAGTAAGAATGCCATGTCATATGTTATGATGTCATGATGTTATGTTTATGTTTAAATAAGCGGAAAACACAAACAAGTCACACAAGAGCCTTAGGTTTAAAGGCTTGCATGAGGTCCATAGGTAAGTACCCTTCTCTTTTGAAGTTAAGTTGGCTCAACCTGTCCTAAAATAGTAACCGGGTTCTAGGAATCCCATATCACGAATCTTTCTCGAAGGTTTTATTTTAGTACAACAATTGACTTGCCACCAAAACATCCCGCAAGTCAAATCTCAATGAGTGTAGCATCGAGTATCAACCAACCTTGGACTGCACCAAACCCGACCATCTCACTACCTTCTAATGGCCAAGATGGGCCAATTAAGGTTCTAAAAGTATATTTAGTGCTATTGACACCACGCGGAAGCCTAATTTTATCCTCGAATGCCTCAAGGTACATTAGTACAATCCAAAGTGTCGCACTAACCGTAACCATCACTTCAACCATATCGGTCTATGTCGTACAGTTTCCATGATCTATTGCTACTTACCTAAGGCACCCTAGATCCGGGTGTAGGGTCTTTGCAAGAAAGTATACCCAAGAAACCCTTTAAAAATAAAGCAAATAATTCAGACAACTTAAAGCAATTAAAAGTGATCTAGACTCTAGGGTAACCCCTCTTTTTAAGTATGAAATCCCCAGCAGAGTCGCCAATTTTGTAACTCGGTGGGAGAACTGACTTTTTTTAGTTTTATCCAAATATTCAGATAGCAAGAGTCGCCGCCGACTTTTATTTTATCCAATAAGAAAAGGGTGAAAAGAACAGGAAAAACCTTTGATATATTTTTGAGTTCGGGGGGTAAGATATGAAAAGGGAAGACGTTAGCACCTTTTTCATCCGTAGTTATCCACGAAATCTTAATCGCTAGCTCACTTTTGAAAATTGCTTTTTTTGTGTAAGTATTTGAAAATATTTTGAAAAGCCAAAGTACAACTATCTTTGTAATGGTTCTTGTATCAATCCTCAAGAACGCGTACAAAGTGTTTTAGAAAATATTTTGATGTGTGAAAAGGGTTTTTTAGAAAAGTTGTGAGCGGGCGATTAATAGTCTTACCTAACTCAAGGTCGTTCTTGTTATTTTCCTTCTCCATTAGAGATAGTGCTATCCGTACCATTAGTTGGTAGGTAGCCCTATCTATAGGATGTGAAGGGACAATCGAGGGTCATCGTATGGTCATCGAAAGTAACAGATAAGGATACTTTAGCAATTATCAGAGGGACTAGATCATTTGTTCGTAGGCAATATCAAAGGGTCATCGAGGGTCTATGATCTTTTATTCGGAGGGACTCTTGCTAAAGTATCCCTATTTTCGAGGGACATTACCATGTTTCGAAAGGCAACGGAGAGAGATTACCCTAAAGGTGCGAGTGTGGAAGTGTGTTTGATTCAACTATGTTTATCTTGAAATTAGGGTTTTGCTATCGGTTAGTTTTAGTCTTGCCATACATGCCCTTTTCACTAGAAATTTCATAAAAAGATAGTAGCAGAAGATAAAGGGTGGAATGTAAACCTAAAACTATTACAAGGCTTTGGGGCAGTTACATAAGTATAGATGCAGGAAAATAAACCCTAAGTTATTACATACTCGAAGAAATTACATAATAGTGAAAAAGAAAGCGGGAAATAAAGAGCTAAGCTATTACATAGGAAACACATGGCCTATACAATTGATCTATGAAATTAAAATAAGAAAAAGGAAAATAAAAAATAGAAAAGAATGTGAAAAGATTTTTTGGTGATTTTCATGAAGAAAATAGTTTTTGATGATAATTAATTAAATAAAACCTAAAATCTAATTAATTTTAAAATAAAAATATGGTTAATGAATTAATTAAAAAAGGGTTAATTAAAAAAGGGTTAATTAAATAACCCTAAAACTAAATAATTAGCGTTAGTGAAAAGGTTTTGTTAATGGTTAATAAAAAAAAAATTAGGGGAAGAAAAATCAATGAAATAAGGGTTAGAAACCAAAAATACAAAAAATTCCAGAGGTGGGTGTTGAACCCACGTCCTTTGCCTTCTCTACTGCATGGCTTGCCATTGAGCCAAGTTGTTATTGGTGTCTGTAAGTTGTGTGCTACACAAAATATAATAAAACTGTGCAAATTGGAAAATATGGAAAAAAACAATAAAAGGCAAGGATCGAGCCCACGCCCCCCCGTATAAATGCCTTAACACGCGCGCTTCTACCATTGGGGTGAATGTACATCCGTGAGTATAATAAATCAAAATAAATATAAAGTAAACCTTATCAGAGGGACCGAAGAAGCGTCGGAGCCCTAGCTCCGGTTGTCTTCTCTGGTGAGTACGTTTTTGTATCCTATAAAATAACACACATTAATGCTTCAATAAGACCCTACCCCCTAATTTGAGGGATGTGAATTCAATGGTGGCCTTGGTTTTCACTAATTCTTCCTGTATAATGAGATACGAAGGGGATAATGCAAAAAATTTCAAACATGGCAACCTTTCATCCGGGCATTATGGGAGTCATGCAATGGTTCTATCCTGTACTAATACATCTCAGAAGAACATTAGTAATGTTAGTATGCATCAAAGCAACATGAAAACAAAAATATGAATATACAAATCACAAGGAAATCAGAGATGCATGTATGCAAATTTCAGGTTCTTTGGATCATCAAGATCGATCCATTCTTACTCTGTACTGTCTCAGTGATTGATTGGAACAGGTATTTGGCCTTGAGGAAGGTTGTAAAGAAGGGTTTCGATTCGCCCTAGTTTTAACAAATTTTGAAGTTTTTGAAAGGTGGTTTCTTGCAAGGTTTCCTTTCCCTTTGTTGTTTGAATGAGGAATGAATATAGAGGAGAATTAGGTCAAGAAGAATGAGCTTCGACCTTTGTATGAAAACTTTGATTTTTATTTAATTTAATTTTGAATTTAAATAAATAAAATCAAAATAAATGGGATAAAAATCAAAAGGGTGTATAAATAGATTCAGAGGTTCACTATGAGGTCTTAGACACGTTTGGACCTTGAAAGGTAAGCCCACTAGCCCAAAAATTTAAGTTTGATTAATTTGAGTTTCATGCATTTTTTCAAAATTTCCCAACTTGTAAAACATATAACTTTATCAATATTTATCATATGTAGGTGATCTATGACTTTTCATAAATATCAAGGTGTCCCCTTCAATCTCTATTTTGATCATTTTTCCATTTGAAGAATTTATCTTAATGTAAGTTGCTTTGATAAAAAGTGTCTTTTTGTTGACTTTTAAAATGACCTATAATGTTTTGGTCCATGTCTCTCAAATGAAGCATTTTTTGGACTTGAGATTAGAGAGAAAAAGTTGTAGAGGATTGAATTTCCATCAAAGTGAGCTTTGTTTGAGAAAAATCTGATGAAGTGTGTGAAAGTTGTGCCTGGTCAAAGTTCAGTTGACTTCTCCTTAAGAAAACCCTAATTTGGTAACTTTTGACCTTTGATGAATTGAGAGTTTTCTTGATGAATCATGATAAATCCCTTATCAAATGATGAACGTGACTTCAAAATCTTGATGTTGACCAAAAGTCTTGAAGTTTGACTGCATGTTGACCATAATTGACTTTTTACTCAATATAGTTGATTTTCACTCATCTGAGCAATTGACTGAGCAAATTTGTATTGCAAGGCTTGAAATTTGACATGAGGATACCTTGATACATATGAGAAACCATGAAGTCCACTTGAGGCATTAGAAGTCCAATTTCCTATGATAAAACCAAATCCCTAATTGCAGGTCACTACTTAGGAGGAGGATCATCTGATCATTCTTGAGTAGCCTTGAACACTCGATAACCTTAGGAGCATGAGAAATTCTTTTGAAAATGAGAGGGAAAATTTTGGGGTACAACAATGTTAAATTGGAAGAAGTGAAGGATGGTATTAAACAAATTATTGTCAAGATAGATGTTGGTCAATATTTCATAAATGAATAACTGTTTACTACTCTTAAACACATGCTTAAATGGACTCACATGGTAGCTAGGAATTTGGGATTTGGAATTATAATCGGAAGATCATACAAATGTTCAAATAGAAGACAAGCATTTGTAACTATGGGATGTGAGAGAATTGGCGTGTATGTTCCCCCGATTAGGATGTTGAAATATGATGATACTAGAACGAGAAAATGTGGTTGTCCGTTTAATTTGCGTGAATATTGTAACATGAATGAGATATGGAAATTTAATCTGATTTATGGAATACATAATCATGTCCTACAAACAAAGCTAGCCGATCATCACATTGTATGTTGTCTTAAACTGGAGGAGAAGGAAATTGTTTCGAACATGTCTTTAATCAAAATGTCGCTGGAAAACATACTTGCAAATTTGAAATGGAAACACCCAAAAAGTGTTTACAATATCAAGGAGGTATTTGATGCGCGTCAACGAAGCAAAATATTTTAAAACTTTTAGATTAAAACCACTATGTTTCTAGGTACCTAGTTTGTAATGATAAAGTCATTGTTCCTAACATATTCTATACTCATCCTGAAAGTATTAAGTTATTCAACACATTTCCCACTATCCTCATTATTGAATCAATGTAATAGACCAACAAGTATAGGTTTCCGCTTCTTGAAATTGTTGGTGTTACTTCTACGGAGAAGACTTTTTGAGTGGGATTTATATTTTTGGAATCTAAAAAAGAGGTCAACGTTCCACGGGCTTTAAAAGTGCGCAAGACTTTGCTGAAGAACCAAGAAAACACGTCAAAGGTTATTGTCACCGATTGATACACCACACTGATGAATTCAGTTGAAAATGTGTTTCCTACATCTTATGCATTACTTTGTCGATATCACATTACAAAAAATGTGAGGAGTCAGCTAAAACATGTGGTAGGCACCAAACAAATCAAGGATGAAGACGGAGAAATGGTGAAATCTAGTGTGTGGTGGAAAATATAAAGGATGATTGAATGGGATATTAAATTCATCCATAGAAGAATTGTATGTTGCCTCCGTAATGCAATTTAGGAGCCTGTGTGTCTGATATCTAGATTTCTTGAAATACATTAAGACTACTATTCTGGACCAAGTGAAGGAGAAGATTGTTTGTGCATGTACTGATCAGGTTAAACACCACAAAAATACAACACTTTATAGATTTGAATCAGCATATTCGGCATTAAAGAAATTATTGTGTGATAGTAAGAGTGATTTCTGTTGATATTGGGACAGGGTAAACCAAATGCTCCAAACCAACATACTGAAATACAAACTACTTTTGGTCGAAGCATTACGGTACAAGAACATCGATT
The DNA here is from genome assembly GCA_948472305.1 of Vicia faba. Taxonomy (NCBI): domain Eukaryota; kingdom Viridiplantae; phylum Streptophyta; class Magnoliopsida; order Fabales; family Fabaceae; genus Vicia; species Vicia faba. The sequence continues at coordinate 1,326,293,674 of OX451740.1, forward strand.
CAAAGATAACATTCTCTATTCATAATTGGTTGGGTGTGTATCTCAGTCGGGATTGGATTTCATATTTCATGAAGCCAAACGAGTAGAACCGACAAGTACGAATAAGGCAAAGTATGGATGCATAGTTAGGAAGACTTACGGTCTTCCATGTGCTTGTCTCATTGCAAAAAAGATGAAGATTAATTCTCCAATACGTATAGATGAAGTGTACAATCACTGAAAACGACTATAGTTTGATGATGATGTTGTGACTAAGGATGGTAAAACAGGTACAACTATCCATACCGAGTGGAAATTAATCCAAGATATATTTGTGAAGGAAGATGACACCATGAAATGAACATCAAAGAATAGTTGAGGAATATTGCATATTCGAAAACCACAAATTTGAAACCTCATTCGGTATGGGTTAAAACCAAAGGTGCCCCTAAAAAGTTAAAACTGACTCAAGATGACAATTCAACAAAGCGGTCTCCATAATACTTTGAACATGTTGATTCATATTTCACAGATTCTCCAACTCCAAAATCTCAAATAAAGTGTTCAAAAGGGTTCTCGCATTAGCAAACTACCTCCACCACCTCCTCCACCACCGTTGCTTGGGATTGAATTCATTGATGAAATGCCACTTTTTATTCAAAAACATATTGAGCGGATTGTGAATGTTAAGGATGATGGTAATTACGATTTTTGGGCCGTATCTGGATTGCTCGGTAAAGGAGAGGAAGCCCACCAATTTATCCACATAGCACTTTTGAAAGAGCTGACGGTGCATAGGAAATTATACATGAAGTTATACAATAGAAAAAAACATTTTGATTCAATTCAAGATACACTTATTCCTTGTGTTAGCGGTAACACATCATTTTAAAAATGGATGCGCTTCCTTGATATGGGCACCTTATAGCAAGTGCATGTGACAGAGTGTGTATCAATCTAACAAGATATCGGTTTTTAGAGACATTTTTTCTATTACGAAAAGGTCCATATAAACCCTTATGGATGCATCATGTGCATAGGGTGGCTTTCAAAATCACTACATTTTTTTAAGGTTTCTTTGAAACATGAGTGTACAATACCAACGACATCGATGAAGTAGATGGCATATTCAACAAATGAGGCAGAAAATTGGTCGGATCAATTTCTGGAGAGGATGATAGAGTTTGCCAAATTGATGGAGCTTGAAAGAGAATTAAATCAAGAAGCGTCGAAGGCGGAACCAGCTGTAGATTTATGCAGTAGTGGATCTTTTGATGCACTTTAGATTGTAACTGATATACTTTTTTATGTATTATCGTCAATGATGTAATATGGATACGATTTAACACATATTAATTTTATGGTTTGCTTTTGGCTTACAGTGGTGTTTACCGTGAAATTTAGTAAACAACCGATAGTCTTCCAAACCCTAATGACTTTGGTTACTTACAGGATCAACTAGATTGATCCTAGAATAATAGTGTATGTTTCTTAGTTATTTTGTAAGATCTTTTCTGGATATTGGTCTTTTTTATTGTAAACATACGTTTGAATAGAAATGGCAAAGGAAAGTAAAGATAACGAAAATAAAAATGACAAAGGAAAAAGTAAAGACTTCTAATGAAAAAATATAAAGGAAAGGTTTTGAATGAAAAATGTAAAGAACGATAAATGAATTTAAAATGTAAAGATTAGTGTTGTACCCCAAAATTTTCCCTCTCATTTTATTCAACATATTACCATTGAGGTCCTCAATTTGCTTAGGGATTCCCAAGAGTTGACCAGACAAACTCTCTCCTAAGGCAATGTACCTCAAAATAGGGTTTCCATTTTTAGTAGTATGGTTGAAGTCCAAAGGTCCCAAATGTTTTCCATGGTCCTAATATGTTCTCAAGATAATCCATGTCAAGTTTCATGCCTTGCACAAGAAGTTTTCTCAGTCAACTACTCAGATGCCTGAAAGTTAACTGCACTAGGTCAAAAGTCAATTATGGCCCACATACAGTCAAACTTCAAGATTTTTGGTCAACATCAATATTTTGAAGTTATATCCATCATTTTATCAAGGGTTGATCATGATTCCCCAAGGAATGCCCCAAATTCATTAAAACCTAAAAGTTGCTAAATTAGGGTTTCTTAGGAAAAGTCAACAAAACTTTGACCAGGCATAACTTCTTCATAATTTATCAGAAATTTTCCCTCCAAGGCTAATTTTGAAGAGGATGCAATTCCATACAACTCATGTTCATCCCACAAGTTCAAAATATGCACTCATCAAAATATATGAATTTCTACATTATAGGTCCTTTTAAAAAGTCAACAAAAACACCTTTTGGGTCAAAGCTTCTTACATGAACATGGAAGACCCAATTGAAGTGAGACCAACATGTTATTCAGAGGACATCCTAAGCTTTCTAAAAAGTACAATAACACCTCTCTAGGGTTAAAATTGGAAGAGATATGCCTTGTCAAAGTTGACCATTTTTGGAAAATTGCCAAAAGTCAAATGTGCTCACAAATGCATTTTTGCCAAATGGGCCTAACTTTTAAAGCTTGGATTATGCTTCCAACATGATACACGACCCAAAAACTCTACCATATATTATTGATTTTATTTATTTAATTTATTTTTATTTTTTATCATTTAAAAGTCAAATTAAATCAAATAAATGATATAAAATATGGAAGATTTGTTTTAGATCTGATTTTGAATGGAATTATAATGCAAATATGTTGTCAAACCAAATCAAATCGTGTCAAGGATGATTGGGATGAAAATGGTATGATTTGGCTTGATATAGAAAGAAATAATGCAAAGATAGAATCAAATCAAGTCTTGATAATTGGCAAAGATGTGCATGTTTTTTGTTAACCTAATGTAGTCTAGTACATATGCACAACAAATGCAAGGCACCAGGAGGGAGAAAAATCGTGTGAAACGGCCAAGAACATAGTGCACTCTTTTCAAAAAATCTCAGACCAAATTCCATACCACAACCATCCTCAAGGATATTTAAGGGTTACAACACGTTCCTGGCAATCTCCTGAAGCTAACTGCACCTTTTGCACGCATCAAAGCGCCTTGAATCGTAAAATCCGCAACCCTGTTATTCAATTATTTTTGATTACGTACATACATGATCTTTTGATGGAATTCAATCATACATTCTTGTTTATTACAATGTCTCGATGCTTGCTGGATCATTTATTTGAGTTTTAAGTGCAGGAATCACGGTTTTCCATTCTTAGGGTTTCTGAGTTCGTTTTAGGGTTTCCTTCTAAAGGCAAAATTAGGGCTAGGCATGGACACTATGATGTTCAGGGCTTCAAGCCCAGTTGATTCATGGTCTTCAATGAAATTTATATTGCTTGTGCTAGATTTTTGAATAACGCAGGATTGTAATTACAGGCATGAGACTGTAGGTAAAAGTCCCTAGGCTAAAACGACAGCCAGCGGAGGAAGACAAAGGCGTGGCACAATCTAGTTGGCTCATTTGAAATTGCGCGCATTTTCATTTACACCGGCTTGCTTTTACATATAATATATTATTATTTTTATATGTATGAATGACTTGGCAGCTCAGTTGGTGTTGATGCACGTTGGTAAAGGAGAAGACCTGGGTTCGAATCCCAGGTCCAACGTTTTTCTATTTTCCAAACGAATTCTTGTGGATCCAGTGCTTGCAGGCTATGGAAGTGAACCATACAACTTCGCACCATCATCATCAGATTATGCATCACTCAGATCCAATGCTTCTGGATATAGTCCCATGGTGGACATCCCTAATCCAGCAACGCCAAATCCAGCACTTGCAATGGATATTTTGCCATTTGTTGAGGAAATAAAACCTATTGAAGAGAATATTTGACGAATTACCGGGGAGGTGTCTCTTTAGGAAGAAATCCCAAAAGGCTTCCTTTTAAGACCAACTTAGCTGGGAAGAGAATTTTCCGGAGATTGAAATTCTAGTTGGGGATTTTATGAATCCAAACATATGGAGATAATGTTATTGAAATGACTCTGTGAGGATATCTCAAATGCATTTAAAGAGATGCTTGTCACGGTGTTTTAAGCATACATTTGCTAAAAGTTTAACCATGCTCATATGCATTTGTTCATTCAATTTTAGTCATTGGACACTTTTGCAATCAAAACGAAAAACATAGAAAGTTTGCACTTCAAAGTATATTTGTATTGACGTTTCGCCCATGAATATGCGTTTTTGTACAAAGAGACCGAGATCCTAGTAAGAGGAAATCTTCGAAAGAATGGAAAGAATACAAAGTGAAAACAAAATAATAGCCATGTGAAAATAATCTCATTGCACTTCAACCCCACTATTGCCCCCATGTCTTCGAACATTATCCCTTGCCGTTGAATAGAAGTTGATTGGATTGATCTTGGACCATTTGAACTTGGACTTTGGTAATAAAGCTGGCTGTAACGATCCCACAGGACATAGTCATACATTTTTAAACCTTAATTTTTACCTGGACCGCCCTTTCGGGTTTTCAGCCCCCAGGATACCCGTTTTTGCCCAAGTCGCTCTTTCGGGTTTTTGAATCGCTGGGTGTACAATATTTTGCATATATCCCTAATTTTCAGCTTATCGGAGAAAACTTTCTTAACAACAAATGGCCCTTCATAAGTGGGAGTCCATTTCCCCCTGGGGTCTCCCTGTGGAAGAATGATGCGCTTCATTACTAAGTCGCCAGTCTGATATACTCGAGGCTTGATGTTTTTGTTGAAAGCCTTGATCATACGTTTTTGGTACATCTGACCATGACAAACAGCAGCCAGTCGCTTCTCATCAATCAAGTTCAACTGATCTCACCTAGTCTGAATCCATTCATATTCACTCAAATCTGTCTCCTTCATTATCCTTAAGGAGGGAATCTAAACTTCGACATGTAAGACAACTTCCATGCTATAAACCAAGGAGAAAGGAGTTGTCCTAGTTGACGTATGAGCCGAAGTACGATAGCCATGGAGAGTAAACGGTAACATCTCATGCCAGTCTTTGTAGGTTACCACCATCTTTTGCATAATCTTCTTGATATTTTTATTAGCAGATTCCACTACGCCATTCATCTTGGGTCTATACGGAGAAGAATTGTGATGCTTGATTTTGAACTGAGTACAAAGTTTCATAATCATAGCATTGTTGAGGTTGATTCCATTGCCAGTGATGATTCTTTCGGGGATACCATAACGGTAGATGAGGTTATGCTTGATAAACCTGACTACAACTTCTTGGTGACTGAGGCATATGAGGTAGTTTCGACCCACTTGGTAAAGTAATCAATGGCAACAAGGATGAAAGGGTGTCCATTTGAGGCAGTAGGTTTGATCTCTCCAATCATATCAATGCCTCACATTGCGAACGACCATGAAGCAGTCATGACATTTAGAGGAATAGGAGGTACACGGACCTTGTCAGCATAGATTTGACACTTGTGGCAAGTCCTTGAATGATGATGACAATCAGTTACCATTGTGGAACAATAGTAACCATCCCTCGGGATTTTCTTGGCCATAGTGTGTCCACTAGAGTAGGTCCCGAAGAGGCCATCATGAATATCTTCCATAATTTTCTCTGCTTCCTTTTTGTCCATACATCGGAGTATAGTAGAATCATGGTTACGCTTGTATAGGATCATGTTGCTTAGAAATAATTTGGCTGAAAATCTTTGCAAGAATTTCTTATCATTGACGGAAGCTCCTTCAGGATATTCTTGTGCCTCAAGATATCTCCTCACCTCATGGTACCGTGGTTTCTCTTCATCAGTATCAAGCTCATAGCAGTGTGTAGGTTCATCAAATATTTCGATTGTTATCATAGGAGCTTTGTTGTCCAATTTGACCTTGAACATGGAAGACATTGTTACCAAGGCGTCAACCAACTGATTTTCTTCTCTAGGGAAATGTACAAAGGTGATCTCTTTGAAGCATGGAATCAGAGTTAACACAAGCTCCTTGTAAGGAATCAGGTTAGGATGCTTAGTGTCCCACTCTCCTTTCACTTGGCTAATCACTAGAGCAGAATCTCCAAATACATCAAAATAGTTGATCCTCAAGTCAATGACAACCTTCAGACCCAAGATGCATGCTTCATACTCAACCATGTTATTCGTACAATCAAAGCACAGTCTAGCAGTGAAAGGAGTGTGACAACCTTCAGGAGAAATCATCACAACACCAATTCCATTACCCAGAGCGTTAGGAGCCCCATCAAAAACCATCGTCCATCGGGATCCTTGTTCAGGCCCGTCATATGGTCCAAGTCTTACACAGTCAGTCACTAACATGATATTCTCCTCCAGGAAGTCAAAGTTCATAGATTGATAATCATCAACAGCTTGATGGGCCAAGTGATCTGCCAATACACTTCCTTTGATGGCCTTTTATGTTGTATATTGAATATCGTATTCAGTCAGAATCATTTTCCATCTAGCTATCCGTCTGGAGAGAGCGGGTTTCTCGAAGATGTAGTTGATAGGGTCCATCTTAGAAATCAATAAAGTGGTGTGAGTCAACATATACTGTCTTAGCCGGCGAGCAGCCCATGCCAGAGTGCAACAAGTTTTCTCGAGCAGTGAATATCTGGCTTCACAGTCGCTAAACTTTTTGCTTAGGTAGTATATTGCATGCTCTTTTCGGCCATACTTGTCATGTTGGCCCAACACTCACCCCATAGAATTCTCTAGCACAATCAAGTACATGATCAATGGTCTTCCCTCCTCTAGAGGCATAAGAATAGGAGGTTCTTGCAAATATTTTTTGATCTTGTCAAAGGCAAATTGGCAGTCGTCATTCCATTTAACTACTTGATCTTTCTTCAGGAGTTTGAAGATTGGCTCACATGTAGCAGTTAAGTGAGAGATGAAGCGAGCAATGTAGTTAAGATGACCCAAGAATCCTCTAACCTCTTTTTCATAGTGGGGAACCAACATTTCTTGAATGGATTTTACCTATGCAGGATCAACTTTGATGCTTTACCACTGACGACAAAACCTAGAAGCTTTCCATACCTTACTCCGAATGTTCACTTATTAGGGTTCAACCTCAACTTGTAATCCTTCAGCCTCTCAAATAGCCCGTGTAGGTGATCGAGGTGCTCTTCTTCAATTTGTGACCTTGCAATCATATCGTCCACATAGACTTCTATTTCATGATGAATCATATCATGAAATAAATCTACCATATCTCTTTGATATGTTGCCCCTGCATTCTTTAATCCGAACGACATGTCTTTATAGCAAAAGGTACCCCATTGCATAACAAAAGTAGTCTTTTCCATGTCCTCGGGAGCCATCTTGATTTGGTTGTAGTCAAAAAATACATCCATGAAGGAGAAGACTTTATGTTGAGCGGTGTTGTCAACCAAGACGTCAATATGTGGTAGGGGGAAATCATCTTTGGGGTTTGCCCTATTCATATCCCTATAATCTACACACATGCGAACCTTACCGTCCTTTTTAGGTACCGGTACCATATTCGCAACCCATTGTGGATAAGAAGTAATAACTAAGAATCCGACATGAAATTGTTTCATGACTTCAACCTTGATCTTCTCTGACATCTCAGGACGCGTACGATGAACCTTTTGCTTCACTGGAGGGAAGTCTTCTTTCGTTGGCAGACGATGAACCACAATATCAGTGTCCAGCCCCGACATGTCTTCGTATGACCAGGCAAAGATCTCAACATAGTCACATAGAATCTGAACCAATCTGCTCTTGATACCATCTTCAAGTTTGGTGCCGATCTTGACTTCTTTCTTATCTGTCTCAGTACCTAAGTTGATAATCTCGACTGACTCTTCATGAGGTTGAATAGATTTCTATTCTTGCATTAGAAGTCTGGCTAATTCTCTGGTATTTCACAATCTTCTTCACCTTCGTCTTCGTCTTAGTTAACTGATTGTTCAAAGTCATAACTGGAAATAGTAGAGTCGTTGGCAATAAGATCCAGAGCAGATGAAGATCTGCAAGTGTGTGTGTGTGTGTGTGTGTGTGTGTGTGTGTGTGTATGTAAGATACATGGATATTTAAAAAATGTAATAAAGGAAAAGAAAGACAATGAACACAAAAGTTTGACTGAAAAAGGTCAAATGGTTTATATTAAATGATCATATGATAAATGAACATGAACAAAACCCTTAACAAATGGACCATAGTGCCTCGGGCAAGGCACACGGCTTAAAAGTCATTATTTTGGAATTTAAGATTACAAACAAAAGTTCTTGAATTTGACAGAAAATAGTAAATAGTAATTACTCCTCAATGAAGAGATGAAAGTGAAATCCTTTGCATTCCAGTTGTTGAGCGTTCCTTCGACCATAGGGTAGATCCAATCTTCAAAAGTATTTTCATCATCAGAGTCTTCCACAATGTTCACTTCATGATTCCTGATGCGGATAGGTGGCTTTCCCACGCGAGGGCGCTTGACTTCTTTCTGAGCTTTGATGGTAAAAACCAATCCGAATTTATCTGTTTTAAATGGAATGTCGGGAAGTTGTCCCCAGATAGTACAGTTTCCATCTTTGACCACGGTACGAGCATTCTTAAGTGAAACCATTCTTGGTATAAATTCATCAGCTTTTGATATGTTGGAGGAGATTTTGGTGGCGGCAACCATAGGAGGAACAATTTCGAAGGCCTGGCACGGAGTTTCTATGAATTCTCCATCCATTTCTACATACTTGAAGGAATTAAGATGGCTCACCATAAATTCTTCTTCGCCATAAATAGTAATGATCTTCCCTTTGAATGGATACTTCAATTTCTGATGAAGGGTGGATGTTACTGCCCCTGCCCCCTGGATCCAAGGGCGCCCAAGCAAACAAGAGTAGGCGGGGCGTATGTCCATTATATAAAAGGTAGAGTTGAAAATCTGTGAGCCAACTTTAATTGGGAGATCCACCTCTCCATGAACCATTCTCTTAGACCCATCGAAAGCCCTTACAATAATATCACTTGGCTTCAATACCAGTCCTTCATAATCTAGCCGGTCCAAAGCACCTTTAGGTAACACATTTAAAGATGAACCAGTATCTATTAGGACATGAGCCAGGGTGGCCCCCTTGCATTCAATAGAGATATGAAAGGCTTTGTTGTGGTTCCTTCCCATAGGAGTCAAATCGGCATCGGAGAACCCCAATCCATTGTTAGCTGTTAAACTTGCTACACGGTTCTCGAATTGGTCAATTGTGGTTTCTTGGGGCACATGAGCTTTCTTCAAGAACTTTATTAGTGCCTGGGCATGAGCGTCCAAACAGAGAAATAATGACAACATGGAAATTTTAGAGGGGGTTTGCCCCAGCTGCTCAACTATTTTGAAGTCACTCTTCTTTAAGATTTTCAGGATTTCCTTCATCTCTCGAGTAGAGGGTTCTTCAGTGTCAGTAACTTTGGTAGGTGCCTCTATCCCAGTAGGCCCACCTTCTTTCTCTTTGCCTCTAGTGTTGGCACTAGACTTGTTATTGGATATGCGGACGAGAGTTGTTGTAGTAATGGGTGGTGAAATATCAGGGGAAAAGATTCTCCCTGTTCTTGTTACTTTACTAGAACCTGCAACATTAGTAACATCAGCTTCGTTTTCGTTGATCCAAGAATCTTGTTTTATTCCATGATAATAAACCTCGACACCATAGTTCCATGGAACCGCTTTGTCAGAGGAGTAAGGAATCGACCCAGCGACAGTGATTACTAAAGGGGAAATGGTTGGTTCATTTGAAATTATAATAGGACTCTTTGAGGGGATCCTAAAAGGCTTGTTAGAAATTGTTATTACGGACAGGTCTTCAGCTTTGTTGGTCAAACTCTTGATAGTAGGAATCTTTTCAAACAGAATCTCGCGACTATCTATCAGGCGTTACACACCTTCCTTCAGCCGCTTGCACCCATTTACTTGTTGATCACAACAAACATAATTTTTAGAACAGCCAGGGAACACCCCGGCTCTTAGAAAATTAACCTTCACAGTAGCTAATGGAGTTTTTAAATCTTCAATGGAAGAGACAAAATTAGTATCATCAATTGTGTTAACACCTTTGCCATGATTATGCATTGGTGCGGTTATCACATTTGGAGTAGCAGGTGGATAAAATTCAATTGTTTTATTGTCTATCACATCTTGAACTTTATTCTTCAGAGCCCAGCATTGATCAGTTTCATGCCCGGGGCTGTTAGAATGATACACACACTTGGCATTTGGATTGTACTTAGGTGATGAAATGTTTGGATTGGATGGTGGATCACGCAATGTCACTAAGTTGGCCTTTAACAGATGTTGTAAGGCTTGGGATAATTACATGCTTATCCTTGTGAACTGTCTCCGAGGAACTTCAGATCATTGATTGTTGGATGATTGCCTTTGAGAAGAGGGAGGGTTGGATATTAACACAACATTAACAGAAGTTCGATGATCCTTCTTGGTATGGGACCTTGCCCCATACACAACATTTGTTTCCTTCTTTCCAGTGAAAGGCTTTTTTACAATGTTGGATGCGGAAGAAGATGTCATGGGAATTTTTACGCTCTTAATGCCACTTTCGACCCTTTCACCAGTTAGGATCAAATCAGTGAAACCATACGAAGAACTGACAATCAATAGGTTGAAAAATGGGCCAGTTAATGTACCCATGAACATGTCAACTAGTTCTCTGTCAGTTAGTGGTGGTTGGACCCTACCAGCAAGATCCCTCCATTTTTGTGCGTACTCCTTGAACCCCTCATTGGTACCCATTATCATACCTTGAAGTTGGACCCTAGTTGGTGCCAGATCGACATTGTATTGATATTGGGGATAAAAAGCAGTGGCTAGATCTTCCCATGTGTGGGTGCTGGAACCCTCTAATTGATAGAACCATTCTAGTTGAGTCCCAGCCAGACTCTCTTGGAAGAAATGGATCCAGAGCTTTTTGTCGGTAGTGTGCGGCTGCATCTTGCGCATGTAAGACCTTAGATGAAGTTTCGGGCATGAAACCCTATCATACTTAGAGAAGACCGATATTTTAAACTTATGGGAGATGACGACCCAAAGTATTAAGCCCAACTCAATAAAATCCAAACCAAGTACGGCTTAAATTTCAACATCCTTCAGTCTATCCTCCAACTGCTTGTATTTATCCTCAGCCGGAGGATATTGTTCATCAAAATAATCTTCGTCTTCAGAAGCTTGATTATTGGAACCCCCAGCGTGGGTACTCCTTGCCTCTTCGTCTTGATTTACGTCCTCCTCGAATGACTCATCGACTATCTGTACCTGACGAATTAAACCTTTAAACCTCTTACCCATGTTGATGAAGGCCTTCTTTTTGGTCTTCTTCTTAGCTACTAGCATAATCATCAACTCTTGTTGCCCCTTAGCCAGGGTCAGCAAGGTCTCTTGGAATTGGGAATTCTGCGCTTGCAAGTCCTTCACTGTTTGTTCGATATCCATCTTGCTGAAATAAACAGTAGAAAGATAAGGAAACCTGTTGTGGAAGACCTGTTTATGTTATGATGCATGAAAATGCGTATGCAAATGATTTCAAGGACTTAGAAGATTTAAATTTGTTTATAAAAAAAGAACAAAAATTGATTTCAATAATAATTTCAAATTGATTACAAACATGCCTCTCGGGCTTACGCTGGAGGAAATAAACACAAAATAAACTCCTAAGACAAAAAGGTCGAGCGCATCCTCTTCAGTGCAATGTAGGCATTCAGGCTTCGCTCTTCATGAAGCTGTCTCATAAGCTCCAAAACCTTTTTTCACTTGCATAGAACTAGGCTTCTAAGGTGTCTCGTTCTTCCTTTAGCTAAATCCAAGCTCTTGGCAAATCTTCAAGAGAAGTAGGCATATCAGGATAAAGGACAGTATGCAGAACATCTGCTTTGGCAACAGGCTCTATGATGATAGGTAGGATGGCTTCATAGGGAATCATGAGGTATTGGGCACGAGATCGCACCCACTTGAGATAAGGCTCCAAATAATGGAGTTCTTATGCCCCAACATCTTGCTATCAAACTTATTAACCATGCCCCAAGCTCGTATGAATCTCTAACGATACCCTTGGACGTTGTTCTCGTAGTCGAATGTAATTCCTTAGACAAGTGCATCATGAGGGCCATCCCTTTTAGCTTATCCAAACTGTCGCAAAGCCAAACAAGGATTATAGGTAATACCTCCCCTAATTACAAGTAGAGGGACATTAGGGAATTGCCCACAACGGTCAATAATAGTGATTTCCTCCATAGATCGAGCACACTAATAGATATCAGAATGTGTGAGTGACATCAACCTACTAGACCATCTTATGTCTTACTCATTCCTCACAACAGATCGGGGTAGGTGAAAAATAAACCACCTAGCCAAAAGAGGAGTGAAACACATAAGAAGTCCTCTTCTCTTCATGGTGCGAGAGTGAAGAGAATGCAAGATATCCCCAAGTAAAGTAGGCACCGGATTGTGAGATAGAATTTTTTTGTCCGTGTTCACATCTATAACTTGGTCCGGATTGGGAAAAAGTACCATCCCATAGATGGGAAGAGCCAATACTTCTTCAAAGGCTTGTAAATCCAGAGCATCCCAACAATCTTGAGCCTTCTCCAACAAAAACTTGGCTAGGAACCCTTTGACACCACTTCTCGTTTTCCAATTTGCCACAACATCGGATCATTGCAAATGTAGAGCTCAAGCATTCTCCTCAGGTCTAGGGTCTCTTTCAATACTGTTGAAGGGTAATAGATCAAGAAAAGGAATTCCCAAGAGTTGAGAGAATTCTTCCATGGTAGGCACAGGTTGGTAATCAGGAAAGGAAAAGCAATGGTGCAAAGGGTCGAAGAATTGAAAGAGAACCTTCATCAAGGCTTGAGGTAACCAGATTAAGAAATCGACCATGTCTCTCGGTGAACGGAGAATTCTCACGAACCCTTGATGCTAATTCTTTGAGTTGAGGAGGCACTCTTATGAGGTTGACTTGGATAGTATTTTTACGAGTGGAAGTCATGTCCTACATAACAGAACAAAAATAAATCTCTAGGTCCTTGAAATGGTTAGTGAAAAATGCCATGGTATGATGTAATGATGTTATGTACAAGTACATACACAAACAAAGAAAACAAGTCTTTAGGTTTAGGCTTGCATGAGGTTTCATTGGTAAATACCCTCTTGAAGTTTAGTTGGCTCAACCTGTCCTAGAAAGTAACCCGTTTCTAAGGAATCTCAATATCACTGATCTTTCTTCACCAGGCATTGTTTCAGCGCAAGCCTCTTTATTGGCGACTGAAATATCCCAAAAGTCCAATCTAAACGAGTGTAGTATCGAGTATCAACCAACTTCGGACTGCACCAAAGCCGGCTATCTCACTACTTCCTAATGGCCAAGTTGTTCAATTAAAGGTTCTAAGGTTAGTTAGTGCTTCATGACACCACACATCGGCCCCGTATTCTCCTTGACTAGAATCAAGGGCTACCGGTACCAACAAATATGTAACACTAACGTAGACATCACTTCAACCATGTTGGTATACCCTGCACAATCCCCATGATTTATTGCTACTTACCTAATGATGTTCCTAGATCCGGGTAGAGGATCAATATAAACCCAAACAAGGACCCATAAATGTAAAGCAAACAAAACAAACAATGAAAGCAAGTAAATATGATCCAACTCTAAGGTAACCCCACCTTTTTTAGCTTCCCCAGTAGAGTCGCTAATTTTGTGATACAGTGGGAGAACTGACTTAGTTGTTTTTCTTTTGATTGCAATTTTTGCGGATAGCAAGAGTCGCCACCGACTTTTCTTTTATCCAATAAGGAAAGGGTGAAAAGAACAGGAAAGACCTTTGAGAATTTTTCTTGAGTTTGGGGGGTAAGTTATGAAAAGGGAAGGTATTAGCACCCTTTTCATCCGTAGTTATCTACAGGCTCATAGTTGTTTGTTAGATCCCTTTTGAAATTTATTTGTTTGAAATGTGTTTGTGGTGGATTTTGAAAGTATTTTTGAAAGGCGCCTTCGTTTAGGAGAACTTTGTAATAATTATCGTCTCTATAAGAATGCATACAAAGTGTTGGACTTTTGAAAATATTTCATGTTTTTGAAAGTGTTTAGTGTGTTTGAAAAGATGTTTGTTTTTGAAGATGGATTGTGAGCAAGCAACTAAGAGCGTTCTACCTACTCAAAAGTCTTTTGTTCATTTCTTCCTTCCTTTGATATTGCTATCTCATCATTGATTGGTAAGTAGCCTTATCTTTGGATGTAAAGGGACGGGCGTGGGTCATCGTATAGGCATAGATAACAATGTTGTAAGATACCTTAGAATTTTTCTTAAGGGACTAAGATCATTTTGAAGGCAAAATTCGTAGCGTCGTTGAGAGGCTATGATCTTGTATTTCGATTGTTTTTGCTAAGATATCTCATATGCATATCATGACCATTTTCTCAAGGAAACAAGTGGCGTAAACCCTAGAGCTGTAAAGTGTGAAAAGTGTTTTGATTTCATGCATTATTTTGTATTGGATTAGGGGTTTCTAAGCATTGATTTTATCTTTCCATACAAACCCTAAATTACTAGCATTTATATGAAAGCGATAAATTGAGAAAAGTAAATATCCTACGCTATTACATCATTTGGGGATGAGGTGTACAAATTTACAAATGGGAGATTGCAAGAAATTAAAACTAATTATCTATTAGAACCATATTGAACTTGAATAATGTACAATGATTGAAATGTATATAATGTGCAAGACATGAATGAAAAAAAATGAATTTATTTTGATTTTGTTTAAGAAAATATTTTAACCTAATTTTCTAAAAGAAGATAAATAGTTAGAAGTAAGAAAATTAAACTAAGTTAATTTTAATTTAAACAAATAAAATTAACTAAATCTAAGTTTAATATTAAGTTAAAGAAAAGAAATTAAATAGGAAAATGTTTTTTGGTCTTTTTTATTTTAAGAAGTTAACTAAAAATAAACTAAATAATTTAAATATTTAATATAATATTTTTGGTATTTCTAATAAATAAATAATAATAATAATACTAAAAATAATAATAGAAAGAAATTAAATAAAAATATAAATTTAAAGTCAGAGGAGGGTTTAGAAAGTGGAAAGGATGTTTGTAAGTAAAACTGATTTCTGTTTGGTTTAGGCCTAAATGTATTTTTGTGATCAGAATCAGAAAGAAAATAAAAAGGTTATACTGGGCTGCATGATGAAAAAATGGACGGGGGGTGTTGTTGGAAGGAACATGAGAAAACCCAGAAGTTCTGGCCCAGGCGTGTTGCTAATAAGTACATGGGAGGTGATGCTGGAGGAAAAAATGAGACAGCCTAGAAGTTCTGACCCAGGCATGCTGTTAAAAAATAGATGGGGGATGATGCTAGAAGCAAAAATGAGATAACCTAGAAGTTTTGGCCCAGACGTGTTATTAACAAGTACATGGGGTAAAATGTTAAGAAATAAAAACAAAAGGTGCTCATGAGGATAGAACCCAGGACCCTTAACACTAATGCCTTACGCGCACGCTCTCTACCACTGGGGTGGCTATACATTCGGTATTATAAAAAAACCATAAATATATTACAAAATCAGTTCTAATGATGAACTTCATCTTCTTCCTCGTGCCAGCCAGAGCATCTGCAACTCATTTATTTCTTAACCAAAATGGTAAATGTAAACATGAAAGTTATGGCAAATTTCATCATGGTTCCAGAACTTTAAAGCTTTAAAACTATAAATCAGAAATAAACATGAATTTTGCTAGCCCTAATCTAAACCATAATTTTTCCAGGAAGTTCTAATCCAAAATTCTCTCAACTCGGGCCATATAAATGAAATTCTATGAATATATACAGTTTCTGAGCAATGATATCTTCATTTTGTCTTTGAAAATGCAAGCCTAACAATGCCTAAATAATGAGATGAAAATCAGAAAAACTCACCTTGCAGATGAATATCGTGTTCTAAATTAGGGCTTGATTCAAGTTGTTGTGATGATCTGGTCAGCTTCCTGAAGTTCCCAGGAAGCTAATGCAACCCTTAGCTCGAGCTATGGGTGGCTGGAATGTTCTGGAGAAGTTAGGATGTAATGCTCTATTTTTGAAAATGGAGTTTGGTGAATATGATGTTACAGTTTGAAAAAAGAGGTTGGGATAGCTTCTATATGTGTATTAGAATCTATGTGGATGATTTGCCCAAGAAACGCACAAAAGGATTTGGAGATTGGATTCAAAAATCATAAATGACAAGTTTTTGTGCTTGTGTAACAATTTCTGGTTCTTGGGAGTTTTAGTGAGTTTCAGGGATTGTCCAATCCTCTTCAGCTTGCAAATGAAGGTTTTTTTATAGGCAAAGGGTTTGGAAGCTTGGTGAAGTCAGAAGTACAAAATCACATGTTGTGGATTTTGACTTGTTTTTGAAGCAAGCTTAGACAAACATGGTTTCAAGGCAGGGTAGGTGGCTAGTAACTTTAAACACGCTTGTTCTGAGTTTGTAGGGGATGCTTGTGCATAAAGAACAAACACAAAGCTCAAGGAGATTGGACTGTGATTAAAGTCACTTTTCCAGAATGGAAGTGTGAACTTTCTTCCTTAAATGGCAAGGTGTATTGGACAAAGCTTAAATCAAGTGGTTCATAGCTCAAAATCTTGTGTAATCTTATGATTAAATATAGATACACACATTAGAGGGCCTGAAAAGTGGGATTATGCAGTATTGCTTGGAATTAGATCAGATGTTCATCATGAAAATGACTCATAATTTAAGAATGAATGTTCAACTTCTGATCTTCGATAATCCATGCTCCAGCATGATCTGAAAGAGTACTTGGAATTTTTAGAAAGCCTATAACATGCTCTAAAATCCATCTTTGAATCAATTTTGCAAAATCTCATTGTAACTGTGTGAAACTTGGCCCAGAAGTTCTGTCAAAATTCTGGCTTAAAATGCCCAGAATTTTATTAAGTGTTTTAGTTTCATGGACATGTCTTCATGGATTTATAACTTGAGATCCAAGCATTTCTAGAAGAAGTTTTTCCCTACAATGTTTCTGATTTCATTGAGTTCTACAACTTCCATGTTGGAAGTTTTTCTTGAATCATCTTGCATCATGGTGAAAATCTGGCACAAAGTTATGAAATTATCATATTTTTCTTAACACTTAGAAAATTTCTAAGTGTTTAGAACTTTGACTTTTTCAAAGTAATCTTGACTTTTGATTTCTTGATGAAAAATATTCATACTTTGAAATGTCTTGATGAAATATGATTTTTGAAACTTGATTTTGATCCAAAAGTCAAAGTTTGACTTTTCAGTGTATAGTTGACTTTTTCATCAGTTGGCCAAATTTCAACTATCAATCAATTGATCTAGGGAAATGTTTTGAACCATGCCATTAGATAAAAATGATGCATTTGGATTCTTGATATCATGTCTCAAACAAACAAGTCAAGTTCTAGGTCAAAAAGTCAAAAATTGAACCTTCTCAGTCAAAATCCTAATTTTGACCATTTTGCCCTTTTGATGATCTGATCAAATTTCTTGAGAAGTTGTGATCCAAACTTGACCAAATGGTTCATATGAGTTTAATATGTTGATATGGATAAAAAATTATGAGTTTTGACTATAAATTAACCACAATTGACTTTTTCCTCAATATAGTTGATTTTAGGTCAACTGATCAATTGACTGAGCAAAGATGTGATCCAAAGCCTGAAACTTGACATGAGGAATCTTGGGAGTCCAAAATAATCTATGAAAATAATAAGAAGAATTAAAGGTCCAATTGTCCTTATACAAACTCAAACCCCAATTTTGAGTCATCAGTGTTTGGGGAGGTATCTTGAGCTGATCAATCTTGGTGCAGTCTTGAATAAATGGAAATCTTGTGAGAGAATATTTGAGAAATTGAGAGGGAAAATTTTGGGGTACAACAATAAGAATATGATACTTGGTGGAGAGAATATTATACGAAATCAATCTTCGATGTAGCATATCTTTCTAAACATCTAACTCGTGCTTTTGTTTCCATACAAGAGTGTTTCAAGAAAGGTAAAACTACTCACATCAAAGAGATAAAAACATTCCAAAAATACTTTGAAACTGTGTACAAACATGATGATCTTAGTGAAACCATTCGCGAAGCATCCATGATTTTAAAAGAAAAGTTCACGAAGAAAATCCCTTCTTTAAAAATCCCTTTGAGTGTCAAACCTAAAAATAGGTATGAGTTGGCTTTTAAACTCCAACCACTTAAATTCACACCATTGCCAAGTGTTGATTTTGGCTTGGCAGTTAAACCTCCATTCCCATAATGGTTCTTCTGTGGGTCTTTTATGAAAATCCTTCAAGGAGATTCCAAAAAATTATATGAACGAGTAGTTCCGACTAAGCATACTCTGGGCAGTTTCAAAGGTCACATTCACATCGACATGACACATGTTCGAATACTCTCTCCGATGGGAGAAGGTGTGAAAATGGAAATATTCTTCTATTATTTCTTCGAAATATCTTTACCTCCTTGACTTTAATTATTGTATTTTGTTTTCTTTTAGTTATTGAGAAGAAACAAAGTAACAAAGACAAAGCTACAGCAGTGGCTGCAAAGAGGGCTGCTGCTACTTCATCCAAAGGCAATGACCAGATTGAAGGACCTGTCTTGACGAAGGTCACGACAAAGCTAACGCTCAAATAAGTCATTGTTTCAACTCTTGCATGTAGGTACATTTTACTAATAATCTTTAATTGTTTTCATGTTTCTCAAGAACCTCCACCAACTCTAAGAAAACGAAAACAACCTCAACCAATCCAAGTTGAATCAGACCTTGAAGATCATTCACCTAATACAACGAAACCAGCTAAGAAGAAAAAGAAGTCGAAAATAACTGACTTCATTCCTAAATAGAAAATTGGTTCATCTAATCCAATGAAGTCTAGTGCTCACAGAGCATTAAATGTTGATCCAGAACCAACCTCAACTATCTTTGAACAAGTGGAAAGCAACAACTCTAGCCTTGGGGCTGAGGGAGTTAATATATCTGAATTTTACTTTGCTTTCATTACACTTTGTTATTTTTGACTAATGTGAATGTATTATCCTTTCACAGGGCGATCAAACTGGAACTATGACATCCAATATCAAATATGATATTCTTGGGAGCACTGGTTCCCCTTCTATTCACCTCACGTCCTAGAAAGGATCGAATAAAGGGTCCAATAGCAACGTCAACCTTCTTGGTGAAGTCCAAAAAAATGAATCGATCCATGCTTCTCCTCCCTTAACACAATCATTTGACTCATCAAGTTAGAAAAAAAAGAAGAACATGTTAAAATGGAGATCGAAACCACTGTTGACCATGGCCAAGATAAGCCAAATGACTCTTCCCCCTTTATTTCAACCGTGACAAAACTCAATTGATCGAAGAGGATGAACACTTGTCCAACCTCAATATGGATATTCAACATGAAGAAGAAGTGAAGCAAGAAAAATCTTATCATGATACTGCAAGTGATCCTCATCAACCTTTTGTCACTATCAAATATTTTAGGGCCCCTTTGAATACTACTACAACTCCTCTTTCCCAAGAGGCCTTAGATGACCTGAAAGTCAATAATCCTGTAGGATATTTGAAGGCAATCATTAATTCAAGGGACAAATCTTCTGAGAAAGGCACCAATTCTTCGACTGCATCTGGGAGCAAGTCCTCTACACCACCTGCTAATCATCTCATTCGACAAATTAAGGCGAAAGCCTTCGATGTTGATTTGCTTGAATTACTAGAAAATAACACTCATGCTTGTTATATCATTAAGGAGTTGGTGATACAAGTAGATGTAGCGTATGGAAAAATTCAATGAAGTCTCCAGAAATCTAATGGAAAACCCTAGAGGTATGGATAATGTAACACCCCAATTCTACACCGGCGAATTATATAAATAAATCAGAGTTATAAAAATCATTCATTCAAACGAATCGGGATGCCATAAATTCTTCTATCAAAATTCATTGCATTTATTGTGGATATATAACACTTTTAAAACATCGGATGAACCATCATCATAACATCTTTAATTAAATAACTCAACATCTACGCAACAGAATTCTTAATAACATCTTTATCATCAATACAACAACTTCTAAACAACACAATTTAATAGTAATCAATTTAAAGTTCAACAACTGAATAATTAACAATAAAAAACAACAAGCGTTCATCCCCCCGAGTGTTACATATCAGAGCAATGACACTGACTCGAACTATTGAAGGTATACAACCTTCACTCTCGATTACCTGCACGTTACCAACATAAGGGCAACATTGAAACATAAGGGGTGAGATATCTAACAATATAATAAAGCGTATGATAATTAATATATTAAATTAGATCACATAACATCACCACTTCTTATCTCATAATCAACAACAATCCCAACAATAATACACATTCACAACATCAATGCACAACTTCTTTATGCAATCAAATAATGTGACTTAATACTATGCAAATGCATGTGGTACCATTGGAGCAGAACTCCCATCTCAAAAATTGCCAATTAATAGAGGCATCAACAAGGCATAAGCCTTCATCTCAATATTTGCCAATACAGGCCATCTCAACGAGCATAAGCTCCATCTCAAAATGCAATGTATGCGACACAATCATGAATGTAATAACAACACCACAATTAACAACATCTCAATACAACATCATCATTGGCCAACGACCTACATCTCAAAAGCATCTCAACATATCTTCATCAAACATTTCATATCATTCATAATAATTCATCAAACATCATTTATTCATCAAACATCATTTATTCATCAAACACAACTTCATTAATAACCTCTCATCAACAACTAGTTGTTCTTTAATACGACAGTAACTCATCAATTTCACAACGTTGGCCATAGGCCTATACTAGATATTTCCTATAATTAATTAACCTTACTTCTAAATCACTAAATCTCTACATACTACTATTCCGTAATATTACATCATTATTATTATTAATCCTACGGTTACAAATCAAACAGCAGCTTCTGAGCATCTCATCGTCATTCTTCTCTATAAAACCAACATAACGATCAACACGGGAACTAAATAAAATCCTATGGTTATCCTTCCTATCTTCATTTTAACCCTTAAGAATAAAGCTCATCGCGTTAGCTATTCAACACTTTGAACGACACCTCAAATGGAGTCTGAAGACTCAAGTTATAGTATTCTCAAACTGATTCTGCCAAAAACCAGGCAACATGGATCGATGCATAACATCTTGGATCGACGCGTACTACACTTAACTCACAACATGAGTCGATGCATCCTCTCTTGTATCGACTCATACTGAGTCTACCACACATCATGTATCGACACATGCTCCTATGTATCGACTCATCCTGAGTCTAAAAGTCCTCATGTATCGATGCAAAACCTCTTTGTGTCGATGCATCCTGAGTCTCTAAACCTTCATGTATCGACACATCATGTTTGGGGTCGACGCATACTGCTCTGTCCTGCATAATTTATGTGATTTTCTCTACGTTTTCATTACGGGTTCTATACTTTAAGCCCTAAAAACTTAATCTAATCATAGATAATCATCACTTACAATTATCCTATAATTCTACATTAATTAAACAGCACCGAAACATCATTATTCATCTAAAATTCATCAAATTCTCATTATACAACAACATATACATTCAATTCATGAGTAAAACAACACTTTCACATCCAATCCCACATACCAATTATCATGAACCCAATTATAGAGTTAGAACCCCACCTTTACCTTGGATTGAAGGTCGCCCTATAACCTCTGGTTGAATTCTCGTTATGCCGTTTTTCCTCCTTTTCCAACAGCTTCACGTTCTTCTTCTCAATCCTTATTCTTCTACTGCTTCCTCTTTCTATTCTTTCTAACAATAATAAAGTAACCTATTATTATTTATTTCTTATTGGGCTTAAAACTAATACAACCCCTTATCATTACTTCCATTCCTTAAAAACAAGCCCACATCAAATAATATTATACTTCTAATATTATTTCACCACCTAATAAAATGATTAAATCCAATTAATCACAAAACATCTTCTCAAATATTACAAAAATTATTTAATTAAATAATTAATTAAATTACGGGTGTTACAACTCCCCCCCCCACTTAGAATATTTTCGTCCTCGAAAATGTACCTCAATCAAAAAACTCAGGGTAAGAGTCTCGCATCTTGCTCTTCAACTCCCAAGTCATGCTTTCTCCGGCAACTCCTAGCCAAACCACCTTAACCAAAATAATCTCTTTGCCCCTCAGAGTCTTTATTTCACGATCCACGATCCGTACAAGCATCGTCTCCACCGTAAGATTATCCCGTACTTGCACATCATCCACAGGAATCACATGAGATGGATCTGAAATATACTTCCGGAGTTGCGACACATGAAACACATCATGCAAATTAAAAAGATTAGGCGGTAAAGCCACTCTATAAGCAACATTCCCCACTCTCTCTGAAATATGATATGGTCCAATAAAACGAGAAATGAGCTTCTTAGACTTCAATGCTCGCCCAACACCAGTCACAGGTGTAACTCTTAAAAGCACATGCTCACCAGCTTGAAATTATAAATCCTTCCTTCGCTTGTCATGATAACTCTTATGTCTACTTTGGGAAGCTTTCATCTTTTCTCGAATCAACTTCACGTTCTCAGTAGTTTCACGAACAAGTTTAGGTCCAAGTACTACACTTTCACCAGATTCATGCCAACATAACAGAGTTCTACATCTTCGACCATACAATGCCTCAAAAGGTTCCATCCCAATATTGGAATGGCAATTGTTATTATAAGTGAACTCTATCAATGGAAGATAAGTATCCCACAAACCTCCCTGCTCAAGAACACATGCCCTTAGCAAATCTTCCAACGATTGAATCGTCCGTTCAGTCTGACCATCTGTCTGAGGATGATATGCTGAACTCAATCTCAACTTAGAACCCAACGCTTCTTGCAAACTCTTCCAAAAATCAGAAGTAAATCTTGGATCTCTATCTAACATAATGCACAAAGGAACACCATGCAACTTCACAATTACACTAGTGTAAATCTCAGCCAACTTCGACACTGGAAAACTGATGTTAAATGAATAAAATGAGCCGACTTCGTAAGCCTATCAACAATCACCCAAATTGCATCAATCCTGCAGGCATCTGATGTTCAACTTTCGACTTCTGACAAGTCAAACATGCATACACAAACCGAGCCACATCACTCTTCATTCCAGGCCACCAAAACAAACCTTTCAAGTCTTAATACATCTTAGTAGATCCTGGATGAATACTTAACTTAATTCTATGACTCTCTTCCAGTATCACTTTCTTCATCTCAACATCATCAGGAATACAAATTCGGTTATAAAACCTCAACACACCCTGCACATCTAACTTAAAATCACTATTCTCAGACTGCTCGATTCTAACAATCTAATCTACCAATTTAACATCCAACTTCTGAGCTTCTCTGATACTGTCTAGAAATTCATTATTAATCTTCAACATACCCAACATAATACTTCACGGAGTAACCTCACAAACTAAGCTCATATCTCTGAACTGCTCAATTAATTCCAACTCTTTAACCATCATTGCTGACATATGTAAAGTCTTTCGAATTAACGCATCAGCTACCAGGTTCGCTTTTCATGGATGATAATTCACACCAAAATCATAATCCTTTAACAATTCCAACCATCTTCGCTGCCTCATATTCAACTCCTTCTGATCGAAAATATACTTCAAACTCTTATGGTCACTAAACACTTCAAATCTAGAACCATAAAGATAATGCCTCCAAATCTTCAACACAAAAACAACTGCAGCAAGCTCTAAATCATGCGTAGGATAGTTCTTCTCATGAGTCCTTAACTGCCTTGACGCATAAGCAACTACCTTACCATTCTGCATAAGCACACCTCTTAAACCCATCTTAGAAGCATCACAATACACCACAAAAGGCTCTCTTGGATTAGGCAACATCAAAATCGGAGCCGACGTAAACCTCTTCTTCAATTCTGCAAAACTTTCTTCGCACTAAACATCCCATACAAACACTCTACCTTTACAAGTCAACTTAGTCAACGGAAGTGCTAACTTGGAAAAACCTTCGATAAACCTTCTATAGTAACCAGCTAATCCAAAAAAAGCTTCTAATCTCAGTAGTTGACCTCGGAGTCTCCCATTGCAACACAACATAAACCTTTGATGGATCTACAATGATGCCACTACCTGAAATCACATGACCAAGAAAACTAACCTCTTTTAACCAAAACTCGCACTTGGACAGCTTTGCATACAACTTCTTCTCTTTCAAAACTTGCAACACTACCCGTAAGTGTTCTGCATGCTCTTCTTCTGACTTAGAGTAAATCAAAATATCATCAATGAACACCACTACGAACCGATCCAAATAAGTATGAAAGATATGATTCATATACTCCATGAATACTCCCGACGCATTAGTAACACCGAAAGGCATCACCGAATACTCATAATGTCCATAACGCGTTCTGAAAGTCGTCTTCTGGATATGTTCATCCTTCACTTTAATCTGATGGTAACCCAACCTCGGATCAATCTTACTAAACACACGAGCATCCACCAACTGGTCCATCAAGTCATCTATTCTTGGATGTGGATACTTGTTCTTAATCGTCACTTTATTCAACTGTCTATAATAAACACAAAGCCTCATACTTCCATCTTTCTTCTTTACTAACAACACTGGAGCTCCCCACAACGATACACTTGGTCTTACAAACTTCTTTTCAAGTAACTCCTCCAATTGCTTCTTCAACTCTGACAATTCAGATGCAGATATCCTGTATGGTGCCATAGACACAGGTCTGGTACCAGGTACAAGATTGATAGCAAATTCAACTTCCCTCTCCGGTGGTACATCAGGAATCTCATCAGGGAAAACTTCAGGAAATTCACACATCACCTGCAATTCCTCAATTATAGCTTGAGTCTCTACATATAGCGAAGCCATCAACGAGAACATATGTGCTTCCTCTTGCATCAACTTCCACATCTGTCTAGCAGACACAGACCATCTTCCTCTTTTTCAGGAGTAGAAAACTTCACAGACTTGTCATAACAGTTAATATGAACACAATTATGCTCTAACCAGTTCATACCCAGAATCACATCCAAACCTCTTAACGGTAAACAATCCAAATCAACAGTAAAGTCTCTATCGAAGATCGACAAGGGACACTTCAAACACACTAAAGAAGTAGTCACCGACCCCTTGGCTGGAGTATCAACGGCCATTTCTCCATTCAAAGAAGACAACATAAGACCCAATCTTTCAACACAATTAGCAGCAATAAAACAATAAGTAGCACCAATATCAATAATAGTAATTAAAGGAGTACTATTAATGAAACATGTACCTCTAATAAGTTTTTCCTTCGCAGCTGTCTGATCCTCAACCAAAGCAAACACTTTACCACTTGACTGAGCCCTCTTCGGTTTCGGACACTGAATACTATTGTACCCCAAAATTTTCCCTCTCACTTATCAATAATTTGCTCACAAGATCTCCTTGGGCTCAAGACTGCACTAGGGTTTGATCAGCTCAAGACACCTCCTTAGGCACTGATGACCAAAATTAGGGTTTGAGTTTGCACAAGGATTTTTGAACCATCAATGCTTCATATGACTTTCATGGACCATTATGGACCCCCAAGATTACTCATGTCAAGTTTCAAGCCTTGGATCACATTTTTACTTAGTCAATTGAGCAGTTGACCTAAAAATTAGTTGTATTGGGGAAAAAGTCAACCATGGCCAATTTACAGTCAAACTTCATAATTTTTTATCCACATCAACATTTTAAACCCATATTTATCATTTGATCAAGTTTGGACCATAATTCCTCAAGAAATTTGATCAAATATCCAAAAGGGCAAAATGGTCAAAATTAGGGTTTTGACTGGGAAAGGGCAATTTCTGATTTTTGACCTAGAAAATGGTCAATTGGTTCAAGGCATGATCTCAAGAGTCCAATTGCATCATTTTGACCTAATGACATGATTCAAAACATTGCAAATTCATTGGATTGACAGATGAATTTTGCAGTCAACTGATCAAAAGTCAACTAAATACTGAAAAGTCAAACTTTGACTTTTAGGTCAAATTTAAGCACCAAAGATCACAATTCATTAAAACATGTCAAAATAGGAAACTTATTCATCAAGAAATCAAGAAATCAAGATTTCATTTTGAAAAGTAAAAATTTCTAAACTTAGAAATTTTTCTAAGTGTCTAAAATTTCTTATTTTTTCATAACTTTGAGCAATTTTTTCATTATGATGCAAGATGATTCAAAAGAAACTTCCAACATGAAAGTTGTAGATCTCCATGAAATATACAACTTTTCTTCACACAACGTCATCCAAAAATTATTGGATCTCAAGTTATAATTTTATGAATACATGCTCATGAACTAAAAAAGACTTAGTGAAATTTTGCCCTAGTTAGGCAGATTTTTGACCTGATTTCATGATAATTTTTCACACAGTTCTAAGAGGAATATTCAAAAGAAATTAAAATATGAGTTGTAGGGAACATTGCAAGATTTCCAAAATATCCAAGAACTCCTTGAGATCATTCTTGAGTATGGAGAATCGAAGAGATGAAGTTGGTGTTTTGTCACTTGAATTATAGGTCATTTTCATGATGAACACAAAAGCAAATCGATGTTAGGCTGCATAATCTTTGCTTTGCAGGCCTCAAAATTGTTTGTCACTCCATAATTAATGTATTACACAAATCTTTGAGCTATAATCCAAGTGATTTAAGCTTTATCCAATTCACATTGCCATTTTGGGAAGAAAGTTAACAATACCATTCTTGAAAAACAAGCTTTATGCATAAAGTCCACTCTTGAGCCTCTAACTTGTCCCCTCTGATCACACTTTATCTACAAAGTCATAAGCAAGTGTGTTTACAGCATAACTACTCTATCTTAGCAAGTACACAAGGCATTGAAACTTGTTTTCTCAAAAAAACCACATGTTTAGCTTAAGGATGCAAATTCAAATTCTGATCAATAACAAGTCTCCAAACTTGTTGCTTATAAATAAAAGCACTATTTGTGAGCTAGAACATGAGTTTTTAACACCCTAAAATACACAAAAACTCTCTCAAATCAAATATTGCCCAAAAAATTCCATTGTTGCACAGTTTCTGACCTTGAACCTCAAACTCACATTTCCCTCGTGTGTTTCTTGGTCTTTTAGTTTCTAAAGCTTCCTTGCATCAAGAGTAACTCATCCCTGTACCTGTTTCACTTCTGTAACACCATTTTCCCTATCTTTCATAACCAAAAATAGAGCATCGCAGTTGGACTTCTCCAGACCATTCCAGCCATCCTCAGCTCAAGCCAACCATTGCATTAGCTTCCTAGAGGTCCAAGGAAGCTAACCTGATCATCAGCACTGCCTGAAACAAGCTCAAATCCATTTCACGATTTCCAGTTTTTAGGTATTTTCTTGAACTTCTATCTCATTACTTAGGCATTGTTAGGCTTGTATTTATGAAGATAAAATGTAGACCTCATTTCCACGAAGCTGTACATATCCATAGTTTGCATTTACATGGCCTGAGCTTAGAGAATTTTAGAGTTGAAGTTTCTAAAATTTTTAGGGTTCAAATTAGGGCCAGAGAAATTCTCATTTATCTTTGACTTTTAGCTTTAGTTATTTACATGGTTAGATTCGTGAGGAAGAATGCAACAACTTTCATTTTGTCATCTTTCATTTTTGTTGAGAAATGAAGAAGTTATAGGTACACCGGTTGGAGGTTGAAGATAAAGTCATCAGGACTTGATCTGCCTTATGTATTTATTGTTTTGTTTATATAAACGGATGTATAGCCACCCCAGTGGTAAAGCGCGCGCCTATTCACCCCATGGTCCTGGGTTCAAGCTCCAGCGTGACCATTTTTACATATTTTTGACATTTTCTGATTTGTTTGCAGGCGCTGGGCCCTTTGGGCCTGGCTCTTTTTTTGTTGTTTTTGCTGATTAACCCCCTATTTCACTTATACGCCCCTGACCCAGTTTTGTTTTATTTTATTTTTTTATTTCATTTTATTTTCTTAAATATTCTTCCTAATGTTAAAAAATCATAAAAAAAATTAGATTTTTATTTTAACTTAGTTTATTTTATTTTTCTCACAAAAAATATTTTTTTTAACTATACTTTATTTATTTTTTACTAACTAGTTTTTGTAAATTTAATTTAAAACGAGGTTATTATTTATTTTCTTTTACACTAATTAAAATATATTTATTTTAATATAAAAAAGACCAAAAATATTTTACAACACCATATATTATTTTCAAGACAAAAATACAAAAATACTTTTCTTAAACTTAATTTATTAATAGATTTAGGGTTTTATCTAAAATCTTTTCTTATTAAATTAGGTTTACTTTTATTATTTTACTTAATTATTTTCTTGTAATTAATTAGGTTAAACAAAAAACTTTTCTCATAAAAAATCAAACAAAAAGATCCATTTTCTTTGCATTTACATTCTTGCATATTTATTTTTGTACATTTATTTATTTCAGTTATTTTATAAATTCAATATGGTTGTAATAGACTAATTATGGTTTAAATTCTTGCAATCCCCATTCAATTTGTATACCCCCCGACAAACTTTGTAATAGTGTAGTAACTTTAAATTTCGCAATTTATGGCTTTCATATATACAAAGCTAGTTATTAGGATTTGTATGGAAAGATTAAAATCAATCAAATATAAAACCCTAATTCAAGACAAAATCAAGCATGAAAACAATACACTCGCACACAAGCACCCCTAGGGTTATCCCACTTGGTTGCCTTATACAAAATGGCCATATTACGCATGTAAGGTATCTTAGCAAAAACACGCGAATACAAGATCATAGTCCCTCTATGACGCTATAAAATTTGCCTTACAAATGATCTCAGTCCCTAAAAAAGAATGCTAAGATACCTTGCAACATTGCTAATCATGGATATACGATGACCCACGCCCGTCCCATTTACATCTAAAGATAGGGTTGCTTACCAAATCAATGGTAAGACAACAATGTCAAAGGAAAAGAAAATGAATAAGAAAGACATTTGAGTAGGTAGATTGCTCCTAATTACTTGCTCCATTTCAAAACAAACATCCTTGCTATTTTAAAAAAAAACAAACACATACACTTTCAAACATCTTACAAAAATTGAAAACATTTTCAAAAGATCAACATCTTTGTATACATTCTTACGAATGAGAATCATTACAAAGATTGCCTAAACAATGGCCTCTTTACAAAATACTTTCAAAAACCACTCAAAGCATAATTTCAAACAAAAGTAAGTGATCTAGCAAGTAACTAAGAGCCAATGGAAAACCATGGATGAAAAGGGTGCTAATACCTTCCCTTTTCATAATCTACCCCCCGAACTCAAGAAACAATCTCAAAGGTCTTTCCTGTGCTTTTTCACCTTTCCTTTTGGATAAAAGAAAAGTCGGTGGTGACTCTTGCTAACCGCAACATTTGCAATCAAACGCAAAACACCCAAGTCAGTTCTCCCACCGTATCACAGAACTGGCGACTCTGCTGGGGATTATTCTAAAAGTGGGGTTACCTTAGGGTTAGATCACATTTATTTGCTTACATTGTTTGACTTGTATGCTTTACATTTTGGTTCTTTATTTGGGTTTGAATCCTCTACCCGGATTTGGGATACATTATAGGTAAGTAGCAATACATTGTGGAAACTATGCGGGGTATACCGACATGGTCTAAGTAATAGCTACGTTAGTGCGACATATTTGTGGGTATCGGTAGCCTTTGAGTTAATCAAAGAGAATACAGGGCCGATGAGTGATGTCATAAATCACTAACGAACTTTTAGAACCTTTACTTGACCAACTTGGCCTTTAGGATGTAGTGAGATGACCGACTTTGGTGCAATCCGAAGTTGGTAGATACTCGATACTACACTCATTGAGGTTTGGTTTCTTGGGATATTTCGGTCGCCATTAAAGAGGCTTGTGCTGAAACAATGACCAAGGAAACAAACCAGTGATATTGAGCTCCTTAGAACCCGGTTACTATTACTAGGACAGGTTTTGAGCCAACTAAACTTCAAGAGGGCAATTACCTATAAAACCCCATGCAAGCCTAAACTTAAGGACTTGCTTGCTTTGTTTGTATATGCATACATGTACATAACATCATGAACATCATATACATCCACTAACCATTTCAAGGATTTTGGGATTCATCTTTGTTCTTGTTTTGTAGGATATGGATCCACTTCGTAGGAAAACTATTCAAGTCAACCTTGTGAGGATCCCTCCATAATTTAAGGAGCTAGCTTCAAAGATTCCTGAAAACTCTCCATTCACCGAGAGACATGGTCGCCTACTCAACTTGGTCACCTCTAACACAGATGAGGATATGATGAAGGTGCTCTTTCAGTTCTTTGATCCTTTACACCATTGCTTCACATTTCCCGACTATTAACCTGTGCCTATTTTGGAAGAATTCTCCTAACTCTTGAGGATTCCCATTCTCAATCAACTACCTTTCAACGGTACAAAAAGAGACCCAAATCCATAAGAGATTGCTCAAGCTCTGCACTTGCACTCATCTGATATCACAACTCATTGGGAAACAAGGAGTGGTGTCAAGGGCTTCCTAGAAAAGTTCTTGTTCGAGAAAGCCCAAAGTTGTTGGAACTCCTTGGACTTACAAGCCTTTGAGGAAATTGTGGCTCTCCTCATCTATGGGATGGTTTTGTTTCCAAATCCTGGCCAACTCATAGATGTCAACACCGTCAAAATATTCATATCCCGCAACCCGATGCCTACATTGCTAGGAGATATCCTACACTCTTTTCACACTCGCAAAATGAGGAAAATAGATGTTCTTATTTGTTGCACTCCTCTCTTAGAAAGATGGTTTATTTCGCATCTTCCCCAATCTGTATTAAAGAATGAGCAAGGTTCAAGGTGGTCACAAAGGTTGATGACGCTCAAACATTCGGACAGTCATTGGTGCTCCCGATCCAAAGAGAATGTTATCATTGTCGACCATTGTGGAGAATTCCATAATATCCCCTTACTTGGAATTAGGGGAGGAATCTCCTACAACCCCTGCTTAGCCTTAAGGCAGTTTGGTTACGCCCGAAGGGATGGCCCGCACGAAATGTTGATTCAAGATTTTGTATTTGACTACGACAACGATGCTCAAGGTCTTTGCCAGAGATATATCCGAGCTTGGAGGATGTTAAACAAGGTGGATAGCAAGACTTTGGGGCATAAAAATTCCATCCCTCTTGAGCCTTACCTCAAATGGGTACGAACTCGCGCTCAGAGCCTTATGATGCCTTACCCCTCCATTCTCCCGATAATCATTGAGCCTGTCATGGAGGGAGATGTTCCATACACTATCCTACATCTTGATATGCCCACCTCTCTTGAAGACCTACAAAGAGATTGGATACAACTCAAGGGGGAGAGAGATACTTTCGAAGCCCAATTCTATGCAAGCGAGAAGAAGGTTTTGGAACTCACTAGACTACTTCATGAGGAGCAGACTCTGAATGCCTACATCGCACCAAAGAGGATGCGAACTACCTTTTTATCTTAGAGTTTTTGTATTATTTTGCCCGAAAAGGCATTAATGTACTCAAGCTTTAATCTATTAATATAACATGTGTTCCCTTTTTGTCTAAAACAAGTTTGAATCTTTGAAATCCTTGAAATCTTTACATATGCATATACCATTCATCATAACATAAGCAGGTCTTTTGCAACAAGTCTCCTCATCTCTCTACTGTTTATTTCAGTAAGATGGATCTCGAGCAAA
Source organism: Vicia faba (assembly GCA_948472305.1). NCBI lineage: Eukaryota > Viridiplantae > Streptophyta > Magnoliopsida > Fabales > Fabaceae > Vicia > Vicia faba. The sequence continues at coordinate 1,326,325,575 of OX451740.1, forward strand.
CAGTGAAGGACCTCCAAGCTCAGAATACACAGTTTCAATAGTTACTCTTGACCCTAGCCAGAGGTCAAGAAGAGTTGAATACTTTGTTGGCTGAGGAGAAGAAAAATAAGACAAAGAAAGTGACTGGAGTCCTAAACATGGGAAGATGATTTCACGGGCAGACAAGAAGGACTTTAGACTTTGCGAAGACATCCGGTGAAAGAGACAACCAAGATGGGAAGGGTAAGGAAACAGTTGTCCAGTCAGAATCAGAAGAGGAAGAAGAAGACTATTTTGAAGAACAATACCCTCCAGCTGATGACAAGTATAAACATCTCGAAGAGCAGTTGAGTGCGATGGAAATCCAAAAAGTTCCTGGATTGGACTTTGATGAATTGGGGTTAGTGTCGGGGATTGTCATTCCTTCAAAATTTAAAGCACCTATGTTCGCCAAGTGTGACGGAGTCTCATGCCCTAAAATGAATCTCCGGTCATATGTAAGGAAAATCCAGCCCCATACCGCTGACAAAGACTTGTGGGTACACTTCTTCCAAGATAGTTTGTTTGGAACTCAACTTGATTGGTTTTACCAGTTAGAAAGAGCCAGCATTTACAATTTGGAAGATCTTGCTGCAACATTTTACAAACAATACCAATACAATGCTGATCTTACGTCTACCCATGCTCAACTCCAGAGTATGGCCATGGTTCCCAATGAAGGTTTCAAGGACTATGCGCAAAAATGGAGAGACTTGGCTGGAAGAGTTCAACCCCCTCTATCTGAGAGAAAATTGGTAGACATGTTGTTGGGCACCTTGTCTGGTCCCTTCTTCAATCATTTAATCAGAAGTTCATCTGCAGGTTTTACTGAACTAATATTGACCAGAGAAAGGATGGAAGCCGGTATAAAGAGTGGAAAGATTCAGAAAGATACATCCTCTTCTGCAGCTATAAGGAAGCCATTTATCGGAAAGAAAGAAGTGGTTGTTGTTTATGCTCAGAGAAATCAAGATAGGGCCGAATGCCGACCAATGGTGGGGGCTGTTATGATTCCTAAACCTGCGCTGATCAGCAAAGAAACAACCAACCAAGGATGGAAAGACCAGTCAGACAGTTCACCATAATTAACATGACCCCATCTCAGGTATTACCGCATCTACTAAGATCCAATTTGGTGACCTTGAAAGAAGCTCTGAAAAACCCCAGCACAACATCTCCTCACTATCATCCCAATGCCCGTTGTGCATACCACTCTGAAAGTCCTAGCCACGACACTAATAACTGTTGGGCTATAAAGAAAAAAATACAAGACCTTATTAAAGAAAAAGAGATTGAGTTCGATGTGCCCGAAAAGCCAAATGTCATTTCTGCCCCTATGCCCAAACATGGCAATAATACAATTGCCATTGAAGAAGAAATGTTTGTTACTTCAGTTGATGGGCTTATGACCCCACTTCTGACTATTAAAGTGAACTTGTTGAATGCTGGTGTGTTCCCGGGCTGTGATGAAGTTTGCCATTTCTGTTTGTCCTCACCAACCAGCTGTCCTTTGTTGAAAGCAGGCGTTCAGGGCCTAATAGATAACAAAGAAATTTTATTCGAGAAGACTTCTGTTCCACCTGTTCCTTTTGAAGATGTTTCTATCATTACCATTTCCGCCAATTCTTCCAGGGTCTCCACCAAAAGACCCGTTAGAATTACACCAGTTCCAAAAGAAACTCCTTTAATGATTACAATGCCTGGACCAGTCCTATATTCGTTAGATAAAACCATACCATGGAATTATGGAGGGGATGTCTACTACCATGGTATCAAGCAGGACTAGCCAGCCTCCGAAGATTCAAGCTCCGAGAAAGTCAACTCCGACATCAATAATATTGCAGGAACTAGCAAGATTACTCGAAGTGGAAGGATTTTCTCTCCATAAATTGCTACCCCAAAAGCAGTTTCTGGACCCGTAATCATTCCTGCTGTTTCTCCCCCAAAAGTTGTTCCCAGTCCTACAATCATCTCAGCAAATACTCCAACTAACAAAGCTGTTACAACCCCTATTATCATTCCTACTGACACTCCTGCTGCCGAGTTAACCGAGACTCGAGGAAAAAGTATTCTGATTGAGCCTGTCTGGACGAAGGCTCAGTCATTGGCTATCCCTGATGTGATCGGTGGATCTGGAACTGACTGTTTAACGCTAGTTCGCGAAATGTCGCGGAAGCAAGAGTCGCCACCGTCTTTTATTTTCTCCAAATGGAAAGGACAAAAGCACAGAAAAATTCCTTAAAGAGATTGCTCTCGGTTCGGGAGGTAGATTATAGAAAGGGAAGGTGTTAGCACCCTTTCTATCCATGGTTATCCATGGGCTCTTAGATACTTGCTCATTGTGTTTTCAAAAGTGTTTGTTTGCTTTTCAACTGTGGGTTTTAAAAAGTTTCTTTGAAAATTCCAGTTCGACTCTTGTATCGGTCCTCAAGAGTGTTTGAAAAGTTGCTTTCGAAAGCTTTTTGAAAAAGTGTCGGTGTGAAAAGTATTTTTGAATTTGTTTTGAAATTAGAGCAGGTATCTAGAGTCTTCTACCTACCCTAAGGAATTCGTCTGTGTAAATGTCCTTAAAGTAGTGCCATCCCACCATTGAGAGGTAGGTAGCACCACCGTTGGAGGTATTCGGGTCAATTCGAAAGTTCGAGACATGGTGATCACCGGAGCAATAGGAAGACACCTTAGAAGCTACCCTCATGCCAGGTTCCCGGATCATGAGGACTTACTAAGACATCCTCTACTCGACGATCACCTTTCGAGAGGCAAGGCAACAGTGAGGCGTACCCTAGGGATGGTGTGTGATTTGTGTGTCGTTTTCATTTATTTGGTCTTGTCATGTCATGGGTGATCTACGCTTTTGTTTTTATTTTGACATTCATTCTTGCATGCATCTTATTAACAATTAAAAAATTGTGAGAAATGTAAAGTTCCTAAACTATTACAAAGGCGCGGGTCCACATCGCCAAATTAAATCCAGGACCCGTTTTGACATAAAATAAAGTGCGAAAGATAAATATCAAATTTACACGGCTTTGGGAGAATTACATTAATATTATAAGAAATAAAATAAAATGCGCGAATTGAATTAAAATTGAAAGCGAGGGCGTTGGACCCCTTTTTAATGAAATTAAATTATTATTAACAAATTAATTAAAATAAAATAAAAAGAAATTATTTTTGAGGTTTTTTTTTTGTATTTATGGATTTTTATGAGAATTAAACGAAATTAAAATATTAATTAACCCTAATTCTAGTTTTTTTAATTTATTAAGAAAAGCCTTAAAATTTAACCTAAAATTAAACCTAATTAATTAATGAAATTTTATTTACAAGAAAATATAATTAATTATTAATATAGTGAAAAAGAAAAGGTAAAAATAAACAAAACCCTAATTCTACAACTTTTTAAGTTTATTGAGAAAAATGTTTGAAATTAAGCCTAGAACTAAATTAAATGATATAATTTATTTACAAAGAAATATTAAATCAAATATATTTATTTTTTGTCTTTTCTGTTTTTTATATTATTTTTATGTTTTTATGAAAATATCAATTCAAAGTTCTAAATGAAAATTAAACAAAACAAATAAAATAGCAAAATATGAAAAAGAATAAAAAAGCAAACCATGGGGGGTTCTGTCCCCAAACTGGAGGTATGTTCCTAGCAATTCTGGCCCAATAGCCCTTGGCCTTGTTGACTTTTCCTGGAAGCGTGCGTGTGTGTTGACTGATGCCTATGATGTTCTTCACATCTGGACCTTTGGATTGGGATCATGGGATGCGTGGCAAGCTGAGATTGTGAGCTCATTGTGGACGCTGAAGCTTGAATTGCATGGGATTAGATTGGAACAAAATACATGAATAAAGTGAGGGGACCTGGGAATCGAACCCAGGTCCCAAAGCCTGCCATCGCCTCTTTCCACCATCTGAACCATCAATGCATGTTATACATATAATAATGAATAAACAACAAAAGCGAAATTTGGTTAGTGGCCTAAAAAATAACAAAAGCGCGTGTTGAATTCAAATGGCTTAATCAGATGATGCCACATAGTCTTCTTCTTCGTTGGCTTGCTTTTTCCTGAAACATAAAAAGAATTAGCGGGGGTTTTAAACCCCCCCCAAAATACCCCCTTTTCAAGAATAGCGATTAGGCCATTTTGCTTCATAAATTGGGCGCGACTGTTGCATTCGATTCGTCCAAGTGTCCTGAATTTAACCATGGTACTGAGAAGTCTTAATTTTACAGTATATGAAAATACCCAATTCGAAGCTTGAGGAACCCTAGCATGTTTCAATGGTGAAATCGCGTACGATGCTTAAAAACTCAATTAAAACATGTGGTTAGCTTTAGAATGATCCAATGAACACAAATCCAATATTAAAAATTGCAAATAATGCATGAATTATGATTCAAGAATATGGAAAAAGTCATGAACAGAATGAGGTTATTCTACCAGTTCTTCGCGTTAGGGATGATGGTTTTGATTCAGGCACGTTCCTTGAAGCCTCAGGAACGCAATAGGATGGTTTTCTTGCCTTGAAAAGCCTTGGAACCACGTTTTCAGTTTTAGAATTTTTTGACAAAAGTGCAAGTTTGGTTCTTCAATTCTGGCGCAGCTTGGAGGTTCTCAGCACTAGGGTTTACATCCTACTTATGTATGGAATGATTAGGGTTGAGTTTTTGGTCCAAAGAATCAAAGCATTGATGTACAAGATATTTGATTTTCATGCATGATTTTTTCAATCTTCTTCATGCATATTTGATTCCAATCATGGCAAATCACATTGATTCTTTCCCTATCTAATAATGCACGAAATCCTTAAGTTATTCCATGCATAAAAAGATTTGAAAACTTTGATTTAGTATTTTCCACATATTTTAATTAATTAAATGAATTTTTAGCAATTAAAAATACAAATAAATAAATAAAAATGATGAATAACTTCCCTTTGGGCCAAATGGTCGTGCACATACTTTGGATGATGAATCTTGGAAGAAAAAGAGGCCCATTAGCAATTTTAAGGCATTTGAAGCAAAGTTGACTTTTCAAAATATCCAAATATTTCCCAACTTCCACAAGGCATATCTTGCTCAATTTTTAAGCTTTGATCATGTCCTTGGACATTTTGGAAAGGTCTTGAAGCCCTCTAACCAATGCCTTTGGTCCCATGTCATTTTGATTTACCAATCGCAAGTTATGGCCTTTGACTTAAAGTCCCTTTTTGTTGACTTTTAAAAATGACCTATAATGTTGAAATTGATAACTTTTTGTGAGAGCATTTCTTGGACTTGAAGTATGAAGAGGAGTTGTAGGAAATGTCTTTCTCTTCAAAATGAGCTTTGGATGGAATTTTTCTGATAAACCATGTGGAAGTTATGCCTTGGTCAAGTTACAGTTGACTTTTTCAATTGTCCAAATATGGAAACTTTTGCATCTTGAGACTTTTTGAGCCAAGCTTTGAGAATCATGATCAAGCATTGATCAAATGATGTTTGTGGCTTCAAAATGAGATGTTGATCAAAAATTTGAACTTTTGACTGTCAAATGACCATTTTGCCCCTACAGTTGACTGTAGTGCAATTAGGGTTTTTGACTGTGCAATTTTGTGCTGTGAGTCTTGAAACTTGGTATGAGGATGCTTGACCATGTTTATAGGCATGTGGGACTTGATTGGACCCTTGGAAACTTCATTTTCTTCGTCAGAACCAAAACCCTAATTTTTGACTGTTAGGAGGCCCTTGAACTGTGCAACCCTTGGGGAGATTTTGAAGCTTTGACTTTGCAAATCTTGAAGAATATGGGAGTGCAAATTTTGGGGTACAACAGTTGCCCCTGTTCAATCTTCTTAGACCTGAGGATGCAGATTGGCTGACGTGCCTTTCGTAATCCGAAGGTGGAAGATGATTGAACAATAGAGTGCCCAGAAATTTGCGCTCACATAGTAGTAGTGTGATGGTGGGAATGGGCTTACAGATGCCATTTGGAGATTGATGGATAGGATGATGGGCTTACAGATGCCATGCTAAGAGATGATGGATGGTGGATGGGCTTATAGATGCCATCTGGATGTTGATCGCGTAAGAGATTCCTTAGTGATAACTTGCATACCTGAAAAAGAAAAATGATTACCTGACCTGTTACAGGAGCTGGTCTTCAAATTCTTTGCGTAGATGTGTCCTGACTGGTTACAGGAGCTGGATCTGGAGCTTCAAAAAGGTGATGAATGAACCAGGGGTGGTTACTACCTCAACGGGACGGTGAGAGAACCTTGAACGATTACTACCTCAACAGGAACGCTGAGAGAATCTTGGATGATTACTACCTCAACAGGAACGCTGAGAGAATCTTGGTCGATTAATACCTCAACAGGAACGCTGAGAGAATCATAGGCGACTTCAACCTCAACAGTAACGCTGAGAGAATCATAGGCGACTTCAACCTCAACAGTAACGCTGAGAGAATCTCGGACGATTACTACCTCAACAGGAACGCTGAGAGAATTTGGGGACGATTACTACCTCAACAGTAACGCTGAGAGAATCATAGGCGACTTCAACCTCAACAGTAACGCTGAGAGAATCTTGGATGTCTTCTACTGAGTCTTTATCAGGAAAATCTTTTAGGGATCGATTTAACTGGACTGGAGAAGGCCTTTGACTGGATAAGAAACAGAAAAATCTTAGGTTCGATTTAACTGAACCGGACAAGGTCTTGAAATATTCAACTGGATAAGAAACAGGGAGATCTTAGGGTCAATCTGACTGAACCAGAGAAGGCCTTTGACTGGATAAGAAACAGGAAAATCTTAGGGTCGATTAACTGAACCGGTCTAGGTCTTGAAATCTTCAACTGGATAAGAAACAGGGAGATCTTAGGGTCGATCTGACTGAACCAGAGAAGGCCTTTGACTGGATAAGAAACCGGAAAATCTTAGGGTCGATTTAACTGAACCGGTCTAGGTCTTGAAATGTAGCTGAGAACTTAACTGGATCTTTCCTGAAAAGTAAAGGTCAGTTACATGCAATGCATGATGTGGATCAAGCAATGATGTTCTCAACATAAATGAGATTGTAAGATATGATGCGTATATGCATGTTATAATGTATGAAAATGTGATGTTTATGAATGTATCTTTTCGTCTTAGGAAAATAAATCCTTGACGGGTGCCGGGAAGTCACTCCTGGGCTGATGTTGAAGAATAGTGCTTTGCTTCCGCTGGGGATGATAGTTGCAAGAATACCGGTAGGAGAAGATAACTCCGTTGGGGAATAAACTTGGCGAATGGATTACTCTGCAGGGAGGAAAACTACTCTAACGACCTTGCTGGGGAACAATACCCTATGGGGAGAGAGGTACTTTGCTAGGATATTGATGGTAACTTCGCTGGGGATACCGTTGTTATATTGGAAGTGTTAATAGACTTCGCTGGGGATAAGAAGACTTCGTCAAGAACGATCTTTCCGTGGCTTTTGGCTGAGGATAACCCAGTTATATCCTGGTAGGGAAATAACCTTTGAATAAAGCCTGGAGACGCGTTTGGGCTCTGCGGGGGATAAGCTTCCAGAACCTACTGGGGATAAGCTTACTGCTTGGGAAACTGGATAGGACTCTCCTGGGGAAGTTTTGAACTGCATTGGGGAAGTAACTCCATTGGATGTCTGGTTTACCGCCGGGGAACAATCTTTAGGTCAAGACTGCCGGGGATGCTTGTTAAGAATGCGTGTACATTGTTGAGATCTGCTGGAGAATACCCAACTTCCTTAAGACCGATATCATAGCTTTGCTTGGGGAGAGTGTATTGACTTTCTGGCTCACTCTCTGGGGAGTTGAGATATACTGGTTATGTTCTTCAGCTGAACTCACTTTGATACCTTGGAGGACAGAGCAATTAGATCATTTGGACCACTCATTATTGCCCCTGCTTCTGAGGTGGGAGAGGAAGACCTGTGGAGGTGCTGATAGTTGTTGATGGACAAACCTTCTGCTGGTAGGCAGGTGACGAGATGACGGGACATAGTCGTACGCTTTGATCCCTAACTTTTTCCTGGACCGCCCTTTCGGGTTTTCAGTCCACCGGGATACCCATTTTTGCCCAAGCCGCCTTTTCAGGTTTTCGACTTGCCGGGTGTACAAATTTTTCATTTTCATCCCTTATTTTTGCCCGAACCCTTTTGGTTCACTGGGAAGCCCTTATTTTTGCCTAGGTACATCAACCTAGCGGGTCTTTGATTATGCGTATTTTTCGACTATGTCCATGCTCTCAGAATGTAGGGAGTTGCCCCTGTTAGAAGTGTTTTGTCATGCCACCAGAAGGTGTTTGATTAGGCAGGATTCATTGTTGGAATGCCCCAAGTGACCCAGATGGAGATTTGCCCCAGGCTATTTTGCCTTTGAGAGATTCTCCGAATCTTGATTGGATTGTCCCAGATAATAGACCATGATCATGCCATGCCCCTTGATTGGAAGTGCTTCTGTTCATTAGGCATTCGTCATGCGAATTTCTATGCTGTTCAAACAAAAAGTCATATGCAAACAAAGTTATGTTAAAAATGCAAAGCTTATGTCTGTCTTGAAGATTTTGAAAATTCATTCTTTTTCATAAAACACGTGAATGTTTGTAAAACGTGATGTCAACTCCGTATTTACCGTAGGCCTTAAGGAGTCAGGATACCTTTGTAACAGTATGCTTTCGAACTAACCCTTGCTTCAGCTAGGAATTTTAAGGGTTATAACGTGGCCGGGTTCACGGTTCAAGAAACAAAGGATAAAGGCTCAAATTATTTGTACCCACCCGCTCTTCGTGATGTTCTCCAAACCTAAACTCAGTTGATCATACGTTAGACCTTGTTTGAGTCTTTGCTCTGATTTTCCGGTGATGGTTCGGATGTTGATAACTTATTTAGAATAGGCAGTCATTTTTGTCGAGGGTTTGTAAGACCTCTTTCTTTTTTTTGTTTTTTGTTATCCCTTTCTTTTTGCCTGAGCTGTTCTTTTGTGATTACAGTCAGCGGGATGCCCCAGTTTTGTAAGTCTCCTTTCTAGGTTTTGACTTAATGGGTTCTTATTTTTTTGAAAGGTAATGACTGCCTTTCTTTATTGATTATTCAGAACCATCACTGTCTTTCTTTTTTTGTATAAGGACCTCTTTGGTGCCCTTCGTTATGCACTTGGATCAACTGAGAGACTACCCTGCCCCAGGTTATGATTAAGGGTTTTAAATTTCGAAAAGAAAAACTCCCACTTCTTTGGCTCAGAGGGGTTGACGAGGGATTATCTTCCTTATAACTCCAGTGTTTAGGAATTGAAACAATGCCTGTACCTCATCAGCGAGGTCTGTTCAAAAGCATACTGTAGATTGTGGTATCGTTTTCGTCATCCTCACTCAAGAGGCTTAGAATTATTAATGGAGAGTTGACATCAGAAAAAATATGAAAATAATTTGCATATAGTGAATACGAATATATTGCTTCAAAACAGACGTACGCGATGCATTAATGGAATAACAATGTTTAGCATGAGTAAATGTTTGAACAAAAGAAAATTAACAACTTGAAAATCCTAATGAACAAGAAGTCTTTTCATCTCAGGGCTTGTTACTTTAAATGGTGAGCCTTGGAGGGATGGTAGAAAAACTCAGCCTGACCATCTTGTGTGAACTCCAGTGCCCCTTCATCAATCAGGTCCTGGATCTTGTTCTTCAGAGCCCAGCACTCATTTGTATCATGTCCTGGACTGGCAGAGTGGTAGGCACACCTTTTATTGGGATCATAGACAGGAGATGCCGTGTTGGGATTCCGGGGATGAGCCCTTAATGTGATCAGGTTCAACCTCAACAAGCATTGTAAAGCTTGAAACAGCGACATGTTGAGCTGGGTGAATTGCCTCCTGGGCTTGTCTGGCTGAAGCTGGTGAAGTTGCTGCTGAGTTTGTGACCCTGAAGCCATTTGAGGAGCTCTCCCCTTATCTCCTTGTCTCAAAGATGGTTGAATAATGACTGGCCCTTCAACCTTAGATGTTTGCCCCAGTTGGTTACCCCGAAGCAGTTGGTTGACGAGAACCCCGAGCTCATCTTGTCTTTGAGCTAAGTCTTGGATGATAGTCACCTGCCCCAGCATCTGGGCTTTCATTGCATCCATTTCAGCTTGCAAGTGTTTCAGCCGTTCGTCCTCAGCGCTGTTCCTGACCAAAGTCTCCATGAGAAGTGTCCTCAGCTCTTCCTGCCCCTTGGATAGATTCAGGAGGATTTCCCCGAACCGAGTCTCTTGAGCATGAAGGTCTTGGTTATCTTGTTGGGAGGCCATTACTGAAATAAACAGCGAGAAAGGTAAGCAACCTGTCAAAAGGGTACCTGCAATGCAATGATATGGATGTATGCATGCAATGTTTTCAAGGATTTCGCGGGGTAAACAAGAAAAATTTGTCAGAGTTTGAATCCGGTAGCTTGAGTGAAGGGGCCTCATATTGTTGAGAGTCCTTCTTCAAGGGTCAAAGGCTCACCATATCCAGTGGGTCATAGCCCCTGACAACTTTGTCTAGAGGAAAATAAATCCCCTTTGCCCCTTGCTGGGATAGTTGATTTATCCTGACCTGCATCACAGACCCTTGAGATCCTTGAAATGGGTTAGGATGTATGCAATGGTATGATGTTATGTTATGCATGGGGTAATGTAAGTAACCCTGTTATGAGTCTCAATTAAGGACTGCAAACCAAAACTTGCAAGAAACTCAAGTAAAACCTGTCATGAGTCCCAATTAAGGACTATAAACAAAACCTGTAAGAAGCTTAGTAAACTCTGTTATGAGTCCCAATTAAGGACTATAAACAAAACCTGCAAGTAGTTCATGTGTCAGATAACAAGCATGCAAATAGTCAAGTACGAAGGCATGCAAGTCACACAAGAGAAACCCTTAGAGTTTAGGCCAGCATGGGGTCTAGGTATTACCCTCTTTCAGTTTGTTGGTTCATACCTGTCCTATCAAAGTAACCGGGTTCTTAGAGGATCCCAATACCATTGACTACCCTCAATCGGTCATAACTCCAGCATCGCAATATTTTCTTGCAGCCAGAACCATCACGAGAGTTTAGCCTCAATGGGCGTAGCATACTGCTACTGTTCTAATGGCCAAGTTGTGTCATTTAAGGTTCTAAGGTTGTTGGTGCTTAATGACTCCTCAGAAGACCCATATTCTCCTCGTTGCAACACAAGGGATATCGGTACAGACCAAGGTGCCACACCAACGTAGCCACTGTTTCACCCGTGTCGGTCTACGCCAGACAGGTCCCTCACAGCTTATGCTACCTAAACAGGGTATCCCCAGATCCGGGTTAGGATCTATGTAACTCCCATGCAAACCACAAATTTAAAGCAGACAAGTCAATACAATTGAAAACACAGTTTTGAACTAACCCTAAGGTACACCTCACTTTAAGTTTTAAGTCCCCAGCAGAGTCGCCAGTTCTGTGATCGGTGGATCTGGAACTGACTGTTTAACGCTGGTTCGCGAAATGTCGCGGTAAGCAAGAGTCGCCACCGTCTTTTATTTTCTCCAATATGGACAGGACAAAAGCACAGAAAAATTCCTTAAAGAGATTGCTCTCGGTTCGGGAGGTAGATTATAGAAAGGGAAGGTGTTAGCACCCTTTCTATCCATGGTTATCCATGGGCTCTTAGATACTTGCTCATTGTGTTTTCAAAAGTGTTTGTTTGCTTTTCAGCTGTGGGTTTTAAAAAGTTTCTTTGAAAATTCCAGTTCGACTCTTGTATCGGTCCTCAAGAGTGTTTGAAAAGTTGCTTTCGAAAGCTTTTTGAAAAAGTGTCGGTGTGAAAAGTATTTTTGAATTTGTTTTGAAATTAGAGCAAGTATCTAGAGTCGTCTACCTACCCTAAGGAATTCGTCTGTGTAAATGTCCTTAAAGTAGTGCCATCCCACCATTGAGAGGTAGGTAGCACCACCGTTGGAGGTATTCGGGTCAATTCGAAAGTTCGGGACATGGTGATCACCGGAGCAATAGGAAGACACCTTAGAAGCTACCCTCATGCCAGGTTCCCGGATCATGAGGACTTACTAAGACATCCTCTACTCGACGATCACCTTTCGAGAGGCAAGGCAACAGTGAGGCGTACCCTGTTAGAACAAAGTTTGAATCTACTACCCTATATTTAAGTTTTGATGATAACAAAGTGAAAAGATATATTATTTATAAGATTTATGTATGAACTATCTGCTGCCTAAAATTACTAGGTTCTGATTTGCAGATACTCTGATTGATATAAGCAAGATCACACCTATTCAGCATCAGAATTTGGTTTCAGACATCAGCATCAGAAGTTGCCATATCAAAATGTCAGAATCAGATGATCAACTCACGTATATGCTGAAGCCTGATGAACAAGACTGCGCTCAACACTCTGATAAAGAAACACAACAGTTCATCAGCAGCTAAGCAGAGTCAGAATGAGCCAAGCCAGAACTTGCATTAAGTAAGAAACGGTACTGTGCATTGAAAGCAAATTAATACCAACGGCCTCATTCCAGACAAGATCTGCTCGATAAGGAAAGTTTGTTATTAGCATTGACTCAAGAATATTGCATCCAACGTTCAACATCTCAGTGCTATATAAACAAGACTTTGAAGATTGAAATGGCTAATGCTCTCCAAATCTCTACACGCATAAAAGATGATCAAAATCTTCTTTCTCTTATGTGATCGGTGGATCTGGAACTGACTGTTTAAAGCTGGTTCGCGAAATGTCGCGGAAGCAAGAGTCGCCACCGTCTTTTATTTTCTCCAATTGGAAAGGACAAAAGCACAGAAAAATTCCTTATAGAGATTGCTCTCGGTTCGGGAGGTAGGTTATAGAAAGGGAAGGTGTTAGCACCCTTTCTATCCATGGTTATCCATGGGCTCTTAGATACTTGCTCATTTGTGTTTTCAAAAATGGTTTGTTTGCTTTTCAACTGTGGGTTTTAAAAAGTTTCTTTGAAAATTCCAGTTCGACTCTTGTATCGGTCCTCAAGAGTGTTTGAAAAAAATGCTTTCGAAAGCTTTTTGAAAATGTGTTGGTGTGAAAAGTATTTTTTGAATTTTTGTTTGAAATTTAGAGCAAGTATCTATGAGAACCTACCTACCCTAAGGAATTCGTCTGTGTAAATGTCCTTTAAAGTAGTGCCGCATTGAGAGGTAGGTAGCACCACCGTTGGAGGTGTTCGGGTCAATTCGAGGTTGTAGGGACATGGTGATCACCAGAGCAATGGGAAGACACCTTAGAAGCTACCCTCATGCCAGGTTCCCGGATCATGAGGACTTACTAAGACATCCTCTACTCGACGATCACCTTTCGAGGCAAGGCAACAGTGAGGCGTGCCCTAGGGGTGGTGTGTGCGATTTGTGTGTCGTTTTCATTTACATTTATCTTGTCATGTTATTGGTGTTCTACGCTTGTTTTTATTTTGTCCATACAGTCTTTCATGCCATTATTTAACAGCTTAAAAGTTTACGGAAAGTAAAATTTCTAAGCTATTACAAAAGGCGCGGGTCCACATCGCCAAAAGTTTCTCGAACCCGATTTGACAGAAAATAAATAAATAAACAAAGTAAATAAAGAATTAAAAGTAAGGAATTGAAAGGTTACATGGCCTTGGGAGAGGTACACAAATATTATACGAAACAAAATAAATATGCGAATTGAAATTGAAATCGAAACGAGGGCGTTGGACCCTTTTGGCAAAAAATTGAATTAATGATAGAGTTAATTAATTAAAAAAAGAAAGAACTTGTTTTTTTGGTATTTTTAGTATTTTAGGATTTAAATGAAAAAAAGAATTAATTAAAATTAAAATAAGATAACCTAATTTAACCCTAATTTTTATATACAACTTTAATTATAAAATAAATATTTAACTATTTAATTATTTAAGAAAGAAAAATAAAAAGGATGAAAAATTATTAATAAAACCCTATATTTACATTTTTTAGATTTTTGTTAAAAAGAATTAAAATTGCAACCTAATTTAGAACCAAATAATTATATACAATTTATTTATGGAAAATATTAAAACAAAAAACATTTATTATATTTTTCCTCTTTTCTGATTTTTTTGTGTATTTTTTATATTTATGAAAATATTAAATTAATTAAAAAGAATAATAATTAAAAGAAGATAAAAATAATGAAAAGATAAAAAATAATAAAATTTTGGCAAACCTTGGGGGTATCAGTCCCCAAATAGGAGGTATAGTTGAGAAATATGGCCCATTTAGCTTGGCCTGTTTGGACTTTTGCCAGGTAGCATGTTGAAGCGTTGACTGGGACTCACCGTGTTCTCCAATCCATGGCCCTCTGATTGATGAAGCTGGACGCGTGGACGACTGGATCTTGAGAGTGTATCCTGGTCTTCAACGTTGGCGCTACATGTGAACGTTAATTGGAAAAAATCAAATGGAAAGGGTGAAGACCTGGGATCGAACCCAGGTCATTAACATTACCAATCCTTATGCTTGCCAGTGGAGCCAATTCACGCGCTTTGATATATAATAACCTATGAATATTATAAAAGAAACAAACGTTAGTGGCCACAAACGCGCGCGAAATTTGAACTAACCTATCACATCTTGCCACTAGGTCGTCTTCTTCATTATTCCTGAAACACAGAACATTAGACAACGGTTTTTCACGTGTTCTCCTAGGCTGGTTTTGGAAAAATAGCGACTAGCCCCAGGGGCTCTATAAATTAGGCGCGAGGGTAGCCTCTTCTTCGTCCAGACATGCTGATTACAACCATGGTACTGTGGCTCGCTAATTTTATAGGACCAAGAAATCCCCAATTCAGAATCCTGTAAACCCTAAAAATCGATAATGGTATTTTGGCATATAACGTGCAAAACTTCAATTAAGGCACATGATTAGTTTGCAAACATCATTATAAACACAAACATAACAACAAAATATGTCAACAATGCATGTATGAGAGCAACCGATTCAGAAATTTCCTTTACCAACTTCAATGGTGATCTTGCGTTTTCTTGAGTATGGGGCTTGGGGAATGATTCAGTTATGTCCTATAATCCTCCAAGAAGCTAATGGAACACGTTTGGAGGCTTGAATCAACCTGCAAGTTAGTTTTCAGAATTGAGTTTTTTAGACAAAATTTCAAGTTTGTTGAATGATTTCTGCGCAGCTTCAATGGTCCAAAGCATTAGGGTTATGTTTAGGCTTATGTAATGAGTGAATTAGGTTAACAATTCTGATCAAAATCTCTTTCATTCATGGATTTTGAGATTTGATTTTCCATCATTATTTTTTCAATCTTTCCATGTGCTTTTTGATACAAATCAACTCCAATCTCTCCAAATCTTTCCCTATTTGAATATGCACGAAATCCTGAGGATAAAACATGTACAAAAAGATTGGAAAACTTAGGTTAGCATTTTTCATGTATTTAATTTGATTTAAATGAATTATTATTAATAAAAATTCAAATAAATAAATAAAAAATGAATAAAAACTTCCCTTTGGGCCAAGTGGTCGTGCACATGTCATGGATGATGAATTATGGAGGAAAAATGGGCCCATTAGCAATTTTAGGTCATTTGAATCAATGTTGACTTTTCAAAATATCCAAAAATTTCCTAACTTCTACAAGGCATAACTTGCTCAATTTTTAAGCGTTTCTCATGTTCTTGGACATTTTGGAAAGGTCTTTGAGTCCTCTAATCAATGCCTTTGGTCCCATGTCATTTTGATTTACCAATCTCAAGTTATGGCCTTTGACTTAAAGTCCCTTTTTGTTGACTTTTGAAAATGACCTATAATGTTGAAATTGATAACTTTTTGTGAGAGCATTTCTTGGACTTGAAGTATGAAGATGAGTTGTAGGAAATGTCTTTCTCTTCAAAATGAGCTTTGGATGGAATTTTTCTGATAATCCATGTGAAAGTTATGCCCTGGTCAATTTACAGTTGACTTTTTCAGCTGTCCAAATAAGGAAACTTTTGCATTTTGATAATTTTTGAGCCAAGCTTTCAGAATCATGATCAAGCATTGATCAAATGATGTTTGTGGCTTCAAAATGATATGTTGACCAAAAATTTGAACTTTTGACTGTCAAATGACCATTTTGCCCCTACAGTTGACTGTAGTGCAATTAGGGTTTTTGACTGTGCAATTTTGTGCTGAAAGTCTTGAAACTTGGTATGAGGATGCTTGGCCATATTTGTAGGCATGTGAGACTTGATTGGACCTTTGAAAACTTCACTTTCTTGATCAGAACACAAACCCTAATTTTGACTGCTTAGGAGGCCCTGGACTGTGCAACCCTTGGGGAACTTTGAAGCTTGACTTTGCAATTTCTTGAAGAATATGGGAGGGCAAATTTTGGGGTACAACAGTTGCCCCTGTTCAATCTTCTTAGACCTGAGGATGCAGATTGGCGGACGTGCCTTTCGTAATCCGAAGGTGGAAGATGATTGAACACTAGAGTGCCCAGAAATTTGCGCTCACATAGCGGCAGTGATGGTGGAAATGGGCTTACAGATGCCATTTAGAGGTTGATGAATAGGATGATGGGCTTATAGATGCCATCTGGATGTTGATTGCGTAAGAGATTCCTTAGCGAGAATCTGTATACCTGCAAAATAGAAAATGATTACCTGACACGTTGCATGAGCTGATTTTCAGATGCTTTTGTGTAGATATGTCCTGACTGGTTACAGGAATCGGATCTTCGAATTCTTCAGACGTGCCCTGGCGAGATACAGGAATCGAGTATGGTAATGCTAGTCTTCAACGGATACACCCTGGCAAGATTCAGGTATCGGATCCTCGAACTCTTCAGACACACCCTGGCAAGATACAGGAATCGGATCTGGTAATGTTAGTCTTCAATGCATACACCCTGGCAAGATTCAGGCATCGGATCCTCGAACTCTTCAGACACACCCTGGCAAGATACAGGAATCGGATCTGGTAATGTTAGTCTTCAACGGATACACCCTGGCAAGATTCAGGTATCGGATCCTCGAACTCTTCAGACACACCCTGGCAAGATACAGGAATCGGATCTGGTAATGTTAGTCTTCAACGGATACACCCTGGCAAGATTCAGGCATCAGATCTTCGAATTCTTCAGACGTGCCCTGGCGAGATACAGGAATCGAGTATGGTAATGCTAGTCTTCAACGGATACAACTGACTGTTTAACGCTGGTTCGCGAAATGTCGCGGAAGCAAGAGTCGCCACCGTCTTTTATTTTCTCCAAATGGAAAGGACAAAAGCACAGAAAAATTCCTTATAGAGATTGCTCTCGGTTCGGGAGGTAGATTATAGAAAGGGAAGGTGTTAGCACCCTTTCTATCCATGGTTATCCATGGGCTCTTAGATACTTGCTCACTTGTGTTTTCAAAAATGGTTTGTTTGCTTTTCAACTGTGAGTGGGTTTGAAAAAGTTTCTTTGAAAATTTCAGTTCGACTCTTGTATCTGTCCTCAAGAGTGTTTGAAAAATTGCTTTCGAAAGCTTTTTGAAAAGGTGTCGGTGTGAAAAGTATTTTTGATTTGTTTTTGAAATTAGAGCAAGTATCTACGAGAACCTACCTACCCTAAGGAATTCGTCTATGTAAATGTCCTTTAAAGTAGTGCCATCCCACCATTGAGAGGTAGGTAGCACCACCGTTGGAGGTATTCGGGTCAATTCGAGGTTCGGGACATGGTGATCACCATAGCAATGGGAAGACACCTTAGAAGCTACCCTCATGCCAGGTTCCCGGATCATGAGGACTTACTAAGACATCCTCTACTCGACGATCACCTTTCGAGGCAAGGCAACAGTGAGGCGTACCCTAAGGGTGGTGTGTGATTTGTGTGTCATGTTCAGTTATTTTATCTTATTCATGTCAAGGTGATCTATGCGTTTGTTTTTATTTTATCATTCATTCTTGCATGCATTTATTTAACAGTTAAAAGTTGCGAGGAAAAGTAAATCTAAAGCTATTACAAATGGCGCGGGTCCACATCGCCAAAATTAACCAGGACCCGATTTGACGGAAAATAAATAAAGTAAAAATGCGAGAAGTAATTACACGGCTTCGGGAGAGGTACATAATTATTTAAGCAAAATAAAAATAATAATGCGAGTTAATAGGAAATTAAGAGCGAAACGAGGGCGTTGGACCCTTTTGCAAAATTAAAACTAATAAGGAATTAGAATTAAAATTAAAAGAAGATGTTTTTGGTATTTTAGTATTTTATGATTTAATATGAAAAAGAGAATTAATTAAAATTATAATTGAATGCAAACCCTAATTCTAATGGCTTTTAAATTTATTATGAAAATATTAAATTAAAACATAAATTGACCCTAATTTTTGCGTACAAATTTAATTATGAAAATAAATGAAATAAGTAATATTATTATAGAAGGGAAAATTAAAAGAAATAAAAACAATAATTAAACCTATTTCTACATTTTTTAGATTTTTTATGAAAAGAATTAATATTGCAAACCCTAATTTAAACTAAATTTATTTACATGCATTTATTTACAAGAAAATATTAAAATAAAATATTTATTATGTTTTTTTTATCTTTTATGATTTTTATGAGGTTTTTGTATTTTGTAAAAAATAATTAATTAAATTAAAACAATAAAGAAAATAAAATAACAATTGAAAATAAAATATAATGAAAATGTAGAGAATTGCAAACCAGGGGGGGTTCAGGCCCCAATATGGAGGTATAGATCCAGGAATTCTGGCCCAACAAGCTTCAAATTCGTTGACTTTTCCAGGCACCATGTGGCGCCTTTGACCAGGCCTAGGATACGCTTCCAATCTATGCCCTTGATTTGATCTCCAGGGACACATGGATGTGGGATGTTGGAAGGCATACGGTGCATCTAGACGTTGGCATTGCATGGGAACACACATGGAAAAATAATATGGACAGTATTGAAGACCTGGGGTTCGAACCCAGGTCACTAGCATCACCAATCAACACCTGTGCCACTGAGCCACTTCAAACGCTTTTGACATATAATAGTTAACAAATATTATAAAAAGAAAGAAAAGTCTATGGTTGGAAAACGCGCGAAATTTAAACGTGCCAATCAGCGTGTGCCACGGCTCCGTCTTCTTCATCATCCCTGTAATATAAAAAACAAAAGCAACGGTTTTCTATGCGTTTCATTAGGCCGGCTATGGGAAAATAGCGATTAGGCCTGTGTCATTCAGAAATTGGGCGCGATAGGGGCTTTCTCTTCGTCCAGATGCACTGGTTTGAATGGTGGTAGTCTTGAGTCTCAATTTTCCCTTGGGTGAAAAGCCCCAATCTGAAGCTTGCAAAACCCTAGAACTTGGCAATGGTGAAATCACGTATACAGCATAAAAACTCAATTAAGTTATATAATTAGCATTAGAACAAGTCAATAACCATGAATCAATGAATAAAAGTTGCAAAAGATGCGTAAATCATGATGCACGATTATGAAATTTTCTTGATACATCTTGCGTTCATGTTACCAATTCTTGGAGTTTGAATGGATGTTTATGATTGTAATACGTTCAGTAGACCTTGAGGAAGCTATTGGAATGAAAATTAGGTCTTGGATTCACCTGCAACTCAGTTTTCAGTATTGACTTTCTTTGAGAATTTTCCAAGTTTTTGAAGAGCTTTCATGCGCAGCTTTGTGTCCCCTTGCATTAGGGTTATGATCAGGCATATGTAGTGAGTGCATTAGGTCAAGAAAAACCAATCAAATCCATGGCATTCATTGTTTTTGAAAATTTGATTTGTTAAGATCTTTCCATATCTTTTCCATGTGTTCTTTGTTCAAATCATATCCAATTGCTCCAATTCTTTCCTTATTTGCATATGCACGAATTATAGAGGCTAAAACATGTATAAAAAGATTGGTTTGGTTAGGTTAAATATTTTTCACATATTTAAATGATTTAAATGAATTAATGTAAATAAAAATTCAAATAAATAAATAAAAAATGAGAAAATACTTCCCTTTGGGCCAAGTGGTCGTGCACATGCCATGGATGATGATTTGTGGAAGAAAAATGGGCCCATTAGCAATTTTAGGTCATTTGGATCAATGTCGTCTTTTCAAAATATCCAAAAATTTCCCAACTTCCACAAGGCATAACTTGCTCAATTTTTACGATTTTCTCATGTTCTTGGACATTTTGGAAAGGTCTTTGAGTCCTATAACCAATGCCTTTGGTCCCATGTCATTTTGATTTACCAATCTCAAGTTATGGCCTTTGACTTAAAGTCCCTTTTTGTTGACTTTTAAAAATGACCTATAATGTTGAAATTGATAACTTTTTGTGAGAGCATTTCTTGGACTTGAAGTATGAAGATGAGTTGTAGGAAATGTCTTTATCTTCAAAATGAGCTTTGGATGGAATTTTTATGATAATCCATGTGAAAGTTATGCCCTGGTCAATTTCAGTTGACTTTTTTCAGCTGTCCAAATAAGGAAACTTTTGCATCTTGATGATTTCTGAGCCAAATTTTGAGAATCATGATCAAGTATTGATCAAATGATGTTTGTGGCTTCAAAATGATATGTTGACCAAAAATTTGAACTTTTGACTGCCAAATGACCATTTTGCCCCTACAGTTGACTGTAGTGCAATTTAGGGTTCTGACTGTGCAATTTTGAGCTGAATGCCTTGAAACTTGATATGAGAATACTTGACCATATTTGTAGGCATATGAGACTTGATTGGGCCTTTGAAAACTTCATTTTCTTGATCAGAGCACAAACCCTAGTTTTGACTGTATAGGAGACCTTTGCACTGTGCAACCCTGGGGAATTTTATGACTTGGCTTGGCAATTTCTTGAAGAATATGGGAGGGCAAATTTTGGGGTACAACACTAGTCTTCAACGGATACACCCTGGCAAGATTCAGGTATCGGATCCTCGAACTCTTCAGACACACCCTAGCAAGATACAGGAATCGGATCTGGTAATGTTAGTCTTCAACGGATACACCCTGGCAAGATTCAGGCATCGGATCCTCGAACTCTTCAGACACACCCTGGCAAGATACATGAATCGGATCTGGTAATGTTAGTCTTCAACGGATACACCCTGGCAAGATTCAGGCATCGGATCCTCGAACTCTTCAGACACACCCTGGCAAGATACAGGAATCGGATCTGGTAATGTTAGTCTTCAACGGATACACCCTGGCAAGATTCAGGTATCGGATCCTCGAACTCTTCAGACAAACCCTGGCAAGATACAGGAATCGGATCTGGTATTGTTAGTCTTCAACGGATACACCCTGGCAAGATTCAGGTATCGGATCCTCGGACTCTTCAGACACACCCTGGCAAGATACAGGAATCGGATCTGGTAATTGGTCATCAACAGATACACCCTGGCAGGATACAGGTATCGGATCTTTAGTTGCGACCATTGATGGTGATCATTTTTGTACTTTTGTCCTGAAAAGACAAGCGTTAGTTGTATGCGATGTCATGTGGTATGACATGTGAGATGCTCTCTGAATACGTGAGATTGTATGTTCATGATGCGTGTATGCATGCTATAATGTATGAAGATGTTTATGAATATATATATATATATATTTTTTTTTTGTTTAGGAAAGTAAATCCTTGACGGGTGCCGGGAAGTCACATCCTGGGCTGATGTTGGAGAATAGGCTTTGCTTCCGTTGGGGATGATAGTTGCAAGAATACCGGTAGGAGACGATGACTCCGTTGGGGAATAAACTTGGCGAATGGAAGATTCTGCAGGGAGAAAAATACTCTAGCGACCATGCTGGGGAGTGATACTCTGTGGGGAGAGAGATGCTTTTGCTGAATTATGATAGTAACTTGCTGAGGATATCTTGTGGTATCGGAAGTGTTGATAGACTTCGCTGGGGGTAGAGAATTTCGTCGAGGACGCTCTTTCTATGGCTTTTGGCTGAGGATAACCCAGTTATATCCTGTTAAGGAAATAACTCTTAAAAATAAAGCCGGGTGACGCGTTCGTGCTCTGCGAGGGATAAGCTTCCAAAATCTACTGGGGATAAGCTTACTGCTTGGAGAGATGGATTCCAACTTTCCAGGGGAGCTAGACTGGACTCTCTTGGGGAAGTTTTGAACTGCGGGGGAAGTGATTCCTTTGAATACCTGATATACCGCCGGGGAACAATATTTAGGCCAAGAATGTCGGGGATGCTTGTTAAGAATATATGTATTGCTGCTGGGGAATGTTGCTATCTGCTAGAGGATACCCAACTTCCTTAAGATTTAATAGTATAGCTTGGAGAGTATATTGACTGCTGACTTATTCTCTGGGGAATTAAGATGTACCGGTTATGTTCTTTAGCCGAACCTACCTTGATACCTTGGAGGACAGAACAATTAGCTTGCTTAGACAACTCTTTATTGCCCCTGTTTCTAGTGTCATCTGTAATTAATCCTTTGTTTCGTATGCAAATATTTATGAGTTAGCAAATTATTGTCAATGCATATATCACAAATTGAACCTTGGACGTTCTTCGCAAAACAAAACAGAAAAGAAAAACAATTGGCACTTTTTAACTGAAAAATATTTTTGTATTGATTTTTGAATGGCCTGAAAATAGGCGTTTTGTGTACAAGAGGCTGACGTCCTAGTAAGAGAACGCCACCGAACAAAAGAATTTATACAAATTTGTACAAAAGAAAATAAAACAGCTGTGTGAAATGGATGATCCACTGGGTTTCAACTCTGCTATTGCCTTTATAACTCCGAGCGTCTCATCACTTGATGACCTTGGTTGAAGGTGAAGCTGACTGATCGATGCCGTCTGAACTTGATGTAGATACCGGATTCTGGATGCAAAGTGATCAAATGAGACATAGTATTACGCTTTATCCCTAATTTTTGCCTGGACCGCCCTTTCGGGTTTTCAGTCCACCGGGATACCCATTTTTGCCCAAGCCGCCTTTTCAGGTTTTCGACTTGCCGGGTGTACAGATTTTTTCATTTCATCCCTTCATTTTGCCCGAACCCTTTTGGTTCGAAGGGAAGCCCTAATTTTTGCCTAGGCATGTCAGCCTAGCGGGTTTTTTTTATGCGTAGTATCTTTTCACTATGTCTGCATTGGCGGGGTGAGGAAGGTCGTCACCATCCATGTTGGTTAGAATCATGGCTCCTCCTGAGAACACATGCTTAACCACAAATGGCCCTTCGTACGTAGGGGTCCATTTGCCCCTTGGATCACTCTGAGGTAGGATGATTCTCTTGATTACCAGATCCGCAACTTGATATTCCTGTGGTCTGACCTTTTTGTTAAATGCCCTGATCATTCGTTTCTGATAAGTCTGACCATGGCAGATAGCAGCAAGTCTCTTTTCATCAATGAGGTTGAGCTGATCAAGTCGTGTCTGGATCCAATCATCTTCGCTCAGATTTGCATCTTTCATTATCCGGAGAGAGGGTATTTGTACTTCAATCGGTAAGACTGCCTCCATACCATAAACCAGAGAGAAAGGAGTTGCCCCGGTTGACGTCCTAGCTGAGGTACGGTACCCATGTAGAGCGAACGGTAACATCTCGTGCCAATCTTTATAAGTCACTGTCATCTTCTGCACGATTTTCTTGATGTTCTTATTTGCTGCTTCTACAGCCCCATTCATCTTCGGTCTATAAGGAGAAGAATTGTGGTGCTGTATTTTGAACTGTTCGCAGAGCTCAGCGATCATCTTGTTATTCAGATTGGTACCGTTGTCTGTAATAATTCTCTCTGGGACGCCGTACCGACAGATCAGGTTATGCCGAATGAACTGTGCCACAACAGTCTTGGTTACCGTAGCATAGGATGCTGCTTCGACCCACTTCGTAAAATAATCAATCGCTACTAGGATGAAGCGATGCCCATTAGATGCCGTAGGTTTAATCTCGCCGATCATGTCTATGCCCCACATCGCAAACGGCCAAGGCGCAGTCAGAACATTCAGGGGAACTGGAGGAACATGCACCTTGTCTGCATAAATCTGGCATTTATGGCATGTCCTGGAATGTTGGTAGCAGTCAGCTTCCATTGTGGACCAGTAATATCCTGCCCGTAGGATCTTCTTAGCCATGGTGTGCCCACTGGAATGTGTACCAAAGTTCCCTTCATGTAACTCTTCCATGATCCTTTCTGCTTCAGTCTTATCCACACAACGCAGTAAGGTTGAATCATGGTTTCGCTTGTACAAGATGCCGTTGCTTAGGAAGAACTTTGCTGCGAACCTTCTCAGGAATTTCTTATCGTTGACAGATGCACCTTCAGGGTATTCCTGAGCTTCCAAATATCTCTTCACCTCATGGTACCAAGGCTTCTCAGTTACCAATTCAGTCTCGAGATCACAACAGTATGCCGGTTCATCCAGTTTCCAGATGATGATCCGGGGAGCCTCATTATCCCATTTGACCTTGAACATAGAAGACATTGTAGCTAACGCGTCCGCCAACTGATTCTCTTCTCTTGGAAAGTGTTCAAAGGTGATCTCTGTGAAGTGGGGGATCAAGGTCAACACACATTCTCTGTAAGGAATAAGATTTGGATGTTTCGTATCCCACTCTCCTTTGATCTGATTGATCACAAGTGCGGAATCTCCGAAGACACTTAGAAACTTAATCCTTAGGTCGATCGCAGCTTGAAGACCCATGATGCACGCCTCATACTCCGCCATGTTGTTGGTACAATTGAAACATAGCCGGGCAGTGAGTGGAGTATGAGTACCTTGAGGTGATATGATTATGGCGCCGATACCATTACCCAAAGCATTGGATGCGCCGTCAAAGTGCATAGACCATCGGGATCCTGGTTCAGGTCCTTCATCCGGTCCAGGTACTTCACAATCAGTCACAATCATGATGCTTTCGTCTGGAAACTCGAAGTTCATTGATTGGTAATCATCTACGGCCTGATGTGCCAAGTGGTCTGCCAATACACTTCCCTTGATGGCTTTCTGGGTTGTGTACTGAATGTCGTATTCTGTCAAGATCATCTGCCATCTTGCTATTCTCCCAGACAGAGCAGGCTTTTCGAATATGTACTTTATAGGATCCATCTTTGAGATCAACAAGGTAGTGTGAGTCAGCATATACTGTCTCAGCCGGCGAGCAGCCCATACCAAAGCGCAGCAAGTTTTCTCGAGCAGTGAGTATCGGGTCTCACAGTCGGTAAACTTTTTGCTAAGGTAATAAATGGCATGCTCTTTTCGGCCAGACTCGTCATGCTGCCCCAGCACACACCCCATTGAGTTGTCCAGCACTGTTAGATATAGTATCAGAGGTCTCCCTTCAACCGGTGGCATAAGGATAGGTGGTTCTTGGAGATACTCTTTGATTCTGTAAAAAGCAGCCTGACATTCATCGTTCCACCGCACTACCTGATCTTTCTTCAGCAGCTTGAAGATTGGTTCACAGGTAGCAGTCAGGTGTGAGATGAATCGAGCAATGTAATTCAGGCGTCCTAAAAAGCCTCTGACCTCTTTCTCTGTCCTAGGAACTGGCATCTCTTGAATAGCTTTGACCTTAGCAGGGTCCACTTGAATGCCCTTGTCGCTTACCACGAAGCCTAACAACTTCCCAGATCTTACCCCGAAGGTGCACTTGTTCGGGTTCAATCTCAGCTTGTACAGTTTCAACCGGTCAAACAACTTCTGCAGATGATCTAGGTGCTCTTCCTCAGTCTGGGACCTTGCGATCATGTCGTTCACATACACTTCTATCTCATGATGGATCATGTCATGAAATAAAGCAACCATGGCACGTTGGTAGGTTGCCCCAGCGTTCTTTAACCCGAATGGCATGACCTTGTAACAGAAGGTGCCCCACTGAGTAACAAATGTAGTCTTTTCCATGTCTTCAGGTGCCATCTTGATCTGATTGTAACCTGAGAAACCATCCATGAAAGAGAACACCTTATGCTGAGCTGTATTATCAACAAGGACATCAATGTGAGGTAAAGGGAAGTCATCCTTGGGGCTGGCCCTGTTCAGATCCCTGTAGTCGACACACATTCTGACCTTACCGTCCTTTTTAGGTACCAGCACCACATTAGCAACCCATTGAGGATAAGAAGTCACTGCCAGAAACCCGGCATCGAACTGTTTCATGACCTCGGCTTTAATCTTCTCAGACATCTCTGGACGCATCTGACGGACCTTTTGCTTAACTGGAGGGCAGTCTTCCTTAGTCGGAAAGTGATGGACCACAATATCGGTATCCAACCCTGGCATGTCTTCGTAGGACCAGGCAAAGATCTCCATATAATCATGCAGCATCTTAGTCAACCGTTGCTTCACGCTGAGCTCTAGGTTGGCACCAATCTTTACCTCTTTCCTTTCTGCCTCAGTACCCAGGTTTATGGTTTCCACTGGCTCTTCATGGGGTTGAATTTCCCTCTCTTCCTGAAGTAACAGTCTTGCAAGCTCGCCAGGCACTTCGCAATCATCTTCACCTTCGTCTTCGGCTAAGTTGATCGGATTTTCGAAGTCATAACTGGCAGTAGCAGGGTTGTTATCAGTGAGATCCAGAGTGGATTAAAACCTGTATGAGTGAGTGTGTGTGTAAATACAGCTGTTTTGAAATATATGTAAAGGAAGAAAAGACAGAAAAGGAGCATAAAATTTGCAATCCGAGAAAACGTCCAAGATTTTCATTCATGATATATGAAATGACAATTTATATGCCCTCACAAATGAAACCACGGTGTCTCGGGTAAGACACCGGGCCATAGAGTTTATTTATTGTTTATTACAAAATAGCAAAACAAAGAAATTTATTACTGCGTCACAAAGGTAACAGGGGTATGATCTTTAGCAATCCAGTTGTTCAATCCGCCTTCGGCCGTCAGATAGATCCAGCTGTTGAATTCAGCTTCGTCCACTTCATTGTCTTCCCCAACAGCATTCACTCCTGGATTTGTAATAATCACGGGAGGTCTTCCGATCTTCGCTTTCCTCATAGCTTTCTGCCCCTCTGTAGTAAAACCCAGCCCAAATTTATCAGTCTTCTGAGTAAAGTCTGGAAGCCTGCCCCAGTTAGCACATTCACCCCTCTGAACCACAGCCCGGGCATCCTTCAGGGAAGCCATCTTCAAAGGAACACTTTCTTCTGCTGCTGTTTCTGTTGCTGCTGTAATTGGAAGCACCTCCTCGAAATGCTGAAAGGGGTTTTCAATAAACTCCCCATCCATCTCAATGTATCTGAAGGAGTTCAGGTGGCTTACCATGTACTCCTCTTCCCCTTGCACAGTGACGATCTTCCCTCTGACGGGGTACTTCAGCTTCTGGTGCAAGGTAGAGGTCACTGCCCCAGCCTTATGTATCCAAGGTCGACCCAATAGACAAGAGTAAGATGGACGAATGTCCATCACATAAAAAGTAGAGTCAAACACCTGAGAACCCACACGAATCGGAATGTCAACCTCTCCATGAACCATCCTTTTTGAACCGTCAAAGGCTCTGACGATGATATTGCTGGGTTTTAATTTCAGGCCTTCACAATCTAAACGGTCCAAAGCCTTCTTGGGTAGCACATTCAAGGACGAACCAGTATCCACCAACACATGTGCCAAGGTAGTGCCCCTGCATTCGATGGAGACATGCAGAGCATCATTATGGTCTCTTCCCTTCGCGGTCAAGTCAGCATCTGAGAAACCCAAGCCATTGTCTGCTGTCAGATTTGCTACGCAATCAGTGAACTGGACTGCAGATGTCTCATGTGGCACATGGGCCGTCTTGAGGAACGAGATCAAGGCCTTAGCATGGGCCTCGGAGCACAGCAATAAAGAAAGCATGGAGATTTTAGAGGGCGTGTGCCCCAGCTGTTCCACAACATTAAAGTCACTCTTCTTTATAATTTTCAGAATCTCCTCCATCTCTTGTTGGGAGGCCTCAGCAGTTATAGGTACAGGTGCCTCCATCTGGGCAGGCTCAACTTCAATTCCTTTGCCCCGAGCATTGGATGACTCGGCAGCAGGAGAAACAATTGGATCAGCGGCAGGAACAGGTACACTTGTAGGAGTTATGAGAAGCGGTCTTCGAGCAGCAGGAGGTGCAATGTCAGGCGAGAAGAGCCTGCCACTGCGGATAACTTTGGCTGGGCCAGTGATGTCACAGATGCTGGCACCAACGTTGAACTCTTGTTTAATCCCATTCACATACACATCTGCCCCATAGTGCCAGGGGACAGCTTTATCAGATACATAGGGCAGGGGCCCCGGAACAGTGATAACAATAGGTGCAACAGTCATGATTTGAATAGGCTTCTTCGGGAGAGCCGGGATTGGGTTATTGAAGATAGTCACCACAGAAACTTCTTCCACCGGAACCAACTGAACAGCAGACTTCTTAAACAGAATCTCCTTGCTATCCATTAGGCTTTGGATGCCTAACTTCAGCAAGGGACAACCAGATAGGGACACATCACAGAACAGGCAACCCTCACTGCAACCCGGAAATAAACCGGCCAGCAGCAGGTTCCTCTTGACAGTCTTCAGAGGAGTGGCTAGATCATCCACAGAAACAGCATAAACATCTTCGTCAACAACATTTACCCCATGCTAAGGCATAGGAGTGGTAACTACATTCGGCCTCTCAGGTGCTTCGAACTGTATCTCCTTCGCGTCGATAAGGTCTTGCACCTTACTCCTTAACGCCCAACAGTCATCAGTAGAGTGCCCCGGGCTATCTGAATGGTAAGCACAACGAGCATTCGGGTTGTACTTGGGAGATGCAGTATTTGGGAACTTCGGCGCCTCTCTGACAGTCACTAAATTGGTTGAGAGCAACTGTGGCAGGATCTGCGACAAGGTCATACTTAAGCGGGTGAACTCTCTCCGGGGTCTTTCAGCCCTTTGAGGATTGGTTGGCCGAGGAGCGGCAACAGGCTTAGCGATCATTACCGCACTGACAGATTGGCGGCGCTCAGGTCTCTCTGATTTCTTGGAACCATATACGGCACTAGCCTCCTTTTGAAGGGTTTCTTCTCAGAACTAGACGATGCACCCTTCGGGATTTTACCAGACTTTAACCCAGCCTCAATTCTCTCTCCAGTCAGAATCAAATCAGTGAACCCAGCAGAAGAATTCCCAATGAGATGGTTGAAAAATGGCCCAGATAGGGTCCCCAAGAACATGTCTACCAATTCCCGATCAGTCAACGGAGGCTGCACCCTGCCAGCCAGGTCTCTCCACTTCTGAGCGTACTCCTTAAAACCTTCACTTGAACCTAACGACATACCCTGGAGTTGGGTACGTGTAGGGGCAAGGTCGGCATTATATTGATACTGCTTATAGAAAGCAGTAGCCAACTCCTCCCAGTTACGAACCTTGGTCCCATCCAGCTGATAGAACCATTCGAGATGAGTCCCTGAAAGACTCTCCTGGAAGAAGTGGATCCACAAATTCTTATCCGCAGAGTACAGTTGAATTTTCCGAACATAGGACCTGAGATGTAGCTTGGGACAAGACGCCCCGTTATATTTAGAGAAGGATGGTGCTTTGAACTTATGAGGGATAATCACACCAGTAGACAAACCCAGATCTCCGAAATCCAGCCCAGGTACCTGTTGTATCTCCATAGCTTTTAACCTATCTTCCAGTTGTTTGTAACGGTCTTCTGCAGGAGGGTACTGCTCTTCATCAAAATCAGTCTCGTTGTCGGAGACTACCGGACTAGGAACCCTTGCTTCTGCCTGAGGACTACTCTTGCCAACAGAAGAACCAGCCTCTTCCTGCTGCAGAGCATTGCCAAACCTTCGGCCCGAGTTGAACAGAACAGTTCTTCTCTTCTTCTTCTTCTCCTTCTTCAGGAGCATAGCCTTCAACTCTTCTTGGCCTTGAGCCAAACCCTTGATTAATTCCTGAAACTGCGCATTCTGCGCCTGAAGAGCCTTGATGGATGTCTCAGTTGATGACGAGTCGGGATTCATGATGCTGAAATAAACAGCGAAGAACTGTAAGCAACCTGAAAAGGGGAGAACCTGCTATGCACGTGATGTATGAAATGCGTATGATTTATTTTTTCAAAGACAATCGGGAATCAACTTTATAAACAAAAAGGAACACACTTCATTAGATTCAACTTTGAAACTGAAATTATTCAACAGGTTGCTCTTAGGCGTTACATGAAAGGAAATACTGAAAAGGAAATAAAACTGTAAAAGCACATCTGGAGCTCCTTATTGATCCCATGGTCTCCTCTTCTCAGTACGGATGTAGGCATTCAGAGCTCTCTCATTCTCCAACTGTTTGGTCAGCTTCTGGATCTTTGATTCCTGCTCGTTGAACTTTTCCCGGTAAGAATCCCGCTCTTCTCGTAGTTGCGACCAAGATCTCTTTAATGTCTCATAATCAGTAGGTATCTGAGGAGGAAGGACAGTTGGAGGAACACCATCTTTGTCAGGACACTCAAGAACGACGGGTCTGACAGCTTCGTACGGCATACCTAACTTCTGAGCACGGATGCGAACCCATTTGTAGTAAGCTTCCATAGGTAAAGAAGTCTTTGGCCCTAACTCCTGTGGGTCAGCTTTATGAACCTTGTCCCAAGCCTTGATGAACCTACGGCGCAACTCGTCACTATCCACCTGAAACTCAAAACTGATGTGAGGCACCAACATCTCATGGGGACCTGCTCTTCTTGCTCTTCCAAACTGACGGAGTGCTAGACATGGATTGTAAGAGATCCCTCCTTGGGTACCAATCAGAGGAACATTAGGGTATTCCCTGAATCGATCAATAATAGCTATCTCATCCAAACCTCTGCAAGTCCAAATGATGTCTTTATCGGTGAGAGACATTAACCTATGAGCCCAACCTCTTCCTTCTTGATTCTTCAGTACGAACTTAGGGAGGTGCGAAATAAACCACCTCACCAACAAAGGGATACAACACCATAGGGTTCCTCGTCTTCGGGTAGTACGAGCATGAAGCTGTTGCAAGATGTCACCCAAGAGAGTGGGCACAGGATTATGAGACATAAAGATCCTTATGGCAGTGACATTGATGAAGTTGTCAGGATTAGGAAACAGGACTAACCCATAGATTAGGAGAGCCAAGATGTCTTCATATGCTCTAAAGTCCAGGTCATTCCAGAAACTGTTAGCTTTACCAATCAGAAACTTGGCCAAGAAACCCTTAACTCCGCTTCTAGTCACCCAGTTGTCTGTTACCTCTTGATGGGTCAAAGGAAGAGCTGCAGCAACATCCTCAAGCCTGAGGGTCTTTTCCCAACCAGTAAAGGGAGTCTGATCTAAGATAGGGATACCAAGCAAATCAGAGAACTCTTCCAGGGTAGGGACCAGCTGGAAGTCTTGAAAGGTGAAGCACTGATACAGAGGGTCATAGAACTGGGTCAGAACACTCATCAACTGTTGATCCCGCTTTGCAGTGACTAAACTGAGAAGGGAACCATGCCTCTGAATGAAGGAAGTGGTATTTGGAATTCTGCTAACCAACTCATCAAGCAACTCAGGTGAACGAACAAAGTTGAATCGGATAGTATTCCTTCGCACAGGCATCATAATGTCCTACAAAACAGAGCAAAGGTGAAACCCTCTTGTCTTTGAAATGGTCAGTCCTTATGCAGGATGCATGCAATGCTCATGATGCTATGATGTTATGATAAAGCACACCACATATAGATACAAAGGCAAACATGGTAAGGCACACAAGTCACACAAGGCAAGCCCCTAAAGTTTAGGCCAGCATGAGGTCTAGGTACTACCCTCTTTCAGTTTGTTGGTTCATACCTGTCCTAATCAAAAGTAACCGGGTTCTTAGAGGATCCCAATATCATTGACTACCCTCAATCGATCATAACTCCAGCATCGCAATCTTGTCTTGCGGCCAGAACCATCACGAGAGTTTAGCCTCAATGGGCGTAGCATACTGCTACAATTCTAAAGGCCAAGTTGTGTCAATTAAGGTTCTAAGGTTGTTGGTGCTTAATGACTCCTTAGAAGACCCATATTCTCCTCGTTGCGACACAAGGGATATCGGTACAGACCAAGGTGCCACACCAACGTAGCCACTGCTTCACCTGTGTCGGTCTACGCCGGACAGGTCCCTCACAACTTATGCTACCTAAACAGGGTATCCCAAGATCCGGGTTAGGATCTATAGAACTCCCAAGACAGTCCCACAAATTAAAGCAAGCAAAGAAGACAATTGAAAACACAGTTATGAACTATCCCTAAGGTACACCTCACTTTAAGTTTAATTCCCCAGCAGAGTCGCCAGTTCTGTGATCGGTGGATCTGGAACTGACTGTTTAAAGCTGGTTCGCGAAATGTCGCGGAAGCAAGAGTCGCCACCGTCTTTTATTTTCTCCAATTGGAAAGGACAAAAGCACAGAAAAATTCCTTATAGAGATTGCTCTCGGTTCGGGAGGTAGGTTATAGAAAGGGAAGGTGTTAGCACCCTTTCTATCCATGGTTATCCATGGGCTCTTAGATACTTGCTCATTTGTGTTTTCAAAAATGGTTTGTTTGCTTTTCAACTGTGGGTTTTAAAAAGTTTCTTTGAAAATTCCAGTTCGACTCTTGTATCGGTCCTCAAGAGTGTTTGAAAAAAATGCTTTCGAAAGCTTTTTGAAAATGTGTTGGTGTGAAAAGTATTTTTTGAATTTTTGTTTGAAATTTAGAGCAAGTATCTATGAGAACCTACCTACCCTAAGGAATTCGTCTGTGTAAATGTCCTTTAAAGTAGTGCCATCCCACCATTGAGAGGTAGGTAGCACCACCGTTGGAGGTGTTCGGGTCAATTCGAGGTTGTAGGGACATGGTGATCACCAGAGCAATGGGAAGACACCTTAGAAGCTACCCTCATGCCAGGTTCCCGGATCATGAGGACTTACTAAGACATCCTCTACTCGACGATCACCTTTCGAGGCAAGGCAACAGTGAGGCGTGCCCTAGGGGTGGTGTGTGCGATTTGTGTGTCGTTTTCATTTGCATTTATCTTGTCATGTTATTGGTGTTCTACGCTTGTTTTTATTTTGTCCATACAATCTTTCATGCCATTATTTAACAGTTTAAAAGTTTGCGGAAAGTAAAATTTCTAAGCTATTACAAAAGGCGCGGGTCCACATCGCCAAAAGTTTCTCGAACCCGATTTGACAGAAAATAAATAAATAAACAAAGTAAATAAAGAATTAAAAGTAAGGAATTGAAAGGTTACATGGCCTTGGGAGAGGTACACAAATATCATACGAAACAAAATAAATATGCGAATTGAAATTGAAATCGAAACGAGGGCGTTGGACCCTTTTGACAAAAAATTGAATTAATGATAGAGTTAATTAATTAAAAAAAGAAAGAACTTGTTTTTTTGGTATTTTTAGTATTTTAGGATTTAAATGAAAAAAAGAATTAATTAAAATTAAAATAAGATAACCTAATTTAACCCTAATTTTTATATACAACTTTAATTATAAAATAAATATTTAACTATTTAATTATTTAAGAAAGAAAAATAAAAAGGATGAAAAATTATTAATAAAACCCTATATTTACATTTTTTAGATTTTTGTTAAAAAGAATTAAAATTGCAACCTAATTTAGAACCAAATAATTATATACAATTTATTTATGGAAAATATTAAAACAAAAAACATTTATTATATTTTTCCTCTTTTCTGATTTTTTTGTGTATTTTTTATATTTATGAAAATATTAAATTAATTAAAAAGAATAATAATTAAAAGAAGATAAAAATAATGAAAAGATAAAAAATAATAAAATTTTGGCAAACCTTGGGGGTATCAGTCCCCAAATAGGAGGTATAGTTGAGAAATATGGCCCATTTAGCTTGGCCTGTTTGGACTTTTGCCAGGTAGCATGTTGAAGCGTTGACTGGGACTCACCGTGTTCTCCAATCCATGGCCTTCTGATTGATGAAGCTGGACGCGTGGACGACTGGATCTTGAGAGTGTATCCTGGTCTTCAACGTTGGCGCTACATGTGAACGTTAATTGGAAAAAATCAAATGGAAAGGGTGAAGACCTGGGATCGAACCCAGGTCATTAACATTACCAATCCTTATGCTTGCCAGTGGAGCCAATTCACGCGCTTTGATATATAATAACCTATGAATATTATAAAAGAAACAAACGTTAGTGGCCACAAACGCGCGCGAAATTTGAACTAACCTATCACATCTTGCCACGAGGTCGTCTTCTTCATTATTCCTGAAACACAGAACATTAGACAACGGTTTTTCACGTGTTCTCCTAGGCCGGTTTTGGAAAAATAGCGACTAGCCCCAGGGGCTCTATAAATTAGGCGCGAGGGTAGTCTCTTCTTCGTCCAGACATGCTGATTACAACCATGGTACTGTGGCTCGCTAATTTTATAGGACCAAGAAATCCCCAATTCAGAATCCTGTAAACCCTAAAAATCGATAATGGTATTTTGGCATATAACGTGCAAAACTTCAATTAAGGCACATGATTAGTTTGCAAACATCATTATAAACACAAACATAACAACAAAATATGTCAACAATGCATGTATGAGAGCAACCGATTCAGAAATTTCCTTTACCAACTTCAATGGTGATCTTGCGTTTTCTTGAGTATGGGGCTTGGGGAATGATTCAGTTATGTCCTATAATCCTCCAAGAAGCTAATGGAACACGTTTGGAGGCTTGAATCAACCTGCAAGTTAGTTTTCAGAATTGAGTTTTTTAGACAAAATTTCAAGTTTGTTGAATGATTTCTGCGCAGCTTCAATGGTCCAAAGCATTAGGGTTATGTTTAGGCTTATGTAATGAGTAAATTAGGTTAACAATTCTGATCAAAATCTCTTTCATTCATGGATTTTGAGATTTGATTTTCCATCATTATTTTTTCAATCTTTCCATGTGCTTTTTGATACAAATCAACTCCAATCTCTCCAAATCTTTCCCTATTTGAATATGCGCGAAATCCTGAGGATAAAACATGTACAAAAAGATTGGAAAACTTAGGTTAGCATTTTTCATGTATTTAATTTGATTTAAATGAATTATTATTAATAAAAATTCAAATAAATAAATAAAAAATGAATAAAAACTTCCCTTTGGGCCAAGTGGTCGTGCACATGTCATGGATGATGAATTATGGAGGAAAAATGGGCCCATTAGCAATTTTAGGTCATTTGAATCAATGTTGACTTTTCAAAATATCCAAATATTTCCCAACTTCTACAAGGCATAACTTGCTCAATTTTTAAGCTTTTCTCATGTTCTTTGACATTTTGGAAAGGTCTTTGAGTTCTCTAATCAATGCCTTTGGTCCCATGTCATTTTGATTTACCAATCTCAAGTTATGGCCTTTGACTTAAAGTCCCTTTTTGTTGACTTTTGAAAATGACCTATAATGTTGAAATTGATAACTTTTTGTGAGAGCATTTCTTGGACTTGAAGTATGAAGATGAGTTGTAGGAAATGTCTTTCTCTTCAAAATGAGCTTTGGATGGAATTTTTCTGATAATCCATGTGAAAGTTATGCCCTGGTCAATTACAGTTGACTTTTTCAGCTGTCCAAATAAGGAAACTTTTGCATTTTGATAATTTTTGAGCCAAGCTTTGAGAATCATGATCAAGCATTGATCAAATGATGTTTGTGGCTTCAAAATGATATGTTGACCAAAAATTTGAACTTTTGACTGTCAAATGACCATTTTGCCCCTACAGTTGACTAGTGCAATTAGGGTTTTTGACTGTGCAATTTTGTGCTGAAAGTCTTGAAACTTGGTATGAGGATGCTCGACCATATTTGTAGGCATGTGAGACTTGATTGGACCTTTGAAAACTTCACTTTCTTGATCAGAACACAAACCCTGATTTTGACTGCTTAGGAGGCCCTGGACTGTGCAACCCTTGGGGAACTTTGAAGCTTGACTTTGCAATTTCTTGAAGAATATGGGAGGGCAAATTTTGGGGTACAACATCTTAGTTTTGCTAAACACTACACATTCTGATATTCTATCATTGTTTAGCAATCTAGTTTCTAAGCTTTAAGTTGTGTATACATCACAATTGTGATACAGTTTTGTAGAAAACATTCACACACTTAGTTTTATCTCTTTGTAAGAAAGTGTTTCCTTGACAAACCGGGTTGTGGTTTGGATCAAGAAGGCTTTAGCAGTTGTTAAAGCAATCTGTAATATTCAGTTGAATATAGTGGATTAAGACCTCGTTGGAGAGAGGCGAAATCACCTTGACGGGTGGACTGAAGTAGTTTGAGATCAAACGAACCAGGATAAAAATATCTTGTTCATTGCATTAGATTTCAGTTTTACAATTCAACCCCCCCTTCTTGTGTTTTTCACTACTTCAATTGACATCAGAGCGCCTGGTTCTGAGCTAAAACACTTAACTGTGTCAGTACAAGATCCAGCATCAGAAAAACACAATGGCAGGAAACAATTCTCACATCAGCAATGACAACAATGAGGACAGAGACAGATTCAGCGGCAAACCTCCAGTCTTTGATGGAGAAAACTTTGATTACTGGAAAGACGGAATTGAAAGCTTCTTTCTGGCACATGATGCTGATCTGTGGGATATGGTGACAGATGGATACACGCACCCTGTGAATGCAAGCGGTCAGAAGATTGATAGAAAAACAATGTCTGATCAACAAAAGCGCGACTTCAAGAATCACCACAAGGCCAGAACCA
Source organism: Vicia faba (assembly GCA_948472305.1). Lineage (NCBI taxonomy): Eukaryota > Viridiplantae > Streptophyta > Magnoliopsida > Fabales > Fabaceae > Vicia > Vicia faba. Next base: position 1,326,362,269 of record OX451740.1, read on the forward strand.
TCCTCCTCAGCGCCATCTCCTATACTGAGTATGAAAAGATCTCCAACAGAGACACAACAAAGAATATTTTTGACTCACTCAGAATGACGCATGAGGGCAACGTTCAGGTCAAAGAAACAAAAGCTCTGGCGCTCATTCAGAAGTATGAGGCGTTCAAAATGGAAGAATCTGAATCCATTGAAACCATGTTCTCTAGATTCCAAATTCTGGTAGCTGGTCTCAAAGTTCTGGACAAAGGATACTCTACTGCTGACCATGTCAAGAAAATCATCAGAAGTTTACCCAAATAGTGGAGACCAATGGTTACAGCTCTGAAGCTAGCTAAAGATCTCAACAAAATCACTCTGGAGGAACTTATCAGCTCCCTCAGAAGTCATGAGATAGAGATAGAAGCTGATGAGCCTCAGAAGCAAGGTAAGCCTTTAGCATTAAAATCTAACAAAAAATTTGAGTCTAAAGTTTTGCAGGAAGTTGAAGAAACATCTGATGGATCCTCATCAGAAGAAGACGAACTCTCTCTCCTTTCCAGAAGAGTAAATCAACTGTGGAAGCAAAGACAAAGAAAGTTCAGGAATCCCAGAAGATCTGATCAGAACGAGTCTTCTTCCAGATACAGAAGGACAGATTCTTCCTCTGGATACAGAAGATCTGAAGGCTCCTCCAGTAGCAAAAAGCCAAACACCAAGGACATCATCTGCTATGAGTGCAATGAGCAAGGACACTATAAGAGTGACTGCCCAAAGCTTCAGAGGGAAAAGCCCAAAAAGAAGTTTGGAAGAGAGAAGAAGAAAAGTCTCATGGCTACATGTGATGACTCTGACTCGTCTGAAGCTGACTCAGAATCAGATGATGAGAGGGCAAACATAGCTCTCATGGCTAACATCTCAGAAGATAGTGAAGCCTCTGAATCAGACTCAGAATCAGACTCAGAATCAGATACTGAAGAGGTATTTCCTAACTTTGCTGTTAACTTTACAAAGGCTGAACTTGCTGAAAGCCTTAATGAGATTCTGGAACGTTATCAGCAAATTAGAGCTAAATTCAGAGACCTGAAAAGGAATCTTGAATCTGACTCTAATAAGACTGAGAGTCTCAAATTGGAAAATTCTGAGCTGAGAAATAAGATTTCAAAATTAGAAAACACTTTATAAAACTCTCAGAAGGAACCAATTTCTGAAACTCCCAGCAACGCTGATGAGATCATCAAGGAGTATGATCACAGTTTCCAGAAGTTCCTAGCTAAAAGCATAGATAGAAGCAAAATGGCTTCAATGATCTATGGAGTTAGCAGAAACAGCAGGAAAGGAATAGGATACCAAGGTAAGGTTCCTACACCAAAGAATGTCATGGACTTAACCATTAAACACACTCCTCTGAATTCACATTTTGTATATGGTCACACACATGATATTAAATACACTAGCAGTAAGCACTCTGAAACCAAAATTCAACCAGAGTTTTGGTAAAACTAACAAATCAGGACCCAAGAAAATCTGGGTACCTAAGGATAAAATAATACATGTTGCAGATATCTTTAGCAGCAAGTCAGAAACACCAGTCATGGTACCTGGACTCTGGCTGCTCACGACACATGACGGGAAGAAGACATATGTTCCAAAGCCTGGAACTTAAGCCTGGAGGCCACGTTAGCTTTGGAGGCAATCAGAGGGGAAAGATAATTGGCTCTAGAACTGTAGGTAATGGAAATCTTCCCTCTATTAATAATGTTCTGCTAGTAGATGGATTGATGCATAATCTGTTATCCATAAGTCAATTAAGTGATAACGGTTATGATATAATCTTTAATCAAAAATCATGTAAAGTTGTTAGTCAGAAAGATGGGACTATCCTGTTTAATGGTAAGAGGAAAAACAACATTTACAAAATCAAACTTTCTGAACTAAAGAGTCAGAATGTAAAATGTCTTATGTCTGTTAACAACGAGCAGTGGATCTGGCACAGAAGATTGGGGCATGTTAGTATGAGAAGAATATCTCAGATTAACAAACTCAATCTGGTCAGAGGACTTCCTAATTTGAAGTTCAATTCAGATGCTCTGTGTGAAGCATGTCAGAAAGGCAAATTTGCAAAACCTTCTTTTAAATCCAAAAATGTTATTTCTACCTCTAAGCCATTAGAACTTCTGCACATTGACTTATTTGGACCAGCTAAAACTGCTTCAGTCAGTGGCAAGAAGTATGGGTTAGTAATCGTAGATGACTATAGCAGATGGACATGGGTAAAGTTCTTAAGACACAAGGACGAGTCACACTCTGTGTTTGTTACCTTCTGTAACCAAGTTCAGAATGAAAAGGATCTTAGAATCGTTAAAGTCAGAAGTGATCATGGTGGAGAATTTGAAAACAAAGATTTTGAGTCATTCTTTAATGACAGAGGCATTCTGCATGATTTCTCTTGTCCTAGAACTCCCCAACAAAATGGAGTTGTAGAACGAAAGAACAGAACATTGCAAGAAATGGCCAGAACCATGATCAATGAGACAAACGTTGCTAAGACCTTCTGGGCAGAAGCAATAAACACAGCGTGCTACATTCAGAATAGAATCTCAATAAGACCTATTCTGGAAAAGACTCCATATGAATTGTGGAAGAACAGAAAGCCCAACATTTCATATTTTCATCCATTTGGATGTACTTGCTTTATATTAAATACAAAGAATTATTTGAACAAGTTTGACTCTAAAGCACAGAAGTGTATTATGTTAGGATACTCTGAACGCTCAAGAGGGTACAGAGTATACAATACAGAAACACAGATTGTGGAAGAATCAATCAGTGTTCGGTTTGATGATAAGCTTGACTCTGAAAAGTCAAAGCAGAATGAAGTTTTTACAGGTATAGAAATTGAATTTACAGGTTCTGAAGACAAGTCATCAGAAGCTCTCAACACAGACATTCCTTCAACATCTGAAAGGAGCACTGCTAGCAATCCTACAACAGCTGCTGATCAACCTCAGAAGAGATTACCCAGAAGCAGCTTGGATCACCCAGAAGAGACTATCTTAGGAAGAAAGGAAGATCCAATCAGAACAAGAGCAAGCTTCAGAAACTCTGAAGAAACTCTTATGGGACTTGTGTCTCTGATTGAACCTTCTTCTATTGATGAAGCACTTCTGGATAATGATTGGATTCTGGCAATGCAAGAAGAGCTGAATCAATTCACCAGAAATGACGTATGGGATCTCGTTCCCAGACCAAAAGGATTCAACGTCATTGGAACAAGATGGGTGTTCAGAAACAAGCTAAATGAACAAGGTGAAGTCATCAGAAACAAGGCACGACTGGTTGCACAAGTTTATAGTCAGCAAGAGGGGATAGACTATACAGAAACCTTTGCCCCAGTCGCAAGGTTAGAATCTATCAGACTTTTAATTTCATTTGCTGTTAATAGAGGCATCACTCTGTATCAGATGGATGTCAAAAGTGCATTCTTAAATGGTTATATAGAAGAAGAAGTTTATGTACACCAACCCCCTGGCTTTGAAAATACAAAACATCCAGAACATGTTTTCAAACTAAAGAAGTCACTGTATGGTCTGAAACAAGCTCCCAGAGCTTGGTATGAAAGGCTAAGTAACTTTCTGTTAGAAAATGAATTCACCAGAGGGAAAGTGGACACTACTCTATTCTGTAAATCAGTTAAGAATGACATCTTAGTCTGTCAAATTTATGTTGATGATATTATTTTTGGTTCTACTAATCCTTCTCTTGGAAGAAAATTTGCTAAGTGTATGCAGGCAGAATTTGAGATGAGCCTCATGGGGGAACTGAAATTCTTTCTAGGAATTCAGATCAATCAAACTCCAGAGGGAACTTACATTCATCAGAGCAAATACATCAGAGATCTAATGAAGAAATTTGACCTCTCAGAATGTAAGCCATCAAAGATTCCAATGCATCCCACGTGCATTCTGGAAAGAGAAGAGGTAAGCAAAAATGTAGAACAGAAAGTCTACAGAGGTATGATTGGTTCTCTCCTCTATCTGACTGCTTCAAGACCTGACATATTATTCAGTGTTTGTATATGTGCTAGATTCCAATCAGATCCTAGAGAATCTCACTTAACAGCTGTTAAGTGAATTTTCAAGTATCTGAAAGGTACTACTAATCTGGGTTTGTTTTATAGAAAATCTAGTGATTACAGCTTAGTAGGCTACTGCGATGCTGATTTTGCTGGAGACAGAGTGGAACGTAAAAGTACTTCTGGAAGCTGCCAGTTTCTGGGAGAAAATCTGATCTCTTGGTCCAGCAAAAGGCAATCAACAATTGCACTATCAACAGCAGAAGCTGAGTACATAGCAGCAGCAGGATGTAGCACACAAATGCTCTGGATGAAAAGTCAGCTTGAAGACTTCCAGATTTTTGAGAGTAACATTCCTATACTCTGATAATACTTCTGCTATTTGCTTAAGTAAGAATACCATTTTACATTCTAGAGCTAAGCATATAGAAATAAAACATCACTTCATTAGGGACTATATTCAGAAAGGTATTTTGAACTTAAAATTTATAGATACAGACCATCAATGGGCTGATATCTTTACTAAACCCCTTTCAGAAGATAGGTTTAATTTCATTATGAAACATCTCAGCATGAAAGTTTGTCCAGAGTGAAAATGTTTTAATTCCATATATTTACCTTCAGAATGTAATTGTTTTACTGTGAACTTCTGATCAATCTTCTTTCAGAAAGATAGAACATGCAGATTGTATCAGATGCAAGTCTAAAGATCTGAGAGTCTAAGCTCAAAGACAGACGTGCTGATCACTACATCAAACAAGTGTCATCCAATCATCAGCATATCTCTGAAGCAGAACGCGTGCATGCTTCTGAGAAGGCAAAGCGCTGATTGGGTGCATTGAGACATATGTCTGGTAACCGTTTTTAAGTATCTTTCTCAAATCCCCCCAAATCAGCAAGCATTTAATGAAAAGTAATCATGCTTTTAAAATGCAATCATGATTTTTCTCTTTCTTAAAAACGTTTATCTTTTCAAAATATTTTGAAAATCTATTTAAACACATTAATCTCTCATTCTCATTCTTTACGTTTTCTCACTAATACTCAAGCATTCTCTGCATATTTCTGTGTTCATCTCTTGCAAAACCCTTTTTCCTCAGTTTCTTCTCAAAACCTTTTTAGTGTGAACATGGCAACCTCCAGCAGTGCTTCTGCAGGTCCTCAGAAGAAAGCATCATCTGAGCAATATCAAGTGCCATTCAGAACACTCCTCACTCTTGTGAAGAATCTTGAAGTGCTTTCTGAATTAATCATTGATTTTGGAAGCTTGAAGGAGAACGGTTTTGACCTAACTGAAGAAGTTAGGGCACAGAAGTGGGAAAGGTATTTTGACAGGTTGGTTGGACCAACATTCCCTATGCTAGTCAAGGAATTCTAGATTCACGCCAAGGCTTCAACACATCTAGTCACCTCCTTTGTTATGGGGAAGAAGATTGTGATCACTGAGGATCACATTGCAAGGCTAATCGGTTACAGTGGCGGTGGCGTCCGTTGTGTGGACATGGTTGAAAGATGTGCTGATGTGGGCGTGATAGCTTCAAGAATTTTCACTCATGGGGTGCCCAGCAGCAAGATCAAAGATCTGAAGGATCATTACAGAGTTTGGGCTAAGATAATTCTGGGGTGCTTCAACCATAGGAAACCAACCAGTTCACCTGATTACATAAATGTGGATCAGCAATTTCTGATCTACTTTATTGATCAGAAGGTAAAAATCAATCTGGCTCATTTTCTGTTCAACCACCTCAGAACAAGTGTGAAGGAAACCAGGGAAGAAGAAAGAACCAAGAGGGATTGGATACCCTTTGGAAGGTTGATATCAGATATTCTGACAGAGAATAGGCTGATAGAGCATCTGATAGAAGCTCAAGAGCTAAGCACTATTGAACCAACAGTTGGGAAACCTCTGAACGCAAAGAACTTGAAGAAAATGAAGCTGATAGAAAATATTCAAAAGGAACCCAGAGCCACTCCTATTGCTGATATCACCAGCAGAAGAGTTCCTCTGAGTGACTTTCCTTTATTTTCTGAAATAGAATCTAAACCAGAGGTGGTTCTTAGATACTTGGATGCTTTCAAGACAGATGGTACATATCCAAATCTGATTATCAAAGCTCTGCATCAACCTCAACAAGAAGTGACTCTAAAGAAGACGAAGAAGAGGAAGGCACCATCAGAAGGATCATCCCAGCAGACACCCAAGAAAAGAGGTAATTTATCTGCTGCTTCTGTTTTAAATTCTTCTACTATTCCAGCATCTATTCCTCCTCAAACCTCTCATAGAATCTCAATCCCCATCCCTACCATAGATGAAACTGTACCAGAAGAGGACCCTTCTGAGGCATTAAAACTCAGAAGACCCAGAACCAAACATCCCAAACCAACAATCTCAACAACATCAGCAATTGACCAAGTGCTGTCTGACATTGATCAACACACTTCTGATCAACCAAACTCTGAACCACAAATTGTCCCTCCTCCACAACCAGAACAACAGCAATCTGCTGAAGAACCAGAACAACAACAACCACTCTCATCAATTCCTGAAGAACCCCTTATCCCTGAACAATCAGAAATTCCAACAACTTCTCCTCAACCAGCAATTCCGTCTCCCTCTCCTCAACCAGAAATTAATCCACCATCACCTCAACCAGAGTTTCATCACTCTGAAACTCCTTCTCCTCAACCATCTGAACCTCATTCACCTCAACCATCACCCTTGGCAATCCAGCTGCCAGGTGGAACAACAATCACCTTAGCACAATTGCCATCCTCATCAGAATCCACACCACCAAATACTCCCAAAACACCACCCAGTCCAATCATAATTTCTGATTCTGAAACTCCCTCTCCAAAACAAACAGCTGCCAAGAAAACCTCCGAAAACCCCAGCAGGACTTTCATAGACTTAACCAGTCTTGACCGTCTTGCTGATATGAAACATAAAATAGCCATCCCTAAACCAAAACAACCAGATGTTGTCTCTGGTATTATGAATTTTGAAACAGGTGTGCAGCAATGGATTGCTTCTTTGAAACAAGTCTGTCCTGGAATGATTGACCCAGCTGCTTCTGATCAGCTCTGGTCACAATTCAGACTTTGGGTACGTGCTGAAGCCCTCAAGTTGCAGGATATCAACTATGAGCAGGCACAATAGAATTTCAGCAAGCTTCTGAATGAAGTTGGAAGTCAGCTTCTGAAAGAAGACGTGCTCCCTCTAGATAGTGAACCTTGGTCTGAGAAACAGCTAGCTTCAAAGGTGCAACCAGAAGAAGACAAGACCATTCAAGCTGAAGAAAGTCAAGCAGAAGATGTTGCTGAAAGCTCTCATAAGCTTCCTGCTTCTGATGCTTCTCAAGCTGCCTTGGACAGGCAGACTCTGGAAGAACTAAAGCTGAATGACATGCGTCTGCAGCAGAGGATGGATGGAAGCGACCAGAAGATGAAAGAAAGAATGGATGTGCAGGATAGCAAGATTGACATTGTTGTCAGCATGGTGCATAAGCAGAATGAGACTGCTGATCAGATCAAAGCCATGCTGGAGAACCTGTTCACACGCTTGCCTCCTCAACCTTAGTCTTTTTTCATTCATGTCTTTTTCATGTTTTCCTTGATTTTCTGATGTACTGTTTGAATATGTTTTGTACTATTTTCATGTTTTGATTCTGAACCTCTTAATATGACTAGTTTTTCTGATCTTAAATTGTTTTAGCACTCACTTACACTTTTTGATTGCTGACAAAAAGGGGGAGAACAAGAATGATATTTTAAACAATAACGGCTAACTAGACAGAAATTCTCAAACATTCTAACTCTATTACGTGAAAATGTTTTTTCTGTTTTGCTTAAAGTCTACAGGTACAAGGAAGCTCCTGGACACTCTGAAGACTAGAAGCTCTGATCACTATGAAGCTCTGATCCGCTCTGATACTCTGATCCAAAGCAATGCTCTGACAAGAAAAGCTCTGAAGCTCTGCTCTGACATGCTGATCTAAAGCTTCTGATAGTCAAAGATTCAGATACTCTGATGTTCAAAGAAAGGTAAAAAGATCTGATCCTGAAGAACACTTGTAATCAAAGGGAAGTAATAAACTCAGGGGGAGTATCTCTCAACTCTGATATCTCTTTACTCCTTATCTTTTTACCTCTTACTCTGATGCATCTTTCTGATACCTTTTCACGTTATTTTCATTTAAAAATATCTAGTTTTTGTCATCATCAAAAAGGGGGAGATTGTTAGAACAAAGTTTGAATCTACTACCCTATATTTAAGTTTTGATGATAACAAAGTGAAAAGATATATTATTTATAAGATTTATGTATGAACTATCTGCTGCCTAAAATTACTAGGTTCTGATTTGCAGATACTCTGATTGATATAAGCAAGATCACACCTATTCAGCATCAGAATTTGGTTTCAGACATCAGCATCAGAAGTTGCCATATCAGAATGTCAGAATCAGATGATCAACTCACGTATATGCTGAAGCCTGATGAACAAGACTGCGCTCAACACTCTGATAAAGAAACACAACAGTTCATCAGCAGCTAAGCAGAGTCAGAATGAGCCAAGCCAGAACTTGCATTAAGTAAGCAACGGTACTGTGCATTGAAAGCAAATTAATACCAACGGCCTCATTCCAGACAAGATCTGCTCGATAAGGAAAGTTTGTTATTAGCATTGACTCAAGAATATTGCATCCAACGTTCAACATCTCAGTGCTATATAAACAAGACTTTGAAGATTGAAATGGCTAATGCTCTCCAAATCTCTACACGCATAAAAGCTGATCAAAATCTTCTTTCTCTTAGTTTTGCTAAACACTACACATTCTGATATTCTATCATTGTTTAGCAATCTAGTTTCTAAGCTTTAAGTTGTGTATACATCACAGTTGTGATACAGTTTTGTAGAAAACATTCACACACTTAGTTTTATCTCTTTGTAAGAAAGTGTTTCCTTGACAAACCGGGTTGTGGTTTGGATCAAGAAGGCTTTAGCAGTTGTTAAAGCAGTCTGTAATATTCAGTTGAATATAGTGGATTAAGACCTCGTTGGAGAGAGGCGAAATCACCTTGACGGGTGGACTAGAGTAGTTTGAGATCAAACGAACCAGGATAAAAATATCTTGTTCATTGCATTAGATTTCAGTTTTACAATTCAACCCCCCCTTCTTGTGTTTTTCACTACTTCATACCCTAGGGATGGTGTGTGATTTGTGTGTCATTTTCATTTATTTGGTCATGTCATGTCATGGGTGATCTACGCTTTTGTTTTTATTTTGACATTCATTCTTGCATGCATCTTATTAACAGTTAAAAAATTGCGAGAAATGTAAAGTTCCTAAACTATTACAAAGGCGCGGGTCCACATCGCCAAATTAAATCCAGGACCCGTTTTGACATAAAATAAAGTGCGAAAGATAAATATCAAATTTACACGGCTTTGGGAGAATTACATTAATATTATAAGAAATAAAATAAAATGCGCGAATTGAATTAAAATTGAAAGCGAGGGCGTTGGACCCCTTTTTAATGAAATTAAATTATTATTAACAAATTAATTAAAATAAAATAAAAAGAAATTATTTTTGAGGTTTTTTTTTGTATTTATGGATTTTTATGAGAATTAAACGAAATTAAAATATTAATTAACCCTAATTCTAGTTTTTTTTAATTTATTAAGAAAAGCCTTAAAATTTAACCTAAAATTAAACCTAATTAATTAATGAAATTTTATTTACAAGAAAATATAATTAATTATTAATATAGTGAAAAAGAAAAGGTAAAAATAAACAAAACCCTAATTCTACAACTTTTTAAGTTTATTGAGAAAAATGTTTGAAATTAAGCCTAAAACTAAATTAAATGATATAATTTATTTACAAAGAAATATTAAATCAAATATATTTATTTTTTGTCTTTTCTGTTTTTTATATTATTTTTATGTTTTTATGAAAATATCAATTCAAAGTTCTAAATGAAAATTAAACAAAACAAATAAAATAGCAAAATATGAAAAAGAATAAAAAAGCAAACCATGGGGGGTTCTGTCCCCAAACTGGAGGTATGTTCCTAGCAATTCTGGCCCAATAGCCCTTGGCCTTGTTGAGTTTTCCTGGAAGCGTGCGTGTGTGTTGACTGATGCCTATGATGTTCTTCACATCTGGACCTTTGGATTGGGATCATGGGATGCGTGGCAAGCTGAGATTGTGAGCTCATTGTGGACGCTGAAGCTTGAATTGCATGGGATTGATTGGAACAAAATACATGAATAAAGTGAGGGGACCTGGGAATCGAACCCAGGTCCCAAAGCCTGCCAGCGCCTCTTTCCACCATCTGAACCATCAATGCATGTTATACATATAATAATGAATAAACAACAAAAGCGAAATTTGGTTAGTGGCCTAAAAAATAACAAAAGCGCGTGCTGAATTCAAATGGCTTAATCAGATGATGCCACATAGTCTTTTTCTTCGTTGGCTTGCTTTTTCCTGAAACATAAAAAGAATTAGCGGGGGTTTTAAACCCCCCCAAAATACCCCCTTTTCAAGAATAGCGATTAGGCCATTTTGCTTCATAAATTGGGCGCGACTGTTGCATTCGATTCGTCCAAGTGTCCTGAATTTAACCATGGTACTGAGAAGTCTTAATTTTACAGTATATGAAAATACCCAATTCAAAGCTTGAGGAACCCTAGCATGTTTAAATGGTGAAATCGCGTACGATGCTTAAAAACTCAATTAAAACATGTGGTTAGCTTTAGAATGATCCAATGAACACAAATCCAATATTAAAAATTGCAAATAATGCATGAATTATGATTCAAGAATATGGAAAAAGTCATGAACAGAATGAGGTTATTCTACCAGTTCTTCGCGTTAGGGATGATGGTTTTGATTCAGGCACGTTCCTTGAAGCCTCAGGAACGCAATAGGATGGTTTTCTTGCCTTGAAAAGCCTTGGAACCACGTTTTCAGTTTTAGAATTTTTTGACAAAAGTGCAAGTTTGGTTCTTCAATTCTGGCGCAACTTGGAGGTTCTCAGCACTAGGGTTTACATCCTACTTATGTATGGAATGATTAGGGTTGAGTTTTTGGTCCAAAGAATCAAAGCATTGATGTACAAGATATTTGATTTTCATGCATGATTTTTTCAATCTTCTTCATGCATATTTGATTCCAATCATGGCAAATCACATTGATTCTTTCCCTATCTAATAATGCACGAAATCCTTAAGTTATTCCATGCATAAAAAGATTTGAAAACTTTGATTTAGTATTTTCCACATATTTTAATTAATTAAATGAATTTTTAGCAATTAAAAATCCAAATAAATAAATAAAAATGATGAATAACTTCCCTTTGGGCCAAATGGTCGTGCACATACTTTGGATGATGAATCTTGGAAGAAAAAGAGGCCCATTAGCAATTTTAAGGCATTTGAAGCAAAGTTGACTTTTCAAAATATCCAAATATTTCCCAACTTCCACAAGGCATATCTTGCTCAATTTTTAAGCTTTGATCATGTCCTTGGACATTTTGGAAAGGTCTTGAAGCCCTCTAACCAATGCCTTTGGTCCCATGTCATTTTGATTTACCAATCTCAAGTTATGGCCTTTGACTTAAAGTCCCTCTTTGTTGACTTTTGAAAATGACCTATAATGTTGAAATTGATAACTTTTTGTGAGAGCATTTCTTGGACTTGAAGTATGAAGAGGAGTTGTAGGAAATGTCTTTCTCTTCAAAATGAGCTTTGGATGTAATTTTTCTGATAAACCATGTGGAAGTTATGCCTTGGTCAAGTTACAGTTGACTTTTTCAACTGTCCAAATATGAAAACTTTTGCATCTTGAGACTTTTTGAGCCAAGCTTTGAGAATCATGATCAAGCATTGATCAAATGATGTTTGTGGCTTCAAAATGAGATGTTGATCAAAAATTTGAACTTTTGACTGTCAAATGACCATTTTGCCCCTGCAGTTGACTGTAGTGCAATTAGGGTTTTTGACTGTGCAATTTTGTGCTGTGAGTCTTGAAACTTGGTATGAGGATGCTTGACCATGTTTATAGGCATGTGGGACTTGATTGGACCCTTGGAAACTTCATTTTCTTCGTCAGAACCAAAACCCTAATTTTTGACTGTTAGGAGGCCCTTGAACTGTGCAACCCTTGGGGAGATTTTGAAGCTTTGACTTTGCAAATCTTGAAGAATATGGGAGGGCAAATTTTGGGGTACAACACCTGAGACCTCCCGGAAAGAGATGGAGTAAATTCTGAAGATCATAAAGAGAAGCGACTACGATGTGGTTGAACAACTGAGGCAAACTCCCTCTAAAATATCCATGCTGGCATTACTACTATGTTCCGAGGCACATGCAAAAGCCTTGGTAAAATTCCTGAAAACTGCCCATGTACCCTAAGAGACATCTATCGATCAGTTTTAAGATTGCGTAGCTAGCTTGACTGTAGATAATAGTCTAGGTTTTCCGGATGCTGATTTAACACCGAGGGGAAGGAAGCATAATGAGGCATTGCATGTCTCAGTTGAATGTAGGGGCACAACCTTGGCCCATGTTTTGGTGGACACTGGCTCATCTCTGAATGTATTTCCTAAAAAAGCTCTTGATAGGCTTGACTGTGAGGGATTGACATTGAAGCCAAGTAAAATAGTAGTAAGGGCTTTTGACGGCTCGAAAAGGATGGTACATAGGGAGGTAGACATTCCCATAAAAGTTGGAACACAAACCTTTGATTCAACTTTTTATGTAATGGATATCCGTCCCTCATATTCCTGCTTGCTAGGCTGACCTTGGATTCACAATGCTGGCGCTGTCACTTCTACGTTACACCAAATGTTGAAATATCCGATTCAAGGGAAGATTATCACCGTTCATGGAGAAGAAGAGTATATGATCAGCCATCTCAATTCCTTCAGATATGTGGAATTAGATGGTGAATTTATTGAAACTCCATTTCAACACTTTGAAGAGGTTCTGCAAGATGTGGCAGTAACCAAGGCTGTGAAGATGTGAAAAACACAAGAAGGGGGGTTGAATTGTAAAACTTAAATCAAATGCTTAGACAACACTGTATTTTTATCCTGGTTCGTTTGATCTCAAACTACTCCAGTCCACCCGTCAAGGTGATTTCGCCTCTCTCCAACGAGGTCTTAATCCACTATATTCAAAGGATTACAAAAACTACTTTAACAACTGTTAAAGCCTTCTTGAGTATAACCACAAACCGGTTTATCTCAAGGAAATCTCTTACAAATAATTGAACAATGATGTGTTAACGTTTTCTAATAAAACACTATATCACCACTGTGATAATACACAATTTAAGCTTGGAGTAAAACTGAATTGCTAATGCGTTTGAGTAAGCGTGGTTTGAAGGCTTAGCAAAATGTATGAGTGCATGCGTATGATTAGCGTGGTCTTTTCTCACACAGACTTGTTTAAATAGCCAAGGAAGAGATACGTTGTCCATAAAGCACTTTTACTGATAATAACGCACTTTCCTTTTGGAGAAGATCTTGTCTGAAGAGAGCCGTTAGCATTTAATCTGTCTTGAATACTTAGTAACGCTTCAGAGTCTTCTTTGCTTTAACTTATGCTGACGCTTCTGAGTGCTGATGACTTGGTAAAGATCTTTGATCAGAGTAAGAGTGTTTATGTTTATGCCTAGATTCTGGTCATCAAGCTTCAGCATATGATCTGGTAGCTTCAGCGTGTAGCACATGTTACTGATCTTCTGATGCTGACATATTACTGATCTTTTGATGCTGATGATGCTGATGCTGATTCCATCAAAACTTCTGTATATACAGAACATAATTTAAGAAGCATATTTGTCTTATATATAAATCTTACAATTTATTTATTCTTTGTATTTTGTTATCATCAAAACTCTAATTAAGGGTTGTAGAATCAAACTGTTCTAACAATCTCCCCCTTTTTGATGATGACAAAAACAAATTTTTTCAATTAAAAATAAATAATAAAAAGTATAGAATTAAGAAGAGAAAACTCCCCCTGAGTTGATTACTTCCCTTTAATTCCATGAGTCTTTGAGCATCAGAACTTTACTGTATCTTTCTTCAGAGTTTTGTACCTGTTCAAGCTTTTCAGAAGAAAAAATTTAAATAGATCAGAATGTTTGAGACTTATGTCTCAGTAATCCGTTATTGAAAAATATCATTCTTTCTCCCCCTTTTTGTCAGCTATCAAAAAGAACAAATAATCAGAGCCAAAATGCATTTATATTAAAAAACCAGAAGCAATGATAAGTTCAAAATAATGTAAAACTATTACAGATAATCAAGTTATAAAAAACAAGGAAATTCTAAGAGGGAGGAGGAAGACGTGTGAACAAAGCCTCCAACATGCTCTTGATCTGGGTGTTGGTTCCTGTTGCTGGGTTAACATGCTTGCTATTGCATCAATTTTGTTGTCCTGCTTATCCATTCTTTCCTTCATCAACATATCAGATCTTTTCAGATCTTCTAGAGTCTGCCTGTCAAGGGAGGAAGCTTGAGGATCTTCAGAAACAGGATGCTTCTCAGAGCTTTCTGCAATGTCTTCTTCTTGACCCAATGCTTCAGCAGGAACCATCTGCTCTTGAGTATCAGGTTGAACTTTGGATGCTGGACGATGTTCAGACCAGGGAGCAATGTCTAGAGGGAGAACTTCTTCCTTAAGTAGCTTGCTCAGAAATGGACCTTCAATTTCTTTCAGCAGATTGCTGAAGTTCTGTTGAGCTTGTCCGTAGCTCTGTTCTTGCAACTTAAAAGTTTTAGAGCATACCCATCTCCTGAATTTTGTCCAAAGGTAGTCTGATGCAGCAGGATCAACCAGCTCAAGACTAGCTTGTTTCAGAGAAGTGATCCACTTCTGTACTTCTGTTTCAAATGTCAATAAGCTGGTACCAACATCTGGATGTTTTGGTTTTGGGATAGCTGTTTTGTGGTTTATGGCAGCAAGACATTCAAAAACTGTTAAGTCAATGACAATCTTGATGTTGTCTTCTGGATTGTTCTTTGGTGAGGGAGTGGGAGAGTCAGGAATTATGATTGGACTTGACGGGGAGTTTGGTGGAGTTAATTCAGGTGAAGAGGGAAGTTGGGGAAAATTCACAATGGTGCCAAAGGGCATATGAATGGCCAGAGGTTCTGTGATTCCAGGAATGAGAATGGTATCAGAATCGACAGTTTGGTTTGATATATCATTATGATGTTCTGGTTCAGGGGATTCAGAAGGTTGAGCCTCAGAAGTTTGAATTTCTGGGTGAGATGGTTCAGGTTGTGGAGAAGGTGGATGAATTTCTGGTTGAGGAGATAAAGGTAGTGGGATTTCTGGTTCTGGAGAGAGGGGAATTTCTGGTTGTGGTGAGATGGGAATTTCTA
This sequence comes from Vicia faba, assembly GCA_948472305.1. Classification (NCBI taxonomy): domain Eukaryota; kingdom Viridiplantae; phylum Streptophyta; class Magnoliopsida; order Fabales; family Fabaceae; genus Vicia; species Vicia faba. The sequence continues at coordinate 1,326,377,716 of OX451740.1, forward strand.
GTTGTGGTTCTGTGGTAGTTTCAGGATTTGGATTTTCTGGCATGGGAGTAGAAGTGTGTTGGTCTATATCAGAAAGAACTTTTGCAAGTTCTTGTTGGGTTGCTTCAATATTTGGATTTTGAGGTTGGGAGCGATATCTTCTAAGAGTTAAGGATTCAGAGGGGTCAAAATCAATGTCAAAGTCATCAAAAGTTTGTGGTGTGGGGTTTTCAGATTGAGTGGAAATTGGGATAGATGTTGATACAGAAATTGAATCTAAAACAGGTATAGAAGCAGGATTACCTTTCTTTTTAGGAGTCCGCTGGGATGGTCCTTCTGCTACAGCTTTCCTTTTCTTGGTTTTCTTTAGCACAACTTCTGGAGCCTTCTGCTGCAGATCCTGAATGTTCAGATTTGGTGTTGTCCCATCCGCCTTGCAAGCATCCAAATATCTGACTATGATATTAGGTTTAGAATCAATCTCTGAGAACCGAGGGAAGTTATCAAGAGGGACTCTTCTGCTGGAGATTGCTGCAAAAGGAGTGACGTTGGGTTCCTTCTTGATGTTCTCAATCAACTTCATTTTCTTCAGATTCTTTGCATTCAGCTGTTTGCCAACAGTAGCTTCCAAAGAGCTGATTTCCTGAGCCTCTGTAAGATGATCAATCAGCTTATTCTCTGTTAGAATATCTGATATAAGTCTTCCTAGGGCTATCCAGTCCCTTTTTGTACGCTCCTCTTCTCTTGTTTCTTTAACACTTGTCCTGAGATGGTTAAACAATAGATGATCCAGATTTACCTTGACCTTATGAGAGATGAAGTAGATCAGAAATTGCTGATCAATATTGATGTAGTCAGGAGAGCTGGTAGGCTTCCTGTGGTTTATGCATCCCAAAATGATCTTGGCCCATATTCTGTGATGGTCTTTTAAATCCCTTATCTTGCTGGAGGGAAGCCCCAGAGTGAAGATTTCTCTAGCAATTAGGGTAACATCAGCGCATCTTTCAGCCATGTCAATGCAACGAACACCACCACCACTGTAGCCTATTAAACGTGCAATGAGGTCCTCAGTAATAACTATCTTCTTCCCCATTATGTATGAAGTGACTTGATGGTTGGAAGATGAAGCATGAATCCAAAATTCCTTTACCAGAATTGGGAATGTTGGACCCACCAGTCTGTCAAAATATTTTTCCCAGCCTTGAGCTTTAACTTCTTCATAGAGATTAAACCCATTCTCTTGAAGACTGTTGAAATCCATGATCAATTCTGACAGAACTTCTAGATTTTTGATTGGTGTGAGAAGCGTTCTGTAGGGTTCTTCGTATTGTTCAGAGGAACCTATTTTCTGAGAACTGGAAGTAGGAATGCTGGAGGAAGCCATGTTCACACGAAGGTTTTGAAGAAATTGAAAGGGTTTTGAGAAAGTATGAAAACTGAAATCAGTAAGATTGAGAGAAAATGAAAGTGAAGGTAAAAGAGTGTAAATGGTGAGAAGTGTGTTTAAATAGATTTCTAAACAATTTTGAAAACATAAACGACAAGAGAGAGAAATTAATTGTAATGATTATTAGCATTTAATGATAGTTGATTTTAGGGGATTCAGAAAGATGTTGGAACGGTTACCCATGACATGTGTCTCAATGCATCCAATCAGCGCTTTTGCCTTTTCAGAAACGTGAACGCGTGTTCAGCCTCAAAAAGTAGCTGATGACTGGATGAAACTTGTTTGCTTGAGTGAACTTCACATTTCTATCCTTGAAATGAAGCACTCAGATCTTCATGGATAGATTCTGATACAATTTGTACTTCTAAAGATTCTCAAATATCTGGAAGTCCTCAAGTTAACTTTTCATCTAGAGCATTTGTGTGCTGCATCCAGCTGCTGCTATGTATTCAGCTTCTGTTGTTGATAGAGCAATTGTGGACTGTCTTTTGCTGGACCATGAGATCAGATTTTCTCCCAGAAACTGGCAGCTTCCATAAGTGCTTTTACGTTCTACTCTGTCTCCAGCGAAATCAGCATCACAATATCCTATTAAGCTGTAATTACTTGATTTTCTATAAAACAAACCCAGATTAGTAGTACCTTTCAGATACTTGAAAATTCGCTTAACTGCTGTTAAGTGAGATTCTCTAGGATCTTATTGGAATCTAGCACAAATGCAAACACTGAATAGAATGTCAGGCCTTGAAGCCGTCAGATAGAGAAGAGAACCAATCATACCTCTGTAGGCCTTCTGTTCTACCTTTTTACTTACCTCTTCTCTTTCCAAAATGCACGTGGGATGCATTGGAATCTTTGATGGCTTACATTCTGAGAGATCAAATTTCTTCAGAAGTTCTCTGACATATTTGCTCTGATGAATGTAAGTTCCTTCTGAGGTTTGATTAATCTGAATGCCCAGAAAGAATTTTAGTTCCCCCATTAGGCTCATCTGAAATTCTGCCTGCATACATTTAGCAAACTTTCTTCCCAGAGAGGGTTTAGTAGATCCAAATATGATGTCATCAACATAAACCTGACATACTAAAATGTGATTCTTAACTGTCTTACAGAACAAGGTAGTGTCCACTTTCCCTCTAGTGAATTCCTTTTCTAACAGGAAGTTGCTTAGTCTTTCATACCAAGCTCTGGGAGCTTGTTTCAGACCATAGAGTGACTTATTTAGTTTGAAAACATATTCTGGATTTTTGGAACTTTCAAAACCAGGGGGTTGGTGCACATATACCTCTTCTTCTATATAGCCATTTAAGAATGCACTCTTAACATCCATCTGATACAGAGTGATGCCTTTATTAACAGCAAATGAAATTAAGAGTCTGATAGATTCTAACCTTGCGACTGGAGCAAAGGTTTCTGTATAGTCTATCCCATCTTGCTGACTATAACCTTGTGCTACCAGTCGTGCTTTGTTTCTGATGACTTCACCTTGTTCGTTCAGTTTGTTTTTGAACATCCATTTTGTTCCAATGACATTGAATCCTTTTGGTTTAGGAACTAGATCCCATACGTCATTTCTTGTGAATTGATTTAGCTCCTCTTGCATTGCTAGAATCCAGTCATTGTCCAGAAGTGCTTCATCAATTGTTGTTGGTTCAATTAGAGAAACCAGTCCCATGAGGGATTCTTCAGAGTTTCTGAAGCTAGATCTTGTTCTGATTGGATCTTCCTTTCTTCCTAAGATTGTTTCTTCTGGGTGATCCATACTGCTTCTGGATAGTCTTTTCTAAAGTTGATCAACAGAAGGTGTTAGATTGCTTGTAGTGCCTCTTTCTGATGTTGAGGGAGTGTCTCTGTTAAGAGCTTCTGATGATTTGTCTTCAGTACTAGTGAGTTCAACTTCCATACCTGCAAGGTATTCATTCTGCTTTGACTTTTGAGAGTCAAGCTTATCATCAAAACGAACACTGATTGACTCTTCCACAATCTGTGTTTCTGTATTGTATACTCTGTACCCTCTTGAGCATTCAGAATATCCTAACATAATACACTTTTGTGCTTTAGAGTCAAACTTGTTCAAATAATTTTTTGTATTCAAAATAAAACATGTACATCCAAATGGGTGAAAATAGGAAATGTTGGGCTTTCTGTTCTTCCACAATTCATATGGAGTCTTTTCCAGAATAGGTCTTATGGAGATTCTATTCTGAATGTAACACGCTGTGTTTATTGCCTCTGCCCAGAAGATCTTAGCAACGTTAGTCTCGTTGATCATGGTTCTGGCCATTTCTTGCAATGTTCTGTTCTTTCGTTCTACAACTCCATTTTGCTGGGGAGTTCTAGGACAAGAGAAATCATGCAGAATGCCTTTGTCATTAAAGAATAACTCAAAATCTTTGTTTTCAAATTCTCCACCATGATCACTTCTGACTTTTACGATTCTAAGATCCTTTTCATTCTGAACTTGGTTGCAGAAGGTGACAAACACAAAGTGTGACTCGTCCTTGTGTCTTAAGAACTTTACCCATGTCCATCTGTTATAGTCATCTACGATTACTAACCCATACTTCTTGCCACTGACTGAAGCAGTTTTAACTGGTCCAAATAAGTTAATGTGCAGAAGTTCTAATGGCTTGGAGGTGGAAACAACGTTTTTGGATTTGAAAGTTGGTTTTGCAAACTTGCCTTTCTAACATGCTTCACACAGAGCATCTGAATTGAACTTCAGGTTAGGAAGTCCTCTGACCAGATTGAGTTGGTTAATCTGAGATATTCTTCTCATACTAACATGTCCCAATCTTCTGTACCAGATCCATTGCTCGTTGTTAACAGACAAAAGACACTTTACATTCTGACTTTTTAGTTCCGAAAGTTTTATTTTATAAATGTTGTTTTTCCTCTTTCCATTAAATAGGATAGTCCCATCTTTCTGACTAACAGCTTTGCATGAATTTTGATTGAATATTATATCATAACCGTTATCACTTAATTGACTTATGGATAACAAATTATGCATTAATCCATCAACTAGTAAAACATTACTTATAGAGGGAAGATTTCCATTACCTACTGTTCCAGAGCCAATGATCTTTCCTCTCTGATTGCCTCCAAAACCTACGTGGCCTCCAGGCTTAAGTTCCAGGCTTTGGAACATATGCCTTCTTCCCGTCATGTTTCGTGAGCAGCCAGAGTCCAGGTACCATGATTGGTGTTTTTGCTTTGCTGCTAAAGATATCTGCCACATGTATTATTTTATCCTTAGGTACCCATATTTTCTTGGGTCCTGATTTGTTAGTTTTACCAAAACTCTGGTTGAATTTTGGTTTGACAGAGTAATCACTACTTGTATATTTTATGTCATGTGTGTGCCCATATATAAAGTGTGAATCAAGTGGAGTACGTTTTATAACTAAATCCATGGAATTTTTTGGTGTAGGTACCTTACCTTGATATCCTATCCCTTTTCTGCCATTCCTGCTAACTCCATAGATCATTGAAGCCATTTTGCTTCTGTCTATGTTTTTAGCTAGAAACTTCTGAAAGCTGTGATCATACTCCTTGATGATCTCATCAGCACTGCTGGGAGTTTCAGGGATTGTTTCCTTCTGAGAGTTTTGTAATTGGTTTTCTAATTTTGAAATTTTATCTTTTAACTCAGAATTCTCCAATTTGAGACTCTCAGTCTTATCAGAGTCAGAAGCAAGATTCCTTTTCAGGTTTCTGAATTTGATTCTGATCTGCTGATATCTTTCCAGAATTTCATTAAGGCTTTCAGCTAGTTCAGCCTTAGTAAAATTTATAGTAAAGTCAGGGAATACCTCTTCTGTATCTGATTCAGATTCTGACTCAGAAGCTTCACTGTCTTCTATTATGTTTGCCATGAGAGCTATGTTTGCTCTTTCATCATCTGATTCTGAGTCAGCTTCAGATGTGTCAGAATCATCCCATGTAGCCATGAGACTTTTCTTCTTTTCCTTGCCAAACTTCTTTTTGGGCTTTTCCTTCTGAAGCTTTGGGCAATCACTTTTATAGTGCCCTTGCTCGTTACATTCATAGCAGATGATGTATTTGTTGTTTGGCTTTCTGTTTCCTGAAGAACCTTCAGATCTTCTGTGTCCAGAGGAGGATTCTGACCTTCTGTATCTAGAGAAAGATTCATTCTGATTTTCTGATATTCTGGGATTCCTGAACTTCCTTTTCTTCTGCTTCCACAATTGGTTCACCCTTCTAGAGAGGAGAGATATTTCATCTTCTTCTGATGAAGACCCATCATAGGTTTCTTCCACAACCTGCAAAACTTTGGAGTCAGATTTTCTGTTAGATTTTAAAGCTAATGGCTTACCTTGCTTTTGAGGTTCATCTGCTTCTAGCTCTATCTTGTGACTTCTGAGAGAGCTAACAAGTTCCTCCAGAGAGATTTTGTTGAGATCCTTGGCTAGCTTAAGCGTTGTGACCATTGGCCTCCATTGTTTTGGCAAGCTTCTGATGATCTTCTTAACGTGATCAGTAGTAGAATACCCTTTGTCAAGATCTTTTAGACCAGCAACAAGAATTTGAAATCTTGAAAGCATAGTTTCTATTGATTCACTCTCTTCCATCTTGAATGCCTCATACTTATGAATGAGTGCAAGGGATTTGGTTTCTTTGACTTGAATGTTTCCTTCATGCGTCATTCTCAGAGAGTTAAACATATTCTTTGCAGTGTCTCTGTTTGATATCTTTTCATATTCTGAGTAAGAGATGGCGCTGAGAAGAATTGTTCTGGCCTTGTGATGATTTCTGAACTCATGCTTTTGCTGATCAGACATTGTTTTCCTGTCAATTTTCTGACCACTTGCATCCACTGGGTGCGTATATCCATCAATCACCATGTCCCACAGATCAGCATCATGGGCCAGAAAGAAACTCTCAATTCTGTCTTTCCAGTAGTCAAAGTTCTCTCCATCAAAGACTGGAGGTTTTCCACTGAATATGTCTCTTTCTTCATTGTTGTCATTGCTGATGTTTTGATTTGGTCCTGCCATTGTGTTTTTCTGACGCTGGATCTTGTACTGACACGGTTAAGTGTTATAAGCTCAGAACCAGGCGCTCTGATACCAATTGAAGATGTGAAAAACACAAGAAGGGGGGTTGAATTGTAAAACTTAAATCAAATGCTTAGACAACACTATATTTTTATCCTGGTTCGTTTGATCTCAAACTACTCCAGTCCACCCGTCAAGGTGATTTCGCCTCTCTCCAACGAGGTCTTAATCCACTATATTCAAAGGATTACAACAACTACTTTAACAATTGTTAAAGCCTTCTTAAGTATAACCACAAACCAGTTTATCTCAAGGAAATCTCTTACAAATAATTGAACAATGATGTGTTAACGTTTTCTAATAAAACACTATATCACCACTGTGATAATACACAATTTAAGCTTGGAGTAAAACTGAATTGCTAATGCGTTTGAGTAAGCGTGGTTTGAAGGCTTAGCAAAATGTATGAGTGCATGCGTATGATTAGCGTGGTCTTTTCTCACACAGACTTGTTTAAATAGCCAAGGAAGAGATACGTTGTCCATAAAGCACTTTTACTGATAATAACGCACTTTCCTTTTGGAGAAGATCTTGTCTGAAGAGAGCCGTTAGCATTTAATCTGTCTTGAATACTTAGTAACGCTTTAGAGTCTTCTTTTCTTTAACTTATGCTGACGCTTCTGAGTGCTGATGACTTGGTAAAGATCTTTGATCAGAGTCAGAGTGTTTATGTTTATGCGCATATTCTGGTCATCAAGCTTCAGCATATGATCTGGTAGCTTCAGCGTGTAACACATGTTACTGATCTTCTGATGCTGACATATTACTGATCTTCTGATGCTGATGATGCTGATGCTAATTCCATCAGAACTTCTGTATATACAGAACATAATTTAAGAAGCATATTTGTCTTATATATAAATCTTACAATTTATTTATTCTTTGTATTTTGTTATCATCAAAACTCTAATTAAGGGTTGTAGAATCAAATTGTTCTAACAGGCTGTTCCCAAGATCACAAGGCCTCCGCTCCGGATGTCATCTCTGAAGGATGCCAAAGAAGTGGTAGAAGAAGGTGGGTGCACTATCTGGGGACAACTCCCAGATATCCCATATAAGTCTGATAGGTTTTTCCCGGGTTTCACTTCAAGTGCTCAGAAGGCTGTACACCACGCTCATGCCGGAGGACCACCCCTGAAGATCAGCAACCGCGAGGTCAATGCCGTAGAAGATGATGAAGATAGCTGTGACTTGGAGGACTGGATATTCCCAACTGCCAATGGAGGGCTCAACAACTGGGAGGCTAGAGATTTTTTCCCGATCAATTTTATCCCACAGTAATTTATCTTTACATTTTTTTGGATTTGTAATATTAAAATAATTCGCACTCTTAAAACCTTGTGTCTTACCCGAGGCACAATGGTCCATTTGTAAGGGTTATTATCTCATTTTCATATGACATCAATGAATCATGGAAATTTTTGCATACAAACCTTTGTGCTCATTGTTTTTCTTTTTTCATTTTTTATTTCTTTCAAGGATAGTTATACCCTTACACACACTCACACTCACAATGCAGGTATACATCCATTCGGGGTCCCATGGGTAACGATACTGCTATAGCCTTTTGTGACTCTGAGAATCTAATCTACCAAGCTGAAGACGAAGGTGAGGAAGATTGTGAAGTACCAGGAGAACTTTCCAGAATACTACAACAAGAAGAGAGAACCATTCAGCCTCACGAAGAACCTGTGGATACAATCAACCTAGGTACCGAAGAAGACAAAAAAGAGGTCAAGGTAGGTGCCAATCTGGAACCCATTATCAAAGAGCGTCTGATCCAGTTGTTACACGATTATGTCGAAGTCTTTTCCTGGTCGTATGAAGAGATGCCAGGACTTGATGCAGATATTATGGTACACCGTCTGTCTACAAGAGAGGATTGTCCGCCAGTAAAGCAAAAAGTTCGCTGCATGAGGCCTGATATGTCAGAAAATATTAAAGAAGAAGTCATGAAGCAATTCAACGCTGGATTCTTGGCTGTTACCTCTTATCCCCAATGGGTTTCCAATGTTGTTCCTGTGCCCAAAAAGGACGGAAAAGTGCGAATGTGCGTGGACTATAGATATTTGAATAGGGCAAGCCCTAAGGATGATTTTCCACTCCCCCACATTGATATTCTAGTTGACAATAGGCACAACACAAAGTGTTTTCCTTCATGGACGATTTCTCAGGTTACAACCAAATCAAAATGGCGCTTGAGGACATGGAGAAAACAACATTTGTCATGTAGTGGGGAACTTTCTGCTATAAGGTGATACCATTCGGACTGAAGAATGCTGGGGCAACCTATTAGCGTGCCATGGTAGCTCTATTTCACGACATGATACATCACAAAATAGGGGTCTATGTGGACGACATGATAGCCAGATCTCAAACAAAAGGATAGCATCTTGATCACTTACAAAAACTGTTTGAGAGACTGAAGAAGTATAAACCGAGGTTGAATCCAAACAAATGCACATTTGGGGTACAATATGGTAAACTCCTAGGATTTATCATCAGCAACAAAGGTATTAAAGTAGATCCTGCCAAGGTAAAAGCAATAAAAGAGATGTCTGCTCCTCGTACTGAGAAGGAAGTTAGAGGATTCTTGGGGCGTTTGAACTACATTTCCAGATTCATCTCTCACCTGGCAGCTACTTGTGAACCAATTTTCAAATTCTTGAAGAAAGATCAAGTAGTCAAATGGAATGACGAGTGCCAAGTTGCTTTTAACAAAATCAAATAATACTTACAAGAGCCTCCTGTATTGGTGCCACCAGTCGAGGGAAGACCATTAATCATGTATCTGACTGTTTTAGAAAATTCAATGGGGTGTGTATTGGGGCAGCATGACGAGTCTGGCCGAAAAGAGCATGCTATTTATTACCTGAGCAAAAATTTTACCGACTGTGAAACCAGATATTCACTGCTCGAGAAAACTTGTTGCGTTCTGGCATGGGCTGCTCGCCGGCTAAGACAGTATATGCTGACTCATACTACTTTGTTGATATCTAAAATGGATCCGATAAAATACATCTTCGAGAAGCCTGCTCTTTCTGGGAGAATAGCGAGATGGCAGATAATCCTGATGGAATATGACATACAATATACTACCTAGAAGGCTATAAAGGGCAGTGTACTAGCTGATCACCTGGCTCACCAAGCTGTGGAAGACTACCATCCCATGAAGTTTGAATTCCGAGATGAAGACATCATGACGGTAAATAACTGTGAAGAATTCAGGCCATATGACGGACCTGAACAAGGATCCCTATGGACCCTGTTATGATACGGTGGGAGAACTGACTAGGGTTTTGCGTTTGTTTTCGCAAATGTTTCGGTTGAGCAAGAGTCGCCACCGACTTTTTATTTTATCCTAAGGAAAGGTTTAAAAAGCACAGCAAAAACCTTTGAGATTTTTCTTGGGTTCGGGGAGTAGATTATAGAAAGGGAAGGTATTAGCACCCTTTCTATCCATGGTTATCCATGGGCTCTTAGGTACTTGCTTAGATCAACTTGCCTTAGTTTTAAATTGTTTGAAATGGTGCTTTGTGTGTGTTTTGAAAATATTTTGAAAAAGATGCCTTGTCTAGGCTACCCTTGTAACAATTCTTTACTCGAATGTTTTACAAAAGGTGTTCGTCTTTTTGAAAAGATGTTCCAAGGTTTTTGAAAGTTTGTTTTGAAAGTGTTTGTGAAGTGTGGTTTGAAAATAGGCAAGTGTTTTCTTTTGCAAATTAATAAGTACTTAAGAGCTATCTACCCTAAAGTTCTCAAAGATTTTTGTTATGTTTTAACCCTTTTAACAATTTTGTTCCACCATTGCATTTGGTGGACAATCTTGTGTTAGGAGGTGAAAGGGACGGGCGCGGGTCATCGTTTAGACCATAATTGCAATGGTGCTAAGTATCTTTGGGGCAATTTTCTTTTAAGGGACTTTGATCATTTTTTAGGAAACTTTCGAAAGCGTCATCGAGGGACTATGATCAATTGATTTGTATTTGTTTTGCCCAAAGAGACCTAACATACAATATGGCCCATTTATGGAAGGCAACAAGTGGAATATCCTAGGGGTGCAAGTGTGATATGTGTTGTCCATCTTCATGCTTGATTATCTTGAAATTAGGTCAAACTATTTTGTTCTTTTTATTTGCATACAAACCCTAATTCTAGCATGGTATATTTAGAAAGCGTTTAAAGTGTGAAAAGTAAAATTCCTACACTATTACAACACAATATGGGAAGGGGGGTACAAATGTTCAAATGGGGGGATATTTAGACAAGGAATTTAAACCTAGCTATTACATCAATTTTGGAATATTTACAAGATAATTAATTGCATAAATTAAATGAGAAATAAAATAAAGATGCAAAATGCAAAAAGGGTTTTTTATATGTATGAAAAAAAAGGTGTTTTTTATGTCAAATAAACAAAAATGAATAAAATAAAAAAAGTAACATTTTTGGAGTTTTTGTGTTTTAAGGGTAAAACCCTAATTTTAAAGTAAATATATAGACTATTTAATATGTATAATATTTAATAATTATATACAAAAAATAAAATAAAATGGAGTATATTCATAAAAAAGTATTTTTCATGTCAAATATTAATAAAAATAAAAAATGTATGTATTTTGGTATTTTGCCCTAAGTATATTAATATATATAAATATCTTTATTATTTACTAAATAAATAATATATATATAAATAATAATATTTAATATTTATAAAAAAAGGTATATTTTATATAAAATATTTTAAGAAGATAAAACAAAATAAAAATGAAAATAAAATGGTGTTTACATTATTTTCCTATTTATTCTAAATAATATATTTTTGTACTTATTCACATACAAATAGCAATATAACTAAATAAATGCCTAAAAAATATGAAAATGGTGTAAAAATATTTTTTATGTTTTTTAATATGATTAACAAAAATAAATAAGTCAGGGTAAAAAAAGAAAAGTCAAAAAATCATGCAAATAAACAAAATGGGCCTAGGGGGTGTAAAACCAAAAACAATGTGTGAAAAGAAAAATCAAACAGGCCCAGCCCACGTGGCTTCTTCTTCAACCTTCAGACAGAAAAACGTTCAAAAACGCGCGCCTATTTCTTCCATTGCAAGGTCCTGATTCTTTGAGTTTTAACAAAAACTTACAACACCAAACATGTTAAGCATTGAATCACGATTCTAAATATATAAAGAACTCATCCTAACTCTCAGAAATGAGAGAGAATTTTATCATTCCCAAATCTTGACCTAGTTTTTCTTCCATATTCAGACCTTAAATTCTCATAGCTCAGGCAAAATAAATGAAAAGTAAAAGCATGTACAGATTCAGGGGCATGAGTAGAACACTTCTTATTCACAAACTTAGAGCTAATGATGCCTACACTAAGAGTTAGAAGTTCAAGAAGATACCTGTTCAGTTGAAGTTCTATCTGGCAATGGGGGAGCTTTCAGGGCAAGATGATGATCTGTACAGCTTGCCTGAAGTGTGGTGATGCTATTCCAATGCTTACTTTGCTTTGAAACACCTTGAATCGAGCTATGGACCTTCAACTGCAAAACAAAAAAGTGAAAATGGTGGAACTGCCTAGAGGAGTTACAGGTCGTGTTTTATGTTTGGGTTAGCTTCAAGTGATGCTAGGGAATGTGTTTGATGAGCTTTGAGCAAGAAAGCATGAAAGGAATGAGAGATGGCACTCAAACTGCAGCAAGCCCTGTTTTGGTGCAGTTCAATGGTGATTTTGAGTTTGTGGAGGTATTGGAGGTGTTGGAGTCGTGTCCTAGCTCAGTTGGGATGTCTTGAATGTGTACAAGATATTTGCTTAAGGGTTCTAATGCTGAGATGAAAGTTGTGTTGTGATATGCTATGTTTCTTAACACTTAAGCAAGCAAAGGCCAAGTTGTGTTCTAGACAGGTAGAGGCCCCCTAAACATGCTGCAAAACCTTGTCTTGATCAGAGTGATTAACTCATAAACTTGTGCCAAAGAGATTTCAAATGTACTTCTTGGATTATCATTTTGACATAAAGCTTAACTTTTTAAAAACGGCTATTTCACTTTTTCCATAAATGGATTAAACTTGCATGTAATGTTTGAACTCATAGAACAACACTTTGGCACAATGAGTATGCATTAAATTATTGAGTGTTGGATGGTTTAGAGGCCTGTAATCAAGGGAAGCATGCTGATTTTGAAAATGCATAAGTTATGAACATGGTAATGGTCATGAATCAAAGTGACTTTTTGCCATATTGCAAAATTCGATTCTCTCAAGTCATGAGGTTGTTTGATGAGTTCTTGGACATTTTGGAAAGCTTGGAATGTGTACTACAATCCATCTTTGAAGTGCAAATTTAAATTCCAAGTGGAAGTATATGGAAAATGGTCTTGAAGTTAGGTAGAAAACCTTGCCAAAATAGGTCAAATTTTCACTAAGTTAAGAATGGTTTAGTACCCTTGTTCCAAAAATTGTAACTTGAGATACAAGCTTCTTTTGGGAAAACTTTGTGAATCAAAGTTATATATTATGCACCAAGCTACAACTTTCATGTTTTGACTTTTGCTTGAATCCAAATAAATCTTGATGAGAAAGTGGGGCAAAGTTGGGAAAAAAATTAGGGTTTTTCATAACTTAGAAAAATTCTAAGTTATGAAAAATTCTCATTTCAAACCCTAATTTGCAATTTTTGATTTCTTGGTGAACAAGTTTCATGATTTGGCATGTTTTGATGAAAAATGAATCTTGACTCTTGATTTTGACCAAAAGGTCAAAGTTTGACTTTTCAGTATACAGTCAAAATTGATCAATTGACTGGGAAATTCAACTGTCAATCTTGTGCATTTGGGATCTTTTGAACTTGTTGAGCATGTCAAGACAATTCCATGGGGTCCTTGAGTCCATATGTGAGCTTGGTTTGCCATTGGCTAGGTCAAACAGTAAAAAGTTGCCTTTGTGCAGTCAAAACCCTAAAAATGACCATTTTGCCCTTTTGGTGATCTGATCAAATTTCTTGTGGAATTGTGATCCAAACTTGATCAAATGGTCCATGTGAGTTCATAATGTTGATGTGGGTCAATTTTCATGAGATTTGACTGTCAATTGGCCACAGTTGACTTTTTCCCCAATACAGCTGATTTTTAGGTCAACTGTCCAATTGACTGGGCAAAACTTGGAATCAAGACTTGAAGCTTGGTATGGGTAAACTTGGGAGTCCAATATGAAGCATGAAAGTCATCTTAGGCATTTTAGGCCAGAACATCTTTGTGCTAACACAAACCCTAATTTGGGTCAACAGTGCAAGGAGAAGTCTTGAGCAGATGAAACCTTAACTGGACCTTGATCTCAGAGGGCTTGGTGATGAGAAATCAATGAGAAATGGGAGGGCAAATTTTGGGGTACAACAATTGCCCCTGTTCAATCTTCTTGAATCCGAAGAGTTAGATTGGCAAGTTTGCCTTTCGCGACTCGAGGGTAAAAGGAGATTGGACACTAGAGTGCCCGGAAATTTGCACTCGTCAAAGCAAGGGATGCGGGAATGGGCTTAGAGATGCCATTTGGAGATGGGATTAACGATGCCATTTGGAGATGGGCTTAACGATGCCATCGGGAGAAATGACAGAAACTTGTCGGGGATGGGCTTAAAGATGCCATCTGGAATGAGTATCAGAAAGGTGTCCATGCTTGGGACCATCTCTGAACTGGGGGTCTGAATAAGCAATAGATTGACATCCGTTGTTGGGAGGAATCCGTAAACTGTTTTCAAAAATAAATGCCTCTGAACAAATTGATAGATTAACATCCGTTGTTGGGAAGAATCCATAAACTGTTTTCAGAAGTCTAGAGAAGAATCTGAATAAGCGATAGGTTAACATCCGTTACTTGGAGAACCCGTAAACTGTTTTCAGAAATCTTGAAGTTGAATAAGCAATAGAGCAGCATCCGTTGTTGGGAAGCGTCCGTAAACTGTTTTCGAAGGTTGCATCTGAACAAGTGATAGATTAACATCCGTTGTTGGGAAGAATCCATAAACTGTTTTCAGAAGTCTGGAGAAGGATCTGAACAAGCGATAGGTTAACATCCGTTACTTGGAGAACCCGTAAACTGTTTTCAGAAATCTTGAAGTTGAATAAGCAATAGAGCAACATCCGTTGTTGGGAAGCGTCCGTAAACTGTTTTCAAAAGTTGAGAAGAGTCTGAACAAGTGATAGGTTAACATCCGTTACTGGAGAACCCGTGAACTGTTTTCAGAAGTCTTGAAGTTGAAGAGGAACCGGTGTAGGGTTTCCTGATGATGCGTCCGTGTAACACTGTATCTGAGTGAATCTGGAATAAGTATCAGAATGTCGCCGTGTCCGGGTCACATCTGAACTATTTCTAGAAAGGATCTCGGAAGATAATGATTTTTGTCTATCGACTGATCTTACCTGAAAAGGTAAAGAGTTAGTTGTATGCAATGTCATGATGCACGATACAATGTATGTTATGTGATATGAATGTAAATGAATGCGCATGTAAGCTGGAGAGCTGTCTTGCAAAGGATAGATGAATCCGAGATGGCTGAAGATAACAGTATCTTGACTGCTGCCGGGAAGAATAATTCCTGGTTGTTGCTGGAAAAAAGGAGCTTGGGTTGTATACCAATCTTCTGGGGAATTCCTGTTGACTTCTACTGGGGAGTTTCAATCTAATAGACTCATGCTGGGGATGTAAGACCGAGAATCTTCAGTTTAGCGGGAAGTATCTCTGGCGACTTCACTGGGGAACTCAAGATTTGCCCTCCCAAAACTCTGTGGGGAGAAGGTTCATTAGTCTGGCTCCGCTGGGGATTGATAATTTGAAGTTTTAGCTCGGCTGGGGATACTGAAACTTAAATTCTGAGGGGAAATGAATTCTGGAGGATTCTCTGGCTGGGGATAACAAAGACAAACTCCTCTGGGGATTGTATTGATAAGTTATGTTGGGGAACTTTGATGAACTCCGCTGGAGATAGGAAGAATTTAGCGAGTGCGATTTTCCGTGGCAATAAGCTGAGGATAACCCAGTTATAAGCCCTTGTGAGGAATAACTTTGAATAAAACTCGGGAGAGACGTCCGTACTCTGCAGGGGATAAGCTTCCAAAATCTACTGGGGATCAGCTTCAGGGTTTGCTGGGGATATGGATTCCAAATCTCCTGGGGGTTTCCTTTGAAGGGTATCAAGATATCCAACTGCACCTTCAACCTATCAGTAATCCTCTTTCTTGATTCGTAAGGAAATGATTATGTTCAAATGCATATGCCTATTTAACAAAACATTGGACGTTTCTCAAAATAAAACAATTAGTGCAAGAAAAAAAAGAAAAAAGGAATGACACAAATTTCTGGGAAGAGTATTTGTATTAACTTTTTCTGAGTATATTTGTACAAAGGAGACAATCATCCTAGTAAGAGGATTTTGTCGTAAATTTTGAAAAATTTATACAAAATAAAGATGGCTATGTGAAATAATTCCATGGGATTTCATTCCGCTATAGCTTTCACAACTCTGAATATCTGTCCATTCAACGCTTCGCCTGCCGATGACTAACTTGATTAGGAGCCTGGAACTGGTTGATGAAGAGATTGTCTTTTAAGTGATCCGAAGAGACATAGTCATACACTTTAATTCCCTAACTTTTGCCTGAATCGCCCTTTCGGGTTTTCGATCCACCGGGAAACCCCTTTTTGCCCAAGCCGCCCTTTCGGGTTTTCAACTTGCCGGGTGTACAGATTTTTTTTATTTTTATCCCTAACTTTTGCCTGAACCGCCCTTTCGGGTCTTCGGTCCACCGGGATGCCCATTTTTGCCCAAGCCGCCCTTTCGGGTCTTCAACTTGCCGGGTTATTTTATGTGTAGTATCTTTTGACTATGTCTGCATTCGCAGGGTGCGGCAAATCGTCGCCGTCCATGGTGGTCAGAATCATCGCACCACCAGAAAATATGCTCTTGATCACAAATGGTCCTTCATATGTAGGAGTCCATTTTCCCCTGGGATCACTTTGCGGCAAGATAATCCGCTTGATTACGAGATCTCCGACTTGATACACTTGACGTCTGACTTTCCTATTGAAGGCCTTGATCATCCGCTTTTGATATGTCTGACCATGGCATATAGCAGCGAGTCGCTTCTCGTTGATCAAATTGAGTTGATCAAGTCGGGTCTGCATCCAATCATCTTCATTCAAACCTGTGTCCTTCATAATCCTTAGAGAAGGAATCTGGACTTCCATAGGCAAGACAGCTTCCATGCCATATACCAATGAAAATGGGGTTGCCCCGGTTGAAGTACGTGTCGTCGTACGGTATCCATGTAGAGCAAACGGTAACATCTCATGCCAGTCTTTGTAAGTGACTGTCATTTTCTGAATGATCTTCTTAATGTTTTTGTTCGCAGCTTCAACAACACCGTTCATCTTCGGCCGATAGGGAGATGAATTGTGATGATAAATCTTGAACTGTTTGCACAATGCGGTGATCATCGTGTTATTCAGATTCGTACCGTTGTCTGTGATGATCCTGTCTGGAACACCATACCGACATATGAGATTTTGCTTGATAAAGCGGGCAACCACATTTTTAGTAACAGAGGCGAAGGAAGCTGCTTCGACCCATTTGGTGAAATAGTCAATGGCAACCAGGATGAAGCGATGTCCATTGGAAGCCGTGGGCTTGATCTCTCCAATCATGTCAATGCCCCACATTGCAAAGGGCCAAGGAGCAGTCAGAACGTTGAGAGGAACCGGAGGGATATGAACTTTGTCGGCGTAGATTTGACATTTGTGACAAGTACGGGAATATTGATGGCAGTCAGCTTCCATGGTAGACCAGTAATAGCCCGCCCTTAGGATCTTTTTAGCCATTGTATGCCCGCTCAAGTGAGTGCCAAATGTGCCGTTGTGTATCTCAGTCATGATCAACTCTGCTTCAGCTTTGTCTACGCATTGGAGTAATACACAATCATGGCTTCGTTTGTAAAGGATGTCGTTGCTCAGGAAGAACTTGGCAGCAAATTTCCTTAAGAACTTCTTGTCATTTACGGAAGCTCCTTCGGGATAATCTCTGGTCTCGAGATACCTCTTGATTTCATGGAACCAGGGTTGTTCCACTACTTCTTCGGTATTAATCTCGTGGCAATGCGCAGGTTCATCCATTCGCTCGATGGTGATTTGTGGAGCCTCGTTATCCCAGTTGAGTTTAAACATGGAGGACATTGTAGCCAGAGCATCTGCTAGCTGATTCTCTTCTCGCGGGAAATGCTCGAAGGTAATTTGCTCGAAATGAGGCAACAATGTCAGGACATGTTCTTTGTATGGGATAAGATTAGGGTGCTTGGTATCCCACTCTCCTTTGATTTGACTGATAACCAAAGCCGAGTCCCCAAATACGATCAAAGATTTGATCCCCAAGTCTATAGCAGCCTTGAGACCAAAGATGCAAGCTTCGTATTCAGCCATGTTGTTTGTGCAACTGAAGCAAAGTCGGGCCGTGAAAGGTGTGTGACAGCCTTCCGGAGAAATGAGTACTGCACCGATACCGTTTCCAAGTGCATTTGAAGCACCATTAAAGTACAGGGTCCATCGGGATCCCTTTTCGGGTCCGTCATACGGTCCGCTACCTTCAATGTTGTCCAAATTCATGATGTCCTCGTCTGGGAAGTCAAATCTCATGGGTTAATAATCTTCGATAGCTTGATGAGCCAGATGGTCAGCTAGTACACTCCCTTTTAAAGCTTTTTGGGTGGTGTACTGGATGTCATACTCAGTTAGGATCATTTGCCATCTAGCTATCCTTCCAGATAAAGCGGGCTTTTCGAAAATATACTTGATAGGATCCATTTTGGAAATCAACAAGGTAGTATGAGTCAACATATACTGTCTTAGTCGGCGAGCAGCCCATACCAAAGCGCAACAAGTTTTCTCGAGCAGTGAGTAGCGAGTCTCACAGTCGGTAAACTTTTTGCTAAGGTAATAAATAGCATGCTCTTTTCGACCAGACTCGTCATGCTGGCCCAAAACACACCCCATTGAGTTATCCAAGACGGTCAAATACATGATCAATGGTCTTCCTTCGACGGGTGGCATCAGAATAGGAGGTTCTAGCAAATACTCCTTGATCTTATCAAAAGCGGCCTGGCAATCGTCATTCCATTCGACTACCTGATCTTTCTTCAAGAGTTTGAAAATTGGCTCACAGGTAGAAGTCAGATGAGAGATGAATCTGGCAATATAGTTCAAGCGCCCCAAGAACCCTCTAACCTCCTTTTCAGTACGAGGAGCAGGCATCTCTTGTATTGCTTTTACTTTTGCTGGATCGACTTCAATGCCTTTGTTGCTTACAATGAATCCCAGAAGTTTACCAGACCTAACTCCAAAAGTGCACTTACTTGGATTCAGCCTGAGTTTGTATTCTTTCAACCTGGAAAACAGCTTTTCTAGATGTTCAAGGTGCTCTTCCTCTGTTTGTGACCGAGCTATCATATCGTCTACGTAAACTTCAATCTCATGATGTATCATATCATGAAACAAAGCTACCATGGCGCGTTGATAAGTTGCCCCAGCGTTCTTCAGTCCGAACGACATCACCTTGTAACAGAAAGTGCCCCATTATGTGACAAAAGTTGTTTTCTCCATATCCTCGGGGGCCATTTTGATTTGATTGTAGCCCGAGAATCCATCCATGAAGGAAAACACTTTGTGCTGAGCTGTATTGTCGATCAAAATATCAATGTGTGGAAGTGGAAAATCATCTTTGGGGCTGGCCCTATTCAAATCCCGGTAGTCCACACACATCCTGACTTTGACATCTTTCTTAGGTACTGGCACGATGTTAGCGACCCATTGAGGATAGGACGTAACAGCCAGAAAGCCAGCGTCGAATTGCTTCATTACTTCTGCTTTGATCTTTTCAGACATGCCAGGCCTCATTCGGCGAACTTTTTGCTTGATCGGTGGACAATCCTCTCTTGTGGGGAGACGGTGAACCACGATGTCTGTGTCTAAACCTGGCATGTCTTCATAAGACCAGGCGAAGATCTCAACATACTCATTCAACAACTGTATCAGGCGCTCCTTGACACTTGGTTCCAGATTGGCACCCACTTGCACCTCCTTCCGGTCTTCCTCGGTCCCTAAGTTGACAGTTTCCAATGACTCTTCGTGTGGTAAGATGGCCATTTCCTCTTGTTGTAGAAGTCTGGCTAGTTCCCCTGGTACTTCACAACCTTCGTCATCTTCATACTCGGCTTGATTGACCAGATCTTCAGAGTTAATGAAGGATATAGCAGAATTGTCACCCATGGAATCTGGAGTGGATGGGTACCTGCATTTTGTGAGTGTGGGTGTGTGTAAGGGATAGCCATCCTTAAACAAAAAATGCAAAAGGAAAGAAAATGAACACAAGCAGTTTATCAAATGAAAAACGTCCAATGAATCATTAAACATGGCATATGGATATGAAAAATAATCAAAACCCTTACAAATGGACCTACATGCCCCGGGCAAGGCATGAGGTGAAAAGATAGTGTACGGATTGTTTGAAAATAAATATTACAGACCAAATAGGAAATGTTTAACAGATAAATTACTGATGAATAAAAGTGATGGGGACAAAGTCTTTTGCCTCCCAGTTGCTCAATCCTCCTTTGACAGTTGGGTAAATCCACTCTTTGATGTTGCTCTCTTTGTCTTCGTCCTCCAAAGCGTTGATTCCATAGGGAGAAATTTTGACTGGCGCTCTTTCAATATTCGAACGGCGCATAGCTTTCTGGCCTGCGGTAGTGAACCCTAATCCAAATTTTTCGGTCTTATGTGGAATATCAGGCAACTTCCCCCATGCTGAATTCTTCCCCTCCTTTATTGCGGCCCTTGCGTCCTCCAGAGATGCCATCCTGGCCATCTGCCTCGGTGTCTCAGCTGCCAACTTTGCTACTGTTATTTCGGGGAGGACTTCTTCGAAATGCTGAAAAGGCGTTTCAATGAACTCCCCCTCTACCTCCACGTACCAGAAAGAATTCAAGTGGCTAATCATGTACTCCTCTTCGCCATGGACAGTAATGATCTTTCCCTTGACAGGATACTTCAACATCTGATGTAAGGAGGAGGTGACTGCCCCAGCATGGTGTATCCAAGGCCTACCCAACAAGCAATAGTATGACGGACGGATGTCCATCACATAGAAAGTAGACTTAAACACCTCAGTGCCTATCTTGATGGGAATTTTAACATCCCCATGGACCATTCTCTTCGAACCATCGAAAGCTCTGACAACAATATCACTTGGTTTCAACTCCAACCCTTCACAATCTAGTCGGTCCAAGGCCTTCTTAGGCAGTACATTCAGCGACAAACCAGTGTCGACCAAGACATGTGCGAGAGTGGTTCCTCGACACTCGACTGAAATGTGCAAAGCATCATTGTGGTTTCTACCTTTAGGAGTTAGGTCGGTATCAGAGAAACCTAATCCATTGTCCGCAGTCAGGCTAGCCACACAATTTTAAAATTGATCCGCAGAAGTTTCCTGGGGCACATGGGCTGCCTTCAGGAATTTTATCAGGGATTTAGCGTGCGCTTCCGAGCAAAGTAGTAGTGCCAGCATGGAGATCTTTGAGGGGGTTTGCCCCAGTTGTTCTACCACATCGTAATCACTCCTTTTGATTATCCTCAAGATCTCATCCATTTCCTTCTTGGAGGTTTCTGGGATGACCAAGGGTTGAGCCCTCGTCCTGACGAGCTCATCTTGGATTCCCTTACCTTTGTCAGCAGTGGTAGGAGGGACAGTACTAGGAACAACAACATCTTCAATCAAAGGGGCTCTAGCAGAGAGTTTTATTGGTGCAGGGATGAACTTATCAGCTGATGAGGGTCCAAAGATTGCTCTTGGAGGGGCAATCTCTGGAGAAAATATTCTCCCGCTCCTGGTGATTTTGCTAGTGCCTGCAATGTTACTAATGTTGGCTTCTTCATCATCCGAACTTTCTTCAGTTATTTTGATTTGTTTAATACCATGGTAATAGACGTCACCGCCATAGTTCCATGGTATTGACTTCTCAGAAACATAGGGAATAGGCCATGGCATTGTTATCTTCAACGGAACAGATTTTGTAGCTGGTGTAATCTTAACAGGCTTTTTGACGGCCTTGGAAAGATTGGCGTGAATGGTTATGATTGAGACATCTTCAATATGGGTTGGAACAGCAGGAACTTTTTCAAACAAAATTTGTCGACTATCCATAAGGCCTTGGATGCCTTTCTTCAGTAACGGACAATCAAACGGCGGAGAGTAACAACAATAGCAGTCTTCCTTACATCCCGGGAAGATCCCGGCCCTTAACAGATTCAACTTGATGGTTAGCAATGGAGTAATCAGATCATTGACGTCAACAACATACAAATCCTCTTCAATGGCATTGACATTTCGGCCGTGCTTCGGCATGGGTGCAAATATCACATTAGGCTTCTCTGGAGCGTCAAACTCCACCTCCTTCGCCTCTATCAGGTCTTGGATTTTATGCTTGAGTGCCCAACAATCATTGGTGTCGTGTCCGACACTGTCAGAGTGGTAGGCGCATTTAGCATTAGGATGATAATGCGGAGAGGACGTATTCACATTCTTTGGTGCCTCTTTGATGGTGGCGAGATTCAACTTCAACAGATGGGGAAGCACTTGCGCTGGAGTCATATTAATACGGGTGAACTACCGTTGTGGCCGTTCCACTCGTTGTTGATTTGGTCTGGATTGGTTATAGCGAGGCTGCTCACTTGAAGGGTTTTGAATCATTACGGCCCCCACGGTCGGCCGGCGCTCAGTCTTCCCTGCTCTTCTCTGAGAATATACCACAGCTGTTTCCTTCTTAAAAGGTTTCTTCTCAACACTTACAGCAACACCCTTCTGAATCTTTCCTGACTTGATGCCAGCTTCTATTCTTTCGCCTGTTAAGATCAAATCGGTAAACCCCGCGAAAGAGTTACCAATCAGATGATTGAAAAATGGCCCGGATAGGGTCCCAAGAAACATATCAACAAGTTCACGGTCGGTTAAAGGAGGCTGCACCCTGCCAGCCAAATCCCTCTATTTTTGTGCATATTCTTTGAATCCTTCGCCTGTTCCTAAAGACATACCCTGAAGTTGGGTACGAGTAGGAGCAAGGTCAGAATTATACTGATATTGTTTGTAGAAGGCGGTGGCCAAGTCTTCCCAATTTCGGACGCTGGTTCCCTCTAGCTGATAAAACCACTCCAATTGAGCCCCAGAAAGGTTGCCTTGAAAGAAATGAATCCAAAGGTTTTTATCTGCCGTATAGGGTTGGATCTTTCTCACGTAGGACCTGAGATGCATTTTTGGACAGGACAGCCCATCATACCTCACAAACACTGGCACTTTGAATTTTGGGGGAATCACAATCCCGGCGACCAAACCCAAGTCTTCAAAATCCAAACCCGGTACTCTTTGTAGCTCCATGGCGGCCAACCTGTCTTCTAAACCCTTGTATTTATCATCAGCTGAAGGATATTGCTGATCAGAATAATCTTCATCCTCTTCGACCTCCTCTTCTTCCACATCGGACTCGGAAGGTACCGCAGCCCCACCTCCTTTGCTGGTTCCTTCATCAGAAGTAGGAGGAAATTCAAGCACTCTCCGAGCTTCTCCGTCAAATCTTCTCCCTAACGTAGCCACCCCGAGTCTCTTTTTCTTCTTTTTCACTGGGTCTTTATTCCCCAGCAAGGTCTTGAGATCCTCCTGACCTTTAGCCAATGTGGTCAGGAGTTGCTGAAACTGTGCATTTTGAGCTTGTAGGTCTTTGACTGTTTGCTCGAGATCCATCCTACTGAAATAAATAGTAGACAGATAAGGAAACCTGGAGTGAGACCTGCTTATGCACATGATGAATGGTATGCTTATGTATGCAATGCATTCAAGGATTTGGGATATTCAAAATTGTTTCAGACAAAGAAGAACGCACGTCATATTAATAAGAAGAAATTTGTTAGTACATAAATGCCCCATGGGCCAAATATTACAAAAACTTCTCAAGGTAAAAAGACATTGCGCATCCTCTTTGGTGCGATGTAGGTGTTGAGGGCCTCTTGCTCATGGAGTCGACGGGTAAGCTCTAGAACCTTCTTCTCACTAGCATAGAAGCTAGATTCGAAAGTGTTCCGTTCCTCCTTGAGCTGAATCCAACTTTTCTGCATTTCCTCCCACGATGTAGGCATGTCAGGATGTAGGATGGTGTAGGGAACCTCTCCTTCCTTGACGGGCTCTTTAATCACAGGGAGTACATGAGGATAAGGCATCATTAGACTTTGGGCTCGGGCTCGTACCCACTTGAGATAAGGCTCAAGAGGGATGGATTTCTTGTGTCCCAGAGTCTTGCTATCAACCTTGTTGGGTCTTCCCCAAGCTCTGATGAATCTTTGGCGAAGTCCTTGCGCATCGTTGTCGAAGTCAAAAACTAGGTCAGGAATCAACATGTCATGAGGGCCATCCCTCCGTGCATATCCAAATTGCCTCAAAGCTAGGCAAGGGTTGTAGGTGATACCTCCCCTAATTCCAAGTAAAGGAACATTAGGAAACTCTCCGCAACGATCGACGATGATGACATTTTCTCTGGACCGAGAACACCAATGTACATCAGAGTGAGTAAGAGTCATCAACCGTTGGGACCACCTTGAGCCTTGGTCATTCTTCAAGACAGATTATGGAAGGTGCGAAATAAACCACCTTGCAAGGAGAGGAGTACAGCACATGAGAATACCCCTCTTTCTCATTGTTCGTGTGTAAAATGAGTGAAGAATGTCCCCAAGCAATGTTGGTATTGGATTTCTGGACAAGAAGATTTTGACGGCGTTGATATCTATCAATTGGTCAGAATTTGGGAACAAGACCAACCCATAGATAAGGAGTGCCACAATCTCTTCAAAGGCTTGTAGGTCCAATGAGTTCCAACATTCTTGTGCCTTCTCAAACAAGAATTTTGCTAAGAATCCCTTGACGCCGCTTCTGGTTTCCCAATGCCCCTTGATGTCGGATGGTTGTAGATGTAATGCTCGAGCAACATCTTCCGGCTTTGGTTCCTTTTCCGTACCGTTGAAGGGTAGTTGATTAAGGATAGGAATTCTCAGGAGTTGAGAAAACTCCTCCAAAGTGGGTACCAACTGATAATCAGGGAAAGTGAAACAGTGGTGAAGAGGGTCAAAGAACTGGAATAGCACTTTCATCATGTCTTCTTCAATGTTGGTGTTGACTAGGCTGAGCAGTCTACCATGTCTTTCACTGAAGGATGAGTTTTCCGGAACTCTTGAGGTGAGCTCCTTGAGTTGAGGAGAGATTCTCACAAGGTTGACTTGAATGGTGTTTCTGCGAGGAATTTCCATGACCTACAAAACAGGAACAAAGATGAAGATCCAAACCCTTGAAATGGTTAGTGAATGCATATGATGTTTTATGATGTTTATGATGTATGCACAAAACATATGTACAAACAAATCACACCAAACCCTAGTTTCAGGCTTGCATGGGGTTTCATAGGTAAGTACCCTCTTGAGTGTAGTTTGCTTAAAAACCTGTCCTATAAATAGTAACCGGGTTCTAAGGAGCTCAATATCATTGGATTGTTTTCATTGTTCATTGTTTTGGTTTAGCCACTTAACTAGCGACCAAAATATTCCAAGAACACAACTCTCAATGAGTGTAGTATCGAGTATCTACCAACTTCGGACTGCACCAAAGCCGGTCATCTCACTACCCCTAATAAAAGGCCAAGATGGTCAAGTAAGGTTCTAGGTCATTAGTGCTTAGTGACATCACTCAGTGGCCCCGTACTCTCCTTGATTGAACTCAAGGGTTACCGGTACTCACAAATATGTCGCACTAATATAGCTATTGCTTCGACCGTGTCGGTATACCCCGCACAGTTTCCACAACGTATTGCTATCTATGAAATGTTTCCCAAAATCCGGGTGTAGGATTGCAAACCCAAACAATAGAACCAAGATATTAAAGCAAACAATTCAAACAATTAGTCATGCAAGAGGGTGATCTAAGCCCTAAGGTTACTCCACTTTTAAAATATATTCCCCAGCAGAGTCGCCAGTTCTGTGATACGGTGGGATAACTGACTAGGGTTTTGCGTTTATTTTCGCAAATGTTTCGGTTGAGCAAGAGTCGCCACCGACTTTTTATTTTATCCTAAGGAAAGGTTTAAAAAGCACAGCAAAAACCTTTGAGATTTTTCTTGGGTTCGGGGAGTAGATTATAGAAAGGGAAGGTATTAACACCCTTTCTATCCATGGTTATCCATGGGCTCTTAGGTACTTGCTTAGATCAACTTGCCTTGGTTTTCAATTGTTTGAAATGGTGCTTTGTGTGTGTTTTGAAAATATTTTGAAAAAGATGCCTTGTCTAGGCTACCCTTGTAACAATTCTTTACTCGAATGTTTTACAAAAGGTGTTTGTCTTTTTGAAAAGATGTTCCAAGGTTTTTGAAAGTTTGTTTTGAAAGTGTTTGTGAAGTGTGGTTTGAAAATAGGCAAGTGTTTTCTTTTGCAAATTAATAAGTACTTAAGAGCTATCTATCCTAAAGTTCTCAAAGATTTTTGTTATGTTTTAACCCTTTTAACAATTTTGTTCCACCATTGCATTTGGTGGACAATCTTATATTAGGAGGTGAAAGGGACGGGCGCGGGTCATCGTTTAGACCATAATTGCAATGGTGCTAAGTATCTTTGGGGCAATTTTCTTTTAAGGGACTTTGATCATTTTTTAGGCAACTTTCGAAAGCGTCATCGAGGGACTATGATCAATTGATTTGTATTTGTTTTGCCCAAAGAGACCTAACATACAATATGGCCCATTTATGGAAGGCAACAAGTGGAATATCCTAGGGGTGCAAGTGTGATATGTGTTGTCCATCTTCATGCTTGATTATCTTGAAATTAGGTCAAACTATTTTGTTCTTTTTATTTGCATACAAACCCTAATTCTAGCATGGTATATTTAGAAAGCGTTTAAAGTGCGAAAAGTAAAATTCCTACACTATTACAACACAATATGGGAAGGGGGGTACAAATGTTCAAATGGGGGGATATTTAGACAAGGAATTTAAACCTAGCTATTACATCAATTTTGGAATATTTACAAGATAATTAATTGCATAAATTAAATGGGAAATAAAATAAAGATGCAAAATGCAAAAAGGGTTTTTTATATGTATGGAAAAAAAAGGTGTTTTTATGTCAAATAAACAAAAATGAATAAAATAAAAAAAGTAACATTTTTGGAGTTTTTGTGTTTTAAGGGTAAAACCCTAATTTTATTAAGTAAATATATAGACTATTTAATATGTATAATATTTAATAATTATATACAAAAAATAAAATAAAATGGAGTATATTCATAAAAAAGTATTTTTCATGTCAAATATTAATAAAAATAAAAAATGTATGTATTTTGGTATTTTTCCCTAAGTATATTAATATATATAAATATCTTTATTATTTACTAAATAAATAATATATATATAAAAATAATAATATTTAATATTTATAAAAAAAGGTATATTTTATATAAAATATTTTAAGAAGATAAAACAAAATAAAAATGAAAATAAAATGGTGTTTACATTATTTTCCTATTTATTCTAAATAATATATTTTTGTACTTATTCACATACAAATAGCAATATAACTAAATAAATGCCTAAAAAATATGAAAATGGTGTAAAAATATTTTTTATGTTTTTTAATATGATTAACAAAAATAAATAAGTCAGGGTAAAAAAAGAAAAGTCAAAAAATCATGCAAATAAACAAAATGGGCCTAGGGGGTGTAAAACCAAAAACAATGTGTGAAAAGAAAAATCAAACAGGCCCAGCCCACGTGGCTTCTTCTTCAACCTTCAGACAGAAAAACGTTCAAAAACGCGCGCCTGTTTCTTCCATTGCAAGGTCCTGATTCTTTGAGTTTTAACAAAAACTTACAACACCAAACATGTTAAGCATTGAATCACGATTCTAAATATATAAAGAACTCATCCTAACTCTCAGAAATGAGAGAGAATTTTATCATTCCCAAATCTTGACCTAGTTTTTCTTCTATATTCAGACCTTAAATTCTCATAGCTCAGGCAAAATAAATGAAAAGTAAAAGCATGTACAGATTCAGGGGCATGAGTAGAACACTTCTTATTCACAAACTTAGAGCTAATGATGCCTACACTAAGAGTTAGAAGTTCAAGAATATACCTGTTCAGTTGAAGTTCTATCTGGCAATGGGGGAGCTTTCAGGGCAAGATGATGATCTGTACAACTTGCCTGAAGTGTGGTGATGCTATTCCAATGCTTACTTTGCTTTGAAACACCTTGAATCGAGCTATGGACCTTCAACTGCAAAACAAGAAAGTGAAAATGGTGGAACTGCCTAGAGGAGTTACAGGTCATGTTTTATGTTTGGGTTAGCTTCAAGTGATGCTAGGGAATGTGTTTGATGAGCTTTGAGCAAGAAAGCATGAAAGGAATGAGACATGGCACTCAAACTGCAGCAAGCCCTGTTTTGGTGCAGTTCAATGGTGATTTTGAGATTGTGGAGGTATTGGAGGTGTTGGAGTCGTGTCCTAGCTCAGTTGGGATGTCTTGAATGTGTACAAGATATTTGCTTAAGGGTTCTAATGCTGAGATGAAAGTTGTGTTGTGATATGCTATGTTTCTTAACACTTAAGCAAGCAAAGGCCAAGTTGTGTTCTAGACAGGTAGAGGCCCCCTAAACATGCTGCAAAACCTTGTCTTGATCAGAGTGATTAACTCATAAACTTGTGCCAAAGAGATTTCAAATGTACTTCTTGGATTTTCATTTTGACATAAAGCTTAACTTTTCAAAAACGGCTATTTCACTTTTTCCATAAATGGATTAAACTTGCATGTAATGTTTGAACTCATAGAACAAAACTTTGGCACAATGAGTATGCATTAAATTATTGAGTGTTGGATGGTTTAGAGGCCTGTAATCAAGGGGAGCATGCTGATTTTGAAAATGCATAAGTTATGAACATGGTAATGGTCATGAATCAAAGTGACTTTTGGCCATATTGCAAAATTCGATTCTCTCAAGTCATGAGGTTGTTTGATGAGTTCTTGGACATTTTGGAAAGCTTGGAATGTGTACTATAATCCATCTTTGAAGTACAAATTTAAATTCCAAGTGGAAGTATATGGAAAATGGTCTTGAAGTTAGGTAGAAAACCTTGCCAAAATAGGTCAAATTTTCACTAAGTTAAGAATGGTTTAGTACCCTTGTTCCAAAAATTGTAACTTGAGATACAAGCTTCTTTTAAGAAAACTTTGTGAATCAAAGTTATATATTATGCACCAAGCTACAACTTTCATGTTTTGACTTTTGCTTGAATCCAAATAAATTTTGATGAGAAAGTGGGGCAAAGTTGGGAAAAAATTAGGGTTTTTCATAACTTAGAAAAATTCTAAGTTATGAAAAATTCTCATTTCAAACCCTAATTTGCAATTTTTGATTTCTTGGTGAACAAGTTTCATGATTTGGCATGTTTTGATGAAAAATGAATCTTGACTCTTGATTTTGACCAAAAGGTCAAAGTTTGACTTTTCAGTATACAGTCAAAATTGATCAATTGACTGGGAAATTCAACTGTCAATCTTGTGCATTTGGGATCTTTTGAACTTGTTGAGCATGTCAAGACAATTCCATGGGGTCCTTGAGTCCATATGTGAGCTTGGTTTGCCATTGGCTAGGTCAAACAGTAAAAAGTTGCCTTTGTGCAGTCAAAACCCTAAAAATGACCATTTTGCCCTTTTGGTGATCTGATCAAATTTCTTGTGGAATTGTGATCCAAACTTGATCAAATGGTCCATGTGAGTTCATAATGTTGATGTGGGTCAATTTTCATGAGATTTGACTGTCAATTGGCCACAATTGACTTTTTCCCCAATACAGTTGATTTTTAGGTCAACTGTCCAATTGACTGGGCAAAACTTGGAATCAAGACTTGAAGCTTGGTATGGGTAAACTTGGGAGTCCAATATGAAGCATGAAAGTCATCTTAGGCATTTTAGGCCAGAACATCTTTGTGCAAACACAAACCCTAATTTGGGTCAACAGTGCAAGGAGAAGTCTTGAGCAGATGAAACCTTAACTGGACCTTGATCTCAGAGGGCTTGGTGATGAGAAATCAATGAGAAATGGGAGGGAAAATTTTAGGGTCAACACCTGTTCTTTGATGGGGCATCCAATGCACTTGGAAATGGTATAAGTGTTGTACTTATATCTCCGGAAGGGTGTCATACTCCATTTACCGCAAGACTCTGCTTCAATTGTACAAACAACATGGCGGAATGTGAAGCATGCATCTTTGGTCTCAAAGCTGCCATAGACTTGGGGATCAAATCCTTGGATGTATTCGGAGATTTAGCTTTGGTTATCAGTCAGATCAAAGGGGAATGGGACACCAAACACCCTAACCTTATCCCTTATAAAGAACATGTTTTGACATTGTTACCACATTTTGAGAAGGTTACCTTCGAGCATTTCCCGTGAGAAGAAAATCAGCTAGCAGAAGCTCTAGCCACAATGTCATATATGTTTAAACTTAATTGGGATAACGAGGCTCCCCAGATCACCATCGAACGAATGGAGGAACCAGCACACTGTCACGAGATTAATATTGAAGAAGTAGTGGACCAGCCTTGGTTTCATGAAGTCAAGAAGTATCTCGAGGCTCAAGAATATCTAGAAGGAGCTTCAATCATGACAAGAAGTTCTTAAGGAGATTCTCTGCTAAATTTTTCCTTAGTAACGACATTCTTTACAAACGCAATCACGACTATGTGTTACTTCGGTGTGTAGATAAGGTTGAAGCTGAAAGGATCATGGCTGAATTGCATGAAGGCACTTTTGGCACCCATTCCAGTGGGCATACGATGGCAAAGAAAATATTACGGGCAGGCTATTATTGGTCTACCATGGAAGCAGATTGCTATTAACACTCTCGAACCTGCCATAAATGCCATATTTATGCTGACAAGGTGCACGTACCTCTGGTTCCTCTGAATTTCTTGATAGCTCCTTGGACCTTTGCTATGTGGGGAATATATATGATTGGGGAAATCAAGCCGACATCCTCTAATGGACACCGCTTCATCTTAGTGGCCATTGATTATTTTACAAAGTGGGTGGAGGCAGCTTCCTTTGCTTCCGTTACCAAGAATGTTGTTTCCTGTTTTATCAAGAAAAATCTCATTTGCCGGTACGATATCTCGAAAAGGATCATCACTGATAATGGTACAAATCTCAACAACACTATGATCACCGGCTTGTGCGAGCAATTTAAGATCCAACATCACAATTCTTCCCCTTACCGACCAAAGATGAATGGTGTTGTCGAAGCTGCAAATAAGAACATTAAAAAGATCATACAGAAAATGACAGTCACATACAAAGATTGGCATGAGATATTACCATTCGCTCTCCACGGGTATCATACCACAACTCGCACATCAACCGGGGCAACACCCTATTCTCTAGTATACGGCATGGAGGCTGTCTTGCCTATTGAGGTTCAGATCCCCTCTCTAAGAATTATGAAGGATGTAGGGCTGAACGAAGACGATTGGATCCAGACTTGACTTGATCAATTGAACTTGATTGATGAGAAGAGAATTACTGATGTTTTCCATGGTAAAATGTATCAAAAACGGATGATCAAGCCTTTCAACAAGAAGGTCATATGCCAAGTGTATCAAGTTAGGGATCTGGTAATCAAACGCATCATACTGCCACAAGGTGATCCCAGGGGCAAATGGACTCCCACATATGAAGGACCATTTGTAATCAAAAACATTTTCTCTGGTGGGGCAATGATCTTAACCACCATGGATGGCGCCGACCTGCCGCATCCTGCAAACGCGGACAGAGTCAAAAGATACTATGCATAAGAGACCCACTAGGTTGACATACCTAGGCAAAACAAGGGCATCCCGGCGAACCAAAAAGGTTCGGGAAAAAATTAAGGATAAAACAAAAAAATCTGTACACTCGGCAAGTTGAAAACATGAAAGGGCGACTTGGAAAAAAAAGGGTATCCCGGTGGACTGAAAACCCGAAAGGGAGGTCCAGGCAAAAGTTAGGGAATGTAAAGCGTATGACTATGTCCCGTTGGATCACCTTACGGATAACCTTTGGCTTCAACTAAAAAATTCAGAGGTTCTGATCAATTCAATCATCTTTGGACAAGGCAACAAATAGACAAAATGCTCAAAGATACAAAGGCTATAGCAGAATGGGAACCCCATGGGATTATTGCATATAGCTATCTTTTCTTTCTATTAAAATTTTCATTTTTTCTTACGACGGCGTTTTCCTACTAGAATGTTCATCTCATTGTACAAAAATACTTACTCAAAGTCAATACAAAGATATCCCTTTGAAAGTGCAAAAACTATTTGTTTTTCTTTACGCTTGTGTTTTGTTTACAAAAACATCCAATGATTCATTGTTGAACATATGCATTTGAACATAATTACTGTTTACAAATAAACAAAATAAAAGACAATTACTAATGGCTTTAAGAGGTAAGGAAATCTCTCTAAGATATTTCCATAAATCCCCCATAATTTACAATTTAATTCCCAGCGGAACAAGCTTCCAATTATCAATCCCCAGTAGAAGTCGTCAAATTTCTCAAGATTCCCCAATAGAATTTTACAAGCAGTATACGACATTTCCCTTACAACAGAGTTTATTTCCCTAAGCATAAATTCATCAACACTTAGACTTCACAACATGAAGACTTATACTCTATATCCTCAGCAACAGTCAGGGATTTATTTTCCCCAGTCCAACAGCAATGCAGCAAACTAGCTCACATACGCATACATTGCATCCATATATCATAAACATTGATAACGCGAATGCATTATACTATGCATTTCATACAACATAACATTGCATATTAGCTAACATTTTATCTTTTTCAGGATAAGGTTAACAACTACCATTAACAATGTTCAAAGTTTTCAGATACAGTTCAGATACGCTCCAGACACGGATGCCATTTTGATACTCATTCATACTCAACTTTCAGATACAGTTTAGATACGCTCCAGACACGGATGCCATTCTGATAATCATTCAAATTCAACTTCTAAGGTACAGTTCAGATACGCTCTAGACACGGATGCCATTCTAATACTCATTCAGACTCAACTTTCAGATATAGTTCAGATACGCTCCAGACACGGATGCCATTCTGATACTCATTCAGATTCAACCTTCAGATACAGTTCAGAAACGCTCCAAACATGGATGCCATTCTAATACTCATTCAGACTCAACTTTGAGATACAGTTCAGATACGCTCCAGACACGGATGCCATTCTAATAATCATTCAGACTCAACTTTGAGATACAGTTCAGATACGCTCCAGACACGGATACCATTCTAATACTCATTTAGACTCAACTTCGAGATACAGTTTAGATACTCTCCAGACACGGATGCCATCCTGATACTCATTCAGATTTAACCTTTTGATACAGTTCAGATACGCTCCAGACACGGACGCCATTCTGATACTCATTCTTTCAACTTACAAATTACAATAAAAACAATCACTTTTGGATGGCATCTTTAAGTCCATTCCCTCAACCATCACATCACCGAGTGCAAATTTCTGGGCACTCTAGTGTCCAATCATCCTCCACCTTTGAGCCACGACTGGCAAAACATGCCAATCTAACTCTTCATGCTTAAGAAGATTGAACAGGGGCAGCTGTTGTACCCTAAAATTTTCCCTCTCACTTATCAATAATTTTCTCACAAGATCTCCTTGGGCTCAAGACTGCAATAAGGTTTGATTAGCTCAAGACACCTCCTTAGACATTGATGACCAAAATTAGGGTTTGAGTTTGCACAAGGATTTTTGAACCATAAATGCCTCATATTACTTTTATGGACCATTATGGACCCCCAAGATTACTCATGTCAAGTTTCAAGCCTTGGATCACATTTTTACTCAATCAATTGAGCAGTTGACCTAAAAATTAGTTGTATTGGGGAAAAAGTCAACCATGGCAAATTTACAGTTAAACTTCATAATTTTTGATCCACATCAACATTTTAAACCCATATGTATCATTTGATCAATTTTGGACCACAATTCCTTAAGAAATTTGATCAAATCTCCAAAAGGGCAAAATGGTCAAAATTAGGGTTTTGACTGGGAAAGGGAAATTTCTGATTTTTGACCTAGAAAATGGTCAATTGGTTCAAGGAATGATCTCAAGAGTCCAATTGCATCATTTTTACCTAATGACATGATTCAAAACATTGCAAATCCATTGGATTGACAGATGAATTTTGCAGTCAATTGATCAAAAGTCAACTGAATACTGAAAAGTCAAACTTTGACTTTTAGGTCAAATTTAAGCACCAAAGATCACAATTCATAAAAACATGTCAAAATAGGAAACTTATTCATCAAGAAATCAAGAAATCAAGAATTCATTTTGAAAAGTCAAAATTTCTAAACTTAAGAAATTTTTCTAAGTGTCCAAAATTTCTTATTTTTTCATAACTTTGAGCAATTGTTTCATTATGATGCAAGATGATTCAAAGGAAACTTCCAACATGAAAGTTGTAGATATCCATGAAATCTACAAATTTTCTTCACACAACTTCTTCCAAAAATGCTTGGATCTCAAGTTATAATTTTATGAATTCATGCTCATGAACTAAAAAAGACTTAGTGAAATTTTGCCCTAGTTAGGCAGATTTTTGACCTAACTTCATGGCAATATTTCACATAGTTCCAAGGGGAATCTTCAAAATAAGTTCAAATATTAGTTTTATAGCACATTTCAAGCTTTCCAAAATATCATAGAACTCCTTGAGATCATTCTTGAGTAGGAATAATCAAAGAGATAAAGTTGGTGTTTTGTCACTTAAATTATAGGTCATTTTCATGATGAACACAAATGCAAATCAATGTTAGGCTGCATAATCTTTGCTTTGCAGGCCTCAAACTTGTTTGTGACTCCATAATTAATGGATTAAACAAACTTTTTAGCTATAATCCAAGTTATTTAAGCTTTATCCAATTCACATTGCCATTTTGGGATGAAAGTTAACAATACCATTCTTGAAAAGCAAGCTTTATGCATAAAGTCCACTCTTGAGCCTCTAACTTGTTCCCTCTGATCACACTTCATCTAAAAAGTTAGAAGCAAGTGTGTTTAAATCATAACCACTCTATCTTAGCAAGTACACAAGGCATTGAAACTTGTTTTCTCAAAAAAATCACATGTTTAGCTTAAGGATGCAAATTCAAATTCTGATCAACAATAAGTCTCCAAACTTGTTGCTTATAAATAGAAGCACTATTTTAAAGCTAGAACACGAGTTTTGCACACCCTACAATGCACGAAAACTCTCTCAAATCAGAAATTTCCCAAAAAACTCTATTGTTGCACAGCTTCTGACCTTGAACCTCAAACTCACATTTCCCTCGTGCGTTTCTTGGCCTTTTAGTTTCTAAAGCTTCCTTGCATCAAGAGTAACTCATCCCTGTACCTGTTTCACTTCTGTAACACCACTTTCTCTGTCTTCCATAACCAAAAACAGAGCATCATAGTTGGACTTCTCCAGACCATTCCAGCCATCCTCAGCTCAAGCCAACCATTGCACTAGCTTCCTAGAGGTTCAAGGAAGCTAACCTGATCATCAGCACTGCCTGAAACAAGCTCAAATCCATTTCACGATTTCCAGTTTTGAGGTATTTTTCTTGAACTTATATCTCATTACTTAGGCATTGTTAGGCTTGCATTTATGAAGATAAAATGTAGACCTCATTGCCACGAAGCTGTACATATCCAAAGTTTGCATTTACATGGCCTGAGCTTAGAGAATTTTAGAGTTGAAGTTTCTGAAATTTTTAGGATTCAAATTAGGGCCATAGAAATTCTCATTTATCTTTGACTTTTAGCTTTAGTTACTTACATGGTTAGATTCGTGAGGAAGAATGCAACAACTTTTATTTTGTCATCTTCCATTTTTGTTTAGAAATGAAGAAGTTACAGGTACACCGGCTGGAGGTTGAAGATGAAGTCATCAGGACTTGATCTGCCTTACATATTTATTATTTTATTTATATAAACGGATGTATAGCCACCCCAATGGTAAAACGCGCGCCTGTTCACCCCATGGTCCTGGGTTCAAGCCCCAACGTGACCATTTTTATATTTTTACATATTTTTGACATTTTCTGATTTGTTTGCAGGCGTTGGGCCCTTTGGGCCTGGCTCTTTTTTTTTGTTTTTGCTGATTAACCCCCTATTTTACTTATACGCCCCTGGCCCAGTTTTGTTTTATTTTATTTTTTTATTTCATTTTATTTTCTTAAATATTCTTCCTAATGTTAAAAAATTATAAAAAATATATAAAAAAATAGATTTTTATTTTAACTTAGTTTATTTTATTTTTCTCACAAAAATATTTTTTTTAACTATACTTTATTTATTTTTCACTAACTAGTTTTTGTAAATTTAATTTAAAACTAGGTTATTATTTATTTTCTTGTACACTAATAAAAATATATTTATTTTAATATAAAAAAGGCCAAAAATATTTTACAACACCATATATTATTTTCAAGACAAAAATACAAAAATACTTTTCTTAAACTTAATTTATTAATAGATTTAGGGTTTTATCTAAAATATTTTCTTATTAAATTAGGTTTACTTTTATAATTTTACTTAATTATTTTCTTGTAGTTAATTAGGTTAAACAAAAAAAACTTTTCTCATGAAAAATCAAACAAAAATATCCATTTTCTTTGCATTTACATTCTTGCATATTTATTTTTGTACATTTATTTATTTCAATTATTTTATAAATTCAATATGGTTGTAATAGACTAATTAGGGTTTAAATTCTTGCAATCCCCATTCAATTTGTATACCCCCCCCCCCCCACACAAACGTTGTAATAGCGTAGTAACTTTAAATTTCGCAATTTATCGCTTTCATATATACATTGCTAGTAATTAGGATTTGTATGGAAAGATTAAAATCAATCAAATAGAAAACCCTAATTCAAGACAAAATCAAGCATGAAAATAATACACTCGCACACAAGCACCCCTAGGGTTATCCCACTTGGTTGCCTTATACAAAATGGCCATATTACGCATGTAAGGTGTCTTAGCAAAAACACGCGAATACAAGATCATAGTCCCTCGATGACGCTATCAAAGTTGCCTTACAAATGATCTTAGTCCCTAAAAAAGAATGCTAATATACCTTGAAACATTGTTAATCATGGCTATACGATGACCCACACCCGTCCCGTTTACATCCAAAGATATGGTTGCTTACCAAATCAATGGTAAGACAACAATGTCAAAGGAAAAGAAAATGAACAAGAAAGACATTTGAGTAGGTAGATTGCTCCTAATTACTTGATCCATTTCAAAACAAACATCCTTGCTATTTAAAAAAAACAAACACATACACTTTCAAACATCTTACAAAAATTGAAAACATTTTCAAAAGATCAACATCTTTGTATACATTCTTACGAACGAGAATCATTACAAAGATTGCCTAAACAATGGCCTCTTTACAAAGTACTTTCAAAAACCACACAAAGCACAATTTTAAACAAAAGCAAGTGATCTAGCAAGTAACTAAGAGCCCATGGAAAACCATGGATGAAAAGGGTGCTAATACCTTCCCTTTTCTTAATCTACCCCCCGAACTCAAGAAACAATCTCAAAGGTCTTTCCTGTGCTTTTTTTACCTTTCCTTTTGGATAAAAGAAAAGTCAGTGGCGACTCTTGCTAACTGCAACATTTGCGATCAAACGCAAAACACCCAAGTCAGTTCTCCCACCGTATCACAACTACCAATATGCCCTTCTTCTCTATAATTGAAATAAATCACATCCTTATGTTCACACTCAGATACAACATGTCCGTTCTTACCACAACGGAAACACCTCTTCACTTAAGTAGTGCACACATTACTCTTATGCCCAGGTTTGTAACACTTAAAACAAACCACACCAGCAGGAGCATCTCCCCACTAGTCCTCTGACCCTGAGCAACTTTCTGTTTACCTTTACCAGATGGGGTATCATAAGGCTTACCACGATTCTGTTGGTGCTTACCCCTCTTCTCA
This sequence comes from Vicia faba, assembly GCA_948472305.1. Lineage (NCBI taxonomy): Eukaryota > Viridiplantae > Streptophyta > Magnoliopsida > Fabales > Fabaceae > Vicia > Vicia faba. The sequence continues at coordinate 1,326,415,439 of OX451740.1, forward strand.
CTGATAATCTTGTAATGAGCATTATTAGCCTCCTCACAAATCCTACAACTATCAACTAAATCAGCAAAGACACGGATCTTCTGGTATCCAACTGCCTTCTTGATCTCCGAGCGTAACCCGTTCTCAAACTTGACACACTTCAAAAACTTAACATCTGCATCAACGTAGTGCAGATAAAACTTATCCAACTCATCAAACTTGGCAGCATACTCAACAACTGACATATTCCCTTTATTCAGCTCAAGAAACTCAATCTCTTTCTTACCACATACATCTTCAGGAAATTACTTCCTCAGAAATTCCCTATGGAACACAGCCCAAGTGACATTCTCACCTGCAGCTTCTAACTTCTGACAAGTCTCTAGCCACCAGTCATCAGCCTCGACTGCTAGCATATGAGTACCATATCGAACCTTCTACGCTGGAGTGTAGTCCATCTCACGGAAGATTCTCTCAATCTTTTTCAACCACTCCAATTCTCTGTTAGGATCATACTTTCCCTTGAACGTAGGTGGATTCTCTCTCTGGAAAGTCTCCAAGCTACGAGATCCAGCATTCCCGTCAGTATTCAGCTGATTTTCCATCGCATGAGCTATTGCTTCTAGAGCAGCAGCAAGTGCAACATCATTCCTTCCAGACATCTCAACTTATCACTACAACATAAGCAACGGTTAGAACTCAAATTAACAATACTCGATTATTAGACAACTACGACTCGACAACAAGGTCGGGCCAACCTTTTGCTCTGATACCAACTTTGTAACACCCCAATTCTACCCTGGTGAATTATATAAATAAATCAGAGTTATAAAAATCATTGCATTCATCATAACATCTTTAATTAAATAACTCAACATCTACGCAGCAGAATTCTTAATAACATCTTTATCATTAATACAACAACTTCGAAACAACACAATTTAATAGTAATTAACTTAAAGTTCAACAACTGAATAATCAACAATAAAAAACAACAAGCGTTCATTCCCCCGAATGTTACATATCAGAGCAATGCCACCGACTCGAACTATTGAAGGTATACAACCTTCACTCTCGATTACCTGCACGTTACCAACATAAGGGCAACATTCAAACAGAAAGGGTGAGATATCTAACAATATAATAAAGCATATGATAAATAAGTTAGAATTAAGCGTATTGAAGGTATACAATCGGAATTATTTTATTTAGTGGCATGATAAATAATTGGATTTAATTTGGTAGAATTAAGTTGAGACATTATTTTTTTTATTTAGCTTAATTATGATATTGTGCTTAAATTGTAGTGTTGTGAAGTAATAAGGGGGTATGTCACTTAGGCTCATTTAGATTTATTATGATATAAGTAAAATAATACTATTATATTAGAAATAGAATTAGAGGAGAAGGAGAAGATAGTGTTATCAAGAAAAGAGAAAAAGAAGAGAAAGAGGAATAGGGTTTTGAGAGGAGAAGAAGAACAAGAAGAAGTTGCTACTAGTGCCAAATTCTCAGAAATTCCATTGATGTTTCTTAGAGCTGCATTCAATCCAAGGTAAGGGTGGGATTCTTGCTCTATAATTGGGTATATGATAAATGATATGTGGGGTTGGTTATATGAAATTGACTATAATCGATGAATTGATGCTTTGAATTGTGTGGTAATTGATGTATGTTGATAGCAATGATAAATGAATGTTTGATTGTGTATTATTTCATGAAGTTTGTGTCTTTGGAATTGAAACATAATAGATTTTCGTACTACACTTTACATAATTTGTAAAAACTATTTTTCACAGGGTGTAGCCGATTGCAGCAGAAGAGCAATCGATTTGCACTGCTTAAAAATTGAGATTTTTGCTTCTGTTTCAAGGTACAATCGATTTTCATTGCTTAAAAACATGATTTTTGGCCTCTGGAACAGGGTGTAATCGATTTGCATGTTAGTGCAATCGATTGCTCATTGTTTGACAATATTTTTGAAAACTTAAAAACTCCATAACTTTTGAACCGTAACTCCGTTTGATGCGTTGTTCGAAGCGTTGGAAGGATAATCCGATGGAATATATTTATAAGGAGTAAAATGAAGGATAAGAAGGATAATTTTAGTACCCAAGTTAGGATAGAGTTAGCTTTCCCGCGTTGAATCACCTTGACATTTTGTGGTGATGAAGTATGATGATGGCATGACGATCTTATGATAATGCTTGGTTCATAATAATAACATCAATGATAATGATGATGTAGTATTATAGTATAACAACTTGTAGAAGTTTTGTAATTAGAAATAAGAATTTAGATAAGTAATTAACAGGTATAGTCGAGAATTATCCGAATAATTATGGGCAATATTATGTTGTAGGCCTATGGCCAATGTCGAATACATTGTTGTTGTTGAATATGTTATGATTGATAAGTTGATTAAGTTGTAGGCTTATGCCAATGTTTTCGAATACATTGTTGTTGTTGAATATGTTTTGATTGATAAGTTGATTAAGTTGTAGGCTTATGCCAACATTGTCGAATACATTATTGTTGTTGAATATGTTGTGATTGATAAGTTGATTAAGTTGTAGGCTTATGCCAAAATTGTCGAATACATTGTTGTTGTTGAATATGTTTTGATTGATAAGTTGATTAAGTTGTAGGCTTATGCCAATGTTTTCGAATACATTGTTGTTGTTGAATATGTTATGATTGATAAGTTGATTAAGTTGTAGGCTTATGCCAACATTGTCGAATACATTGTTGTTGTTGAATATGTTGTGATTGATAAGTTGATTAAGTTGTAGGCTTATGCCAACGTTGTCGAATACATTGTTGTTATTGAATATGTTGTGATTGATAAGTTGATTAAGTTGTAGGCTTATGCCAACATTGTCGAATACATTGATGTTGTTGAATATGTTGTGATTGATAAGTTTATTAAGTTGTAGGCCTATGGCCAGTGTTGAAGCGATGATGAGTACCTCTAATTATTGGTATATTGACGATATAGGCGTATGCCTTTGTGACAGTGATTTTTGTTATTGTACGTGATTGTTGCAATCCTTGAGTCACATACATTTGCATTATTAAGTTGGCCTGAATTGGCAAAATATTAAGTTGAAGGCTTATGCCTTGTGCCTCGAGATTACTGACAAATGTTTTTAAGTTGGGAGTTCTGCTCCAATGGTACCACATGCATGTGCGTTATAATTGAGTCGCATTTGATGTTGCATCTTGAGTTGTGGTGAAGATAGATTTGTTGCTGCTTTATGTTGTTGACTTGTTGTAACATGTATCACCTAAAGGTTGTGAAGTAATTGTTATGTCGTGTTGATGTTTTGTTGAGATTAAAGATGTTTGAAAGTTGTTAAGTGGTGATTTTATATGAACTGATTCTGATATATTAATTATCATACATCCAATTATATAGTTCGAAATCTCACCCCTTCTGTTTGAATGTTGCCCTCTATTGGTAACGTGCAGGTAATCAAGAAGGATAGTTGTTACCTCGTTAGTCTGAGTCGGTGTCGTCGCTCTGATACGTAGCACTCGGGGGGATGAACGCTTGATGTTTAGTTGTTGATTATTATTTCTGTTGCTGAATCTTTAAGTTGTTTACATGAAGTAACTGTTGTCTTGAAGTTATTTTAGTTGAATAAAGATGTTAAGTGAATTGAAGTTGAATATGTATATTTCGCTGCTTATCAATAAAGTTGTTTGATTTTAAAGAATAAATCGAGTTGTTATCGATTCATCTGAGCTAAGTGTTATGTATCTATTTTATATGCGATTAAATGAAGTGTGTTTTTGAGTTGAAAATGTAGCATCCTATTTATGTTGAACTCTGATTTTATTATTATCCGCCGGGTAGAAATGGGGTCTTACAGTCGTCACATACTGAAAGAGTTCTGAAATTACAGAAATTTCCATTTTATATGTCGATACATCCATTTTTCAACTCGATACATCTACTAGCTATTTAAGTCTGTAGCCTCTGAGTGGTTCAGGTCGACACATGACATTATTTAAGGTCGACAAGTATGACCTAAACACAAAGTATGTGTCGACACATACAAGTTTGAGGTCGACACATCCTGTTTGATTCGGTCATATTTTAACTTCTTTTTTATTCCAAATTTTCCCTTATTGCCCTAATTGTCCCACAACTATAAATATTCATTCATACATCATTCACAACTTAACGATACCATAAAATTAGCCTACTCTCTTTCTCTCTCTATCTCTCTCTCTCTCTCTCTCTCTCTCTCTCTCTCTCTCTCTCTCTCTCTCTCTCTCTCTCTCTCTCTCTCTCTCTCTCTCTTCTTCTTCTTCTTCTTCTTCTTTAACCTTTCAATCTATGCATACACATCAACAGTACATTATGATGATGTTCCATCGGGGTGCCATCTAGATGAAGAATTATGGATTTCCAATTGTTATTTGGGTTGATATTTTGTAGGGGTTTTCATCCAGAAAAACCATCGGGTTTGTCCTCCAAAATCATTTGCTGAATTGGGAGTTTTTGTGCAAGATCGTGCGAAGGATCGTCCATGTGAAAAATCCCTTGGAGTGTTTGAAATATTTTCAAGGAACCTTAGATGGTTAAAATCTTTTTAAGGAAGTATAAAGAATTGGATGATAGAAACTGTGATCTTGTGGTGACAATTTGCAATCAGATTTACTCGAGTGAAAAATCCCTTGGAGTGTTTGAAATCTTTGCAATGAACCTTGGGGTGTTTGAAATCATTATAAGGAAGTAGTTTAAGCAGAGAATAGGTTGCATATATTGTTCTTGGTCTTGTTGAAGATCAAAATAAGAGAAGGGGTTGAATCAACATCAAATAGTTATGATTTGTCGTATTTCTCTTGAAAACTTCTCTTGTAACTATACTTTTGCAAAGTAAGAAATTATCCTAATTCTAAATTTGTAATTGGGGGAGATGTAGCCATAGCAAGGACGATTGGTGAACTTCCTAAACAAATCCTTGTGTCTCTTTTCTTTTACTGCTTTACTTACTTTAATCTTCATACATCGATTTGTCAAATAACATTGAGTAATTTATCGACGCGTAGGAATTTTCTGAAACTATTTTTGCTTTGAATTGTGTGTTAAGTTTCTTATAATCACTTTTGATTATAGGTGCTTTTTCATATCAACACAACATAAAGGAAAATTCTGAAACTTTGATTGCACGTCAAGTGTTTGACAAATTGTTTAGCTTATTTAATTCAAAGTAAAATTGCAATGTTCTATCTCTTACTTTCATTTACTCTCTATATGCAATGTGTTGAATGTGTTGTTTGATTGATTGACTCGTATAGAATTTCCCTTTGATTATTAAAGTTTAAATTACCTTGTTGAATATTAAACGGTTAATTAAGATATTATTATGTTGATTGATATTATCATTATGATTAATTCCATATGGCTCGTGCAGCATATCTGAGGTTCCAATAACTAGGTTCGTTTAGACTACTATATTAATCTAGGCCAAAATCCATCCGCTCAACATTGTTTTTCAAATAAGTTTTAAATAAGATTTTTGAAAGGTAAATTTTATTTGGGGATCTATTCACCCCCCCCCCCTCTAGATCTGGTGCCGTAGTCTAACAATTTTAACTTCCTGAAGTATAGTCTTATATTTTTTCAAATATTTACAATTTACCCTTAGAAGTCTTTGATCTTATGCTAACTCTTCAATCTAATAGGCATTGTTTGAAAATAATTGGGTAACTTGGAATGAACCTTCCCAATTTTGAGGACCATTTACCTAATGTTATATCCTTTCGATCCATAGGCAGGATTACTTTCCACACCAAGTCTCCAATAAAAGACACTTTGAATTTTACCTTTTTATTATACACCTCCTGTGATACAGTGGGAGAACTGACTTGGGTGTTTTGTGTTTGATCGCAAATGTTGCAATTAGCAAGAGTCGCCGCCGACTTTTCTTTTATCCAAAAAGAAAGGTGAAAAAGCACAGGAAAGACCTTTGAGATTGTTTCTTGAGTTCGGGGGGTAGATTATGAAAAGGGAAGGTATTAGCACCCTTTTCACCCATGGTTTTCCATGGGCTCTTAGTTACTTGCTAGATCACTTGCTTTTGTTTGACATTGTGCTTTGTGTGGTTTTTTGAAAGTATTTTGAAAAGGCGCCATCGTTTAGGCAATCTTTGTAATGATTCTCGTTCATAAGAAGGTATACAAAGATGTTGATCTTTTGAAAATGTTTTCAAGTTTGAAAGGTGTTTTTGAAAGTGTAGGTGATTATTTTTGGAAATATCAAGGATGTTTGTTTTAAAATGGAGCAAGTAATTAGGAGCAATCTACCTACTCAAATGTCTTTCTTGTTCATTTTATTTTCCTTTAACATTGTTATCTTATCATTGATTTGGTAAGCAACCCTATCTTTGGAAGCAAGCGGGACGGGCGTGGGTCATCGTATAGCCATGATTAGCAATGTTGCAAGGTATCTTAGCATTCTTTTTTGAGGGACTAAGATCATTTGTAAGGCAACTTAGATAGCGTCATCGAGGGACTATGATCTTGTATTTGCTCGTCTTTGCTAAGATACCTCACATGCGTAATATGGTCATTTTTGTAAGGCAACCAAGTGGAGTTAACCTTAAGGGTGCATGTGCGGATAGTGTGTTTGATTTGCATGCATTTAATCTTCGATTAGGGTTATCTACTTGTTGATTTTATCTTTTCATACACACCCTAGTTACTAACATTTGTATTTGAAAGCGATAAATTGCGGAAATATAAAGTCCTACGCTATTATATCATTTGGGGATGGAGGTACAATTTACAAATGGGGGTGAAATAGGAACTTAAATATTACAACCATATCGAATAACAATGAAGGAAATGTAAAAACAGTGTAAAAAGAAGTAAAAATTACATTTTGAACTATTATGTATCGACACAAACTCCTATGCATCGACAGATAACTTTCCTTGCCCATGTATTGCCAAATCAAATCAGTATGAGTCGATACATAATGGTATGTGTCAACTCATACACTGCATGTATCGACTCATACGTGCTTTGTGTCGACTCATACATTGTTTTTTCCTTCTGTTTTGGGCCTGTAAAGCATTATGTATCGACTCATAAGGCTATGTGTCGACACATACATTGTTTTTCCTTCTGTTTTGGTCCTGTGAAGCAGTATGTATCGACTCATAAGGCTATGTGTCAACTCATACTGTCATTTTTTCTACTTCAACATTGTCTTGCTGCATACATGGGTTAGTTTTCAACACATAATGAAAAGAATAGAATATAAACAAAAGGTTAGCTTTAAGGAAAATGGTTACTACATTTTGTCTTCAAAAATGAATTACTAAAGTCAAGAAACTTACCTTGGAGTTGGATCTTTATACTCTGAATTTGAGTTGTTGTCTTGACTGTTATTGAAATTGGAAGAGAAAACAGAGGTGTTGTAGAAGCTTGTTCTTGAGTTTGAACAATTTCTAGGTGATGTATGTGAAGTGTTTAGATGGTTGGACAAAATTTGCAAGGTATGAGAGGTTCAAAGGTTCGGACTTTAAAACTCAAGAGTGGAAGTTTTGTGGACTGTTATGGCTTTTGTGAATATGAGATTTTGAGGGTTTACTAATAAAACTTATGGATTTTCTCTCTATTTTTATAACCTTTTTCCCAACCTTTTTTCAACCTCTTTCTCTTGCAAATTCTTCTTCTATTTATAGGAAAGGGGTTTGTGCATATGATCTGATTAGGTTTATAAGACAACATGTTATGCTTTGGTTGGATTACAAAGATCAAACTAAGTCAAGTACTCCATAGTCCCAAGATGAAGTACCAAAGTTACTGGTATTGAGGAGCTACTTCCCATGATTTATGGTGAAGTATAATTAGCAACCAGCAAGGTATGGGCTCAAGACAAACTTTGTACAAAAAGCTTGCTTCTCAAGAATAGCAATGGTGCCTTTATGCCATAAATGGGAAGATCTTTTGGACAATGGTTTAAACACTTGGGTAATAGCTCAATAGTGGGTTTAAGCATTAAATTATAATGAGATTTGCAAGTAAAGAAGCCTGCAACATAAGATTATGCAGCAAATCATGAGAGTTTTGTTATGTGTTCTTCACTTAGAATGACTTGCAATTCAAAGATGGATGGGTACCTTCAAGCCCTTGAATATCCTAGCTCAAGTATGATACATTTATTCTCTTGGATGTTTTGGAAAGGTTGAAACATCCTATATAAATTTCATGTTGGCCATTTTGACAAAATCATCTTAGAACTATGTGAAAAAATGCCAAGAAGTTGGGGTAAAATCATGACCAAAATCTCTTGAAAATTTCTCTAAGTGTTAAATGAAAATGTCACGACTTCATGAATTTGTAACTTGAGATCCCATCATATTTAGGAGAAGCTGTGTAAAGCAATGTTGTAGATATCATGGGGATCTACAACTTTCATGTTGAAAGTTTCTTTTGAATCATCTTGCATCATGATGAAAGAATGGAATGAAGTGATGAAATTATCATGTATAAAAACACTTAGAAAATTTCTAAGTCTTGGAAATCTTGACTTTTCAAGTTGACTTTTTACTTTCTTGACTTTCTTGATGATCAAGCTTGATATTCTTGCATGTCTTGATGAAATTTGATCTTTGGAATGTAATGTTGACCAAAAAGTCAAAATTTGACTTTCTAATATGCAATTGACCATTTTTCCCTTGTGTTAATTCCAAGCCTAAATTGATGTATGAGTGCTGTAAACTTGACATCATAGAAGATCTTGTGAGAGAATCCTTGAGAAATGAGAGGGAAAATTTTGGGGTACAACAGCTGCCCCTGTTCAATCTTCTTAAACCTGAAGAGTTAGATTGGTGAGTCCGCCATTCGTGACTTAAAGGTGAAAGATGATTGAACACTAGAGTGCCCAGAAATTTGCACTCGAAGATGGATGGTAAATGGGCTTATAGATGCCATTTAGAGGAAAGTTGATAAACATTAGAAGAAATATCAACACAAATCTCTTGTTGATTTATACTAAAACTTGATGTCTTACCTGTGAGAAAAAGAGTTAGTAAAATGCAGATGTATGCATGATGTTCACCAGATGTGGTAATATGCTAAATGCATAGGGTATGTGCATGCTATGATGTATGAATGTGAGATGTATGTTTCTGTCCGGGAAAATAAATCCCTGACTGCTGCTATGGAAATTCTGGGAGGTTGAATCCCTGATTGCCCTTGGGGATGGAGAATATGCATATGTTCAAACTTTGTTGAAAGGATGCTTTCGCTGGGGAATATCTCTTGAATGTCAACTGTTATCTGGTTGGATCCAGGCTTCACAATTTGTTGAGGATGAAGTAGTCAACTACTATCTGGTCAGATCCAGGCTTCACGGTAACTTATTGGGGGAAGAGACGAATTAACTGTTATCTGGTCAGATTCTAGGCTTTATAGAAAATTTCTTGAAATTGAATAATTAACTGGTCGGATCCAGGCTTCACAACAACTTGTTGGGGATACAGAGGTTAACTGTTATCTGGTCAGATCCAGGCTTCGCAGTAACTTGAAGTGGTAACTACTATCTGGTCGGATCCAGGTTTCATGGTTTTTGGAAAGTTGTGCTATTATCTGGTCGGGTCCAGGCTTTATAGTGCATCTCTGAGGATCATAGTTAATTGTTATCTGGTCGGGCTCCAGGCTTCACAATAAACTGTTTGAAAAACTATTATCTGGTCGGGTCCAGGCTTTGTAGATTTCTGAGGTTGATGAGGTCAATTGCTATTTGGTCGGGTCCAAGCTTCACAATAAACTGTTTGGGGATTTAGTTGTTATCTGGTCGGATCCAGGCTTTACAATAACTTGCTTGAAAAGATGAAGTTGAGAACTGTTATCTGGTCGGATCCAGGTTTCACAGTAATTTGTTGGGGCAGAGGCAAACTCTACTAGGGAAAAGAAGTTAAACCTTAGTCGGATTGAGTCCAGGTTCTTCTATATCTTTGGAGAGTTGGGCTACTATCTGGTCGGGTTTAGGTTTCATAGCATCTTGAAATTGAGATCAACTGTTATCTGGTCGTGTCCAGGTTTCAGATACTCAAACTGTTATCTGGTTGAGTCCAGGTTTCAGCAACTTGAAGAAGTCAAACTATTATCTGGTCGGGTCCAGGCTTCAGTAATAACTTGAAAATTATGCTAATATCTGGTCAGATCGAAGCTTCATAGTATATTTTTTTGGAAATAGTAAAGACTTTGCTGACGGCTTTACTGGGGATCAAGGGTTGTGGCCCTATGATTTGCAATAATCTGAAAGAAAATTCAAACTGGAGAGTGTAGACTCAATCGGGTAGGGCAGACTCAACTTGGGGAGGATACACTCAACTGGAGAGGATAAACTCCGCTTGGGGATAATAGCCTTGGTCGGGGAAGATATGCTTAACTGGGGAAGATAGGCATCAGTTGGGGAACTTCACAGTGTCTTGATTGTTGTATGTTAAGGAAATTTGACTCAGCTGGGGAGTTTTGTGGTTCCTCGATTATTGTTGGGGGAAACAAAACCTGTTGGGGATAATAAACCTTGTTGAGGAGGTGAGTTTCCTTTAGGAAGAGACCCTACGAGGTTTCAATTTGTAAAAATTGACTTAGCTGGAGAGAAAGCGGCCAAGAGGTTGAGACTCTGGTCGGGGATTATCCTATGCAAAGAGACTTTGTGGGCAACTCTGTTGAGGAAAGGTTTATCGTAGCCATCCTTGTGGAGATAACGATAATGATAATTCTGTGGGGATATTTCATATTTATTAAAGATATGCTTGCTGATGCTTAGCAGGACACATGTGCCAAACAATTTTAATTATATTCATATGCATATGTTCATTCAATTTTAGTCATTGGACAAATTTGCATTCAAAATAAAGACAGAAATTTTGCACTTCAAAGTATATTTGTATTGATATTTTGCCCATAAATAGGCGTTTTTGTACAGAGAGACGGAGATCCTAGTAAGAGGAAATCTTTGAAAGGAAAATGAAAATTTAGAATGAAAACAAATAGCCATGTGAAATGATCTCATTGCCTTCCAACTCTACTATTGCCCCAATGTCTTCGAATGTCCCTTGCCATTAATAGAAGTTGATTGGATTAATCTTGGACCGTTTGAACTTGGACCTTGGTAATAAAATTGACTGTGTTGATTCCATGGGACATAGTCACACGCTTTTAATCCTTAACTTTTTCCTGGACCGCCCTTTCAGGTTTTCACCACCAGGATACCCTTTTTTACCTAAGTCTCCCTTTCGGGTTTTCAACTTGCCGGGTGTACAATCTTTTGCATATATCCCTAATTTTTGCCCAAACTTTTGGTTTGCCGGGATGCCCTTATTTTGCTTAGGTGTATCAACCTAACGGGTCTCTCATGTGTAGTATTTTTTAACTATGTCCGCATTTATGGGATGTGGGGAATCCTCGCCATCCATGGTAGTCAACATCATAGCACCGCCAGAGAAAACTCTCTTGACAACAAATGGTCCTTCATAGGTGGGAGTCCATTTGCCTCTGGGGTCGCCTTGTGGTAAAATGATGCGTTTTATCACCAAGTCACCAACTTGATATACTCGAGGCTTGACCTTTTTGTTGAAAGTCTTGATCATCCGTTTTTGATACGTCTGACCATGGTAAACAGCAGCTAATCTTTTTTCGTCAATCAGGTCCAACTGATCCAATCTCGTTTGAATCCACTCGTCTTCGCCTAGGCCTGCCACATTCATAATCCTTAGCGAGGGGTTCTGAAATTCTACTGGTAAAACAACTTCCATGCCATAAACTAAGGAAAAGGGAGTTGCCCCAGTTGAGGTTCTAGCTGAAGTACGGTAGCCATGTAGAGCAAACGACAACATCTCATGCCAATCCTTATAGGTTACTACCATCTTCTGCACAATCTTCTTGATATTTTTGCTGGCCGCTTCGACTGCGCCAATCATTTTTGGTCTATATGGAGAATGTTGTACCCCAAAATTTTCCCTCCCATATTCTTCAAGATTTGCCAAGATCAAGGTTCAAAATCTCCCAAGGGTTGCACAGACCAATTGCCTCCTAATAGTCAAAAATTAGGGTTTTGGAGCTGGCAAAGAAATGGAAGTTTCCAAGGGTCCAAACAAGTCCCATATGCCTACATACATTGTCAAGCATCCATATGCCAAGTTTCAAGACTCACAGCATCAAATTGCACAGTCAAAAACCCTAAATGCTTCACAGTCAACTGTAGGGGCAAAATGGTCATTTGACAGTCAAAAGTCAAAATTTTTGGTCAACATCTTATTTTGAAGCCACAAACATCATTTGATCAATTCTTGATCATGATTCTCAAAGCATGGCTCAAAAAGTCTCAAGAGGCAAAAGTTTCTATTTTTGGACAGTTGAAAAAGTCAACTGCAAATTGACCAAGGCATAACTTCTACATGGTTTATCAGAAAAATTCCATCCAAAGCTCATTTTGAAGAGAATGACATTTCCTACAACTCATCTTCACACTTCAAGTCCAAGAAATTCTCTCACAAAAAGTTATCAATCTCAACATTATAGGTCATTTTCAAAAGTCAACAAAAAGGCACTTCAAGTCAAAGACCATAACTTGCGATTGGTAAATCAAAATTACATGGGACCAAAGACATTGGTTAGAGGACTTCAAGACCTTTCCAAAATGTCCAAGAACATGATCAAAGCTTAAAAATTGAGCAAGATATGCCTTGTAGAAGTTGGGAAATTTTTGGGAATTTTGAAAAGTCAACTTTGCACAAAAGCATCAAAAATGCTAATGGGCCTCAATTTCTTTCATGAATCATACACAAAAGCTGCGCAGAAACACCAAGAACAACATTACATTTTTTTGACAAAAAGTTGAAAACTGTTTTGATACCTAGAGCTCGTTTCAAGGTTCCAAAAGGATTCCAAAACATTGCTGGACCATCAAGGAACGTGTTGCAATCAAGAACACATCTCCTGACCTCAAGAATTGGTAGAACCACGTTGCACTTTTGATGAACTTTTCAATTATCGTGTTTTAATTTCCAGGCATTGTCCATGCATTTTAACTGTTGATTTTATACTAACAATGACATTCTGAAGCTAATGGTACTACTCAATTGAAGTATGGCTTCCTAAATAAGAATCCACCATTAACGTCCTCTAGGGTTTTAGAGCTCCAGATTTGGGGTTTTACACATATGGTAAAATCAGGCCTTCAAACTGGTACCAATGGATTCGTGACATCCAAACGAAGCTAACTCACCCATCGCGCCCTTTTTATGCTTGCCTATATCCTATTCGCTATTTTTTCAGGTTGGGCTTAGTGGGGGTTTAAAACCCTCACTATTTGGTGTTATTTGCAGAAACAAAAGGAAGACGATGCTAGCGTGTCCAAGCATGACTGGATGATTCAAATATTGGCGCGTGATTTCTTGCTTTATGCCACTAGCGCTTGTTTTCTATTATATTATTTACGTCCTATTATAACAACAAAGAGACTCAATAGCCTGGATGGTTGATTAGCTGGCTTGCAGGTACTGGGACCTGGGTTCGATTCCCAGGTCCCCTTATATATTTCATAATTTTTCCATTAACATGCTTCCATGCAGCGTTCGTTCAAAAGACCACCATACAACCCCACCTCCTAGCTTGCCACGCGCCCAGAAGCTCCAATCTGAAGGCCACCAAAGAGGCTTACCATGCACGCCAGTCAATGGATCCACACGCAAGTTGGAAAGTCAATGCAGGCCTTGCATCCTTGGGCCAAAATTCTCACAAAAAACCTCCCTTTGGGGTCTGAATACCCCCCATGGTTTGTTCAATTTTCAATTTTTATTTATTTTTCCTTTTATTCTTTTAATTGTTTTTTTTAATTAGTTGTTTCCTTTAAATTGCACAAAATAATTTTCACAATAATAAATACAGAAAAAATACAAAAAATGTTTTATTGTTATTAACATTAATTTCACCATTATTTTTTGTAAAATAAAACTTCAAATCACAAATTTAGTAAAATTAAGTTTTTAATTTTAATCTTTTCTTAAATAACTAAAATATGTAGAAATTAGGTTTTTAGCATTTTTATCCTTTTTCTTAATAAATAATTTCTTCTTCTTATTATTATTATAAATTATTAATTATTTTGTAAATACCCATGTAATTAATTAAATAGTGTAAATTAGGTTAAAACTTGAATATTTTTCTTTAACAATTAAAAATAATTTAGAACTAGGGTTTCATTTAACTTCCAATTTTAATTAATTTCCTTTATTTTCATTAAATACAAAAAACATAAAAAACAATTCCTTTTCTTAATTTAATAATTAATTAACTTTTAATTTCAATTTAATTACAAAAGGGTCCAACGCCCTCGAACGTTCCATTTTTTATTCTTTTCGCGCATTTATTCTTATTTTACTTTTTAATATTATGTAATTGCTCAAGCCTTGTAATAGTAATTAGGAAATTTATTTACTTTCCGCATTTTATTAAAAAAAACGGGTCTTTGTTAATTTGGCGATGTATAGACCCGCGCCTTGTAATAGCGTAGGACTTTATTTTCCGCACTTTAATTTCCGCACTCTTAAACTGTTAAAACTTTGCATGAAAGAATGAATGGCCTAAATTAAAAACAATGCGTAGCTCACCAAAGGCATGATAAAAGACAAATATTAACTGAAAACAATACACAAATTCACACACCACTCTTAGGGTACGCCTCACTCTTGCCTTGCCCTCGAAACGTGGTCGTCGAGTATAGGACGTTTTAGTAAGTCCTTATGTCCATGACCCATGGCATAAGGGTAACTTCTAAGGTGTCCTACTGTTGCTCTGGTGACCACACTGTCCCTAAAAACGAATTGACCCGAACACCTCCAACGGTGGTGCTACCTACCTCTCAATGGTGGGATGGCACTACCTTAAGGACATTTACACAACTTAATTCCTTAGGGTAGGTAGATGACTCATAGATACTTGCTCTAAAAAACAAATCAAAACTCTTTTCACACCGACACTTTCAAAAAAGCTTTCAAAACAATTTTTCAAACACTCTTGAGGACTGATATAAGAGTCGATCTGAAATCTTTAAAATGAAACTTTTTCAAACTCACTCACAATTGAAAAGCAAACACTTTTGAAAACACAATGAGCAAGTATCTAAGAGCCTATGGATAACCATGGATAGAAAGGGTGCTAACACCTTCCCTTTCTATAAATCTACCTCCCGAACCGAGAAACTATCTCATAAGGAATTTTGTTGTGCTTTTGTCCTGTCCATGTTGGAGAAAATAAAAGACGGTGGCGACTCTTGCTTCCACGACATTTCGCGAACCAGCTTTAAAACAGTCAGTTCCAGATCCACCGATCACAGAACTGTCGACTCTGCTGGGGACAACTTAAAGTGAGGTGTACCTTAGGATAGATCACTTGTGTTTTCAATTGCCTGAATTGTTTGCTTTAAATTATGGGCCTGTTTTGGGAGTTCTATAGATCCTAACCCGGATCTGGGGATACCTTCTTAGAAAGTAGCAACAAGGCTGTGAGGGAACTGTGCAGGGTATACCGACATGGTTGAAGCAGTCTGCTACGTTGATGTGGCACTTTGGTGTGTACCGGTAACCCTTGAGTTCAGTCAAGGAGAGTACGGGGCCTCCGCGTGGTGTCGTGAAGCATCAACTGACCTTAGGAACCTTAATTGAACCATCTTGGCCTCTTTAGGGTAGTGAGATAACTGACTTTGGTGCAGTCCAAGGTTGGTTGATACTCGATACTACACTCAATTGAGGGTTGTTTTCTTGGAATATTTCGGTCGCCAGTTCAGTGGCTAAATTGAAACGATGAACAATGAAAGCAATCCAGTGATATTGGGACCCTTAGAACCCGGTTACTTCTGATAGGACAGGTTGAGCCCACCAACTTCAAGAGGGTAATACCTAGACCCCATGCTGGCCTAAACTCTAAGGGCTGTGGTGTAACTTGTGTGCCTTACCATGTTTGCTCTTTTGTGGTGTGTTTAATCATAGCATCATAACATCATACAACATCATATGCATTGACTAACCATTTCAGGGGTTCGAATCTTCATCTTTGTTCTTGTTTTGTAGGACATGGAAATTGTTCGCAGAAAGACAATTCAGATCAGCCTTGTAAGGATCCCTCCTCAGCTTAAGAAGCTTATATCCAGGATTCCCGAGAGCTCTTATTTCAGTGAGAGGCATGGAAGACTCATCAGCTTGGTCAACACCAACATTGAGGAAGATATGATAAAGGTCATGTTCCAGTTCTTTGACCCTCTGCACCACTGTTTTACTTTCCTGGATTATCAACTGGTGCCTACATTGGAAGAGTTCTCCCGGCTTCTGAAGATCCCTATCCTTGATCAACTACCCTACAAAGGTACGGAAAAGGAACCCAAACTTGAAGAGATTGCTAAAGCCTTACGCCTACAACCATCTGACCTCAAGGGACATTGGGAAGTCAGAAGTGGTATCAAAGGGTTCTTAGCCAGGTTTCTGTTTGAGAAGGCCCAAGAATGTTGGAACTCCCTTGACCTACAAGCTTTTGAAGAAGTTGTGGCCCTCCTTGTCTATGGTTTGGTGTTGTTCCCTAATCCAGATCAGCTTATAGATACCAGTGCAGTCCAGATCTTTATGTCCAGGAACCCTATACCTACATTGCTTGGGGACATCCTTCAATCATGTTACACTCGAACCATGAGAAAAAGAGGTGTTCTTATATGCTGTACTCCTCTCCTGGGAAGGTGGTTTATTTCGCACCTTCCACAATCAGTTTTGAAGAACGAGCGGGGTTTGAGATGGTCACAATGATTGATGACTCTTACACATGCTGATATACATTGGTGCTCTCGGTCCAGATAGGATGTCACTATCATTGATCGTTGCGGGGAGTACCCTAATGTTCCTTTACTTGGAATCAGAGGAGGTATTACTTACAACCCGTGTCTGGCTTGGAGACAGTTTGGTTATGCTCGGAGGGATGGCCCTCATGACATGTTAATTCCTGACATAGTTTTTGACTTCGACAAAGATGCACAAGGACTTCGCCAGAGATTTATCAGAGCTTGGAGGATGCCCAGCAAGATAGACAGCAAGACATTGGGGCACAGGAATTCCATCCTGTTGGAGCCTTATCTCAAGTGGGTACGCGCCCGCTCCCAGAAGTTAGTAATGCCATATCCTCATGTTCTCCCGGTGATCAAAGAGCCAGTATTGGAAGGAGAGGTATCCTACACCATTCAACATCCTGACATGCCCACATCCTGGGAAGAAATGAAGAAGAGTTGGATCCAACTTAAGGAAGAACGGAATTCTCTTGAGTCCAGTCTACATGCTAGTGAAAAGAAGGTCTTGGAGCTCACCCGCCTACTGCACGAGGAAAGGAATCTCAACACTTACATTGCTCCGAAGAGGATACGTAGTGTCTTTTGGGATTGATTTGCTTTGTAATATTTGCCCATGAGGCTTTGATGTATTGAACAATTATTTCTTAATGATAACGTGTGTTCCTTTTTGTCTACAACAAATTTGAACTTTCGAACCCTTGAATGCATTGCATAAACACATATCATTCATCATGTGCATCACAGGAACTCTTCTTTTCAGGTTGCTTAATGTTCTTCGCTGTTTATTTCAGCATCATGAACCCTGAATCATCTACCGAGCAGTCTATCAAGGCCCTTCAGGCTCAGAATGCCAAATTTCAAGAGCTGATCATGAGTTTGGCCCAAGGTCAAGAGGAGCTGAAGGCTCTGCTGGTTAAGAAGAAGAAGAAGAAGAGAACTGTTCTATTCAACACGGGCCGGAGGTTTGGTAACACACTGCAGAATGAGGAAGCTGGTTCTTCTGTAGGCAAAGGTAGTCCCCAGGGGGGGAGGGCTCCAAGTCCGGTGGTCTCTGACAACGAGACTGATTTTAATGAGGAACAGTATCCTCCAGCTGAAGACAGGTACAAGCAGTTGGAAGACCGTCTGAATGCCATGGAAATTCAACAAGTGCCTGGGTTGGATTTCAGAGACTTGGGTTTATCTTCTGGCGTGATCATCCCGCACAAGTTTAAAGCACCATCTTTCGTAAAGTATGACGGGGCGTCTTGCCCTAAGCTACATCTCAGATCTTATATGCGGAAGATTCAGCCGTATACAGTGGACAAGAATTTGTGGATCCACTTCTTCCAGGAGAGTCTTTCAGGGACTCATCTCGAATGGTTCTATCAGCTGGATGGAACCAAGGTTCATAACTGGGAGGAGTTGGCTATTGCTTTTTACAAGCAGTATCAATATAATGCCGACCTCGCTCCTACACGTACCCAACTCTAGGGTATGTCGCTAGGATCAGGAGAAGGTTTTAAAGAGTATGCGCAGAAGTGGAGGGACCTGGCTGGCAGGGTGCAGCCACCGTTAGCAGACCGTGAGCTAGTGGATATGTTCTTGGGGACCCTATCCGGGCCATTCTTCAATCATCTCATCGGTAATTCATCTGCAGGGTTCACAGATCTCATCCTGACCGGGGAAAGGATAGAGGCTGGCATGAAATCAGGTAAAATTCAGAAAGGTGCGTCCTCAAGTTCTGAGAAGAAGCCTTTCAAAAAGGAGGCCAGTGCTGTGTATGGGCCAGGAGGCAAGACAAACCAGAGCGCCGCCAAACTGTCAACGCGGTGGTAATTGCTAAGCCTGATGCCGCTCCTCAGCAAGCTAATCAACCAAAGGGTGAGAGACCCAGAAGAGAATTCACTCGGCTAAGTATGACCTTGTCACAAATTTTGCCGCAACTGCTATCGACCAACTTGGTGACCGTCAGAGAGGCTCCGAAGGTTGTGAATACTGCATCTCCTAAATATAATCCAAATGCCCGCTGTGCTTATCACTCCGATAGCCCGGGGCATTCTACTGATAATTGCTGGGCCCTAAGGAATAAGGTTCAAGACCTTATTGATGCAAAGGAAATACAATTTGAGGCGCCTGAGAGGCCAAATGTTGTGACTGCTCCTATGCCCCAGCATGGAGTAAATGCCGTTGATGAAGACTTGTATGCCGTTTCTGTGAATGATGTAGCTACCCCTCTGTGGACTGTTAAGAGGAACCTGCTGCTGGCCGGTTTATTTCCGGGTTGTGGCAAGGGTTGCCTTCTGTGTGTTGTTACCCCTGCTGGTTGTCCGTTGCTGAAGTTAGGCATCCAAAGCCTGATGGACAGCAAAGAGATTCTGTTCAAGAAGACCGATGTTCCTTGTGTTCCCGCTGAAGAAGTATCTGTCGTTACAATTTTCAACAATCCAATCAAGGCTCCCCCGAGGAAGCCAGTCAAGATCATGTTTGTCGCACCCATTATTATTACTGTTCCGGGGCCCCTCCCCTATGAGTCTGATAAAGTTGTCCCATGGCACTATGGGGCAGATGTGTATGTACTTGGAATAAAGCAAAAGTTCAACACCGGTACCAGTATCAGTAACATCACTGGTCCAGCTAAAGTTACCCGCAGTGGCAGGCTCTTCTCGCCTGACATTGCGCCACCAGTTATCCGAAGACCTCTCATTATAACACCTGCAAGTGCGCTTGTTTCCACTTCTGATCAAGTTGCTTCCCCTGCTGCCGAGTCATCTAATACTCAGGGCAAAGGGATTGATGATGTGCCTGCCCGGATGGAGGCATCGAAGACTGTCAATATTGAAGCCTCTCAGCAAGAGATGGAGGAAATTCTTAAGATAATCAAGAAGAGTGACTTCAACGTCGTTGAACAGCTGGGGAATACCCCCTCCAAGATCTCTATGCTCTCATTGCTGCTGTGCTCAGAGGCCCATGCCAAGGCCCTGATTTCCTTTCTGAAGACGGCCCATGTGCCACAAGAGACCTCTGCAGATCAATTCACTGACTGTGTGGCCAATTTGACAGCTGACAATGGTTTAGGTTTCTCGGATGCTGATCTTACCGCCAAAGGAAAAAACCACAATGATGCCCTGCATGTCTCCATTGAATGCAGGGGCACTACTCTTGCGCACGTGTTGGTGGATACTGGTTCTTCCCTGAATGTGTTGCCCAAGAAGGCCTTAGACAGGCTGGATTGTGAGGGTCTGGAGTTGAAACCTAGTAACATCATTTTCCGAGCCTTTGACGGGTCAAAGAGGATGGTTCATGGAGAGGTAGATATCCCGATTCGTGTGGGTTCTCAAGTTTTTGACTCAACGTTCTATGTGATGGACATTCGTCCATCTTATTCCTGTTTGCTGGGTCAACCTTGGATTCACAAAGCTGGGGCAGTGACTTCCACTCTACACCAGAAGCTCAAGTATCCTGTCAGAGGGAAGATTGTTATTGTGCAGGGGGAGGAAGAATACATGGTTAGTCATCTGAATTCATTCCGGTATATTGAGATGGACGGGGAGTTTATTGAAACCCCCTTTCAACATTTTGAAGAGGTACCTCCAACATTGGCGTCAGCTGAGACGGTAATTGAAGAAGACTTTCCTTTGAAGATGGCTTCCTTGAAGGACGCCCGGGCTGTAATCGAGAAAGGTGAATGTGCTAACTCGGGCAGGCTCCCTGATTTCACTCCTAAAACTGACAAATTTGGGTTGGGTTTTACTGCAGAGGCTCAGAGGGATGTGCGCAAAGCTAGGATCGGAAGACCTCCTGTGCTCATCACCAATCCAGGAGTGAATGCTATTGGGGATGAAGACGAAGTGGAGGAATCGGAGTTCGATAGCTGGATCTACCCGACGACCGACGGTGGACTGACCAATTGGACCGCAAAAGATCATATACCTGTTACTTTTGTTACGCAGTAATGAATTCCTTTGTTTTTGTTATTTGTAATAAACAATGAATTGAAACTTTATGGCCCGGTGTCTTACCCGGGGCATCGTGGCTTCATTTGTGAGGGCTTATTACTTGTCATCTCCATATATCATGAATAAAGACTTTGGACGTTTCTTCGCATTTCAAATCTTGTGCTCCCTTTCTTTCTTTCTTTCTTTATATATTGCAAAACAGCTATATTTACACACACTCACCTATACAGGTTTCAATCCACTCGGGATCTCACTGGTAACGACTCTGCTACTGCCAGTTATGACTTCGAAAATCCGATCAACTTAGCCGAAGACGAAGGTGAAGATGATTGCGAAGTTCCTGGCGAGCTTGCAAGACTGTTACTCCAGGAAGAGAGGGCAATTCAGCCACATGAAGAGCCAGTGGAAACGATAAATCTGGGTACTGAGGCAGATAGAAAGGAAGTTAAGATTGGTGCCAATCTGGAGCTCAGCGTGAAGCAACAGTTGATTCAAATGTTGCATGATTATGTGGAGATCTTTGCCTGGTCTTACGAAGACATGCCTGGGTTGGATACCGACATTGTGGTCCATCATTTGCCTACCAAGGAAGACTGCCCTCCGGTTAAGCAAAAGGTCTGCCGTATGCGTCCATAAATGTCCGAGAAGATCAAAGCTGAGGTTATGAAGCAATTCGATACCGAGTTTCTTGCAGTGACTTCTTACCCTCAGTGGGTTGCCAATGTGGTGCCGGTGCCGAAGAAAGATGGTAAGGTCAGAATGTGTGTCGACTACAGGGACCTGAACAGGGCCAGCCCCAAGGATGATTTCCCTCTACCTCACATCGACGTTCTTGTTGACAATACTGCTCAGCACAAGGTGTTCTCCTTTATGGATGGTTTTTCAGGGTACAATCAGATCAAGATGGCACCTGAAGACATGGAAAAGACTACCTTTGTTACTTAGTGGGGCACCTTCTGTTACAAGGTCATGTCGTTCGGGTTGAAAAATGCTGGGGCAACCTACCAACGTGCCATGGTTGCTTTATTTCATGATATGATCCATCATGAGATTGAAGTGTATGTCGATGATATGATTGCAAGGTCCCAAACTGAGGAGGAACACCTTGACCATCTGCAGAAACTGTTTGACCGTTTGAAACTGTACAAGTTGAGGTTGAACCCGAACAAGTGCACCTTCGGGGTAAGATCTGGAAAGTTGCTAGGCTTCGTCGTAAGTGACAAGGGTATTCAAGTGGACCCTGCCAAGGTCAAAGCCATTCAAGAGATGCCAGTTCCTAAGACGGAGAAAGAGGTCAGAGGCTTTCTAGGACGTCTGAATTACATTGCTTGATTCATCTCGCATCTGACTTCTACCTGTGAACCAATCTTCAAGCTACTGAAGAAAGATCAGGTGGTACGTTGGAATGATGAATGTCAGGCCGCTTTTGACAGAATCAAAGAGTATCTCCAAGAATCACCCATGCTTATGCCACCGGTTGAAGGGAGACCTCTGATACTATACCTGACATTGCTTGACAGCTCAATGGGGTGTGTGCTGGGGTAGCATGACGAGTCTGGCCGAAAAGAGCATGCCATTTATTACCTTAGCAAAAAGTTTACCGACTGTGAGACCTGATACTCACTGCTCGAGAAAACTTGCTGCGCTTTGGTATGGGCTGCTCGCCGGCTGAGACAGTATATGCTGACTCACACTACCTTGTTGATTTCAAAGATGGACCCAATAAAATACATATTCGAAAAGCCTGATCTGTCTGGGAGAATAGCAAGATGGCAGATGATCTTGACAGAATACGACATCCAGTATACGACTCAGAAAGCTATCAAGGGAAGTGTATTGGCCGACCACTTGGCACACCAGGCAGTAGACGACTAACAGTCAATGAACTTCGAGTTTCCAGAAGAGAGCATCATGATAGTGACTGATTGTGAAGTACCTGGACCGGATGAAGGACCTGAGGAAGGATCCCGATGGTCTATGAACTTTGACGGAGCCTCCAGCGCTTTGGGTAACGGTATCAGCACTGTGATCATATCCCCTCAAGGCACTCATACTCCACTTACTGCCCGGCTATGTTTCAACTGCACCAACAACATGGCGGAGTATGAGGCATGCATCATGGGTCTTCAAGCTGCGATTGACTTAAGGATCAAGTTTCTGAGTGTCTTCGGAGATTCCGCTCTCGTGATCAATCAGATCAAAGGCGAGTGGGATACGAAACATCTGAATCTTATTCCTTACAAAGAATGTGTGTTGACATTGATCCCCCATTTCACAGAGATAACTTTTGAACATTTCCCAAGAGAGGAGAATCAGTTGGCGGATGCGTTAGCAACGATGTCTTCCATGTTCAAAGTCAAATGGGACAATGAGGCTCCCCGGGTCATTATCTGGAAACTGGACGAACCGGCATACTGTTGTGATCTTGAGGCTGAGGTAGTGACTGAAAAACCTTGGTACCATGAGGTGAAGAGATACTTGGAAGCTCAAGAATACCCTGAAGGTGCATCTGTCAATGACAAGAAGTTTCTGAGAAGGTTCGTAGCAAAGTTCTTCCTTAGCAACGGCATTCTGTACAAATAGAACCATGATTCGACCTTACTGCGCTGTGTGGATAAGACTGAAGCAGAAAGGATCATGGCATAACTGCATGAAGGTACATTCGGAACACATTCCAGTGGACACACCATGGCAAAGAAAATCCTTCGGGCAGGATATTTCTGGTCCACAATGGAAGCTGATTGTTACCAACACTCTCGGACATGTCACAAGTGCCAGATATATGCAGATAAGGTGCACGTTCCTCCAGTCCCTCTGAATGTTTTGACTGCACCTTGGCCTTTTGCAATGTATGGCATAGATATGATCGGCGAGATCAAACCTACGGCATCCAACGGGCATCGCTTCATCCTTGTAGCAATTGATTACTTTACAAAGTGGGTTGAAGCAGCTTCCTACGCTACAGTAACCAAGAACGTTGTGGCACGGTTCATTCGGCATAATCTGATCTGTCAATACGGCGTCCCGGAAAGGATTATTACGGACAACGGTACCAATCTAAATAACAAGATGATCACTGAGCTCTGCGAGCAGTTCAAAATACAGCACCACAACTCTTCTCCTTATCGACCGAAGATGAATGGGGCTGTAGAAGCAGCTAATAAGAATATCAAAAAGATTGTGCAGAAGATGACATTGACCTATAAATATTGGCACGAGATGTTACCGTTTGCTCTTCATGGGTACCGTACCTCAGCAAGGACGTCAACCGGGGCAACTCCTTTTTCCTTGGTCTATGGCATGGAGGCAGTCTTACCAATCGAAGTGCAGATACCCTCTCTCCGGATAATGAAGGATGCAGATCTGAGCGAAGATGATTGGATCCAGACATGACTTGATCAGCTAAATCTAATTGACGAAAAGAGACTCACCGCTATTTGTCATGGTCAAACGTATCAAAAACGGATGATCAGGGCATTTAACAAGAAGGTCAGACCACAAGAGTATCAAGTTGGGGATCTGGTAATCAAACGCATCATCCTTCCTCAGAGTGATCCCAGGGGCAAATGGACCCCTACATACGAAGGGCCATTTGTGGTTAAACATGTGTTCTCAGGAGGAGCCATGATCCTAACCACCATGGATGGTGACGACCTTCCTCACCCCGCCAATGCAGACAGTAAAAAAATACTACGCATGACAAAGACCCGCTAGGTTGACATACCTAGGCAAAAATTAGGGCTTCCCGGTGAACCAAAAGGGTTCGGGCAAAATGAGGGATGAAATAAAAAATCTGTACACCCGGCAAGCTGAAAACCCGAAAGGGCGGCTTGGGCAAAAATGGGTATCCCGGTGGACTGAAAACCCGAAAGGGCGGTCCAGGAAAAAGTTAGGGATTAAAGCGTAATACTATGTCTCATTGGATCACTTTGCATCTAGAATCCGGTATCAGGCATCAGGTTCAAACGACATCGATCAGTCAGCTTCATCGTCAACTGAGCAACAAAGTGATGAGACGCTCGAAGATATAAAGGCGATAGCAGAGTTGGAACCCAGTGGGATTATTCTTTTCACATAGCTGTTTTTTTTTCTTTGTACAAATTGTATAAACTCTGTTTGTTCGGCGGCGTTCTCTTACTAGGACGTCAGCCTCTTGTACATAAACGCTTATTTACAGGCAATTCAAAAATCAATACAAATTCACTTTTCAGACAAATTGCCATTTGTTTTTCCTTTTTCTGTTTTGTTTTGCGAAGAACGTCCAAGGTTCAATTTGTGATATATGCATTTGACAATAATTGCTAACTCATAAATATTTGCATGCGAAAGAAAGGATCAATTACAGGTAGCACTAGAAACAGGGGAAATAATGAATTGTCTAAGCGATCTAATTGCTCTGTCCACCAAGGTACCAAGGTAAGTTCAGCAGAAGAACATAACCAATATATCTTAACTCCCCAGAGAGTGAGCCAGCAAGTCAACACATTCTCCCCAAGCAGAGTTATCATGTCAGCCTTAAGGAAGTTGGGTATCCTCCAGCAGATCTCAACATTCCCTAGCACAATATACGAACATTCTTAACAAGCATCCCCGACAGTCTTGGTCTAAGATTGTTCCCCGGCGGTATACCAGACATTCAGTGGAGCCACTTCCCCCGTACAGTTCAAAAACTTCCCCAATGTATCTCAAAAATTTCCCCAGGAGAGTCCAGTCCAATCTGAAAAGTTTCCCCAGGAAAGTGGAATCCATCTCCCCAGTAGTAAGCTTATCCCCAGTAGATTCTGGAAACTTACCCCCGCAAAGCACGAACGCGTCTCCCGGCTCTATTCAAAGGTTATTTCCCTACCAAGATATAACTGGGTTATCCTCAGCCAATAAACCACGGAAAGATCGTCCCCGGCGAAGTCTTCCTATCCCCAGCGAAGTTCATCTTCCAACATAATACATCAATGGTATCCCCAGCGGAGTTATCGTCAACACCTCAGCAAAGTATTTCTCTCCCCACAGAGCATTCCCCGCAGAGTATTCTCTTTGCCAGATCTATTCCCCAACAGAGTCATCTTCTCCTGCCTATTCTTGCAACCATCATCCCCAGCGGAAACAAAGCTCTATTCCTCAATATCAGCCCAGGATTCAACTTCCCGGCACTCGTCAAGGATTTACTTTCCTAGACAAAAACACATTCATAAACATCACATTTTCATACATCGTAGCATGCATATACGCATCATGAACATACAATCTCATTTATTCTGAGAACATCTCGCATGTCATACATCATGACATCGCATACAACTAACGTTTTGTCTTTTCAGGATAAAAGTTAATACAAAGATGATTGCTATCAATAGTCGTGATTCCAGATCCGATTCCTGTATCTCGCCAGGGAGTATCTGTTGACGGCTATATTCCAGACTCGATTCCTGTATCCTGCCAGGGCACGTCTGAAGAGTTTGAGGATCCGATTCCTGTATCTTGCCAGGGTGTATCCGTTAACGACTAATAGTACCAGACTCGATTCTTGTATCTTGCCAGGGCACGTCTGAAGAGTTTGAGGATCCGATTCCTATATCTTGCCAGGGTGTATCCGTTGACGACTAACAGTACCAGACTCGATTCCTGTATCTTGCCAGGGCACGTCTGAAGGGTTCGAAGATCCGATTCCTGTATCTCGCCAGGGTGTATCTGTTGACGACTAACATTACCAGACTCGATTCCTGTATCTTGCCAGGGCACGTCTGAAGAGTTTGAGGACCTGATTCCTGTATCTTGCCAGGGTGTATCTGTTGACGACTAACATTACCAGACTCGATTCCTGTATCTTGCTAGGGCACGTCTGAAGAGTTTGAGGATCCGATTCCTGTATCTTGCCAGGGTGTATCTGTTGACGACTAACATTACCAGACCCGATTCCTGTATCTTGCCAGGGTGCGTCTGAAGAGTTTGAGGATCCGATTCCTGTATCTTGCCAGGGTGTATCTGTTGACGACTACATTACCAGACTCGATTCCTGTATCTGGCCAGGGCACGTCTGAAGGGTTCGAAGATCCGATTCTTGTATCTCGCCAGGGTGTATCTGTTGACGACCAACATTACCAGACTCGATTCCTGTATCTCGCCAGGGCACGTCTGAAGGGTTCGAAGATCCGATTCCTGTATCTTGCCAGGGTGTATCTGTTGACGACCAACATTACCAGACTCGATTCCTGTATCTCGCCAAGGCACGTCTGAAGAGTTCGAAGATCCGATTCCTGTATCTTGCCAGGATGTATCTGTTGATGACTATATTCTCCGGACTCGATTCCTGTATCTCGCCAGGGCACGTCTGAAGAGTTTTAAGATTCGATACCTGTATCCAGCCAGGACACATCTACGCAAAGAGTTTGAAGGCCAACCCCCGTAACAGGCCAGGTATTTGCTTTCTTTCTCAGGTACGCAAGTTCTCGCTAAGGAATCTCTTACGCGATCGACAACCTCCCGATGGCATCTACAAGCCCATCTCTCCCATCCATCAGTCTCCAAATGGCATTTGTAAGCCCATTCCCATCATCACGCTGCTGACATTCTACTATGTGAGTGAAAATTTCTAGGCACTCTAGTGTTCAATCATCTTCCACCTTCGGATTACGAAAGGCACGACAGCCAATCTACACCCTCAGGTTTAAGAAGATTGAACAGGGGCAACTGCTGTACCCCAAGATTTTCCCTCCCATATTCTTCAAGATTTTCCAAGATCAAGGTTCAAAATCTCCTAAGGGTTGCACAGACCAATTGGCTCCTAACAGTCAAAAATTAGGGTTTTAGTGCTGGCAAAGAAATGGAAGTTTCCAAGGGTCCAAACAAGTCCCATATGCCTACATACATTGTCAAGCATCCATATGCCAAGTTTCAAGACTCACAGCATCAAATTGCACAGTCAAAAACCCTAAATGCTTCACAGTCAACTATAGGGGCAAAATGGTCATTTGACAGTCAAAAGTCAAAATTTTTGGTCAACATCTTATTTTGAAGCCACAAACATCATTTGATGAATTCTTGATCATGATTCTCAAAGCATGGCTCAAAAAGTCTCAAGAGGCAAAAGTTTCTATTTTTGGACAGTTGAAAAAGTCAACTGCAAATTGACCAAGGCATAACTTCTACATGGTTTATCAGAAAAATTCCATCCAAAGCTCATTTTGAAGAGAATGACATTTCCTACAACTCATCTTCACACTTCAAGTCCAAGAAATGCTCTCACAAAAAGTTATCAATCTCAACATTATAGGTCATTTTCAAAAGTCAACAAAAAGGCACTTCAAGTCAAAGACCATAACTTGAGATTGGTAAATCAAAATTACATGGGACCAAAGACTTTGGTTAGAGGACTTCAAGACCTTTCCAAAATTTCCAAGAACATGATCAAAGCTTAAAAATTGAGCAAGTTATGCCTTGTAGAAGTTGGGAAATTTTTTGGAATTTTGAAAAGTCAACTTTGCACAAAAGGCCTCAAAAATGCTAATGGGCCTCAATTTCTTTCATGAATCATACACAAAAGCTGCGCAGAAACACGAAGAACAACATTGCATTTTTTTGACAAAAAGTTGAAAACTGTTTTGATACCTAGAGCTCGTTTCAAGGTTCCAAAAGGATTCCAAAACATTGCTGGACCATCAAGGAACGTGTTGCAATCAAGAACACATCTCCTGACCTCAAGAATTGGTAGAACCACGTTGCACTTTTCATGAACTTTTCAATTATCGTGTTTTAATTTCCAGGCATTGTCCATGCATTTTAACTGCTGATTTATACTAACAATGACATTCTGAAGCTAATGGTACTACTCAATTGAAGTATGGCTGCCTAAATAAGAATCCACCATTAACGTCCTCTAGGGTTTCAGAGCTCCAGATTTGGGGTTTTACACATATGGTAAAATCAGGCCTTTAAACTGGTACCAATGGATTCGTGACATCCAAACGAAGCTAACTCACCCATCGCGCCCTTTTTATGCTTGCCTATATCCTATTCGCTATTTTTTCAGGTTGAGCTTAGTGGGGGTTTAAAACCCCCGCTATTTGGTGTTATTTGCATAAACAAAAGGAAGACGATGCTAGCGTGTCCAAGCATGACTGGATGATTCAAATATTGGCGCGTGATTTCTTTCTTTATGCCACTAGCGCTTGTTTTCTATTATATTATTTACGTCCTATTATAACAACAAAGAGACTCAATAGCCTGGATGGTTGATTAGCTGGCTTGCAGGTACTGGGACCTGGGTTCGATTCCCAGGTCCCCTTATATATTTCATAATTTTTCCATTAACATGCTTCCATGCAGCGTTCGTTCAAAAGACCACCATACAACCCCACCTCCTAGCTTACCACGCGCCCAGAAGCTCCAATCTGAAGGCCACCAAAGAGGCTTACCATGCACACCAGTCAATGGATCCACATGCAAGTGGGAAAGTCAATGCAGGCCTTGCATTCTTGGGCCAAAATTCTCACAAAAAACCTCCCTTTGGGGTCTGAATACCCCCATGGTTTGTTCAATTTTCAATTTTTATTTATTTTTCCTTTTATTCTTTTAATTGTTTTTTTTAATTAATTGTTTCCTTTAAATTGCACAAAATAATTTTCACAATAATAAATACAGAAAAAATACAAAAAATGTTTTATTGTTATTAACATTAATTTCACCATTATTTTTTGTAAAATAAAACTTCAAATCACAAATTTAGTAAAATTAGGTTTTTAATTTTAATCTTTTCTTAAATAACTAAAATATGTAGAAATTAGGTTTTTAGCATTTTTATCCTTTTTCTTAATAAATAATTTCTTCTTCTTATTATTATTATTAATTATTAATTATTTTGTAAATACCCATGTAATTAATTAAATAGTGTAAATTAGGTTAAAAGTTGAATATTTTTCTTTAACAATTAAAAATAATTTAGAACTAGGGTTTCATTTAACTTCCAATTTTAATTAATTTCCTTTATTTTCATTAAATACAAAAAACATAAAAAAAAATTCCTTTTCTTAATTTAATGATTAATTAACTTTTAATTTCAATTTAATTACAAAAGGGTCCAACGCCCTCGAACGTTCCATTTTTTATTCTTTTCGCGCATTTATTCTTATTTTCCTTTTTAATATTATGTAATTGATCAAGCCTTATAATAGTAATTAGGAAATTTATTTACTTTCCTCATTTTATTAAAAAAACGGGTCTTTGTTAATTTGGCGATGTATAGACCCGCGCCTTGTAATAGCGTAGGACTTTATTTTCCGCACTTTAATTTCCGCACTCTTAAACTGTTAAAACTTTGCATGAAAGAATGAATGGCCTAAATTAAAAACAATGCGTAGCTCACCAAAGGCATGATAAAAGACAAATATTAACTGAAAACAATACACAAATTCACACACCACTCTTAGGGTACGCCTCACTGTTGCCTTGCCCTCGAAACGTGGTCGTCGAGTATAGGACATTTTAGTAAGTCCTTATGTCCATGACCCATGGCATAAGGGTAGCTTCTAAGTTGTCCTACTGTTGCTCTGGTGACCACACTGTCCCTAAAAACGAATTGACCCGAACACCTCCAACGGTGGTGCTACCTACTTCTCAATGGTGGGATGGCACTACCTTAAGGACATTTACACAGCTTAATTCCTTAGGGTAGGTAGATGACTCGTGGATACTTGCTCTAAAAAAAAATCAAAACTCTTTTCACACCGACACTTTCAAAAAAGCTTTCAAAATAATTTTTCAAACACTCTTGAGGACTGATACAAGAGTCGATCTGAAATCTTTAAAACGAAACTTTTTCAAACTCACTCACAGTTGAAAAGCAAACACTTTTGAAAACACAATGAGCAAGTATCTAAGAGCCCATGGATAACCATGGATAGAAAGGGTGCTAACACCTTCCCTTTCTATAAATCTACCTCCCGAACCGAGAAACTATCTCATAAGGAATTTTGCTGTGCTTTTGTCCTGTCCATGTTGGAGAAAATAAAAGACGGTGGTGACTCTTGCTTCCGCGACATTTCACGAACCAGCTTTAAAACAGTCAGTTTCAGATCCACCGATCACAGAGAAGAATTGTGATGCTTGATCTTAAACTGAGTGCAAAGCTCAGTAATCATAGCATTATTGAGGTTAGTCCCATTGTCGGTGATGATCCTTTCGGGGATACCATAATGGCAGATGAGGTTGTGTCTGATGAATCTGGCTACCACATTCTTGGTGACTGAGGCAAATGAGGCGGCTTCGATCCATTTGGTAAAATAGTCGATAGCAACAAGAATGAAGAGATGTCCATTGGAAGTTGTGGGCTTGATCTCTCCAATCATGTCAATGCCCCACATTCCAAATGGCCACGGAGCGGTCATGACATTCAGAGGGATATGAGGCACATGGACCTTGTCAGCGTAGATTTGGCATTTGTGACAGGTTCTTGAATGTTGATGGCAATCGGTCTCCATCATTGACCAATAGTAACCTGCTCTTAATATTTTCTTAGCCATCATATGCCCACTTGAGTGAGTATCGAAGAGACTATCGTGCATGTCTTCCATAATTTCCTCTGCCTCCTTCTTGTCCATACATCGGAGTAGAGTCGAATCATGGTTGTGTTTGTATAATATCCTGTTACTTAGGAAGAATTTGGCTGCAAATCTTCACAAGAACTTTCTGTCATTGATAGATGCCCCCTCTGGATACTCTTGACCTTTAAGGTATCTCATCACCTCATGGTACCATGGATTTTCCGCATCGGTGTCAAGCTTATAGCAATGTGCAGGTTCATCGAATCTTTCAATTGTTATCATAGGGGCTTCATTGTCCCATCTGAATTTGAACATTGAAGACATGGTTGCCAAAGCGTCAGCCAACTGATTTTCTTCCCTAGGGAAGTGCTCGAACGTGATCTCTTCGAAGTAAGGAATTAGGGATAGCACAAGTTCCTTGTAAGGGATAAGATTATGGTGTTTAGTGTCCCAATCTCCTTTTACTTGGCTGATCACCAAGGCGGAATCTCCAAACACATCCAAATGCTTTATCCTTAAGTCAATAGCATCTTTCAGACCTAAGATGCATGCTTCATACTCAGCCATATTGTTTGTGCAATCGAAGCATAGTCTGGTAGTGAAAGGAGTGTGGAAACCTTTAGGAGATATAATCACATCACCAATTCCGTTACCTAAGGCGTTGGAAGCCCCATCGAATACCATGGTCCATCGGGATCCTTGTTCAGGTCCGTCATACGGTCCAGGTTTCGCACAGTCGGTTACCAGCATGATGTTCTCATCAGGGAAGTCGAAGTTCATTAACTGATAATCATCCACAGCTTGATGGGCCAAATGATCT
Organism: Vicia faba; assembly: GCA_948472305.1. Classification (NCBI taxonomy): domain Eukaryota; kingdom Viridiplantae; phylum Streptophyta; class Magnoliopsida; order Fabales; family Fabaceae; genus Vicia; species Vicia faba. Next base: position 1,326,447,569 of record OX451740.1, read on the forward strand.
GCTAGTACACTTCCTTTGATGTCCTTTTTAATTCGTGTATTGAATGTTGTACTCATTCAAAATCATTTGCCATCTGGCTATCCGTCCGAAAAGGGCAGGTTTCTCGAAGATGTACTTGATTGGGTCCATCTTAGAAATCAACAGAGTGGTATGCATCAACATATACTGTCTTAGCCGGCGAGCATCCCATGCTAGAGCGCAACAAGTTTTCTCGAGCAGTGAATATCTGGTTTCACAGTCGGTAAACTTTTTGCTCAGGTAATAAATAGCATGCTCTTTTCGGCCAGACTCGTCATGTTAGCCCAACACACACCCCATAGAGTTCTCTAGTACAGTCAAGTACATGATCAAGGGTCTTCCTTCAACTGGAGGCATGAGAATAGGAGGTTCTTGTAAATATTCTTTGATTTTGTCAAAAGCAATCTGACATTCATCGTTCCATCTGACTATATGATCTTTCTTCAAGAGTTTGAAGAGTGGTTCACAAGTAGCAATCAAGTGGGATATGAAACGGGTAATGTAATTGAGACGACCCAAGAATCCTCTGACTTCTTTTTCAGAATGAAGGACTGACATTTCTTGGATGGTCTTTACCTTAGCATGGTCAACTTCAATGCCTTTATTGCTGAAAACAAAACCTAGAAGCTTTTCAGAGCATACTCTAAACGTGCACTTGTTAGGGTTTAACCTCATCTTGTACTTCTTTAGCCTCTCGAACAATTTGTGTAGGTGATCGAGATGTTCTTCTTCGGTTTGTGATCTAGCAATCATATCATGCACATATACCTCTATCTCATGATGAATCATGTCATGAAATAAAGCTACCATATCCCTTTGATATGTTGCCCCTGCACTCTTTAGTCCGAACGACATGACCTTGTAGCAGAAGGTGCCCCATTGCATAACAAAAGTAGTCTTCTACATGTCTTCGGGAGCCATCCTTATTTGATTATAGCTTGAGAAGCCATCCATGAAAGAGAAGACTTTGTGCTGAGCAGTATTATCAACTAAGACGTCAATGTGTGGTAGAGGGAAATCATCTTTGGGGCTTGCCCTATTCAGATCCCTATAGTCTACGCACATGCGAACTTTCCCGTCTTTCTTTAGCACTGGCACCACATTGGCAACCCATTTAGGATAGGATGTCACAGCTAGGAACCCTGTATCAAATTGTTTCATCACTCCAACTTTGATCTTTTTAGAAATATCAGGCTTCATGCGGCGAACCTTTTGCTTGACAGTCTTCTTTTGTCAGCAGACGATGAACTACGATACCGGTATCCAACCCCGGCATATCTTCATAAGACCAAGTAAAAACTTCCACATAATCATGCAACATCTGAACCAACCTGCTCTTGACACTGCTTTCCAAGTTAGCACCGATCTTGATTTCCTTCTTATCTGACTCAGTACCCAGGTTGATAACTTCAACTGACTCTTCGTGCGATTGCATAGCTTTTTCCTCTTGTAATAGAAGTCTGGCTAGTTCTCCCGGTATGTCACAATCTTCCCCGCTTTCGTCTTCGGCTTGGTTGATAGGATATTCAAAGTCATAGTCGGAAATAGTAGTGTCATTGGCAATAGGATCTAGAGTGGATGCGGACCTGCAAGAGTGTGTGTGTGTGCATTTAAGATACATGGCTATATTTTTTTTGAAAAATGTATTTGAAAGAGAGGAAATATATGAACACAAATATTTGAATGCAAAAGAGTCCAATGTACTGAATGATCATATGATTAGATGAACATAAATAAAACCCTTGACAAATGGACCAAAATGCCCCGGGCCAGGCACATGGCTTAAAAGTCATTGTTTGAATATTACATACAACAAGTTCCTGGATTGAAAGAAAAGTAGAAATAAGTAGATTACTCCTCAACGAAGGAAACGGGTACAAAGTCCTTTGTATGCCAATTCTTCAGCTCCGTAGTAGTTGGATACACCCATTCTTTAAATGCAGTCTCTTCTTCAGAATCACCCACAGTGTTGACTCCATGGCTTCCAATGCAGAGAGGTGGCTTTCCAGCACGAGCACGCCTAATTTCCTTCTGAGCTTTGATGGTGAATCCCAAACCTAACTTGTCCGTTTTAAAAGGGATATCGAGGAGTTTCCCCTAAGTATCATAGTTTCCTTCTTCAATTGCCGTGCGGGCATCCTTGACTGAAACCATCTTCGACGTGGCCTTGATAGCTTTGGACTCATCAGAAGAACATTTAGTAGCAGCAATCATCGGTGGTACAACCTCAAAGGCTTGATATGGGGTTTCAATGAATTCTCCGTCTATCTCTACATACTTAAAAGAGTTAAGGTGGCTCACCATAAACTCTTCTTCCCCACATACGATGACTATTTTGCCCTTGACTGGATATTTGGGTTTCTGATGGAGGGTTGAGGTCACTGCCCCAGCTTTATGAATCCACGGGCGACCTAACATACAAGAATGGGCAGGGCAAATATCCATAATATAGAAGGTGGAGTTGAAGATTTGGGTGCCCACTTTGATTGGAAGATCTACTTCCCCATGAACAGTCCTCTTTGATCCATCAAATGCCCTTACGATGATATCACTTGGCTTCAAGATTAAATATTCATAGTCAAGACGGTCTAATTCCCCCTTGGGTAACACATTTAGAGAAGAACCAGTGTCGACTAGCAAATGTGCTAAGGTAGTCCCTTTGCACTCGATAGAAACATGTAAAGCTTTATTGTGACTCTTCCCGAGAGGTGTTAAGTCCACATCTGAAAACCCCAAGCCATTATCAGCTGTCAGGCTAGCCACGCAATTCTCAAATTGGTCTATTGTTGTCTCATGGAGGACATTGTCTTTTTTCAGGAACTTGATTAATTTTCGAGCATGGGCATCAGAGCAAAGCAGCAATGATAACATTGAAATCTTAGAGGGGGTTTTCCCCAACTGTTCTACAATCTTGAAGTCGCTTCTTTTTATGAACTTTAAAATATCATCCATCTCGCGAGCGGAGGGTTCTTCATTAGTTACGTCCTTGGAGGGTACTTCAATCACATCAGGCTCAACAACCTTCCCTTTCCCTTTTGTCTTGGTACTTAGCTTGGCGGCAGTAATGCGGATGGGCGTCTTTGTAACTACCGGAGGTGATATATTGGGTGAGAATATTCTCCCAATTCTAGTTTCTTTGCTTGAGCCAGATATGTTGCCGACATCGTCATCTTTTTCTTCTCCGATCCAGGCATCTTGTTTAATCCCATGATAGAACACCTCAGCACCGTAATTCCATGGTACCGCTTTGTTTGAAGAGTAAGGAATCGGTCTAGGATTGGTAATTATTAATGGAGCAATGGTGGGTTCATTTGAAATCCTAATAGGACATTTGGAGGTGATCCTAATAGGTTTGTTTGAGATGGTAATAATGGAGAGGTCTTCACATTTGTTAATCAAACTCTTGGCAAATGGAGTCTTTTCAAACAGAATTTCGTAGCTATCCATCAGGTGTTGTATGCCTTTCTTCAGCCCTTCACATTCATCGAGTTGTCTTGTACAACACACACAATCTTTTTCACAGCCAGGGAAGATCCCAGCTTTCAACAGATTGTTCTTGATTATATTCAGCGGAGTAGTCAAATCTTTAACAGAGGTAACAAAAGTTGTATCTTCGACAACATTAACACCTTTGTCATGCTTCGGCATTAGAGTGGTAATTACATTCGGCATTGGAGGAGGATAAAAATCAATAGTTTTGTTATCAATTAAATCCTAGATTTTGTTCTTCAAGGCCCAGTAATGGTCAGTCTCGTGCCCGAGGCTGTTTGAATGGTAAGCACATTTAGCGTTTGGATTATACTTTGGTGACGAGGTGTCAGGGTTGGTGGGAGGATCGCGCAATGTCACTAAATTATCCTTGAGAAAATGTTGAAGGGCTTGAGACAGTGACATGCCTAACCTCGTAAATTATCTTCTTGGAGTTTCAAAACATTGATGATTTGCAGATGGTCTTGGAGTAGGAGTTGGATTGGAGATTCAGACAGCATTGACAGACAAACGATCATTCTTCTTGGTATGGGCTCTTACCCCATACACAACATTAACTTCCTTCTTTGCAGCAAAAGGTTTCTTGATAGGATTGGTGGTGGAGGTAGATGCCACAAAGATCTTCCCACTTTTGATGCCACTTTCAACTCTTTCACCGGTTAAGATTAATTTAGTGAAACCAGAAGAAGAGTAGACAACCAACAGATTAAAGAAAGGACCAGATAAAGTTCCCATGGACATGTCGATGTGCTCCCTATAAGTCAAGGGAGGTTGGACTCTACTATCAAGGTCTCTCCACTTTTGCGCATATTCCTTAAATCCTTCATTCTTTCCCATGGTCATATCTTATAACTGATTCCTTGTTGGCGCCAAGTCGGCATTGTATTGATACTGATAGGAAGGCAGTAGCTAGATCCTCCCAAGTGTTGATATGAGAACCATCTAACTGATAAAACCATTCAAGTTGTGTTCCAGCCAAGCTCTCTTGGAAAAAGTGAACCCATAGCTTCTTATCAGCAGTGTGCGGCTGTATCTTGTGTACATAAGATTTCAAATGGAGTTTGGGACAAGAAACCCCATCTTACTTTGCAAAGATTGGTACTTTGAATTTGTGGGGAATGATTACCCCAGAGATCAAACCCAAATCATCAAATCTATCTTCTAACTGCTTGTATTTGATATCAGCGGGTGGATACTGCTCATTGAAATAATCATCATTAGATTCTTGATCATTAGCACATTCATCCTGAGTAATCTTGACCTCACCGACCTGGTTCTTGTCCTCTTCAGATGAGTCTCTTCCTACTGGGATTTGACAGATTGTCTCCTCGAACCTTCTACCCATATTGAACAGAGCTTTCTTCTTTAGCTTCTTCTTAACGGCCAGCAAAGCCATCATATCTTGCTGCCCCTTGGCTAGGGCTAGTAAAGCTTCTTGAAATTGAGAATTCTGGGCTTGGAGTTCCGTCACAGTTCTCTCTAGATCCATCTTGCTGAAATACACAGCATAAAGATAAGGAAACCTGTTATGCGAAAACCTGTCATATTATGATGCATGGAATATGTACATGCAAATGATTTCAAGGATTAATGAAATTTAAATTTGTATAGACAAGAGAATGTTAATTTTCATTAGAAAAACAAGAAATATTACATCATGCCTCTTGGGCTTACAAAATAACTTTCTAAGATGAAAAGACTGAACGCATCCTCTTTGGCGCGAGATAAGCGTTCACACTTTGCTCTTCTTGTAGCTTCTTCGTAAGCTCCAAGACCCTCTTTTCACTAGCATAGAACTGAGCCTCAAAAGTATCTCGTTCTTCCTTCAGTTGGATCCAACCCTTTTGTAAGTCTTCGAGAGAGGTAGGCATGTCAGGATGGAGGATGGTGTAGGGAACATCTCCTTCAACCACAGGCTCCATGATGACTGGTAGGATAGAGGGATAAGGCATCACAAGTTTCTGAGCACGAGCTCGTACCCATTTAAGGTAAGGCTCGAGGGGAATGGAATTCTTGTGTCCTAGTGTCTTGCTATCCACCTTGTTCAACATCCTCCAAGCTCGGATAAATCTCTGGCGGTGACCTTGATCGTCGTTCTCGTAGTCGAAAACCAAACCTTGAATAAGCATCTCGTTTGGACCATCCCTTCGGGCGTAACCAAATTGTCTTAAGGCTAAGCAAGGGTTGTAAGTGGTACCTCCTCTAATGCCAAGCAAATGGACATTAGGGAACTCTCCACAATGGTCGACGATAGTAACATTTTCCAAAGAGCGGGAACACCAATGAATATCTGAATGTCTGAGTGTCATTAACCTATGGGACCACCTTGAACCTTGCTCGTTCTTCAATATAGATTGGGGAATATGTGAAATAAACCATCTTACCAAGAGAGGAGTAAAACACATAAGGATACCTCTTTTCCTCAAAGTGTGAGTGTGAAAGGAATGTAGGATGTCCCCTAGCAAAGTAGGCACCGGGTTACGTGACATGAAAATTTTGACGGTGTTCACATCTATGAGTTGGTCAGGATTTGGAAACAAAACCATCCCATAGATGAGGAGAGCCACAATTTCCTCAAAGGCTTGCAAATCCAAAGAGTTCCAACAGTTTTGGGCTTTCTCAAACAAGAACCTTGCTAGGAAGCCTTTGACACCACTCCTTGTTTCCCAATTAGTTGTGATATCAGATGGTTGCAAGTGTAGAGCTTGAGAAATCTCTTCTAGCTTTGGATCTCTTTCCGTACCATTGAAAGGTAGTTGATTGAGAATGGGAATCCTCAAGAGTTGGGATAATTCTTCCAAAGTTGGCACAAGTTGATAATCGGGAAAAGTGAAGCAATGGTGTAAGGGATCAAAGAACTGAAAGAGCAGCTTCATCATGTCTTCATCAATGTTGGAGGTAACCAAGTTTAGTAGGCGACCATGTCTTCCGGTAAATGGAGAATTTTCAGGAATCCTTGATGCTAACTCTTTGAGTTGAGGATGGATCCTTACAAGATTGACTTGAATGGTTTTCCTGCGAATAGAATCCATGTCTTACAAAACAGAACAAAGATAAATCCCAAAACATCCTTGAAATGGTTAGTGAGTATGAGTATGATGTTATGATGTTCATGATGTTATGTACAAGTAAATATATACAAACAAAGCAAACAAGTCCTTAGGTTTAGGCTTGCATGGAGTCTCATGGGTAAGTACCCTCTTGAAGTTTAGTTGGCTCAAACCTGTCCTAGTAATAGTAACTGGGTTCTTAAGAGCTCAATATCACTGGTTTGTTTCCTTAGGCATTGTTTCAGTGCAAGCCTCTTAAATAGCGACCGAAATATCCCAAAAAACCAAACCTCAATGTGTGTAGTATCGAGTATCTACCAACTTCGGACTGCACCAAAGCCGGTCATCTCACTACGTCTTATTGGCCAAGTTGGTCAAGTAAAGGTTCTAAAATTTCATTAGTGCTTCATGACATCACTCAGCGGCCCCATATTCTCTTTTATTAACTCAAAGGCTACCGGTACCCACAAATATGTCGCACTAACGTAGCTATTGCTTAGACCATGTCGGTATACCCCGCAGAGTTTCCACAACGTATTGCTACTTACCTATAAGGTATTCCAAATCTGGGTAGAGGATTCAAACCCAAAAAAAGAACCATAATGTAAATCATACAAGTCAAACAAATAAAACAATTAAATTTGATCTAATCCTAAGGTAACCCCACTTTTAGATGATTCCCCAACAGAGTCGCCAGTTCTGTGATACGGTGGGAGAACTGACTTGGTTGTTTTGTGTTTGATCGCAAATGTTGCAGTTAGCAAGAGTCGCCACCGACTTTTCTTTTATCCAAAAGGAAAGGTGAAAAAGCACAGGAAAGACCTTTGAGATTGTTTCTTGAATTCGTGGGGTAGATTATGAAAAGGGAAGGTATTAGCACCCTTTTTATCCATGGTTTTCCATGGGCTCTTAGTTACTTGCTAGATCACTTGCTTTTGTTTGAAATTATGCTTTGTGTGGTTTTTTCAAAGTGTTTTGAAAAGGCACCATCGTTTAGGCAATCTTTGTAATGATTCTCGTTCGTAAGAATGTATACAAAGATGTTGATCTTTTGAAAATGTTTTCAAGTTTGAAAAGTGTTTTTGAAAGTGTAGGTGATTATTTTTGAAAATAGCAAGCATGTTTGTTTTGAAATGGAGCAAGTAATTAGGAGCAATCTACCTACTCAAATGTCTTTCTTGTTCATTTTCTTTTCCTTTGATATTGTTGTCTTACCATTGATTTGGTAAGCAACCCTATCTTTAGATGTAAGCGGGACGGGCGTGGGTCATCGTATAGCCATGATTAGCAATGTTTCAAGGTATCTTAGCATTCTTTTTTGAGGGACTAAGATCATTTGTAAGGAAACTTAGATAGCATCATCGAGGGAGTATGATCTTGTATTTGCTCGTCTTTGCTAAGATACCTCACATGCGTAATATGGCCATTTTTGTAAGGAAACCAAGTGGAGTTAACCTTAAGGGTGCATGTGTGGATAGTGTGTTTGATTTGTATGCATTTAATCTTCGATTATGATTATCTACTTGTTGATTTTATCTTGCCATACACACCCTAGTTACTAACATTTGTATTTGAAAGCGATAAATTGCGGAAATATAAAGTCCTACGCTATTACATCATTTAGGGATGGGGGTACAATTTACAAATGGGGGTGAAATAGGAACTTAAATATTACAACCATATCGAATAACAATGAAGGAAATGTAAAAATAGTGTAAAAAGAAGTAAAAATTTCATTTTGAACTATTATGTGTCGACACAAACTCCTATGCATCGACACATAACTTTCCGTGCCCGTGTATTTCCAAATCAACTCAGTATGAGTCAATACATAATGGTATATGGCGACTCATACACTGCATGTGTCGACTCATACGTGCTTTGTGTCGACTCATACATTATTTTTTCCTTCTATTTTGGGCCTGTAAAGAAGTATGTATCGACTCATAAGGCTATGTGTCGACTCATACATTGTTTTTCCTTCTGTTTTGGGCCTGTAAAGCAGTATGTATCGACTCATAAGGCTATGTGTCGACTCATACTGTCATTTTTTCTAATTCAACATTGTCTTGCTGCATACATGGGTTAGTTTTCAACACATAATGAAAAGAATGGAAGATAAACAAAAGGTTAGCTTTAAGGACAATGGTTACTACATTTTGTCTTCAAAAATGAATTACTAAAGTCAAGAAACTTACCTTGGAGTTGGATCTTTATACTCTGAATTTGAGTTGTTGTCTTGACTGTTATTGAAATTGGAAGAGAAAACAGAGGTTTTGTAGAAGCTTGTTCTTGAGTTTGAACAATTTCTAGGTGATGTATGTGAAGTGTTTAGATGGTTGGACAAAATTTGCAAGGTATGAGAGGTTCAAAGGTTCAGACTTTAAAACTCAAGAGTGGAAGTTTTGTGGACTGTTATGGCTTTTGTGAATATGAGATTTTGAGGGTTTACTAATAAAACTTATGGATTTTCTCTCTATTTTTATAACCTTTTTCCCAACCTTTTTTCAACCTCTTTCTCTTGCAAATTCTTCTTCTATTTATAGGAAAGGGGTTTGTGCATATGATCTGATTAGGTTTATAAGACAGCATGTTATGGTTTGGTTAGATTACAAAGATTAAACTAAGTCAAGTACTCCATAGTCCCAAGATGAAGTACCAAAGTTACTGGTATTGAGGAGCTACTTCCCATGATTTATGGTGAAGTATAATCAGCAACCAGCAAGGTATGGGCTCAAGACAAACTTTGTACAAAAAGCTTGCTTTTCAAGAATAGCAATGGTGCCTTTATGCCATAAATGGAAAGATCTTTTGGACAATGGTTTAAACACTTGGGTAATAGCTCAAGAGTGGGTGTAAGTATTAAATTATAATGAGATTTGCAAGCAAAGAAGCCTGTAACATAATATTATGCAGCAAATCACGAGAGTTTTGTTATGTGTTCTTCACTTAGAATGACTTGCAATTCAAAGATGGATGGCCAACTTAAAGCCCTTGAATCTCCTAGCTCAAGTATGATAAATTTATGATCTTAGATGTTTTGTAAATCTTGAAACATCCTCTATAACTTTCATGTTGGCCATTTTTACAAAATCATCTTGGAACTATGTGAAAAAATGCCAAGAAGTTGGGGTAAAATCCTGACCAAAATTTGTTGAAAATTTCTCTAAGTGTTAAATGAAAATGTCATGACTTCATGAATTTGTAACTTGAGATCCCGTCATATTTAGGAGAAGTTGTGTAAAGAAATGTTATAGATATCATGGGTATCTACAACTTTCATGTTTAAAGTTTCTTTTGAATCATCTTGCATCATTATGAAAGAATGGCATGAAGTGATGAAATTATCATGTATAAAAACACTTGGAAAATTTCTAAGTCTTGGAAATCTTGACTTTTCAAGTTGACTTTTGACTTTCTTGACTTTCTTGATGATCAAGCTTGATATTCTTGCATGTCTTGATGAAATTTGATCTTTTGGAATGTAATGTTGACCAAAAAGTCAAAATTTGACTTTCTAATATGTAATTGACCATTTTGCCCTTGTGCTAATTCCAAGCCTAAATTGAAGTATGAGTGTTGTAAACTTGACGTCATAGAAGATCTTGTGAGAGAATACTTGAGAAATGAGAGGGAAAATTTTGGGGTACAACATCTTCTCCAACTTCTTCTTTTGTCTCCTTAACAACTCTAAAGCATTCAATCGTTCTTCGTCTAGATCAACTAGTTCATCTAACATCATGTTCCAATAGGACTCTGATGGAATCTCATATTGTCTCTGTATTCTGGTTGATTGGAGACAAATTTCGAATAGCAAAAATACATCATGCCCATAAGTTAGTCGAAAGGGTGTAGCATTGGTAGCTTCTTTGGGAGATGTTCTACAGACCCAAAGAATTTGATCTAAGGTCTTGTGCTAATTCTTCGATTTTTTCCCCACATGCTTCTTAATTATCTCAATTACCACCTTATTTGCTGCTTCGAATTGACCATTTGCTTGTGCATAATAATGTGTGGAAGTTAATAGTTTGATTCCTATTTCTATAGTAAATTCCCGCATATGTCGACCAGTAACCACTGATCCTTGATCAGTTGTAATAGTCTTAAGGATTCCAAACCTATAATTTATGTGCCTCTGCATAAATTCGATCACGACTTCTTGATCAACATTCACCAAAGGAATAGCTTCGATCCATTTAGTAAAGTAATCAATCCCTACTAAAATATGTCTCTGCCCTTTGGACGATGCTGATCGAATTTCACCAACAAGATCTAAGGCACAACTTCTAAAAGGCCAAAGTTTTATTATTGAATGTAGTTCGCTGGCAGGAACATGTTGAATACCTGCATGTACCTGACACTCCTGGCATCCTTTAGTGAATTCAATACAATCTTTCAACATTGTTGGCCAATACATGCCTCGTCGAAACAAAAGCCATATCATCTTGTGGCCAAATTGGTGAGCCCCACATGCTTCACTATGAACATTCGATGGGGCCAAATACGCCTCACTTTTGCTAAGGCATTTGAGAAAAATCCCCTCAGGTGTTATCTTAAGTAATTTTTTCTCATAAAAGTATAACTTAAAGAACGATACCTTATTTTTTGCTCCACATATGTTGTGGGGTTTTCTAAATAGTCAACTATTGGCTTCCTCCAATGTGCTCCTGTCAAGTTATCAATGGCGAAAATTTCAAATTTTTACTCATCTGCATAACCTAACTTCGTTACTTCTAAATCTGATGGGGATAACCTATTTTCTAATACTCTTCCTCGAACTTCAATCAGATCTTTTAACTTCTCCTTTGACACCTTATACCCAGATGCAATTTGAGCTAAGTCGTTAGCCTCCTGATTCTTGAGTCGAGGGATGTGTTGTATATTTACGTATTTGAATCTTCGTATCACTCTTTTCACTATAACAAGTACATGATAAAATTTTTTTGACACTTTTATATTCCCTAGTTATCTGTTTCATAACTAATTTAGAGTCACCTCTTATTTCGACTCTAGTTGCTCCCAATTCCAACAAGATTTCAATTCCAGCTATCAAAGCCTCATATTTTGCCTCGTTGTTCGAGCAAAGATCATCAATCATGTACTTGAATTATGTTGGAATTTTGTTAGGAGAAATGATTAAGATTACAATCCCAATTCCTTATTTATGAGTAGAACCATCGAAATATAACTTCCAAGGTTCAAGCTCAACAAAGTCTTGGGGACTTTCTACCATGGCATGGTCTACTATGAAATCTGCTCTACTTTCCCTTCCATATCTTTTAAGGGCATGTAAGTTATGGAATATTCAGTTAATGCAACTGCTCATTTCCCAATTTGACTATGCAATATTGGTTTAGAAAGCATATGTTTAATGATATCGAAATGAGACGAGACATAAACATCAACGTGTTTTATATAATGCTTTAACTTTGTACAAGAGAAATACAGAGAAAGGCACAAATTTTCAACCAAAGTATACCTAGTTTCTGCATCATTTAGGACTCGACTAAGATAATAAATGGCTCTTTCGATACCATTATCATATTCTTGATCAAGAATGCTCCCTACTATGACATCAGACCCAAAAATATACAATCTCATAGTCCTACTTCTACAAGGGGTGATAATATTGGAGGACGAACAAGATAGTCTTTGATCTTGTCGAAGGATTCTTGTTGAAATTTCCCCTACTTGAATCCTTCCTTTTTTAGGCGAAGTAGAGGTGAGAAAGCTTGAGTCATGCCAGTGATATTTGAGATGAACCTTCTTAAGAAATTAATTTTCCCCAGCAAATACTGCAATTCCTTCTTGGTTGATAGCGCCTTCTCTTCCATTATGGCCTTCGTATTGTTTTGGTTTATTTCGGTCCCTTTTTTGTGGACCACAAAACCCATAAAATCCCTTGTCTGCATACAAAAAGCATATTTAAAAGGATTCATTTTTAGACCATGTGTTCTCATCCTTTCAAAGGATTTTTGAAGGTGGTCCAAGTGACTTTTTCCTGATACAGACTTAACAACAATGTCATCAATATAAATCTACATGAAAATTTCGATGAAGTCATGGAAAATAAAATCCATTGCCCTTTGATATGTTTCCCCATAATTTTTTAGGCCAAAGGGCATGACCACCCATTCGTAAGTACCATGGCACCTGGGAAACGAAATATTGTTTTGGGTAAATCTTCGTCAGCAATGAAGGTTCGATTATACCATGCATACCCATCAAGCGTGCTAAGGTATTCAAAGCATGCATATGAATTAACTAGCATCTCTGCCACTGGCATGGGGTATTCATATTTTGGGGTTGCGTCATTCAAATCTCTGAAGTCAATTAAAACCCTCAAAGTCCTAGTCTTTTTTATTACAAGAACTATATTAGAAGTCCATTTTACGTGCCTTGTGGTGCAGATGAACTTACACTTGAGTAGCCTTCAATTTCCTCTTTGATCTTCGACTGGATATCTAGTGCAAAACGCCTTGGGGTTTGCTTGATTGGCTTTTTCCCAGACTTGATAGGTAGCTTCAACTCCACTAGTTCCCTACTTAATCCAGGAATTTTGTTGTAATCCCATGCAAAGGAGTCTTTGAACTCTCTTAAGAGTTGGATTACTTCAACCTTGAGTTCTGGGCTCATGTTAGTGCTGATATATGTTGGCATTTTTTCTTTCCCATCCCCCAAATCGATTTCTTCTAGAGGATCTTGAGCTAACATCTTAACATTCGTTTCCACTATATCCTTTTTGAAGCCTAAAGACACATCATCATAGATATCGTTGAGCCTCTGGCTTGGTGATTCGATATGTGACTTATTTGGTGGCTCTCGTTCAAAGTCCAACCAGATGAACTGGAGTCTCTTTGACTTAAACAACCATGTATCTTACTTCATCCTCCAAGGCCGCTTTTAGTTTGTTCTCGGCTATGTAATATGAAATATTTTCCATGAAATTAGACTCATACATTATCATTGTCTTCGTCCCCCTAGCCAGTGGGCCGGAGTCCAAGCAACCCTTCTACATTATCTTCTTCCCCATGATTTCTCTGTCCCATTGAAACCCATGTATTGGATGTAAGTTGAAGAAATAAAGGGCATTTTTTGATGGCTAATAAGCATGATTTGAAGAGCTACAAGGCCCTATGTTCACTAGATTTCTATTGAAGTGACGTGTGTCTACATGGTTTACTTCAACCATGTAGAAGCTTTGATCTTCTTTGATATTCACCACTATTCCGTCTTCCCTCCATATTGAAATTCTCTGGCAGAGTAAAGAAGGCACAAACCCAATGCCATGGATCCACGCCCTTCCTAGAAGCAAGTTATAATTGGCCCTAGAGGCTATAACCATAAACATTTTGGGTCTGGTGATAGTACGTGTTGCAACTGGTTTTTTCTAAATAGAGTCGCCACCCTTAATTTTTATCCTAAAGGAAGGGAGTATAAAGGAATAACCCTAAAGTTCAGAGATTACAGATTGGACTCAGTTCTAGATGAAAGGAAGGTATTAGGCACCCCTCATCTACCTTGCTCGCAAGGATACTAGGTTTATAAGCGTAATTTTAGGAAATCGGGTTTTAATTATTATTAGAAATAAAAGGGTTTTAATTTTATTTAGGGGAACTCGCCACAATTTTCGATCGTATGCCTACGTATCCTTTTTAGGAGGAATGAAAGTCCCATTTCATAGTTCGCGGTTGATATGTGTTTTTTATGGATTGCGGAATATTTTTGAATTTTCCGCATACGTAGTCTAAGAGTGTGAAAAGCAGAGTTTGTTAGACCAAGTGCGCGGTTGATTCAAATATATTCGTATTCTTTTTTCGAAAATTAATGTTGAATTAATTTATTACAAAAAATAATTTGATGTTTGTTAGAGTATTTTTAAGACGTAGAGCGAGGGAGTCTGATAGAGTCTCCTCATCACGTGGCCAGATATTGGCCACGTGTCGCTCGCAGATGGAAAAGTTGGTGAGTTGTGTGGGTTTTAATATTTTGATTATTGAATAATTGACTGATAGACGATGTGTCAATAAATCTCTTATTCGAGGACAACGGTGGATGAAAAATCTACCAATCCCATTATTGAATTAATTTAATTCTGAAAAGTGTTTGAATTTATGTACAAGGTTATTTTACCAGTTATGTTAAATAATTTTACTAAATTAATTATTTATAAAAAAAATAATGTAATCAACCTAATAAATCTAATTATTTTACTTGAGATTGATTTGTTTAATTTTATTATAAAAATGATTTTATTGTTGGTTGAATATTTTTTAATGTGCTAATTATAAAAATGTCTTTATTAATGAGTGATGAAAATGAGTTTTAATGCAATAGAATAAATAAAATATTTTGATGAGTTGAGAAAATATATTTGATTTTATAATAATAATAATAATAATAGTAAATAATAATTATAAATAAAATAATAAAAATAAAATAATTAAAAAATGCAGGGGGTGCAAATAATGTTGGGCTAGTAAAATAGAGGGGTGTATGTAGCAGGGTCCTGAATTCAGATATTGAATTCAGGCCCAATACAGGGGGAGGTGTTGGTTTGAATAGGTTAGTAAAACAGGGGTGCGCATGAGTAAGGGTTCAAGTCCATATATTGGACTTGGCCCATAAGGCTAAGGGGTGTGATTTGTTTGTATTTTGACCATAACACTAACTATACATTTAATTACCAAATAAAAAGGTGGATCAAAACTTAGAGATATAATGTTAAATAAAATTCTTGTAGTTTGAAACAACCAGTACCCCAATGTTATGCAAGAGCAAATCAACCTTATAATTATCATACTACTAGTTATAATAATTATATTAAAGGATGAGAATAAAATTGATGTGATCACGTGTATTAAAAAAAGATTGAATTGGCTTTTCAAATATTGGATTTAACCAACCAGGCTTCGACACGTAGCATGTTTTAAATAAAAATATTAATAACAAAATTAAGAACAAGAATTATATGTAAAACCAAACATAGATAGAAGCTTTTTCCATTTTTCTCATATTTAAAACTAAACATTCTCTCTTCTTCTAATCCGCAAAATCAAAACCTTTTCCTTTCTCAAGATATAAAAAAAACATCACATAAAGGAACAAAATCAAAACCGATAGAGGAAACTTACCTGATTAGAGCGGCGGTGTTGGGGAGGTTGAGGGCGCGAACATAATAGGATATTGGAGGATCATGGCCGCGTCTATTACGTAAGGAAGGCTGCGGATTCGTGGTTTTTTGACGGCGCGATAAGTGATGCAGATCTGATGGGTGTGTTGTTGAGATTTTGCTATTGTTTCTACTGTTTTCTTCTCCTTCTTTTCTGCAAAAAAACAAACAAAGACAATAACACACAATTTTTCCAGATTTTAATTCATAGTTATGTTGAAGTTACATGGTGTTAAGGTTATTGTTATAGCAAAAGTGATGTTGTTGATTTTTTCCAGATCTAAAATTATGGTGATTGCAATTTCATGGTTATGGTGGTGATGTTAGTTTTTAACGGATTTTGGTTTGAATAAAATGGTTAGAAATTTTGTGAACAATGGTATTTTTAAATAAGATTTAGAAACGATATATATGTGTAGGTCATTGTGTGTATGCGAACAACGTAAAGAAAATGTGAGGAAGGTTTTGTTCATTTTAGAAATATTATAAAAATAATATTTTAGAAATTGTGTGAAATAGGTGAATGTTAGTGAATATAATGTGTAATATAGTTTAAAAAAATTATAACATCAGATAGATGTTCATCATATGTTAAAAACTAAACATTGAAAATAAAAGAGGGGGCCTCATATTTGAATCATCGGCCAAAAAAATCCAATAGTATTTGAAAATAATTTTGAAAAGAAAGTGTGAGAATGTGTAGTGAAATTGTGACTAATTGTGTGTTTGTGGTTATTGTTGTATCCCAATTTTTGCTCCTAAGATCCCTTCATCATACCATGTTGGTTTATTCACAATAAGATTACACTAGGATTCTTGGTTCCCCTCCCTACTTTGAGTTTTGCTCCTTTTGAGGGATTACCAAGCACCTTGACTTATGTTCCTTTTGTGATCATGAATATTGTTTTGATTTCTTCATTTAACTAATAAAATGCAATGTTGGCTTTTCTTGCTTGTTATCCATGTAGGTAAGGGCAATGAGATTTAACAAGTTACTCCATGGGTTCATGAATTTATTTCCATGCCCTAGTCAATAAATCTTGAGAAGTTCAAACCTCACCATTGGATTGGTTTTGGAAGGATTGGAATGGAAAGGTTGCTTTGGTTCATCACATTTCAAGGTTATTAGATTTGACTCAAAAGTACAAGGGGTTTTGATTGGAGAAGTTGTCATGTTTGGACAAGGTTTTGTTCCCATTGGTCACAAGAGCATATTTCTCTCAAATTTCAAGATATGGAAGTGGTTTTGGTAGCTATGAATCCTAATTATCATCCTCAACAACTTCTATTCACAAAGCAAGAATATTGGTACAAGAAGTTTGTTCAAGCTTGTCAAAGTTCTTCAAAGCATTTTCTTGATCTAGGAGCTAGGGTTTTGAACTCCAAAGGAGCATATCTTGCTCAACTTTTGGTATTTTTGAATGATTCCAAAGACATCCTTCTCTTAAAAGGGTTATCAACAAATCACTTCAAAATTTCCAAAGAGCTTTCATGTGGAAGAAACTTGGTGAAGAAGAAATATTACAAGTCCTCTAGATGAATCACTAATTTTCCATGTGTGACTTCAAATGATCATAACTTGGTCAATTTTTATCACCTTGAGTCCATTATTTTTTCAAAATGATCTTGAGGATTTGAAATTTATGCCTTATTTTATGTGAAAAGTGGGAAAATGAATGGAAGTTGCCTTAAAGATTCAAAAGATTATAGGTCATTTCATGAAATTTTGCCAACTTCAACAAGTCATAACTTGCTCAATTTTTTTAGATTTTGAATGATTCAAGTTTCAAAATGTCATTCAAGAGATCTACTTCATGCCATATTTTTTGATCAAGAGCAAATTCCAAGTTGAAGGCCATGTTTGGATGCAAGACATTATATGACATTTTTGATGAAGAATTTGAAATATTTCTAAGTATGGAAAGTCAACCCTTTTTCTTCAACTTTGACTCAATATAACTTTCAGCTCAAGCATCCATTTAACTCCATTATTTTTCCATTGCAAATCTTGTAACCTCATATTTCTAAAGCATCAAGAATCATGCCTTAAGACCCCTTGAGCTGAGAATGCCATAGTTTCAAAAATGGTAACTTAGAATTGAAGTTTTCTTGCAAGTCAGAATTTGAATTTCATGTTACAACCTCTAAACCTCAAATTAACACGAGTTTTGGGTCTAAACATGATTAGCCAACTTTCCTAAGTGGATTAGTGCGTCAAAATGCAAGAATTGGATGAGTTTTGGTGAAGTTTAGATCACACTTCACTCGTGCATCAGGTTTGCACGAATTCTCTCCAAAATGCATCATTCACTCTTCCTTTTGATCCCATTCGCTTCTTCTATAAATACATGAACTATCCCATTCATTTTCCCAAGCTTGGATAGCCAGAATCACCCTGCCAAACTTGCTCCATAACTCAATTTTATGTAACTTCAAAATCCATTATCGAGCCTTTTTCAATCCAATTTTTCCATCAATTCACCTTTATTGATCTTCCCTGAAGCTACCCACATAATTACATTCAAGAATCGTGCCATATACTGCTCCATAGAAGTCCAGTTTCAGAACTCTGCAACTCAACTTCAATAGGTAGATTCCTTCACCAATTCTTCAAAACTCTGATATCATTGTGTTGCTCTCATTGCCTTGGTTCTAGTTGCAACACTTACCTTTTACTGGAAACACGTTTTGACCATGAAATTTCAAATCCCTTTTCAGAACTTTCCTTTCAAATTGCTCGAGCTACAGTTTATATAAATTTGGCGCGAGGGTGTGGTTGTCTTCGTCTTGAAGAGACGAAGCGAATGACATAGGTCTGAGCTTCTGATTTTATAGTTTGAGAGACCTGCAATTCGTGATGTATGGAGGTTGAAGATGACCAACGTGTCATCTTCCAACCAATGAAGGCGCGTCATCTGTATTTTTCAAATCCTGATTTAATTAATGATTCTGTACAATATTCACTAATGACCATGATATGCACAGCGCGTCAGATCCCTTGGATTTGATTACTAACGCGTTTTCACTCTCATCCAATGGTCCACATATTTTACTTTTATTTTCTTTTTCTGATTTTTATATTTTAATTGTTTTAAATTTCAAAAAATCATAGAAAATTCATTTTTCGTCCAAAAAATATGAAAAAATTATGAAAAATATTTTTGATTATTCTCTTTCTGACTTTTATTTTTTCACAATTTAATTTTGTGTTTTGGTATTTTTTATAAATTTACACTTATTTTATTTGTTTTAAATGTTTAAAAATACTTGTATACATTTTAAAATTCTGAAAAAAATTATGGAGTGATCCAATGATATTGTGACAAATATTGGTGACCTTATTTTATTTTTGTTTCTGACCTTACTATTTTTTTGTTATTTTTAGTTTATTTTAGCCATTTCTTTTAATTTTAAAAATAGTTTCTGACTTTAAAAAATTACCAAAAAATTTGTAAAATTATTTGAGCCTTTTTCTGATTTTTATATGGTCTTACTTTTTATTTCTTGATTAATTTGAACATAGTTGATATTTTTCTCTTTATTTTCTATTTTTAAACATTATTTTTAAACCCTTTTATGTATATTAAAATGTGATATTATTTTGTGACTATTTTCTGGCTGATCTTGGGTTAGATTTTGGATCATGAACTTTATTAACATCATTGGATCCATGGTGTTGAGTTTAACTCCACAAAAATGGATGAATGATTTTAATAATAGTTTGATTAAAATTTAATTCAAATGTGGTTTGTATATTTTTTCCCATCGCTCTTCATCTCATCCCCTTCTTATTGCACTAGATGTTGTTGGAGCATGATCTCTATATCATGTCTCAAAACAAATGGTGCATAGATTGTTATTGACTGGCCTCAAAATAGGTGCGACTTCTATATAAGTCCACTTACGATTGCTTAACATAGCGCTAAATTTTGTCCCGGTTCGAATAAATGATCATTCGTGGCCCAAACTTATGATTGCAAGCCCAAGTATGTTAATTTGATCTCTTTGATCCAATAACCTTGAGATTCATTATGTGAAGGCTTTGGTTCTACCAATCCTCTAATGGATCTACAACACCTTTGGTCAACGCAGATCACTTAAACATCGTTGATCATTAAATGGTACTTATGAGAATTCCCAATGGATGATATACTTGACAAAAAGCAAATGCAACTTGTTGTGTGGAGGCTTTGGTTCTACCAATCCTCTAATGAGTTCCAAATGCAAGCTTCAAGATGGTCATCCAACTAACCACTAATTATTGACTTGTTTTACCTTATGCTTTCATTCTTTTTTATGCTTTATGTACCATTTACTTTTAGCATTTACATTTCATGCCATTTTTATCTTTGCTCATTTGAGAATTTACTTTCTTGCCATTTTTACTTTGCTCACTTGAGCTTTTCTTTTCCTTTCTTAAGATACTTAATAATCAACATAAACCCTAAAAAATCTTTAATGGTACTTGGACTATTTGGTTACTATCCTTGGCATTATGGAGCATGGGACTTTTCTTGGACTTGGAATTAGAAACCTTGGCCTATCTTGGAGACTTTGTGACCTTATCTGATTATTTTGTCTGGAGTTCTTGAGGTTCACCTCAATACATTGGGTTACTTGTTTGTTTTTGCATGCAGGTTTTTGTGATTACACCCTTTGTTTGTAATCTGGAATTCACTCGTATACATCCGTTACTCTGCCCAATGTTTGTGAAGACTTAATACACTTGAAGTTTGGTTCTCTCAAGAGGTCTAGTATTTTTGCTTGCTTGATTTCAATCCAAGGAATGGGAATTCTATCTTGACTCATAATGTCAAGTATTGGCTTCTTGTTAGTTAGATGGTTCTTATCCCTAGCTTTTATTTTATGCTTTAGGATAGTCCCTTCTTCTCCTCCCATCTTCTTCAATTTCAAAAATCTTCTTCCTCCCTTTTTTTTTGAAAAAAAACTCTTCTTGTTTTTTAACTTGAACCACTTTTATAATAAACTTGGACTTATGTCCATGTATTTTCAAAACATTTTCATAAATAAACCCCAATCAACTTAATGATACCTTGACATTTCTTGTGAGAAGACTAAAAGTCAATCAATCTCATTTCAAACCATCTTGCCATTTTGGCTTTTTATCTTTAAAATTTTCTCAAAAAGATTAGACTTTTGTCAATCCTTGTAGTGATGAAAACAACTATACTTCTATAATATGTAGTGAAGAGAGATATTTTCCACTTGGGTGTTGAGTGAGGCATTATTGATTTTAAAATCCAAGCCATATCCTCCACTTTCAGATGATGCAAATTCTCCTTTCTCATGGTTGTGGGTAGTAGGTATGTTTTCCACACGGACAATGACGATGATGTTTTATCTCATAAAATTAACCAACGCATTTGTGTTTCTAATTTTTAAAAGAGGAACTATGTGTACCCTGATCCCCTATTGCATGAAAGGTGGTACGTAGGCACTAAAGGTTCACAACCGCGGCGGGTGCAAAAAATTATAAAATAAATACGCTTCTTTCCTCACCTCCACCATCCACTTTTTATATACAATAGTTTTTATAGCCAAAATATACAGATTTTACAAAGAGGCTCATGCGGAGTACCATAGATATTTAGGGTGCTAATACCTTCCCTTTGCATAACCAACCCCCTTACCTTGAATCTCTCCCCCCCTCTTTTTGGGTTATTCGCTCTTTTCCTATTCCTTTGGAAACAATAAAGTGCGGTGGCGATTTTTATTTTGATTTGTATAAAGTCTAGTCAATCCAATAACTTAGTCTTAAACATTTCTACCACTACAGTTATTGTGAATGATTTAGAAGTGTGAAAATCATGTCCTATTTATAGATAAAAAATCATCCAAATTGGAAATAAAACAAACCTAACCAATCAAAAATAAAGTGTGACACAAATTGACATCAAATGGCCAATAAGAAACTCCTATTTACAAGGAAATAAAATTAGTGACAAAAAAATAGAAAAAAGAAAATGTTGAAAGTGCGACATACTTCTATTTAAAAGGAAAGAAAATTAGTGGGGAAAAAATAGAAAAAAGAAAATATTGAAAGTGCGGCACAAGAGATTCAAACTCGTGACCTTACGCTTGGAAGCCTCATTCTTCACCAATTGTGCTATGTTGCTGATTTATAAATAAACTTAATTTGAAAGTATATGAAAGGTGTGCAGATATTTGCTATTTTAAAAAATAAAAATAATTTGGAATAAATTATTATATTTTTAAATAGGCCGTGAAGCAAAAATTTATAAAAATCAAAGATAATTATAAAAACAATGTTTAAAATATTTTTGACTGGACTTGAGAATAAACATTTATAAAAGTCAAATAATATTATAAAAATAATGTTTAAAATATTTTTGACTGTAGAAATAAAAGGGCAGGCAAATTTGGGGTATGACAGCTGCCCCTATTTAATTACTCTTCGATTGAATGGTGCGAGAATACGTAAGTCTCGCACGTTTGAATCGAATGGTTATTAAATAATGGAAGACCCCAAAATTTGACCAATGGTTATTAAGTAAGAATATACTGATATAGCATACCTAAGAGCACCGAGAAATAGGAAAAGATGATGATGTATCATCCTACCAGAGTTTGAATAGAGAGATGTGATTGAAGAGTAAGATTGATCTAGATATGACGACGCGGATGACTCGTCAATACCTAGAAAATAGGTAGTCATAAAATTTACCATAACCTAGGAGGTAAATGATACAGGTTTTAAAATTTTGACTTACTAATGCTTGGAGACTAATATAGTAAGTTTTGGTTTGATTTGATTTTGTCTATTCATCGCGACCTAGGGGTTGAATAAAACAAAGTCTGATAATACATTGCTGCAACGAGGCTGATGTAATGAGTTAAATCGAGGAAGAAACCTGATAATGACATTGATGCTTGTAGATTGATGCAATGGATTATGTTGCAGAAAAAATTTGACAATAACATTACTGCATGGAGACTGATGCAATGGAAAATGTTTGATGATAACATTGTTGCATGGAGACTGATGCAATGGAAAAAGTTTGATAATAACATCGATGTATGGAGATTGATGCAATGGGTTGAATTGCAGATTTCACAACATTGTTGCATGGAGCCTGACATAATGAGCTATATCACGAATAAGGGAACACATTACTGCATGGAGACTGACGCCATGAGTTGAATTGCAGATTTCGCACATTGTCGCATAGAGACTGACACAATGAATGGAATCATTGATTTCACGACATTACTACCTGGAGTCTGACACAATGAGCTAGATCGCAAAGAAAGAACGTATTGTTGCGTGGAGACTGACATAATAAGTTAAATGTAGAAAATTTCACACATTGTTGCATAGAGACTTACATAATTAGTGGAATTACTGACAACATTGTTGCCTGGAGTCTGACTTAATGAGCTGGACCGCGAAGAAAGAACATATTGCTGTGTGGAGACTGACACAAAAAGCTAAATATAGAAAATTTCACTCATTGTCACATAGAGTCTGACACAATGGGTGGAATTCCTGATTTCACAACATCGCTGCCTGGAGTCTGACACAATGATCTAGATCGCAAAGGAAAAACATATCACTGCATGGAGACTAGAACAATAAGTTATATATAGAAAATCCCCACATTGTTGCGTAGAGACTGACACAACAGATGGAGTTGTTGACTTCACAACATTGCTATCTGGGATTTGATATAACGAGCTAAGAAAGAAACACATTGCTGCATGGAGACTGACACAATAAGTTAATTTGAAAATTTCGGACATTAATGCATAGAGGCTGACACAATGGGTGGAATTGCTATTTTCACAACATTGCTTCCTAGAGTCTGACACAATGGACTAGATCGCGAAGAAATAACATATTGTTGCATGGAGACTGACACAATAAGTTAAATATAGAAAATTGCACACATTGTCGCATAGAGACTGACACAATCAGTGGAATTGCTGATTTTGCAACATTGTTGCCTGGAGTCTAACAC
This sequence comes from Vicia faba, assembly GCA_948472305.1. NCBI lineage: Eukaryota > Viridiplantae > Streptophyta > Magnoliopsida > Fabales > Fabaceae > Vicia > Vicia faba. Next base: position 1,326,471,298 of record OX451740.1, read on the forward strand.
AATGAGCTAGATCGCAAAGGAAAAACATATCGCTGCATGGAGACTGGCACAATAAGTTATATGTAGAAAATTCACACATTGTTGCATAGAGACTGACATAACGGGTGGAATTGTCGACTTTGCAACATTGCTGCTTGGGGTCTGACACAACGAGCTAAGAAAGAAACACATTGTTGCGTAGAGACTGACACAATAAGTTAATTTGAAAATTTCGGACATTGTTGCATAGAGGCTGACACAATGGGTGGAATTGCTGCTTTTGCAACATTGCTTCCTAGAGTCTGACACAATGATCTAGATCGCAAAGGGATAACATGTCATTGCATGGAGACTGACACAATATGTAGAATAATTCACACATTCTCGCATGGAGACTGACACAATATGTTTGAATATAAAGGAAGTTGTTTTGAGTGATCCATATCTTAGTTAACTAAAATTGAGATGAGAACGGATTTTGTTGGTTATTTGTTTCTAACCGAGGTAAGAATTTATTAGAGGGCCCTAAGATACCGGCTTTGTTCATAGTGGCTTTCGAGGAATGCCATATGTGATGTATGATGTGTAATGATTGATTGATGTATGTGATGTGATGATTGATTGATGTATGTGACTCGGATAATGTGTGAATGGATGTTGGATTTTGAAATGTGAATGCGTAATTAGGCCTTTTGAGGTATGCTCGAACCATGCTGTCAGATTTCGTCAGATGGATGAGATGATAAGTATAGCTTGGTTTTGGATCGAAGAGCCCTAATGCATGATTTATGCAACCTTATGCTTTATGATTATGACTTGAATGATTTTTTAAATGGTGCCCATGTGATGGGTCGTGGATGATTAAAGTATTGAGGTTTGTTTATGCAACAAGGTTGCTTGTCACACGATGGTTGAGTGTTGAGCTTGCATGATTCCCTGATACTTGTTTTGAATTTGAAGATTGTTGATGTAGAAGAAAGACCCACTGGAGGTTGTTAAAGTACGTAGAGAGCTTGCCCCTGTGTGGATTGTTTCTTTTTTAATTTGTGGGCAGGGTCTTGGAGGAGATTATCTTTAATATGAGCTTGGAAACAGTTCGATCATAATGTGGATGACCCCACTATTTTGTATTATGCCCCTGATTAACAGATTCTTGAAAATGCTTGGCTTTGATAGAACCATTTTGAATCAACTCCTTTTGATCAAGCCTCACAGTAGTTTGCTATATCATTTGAATTTTGAAAGATGTACCCCTCACTCTCCAGGATATGGAGGAAGTACCCTAAAAAAGAACTCAGACTTTACCATGAACTTGACATAGATTTCCCCAAGTATTTGAAGCTTTGAAAAGTTTGTACGCGAAGTTGCTTGAGGAATTTGTACCCTACACAGTATGGTGAACTTGGTATGTATTGCCCCAGCATTTGAATCTTGGGATATTTCCCCTACTTCCAGGCCTTGAGAGGTTTATTAAAACGAGGAAACTGATTCACACCCTATTGTGACATGAATGCTCCTTCGAAAGGTATGCCCCTTGTTGAACAGTGCTTTTAAATTTGATCCAAGTTTACTGAACCTCAGAATGATCACCCCTTGTCAATAGTATCTTCATGTTATAGACCCTACAATCATTAGTATTTTCCCCTATTCATATGGATCTCCTCTAGATGCTTTTCCCCTTGTTAGGAGCTTCTTGGAAATGTTGGCTTTTAATCAAACTAATTTTGAGATCTCCTTGATGCTAATTATTAATTCGTAGATAAAATTGTACATTTTGAAAAAGCAATTCCATTTGGTGCACATGCAAGTTCTTGAAATCAAAATTGATTATTTGAAAAGATATGGAAGATTAGAAGATGAATATTCGAAGAAGCGAAGTAGTTAGAAATAATTTTAACAAACATAGGAGTCAGTTTAACATAAATCTTGCTGAGTATGCTTTCAAAGTGAACCTAGCTTCAATTAGAACTTTTGAAGGTTGTAACGTGGCCATGGTTCGTGGTTTAAAGAAACAAAAGATATAAAGCACAAAATTATTTAGCCCACCCCATCCTCCTTGATGTTCTTCGTTCCTAAGTTCAATTAATCCAACAAATGCTTTTAATCCCCAAGAGAAGTTTCGTAGTCACGCAGATGGTGAGAATCATAGATAAAGATCCAGGCGCCGATGAAAAGTATTGATAAGATCTGAGCTTTGATAAGATTAAAGCAAGGATAAGATCCAAGCATTAATGAGAAGCCTTGATTGTTCTTGAGGTGGCAGTCACAAGATTGTTTTCCAATTTATTATTTTCAATCCCTTATTTTTGCATGGACCGATTTTTTTGAAATTTTTTTCTTTGAATTTATCGTGATGCCTTAAATTTTTCCTAAGTCAAGTGTTGATTTTCTTTGGCTTGACGGGCTTTCACTTTTTAAAAAAAAATTTTTTTTACTTTTGATTTTGAAAATAAGTGTGACTGCCGCACTTGATTATTGTAAGCTTTGTCTTCATCGTTTCCTTGATCTTGATTGATGTACTGAGGAAGAAGACGTCATGGATTTTGTCTTTATTGATTCATCAACCTTGGATGATGAATGCGGGAAAGATGATCTGCTCGAATCTTTGCTCAATTCTTTCCCTCAATGATGTATCAAGGAAAGAGATATGCTTGAACCTTTGCTTAGATCGTTTCGATTCTCCTGGGATTTGAATGCATCATCGAATTAATTGAAATAAACCCGGGCCCTGGTTAAGATTAAGGGTTTCTTAGAGAATAGAAATAACTTCGACTTCTGGCTCGAGGGGGTTAACTACGGATTAACTCCTTATATCTCCACTGTTTAGGAATTGAAACAGTGCCTTACATCATCAGCTAAGCCTTACTATTAAAAAGCATACATCAGAAAAATTTGATTATTTTGTATTTTCATCATTTTCCATCGAAGTTTGTTATTTTGAAAATGAAAATTTATTGATTAGTGATGAAAGATGAAGATTTAAACGAATGAATTGATTTCAAAAATGTGCATGATTATTTATTTGAATTACTTAATCAAAAACTACAAATTTACACCAAATGAAACTTAGCAACTAGGAAATTACAAATTGAAATTGATAATATCTAATGATCCTTGAGATAAGCTTTACTGTCTTTAAGGGATGCTTCGTAGTTTTTGTACTTGTCAAAGCATGGGGATGACCCTTGACTTCTCTTTGGGCATACCAATTCTATTGATAGGGAAGTTGCTCTTGATGTAGAGGAATCACCAATGGTAGTGGCATTTGAGGCGCTACGCAGGCCTGTAAGTGTCATGGTGAAGGGATGCCTTCTCTCTTAAATACGACTTGTAGGAACAAACTCCATTGTGTCTCTTATAGATAACATCCATCTTCCACAATTTCAGACTTTCAAGAAATTAGCTTGCATATGGATAATAGTTGGATAAGGGCAGAGGTGGAAATGCATGAGATGAAAATGTATGAATGTATGTGAACGCATGGGTATGCAAAAATGTTTCATGGATATGAAATGCGAAGTAGATATAATATGATGGTAGCCGTATGGATTTCCTATACAAGTTTAAAGATGATATCTTACTCTGACTCAGAAATTGAGACAGGCAGGGACTCCTTACGGACGAAGATGATAATAAACATATATTTGATGATACCCTACATTATCTTAGAGATTGAGATAGGCAGGAATTCCCTATGGATTATGGCCAATGAAAAACGAAGAGGAGTCCCTACAGGACATGGATGATGATAAAGACAGAAGCCCTACGGGCTAAAGATAGTAGTAGACGAAAAGATAACCCTTGCGGGTTTAAAGATTGTAGTGGGATTTGCGAAAGGTATCCTTAAAAGGTACGTTCTTAGTATTGACCTACGAATATTCTACCCTCCCCATAAGGTGGCTTCCTTAAGGGTATCATGAATTACACTAGAGGGAAAGGCACATGGGCATCCCTTAAACGGAGTCTCTTTACAGACCGAAACTTTCGTCTCTAGGTCATGAAAGGTCTCATAACGAGATTTTGGTTTAAAGGTCGTACGAAGAGTCATATGTATCATTCCAAAGTCCTACTTCCTAAGAGGATGTCTCTCGAGAGGTATTCTTTTTGGGAATTCCACCGACTCTAGGCGAAGTCATCCCATAAACTCATAGGGTTGATGTAACCCCTTGGCTAATAGACGAACCTTCTTTCTAAGGGTTTTGAGAATAATAATTTTTGCAAAATTTAAATCCCACCACAAAGGAGTAAATATAATGAATAATAAAACAAAATAAGCAAGAAAAAAATTAAATAAGAAATAATAAAACCCAAAAGAAATAAGAAAAACCCTAAAAACCCTAAAATCGAAAGATAAGGCTTCTAAACCTAGGGTTGAGTCCCAACAGAGTCGCCAGCTGTTACAACTGGTTTTTTCTAAATAGAGTCGCCACCCTTAATTTTTATCCTAAAGGAATGGAGTACAAAGGAATAACCCTAAAGTTCAGAGATTCTAGATTTGGACTCGGTTCTAGACGAAGGGAAGGTGTTAGGCACCTCTCATCTACCTTACTCGCAAGGATACTAGGTTTAGAAGCAGTATTTTAGGAAATCGGGTTTTAATTATTATTATTATTAGAAGAAAAAGGGTTTTAATTTTAGTTAGGGGAACTCGCCATATTTTTGATCGTATGCCTACGTATCCTCCTAGGAGGAATCAAAGTCTCATTTCGTAGTTCACGGTTGATTTGTGTTTTTTATGGATTGCGAAATATATTTGAATTTTCGGCATACATAGTCTAAGAGTGTGAAAAGCGGAGTTTGTTAGACCAAGTCCGCGGTTGATTCAAATATATTCGTATTCTTTTTTCAAAAATTAATGTTGAATTAATTTATTACGAAAAATAATTTGATGTTTGTTTGAGTATTTTTAAGACGTAGAGCGATGGGTCTGATATAGTCTCCTCATCATGAGGCTAGATATTGGCCACGTGTCGCTCGCGGATGGAAAAGTTGGTGAGTTGCGTGAGTTTTAATATTTTGATTATTGAATAATTGACTGATAGACGATGTGTCAATCAATCACTTATTCGAGGACAACGGTGGATAAAAAATCTACCAATCCTATTATTGAATTAATTTAATTCTGAAAAGTGTTTGAATTTATGTACAAGGTTATTTTACCAATTATCTTAAATAATTTTACTAAATTAATTATTTATAAAAAAAATAATGTAATCAACCTAATAAATCTAATTATTTAACTAGAGATTAATTTGTTTAATTTTATTATGAAAATGATTTTATTGTTGGTTGAATATTTTTTAATGTGCTAATTATAAAAATGCCTTTATTAATACATGATGAAAAATGATTTTTAACGCAATAGAATAAATAAAATATTTTGATGAGTTGAGAAAATATATTTGATTTTATAATAATAATAATAGTAAATAATAATTATAAATAAAATAATAAAAATAAAATAATATAAATAAAATGATTAAAAAATGCATGGGGTGCAAATAATGTTGGGCTAGCAAAATAGAGAGGTGTATGTAGCATGGCCCTGAATTCAGATATTGAATTCAAGCCCAATGCATGGGGAGGTGTTGGTTTGAATAGGTTAGCAAAACAGGGGTGCCCATGAGTAAGGGTCCAAGTCCAGATATTGGACTTGGCCCATAAGGCTAAGGGGTGTGATTTGTTTGTATTTTGACCATAACACTAACTATACATTCAATTACCAAATAAAAAGGTGGATCAAAACTTAGAGATATAATATTAAATAAATTCTTGCCGTTTGAAACAACCAGTACCCCAATATTGTGCAAGAGAAAATCAACCTTATAATTATCATACTACTAGTTATAATAATTATATTAAAGGGTGAGAATAAAACTGATGTGATCACGTGTAATAAAAGAAGATTGAATTGGCTTTTCAAATATTGGAATTACCCAACCAGGCTTCGACACGTAGCATGTTTTAAATAAAAATATTAATAACAAAATTAAGAACAAGAATGATATATAAGACCAAACGTAGGTAGAAGCTTTTTCCATTTTTGTCATATTTAAAACTAAACATTCTCTCTTCTTCTAATCCGCAAAATCAAAACCTTTTCCTTTCTCAAGATATAAAAAAACATCACATAAAGGAACAGAATCAAAACTGATAGAAGAAACTTACCTGATTAGAGCAGCGGTGTTGGAGAGGTTGAGGGTGCGAACAGAATAGGAGATTGGAGGATCATGGCCGCGTCTATTGCGTAAAGAAGGTTGCAGATTTACAGTTCTTTGATGGTGCAATGAGTGATGTAGATCTTATGGGTGTGTTGTTGAGATTTTACTATTGTTTCTACGGTTTTCTTCTCCTTCTTTTCTGCACAAAAATAAACAAAGACAACAACACACAATTTTTCCAGATTTTGATTCATAGTTATGTTAAATTTACATGGTGTTGAGGTTATTGTTATAGAAAAAGTGATGTTGTTGATTTTTCCAGATTTAAAATTATGGTGATTGTAATTTCATGGTTATGGTGGTGATGTTAGTTTTTAACGGATTTTGGTTTGAATAAAATGGTTAGAAATTTTGTGAACAATGGTCTTTTGAAATAAGATTTAGAAACGATATATATATATATATATATATATATATATATATATATATATATATATATATATATATATATGTGTGTGTGTGTGTGTGTGTGTGTGTGTGTGTGTGTGTGTGTGTGTGTGTGTGTGTGTGTGTGTGAGAGAGAGAGAGAGAGAGAGAGAGAGAGAGAGAGAGAGAGAGAGAGAGAGAGAGAGAGAGAGAGAGAAATTGTGTGTTTGTGGATATTGTGAATTGTAAGTGTTTGGTTGTTGGCATGTTTTTTGGTAAAACCAGTTGTGTGAATGTCATGACTGATGTCATAACATTTTGGGATACAAGGTACATTCTGCAGAAAAAGAATGTCATACAGGAGCTGCTCAATATGAATGTTTAGCTGATCATTATGCAATGATCATATTTATTGCATTCTACCAAAATCAGTAAACAGGATTCTTGTTGTCATAACCAATGTTAAGACATCCTGTATTGAACTAACATTTGTGCAGATTTATTATTTCTGAGAATTTTCAGGAATCTGGTTTATTCAGTCCATATCAGATTCTCACGTGGACTTAGGTTAACTTTGCTTAACCCTAATCTGGTTGTTAAAGTCCTATGACCAAGTCTTGAGGTTAACCCTAATTAACCCTAGCTATTTTCGTGGAAGCCCTAACTGAAGAATAGCTGCCTATATATTCCTCATGAAGACTGTTGGTGAAAGATACTTTTTGATAGAAGATCAATAAGGGACTGTATAGTTGTAACTACTGTAATCCAAGCAAATATCATTATGATAAGTGACTTGGAGTAGGATTTGATTGTAAGGGTTGTGTATCACTCAAAGCTTTGAAGCACGAGTGTTTGTGTCACTTGATTAAAGCTTTGAAGCAAAGTCAAGTTAGGGTTGTGTATCACTCAAAGCTTTGAAGCACGAGTGTTTGTGTCACTTGATTAAAAGCTGGGAAGCAAAATCAAGTGTATGTACTGAAGAGTGTCTTCATAATTTCATTAGTCAATTGTTTAGTATTACTGTTGTGATTGAGGGGGAGTGAGTAGGAACTCAGGTTTAAGTTGAACTTAGATTGAAGTTGCATTGGGTAGGTCTTAAGTGAAGGAGATAAACTGGTTGGTTTATTCCTGAATTAATATCTCTTATAGTGAATTTCCTCCCTGGCTTGGTAGCCCCCAGAGTAGGTGTTGTTACACACTGAACTAGGTAAACAATTGACTGTGTTCTTTACTACTTTTAGATTTACTGTCTTGAAGAGTGTCAGATACGGTGTCATAACATTCACTGTGACATTAAGTATCTGTTGCCAGAATTTCAATTGGCATCAGAGCAGGCACCCTGCCTGTCTTACTGGGTGAGATCTAGGGATATTATGTTCTGGCGCTATGGAAAAAGAAGGAGGATTTGGAAACAGACTACCCATTCTGGATGGATAAAATTATGACTACTGGAAACCTCGTATGATTGCCTTCTTAAAATCACTGGACAAAAAGGCTTGGAGAGCTGCTGACAAAGGATGGAACCATCCCACCATAATTGGGAAAGATGGGACGACCAGTCTGAAACCTGAGGAAGAATGGAGCAAAGAAGAAGATGAGTTAGCCCTGGGTAACTCCAAAGCATTAAATGCCTTGTTCAATGGAATTGATAGAAACATATTCAGACGAGTACATCAATGTGAACTGGCCAAGGAGGTTTGGGACACTCTCAAAACTACCCATGAGGGCACATCCAAAGTAAAAATGTCAAGGCTTCAGATGCTGAATACCAAATTTGAGAACCTAAGGATGATGGAAGATGAGACCATTCATGAGTTTCACATGAACATCTTGGAAATTGCCAACACCTCAGGAGCATTGGGAGAAAAGATGTCAGAAGAAAAGCTGGTGAGAAAGATTCTTAGATCCTTGCCTAAAAGATTTGCAATGAAGGTGACTGCTATAGAGGAAGCTCATGATATCTACAACTTGAAGGTAGATGAACTCATTGGGTCACTTCAGACCTTTGAGATGGGGATCAGTGACAATGTCGACAAGAAAAACAAGAGCATAGAACTTGTATCTAATACTGAAGATGAAAACAAAGAGGATGAAGAAGAAAATATTTCAGAAGCTATAGCCATGCTTGGAAGACAGTTCAACAAACTCATCAAGAGAATGGACCCAAAGTCAAGGTCAAATGTTAAGAACATTCCTTCTGACATTAACAGATCTTATGACTCCAGCAGAAGACCAAAGTCTGAAGATAAGGGAAATCAAATCAAAGGAATTCAATGCCATGGATGTGAAGGATATGGGCACATTCGAGCTGAATGTCCTACCTTTCTTAAGAAACAAAAGAAAGGAATGTCTGTTACTTGGTCTGACTGTGACTCAGAAAGTAATTCTGAAGAAGAATCTGCCAAACTAGTTACTGCACTAACTGGTATTTGTAACTCTGATAGTGACTCTAGTGATGAGGAAGTGACATTTGAAGAACTGGTTGACTCCTACAAGAAGTTATGTATCAGAAGTGTTGAAGTCTGTCAGCAAAATGAGAGACAAACAAAACTCATAGTAAAGTTGGAGGCTGAGAAGAAGGCAGACATTGATACTATAAGTCATCTAGAAGGGGAAGTTCAAATGCTAAGCTCAAAACTTGACCAGATGACCAAATTTGTCAAGATGCTGACAAATGGAACTAACAAATTAGAAGAAATCCTTCAGGTTGGACAAAATGTGGGAAACAAGTCTGGTCTAGGATTTGTGGCAGCAAAGAAATCTATTGTAGACAAGAAGAAGATCAGGCCTGATAAACAAATGTCAAAGCAGATGTCACAACATAGCACTCAACATCGAGAACAGAGAAATATGAAGAAAAAGTATCAAAGATGGAGATGTCATCATTGTGGGAGGTTTGGTCACATAAAGCCATTCTGCTTCAGATTATATGGATATCCTAATCAGACCCCAGTTGTCAAACCTAAGTCTAACAAGGCACCATATACTCAACAGTGGAAGAAAAAGGCTACTGCCCTGATAGCTCACACCTCCCTTAGAGTCTCTGCAAAGGAAGACTGGTACCTTGACAGTGGATGCTCTAAACGCATGACTGGAATCAAGAATCTTCTCAATAATGTTAAACCTCACACTACTAGTTATGTGACTTTTGGAGATGGTGCTAGAGGAGAAATCGAAGGAGTTGGAAACATGGAATGCCCTGGAGTTCCAAACCTAAATGAATTATTACTGGTAAAAGGCTTGACTGCTAATCTCATAAGTATCAGTCAATTATGTGATCTAGGATTCAAGGTCAACTTCACCAAGTCTGAATGTCTTGTAACTAATGAGAAACAAGAAGTTGTAATGAGAGGAGTCAGATCTAAAGACAACTACTACTTATGGGAGTCTGAGAACACTAATTATTCTTCTGTGTGCTCTATTGCCAAAGAAGAAAAAGAAGTGAAACTGTGGCACCAAAAACTTGGTCATTTACATATAAGAGGAATGAAAAGGATTATATCCATGGAAGCAGTCAGAGGGATTCCAAGGCTGCAAATTGATGAAGGGAGAGTCTGTGGTGAATGTCAGGTTGGAAAGCAGACTAGAATGTCACATCTAAAGTCAAGACATCTGACCACCTCTAAGGTGTTAGAACTTCTACATATGGATCTGATGGGACCAATGCAGGTGGAATGTCTTGGTGGAAAAAGATATGCCTATGTTGTTGTGGATGATTTTTCCAGATTCACCTGGATTAACTTCATTAGAGAAAAGTCTGATGTATTTGAAGTATTTAAGGAACTGTGCAAAAGAATTCAAAGAGAAAAAGAAGGATGCATTGTAAGAATCAGAAGTGATCATGGCAAGGAATTTGAAAACAGTAAGTTTGATGAGTTCTACTCCTCAGAAGGAATTAATCATGAATTCTCTTCACCCATAACTCCTCAACAAAATGGAGTTGTGGAAAGGAAAAACAGGACTATACAGGAATCTGCCAAAGCAATGATACATGCCAAAAGACTTCCTATTCATTTTTGGGCTGAAGCTATGAATACAGCCTGTTATGTCCATAACAGGGTCACCTTGAGAAAGGGAACATCATCCACCATTTATGAACTTTGGAAAGGAAGAAAGCCTACAGTGAAGTACTTCCATGTATTTGGAAGCAAATGCTATATTCTGACAGATCCTGAACAAAGGAGAAAGATGGACCCTAAAAGTGATGAAGGAATATTCCTAGGATACTCTACCAACAGCAGAGCTTATAGGGTATTCAATTCCAGGACCAAAGTTATGATGGAATCTATAAATGTCATAGTTGATGATTACCATGAGGAAACAAATGTCCCATATGATGTTGAGACATTCTTTAAGACTTCAACTCAAAAGGATGATATTACTAAAACTACTTCATCAGAATCTGAATCAAAGGAAGCTAACAAAGACCCTTCCATCAGAATTCAGAAAGATCATCCTAAGGAACTTATCATAGCAGATCCTAACAGTGGAATCATTACAAGATCTAGACAAATCATCTCAAACTCTTGCTTTGTATCTAAGATTGAACCAAGAAATGTTAAGGAGGCTTTAACTGATGAATACTGGATTGGAGCAATGCAAGATGAATTGAACCAATTCAAGCAACATGAAGTATGGGAGTTAGTTCCTAGACCAGGAGGAACAAACATCATTGGCACAAAATGGATCTACAAGAACAAATCAGATGCTGAAGGAGTTGTCACCAGGAATAAGGCAAGACTTGTTGCTCAAGGATACACTCAAGTTGAAGGGGTCGATTTTGATGAGACTTTTGCTCCTGTAGCCAGACTGCAATCAATCATACTCCTATTGGGAATTGCTTGTCTCCTTAAGTTCAAGTTATTTCAGATGGATGTAAAGAGTGCCTTCCTAAATGGGTACTTAAATGAGGAAGTTTATGTGGAACAGCCTAAAGGATATGTGGATCCAAACTGCCCTGATCATGTCTACAAATTGAGGAAAGCTTTATATGGCCTGAAACAAGCTCCTAGAGCATGGTATGACAGGTTGACAAAATTCCTCTCTGACAAAGGATACAGGAAAGGAGGCTTGGATAAAACTCTTTTTGTCAAAAATGAAGGAGGAAAGATAATGGTAGCTCAAATCTATGTTGATGACATAGTGTTTGGGGGAATGTCAGATAAAATGGTTAAACATTTTGCTGACCAGATGCAAGCTGAATTTGAAATGAGCCTCATGGGAGAATTGACCTACTTTCTTGGACTGCAAGTCACACAGATGGAAGACTCAATTTTTCTGTCTCAAAGCAAGTATGCAAAGAACATTGTCAAGAAGTTTGGGATGGAGAATGCTAGTCACAAAAGGACTCCTGCACCTACTCACTTAAAGTTGTCCAAAGATTCAAGTGGGGTTAAGGTGGACCAAAGCTTGTACAGAAGCATGATAGGAAGTCTGCTATACTTAACAGCCAGCAGACCTGACATTGCTTTTGCAGTTGGAGTATGTGCAAGATACCAGGCTGAACCCAAAGTAAGTCATATCAACCAAGTGAAGAGAATTCTGAAGTATATGAGTGGAACCTACAACTATGGCTTGCTGTACTCTCATGGATGTGAACCAACTCTGACTGGTTACTGTGATGCTGATTGGGCTGGAAGTGCTGATGATAGAAAGAGCACCTCTGGAGGATGTTTCTTCTTAGGAAATAATCTTGTCTCCTGGTTTAGCAAGAAACAGAACTGTGTGTCTCTATCTACTGCTGAAGCTGAATACATAGCAGCTGGTAGTAGCTGTTCTCAAATGATCTGGATGAAACAGATGCTTACTGAGTATAATGTCACACAAGATGTTATGACATTGTACTGTGACAATCTGAGTACTATCAACATTTCCAAGAATCCTATTCAGCATAGCAGGACCAAGCATATTGACATTAGACATCACTTCATCAGAGATCTTGTAGACGAGAAGACGATTAAACTGGAACATGTTGCCACTGAACTACAACTAGCTGACATTTTTACCAAGGCACTTGATGCAAATCAATTTGAAAATTTGAGGGGCAAGCTGGGTATTTGCCAACATGAAGAAATGTAGCAATTAATTTTGCTTAAAACAAGGGATGAGAGAGATATTTTAGTTAAGTCTACTCTGATTGGGCTAATCATCTACTTCTCTATTTCTTTCCAAAATTTTAAGAAGTTGAATAGACATTCATATATCTCCCTCCTCTCGCGTTTCTGCAACAATCTTCAATCTCTCAAACGAAGACTTCACTATTACTGTTACCTGTTTTCTAAAACACTCAAAATGTCTCAACTATCCATGTCATCATCCTCTTCAAAGGCAACTGCTTCTTCCGCATCCTCTGATCGAGAACCTAGGGCAATTACAAACTGCATGGATTCTGATGTTCTGGAGATAACTCCTCTTCGTGAACTGGAAGCTGACCCCACTAAGGTCAAGAAGCTGCGAACCAGACATGCAATAAGGTCACAAGCCTCTTCATCTGGTAAACCCTCTCAACCATCATCTTCTGTTCCTCCAGAAATAGCAAATAGGGAAGGTTCAGTTTATGTTCATCAAGCTATAGCTAGACTTGTCACTAGGATCCTAAATGAGAATCACTCTGTACCTGGCATTTCTGTACCTTTGAATCAAGAATCTGCTAGTCCAAATGTTGAAATGAATCCAGATGTCACTCAAAATGTTGAGACACCGGATGACAACATTAGGAAATCTCCTGAAAATCGTGATGATCACCAGAACCCTACTGAGAAGGATGTTGAACCCCCGTTTATTGATGTTGATGAAGAATACTCTGACAATGAATTAATTGCCAATATCAACCCTAGCATAGCTAGAAGGATGATGAACAAAAAAGGAAAGCAGGATGCTGCCAAAAGCCTCTCCAAAGAGAAGACTGCTGATGTTGCTCATAAGAAAACCAGGTCTGAGAACAAGACTGGAGTAGAAACTGTGAAGGCTGGATTGTCAAAAGAAAAAGGGAAGGTGAAAACTCGAGTACCTGCTGGTAGTCTCTCAAAACCTTTGAGACAACCAATAGCAAAGAAAAGGAAGGAGACTGAACCCTCAGAATCTGATGAGGAATCAGAATTTGAGTTTGATGTTGAAGACATTCCTCTCAAAAGGAAACTCTCTTCAAGCAAAATGCCTAAAGTCCCTGAAGTCGCCACTGACAACATCTCCTTTCACCATCCTGAGAATGCAAACAGGTGGAAGTATGTATGTTTGAAAAGGATCGCCTTAGAAAGAGAACTGAACAACAGTGCCATGGAATGTAAGGAGATCATGGATCTAATCAAAACTGCTGGTCTAATAAATATTGTGGTAAAGTTTACCAACTGCTATGAAGTTCTTGTCAAAGAATTCATAGTGAATTTATCTGATGGGTGTGCTGATGGAAAGTCAGCTGATTTTAATTGTGTATATGTGAGAGGAAGGAAGGTAAATTTCTCTCCCTCTGAAATAAACAAATTCCTAGGAAGACCTGATGATGCTTGCCCTGAGCTAGAGGTTACTGACAACCAAGTGTGCCAAACCATCACTGCAAATCAAGTCAAGAGCTGGCCCTTAAGAGGGAAGCTGAATGCAAGCAAGCTGAGCATGATATTTGCCATTCTGCACAAAATTGGTGCAGCTAACTGGGTTCCCACCAACCATAAATCAACCATCTCCACAGGCTTGGGAAGATTTATTTATGCTGTTGGAACCAGGACAAACTTTGACTATGGCAAGTATATCTTTGATCAAACATTAAAACATGCTGGAAGCTGTGCTATTAAAGGCCATATTTCCTTTCCCTCTCTCCTATGTGGTATAGTCCTTGCTCAGTACCCTGACATTCTAGTTGAAAAAGATACTGTATGCAAAAGATCCCCTGCTCTTGGGTTGCACTATAAGCTATTTCAGGGAACACATGTTCCTGACATTGTCATGACATCAGCTGAGACATCGACTGTCAAGTCTCATTCCAAGAAAACTGATGTTATAGCTGTGCTGAAGGAAACCTGCAAAGAGCTTGATACAAGGAAAAGGACTCTTGAGGACCTGATTGCTAGACTAGAACAGGAGGAGATTGAAGGACAAAGAAGGGAAGAGGATACTGCTGAAGACCAGCTTAATGCTGAAGATAGTGCCTCCTCTGAAGATGACAGTGCTTGAAGATCAGTGCAGTTGAAAATTTTACTGCTGGTACCTGATGCTGCAAATGACTTTTGATTTTTTTTTCTCTCTGTGTTTTTATTATTCCTTTTGGATGATTGTATAACCTAAAAGTACAATTATCTTTGGCCTATTTATGGCTAAAGAGGGGGAGAATATTTTGTGATAATTTTGGTAGAATTAGACTTGGTAGATATTATTAATTCTGCTGCTTTCTAATCTCTGATTGTTTAGGGGTTTTAGCCAAAAAATTGCCAAAGGGGGAGTTTGTAAGTGTTTGGTTGTTGGCATGTTTTTTGGTAAAACCAGTTGTGTGAATGTCATGACTGATGTCATAACATTCTGGGATACAAGGTACATTCTGCAGAAAAAGAATGTCATACAGGAGCTGCTCAATATGAGTGTTTAGCTGATCATTATGCAATGATCATATTTATTTCATTCTACCAAAATAAGTAAACAGGATTCTTGTTGTCATAACCAATGTTAAGACATCATGTACTGAACTAACATTTGTGCAGATTTATTATTTCTGAGAATTTTCAGGAATCTGGTTTATTCAGTCTAGATCAGATTCTCACATGGACTTAGGTTAACTTTGCTTAACCCTAATCTGGTTGTTAAAGTCCTATGACCAAGTCTTGAGGTTAACCCTAATTAACCCTAGCTATTTTCGTGGAAGCCCTAACTGAAGAATAGCTGCCTATATATTCCTCATGAAGACTGTTGGTGAAAGATACTTTTTGACAGAAGATCAATAAGGGGCTGTATAGTTGTAACTACTGTAATCCAAGCAATTATCATTGTGATAAGTGACTTGGAGTAGGATTTGATTGTAAGGGTTGTGTATCACTCAAAGCTTTGAAGCACGAGTGTTTGTGTCACTTGATTAAAGCTTTGAAGCAAAGTCAAGTTAGGGTTGTGTATCACTCAAAGCTTTGAAGCACGAGTGTTTGTGTTACTTGATTAAAAGTTGTGAAGCAAAATCAAGTGTATGTACTGAAGAGTGTCTTCATAATTTCATTAGTCAATTGTTTAGTATCACTGCTGTGATTGAGGGGGAGTGAGTAGGAACTCAGGTTTAAGTTGAACTTAGATTGAAGTTGCATTGGGTAGGTCTTAAGTGAAGGAGATAAACTGGTTGGTTTATTCCTGAATTAACATCTCTTATAGTGAATTTCCTCCCTGGCTTGGTAGCCCCCAGAGTAGGTGTTGTTACACACTGAACTGGGTAAACAATTGAATGTGTTCTTTACTGCTTTTAGATTTACTGTCTTGAAGAGTGTCAGATACGGTGTCATAACATTCACTGTGACATTAAGTATCTGCTGCCAGAATTTCATGAATGATTTAGAAGTGTGAAAAACATGTCCTATTTATAGATAAAAAAATCATCCAAATTGGAAATGAAACAAACTTGACCAATCAAAAATAGGGCGTGACACAAATTTACATCTAATGGCCAGTTGAAAGTGCGACACAAGAGATTCAAACTCATGACCTTATGCTTTCAAGCCTCATTCTTCACCAATTATGCTATGTTACTAATTTGTAAATAAACTTAATTTGAAAGTATATGAAAGGTGTGCAGATATTTGCTATTTTAAAAAATACAAATAATTTGGAATAAATTATTATATTTTTAAATAGGTTGTGAAGCGAATATTTATAAAAGTCAAAGATAATTATAAAAACAATGTTTAAAATATTTTGACTGGACTTGAGTATGAACATCTATAAAAATCAAATAATATTATAAAAATAATGTTTAAAATATTTTTGACTGTTGAAATAAAAGGGCGGGAAAATTTGGGATATGACGGTACCCACTGTCAGATTTACATGTATGACTCCTAAGGTGTGGCCAATTTTGCCTTCGTAGTTCAACAAGGCCATGGTGTGAGGCTTCAAGCCTGTATCTAACATCCCTATCAACTTTAGCATAAATTGCGACATTAAATTAATTTTCGCTCCACCATCTACTAAGATCTTGTTAACTCCGATATTCTCCACTTTCCCTCTTATGAACATGGGCTTTAAATGAATCTTCATCCCCTCATATGTCCTTTCGAAGAAGGCATTTTGTTCTTCAACTGCGCCATTATTCATGACATAGTAACACACTGGCCTGTGTTTGGCCATTTCAGCTTCATCAGTTTCCTTAATTTCCTCGTCTTTCGTTACCTGATCATACTCATAAGGCAACACAAAAATAACATTACAATTAATGTCCAGGGATGACTCATAACCTAAGTTAAAATAATTTGTCAGCATATCCTCGTCATCAAGAGGTTGCTCTGTTATTTTTCCCTTGGATTTTTCTCCTTTAGGAGAGAACAATTTCCTTCCCACTTGTCTTTTGTCTTTGACCCTATTAGTGGATGGGGGCTGGTTGGTACTAGATTCGGTCATACCTGCCTCAACTGCTTCTCTCCCTACATTCTTCTTTCATTGGAATTTTCTCTATTGAGACCTAGACATGGGGTTCTTTCCCTTATAATTCTCATATCTATACGCATATTATTTGGACACTTGGAACTCCCTTTAATAGGCAATTTAATAGCCTCAACCAAATTCGAAGCTTTGCCACTTTCCCTGTCATGGAGCTTTGTTTTTGACCGGCTTCACCCATTTGTTTGTTAGGACATCTACGGTAGGCTTGAACTAAGCCTGCTAATTTTCCTTGAGGTTTTGTCCTCCTTATTTCTCCCTTCGATGAATTCCCTTCTTGTCGAACAAAAACATGCCCCCAACATTTTTCCAATTTCCCTTTCTTCTGGCCACTCGGACTCTCTCCAAGTTCTCAGCAGCTTTCCTATCGTACATTGAACTGCATCTGGGACACATTATTGCCTCAGAATTTTTCTCCTGGCAGCTGTAGGTGTTTAGTTATTGGCATGTATTTTTGGTAAAACCAGGTGTGTGAATGTCATGACTGATGTCATAACATTCTGGTTTATTAGGTACCTTTGCAGAAAAATAATGGCATACAGGTGCTGCTGTTTATGAGTGTGTATCTGAGCATTTTGCAAAAAGATCACATTTATTGCCTTCTACCAAAATCAGTAAACAGGAATTTTGATGTCATAACAAATGTTAAGACATCCTGTACTGATCTAACAATAGTGCAGTTTGGTTATTTCTGAGATTTTTCAGGAAGTTGGCTCATTCCTTCCAGAACAGAATCTCCCGTTGTCTTTGGGTTAACCTAGCTCAACCCTAAACTGGTTGATAAAGTCTTGTGACCAAGTCTTATGGTTAAACCTAATTAACCCTAGCTTTTTGTGGAAACCCTAACTGAAGAAACAACTGTTATATATTCAACAGGACTGCTGTTTGGAAAACATCTCTTTGGACTAAAGATCAATCAGAAACTGTATAGTTTTAACTGCTGTAATCCAAGCAATTATCATTGTGATAAGTGACTTGGAATAGGTTTTGTTTGTAAGGGTTTTTGTACCACTCAAAGCTTTGAAGCAAGAGTGTTTTGTGTCTCTTGACTAAAGCTTTGAAGCAAAGTCAATTTAGGTTTATGTATCACTCAAAGCTGTGAAGCAAGAGTGTTTATGTTACTTGATTAAAAAGCTGTGAAGCATAATCAAGTGTATGTTTTGAAGAGCGTCTTCATTAATTCATTAGTCAATTGTTTTAAGTATCACTGCTGTGATTGAGGGGGAGTGAGTAGGAACTCAGGTTTAAGTAGAACTTAGATTGAAGTTGCATTGGGTAGGTCTTAAGTGAAGGAGATAAACTAGTTGGTTTATTCCTGAATTAATATCTCTTATAGTGTATTTCCTCCCTGGCTTGGTAGCCCCCAGAGTAGGTGTTGTTTCACACTGAACTGGGTAAACAATTGACTGTGTTCTTTACTGTTTTTGTATTTACTGTCTTATAGAAAGTCAGATACGGTGTCATAACATTGACTGTGACATTGAGTATCTACAGCCAGAATTTCAATTGGCATCAGAGCAGGCACCCTGCCTGTATTACTGGGTGAGATCTAGGGATATCACTTTCTGGCACTATGGACAAAGAAGGAGTTTTTGGAAACAGACCACCCATTCTGGATGGATCAAATTATGACTACTGGAAACCTCGTATGATTGCCTTCTTAAAATCTCTGGACAAAAAGGCCTGGAGAGCTGCTGACAAAGGATGGAACCATCCCACCATAACTGAGAAAGATGGGACAATCAGTCTGAAGCCTGAGGAAGAATGGAGTAAAGAAGAAGATGAGTTAGCCCTGGGTAATTCCAAAGCTTTAAATGCCTTGTTCAATGGAATTGATAGAAACATATTCAGACTAGTACATCAATATGAACTGGCCAAGGAAGTTTCGGACACTCTCAAAACTACCCATGAGGGAACTTCCAAAGTAAAAATGTCAAGGCTTCAGATGCTGACTACCAAGTTTGAGAATCTAAAAATGATGGAAGATGAAACCATTCATGAGTTTCACATGAACATCTTGGAGATTGCCAACACCTCAGGAGCATCGGGAGAAAAGATGTCAGAAGAAAAACTGGTGAGAAAGATTCTCAGATCCTTGCCTAAAAGATTTGCAATGAAGGTAACTGCTAAAGAGGAAGCCCAGGATATCAGCAAGTTGAAAGTGGATGAACTCATTGGGTCTCTTCAGACTTTTGAGATGGGGATCACTGAAAATGTTGACAAGAAGAACAAGAGCATAGCACTTGTATCCAACACTAAAGATGAAAACAAGGAGGATGAAGAAGAAAATATTTCAGAAGCTATAGCCATGCTTGGAAGACAATTCAAAAAACTCATCAAAAGAATAGATCCAAAGTCAAGGTCTAATGTTCATAACATCCCCTCTGACATTGACAGTTCCAGCAGAAGACCAAGGTCAGAAGAGAAGGGAAATCAAGGCAGAGGAATTCAATGCCATGGTTGTGAAGGATATGGGCATATTCGAGCTGAATGTCCTACCTTTCTTAAGAAACAAAAGAAAGGAATGACTGTTACCTGGTCTGACTGTGATTCAGAAAGTAATTCTGAAGAAGAATCTGCCAAACTAGTTACTGCACTAACTGGTGTTTGTACCTCTGAAAGTGACACTAGTGATGAGGAAGTGACATTTGAAGAAATGGCTGATACTTACAAGAAATTGTGTATCAGAAGTGCTGAAGTCTGTGTGCAGAATGAGAAACAAAAAAAAAACTCATCATAAAGTTGGAGGCTGAAAAAAGGGCAGACCTTGAAACTATAAGTCATCTAGAAGGGAAAGTTCAAATGCTGAACTCAAAACTGAACCAGATGACCAAATCTGTCAAGATGCTGACAAATGGAACTGACAAATTGGAAGAAATCCTTCAGGTTGGACAAAATGTGGGAAACAAGTCTGGTCTAGGATTTGTGGCAGCAAAGAATATGGTGCAGACAAGAAGATCAGGCCTGATAAACAAATGTCAAAGCAGATGTCTCAACCCAACTCTCAACATCAGGAACAGAGATATATGAAGAAAAGGTACCAAAGATGGAGATGTCATCATTGTGGGAGGTATGGTCACATTAAGCCTTTCTGCTTCAGATTGTATGGATACCCTAATCAGAACCCAGGTGTTAAACCTAAGTCTAAAAGGGTACCACATACTCCTCAATGGAAGAAAAAGGCTACTGCCCTGATAGCCCACACTTCCCTGAGAGTCTCTGCAAAGGAAGACTGGTACATTGACAGTGGGTGTTCTAAGCACATGACTGGAATCAAGAACCTTCTCAATAATGTTAAACCTCACACCACTAGTTATGTGACCTTTGGAGATGGTGCTAGAGGTGAAATCAAAGGAGTTGGTAATTTGGACTGCCCTGGAGTTCCAAATCTGAATGAAGTACTATTGGTAAAAGGCATGACTGCTAATCTCATTAGTATCAGTCAATTGTGTGATCATGGATTCAAGGTCAATTTCTCAAAATCTGAATGTCTTGTAATAAATAAAAAACATGAAGTTGTAATGAAAGGAGTCAGATTTAAAGACAACTGTTACTTGTGGGAGCCTGAGAACACTAATTTCTCCACTGTGTGTTCTATTGCCAAAGAAGAAAAAGAGGTGAAACTGTGGCACCAAAAACTTGGCCACCTTCATCTAAGAGGAATGAAAAGGATTATCTCCATGGAGGCAGTCAGAGGGATTCCAAGACTGCAAATTGATGAAGGGAGAGTTTGTGGTGAATGTCAGGTTGGTAAGCAGCAGACTAGGATGTCACATCCAAAGTCAACACATCTGACCACCTCTAAAGTTCTAGAACTTCTTCATATGGATCTGATGGGACCAATGCAGGTGAAAAGTCTTGGTGGAAAAAGATATGCCTATGTTGTTGTGGATGATTTTTCTAGATTCACCTGGATTAACTTCATTAGGGAAAAATCTGATGTATTTGAAGTTTTTAAAGAACTGTGCAAAAGAATTCAAAGAGAAAAAGAAGGGTGTATTGTCAGAATCAGAAGTGATCATGGCAAGGAATTTGAAAATAACAAGTTTGATGAGTTCTGTTCCTCAGAAGGAATTAGTCATGAATTTTCTTCTCCTATAACTCCTCAGCAAAATGGAGTTGTGGAAAGGAAAAACAGGACCATACAGGAATCTGCCAGAGCAATGATACATGCCAAAAGACTTCCTATGTATTTTTGGGCTGAAGCTATGAATACAGCCTGCTATGTCCATAACAGGGTCACCTTGAGAAAGGGAACCTCATCCACCATATATGAACTCTGGAAAGGAAGAAAACCAACTGTGAAGTACTTCCATGTATTTGGTAGCAAATGCTATATTCTGGCAGACCGTGAACAAAGGAGAAAACTGGACCCTAAAAGTGATGAAGGCATATTTCTAGGATACTCCTCAAACAGCAGAGCTTATAGGGTATTCAACTCCAAGACCAAAGCCATGATGGAATCAATAAATGTCATAATTGATGATTATCATGAGGAAACAGATGTCCCTTGTAATGTTGAGACATTCTTTGAGACTTCAACTCAACAGAATGATCTACCCAACACCACCACAGCATAATCTGAATCAAAAGAAGCTAGCAAAATCCCTTCCATCAGAATTCAGAAGGATCATCCAAAAGAGCTCATCATAGGAGATCCCAACAGTGGAGTCATTACAAGATCTAGAGAAATCATCTCAAACTCTTGCTTTGTGTCTAAAATTGAACCAAGAAATGTCAAAGAAGCTTTAACTGATGAATACTGGATTGGAGCCATGCAAGATGAATTGAACCAATTCAAGCAACATGAAGTTTGGGAGCTAGTTCCTAGACCTGAAGGAACAAACATCATTGGCACAAAATGGATTTTCAAGAACAAATCAGATGCTGAAGGAGTTGTCACCAGGAATAAGGCAAGACTTGTTGCTCAAGGATACACTCAAGTTGAAGGGGTTGATTTTGATGAAACCTTTGCTCCTGTAGCCAGGCTGGAATCAATCAGACTCCTATTGTCAATTGCTTGTCTCCTGAAGTTCAAGTTATTTCAGATGGATGTGAAAAGTGTCTTCCTAAATGGGTACTTGAATGAGGAAGCTTATGTGGAATAGCCTAAAGGCTTTGTGGATCCAAACCATCCTGATCATGTCTACAAATTGAGGAAAGCTCTATATGGCCTGAAACAAGCTCCTAGAGCATGGTATGATAGGTTAACAAAATTTCTCTCAGACAAAGGATACAGAAAAGGAGGCTTGGATAAAACCCTCTTTGTCAAAACTGAAGGAGGGAAGTTAATGGTAGCTCAAATATATGTTGATGACATAGTGTTTGGGGGAATGTCAGAACAAATGGTTAAACATTTTGCTGACTAGATGCAGGCTGAATTCGAAATGAGTCTCATGGGAGAACTGACTTATTTTCTTGGACTGCAAGTCTCACAGATGGAGGACTCAATCTTTCTATCTCAAAGCAAGTATGCAAAGAACATTGTAAATAAATTTGGTATGGAGAATTCCAATCACAAAAGGACTCTTGCACCTACTCATTTAAAGCTATCCAAAGATTCAAGTGGGGTTAAGGTGGACCAAAGTCTGTACAGAAGCATGATAGGAAGTTTGTTGTACTTAACTGCCAGCAGACCTGACATTGCTTTTGCAGTTGGAGTTTGTGCAAGATACCAAGCTGATCCTAAAGTCAGTCATATCAACCAAGTGAAGAGAATTTTGAAGTATGTGAGTGGAACTTACAACTATGGCTTGTTATATTCTCATGGCTGTGAACCAACTCTGGCTGGTTATTGTGATGCTGATTGGGCTGGAAGTGCTGATGATAGAAAAAACACCTTTGGTGGATGTTTCTTCTTAGGAAACAATCTGGTTTCCTGGTTCAGCAAGAAACATAATTGTGTATCTCTCTCTACTGCTGAAGCTGAATACATTGCAGCTGGTAGTAGTTGTTCTCAAATGATCTGGATGAAACAAATGCTTACTGAGTATAATGTCACACAAGATGTTATGACATTGTACTGTGACAATCTGAGTACAATCAACATTTCCAAAAATCCTATTCAGCATAGTAGGACCAAACATATTGACATAAGACATCACTTTATCAGAGACCTTGTAGAAGAGAAGACGATTAAACTGGAACATGTTGCCATTGAGCTACAGCTGGCTGACATTTTTACAAAGGCACTTGATGCAAATCAATTTGAAAACTTGAGGGGCAAGTTGGGTATTTGCCAACATGAGGAATTGTAGCAATTAATTTTGCTTAAAACAAGGGTTGAAGGAGTTATTTTTGCTAAGTCTATTTTGATTGGGTTAAACATATGCTTTCCCATTTCCTTCAAAATATTTAAGAATTTGAATAGACACTTATTTACCTCCTTCCCCTCTCGCCTCCGCATCAAAACCCAGTCTCTCAATCAAAATTTTATCTCTAGTTGCTATTGGTCTTCTAAGACTATCAAAATGTCTCAAACATCATCATCATCCAATACGACTATTTCATCCTCTTCCTCTGATCAAGATTCTAGGGCAATCTCATCATGCCTGGATTCTGAAGTCCTGGAGATTGCTCCTCTTAGAGAAATGGAAACTAACCCCACCAAGGTCAAAGAGCTGAGAACAAGGCATGCAGGAAGGTCCCAAGCTACTGCTTCTGGTAATCCCTCTCATCCTTCTTCTTCTGTTCCCTCTGAAATTGCAAATAAGGAAGGGTCAGCCTATGTACGTCAAGCAATAGCTAAACTTGTTACAAGAATTCTGAATGAGAACCACTTAGTTCCTGGCATTTCTGTTCCTTTAAATCAAGAAAGTTCAAATGCTGAAACAAATCCAGATGTCTCTAAGGATGTTGAGACACCAGACAAAGATAAGGATGCTGAAGCCCCAGTTATTGACATGGACAAAGAGAAGAATGCTGATATTGCTCACAAGAAAAGGAAGAAGCCCGAACCTTCTGAGTCTGATGACAGTGCTTAAAGTTCAGTGGAGATGGCAAACTTGTTGCTAGTTCCAGTTGATGCAAGTGTTTTGTTTGTTTTTCTTTTGTTGTCTTTATTCGGGATGACTGTATCACATTTAAGTACATGTATCTTTGGCCCATTTATGGCTAAAGAGGGGGAGATACTTTGTGTTAATTACTTGGTAGACATCATATTTTTCTGCAGTCATTTTCTTTCTGCTGCTATCTATTCTCTGATTGCTTAGGGGCTTTAGCCAAAAATCTGCCAAAGGGGGAGTTTGTAGGTGTTTAGTTATTGGCATGTATTTTTGGTAAAACCAGGTGTGTGAATGTCATGACTGATGTCATAACATTCTGGTTTATTAGGTATTGGTTTATTAGGTACCTTTGCAGAAAAATAATGGCATACAGGTGCTGCTGTTTATGAGTGTGTATCTGAGCATTTTGCAAAAAGATCACATTTATTGCCTTCTACCAAAATCAGTAAACAGGAATTCTGATGTCATAACAAATGTTAAGACATCCTGTACTGACCTAACAGTAGTGCAGTTTGGTTATTTCTGAGATTTTTCAGGAAGTTGGCTCATTCCTTCCAGAACAGAATCTCCCGTTGTCTTTGGGTTAACCTAGCTCAACCCTAAACTGGTTAATAAAGTCTTGTGACCAAGTCTTATGGTTAAACCTAATTAACCCTAGCTTTTTGTGGAAACCCTAACTGAAGAAACAACTTCTATATATTCAACAGGACTGTTGTTTGGAAAACATCTCTTTGGACTGAAGATCAATCAGAAACTGTATAGTTTTAACTGCTGTAATCCAAGCAATTATCATTGTGATAAGTGACTTGGAATAGGTTTTGTTTGTAAGGGTTTTTGTACCACTCAAAGCTTTGAAGCAAGAGTGTTTTGTGTCTCTTGACTAAAGCTTTGAAGCAAAGTCAATTTAGGTTTATGTATCACTCAAAGCTGTGAAGCAAGAGTGTTTATGTTACTTGATTAAAAAGCTGTGAAGCATAATCAAGTGTATGTTTTGAAGAGTGTCTTCATTAATTCATTAGTCAATTGTTTTGAGTATCACTGCTGTGATTGAGGGGGAGTGAGTAGGAACTCAGGTTTAAGTAGAACTTAGATTGAAGTTGCATTGGGTAGGTCTTAAGTGAAGGAGATAAACTAGTTGGTTTATTCCTGAATTAATATCTCTTATAGTGGATTTCCTCCCTGGCTTGGTAGCCCCCAGAGTAGGTGTTGTTTCACACTAAACTGGGTAAACAATTGACTGTGTTCTTTATTGTTTTTGTATTTACTGTCTTATAGAAAGTCAGATACGGTGTCATAACATTGACTGTGACATTGAGTATCTGCAGCCAGAATTTCAGCAGCAAAGGAGATAGTCAAGCAAATTCTCATTTGCCTTGGGATAGGCCACTTTCATCTGGTCTTTCTCCCCATGAGGCCTTTAGTAGCCTCTGGTACTTTGATACCCTGTCTAAAACCATCAATAGTTTCTTTCTTGTTGTTGTCTTTGAAGCCCTCAATAGCTTCAATCATGTTGATGTCTGTAGGTTCAGTGTAGTGGATGCCAGCCACCTACAGAGGGTGTGAATCAACTTTCATCTGAACTTTGTTCTACTTTTCGAACTTAAGTCTTCGGTCACGGATAGCATTTTTAACCAAATCCCTGAAAAGAAAACATTGTGAGGTTTTATGGCCTAAGAAATTACTATATTTTCAAAATCCTCTTTTCTTTCGTTCTTCTAATGGAGGAATTTTAGCGCCAAGAGGCACTATCATTTGGCCATCTTTGACTAATAAGTTGAATATTTTGTCACACTTGGTTACATCGAAGATGTATTTTATTTTCGGTAACTTATCATTCATTTCTTGTTTGATGGGATTTTTCCCATTCGAAGGGGCAAGAACTTTGCATGAATAGGGTGGCCCTTGTTTCAACTCGGCCAGATCTATTTCATTTTCGTCAAATCCCATAGGCTTACTGTATACCTCTGGTTCATCATCATCCATTTAAACATATTCCACTCTCCCCCTTCTATTATTTTTACTAGCCCTAGCTTTTTCAGCCTTTGAACATTCGTCCTATCGAACTCTATCTGTCAATTGGGCCATGTCTCGTAAGTACTGGGTATCTAACTTCTTCCTAATGGAATAGTCTAAACTACCCACAACCATTTTGACAATTTCTTGGTCTCGCACTTGAGTAAAACATCTCGCCTTCAACAAACACAACCTATTGAGATAATCATCTATTGACTCACTAAACTTGCTCTTAATGCTAGCCAACTCTTTCAAACTTATCTTTGATTGACCCATATAAAACTGCTCATGGAATAACCTTTCCAAGCGAGTCCGATCATAGATAGAATTCAGAGGAAGTGTAGTAAACTAAGTGAAGGCATTTTTTTAAGGGAACTAGAGAAATATTTTATCCTATTATTTTTTGTTATTTTCAATGTCCCCAACCTCGGTCAAGTACCTGGCTATGTGTTTTACGGTATATTCGCTGGTATCACTAGATAATTTTGTGAACTTTGGGACTTTCCATCCCCTGGGTAATTCAGACTGTAAGACATACTCAGATAAAGGGAAAGTATAATTCAGCCTTCAAAGGCCTATGTTTACCTCATTTCACGCCATTATCCTTTCGACCATGGCTACAAGGTTATTTTCTTTTGCAAATTCATCATGTCGAACACGGTGAATGACTTCGTCTATGTCCTGGTTTCGATTAACCATTATAACTCTTGGGGCTTGTGCTTCTCTAGGTATTTCTTATTCGATCCTAGGTTGTTCGACTCTCAGCCCCTGTTCACTTCGCCAAAATTTTGCGCCACTGGTTGCGCTTGGTTAATGGTTGGATATTCTTTGACAACCATCCCCTAGTTTTCTCTCATCCATTCTCGACAAATTTTTCGAACTTGGGCTTGAGGAGCCAAAAATAAATTTGCAATTTGCACCGTCTATGCTGCCAATTGTTGGTTCGTCTGGGCACTTTGTTGATTAGTCTGGGTAGCACTTTAGATCAAAGGGTTGAATATTGTATCCATTTGTTGGGCTAAAACACCAACCATCTCGTGATTTCTGTCATCCATTTGTTGTTTAAATGCCATTGCAGAACTCGTTGTAATGGTACGTAATTGGACAATGAATCATGAGGGTTGAACATTTCGACCCATGTTGTTAATACCTGATCTTGATCCTTGTAAAAGTGAAAAAGTAGACACCCGTGGATAAGGGAATGATGATGTGCGATTATTTAAACTTGGCATTACTGATGTTGGCATGCCATAAAGCTGTTCACAACCATCCATTGACATTATAAATCCAGATGCAAAATGTCTGAAATTATTCGTCTCTGGCGTCCTTGGAGTCACTGGCTGACCCTGTGTTTGCACTGGGGAGGGAACTCGTCCATTATAAGTATTTGTCGGTATTTCCGTTGTACTCACTTGGACTGGTATAGATTTGGTTACAGAAACTGAAGCTGTATCTTCTCCCGTCGAAGGAGGGGGTTATTCTCCATTGTTAACTGGTGGATTGACCATTATCCTAATGTATTTTCTCTTGGGTCTTGATTCGTTAGTTCTGGCTATTCTACCACTTCTCAGTCTCATGCAACAATGTTTACTGAAAAAATATTGTTGTGAAACAAAATTTTCCTAGCAAATTAGACATTGGGTCTCACTGGACGTTCCAATTTGTTTACCGTGAAATTTAGTAAACAAATGTTAGTCTTCCAAACTCTAATGGCTCTGATTACTTACAGAATCGACCAAATTGATTCTAGAACAATAGTGTATGTTTCTTAGTTATTTTGTAAGATCTTTTCTGGATATTGATCTTTTTAATGTAAAAGTACGTTCAAATATAAATGACAAAGGAAAGTAAAGATAACGAAAATAAATGACAAAGGCAAAAGTAAAGAATGATAAATGACTTTAAAAATGTAAAGATTGCATTCAAAGATAAGATATGGTGTTTCAACCATACATTCTTATAATTCGTTTCCGAGTTAACTTTGATACTTTGAGTGTATAGAGTAATTTGTACAATAATTAAACACACAAAAATCTAAACTAAAGACTCCTATTTATACTAATTCTAAACGAATGGTTTTCTTATAAGAATACGACACGTTCTCGCTTGCATGCATTCAATCCTTCAAAGGCCTCCACGTATCTCTTTTTAAAATGAACAAGTAAGCGTCAAAATTCAAATGTGCAGTCTTATTTCAAATCTCTTCGTCGAAGCTGCCACAAACGTTTTTCGAACATGACATTTCAAATTTGTCTTATTTCAGTGAAAGTCTGGTCGAAAAAACTATTATATGCCTTCGCCAAAGTATTTTTCAAAAACTCTTGATTCTTCTTCGGAAGATTCTTAATATTTTATCTCCGAAACATACCCTAAAAAAGACTATGTATTTACATTTTTGAACTTAATTTAATAAAAAATGGATTTGATGCGTCCGGAGATATATCTCCGAAAACAAAAAACAATTTTTTTTTTTTGATATTTTACTAAGGAAACTTAGAAAAGATATAAGAGTATAAAGAGAAATTACCTAACATAAACTATGTGATATCAGATTTTGGCGACCTAGTCAGAGATGTTTGTTGAAGGTGCTTTTATCAAAGGCTAGGCTTTCATGACAATATCATATTCTCAAACATTATGCAGGTAGGTTTGGGAAATGTCATTTGTTATACTGACTTCCAACATACAATTGAGCTAGTGTATAATGTAGTTGTCAATCTTTATCTCTATGGAAATGAAAATGAGATAGCTACTATTCATTAATACATGACTAAACGATTAATTTCATGTTAAGGGAGGGTAATATGTGTGCTGATTATCTAGCTAAACTTGATGCAAAGTCTAGCAATATTTTGAAAGCTGTGTTTGATCCTCCTATTGAGCTCCAACTTCTACTGAAAGGTGATGCTACCAGATTTCCTACCCTTGAAATCAACTTATTATTCATTTTTTCTTCTTCTTTTTCTTTAGTTTTATCTCATGTAACAAAGAAAAGTTGCAAGATCTTAGTTTAACTTGATTAAAAGTTTAAATGTTATCTTTCATATATTACTTATTTTAAGTTTATTTTTTAATTTAAATTTGACATTTTTTTTAAGTTTTATATGATAAATTATTCAATTTATAGATCTATTTTATATTAACATATTTAAATAAATAATTTAAAGTATCTTAAAACTAACAAACTAATATACCAATAAAATTATGCCAAATTTAACATGATATTTTAGATAACAAATTTATACGACAACATAGTCAATTATATTTTGTAATAATTAATTGAGATATACCAAAATACAATGTAAATTAATATGTTTAAACTAACGAAAATGTTTCAACACAAAATAATTGGTAATAATATTATTAATAAGAACATTTATATTTACTTAAATAGATGGTTTTATAAATATTGTGTATAGCTCAGAGTCCTACATCTTAACCTGAATAGGCTTCATAGATATAATGTAGATTAATTAGTAGTAGGTCTTACATCTTTACCTAAATAAGTTCATAGTTTAATAAAGACCAATTAACAAGTTCCTATTAATCAATTTGATATATTTTCATCCCAATCAACAAATCATAATTCTTTTACGGGCCGTGCTAACCGGAACACTCGTTAAAAAATTTAAATATAAAAGATATTTTATGTTCAATGTATTAAATAATGAATACACACAATATTTTTTTTAAAATAAACTATTTATGTTTTTAATGCATTGAATATATATATATATATATATATATATATATATATATATATATATATATATATATATATATATATATATATATATATATATATATATATATATATATATATATATATATATATATATATATATATATATATATATATATATATATATATATATATTCTTTTAAAAAAAAATTTAAATCTTTTAACCAGTATGTAAAGACACTCGTTAGCATTTCTTTTTTTATTTCTTTTAAAATCTTATCACGCCGAGGTCGAGAAAATTTTATGTTATATCTCAACAATTGACCCATCACTCGTACATTTTATACAAATAGACTATTATACCCTTGTTTTGTCTTGTGGTGTGAGTTGAGAGAAACATAAGAACTTTTGATAATCAGAGGTACTTTGTTGAAGTTGTAAAATCCACTTAATCTTCTAAAGATCTTGCATTGAAGTTGTCTGATCCAAATATTAGTACTAGAGTTATTACTACTAAGTTGTTTGATTTTTTTTTATGATTTCCATCGGGGAACTTAGACCTAAGATATTTGGTCTTTGCCTAAAAAAATTAAAGATAAAAAGTCTTACACTATAGATATCTAATAGTTAACTATATTTGACTCGGTATCTTTAGTGTATGACTTTCAAAAATGTTAATTGATTGACCATCAAAGGTCTTGAATTAGAGTCATCAATGCATAATCGAGGATGCGACGGTAAGGATATTTTGCACGGAGATCAAGAAAAGGAGCATTACAAGCTCAACGGGAAATAGATGCAAAAACAGAGCATGAAGATGGACCTATGGAGTAGCCACCTCATTTACTAGGAGGGTCGTATAGAAGGTGGACCTGTGGAGCAGCCACCTCATTTACTAGGAGGGTCGTACAAAACGTCTCTTTTGGTACAACATGAGCAGTATATTACTGACAAATTATGGTACGAAGAAGTAAGTCATTATTTTTTATTTAGTTGAGTAATGGTTAATTTTATTTATTATTTATATTTTATATTTTATATTATTTTCAAGAGCGAGGACAAAAGAAAGAACTTAAGATTGCAGATCATAGGAGTAATCTTATATAGCGGGTTCCACAGTATCTCCCACTTGTGATTGAGAGATGGTTGGATGAATGTAGTCTACATTCATTCTAGAGAACCAATTTAAAGAGGATTAATGCCAACTCAATATCAGATTTTGTTGATAGATGACATTTGGGGTTATCATCCTTTCATATGCCATTTGGTAAAATGACGATCACTCTAGATGCTATTTCTTGCCTTTTTCACCTTTCGATTAAGAATGACTTCTAGGATGTCCCATCGGGTATCACGAAGAAGGTGACGTGCTCTTGTTGTTGACCTCTTGGAAGTGACCATAAAGCAGGCTACATGAAAAGTCTCTAGTTGTAGGGATCCACATTAATAATTAGATTGGTTGTTGACTATGATGCAAGAGCTTATATGTTGATGATGGTCGACAATACTATTTTTACTGACAAGAGTTTTACTCTTGTAGAGGAAAAATCTCTACCACATTTTAGAAACTTTTCAACATGTCGTAGATATAGTTAGGGAGCATATTCTTTGGTCACGTTGTACACGTTTTTAGGAGATGCCTTTATGTTTACATGCAAGCAGCTCGTCAGACACACCACTCTGCTACATGTATTTTTTGACTATTTATTTTTATTTATGTATTTATGTGTTGGTCAAGAAAGCTTCAGGGAAGTGGATAATATGCACCAATCACATAGGTCTTAACTGATCTTGCCCTAAATATTTCTACCCGCTCTTAAACATAGACAAGCTGATGGATAATTCAGCAAGTTACAAGCCATTATCATTCATGGATGCATATTAAGACTACAACCAAGTATCTATGTATGAGGTAGATAGAAACAAGACAACCTTCATGAACAAAGAAGCCAACTATTGATACAGTGTCATGCCTTTCACCCTTAAGAACCCATGGGCGACATATCAGAGATTGCTTAATAAAATATTCATTAAAGAGTAGCAAAAAATTAGAAGTTCATATGGATTACATTATTGTTAAGTAAAACAGGGATAAGCTGCACAACTCACATTAGATAGTTTGTTTAGGAGGATTCAACATTACAATATGAGACTCAACATGAAGTAGTGTACCTTCAGGGTCAGAGCCATCAAATTTATAGGCTTCTATAGGACAAAAATATGCATAGAGGCGAACCTAGATAAATATGAGACAATCATTATGATGGGAGAAAATATAATGGAGAAATAGGCGATGAAACTAAATTGAATGCTCACTGCCCAGAACATGTTCATACCCGGATTTTGCATAACACGCATTTCAATTTTACAAGTTTCTGAAGAAAGAAACCCACTTGAGTGGACCATGGAGTGTGAACAAGCATTCATATCTCTAAAAATATCCTTTTCAACCCCACTAATATTGTCCAGACGGATCGCATGGGAATTTGTTCCTTTATCAGATCGTCTTCTCTAAAGTAGATAATGTCATCCTCATCCGAGAAGTAGAATCCACTAGGCTGGTATATTTTAAACTTAAAACATTATCCATAACTGAAAAACGCTACCAAAATATAAAGAAAGCGAAATTGGAGTTGCTAATCACATCCAGGAAGTTGTGATACTGCTTCTTAGTCCATGTCTTCATCATCAATGTTGATATCCATTTGAAATAAATCCTCCATAGGCCGAACATGGTTGGGCGAGTGACGAAATGGTCCATCGAAATATCTGAGTTTAATGTGTACTTGGATCCCATGATAGTACTAAAATCCCATTTGTTTGCAGATTTCATAGAAGAAATGACTATAGGTGTACCCAAAAAAGCTCACACCTAGGTTATGTTCATAGACGGGTTGTCGAACTATAGAAGAAGTGAAGCCAACCTCATATTAGATAATTAATATGGGTTAATGATTAAAGTGCCCATACATTTTTAATTCTCCACCACCAACAATCAAGTTGAATATGAAGCTTTCATCACCAGTCTCATTCTAAAGGTCGATATGGGGGCATAAAAAATTAAGTTGCGTGTAGAATCACAGTCGATGGTATGTAAAACAACCTAGATAAAAGTTGACAAAGTTCAAGTCATATTAAATCCTACATGTAACAAAAGAGCACAATACCATATTATGCATCCTTTCTAAACTCATGAGCACCAAAACCTCATAAATCAACCACTCATTCATATAAGAAACCCTGAGAAATCGGATCACTAAAAATCCCAAAGTGATAATCATAGGGGTACCAGACACCTCTCAACCCTCATGGATCACGTCCATCACGACGTACATTGGGTATGGTACACTTCATGCGGATCCCACAAAAGCAGCACTAGTGAAAAGAAATTGTGTTTCATATTCTTTAATCGAATGAGTATTGTACGTGAGGGGCTTATTAACGTCTCTAATAAAATTCCTCAAAGGAGATGCATACACCCTCACTGAAGTGCATTGAGGGATTGTTAGGAAACACCTGGGAGGTTGTGCACTAGCTAAGAAGATCCTTAAGGATGCATATTATTGTCCATCCATGTTTTTAGATGACAATGATTATGTGAAGAAGTGAGAACAATTCCAGAATTAGGGAGATATTCATAACACTCCCTCATTTGAACTACGTATGTTGACATCATCATGGCCTTTCTCCTAACGAGGAATAGACATCCTCGATCTTATCCATCTGGTTTCAGGTCAATCAAAGTTCTTGACTATAACAATTGATTTTTCTACAAAATAAGTTGAAGTAGAGGCCTAGGCAAGATCATCGCAACCAACATACTGAAATTATTTAAAGGAAACATTTTGGCCAAATATGGGATTCTCCAAGTTATAATATGAGATAATGGGTCATAATTCATGAAATAGAATTTAAAGAAGTTGTTGGAGGATCTGAAGACCAAGAAACACTTCACATTAGTTTATAACCCTCGAAGGAATGGGTAATGAGAAGCAGCGAATAAGGTTCAAATTAGGGGATTGAAGATACGACTCATAACAGCTAAGGGGAGTTTGGAAAATGAACTCCCATGTGTTCTTTAGGAAATATTATTCAGGATCAAGGCAGGAAAAAGAAATGGAGCGTACACTTTAAAGACCATGCATAAAGAGTCAATCCAAAGAACATGGAATGCTACAATGCTCAAGCGATAATTTAGTTACGTCCCTAGGTTGTGTAAATATGAATTGAAAACATTTGTTTGATGTAATACTTTGATAGAAATAATAAAATGACTTTTCTTAGTTATATGATTGTCTTTTCCAAGTGAAAAGTAGGATGTATGGTTATCCAAGTTATCGAAGTTGCTGCTAGCACACTCTCCCTTAGTAGCAAGCCTCTGTAGAGAACATAGTGGTTAGCCCTGAATAAGTTAGCCTCAAACCATGTTCTCACTTGAGGGAAACGAATGGGAATCGGCCTTTTCCCGAGCATATTCCCTAAAGACATCAAAGTAAAAAGGATGCATAGCTTATTCATGCTAGTGATACAATGAAATAAAATTGTGTTAGGCTATATGATGAAATAAAACCATGAAAGACTATATGAAAAAATAAACTCATAAAAACTATATGATGAAATAAAATTATGAAAGTTTATATAATGAAACAAAATCATAAAAGACCATCTGACGAAATAAAATTGTGAACAGTTGTATGAAAGCATAAAGGACTATGCGACAAAATAAAGTCATGCAAAGTTAGAGAACAAACAAAGATAAACGAAAACAAGGATGGAAGAAAATAAAATCCATCTCATGAAAGAAAAAATATCAATAATAAAGTAAAATAACAACATATCCAAAAAAGTATTGTTATAATCATTGAAATCGACTGAAGATTACAACTATTGATCTGCAAAAACAATAAGACTCATTCCTCTGTACCAAATAATATCCCATCCATAATCTCCTTTACTACATCCATATTTCTTTGGGGAATCTCTATTCTAGTACATAACAACTCAACACGGCTTAAGGCATTATGGAAACTAGCCTACATAGCTTTGACGATGTCCTTGAGAGAATCGTCTAGCTCATTCTTCATCTCCACCAGATGGTCCTCATTAGACTTAGCATTTTGGGAATACCATCTTTCTCTTTTTGAAGGACGACCTCAAGCTCTTTAATTTTGGGAAAAAATGGAATTCATTTCTTATTGAGCATCTACCAACTTTTTTTTTCTCCTCCAATAATCCCCGTAGGAGAGTGACTTTTGAAGTAAGGTCAAAAGAAACACCATATATTTATACTTTTGAAGGCTGACTAGTTGTTCCCGGGGTTGATTCCATTTATAACCTCCTTTTCCTTAGAAGGGTTTCCATGTGATGACACCTCAATGATAAGTGCAAATTGTAGCTATTTCTGTATATATTTTTTATACTTATCGGCTCTTTGTTGTTAATAATCATTGAATAAACTCGACTTTTGTGTAAATATGTTTACTTCATGAATAATTTTGTTTTTACGTACATAGTTTAACTTTGATAGTTTTAATGTCTTTTATAGTTATTTGTTGCATATCTGGACCATCGAAGAATAAGGTTTCGGAGGCACGACTCTGGATGTGCGTTTTCGGAATAAAAGTCCACTTTTGGGAAGTTTTGTCTAGGCAGGCGCGCTATGCGGGAATCGTAGCGCGCTACGAGTGCTTTGGCAGGTTTGGAAGAGGCTGCGCTAATGAGGCCGCTTAGTAGGATAAGGCCGCTTAGCGGGATCAGCCCGCTCAGCGGGGTTAAGGTGGTTTCACGTGTATTTTAAGTGGCAGGCCGCTTAGCGGGATCAGCCTGCTTAGCGCGGTCTGATGAGTTGAGTTTTATAAAAACAGATTTAGTTCATTTTTAGGTGATGGTTTTTGGGGGTGGTTTTGTTCTCAAATTCCATCAATCTCATTTTTGATAGATTAGCTTAGAAAATAACACTAGGGCTTTGCTTATGGATGATTGGAGGTGGATTTCTCATTGACCGACTGATAAGTGTAAATTGTAGCTACTTTTGTATATAATTTTTGTTGCACTTATCGACTTTTTATTGTTAATATCATTGAATAAACCCGACTTTTGTGTAAATATGTTTAGTTTATGTTTATTTGTGTTTTTGTGTACATAGTATATCGTTTGTTGTTTTTCCATTTATTTTGTAGGTATTTGTTGCATTTTGAAGCATTTATGAATAAGGTGTTGAAGGCACGACTCCGGATGCGCGTTTTCGAAATAATAGACCAGTTTTGGAACATTCTGTCCAAGAGAGCCCGCTTAGCGCGCAGTGGCCTCTAAGCGCGAGTGTCGCTCAACTCATTTTGTAGTGCACTGCTTGTGTTTGACTATTTGGCAAAACCAATGTTTTGAAGCCCTCTTAGAGGACAATGCACTTAGCGCGGTTTAGGTCAGTTTGATGTGTAAAATAAGCAAGTCGCACTTAGCGTGCCAGGCCCGCTTAGCGCGGTCTGTTGAGATTTGTTTTATAACTTTCATTTCAGCTCATTTTTAGGGATGGTTTTTGGGGAAGTTTTTGCTCCCAACTCCATCAACCTATAAATTTGTTAGGATTAGCTTAGATAACAACTATGGAGCTTGCACACGGATGATCTGGGGTGGATTGCTCTTCAATCGACACTGACAAACTGGTAGATCTGTGGTTCATTTCTCTTTTTCTTTGTGTATTCTCTATTGGTTGGGCTTGTATGTATATTTTCTTTGAACCCATGTATATTTGTCGCCCTTGGCGTTATATAAAACATGCTTTATGAATCTTTATGGATTGTTGTCCTAGATTTTTTCTTTGTGCTAGGGATTTGAGTTGTTATAGACATATACTGCATATATTGTTATCTAGGATGATTATTTGATAGTGTCTGAATTCTAGAGATACATTTAGCATTGTTATTGACTTTGGGTGTTTGTGATTAATGCCTCTGTGTTGTTTGTGTCGCTCTAAGAGATCGTCGATGCAAGTGAGAATTGTTGACTTCTATGTTGTTGAGGTGATTGAGAGATTGCTACCGAGGTGACATAGTCGGCCTCTCAATTTGGGTTAGAAGTGACTTAGGTTGTGAGTGACACGTGATGACATTGATGAATATTTCAGGTTGAGTATAATAGGTCGATAGGTTTAAGTCTGTGAGAAGTAGTATACATGCATAATTGATAAGTGTTGTACCCCAAAATTTTTCCTCTCATATTTCTCAAAACATTGCAAGAAAAATCTCCAAGTGGCTCAAGGTTACTCAAGAGTTAGTCAGGCAAGCTATCTCCTAAGGCAGTCTACCCCAAGTTAGGGTTTTGTGTTGCATCATGATATTTGATTACAAATGACCTCAAGTGCTCCCCAATGTCCTAATATGTTCTCAAGATCATCCATGTCAAATTTCAAGCCTTGCAGAGGAAGTTTGCTCAGTCAAATGCTCAAAGGGTCCAAAAATCGATTATGTTAGGGCAAAAGTCAACTGTGACCCAAATACAATCAAACTTCAAGATTTTTTGTCAACATTCTCATTTTGAAGGATATTTAATCATTTGATCAAGGGTTGATCATGATTCATCAAGGATTGCTCAAAATTCATCAAGACTCAAAAGTTGCTAAATTAGGGTTTTATAGGAAAAGTCAACTCAACTTTGACCAAGCATAACTTTCTCATACTTTATTATGAATGACCCATCCAAAGCTCATTTTGAATATGATGCAGTTTCCTACAATCCATCTTCATATCCAAATATCAAAAAAGGCACTCACAAGAAGTTATAAATTTGGACATTATAGGTCATTTTTGAAAGTCAACAAAAACACCTTTTTTGCCAAAGCTTATAACTTGAGCATGGAACATCAAAATAAGATTATAATAAAAGGGTTGGTTATAGGACATCTCAAGCTTTATAAAAAGTCCAAGAACACTTCCAAAAGTTCAAAATTGAAGAAGTTATGCATTGTTGAAGTTGGATATTTTTGCAAAATTACCAAAAGTCAACTATCCCTAAAACTTCAAATTTTGTCAAATGGGCCCATTCCTTTCCACTTGATTTGAACTTGCATCATTTCCCACGTGTCCTAGCTTCATCCATGAGCCCATATTTTATTTTTATTATTTTATTTGATTTTTTATTGAATTTATTCATTTTAAATCAAATTAAATCATATGAAATCTAAAACTTTGATTACATGAGATTTTTTGGCTGTTTCAGGTTTTGATTATCATCATTATCATCATCAAATTCGAATCACACCAATTCATGTGCAAAAAGATTTAGATTTGGCAAAATTGGCAAGCTTTAAAGAAGATATCAAATCAAATATGTATGCATTGATATGGGAGGATTTAATCCATAATTCTTACCCTAATACACTCCACACTACATAAGGAAGCCAAAGCAATCGAGACAAGGGTTGGTAATTGCAGAAGGAGGCAAAAACAAAGTTGGAAAAAGTGACAAAAAGCTTGAAATTGAAATCATGCTTAGAGGTGTTTTCAGAAGCTGAGACCTGTCCCAATCTCTTCCTGGGTGTTCATTCAGTCTACCTGGATCAAAAGCAAGCTCGATCAGACCCCATAACGCGCTGTAAGTCCCACGCTACCTAGCCCTGTTTTTGATTTCGCAATTCTGAATTTATGCATCCTTTTCATGAATTAATACCATATTTTGAATCTACATGACATTTGCAAGCGATTGGTATTATTCAATTGCTTTTATCTGGCCTGAACGAAGAACCACCATAGCTAGGGTTCTTCGTTTGTTTTTTGGGTTTTTCTGTTTCAGTCAAAATTGGGACTCAAGAAGGGCATGGTGTTGATCAGGAAGCCAAGACGAATCCAACCATGTCCTTGAAATGGATTTATGTAGCCTGAGATGGATTTTAGGATGGGTCTGCGCTTTTAGCTACGGATTCAAATCCGCAGGTAAGTTTTTTACAGGTTTCAGGACAGGGACGATGAAGTGTCCCCTGCCCATTGGTTCGTTCAAATGGCGCGCATTTTTTTTATATTTTTTCTGGCCATTGACTTGTTTTGTTTTATTATATATTCTTTGTATATTATTAACAAACAAATCATCATGGCCTAGTGGTAAGCGTGCGCGTTCAAACCCCACCAGGACCTGGGTTCGAATCCCAGGTCCCCCAATTTCTATTTAATTTTGACTTTCAGGTGATCACGTGCATATTCAAACCTGCAGCCTACCGTGTACCATCATCCATGTAATAGCCAGATGGTCAAAGGCCAGATCTGGTGGACAGGATCTGAAGGTCCACCAAGACATTGGTCAATGCATATGCGCTGGATTCCCAAAGTCAAACAAGGCCAACTCTAATGGGCCTCAGAATTGCTTTCTACACTATATAATCAGGCCCATACTCCCTTCTACTCATTTATTTTATTTTGTTTATTTAATTGTTTTATTATTTTTATTTCATTTACTAACCAATCACAAATTTCTTTTTTTTATAAAATAAGATTACCAAAAATATTTTTATTCAATTTTAACTTTTATTTTTTATTAATAAATACTAATTAATTAATTTAGGTTTTAATTAGAATAACTTTGACATATTTTTTGTAAATAATTAAAATTAAAATTAGATTTAATTAGGTTTTAATTACTAACATTAATTATTTTATTTTCCTTTCTTAAAATAACAAAAACCCAAAAATAATTTATTTTTATTAGTTAATTTATTAATTCAATTTAGTAATTAATTTAGGTTAATTTCTTTCTTAAAATAAGAAAAACAACAAAAAAGATATTTTCTTTAATCAAAAGGGTCAAAACCCTAATCATGCGCTCGATTTAATTTCCCACACGCGATCTACTTTTTTATCCAATAATGTACTTGCTCCCGGATTGTAATAGTAAATAGGACTTTTTATTTATTTTTTATCATTTTATTTATTTTTAAAGGGTTTGTCTTTGGCGATGTAAATACCCGACGCCTTGTAATTTAAATTCCGCATTTTGTTTCCGCAAGTTATAACTGTTAGATGTTTGATAATAGGATGGCATCACAAGACTGAATGTTTTAACCTAAAATCAACTTAGATCACCCTTAACATGTACAAAGATAAAAATAACTGAAAACGACACATTCGCACATGCGCACTCTTAGGGTACACCCCACTTGGTTGCCTTAGTACGCGGTCATTGAGTATAGGTCACTTTAGGGGTCGCCCTCTGATCGCACTGAATCGCACTATGTTTCTGACTCAAATATCACATGTTTTCCTTAGTTTTTATTGTCATTTTCTCGTATTATGTTCCTTTTTCCTTTGTTTTCAGGATTCTTGTCATTTCAGAGCCTTCTGTGAAGAAACGAGCCAAAACGCCAAGAAATTAGGGTTTTTCAAGACATTTTGCACTTATGGCGTTCAGCACCGCGCTGGCTACAGGGAACGCGATGACGTGGCCCACTTTCACCCAGAGATCAACTGCCACGTTCCCATGATGTGGCAGTTCCAGGCACCGCGCCCGCGGCCACCCTCACCGCGCCCGCGGCCTTCACAACAAGTTTCCCGCTCAAAAGAAGTTAAGGGGCATGCTGGTCCTTACGCACCTCAAGGATCCTCTATAAATAGTTTTCGATTTTCATTCTTTAGTTTCATCCAAGCTTAGTACAATCTTAAGCCATATACTATCAGTTTCTGTAAAGTGATAATCTCTTCACATCGGGGAGTTATTGCGGTGTAGATTGAGTTGTAATCGAGTCTTGGAGCACTTTGGTTGAAGTTCATCATACCAGCCTTACCTTTCCGTAGATTTGTATCAGATTCAAGTCTCCGACTGGAGCAAGGTTCTATTTTATTGCATTTCTTTATTTAATTGCTCTTACCATAGTCTACATGTTTTATAGACTTTAAATGCTCTTACCATAGTCTACACGTTTTATAGACTTTAAATGCTCTTACCATAGTCTACACGTTTTATAGACTTTAAATGCTCTTACCATAGTCTACACGTTTTATAGACTTTAAATGCTCTTACCATAGTCTACACGTTTTATAGACTTTAAATGCTCTTACCATAGTCTACACGTTTTATAGACTCGCACTTATTATGTCTGGCTAAACTATAAAGGTTAGGATGTAATGATTGTCATCATGGTCGTGTTCCAATTATCATGCTAGTGAAAATACTCTGGGGATGTTTTGCTTCTAACTTAAGTCAATTGTGTTTAAATGTTTATTGGGTGAGATCGAAAGCCGTCCAAACTAATGATACGACTTGATTATTATTTAACCAAACAAAAAGAGCGAAAGCCGTTGATTGGTTAAATAGGAATCATTGACCTTTTTAGAAAACGATTTTGAAACTATTTTCGGACGCGTTTGTAGGTTTGAAATCTGACTCTTGGTCAAAAGCCAAAAGTCTCTTTAAGTTAATCTTTCCAAGTAAAATCACTTTTCTGTTAAGTCAAAACTATCAATTTCTTAAAAATAGGTTTACCTCTTTAACGCGGAAGGCACCCTTTATATGTGACAATAAAAGAATTTAATTTAAAGAGTAAACTCGGTTCTTAGTAGTCAAAAGCTACAAGTTCCCGTTAAATTGATTCTTTGCTATCAATAGAAAATACTTCCCCATAAGTAGTTTTATCTACGCATGACCGGACCAATATCTGATTACATGATTTACATTCCAACCTGTCTTTTAAACTGTTATTTACCTCGCTCATTTACTTTGTGCACTGCACTCACATCAATATTCTTGTTCGCCTTAGATAAGCACCTTAGCAATAGAGTTGATAGATTGACAATTGGTCTCTGTGGTTCGATAATCTTATATATTACTTCGATAGGCTGTACACTTGCAGTACTACATTTAGGCTATATGTTACAGATTAAACCCATCAAGTTTTTGGCGCCGTTGCCGGGGACCAACTTCGTCAAATTTCGTACCCTATTGTTATCCCGTTTAGACTAAGGCTATTCTAGCCGGTAGATGCGTAGAAATTGTAGCACCGGTAACCTAATAGATCCTTTAGTAGAACCTGAACGTTACGCTCGTGCCCGTCTTTTTATTCGCAAGATAAGAAGAGCTATGGCAGAAGATCGTAACCAAAGACCACTCAAGGAATTCGCCCAACCATCTAACGAGGAACCTAGTTCTAGTATAGTAAACCCTGCTATAACTACCAACAACTTTGAACTAAAACCCTCCTTATTACAATTAGTACAACAAAACCAATTCGCTGGTCTCTCTACCGAAAACCCGAATCAACACTTAAAGGTATTTATCCAGTTAGCTGACACCCTTAAGGCAAATGGAGCCACACCCGAGGCTATCCGTTTAAGACTGTTTCCTTTTTCCCTTAGAGGTAAAGCTCACGACTGGTTAGACGCCCTTCTAACTAACTCAATAACAACTTGGGAAGACCTTAGGAGAGCTTTTCTTGCGAGGTATTTTCCACCAAGCAAGACCGCTGTTCTTAGGAACCTGATCACTTGTTTCACCCAAAACCAAGGCGAATCACTTTTTGATGCCTGGGAGAGATATAAAGAACTTTTAAGAGCTTGTCCGCACCATGGCCTGGAGCAATGGTTAATCATACATACCTTCTATAATGGACTCCATTACAACACAAAGATGTCCATAGACGCTGCCGCTGGCGGAGCGTTGATGAACAAACCTTACCCTGACGCTTGTGCCCTAATAGAGGACATGGCCCAAAACCACGCCCAATGGGGATTAGAACGAGCGACAGTAGAGAAAAAGGAGAGCCATGGAGGAAAGCATGAGGTAAGTTGCATGGACATGATTAATGCCAAGATGGACGCCCTAGCTTTGAGAGTCGAGAACATGTCTCAAAACCCAACCACAGTAGCAGCAATCCAATCGGAATGCGAACTCTGTGGAACTCAAGGACATCAAACCGTTGACTGTAACCTTTTGAACGAATCTAGCTCGGACCAAGTTAACTATACCCAAGGGAACCCTTTCTCGAGTACCTACAATCCTGGATGGAGGAACCACCCGAATTTCTCTTACAAAAACAACAACCCTATCCAAAATCCCGGACCTTCGAGACCTCAAGGATTCCAAACTCAAAAACAAAACCAACCTATGCAAATAGTGCCCCCAAGACCAAATCTTAAAGAAACCATAGACACCTTTATTCAGGCTCAAACCCAGCAAAATAAGGAGTTTATGAACCAACACATTCACACGAACGAACTGGTTACTCAACTAGCAACCAAGTTTGACCAGATAATAACCCACACCAAAATGCTTGAGACTCAGATTTCCCAAGTAGCACAAAACACCTCTGTACAAGTTGCACCTGGAGGACAATTTCCTGGACAAACTCAACCAAATCCAAAAGGCCAAGCAAATTCTATCACATTAAGAAGTGGAACTGCTTATGAAGGGCCTAGAAATCCTAACTTAAGCACATCAGAAAAACCTATGGAAGATGCTACGCCTAAAGACCAGGTAGAGGAATCAGAGAAACCAGAAAAGCAATCAAAACCAGAAGTAGGGAATAACACTCAACAACCTTATAAACCACCTATTCCGTTCCCACAGAGGCTGAAAAACACCAAAGTAGAAAACCAGTACCAAAAGTTTATTAAGGTAATAGAGAAACTCCATGTTGAGATTCCTTTTACTGAAGCTATAACCCAGATACCATCATATGCTAAGTTTTTGAAAGATATTTTGACCAATAAACGGCGACTCGATGATCCCAAGCCTTTAGAATGCCATTCTATATCCGAAAATAAACTCGCCAAGAAAGATAAAGACCCTGGAAGTTTTTCTATCCCTTGCATCCTAGGTAACCATATGATAGACAAAGCATTTTTAGACCTAGGAGCAAGCGTAAGTCTGATGCCTCTGGCCGTCTGTAAGAGGTTAAAATTAGGAGAACTTCAACCTACTAAGATGTCCTTACAACTAGCTGATAGATCTGTCAAATATCCCATGGGTATTTTAGAAGACATACCTGTCAAGATTGGTCATTTGTACATTCCGACCGACTTCGTCGTAATGGATATCAAAGAAGATGAAGACATCCCAATCCTCTTAGGAAGACCCTTCCTATCGACCGCCGGAGCTATAATAGATGTTAAGAAAGGGAAACTGACTTTCGAGGTAGGAGATGAAAAGATTGAGTTCATTTTATCAAAATTTCTAATGGCACCAGTGATAGGAGATGCGTGTTATGCCATCGACATC
Organism: Vicia faba; assembly: GCA_948472305.1. Taxonomy (NCBI): domain Eukaryota; kingdom Viridiplantae; phylum Streptophyta; class Magnoliopsida; order Fabales; family Fabaceae; genus Vicia; species Vicia faba. The sequence continues at coordinate 1,326,515,373 of OX451740.1, forward strand.
ATTGATGAATGTGTAAATGAGCTCGAACAAAACGAATTTTTAATCAAATTACCATCAACCCCTATTTTAGAGGATGACGGATTTGAGAGTATCGAACCGTACATTGACGATAACCTTTTCGAATGCTTAGCTCTTACCCATGACCTTATGCCACGTACTGAGAAAACCACTATAGAACTTAAGGAACTACCCAAGAATCTAAGATATGAGTTTTTGGATGAGGAGATGAATAGACCTGTTATAATTAGCGCCGCTCTAAACCAAATAGAAACAAATCAACTCTTAGATACCTTGCGAAAATATCCCTCAGCTTTAGGGTATAAAGTTTCAGATTTAAGAGGTATAAGCCCATCCGTATGCATGCATCGGATTATGCTAGAAGAAGATTCAAAACCCTCAAGAGAACATCAAAGAAGAATAAACCCTATCATGAGTGATGTAGTCAAAAAAGAAGTTCTTAAGTTATTAGAGGCTGGTATCATATACCAAATTTCGGATAGTGAATGGGTAAGCCCAGTCCATGTGGTACCCAAGAAAGGAGGTATCACTGTTCTGAAAAATGAGAAAGGTGAGCATGTGGCAAAACGAACAGAAGGAGGATGGCGTATGTGTATTGACTACAGAAAGTTGAATAAGGCAACGAGAAAAGACCATTTTCCTCTCCCATTTATAGATCAGATGCTTGAATGTCTAGAAAGACACTCATGTTTCTGCTATCTTGATGGGTATTCAGTTTTTTTCCAAATCCCTATTCACCCAGAGGACCAAGAAAAAACCACATTTACCTGCCCTTATGGAACATTCGCTTATAGACGAATGCCCTTTGGACTCTGTAATGCACCTGCCACTTTCCAACGTTGTATGATGTCAATTTTCGCAGACTACCTAGATGGAATTATGGAAGTATTTATGGACGATTTTTCAGTGTGTGGGTTTGATTTCAAAAACTGCCTCTCGAACTTAGAGAAAATCTTAAAAAGATGTGTGGAAGTAAACCTTATGTTGAATTGGGAAAAGTGCCACTTTATGGTAAATGAAGGGATAGTCTTGGGACACATTATTTCTGAAAGAGGTATAGAAGTCGATAAGGCCAAGATAGAAGTTATAGAAAGCTTAAACCCACCTAAGACCGTTAGGGAAATAAGAAGTTTTCTAGGACATGCCGGGTTCTACCGACGTTTCATCAAGAATTTTTCCGGAATAACAAAACCTTTAACTAACTTATTGATGAAGGATGTCGAGTTTGAATTCGACCAAAAATGTCTTGAAGCCTTTGAAGTTTTAAAGCAAGCTCTTATTTCAGCACCTATCATAAGACCACCTGATTGGACACAACCCTTTGAAATCATGTGCGATGCCAGTGATTTCGCTGTAGGAGTTGTACTAGGGCAAAGAAAAGACAAGAAACTGCATGCAATTTACTACGCTAGTAGAACACTAGACGCTGCCCAGCTAAATTATACAACCACAGAAAAAGAATTGCTAGCCGTAGTTTTTGCTATTGATAAATTTCGATCTTATTTCGTGGGAGCAAAAATAATAGTATACACAGATCATGCAGCAATCTGGTACTTGTTAAGTAAGAAAGATGCTAAGCCTAGATTGCTCAGATGGGTACTTTTACTCCAAGAATTTGACTTGGATATTAAGGATAAAAAAGGAGCTGAAAACTTAGTAGCTGATCATCTCTCTAGGTTAGAACACCTTAAGCCTGAACTTATACCTATAGACGATCACTCTGCTTATGAAAGATTAATAGCTGGGATAAACTCAACCGAAGAAGAGACCTATGAGGAAATCTCAACCATGAACAACATACCATGGTACGCAGATATTGTGAATTATCTAGCCGCTGATATCATACCCCCTGATTTAAGCTACCAACAGAAGAAGAAGTTTTTTAGAGATGTTAAACACTTCTTTTGGGATGAACCCCTCCTATTCAAAAGAGGAATAGATAATATATTCAGACGATGTGTGCCGGAAGAAGAAGTAGGCAACGTCATTAAACATTGTCATGCTTCACCTTATGGTGGACATGCAAGCACGTCTAAAACATGCGCCAAAATATTTCAAGCAGGTTTTTATTGGCCTACTGTATGGCGCGATGTCCACACTTACATTACAAAATGTGACCGATGCCAACGCACTGGGAACATCTCAAGACGTGATGAAATGCCTTTAAGTAACATCCAAGAAGTGGAAATATTTGATGTCTTGGGTATAGATTTCATGGGACCTTTTCCTTCCTCAATGGGTAACAAGTATATCCTAGTAGCTGTCGATTATGTCTCAAAGTGGATCGAAGCTGTTGCATCACCCACAAACGACACCAAGGTAGTTATCAAACTGTTTAAGAATATTATTTTTCCTAGGTTTGGAACCCCGAGGTTAGTCATAAGTGATGGAGGATCACATTTTATATCTAAGATATTTGACAAGCTTCTAAGCAAATACGAAGTAAAACATAGAGTAGCATCACCATATCACCCGCAAACCAGTGGCCAAGTAGAAGTATCGAATAGGGAGATTAAGCAGATCCTAGAAAAAACCGTATCACTATCCAGAAAAGACTGGTCTGGAAAACTTAAAGACGCCCTATGGGCTTATAGAACGGCTTATAAAACCCCTATTGGAACAACTCCTTATCAGTTGGTTTATGGAAAGTCCTGTCATTTACCCTTCGAACTAGAACATAAAGCCTATTGGGCCATTAAATCCTTGAATCTAGATTACCTAAAAGCCGGAGAAAAACGTATCCTGGACATTCACAAGCTAGAAGAGCTTCGCTTGAATGCCTATGAGAATGCCATCATATATAAGGAAAGAACCAAGATGTGGCATGATAAAAAAATCATCAAGAAATATTTCAACATTGGTGATCCTGTTCTCCTATTTAACTCAAGGTTACGACTTTTTCCTGGTAAGCTTCGTTCAAGATGGACAGGTCCATTTGAAGTGTCAAAAGTTCTAAAGTCTGGAGCAGTAGAAATCAAAAACAATTCATGCGCTCCATTTGTGGTAAATGGACAAAGACTGAAGCTCTACAAAGGAGGCGATTTGCCTGTCGACTACTCTAGTCATATTCTTATAGACCCACCAATACCTACATAAAGTAAGATCTAATCGTCAAGCTAACGACGTTAAACAAGCGCTGCATGGGAGGCAACCCATGGTTTATTCTTTATTTTATTTTATTTTATTTTAGTAATTTATATATTTTATCTGGACTAATTTCTTGTGTTTATATTTTCAGGATGCATTACCCCGATGGTATGTGTTATACCCCAAAATTTGCCCTCCCATATTCCTCGAGAAATTGCCAAGCCAAGCTACAAAATTCCCCAAGGGTTGTGCAGTGCAACAGCCTCCTAAACAGTCAAAATTAGGGTTTTGAGTCTGATCAAGAAAATGGAGTGTTCAAAGGCCCAATCAAGTCTCATATGCTTACAAACATGGTCAAGCATCCTCATATCAAGTTTCAAGGCATTCAGCTCAAAATTGCACAGTCAAAACCCTAAATTGCACTACAGTCAACTGTAGGGGCAAAATGGTCATTTGGCAGTCAAAAGTTCAAATTTTTGGTCAACCTATCATTTTGAAGCCACAAACATCATTTGATCAATGCTTGATCATGATTCTCAAAATTTGGCTCAGAAATCATCAAAGATGCAAAAGTTGCTATATTTGGATAGTTGAAAAAGTCAACTGAAATTGACCAGGGCATAACTTTCACATGGATTATCAGAAAAATTCCATCCAAAGCTCATTTTGAAGAGAAAGACATTTCCTACAACTCATCTTCATACTTCAAGTCCAAGCAATGCTCTCACAAAAAGTTATCAATTTCAACATTATAGGTCATTTTCAAAAGTCAACAAAAAGGGACTTTAAGTCAAAGGCCATAACTTGAGATTGGAAAATCAAAATGACATGGGACCAAAGGCATTGGTTAGAGGACTCAAAGAACTTTCCAAAATGTCCAAGAACATGTGAAAAGCTTAAAAATTGAGCAAGTTATGCCTTGTAGAAGTTGGGAAATTTTTGTGAAATGGCAAAAGTCAACTATCCTTGAAACTCCAATTTTTGACAAAAGGGCCCACTTTCTTCCACTTGATTCATCCTTGTCATGCCACACACGTGTCCCATGATTAATTTCAAGACCAAATATTGATTTTTCTATTTTATTTAATTTTTGATAATTTAATTCATTTTAAATCTTTAAAAATTCAAATAAAATTCAAAAACCAATGGAATAGTGTCATTTGAATTTGGACAACTTCCATATATCATGGGCCAACTCAAAAACTCAGGCTAGGGTTAAATTGCACACTAAGTCTTGGTCTTGGCTTAAAAGAAGGAAAATTGGTTAATGGTGAAAACCCTAGGACTAGTTCTTTCATGAGCATGAATTAAGGCCAACTAACAAGCTAATTCTCTTCCATCATAAGCACTAAGTCAAACCCTAACCACAATATAAAAAAGGCTGCGCTAAAAAGCTGATTGCAACATTGAAATTTTTGGATAAAAACACAAAACTGATTTAAAAGTTGGAGAAAGTTTTAAGCCTTAATTCTTTTTCTAATAGCTTCCTGGACCATTTCTGAACACATCCCAACTCCAAACATCCTTCAAAACTCCAGGAATTGGTAGGGAGAACTCAAACTGTGTCACATAACTTTTGAAATCGCATATCACAATTCATATGTCCTTTTGCATTTTTATTGATGAATTCTTGTTCCTTACAAAGTTTCTAAGCTAACCATTGTGTTTAATTGCATTTTTGTTGACCATACGCGATTTCACCATGTTCACATTTTAGGGTTTTCAGGTTGTGATTTTAGGGCTTTCTCAATACTGTAAAATTAGCCTTCCAAACCATGATAGTCATATTCAGCAAGCCTAGACGAAGGAAAAGCACCACTCGCGCCCAATTTATTGGTCCTATAGCGCTAGTCGCTATTTTTCTAAAAGCTACTTTAAGCCACGCGTGAAAACCGTTTCCATAGACTTTTGTTTCAGAAAAAAAAGAATGAACAACGAAGGAGATGATGTGCTGTCTAGCAGTGATTGGCCAGTTTTAAATTTTCGCGCTTAGCCACTAACGCTTTTATTCTTTTCTTTTGTTATTTGTTTATTATAATATGTTAATTAACGCGTGGTAGCTCAGCTGGCAGGTGGACGTACTTGTAGCATCAAAGACCTGGGTTCAAGTCCCAGGTCTGGCAAATTTCAATATTATTTTGCAATGGCAATTCCTATGCAGGCACAACACTATGGTGCACCATGTACCATCATCATCCAGATGCCCACGTGTCCATCCAATCCATACTAAAGGCTTAGATTAAAAGAGTATGCTGCGCTTGAGTCAAACGTGTCACGCAGGATTCAAAAAGTCCAACAAGGCCAATGCTTAATGGGCCAGAATGCTAGGCCTTACCTCCAATTTTGGGGTCACCCCCCCCCCCCCCCTGGTTTGCTTTGCTTTTCATAATTTATTTTTTATTTATTTTCATTGTTTTAATTAATTAATTGTTTTCTTTACAAAATACAAAAACTTAATTAAAAACCAGAAAAGACCAAAAAAAAAGAGTAAATATTTTTATTATAATTATTTTCTTGTAAATAAATTAATGTATAATGAATTTAGTTTTAATTAGGATGTTTGCAATTTAATTCTTTTAATAAATAAAAATCCAAAAATAATTAGAATTAGGTTAATTAATAATTTCCACTCCTTTTGATCTTTCTTTTTTTTCCATAATATTATTATTTATTTTATTTTTTTATAATTAAATGTATATAAATAACTTAAATTTAAATTAGGTTAAAAATTCAATCTTTTTCTTAATAACTAAAATCCAAAAATATAGCATTAGGTTTAATGACTTTTTATTCCTTTTAATTTTCCTCTTTTTTTGCCATAATATTAGTGATTAAACTTGTAAACTAATTAGGGTTGCATTTAGGTTCAAAATTCAATCTTTTTCTTAATAATTTAAAAATAGTTAGAATTAGGTTTAATATTTCATGTTATTCTTAATTAATTAATTAATTTCTCCTTAATCTTAAAAAATACAAAAAATATTTAATTTTTAATTTTAATGCATTAACTTTAAATACTTTTGCAAAAGGGTCCAACGCCCTAGTTTTGTTTTTAATTCCTTTATTTCGCACATTTATATCGTTTAAATAATTATGTATATGCCCCAAAGCCTTGTAACAATTTTTACTTTATTTCTCGCACTTTTATTTTATTGCTTCTTTACTTTCAGTCAAATCGGGTTCGGTTTATTTTGGCGATGTGGACCCGCGCCATTTGTAATAGTTTAGATTTATTTTTTTGCAAACTTTATAACTGTTAAATGCATGCAAGAATGAATGGCCCTAATTAAAATCAAGCGTAGAACACAACAAACATGACAAGACAAATAATTGAAACATGACACACAATTCGCACACACCACCCCTAGGGTACGCCTCACTGTTGCCTTTCGAAAGGTGGTCGTCGAGTAGAAGACGTTTTAGTAAGTCCTCATGATCCGGGAACCTGGCATGAGGGTAGCTTCTAAGGTGTCTTCCCATTACTCCGGTGATCACCATGTCCCTAAACCTCGAATTGACCCGAACCCCTCCAATGGTGGTGCTACCTACCTCTCAATGGTGGGATGACACTACTTTAAAGGACATTTACACAGACGAATTCCTTAGGGTAGGTAGACGACTCATGGATACTTGCTCTCTTCAAAACAAAAATTCAAAGACTTTTCACACCAACACTTTTCCAAAGCTTTCAAAGCAAATCTTTCAAACACTCTGACGTACGAGTCGAACTGAAATTTTTCAAAGAAACTTTTAAAACCCACATTGAAAAGCAAACAAACAATTTTGAAAACACAATGAGCAAGTACCTAAGAGCCCATGGATAACCATGGATAGAAAGGGTGCTAACACCTTCCCTTTCTATAATCTACCTCCCGAACCGAGAGCAATCTCTTTAAGGAATTTTTCTGTGCTTTTGTCCTTTCCATTTGGAGAAAATAAAAGACGGTGGCGACTCTTGCTTACCGCGACATTTCGCGAACCAGCGTTAAACAGTCAGTTCCAGATCCACCGATCACAGTATGGTTGTGATTTTTAGAGATGAAGCACAAAAAGCCCGATTTGCTACCTTATCTGCTAGACCTATGGTACCCACTAGGTACCCCGATCAGAGCTGCATGGAGGCACTCGGGATTGAGCCAAGTATTAGGTATCTGTGCAACCAACTTGGCTGGGATTCTTATGCTGATGATGTCCACAAAACCTACAGGAACCTTACTCTGGAGTTTCTTAGTTCTATGGACTATAACCCACGAGTGGGTGAAGGAGATGATCGAGGATGCCTAAGTTTCAGATTGTTTGGTACCGAGTATACCCTGACTACCAAAGAATTTGGGGATTTGCTTGGTTTCCAAACTGGACCGACCGCTATCACTGAGTTTCCATTGAGTTACTACATGGACAGAGATATTGATAAATTTTGGCAGGACATTACTGATAGAGCCAGCCTTGACCCCTCTACCCAGCTGTCCCGAAAGATCCATAACCCGGCTTTCCGATACTTCGAGATGATCCTGTGCCACACTTTCTTTGGGAGGAGTTACTGTGACCACTTAGTCACCGCTGAGGAGATCCTTTTCCTATATTGTGCCAGTCAGTCCAGACCTATAGCTAGTGGAGGTTTTCTGATAGAGAGCCTCGAGCAGACTGCTCGATCCGCTGTAGGACTCATTCATTCCGGAGGGAATGTGACACAGATAGCTTCTGCTTTGGGTTTGGACAGTATGATAGCACAGCTGACCCCATACTGTGGATATACTTTTCTGGATTTAGACTTTTGCATGGATCGTGGGCTCATGAGGAGGGCCTCTTTCCACCCATATCGGTACAGATTGCTCATCAATGACCAGACAGTTTACACCTTCACAATGCCAGACCCACAGATGACTTGTGTTTCCAACTCTGCTAATTGGAACTATTCTGTAGAAGGTTGGGGTGAGATATCAGAGTACACTCCAGAATACACTCCTGCTTCCGAAGATCTCACTCCAGAATACACCCCTGCTTCCGAAGATCCCACTCAGGACTACACTCCTGCTCCCGAGGATTCCACTCCAGATCACACATCCCGACCCGAGGTTACACACACTACTGTTCTTACTAATAACCTCAGCTTGCAGGAACCTGATATTCGCACTCTATTGACTGCTATGCGCACTGAGATAACCACTCTCCGCAATGAGGTGGCTGACCTTCATTTGCAGTTGGAAGTGAATGATGTTACCTTTGCTGGTGAGTTAGATGAATTAGCTCACGAGGTGGCAGAGATTCGACGCCAGCTGACTGAGCTGCGTGGCCCAGGCACTCCTGTAGAGCATCCTACCGGTTGGCAATAGATCTGTATTGTTCACAAGATATCTAGTTCCAGTATTATTAGTATTATGTTGATTTCCTTTTCAGACTCATTTTTTATTTTGCATTATCTGTTTCCTGCGTTGTTGATATTTATTTTGGTGACCCAATGTCCGTACCTATATATATATACGCATATGTTCCATTTATTTACTAATGTTTTTGTTTTTCTGGTCACCACAGTTTTAATATAAAAATAACATAAATATACATGTGTATATGTATTCACGTACATATATGCACATTCATAAGAAAAATAGGTACACCTCCAAAAATTGAAGCTAATGGCAAGGAAGGAAAAGCCCAATGGAAAGGAAGCCAGGCCAGCCCAACTTGCCTCGACCTCACCGCGCCCGCGGTAGGCCCTGCCGCGCCCGCGGTGACGCAACGGTCACCTAACGGCTAGTTGCTCGTTTTTCCCCCCATTTTACCACTTTTTCCATTTCCAATCCCATTTTCTTCCATTTTTAACCCACCATAACTTCCTTTATTACCTATATCAACCCACTACATTTATTTCCATTATTCCCATCATAAATATTTACAACCACCATTTTTTTTCTTCCCTTCCTATAAATACCCCCACTATTTCATTTTCTTCCTCACACCTTCATTACTTCTACATCCCATTCCTTCTCTTTATTCATCCACAAGAAAATCCTATGGAGTATCACGGTTACATTTTGCGTGGTGGCCAAGCCGGAGAAAGGCAACTAAAGCGGCTTGAAAAATTGCTGACAACACCAATACACTCTACCAGGATTGCCTTATGGGGATGGTGCCATTTGTGAAGCACCTTTAGACACGGATTGGGCTTTTGAAGCATTTTGGGCCAGAATTACTAAACAAAATGCAACATCTTTTGATGGCCTACTTGCTTCTCACATCCACAATCCTGCCCTTCGTGTCTTTAGATTTCTTTTAGCATCCACCATCTTTGCTCGGGAAAACCCAAACAAGGTGAATGCTAAAGAATTAATTACCAAGATAGCCGCCGTCGCAGCCGTAGCCGCCGTTCCGGTCGTACCAACCAGGATGGTGAAGGTCCCAGTGGCCCCCACTAGTGTTTTCAGGTACCTCCTCCTACCTTATTTTGGAACATTGAGGACAATGTCTGATTTAAGTGTGGGAGGAGCATTTATCGCTTTTATTTTCCGCTTTTATTTTCCGTTTTTCCTGCTTTTAGTTCCCTTCCGCATTTTTTCTTTTAGGTGTGTTATATTCGTAGTTAATAAAATGCATGTGATAGGCGAGTCTTTCTGCGTAGTGTACCCTTTCATTTCCCCCACCTTTTAGCCTTACAAAATTTTTCTTTTTCAAAGATTTATGGTTGTTTTTTAGGATTTGGGCTATGAGACAGGTCCTAGATAGGGTCTATTTCTTGGGCACTCACTTTTTGAAAAATTCGTTATCGTTTTAACACCGTAAGCCTTTTTGAACATCTAGATTAGATCCTTTCTTCCCAATATGCTATGATTTTGAATAAAACTGTACAAATAGGTCTTTAAGTAGTTTATCTTAGCAGTCAGCTCCGGCCTAAGCATGCTCTAAGTGTGGGATCGATGAATATAAGTGGATGATCTCTATTCCGCCTTAAAAGTTATAAAATAAAGTATGAATACGACTACGAGTTGGGTGATTCTCACAAAGATTACTCAACTCAAGAAAGTTGTAAGCACTAACAAAAGTAAAGAAAAAAATATATAAGGCATATTCGTTGTAGTTGGTTCAGAGGTATCTGGTGCTGGACTTGGTAGGGCGGACTACGGTCCGATCCCCCGCAACTGCAAATGGGTAAAATAAAAAGGGATTAAACCAACTCTTGTACCAGAATCCCATCACTTGAGATCAGAGTCACTAACCGGTCACTACACCATGAGTATGTACGGATAACGGGCTTAATGTGATTGCGCCTGAATGAAAAAGGACCTCGTAAAAAAAGGGAAGTCTTAGCATAGTAAGGATATTAGGATCGATCTGTATACTTATGAGGTTTATGTTCGCATTTCTGCGAGTAGTGTAATTACGATACCCTTGATTCAGATAGTTAGTGCCTGACAACACACCCTTACTCGGACTTAGAAGCCCTCTTTGCCCAAAACCTGTATACACCATAATTTTCTTTCATCTACTTCTAAGAGTTGTTGCTTGAGGACAAGCAAAGGTCTAAGTGTGGGAGGATTTGATCGCACTGAATCGCACTATGTTTCTGACTCAAATATCACATGTTTTCCTTAGTTTTTATTGTCATTTTCTCGTATTATGTTCCTTTTTCCTTTGTTTTCAGGATTCTTGTCATTTCAGAGCCTTCTGTGAAGAAACGAGCCAAAACGCCAAGAAATTAGGGTTTTTCAAGACATTTTGCACTTATGGCATTCAGCACCGCGCTGGCTACAGGGAACGCGATGACGTGGCCCACTTTCACCCAGAGATCAACTGCCACGTTCCCATGATGTGGCAGTTCCAGGCACCGCGCCCGCGGCCACCCTCACCGCGCCCGCGGCCTTCACAACAAGTTTCCCGCTCAAAAGAAGTTAAGGGGCATGCTGGTCCTTACGCACCTCAAGGATCCTCTATAAATAGTTTTCGATTTTCATTCTTTAGTTTCATCCAAGCTTAGTACAATCTTAAGCCATATACTATCAGTTTCTGTAAAGTGATAATCTCTTCACACCGGGGAGTTATTGCGGTGTAGATTGAGTTGTAATCGAGTCTTGGAGCACTTTGGTTGAAGTTCATCATACCAGCCTTACCTTTCCGTAGATTTGTATCAGATTCAAGTCTCCGACCGGAGCAAGGTTCTATTTTATTGCATTTCTTTATTTAATTGCTCTTACCATAGTCTACACGTTTTATAGACTTTAAATGCTCTTACCATAGTCTACACGTTTTATAGACTTTAAATGCTCTTACCATAGTCTACACGTTTTATAGACTTTAAATGCTCTTACCATAGTCTACACGTTTTATAGACTTTAAATGCTCTTACCATAGTCTACACGTTTTATAGACTTTAAATGCTCTTACCATAGTCTACACGTTTTATAGACTCGCACTTATTATGTCTGGCTAAACTATAAAGGTTAGGATGTAATGATTGTCATCATGGTCGTGTTCCAATTATCATGCTAGTGAAAATACTCTGGGGATGTTTTGCTTCTAACTTAAGTCAATTGTGTTTAAATGTTTATTGGGTGAGATCGAAAGCCGTCCAAACTAATGATACGACTTGATTATTATTTAACCAAACAAAAAGAGCGAAAGTCGTTGATTGGTTAAATAGGAATCATTGACCTTTTTAGAAAACGATTTTGAAACTATTTTCGGACGCGTTTGTAGGTTTGAAATCTGACTCTTGGTCAAAAGCCAAAAGTCTCTTTAAGTTAATCTTTCCAAGTAAAATCACTTTTCTGTTAAGTCAAAACTATCAATTTCTTAAAAATAGGTTTACCTCTTTAACGCGGAAGGCACCCTTTATATGTGACAATAAAGGAATTTAATTTAAAGAGTAAACTCGGTTCTTAGTAGTCAAAAGCTACAAGTTCCCGTTAAATTGATTCTTTGCTATCAATAGAAAATACTGCCCCATAAGTAGTTTTATCTACGCATGACCGGACCAATATCTGATTACATGATTTACATTCCAACCTGTCTTTTAAACTTTTATTTACCTCGCTCATTTACTTTGTGCACTGCACTCACATCAATATTCTTGTTCGCCTTAGATAAGCACCTTAGCAATAGAGTTGATAGATTGACAATTGGTCTCTGTGGTTCGATAATCTTATATATTACTTCGATAGGCTGTACACTTGCAGTACTACATTTAGGCTATACGTTACAGATTAAACCCATCACCCTCTTGTCTAAAGATCATAGTCGCCTCGAAATGGTTGCCTCGGATATTGTTGCCTCAAACAAATGATCTAAGACATTAGGGTTACCGCTAAGGCGTCCTAACATTGCTTTAGTGACCATCTATCCCTCATTCGAATTGACCCTTAAACTTCAACAACGGTGTTACCCACTCATTAATAGTGGGATAGCATTGTCTAAAGGACATTAGCATAGAACGATTCCTCTTTTTGAGTAGGTAGATGGTTCTTAGATACTTGCTCTTTCAAAAAAACAAAATCTTTTCACACTTACACTCCTTTTCAAACAAATTTTCAAAAACACTTCATACGCTCTTGAGGACAGAAGCAAGAGTTAAATCGAAGTTTTAAAACAAAAACTTTTTCAAACCCACAAGCATAAAGAAAGCAATTTTGAAAACAATTGAGCAAGTACCTAAGAGCCCGTGGATAACCACGGATAGAAAGGGTGCTAACAGCTTCCCTTTCTATAATCTACCCCACAAACCCGAGAAATATCTCGAAAAAGGAATTTTTCTGTGCTTTTTTCCTTTCCTTGTTGGATAAAATAAAAGTCGGTGGCGACTCTTGCTTACCGCGACATTTTGCGAAAATAAACGCAAAATGCAAACCAGCATTCCAAAAAACAGTCAGTTCTTCCCACCGTATCACAGAACTGGCGACTCTACTGGGGAAGCTTATAAGTGGGGTGTACCTTAGGAATAGTTCATCATAATGTTTTCAATTACTTGATTTGTATGCTTTATCTTTGTGGGTTTGAATCGGAGTTACTATAGATCCTAACTCGGATCTAGGGGATACCCTTTAGGTAAGTAGCAATAAACTATGAGGGAACTTTACGGTATAGACTGATACGGTTGAAGCAGTAGCTATGTTGGTGTGGCACTTTAGTTTATACCAATATCCCTTGTGGCGCAACAAGGAGAATATGGGTCTTCTAAGGGGTCATTAAACACCAACTGACCTTAGAACCTTTAAATTGACCAACTTGGCCATAGAACAGTAGCAGTATGCTACACTCATTGAGACTAAACTCTCGCGATGATTCCGGCTGCAAGAAAAGGTTGCTAAACTAGAATTATGATCGATCGAGGGTAGTCAGTGATATTGAGATCCTCTAGAACCCGGTTACTATTTTTAGGACAAGTTTGAACCAACTAAACAGAAAGAGGGTAGTACCTAAGCTCCTTGCCAGCCTGAAATCTAAGGGCTATCTGTGTGACTTGTGTGCCTTTACCATGTTTGCTATTTGTGGATACTTGTGGTGTATTTTCTATCATAACATCATGACATCATGACATTGCATGAATCTTGCATTGGACTAACCTATTTCAAAGACAGGAGGGATTCATCTTTGTTCTATTTTGTAGGTCATGGCACCCATGCGAAGAAACACCATTCGGATCAACTTTATCCAGATTCCCACTCAACTTAAGGAATTAGTTGCAAAGATTTCAGATACTAACTCATTCATCATAAGACATGGGCACCTTCTTGGTTTGGTCACCTCTAAGATGGATGAACAGATGATGAGTGTCTTAGTCTAGTTCTTTGATCCACTATATCATTGCTTTACTTTTCAGGACTACCAGTTGGTCCCTACCTTAGAAGAGTTCTCTGATCTGCTTGGCATCTTTATTATGGAGCAGACCCCGTTCGCAGGTTGGGAGAAGAACCTTAGGCCGGAAGAGATTGCTTCAGCCCTCCATCTGACAAAGGCTGAGGTCATGGCTAATTGGGAGACTAGAAGTGGAACAAAGGGCTTCCTGACTAAGTTCTTGGTTGGTAAAGCTAATGATTTCTGGGACAGTCTAGACTTCCAGGTATTTGAAGACATTCTTGCTCTACTCATATATGGTTTGGTATTGTTTCTTAACTCAGATGCTTTTGTCGATGTAAATGCAGTGAAAATTTTCATATCCGGTAATCCTGTGCCCACTCTCTTGGGTGACATTCTTCATTCTCTGTATGCCCGTACTACTCAGAGGCGAGGAACCCTTATGTGTTGTGCTCCATTATTGGCGAGGTGCTTTATTTCCCACCTCCCCAAATCAGTTTTGAAGAACAATGAAGGCATGGGATGGGCCTATAGGATTATCTCTCTCTCTCTCTCATAATGACATCATTTGGACTATTAAGGGCATGGAAAACGTGGCTATTATTGATCGCTGTGGGGAATACCCCAACGTCCCACTGATAGGAACCAATGGAGGAATCACTTATAATCTGTGCTTGGCCTTACGTCAGTTTGGGCGAGCTAGGAGGGAAGGACCTCATGAGTTGCTAATGCCAAGTATTGTCTTTGATTTCCAAGGGGATAGTGACGAGAAACGCCGCAGATTCATAAGAGCTTGGGATAGAGTACACAGGTCTGATCCGCACGAGTTGGGTGTAAAGACTTCTCTTCCGATGGAACCATATCTCTGATGGGTTCGTATTCGTGCCCAAAAGCTGGGAAGGCCGTATGAAGCCGTCTTGACTATAATTGTTGAAGTTGCTGATGAAGAAGGGGTTCCTCCTACCATCCTTCATCCATGCATGCCTACTGACATAGGGGCATTAAAGAGATCGTGGATGCAGCTGAGAGAAGAGCGGGATACTTACAGAGAAAAGTATCACGAGCAAGAGCTGAAGATTCAGAAGTTGACAAGGCAGCTGGAGAACAAGCGGATCCTCAATAACTATGTCCGCACCGACAAGAAACGACCATGGGAGCACTGATTGTCTTTTGATCATTTTTAATTTTGGTTTACTTTTCAGTTTTTCTTTCTTGTAACGCCTTAAAGGCATCTGTTGAACAATTGAATTTCAAGTTTATCTAATAAAAGTGTGTTTCATTGTGGTTTACAAATTTGAATCCCTAAAGTCTTTGAAATCATATCATGCGCATATCATTCCCATACACCTCATAACAGGTACCCTTACAGGTTTTTCTCATCCTCTTCGTTGTTTATTTCAGCATCATGTCTTCTTAACCATCAACTGAACAAGCAATCAAGGCTCTACAAGCTCAAAACGCCCAGTTCCAGGAGTTGTTCATGAACCTGGATAAGGGTCAGCAAGATCTGAAGGCCCTTATCTTGAAAGAGAAGAAGAAGAAGAAGAAGAAGAAGAAGAAGACAGTCCTATTTAATATGGGTCGCAGATTCTGAAACGATTTACAAGAAGAGGTTGATTTGACCCAATCATCTGGAGGGGGAGATAATCAGGAAGAAAGGAGGGCTCCTAGCCCTGTGGTTTCAGACAACGAGACTGACTTCGACGAAGACCAGTATCCTCCGGCTGAGGATAGGTATAAACAACTGGGAGACCGGTTGAGTGCGATGGAAGTTCAGAAAGTGCTTGGCCTGGACTTTGGTGATTTGGGTCTGTCATCTGGGGTGGTGATTCCCCACAAGTTCAAAGCACCAGCCTTTGCTAAATACGACGGGGTTTCTTACCCAAAGCTACACCTCCGGTCGTATGTTAGGAAGATTCAGCCATACACCACTGACAAGAATCTATGGATCCATTTCTTTCAAGACAGTCTTTCAGGGACTCAGCTTGAATAGTTTTACCAGTTAGAAGGAGCTAGTATCCGTAATTGGGAAGATTTGGCTGCTGCTTTCTACAAGCAGTACCAATACAATGCCGGCCTCTCTCCCACGCGTACACAACTCCAGGGTATGTCAATGGGTGCAGGCGAAGGTTTCAAAGATTATGCTCAGAAGTGGAGGGACCTCGCTGGAAGAGTACAACCACCCTTGGCTGATAGGGAGCTAGTGGACATGTTTCTGGGGACCTTATCTGGTCCGTATTTCAACCATCTGATTGGAAGTTCTCCGTCCGGGTTTACGGAGCTGATTATGATCGGGGAAAGGATCGAGTTCGGTATCAAATCCGGTAAAATACAGAAGGGTGCTTCATCAGGCACCGAGAAGAAGCCTTTTAAGAAAGAGTGGAGTGTTGTTTACAGTTCAAAAAGCCAGAATAGACCTGAACACCGCCAAGCTGTTAATGCGGTTGTTATTTCAAGACCTGCTATTGCATCTCAGCGCAACAATCAGCCAAGGGCCGAGAGACCGCGAAGACAATTCACTCAGCTCAACATGACTTTATCCCAAATTATGCCGCAATTATTGAAAACTAACTTGGTGATTCTGAAGGAGGCCCCGAAGACTCCCAACACTACATCACCCATGTACGATCCGAATGCTCGTTGTGCTTTTCACTCTGGTAGCCTGGGGCATGACACGGATAATTGTTGGGTCTTAAAGAACAAAGTACATGACTTAATTTATGCAAAGGAGATTGAGTTTGAAGCAACTGAAAGACCTAATGTTGTGACTGCTCCTATGCCCAAGCATGGAGTGAATGCTATAGATGAAGACTCGTTTGTGGTTTCTGTGAACGACATTGTTACTCCCTTGATGACTGTGAAGAAGAACCTTTTGTTAGTCGGTTTATTTCCGGGCTGTAACAAAGGTTGTCGTATGTGTTATGTCCTACCTACTGGGTGCCATCTTTTGAGGTCAGGTGTCCAACGCCTGATGGATAATAAAGAAATTATGTTTGAGAAGACTCTTGTTCCTTTGGTTCCTACTGAAGAAGTTGCTATAATCACCATTTTCGACAATTCTTCCAAGGCTTCCTCGAGAAAGCCTGTTAGAATTACATATGTTCCAAGAATCGTACCATTGATCATCACTGTTCTAGGGCCTATCCCCTATACATCCAATAAAGCTGTCCCTTGGCACTATAGGGCTGGCGTATATTATCACGGATTTAAACAAGATTTGGATGTTGATACTGACATCAGCAACATTGTTGGACCTGCCAAAGTCACCTGTAGCGGAAGACTTTTCTCCCCTGAGATCTCTCCGCCAGTTGGTCGGAAGCCTGTTGTTATTACACTTGTCAATGCACCTGCTACTATTCCCGTTCAAGTTCCAATTCTTACCCCTGTTGCCGAGTCATCCGACACTCAGGGCAAAGGGGCCACCGGTGAGCCTGCCCAGTTGGAGGCACCGAGGACGATTACTGTTGAAGCCTCTAGACAAGAGATGGAGGAAATTTTAAAAATCGTCAAAAAGAGCGACTACAATGTAGTCGAGCAGCTGGGGAAAACCCCGTCCAAAATCTCTATGTTGTCACTGTTGCTATGCTCAGAGGCCCATGCCAAGGCTCTAATTGCTTTCCTAAATAGTTCACACGTACCGCAAGGAACATCAGCTGATCAGTTTAAAGATTGTGTGGCTAGTCTGACGGATGATAATGGGTTAGGTTTCTCTGACACCGACTTGACTGCTAAGGGGAAGAATCACAATGATGCCCTGCATGTATCCATTGAATGCAGGGGCACTACTCTTGCTCATGTGTTGGTAGATATTGGATCTTCGTTGAATGTGTTACCCAAGAAAGCGCTAGACCGGTTAGACTGTGAAGGGTTGGAGCTGAAGCCGAGTAACATTGTAGTCAGGGCCTTTGATGGGTCCAAAAGAATGATACACGAGGAAGTGGATATTCCGATCAAGGTTGGTTCTTAGGTTTTCGCATCTACATTCTATGTGATGGACATTCGGTCATCTTATTCTTGTTTGCTGGGTCGTCCGTGGATCCACAAAGCTGGGGCAGTAACCTCAACGCTCCACCAGAAGCTAAAGTACCCAGTGAAAGGGAAAATTATGACAGTACAAGGGGAGGAGGAGTACATGGTGAGCCACCTCAACTCTTTCTGATATGTAGAGATGGATGGGGAGTTCATTGAGACCCCGTTTCAAATTTTGAAGAGGTTCCCCAGACGCTGGCATCAACTGAGACTGTTGTTGAAGATCCTCCAATGAAGATGGCTTCCTTTAAGGATGCCCGGGCTGTTGTTGAGAAAGGTGGGTGTGAAAATTGGGGCCAACTCCCTAATTTTGCACATAAGACTAACAAATTTGGTTTGGTTTTCACTGCAGAAGCTTAAAAGGTTGTTCAGAATGCACGGATCGAAAGACCTCCCTTGTTTATCAGCAATTCAGGAGTGAATGCCATTGAAGACGATGTTGAAGAATCTGAGTTCGACAGTTGGATCTATCCTACTACTGATGGTGGACTAAGCAACTGGACAGCAAAGGACTTCATCCCAATTTCTTTTGTTACCCAGTAATGAGACTTTTGTTTTGTATTTGTAACAGACAATGTTTTAAACTTTACGGACAGGTGTCTTACCCGGGGCACCGTGGCTTCATTTGTGGGGGCTTTATGTGTGTCATCTACATATATAATTAATAAAATCATTGGACGTTGCTTGATTTCAAATTTTTCGCTCCTTGTCTTTCTTTTATTACATATTGCAAAATAGCTATTTTACACGCACACACATATACAAGTCTACATCCAATCTGGATCTCACTGGTAACGACTCTGCTACCGCCAGTTATGACTTCGAAAGTCCGATCAACTTAGCCGAAGACGAAGGTGAAGATGATTGCGAAGTGCCTGGTGAACTTTCTAGACTGCTACTTCAAGAAGAGAGGACCATACAGCCGCATGAAGAGCCTGTGGAAACAGTGAATCTGGGTACAGAGATAGACAAGAAAGAGGTCAAGATTGGTGCAAATCTAGAAGCTAATGTTAAGCAACGGTTGATTCAAATGCTGCGTGACTACGTTGAGATCTTTTCCTGGTCTTATGAAGATATGCCTAGATTGGATACCGATATTGTGGTTCACCGCCTGCCTACCAAGGAAGACTGTCCTCCAGTAAAACAGAAAGTTCGCCGAATGCGCCCAGAGATGTCTGAGAAAATCAAGGCTGAAGTGATGAAACAGTTCGACGTCGGTTTTCTAGCAGTTACTTCTTACCCTCAGTGGGTGGCCAACGTGGTTCCAGTGCCGAAGAAGGATGGTAAGGTTCGAATGTGTGTTGACTATAGGGATCTGAACAGGGCAAGCCCCAAGGATGATTTCCCTCTACCTCATATCGACGTTCTGGTTGACAACACCGCTCAGCATAAGGTCTTCTCCTTTATGGATGGTTTCTCTGGTTATAATCAGATTAAAATGGCTCCCGAAGACATGGAGAAGACAACCTTTGTTACTCAATAGGGTACCTTTTGCTACAAGGTCATGCCTTTCGGATTGAAGAATGATGGGGCAACATATCAGCGTGCCATGGTCGCTCTGTTCCATGACATGATCCATCATGAGATTGAGGTATACGTCGACGACATGATTGCAAGATCCCAGACTGAAGAAGAACATTTGGACCATCTTCAGAAGTTATTTGACAAGTTGAAGTTGTACAAGCTGAGGTTAAACCCGAACAAGTGCACATTCGGGGTGAGATCTGGTAAGCTACTGGGTTTCGTCGTGAGTGATAAAGGTATTCAAGTGGATCCTGCAAAGGTGAAAGCTATACAGGAGATGCCAGCTCCCCGAACAGAGAAAGAAGTCAAAGGCTTTCTGGGACGTCTAAACTACATTGCCGCATTCATCTCGCACCTGACTTCTACTTGTGAGCCAATCTTCAAGCTACTGAAGAAAGATCAAGTGGTAAGATGGAACGATGAATGCCAGGCCGCTTTCGAAAAGATCAAGGAATATCTCCAAGAACCACCCATTATGATGCCTCCAGTTGAAGGGAGACCTCTGATCTTATACTTGACAGTACTCGACAATTCAATAGGGTGTGTGTTGGGGCAGCATGACGAGTCTGGCCGAAAAGAGCATGCTATTTATTACCTTAGCAAAAAGTTTACCGACTGCGAGACCCGATACTCGTTGCTCGAGAAAACTTGTTGCGCTTTGGCATGAGCTGCTCGCCGGCTGAGACAGTATTTTCTAACTCACACCACCTTGTTGATATCAAAGATGGATCCAATCAAGTATATCTTCGAAAAGCCTGCCTTGTCCGGAAGAATAGCAAGATGGCAGATGATCTTGACTGAGTATGACATCCAATATACGACCCAAAAGGCAATCAAGGGAAGTGTGTTGGCAGATCATCTGGCACATCAGGCAATGGATGATTACCAGTCTATGAACTTTGAATTCCCGGATGAGAATATCATGTTGGTAACTGACTGTGAAGAACCTGGACCGGATGAAGGACCTGAGGAGGGATCCTGATGGTCTATGTACTTTGACGAAGCTTCAAATGCTTTAGGTAATGGCATTGGTGCCGTGATCATATCTCCTAAAGGCTCTCATAATCCGTTCACCGCCCGACTATGTTTCAACTGCACCAACAATATGGAGGAGTATGAAGCGTGCATCATGGGTCTTCGAGCAGCAATTGACCTAAGGATTAAGTTTCTAAGTGTTTTCGGAGATTCCGCTCTTGTGATCAGTCAGATCAAAGGCGAGTGGAATACGAAACATCCAAATCTTATTCCTTACAAGGAGTATGTATTGACATTGCTTCCCCATTTCTAAGAGATAACCTTTGAACACTTCCCTAGAAAGGAGAATCAGTTGGCGGACGCGCTAGCTACGATGTCTTCTATGTTCAAAGTCAATTGGGACAACGAGGCTCCCCGGATCATCATTGAAAGGTTGGATGAACCTGCACATTGCTGTGACATTGAGACTGAAGAGGTAACAGAAAAGCCCTGGTTTCATGAGGTGAAGAGATACCTTGAGGCTCAGGAATACCCCGAGGGTGCATCTGTTAATGACAAGAAGTTTCTGAGGAGGTTCGCAGTGAAGTTCTTCATCAGCAATGGCATTCTTTACAAGCGTAACCATGATTCGACCTTACTGCGATGTGTGGATAAGGACGAGGCAGAAAGGATCATGGCAGAATTACATGAAGGCACTTTCAGAACTCATTCCAGTGGACATACCATGGCAAAGAAGATCCTTCGGGCAGGATATTTTTGGTCCACAGTGGAAGTCTACTGTTATCGGCATTCTCGGACCTGTCATAAGTGCCAAGTCTATGCTGATAAGGTGCATATACCTCCAGTTCCTCTGAACGTCTTAACGGCACCTTGGCCTTTTGCAATGTGGGGCATTGATATGATCGGCGAGATCAGACCTACAGAATCCAACGGGCATCGTTTCATCCTGGTAGCTATTGATTACTTTACGAAGTGGGTTGAAGCAGCTTCCTTTTCTACAGTAACCAAGAACGTCGTGGCACAGTTTATTCGGCACAATCTGATATGTCGATATGGTGTACCAGAGAGGATCATTACAAACAATGGTACAAACCTCAACAATAAAATGATCACTGAGCTCTGCAAGCAGTTCAAGATACAGCATCACAACTCTTCTCCCTACCGGCCGAAGATGAATGGGGCTGTAGAAGCGGCTAATAAGAACATTAAGAAGATTGTGCAGAAGATGACAGTGACGTACAAAGACTGGCACGAGATGTTACCATTTGCTGTTCATGGGTACCGTACCTCAGCACGGACGTCAACAGGGGCAACCCCCTACTCCTTGGTATATGGCATTGAGGCAGTCTTGCCCATTGAAGTTCAGATACCCTCTCTTTGGATTATGAAGGATGCAGGTTTGAGCGAAGATGACTGGATTCAGACCCGGCTTGATCAACTGAACTTAATCGATGAAAAGAAACTTAATGCTATTTGTCATGGTCAGACGTATCAAAAGCGGATGATCAAGGCATTTAACAAGAAAGTTAGACGACAAGAGTATCAAGTTGGGGATCTGGTTATCAAGCGCATTATCCTGCCACAAGGTGATCCCAGGGGAAAATGGACCCCTACTTACGAAGGGCCATTTGTGGTTAAGAACATTTTCTCAGGAGGAGCCATGATTCTAACCACCATGGATGGTGACGACCTTCGTCACCCCGTCAGACATAGTGAAAAAATACTACGCATAATCAAAGACCCGCTAGGTTGACTGGCCTAGGCAAAAATAAGGGCTTCCCGGTGAACCAAAAGGGTTCGGGCAAAAATAAGGGATGAAAATGAAAAAATTTGTACACCCGGTAAGTCGAAAACCTGAAAAGGCGGCTTGGGCAAAAAAGGGTATCCCGGTGGACTGAAAACCCGAAAGGGCGGTCCAGGAAAAATTTGGTGATCAAAGTGTAAAACTATGTCTCATTGGATCACCTTGCATCCAGACTTCGGTATCGACTATCAAGTTCAAATGGCACTAATCAATCTAATCTACCTTCAATCAAGTAGCAAAGTGATGAGATGCTTGAGAACATAAAGACAATAGTAGAGTTGGAACCCAGTGGGATTATTCACATAAGCTGTTTTGTTTAGTTTTTCACAAATTATGTAAATTCTATTGTTCGGCGGAATTCTCTTACTAAGACGTCAGCCTCTTATACAAAAACGCCTATTTACAGGCCAAACTTTAGAATCAATACAAATTCATTTTCAGATAAATTTCAAACTGGTTTTCCTTTTTCTGTTTTGTTTTGCAAAGAACGCCCAATGTTCATTTTTGATATATACATTTGACATTAATTGCTTCTCGTAAATATTTACGTGCGAAACAAAAGACGATTACTGGTAATATCAGAAACAAGGGCAAATGAGAATTTGTCCAAGCTTTGCAGTTATCCACCAGGTACAAAGGTAGATTCAGCTGAAGAATATGGTTAAAGTGCTTTCACTCCCCGCAAAGTAAGACAGTAATGATAGCTCTCCCCAGCTAAGATTTACAACTGTAAATGAATCGGTAATATCCTCCCCGAGAAGAGTTTATCTATCATCGACACCGAAAAGGCTTAATATCCCTGGCAGTCTTAGTATTCCCCAGCGGAGTATAAGAATATTCCCTGGCAGAGTACAAAATGTCCCCAGTGGAGTTTGAAATTTTTCCCAGCGCAGTCTGAAGAAGCTTCCCCAGTGAAGTTTGGAGAATCATCCCCAGTAGACTTTGGAAGATTGACCCCAGCAGAGCTCAAAGGATTATCCCCAGCAGAGCTCAATGGATTATCCCCATTAGAGTCTAAAAATTTTATCCCCAATGAAGTCGCGATTGAAAGATCAACCCCATTGAAGTTCTTTCCTTTCACAAACATGAAGTCAATCCCCAACATGATTCAGTATCACCAGCAACGGTAATTCATCCCCGGCGGAATTTATCGGTGGAATCCTCAACAAGAGCATCTCTTCCCCACAGAGTAATCTCCTCATCAGTTTATTCCTCAATAGAGTTATCCTCTCCCGCAGGTTTATTCTCATAACGTCTTCGTTCGCCATCCCCAGCGGAAACGAAGAATCCAACTCTTTTCTCCAGTAGCTATCCGGGATTTATTTTCCCCAGCTAAAACATTACATTTCCATACATCATGACATGCATATACGCATCATACAACACAATCTCATTTATGTTGAGAACATCATTGCTTGATATATATCATGCATTGCATACGACTGACCTTTACCTTTCAGGAAGGATGCACTTAAGTTCTCAGCTATGTCGAACTACTGACCGGTTCTTAAATCTCAACTGAATTATTCTCGGTTAAATTACAGATAAGGTTATAAATCTCGACAAAGTTCCTCCGTCGAAGTGTGGACGAGTTCTTAAATCTCAACAGAATTATCCTCCGTTGAAGTACAGACAGTTCCTAGAACTTGATGAAGATGTTTCCCTCAGTCGAAGTACTGACCGGTTCTTAAATCTCAACTGAATTCGTCTCGGTTGAATTACAGATAAGGTTCTAAATCTCGACAATTTTCCTCCATCAAAGTGTGGACGAGTTCTTAAATCTCAACAGAATTATCCTTCGTTGAATTACAGTCAGTTCCTAGATCTTGATGAAGATGTTTCCCTCAGTCGAAGTACTGACCAGTTCTTAAATCTCAACTGAATTAGTCTCGGTTGAATTACAGATAAGGTTCTAAATCTCAACAATTTTCCTCCGTCGAAGTGTGGACGAGTTCTTATATCTCAACAGAATTATCCTCCGTTGAAGTACAAACAGTTCCTAGATCTCGATGAAGATGTTTCCCTCATTCGAAGTACTGACCGGTTCTTAAATCTCAACTGAATTAGTCTCGGTTGAATTACAGATAAGGTTCTAAATCTCGACAATTTTCCTCCGTCGAAGTGTGGACGAGTTCTTAAATCTCAACAGAATTATCCTCCGTTGAAGTACAAACAGTTCCTAGATCTCGATGAAGATGTTTCCCTCCGTCGAACTACTGACCGGTTCTTAAATCTCAACTGAATTAGTCTCGGTTGAATTACAGATAAGGTTCTAAATCTCGGCAATCCTCCTCAGTCGAAGTACTTACCGGTTCTTAAATCTCAACTGAATTATCCTCGATTGAATTACAGATAAGGTTCTAAATCTCGATAGATTTCCCCCCAGTTGAATTACGGATAAGTTCTTAAAACTCAGCAGAGATGTTCTCTCAGTTGAAGTACAGGCAAGTTCCTAAATCTCAACAAAGATCACGCTTCCCCAGCGGAATCTTCTACAGCAACAGGTATACAAGCTCTCGCTAAGGAATCTCTTATGCGATCGACGCTCCTCCAGATGGAATCTTTAAGCCCATCCTCCCGCCAGCAGTCTCCAAATGGAATCTGTAAGCCCATTCCTGACATCACAAGGCTGATACCACTTCATGCGAGTGCAAATTTCTGGGCACTCTAGTGTTCAATCATCTTCCACCTTCGGATCACGAAAGGCACGAAGGCCAATCTACATCCTTAGGTTTAAGAAGATTGAACAGGGGCAGCTGTTGTACCCCAAAATTTTCCCTCTCATATTTCTCAAAACATTGCAAGAAAAATCTCCAAGTGGCTCAAGGTTACTCAAGAGTTAGTCAGGCAAGCTATCTCCTAAGGCAGTCTACCCCAAGTTAGGGTTTTGTGTTGCATCTGGATCTTTGAGTCCAAATGACCTCAAGTTCTCCCTAATGTCCTAATATGTTCTAAAGATCATCCATGTCAAATTTCAAGCCTTGCAGAGGAAGTTTGCTCAATCAAATGCTCAAAGGGTCCAAAAATCGACTGTGTTAGGGCAAAAGTCAACTGTGACCCAAATACAGTCAAACTTCAAGATTTTTTGTCAACATTCTTATTTTGAAGGATATTTAATCATTTGATCAAGGGTTGATCATGATTCATCAAGGATTGCTCAAAATTCATCAAGACTCAAAAGTTGATAAATTAGGGTTTTGTAGGAAAAGTCAACTCAACTTTGACCAAGCATAACTTTCTCATACTTTATGATAAATGACCCATCCAAAGCTCATTTTGAAGAGGATGCAATTTACTACAATCCATCTTCATATACTAAGATCAAAAAAATGCACTCACAAGAAGTTATAAATTTGGACATTATAGGTCATTTTTGAAAGTCAACATAAACGCCTTTTTTGCCAAAGCTTATAACTTGAGAATGGAACATCAAAATGAGATGAGACCAAAAGGGTTGGTTATAGGACATCTTAAGCATTCTAAAAGGTCCAAGAACACTTACAAAAGTTCAAAATTGAAGAAGTTATGCATTTTTGAAGTTGGACATTTTTGCAAAATTGCCAAAAGTCAACTATCCCCAAAACTTCAAATTTTGTCAAATGGGCCCATTCTTTTCCACTTGATTTGAGCTTGCATCATTTCCCACTTGTTCTATCTTCATCCATGATCCCATATTTTATTTTTATTATTTAATTTGATTTTTTATTGAATTTATTCATTTTAAATCAAATTAAATCATATAAAATCTAAAACTTTGATTACGTGAGATTTTTTGGCTGTTTCAGGTTTTGATTATCATCATTATCATCATCAAATTCGAATCACACCAATTCATGTGCAAAAAGATTGAGATTTGGCAAAATTAGCAAGCTTTAAAGAAGAGATCAAATCAAATATGTATGCATTTATATGGGAGGATTTAATCCATAATTCTTACCCTAATACACTCCACACTACATAAGGAAGCCAAAGCAATCGAGACAAGGGTTGGTAATTGCAGAAGGAGGCAAAAACAAAGTTGGAAAAAGTGACAAAAAGCTTGAAATCGAGATCGTGCTTAGAGGTGTTTTCAGAAGCTGAGACATGTCCCAATCTTTTCCTGGGTGTTCATTCAGTCTACCTGGATCAAAAGCAAGCTCGATCAGACCCCATAACGTGCTGTAAGTCCCTCGCTACCTAGCCCTATTTTTGATTTCGCAATTCTAAATTTATGCATCCTTTTCATGAATTAATACCATATTTTGAATCTACATGACATTTGCAAGTGATTGGTATTATTCAATTGCTTTTATCTGGCCTGAACGAAGAACCACCATAGCTAGGGTTCTTCATTTTTTTTGGGTTTTTCTGTTTCAGTCAAAATTGGGAATCAAGAAGGGCATGGTGTTGATCACGAAGCCAAGACGAATCAACCATGTCCTTGGAATGGATTTATGTAGCCTGAGATGGACTTTAGGATGGGTATGCGCTTTTAGCTGTGGATTCAAATCCGCAAGTAAGTTTTTTACAGGTTTCAGGACAGGGACGATGAAGTGTCCCCTGCCCATTGGTTCGTTCAAATGGCGTGCGTTTTTTTTGTATTTTTTCTGGCCATTGACTTGTTTTGTTTTATTATATATTCTATCTTTATTATTAACAAACAAATCATCATGGCCTAGTGGTAAGCGTGCACGTTCAAACCCCACCAGGACCTGGGTTCGAATCCCAGGTCCCCCAATTTCTATTTAATTTTATCTTTCAGGTGATCGTGTGCATATTCAAACCTGCAGCCTACCGTGTACCATCATCTATGCAATAGCCAGATGGCCAAAGGCCAGATCTGGTGGCCAGGATCTGAAGGTCCACTAAGACATTGGTCAATGCATATGCGCTGGATTCCCAAAGTCAAACAAGGCCAACTCTAATGGGCCTCAGAATTGCTTTCTACACTATATAATCAGACCCATACTCCCTTCTACTCATTTATTTTATTTTATTTATTTAAATGTTTTATTATTTTTATTTCATTTACTAACAAATCACAAACTTCTTTTTTTTATAAAATAAAATCACCAAAAATATTTTTATTCAATTTTAACTTTTATTTTTTATTAATAAATACTAATTAATTAATTTAGGTTTTAATTAGAATAACTTTGACATATTTTTTGTAAATAATTAAAATTAAAATTAGATTTAATTAGGTTTTAATTACTAACATTAATTATTTTATTTTCCTTTCTTAAAATAACAAAAACCCAAATATAATTTATTTTTATTAATTTATTTATTAATTCAATTTAGTAATTAATTTAGGTTAATTTCTTTCTTAAAATAAAAAAAAACAACAAAAAAGATATTTTCTTTAATCAAAAGGGTCAAAACCCTAATCATGCGCTCGATTTAATTTCCCGCACGCGATCTACTTTTTTATCCAATAATGTACTTGCTCCCGGATTGTAATAGTAAATAGGACTTTTTATTTATTTTTTATCGCTTTATTTATTTTTAAAGGGTTTGTCTTTGGCGATGTAAATACCCGACGCGTTGTAATTTAAATTCCGCATTTTATTTCTGCAAGTTATAACTGTTAGATGTTTGATAATAGGATGGCATGACATGACTGAATGTTTTAACCTAAAATCAACTTAGATCGCCCTTAACATGTACAAAGATAAAAATAACTGAAAACGACACACTCTCACATGCGCACTCTTAGGGTACACCCCACTTGGTTGCCTTCGTACGCGGTCATTGAGTATAGGTCACTTTAGGGGTCGCCCTCTTGTCTAAAGATCATAGTCGCCTCGAAATGGTTGCCTCAGATATTGTTGCCTCAAACAAATGATCTAAGACATTAGGGTTACCGCTAAGGCGTCCTAATATTGCTTTAGTGACCGTCTGTCCCTCATTCGAATTGACCCTTAAACTCCAACGACGGTACTACCCACTCATTAATAGTGGGATAACATTGTCTAAAGGATATTAGCATAGAACGATTCCTCTTTTCGAGTAGGTAGATGGTTCTTAGATACTTGCTCTTTCAAAAAAACAAAATCTTTTTCGCACTTACACTCCTTTTCAAACAAAGTTTTCAAAAACACTTCATACGCTCTTGAGGACATAAGCAAGAGTTAAATCGAAGTTTTAAAACAAAAACTTTTTCAAACCCACAAGCACAAAGAAAGTAATTTTTTAAAACAATTGAGCAAGTACCTAAGAGCCCGTGGATAACCATGGATAGAAAGGGTGCTAACACCTTCCCTTTCTATAATCTACCCCCCGAACCCGAGAAATATCTCGATAAAGGAATTTTTCTGTGCTTTTTTCCTTTCCTTGTTGGATAAAATAAAAGTCGGTGGCGACTCTTGCTTACCGCGATATTTTGCGAAAACAAACGCAAAACGCAAACCAGCATTCCAAAAAACAGTCAGTTCTTCCCACCGTATCACAATAAGTTATTGATTTTTCCTTTTTATACATTTATTTTATGTAGATAAAATTTTATTTTCAACCCATTTATCCCTATTGTACCCCAAAAATTTCCCTCCCATTTTTACTCAAGACATGCTCATTGAGGTCTTCAATTGCTCAAGGGTAACCAAGAATTGACTAGACAAATTCCCATCCTAAACAATGAACCTCTAACTAGGGTTTCATTTTTCACCATGATGTGGGAGATCCAAAGGTATCAAATGTTTTCCATGGTCCTAATAGGTCTTCAATATTGTCCATGCCAAGTTTCATGCCTTACACTATAAGTTTGCTCAGTCAATTGCTTAAATGTCTAAAAATCAACTATACTAGGTCAAAAGTCAACTGTGGCCTATATACAGTCAAACTTCAAGATTTTTGGTCAACATAAACATTTTTAAGTGATATCCATCATTTTATCAAGGGTTAATCACGATTCTTCAAGAAATACTCCTAATCTATCAAAAGTCAAGAATTGCTAAATTAGGGTTTCTATAGGAAAAGTCAACTGAATTTTGACTAGGCATAACTTTCACATACTTCATCCATTTTTCCCCAACCAAAGCTCATTTTGAATAAAATCCAATTCCCTACAACTTCTCTTTAGCCCTCAAGTTCAGGAAATGCACCAATTAAAAGATGTAAGCTTATACATTACAGGTCATTTACAAAAACTCAACAAAAGACACTTTTTTCCAAGACCATTTACATCAAGATAAAGTCTTCAAGTGTAGAAATGGTCAACATAGAGATTTAAGAGAACATCTTGGGCTTTCCAAAAAGTCAAAGATCATCTTTATTGGATAAAAATTGAGTAAGTTATGGATTTCACAAGTTGGGCAATTTTCAAGAAGTGCATGAAATCTCAATTGGGAAAATGTGTAATTTTGAGCTATTGGGCCCAATTTTTAGAGTCCAAACGTGTTCATGATGTATCTAAGGGCCTCTAAACATGTCCATGAATTATTTTGTTTTTTATTTTATTTGTTTTTATTTTATTCAAATAAATTCAAAATAAATTAAATAAATACTAAATAAATGCAAGAAATATGTAAGACATAAAAGATCCAAATCTTTTTGAAGCCAAAACGCTCATAGAAAGCTGTCAAAACTGTGTGGAGTATTTTTGGATCAAATCTTGGCTTAAAATAGAAATAATACATATATTTCCAAATCAAATATTCCACTTGATCACATATGATATGGTACCATATTTGTTACCCTAATTTGGTCCCATATATATATGTACAAGCAAATCAGACTTAGAGGACACGCGCAGCCTACCTCCAAGAAGCCCTAGAAAATTCTCAAAAATTCAAAGAAAGGTTGAAATTGGTATCAAGCAATCCAGGCCTTCTCCATCCAAACCAAGTGTGTCGTCCACTTCCTGAAGGTTCCAGGAACCATTCTCAATCCTAAGGCAAGCCTAACACACGCCAAAAATCTCTCACGATCTCTCTCTGTTTGGTGATTTTTCCTTGATCTCAAACTCTCAATTCATGCCATTTAAATCCATACTAAGCATATATTCATGTTATTAATGATGTTTGTATGCATTCTAACGTGTTACATGAGAAGCTAGGGCCTTAGATTGCATATTTCCATGTTCAAGTTGTGTTAGGGTTTTAGATTCGTAACTCATGATACATGAGTTTTCTGGCCAATCGAAGGCCAGATTCGTGATCAGGGCAAAATTTTAAGCAAGATAGGGTCTTGTTTGGTCTTGAAACTGTTGATTTTGCAAGATCCAATATTTAATGGATCGGAGAAGATGATTGGAGCTCTGCTCTGACGTCTTTGATCGATTGACACCGATTAAGAGCAGGCGTGGAACTATCATGCGTTATGATTGGCCCATTTGAATTTTACAACGCGGACATTTGAATGACTAGGATTTAATGCTAGTTTCATTTATTTTGTTTTGTTTGGATATAATAACGATTGAACAACTAGCTTAGACGGTAAAAGAATGTGTGCTTTGGAGAGAGGACCTGGATTTGAATTCCAACTCATGCATTTTCATCTTTTCTAACATATTGTTTGCAGATCCAGTGCTGGCATATCCCATGCGTGCATCATGGACCAAATGCGCAACACAGTTGATCCAAATCCAATGCACTCAAATACGCAGAGCACCATGCCCCTTTCCAGAAGCCTCCTCACCAGATCCCAACGTGGCTTGGGCTTGCTGAATTTTGAGCCTTACAAATTCCAGATCTCACACCCCCCATTGATGTTTGCATCAGGCCCGTTTGCAATTTTCTTTTATTTGTTTTTTTAATTTGTTTTTTTTTCTTTTAATTCCTTTTTATAACCATATAAAATAATTAAAATCACAAAAATTAGGTTTTAATTTTTTAGTAGAATTATTTTTGTTAATTAATTAATTAATTATTTTAACTCTTTTCTAATTTAAAAATTAAATAGATTTAGGTTAATTCATTTTCTTTTCATAATAAGTATTCAAAAAAAATTAGAATTAGGGTAAATTTTCAATATTTCTTTTATTAGTAAAAAATAAAAAATGTTAGATTTATTTTTAACTTTAATTTAATTTTCTTTTTTAGTTAACTAATTAGGTTTAATTTAATTTATTCCTTTTTTTAAAATGAACAAAAATGACAACAAAAAGAATTTTTATTTGTTACTTAGAACATTTTAGGGTTTAGACTTCCTTTAAATTTTACGCGCGTTATTTACTTTCGCACTTTTTTATATATACTAATGTATCTGCATATGGTTTGTAATAGTTTAAATTTAGGCTTTATGTTACCGCTTTTCTTTATTTTTCCCCCAAATTTTGGACTTGTAATAATCCCCCTCCCCGAAGCCTTGTAATAGTTAGATTTACATTTCCTCACTTTTAGTTACTGCAAACTATTAACTGTTTAGATGCATGACCAATAGGATTGTATGGCAAGAACATAAAATCAAAATGCTAGCAAACCTAACACAAGACAAATAACTGAATATAAACACACTTGCACATGCACACCTCTAGGGTATCTCCACTTCGGTTGCCTTCGGATTAAAAAAGTCACATCTCTCGAAACGTGAGAGATTTTAGTGGCTACCCTCTGGTTTAAAGATCATAAATGCCTCGATGACCCTCTCGATGTTGCCTCGGTAAAATGATCTTAAAAAACCCTAGGGTAGTTACTAAGGTTTCTTGCCCAGTTGCCTTTGTAACTGTATAAACGTCCCTTCGAATGTCCCTCAAATGTCCAACCTCATTAATAGTAGGATAACACTGTCTAAAGGAAAAGAGGAAAAGAACAACCTTTCAAGTATAGTAAATAGTTCTTAGATGCTTGCTCAAAACAAAACAAACTTTTACACATACATAAAACTTCTTTCAAAAACATTTTCAAAATACTTTGTCTACTTTCTCTACCAATCCGAGAAACATTACAAAGTTCGCCGCACTAAGGCGCTTTCAAAAATACTTTTCAAAACACACAAAGTACAAGGTATTTTTCAAATGAGCTAAGCATTTAAGAGCCCGTAGATAACTACGGATGGAAAGGGTGCTAACACCTTCCCTTTCCATAATCTACCCCTCTTACTCAGAAATAATCTTGAAAGGTCTTTTTCTGTTCTTTTCACCCTTTCCTTTGTTGGATAAAAGAAAAGTTGATGGCGACTCTTGCTTACCGCTACATTTGCGAATACAAAATGCAAAACCAGTATAATAGTCTATTCTTCCACCGTAGTAGGGCTATGAGAAGGAACCTGGATAGTAGGGTTACTTCGAGATGGGAGCCTGGATAGTAGGGTTGTGAGAAGGAACCTGGATAGTATGGTTACTTCGAGATGAGATCCTGGATAATAGGGATGTGAGAAGGAACCTGGATAGTATGGTTACTTCAGGATGAAAGCCTAGATAGTAGGGCTGTGAGAAGGAACCGGGATAGTAGGGTTGCTTTGAAATGAGATCCTGGATAGTAGGGCTATGAGAAGTAACCTGGATAGTAGGGTTACTTCGAGATGAGAACCTGTATAGTAGGGTTGTGAGAAGGAACCTAGATAGTAGGGTTACTTCGAGATGAGATCTTATATAGTAGGGCTGTGAGAAGGAACCTGGATAGTAGGGTTACTTCGAGACGAGAGCCTGGATAGTAGGGTTGTAAGAAGGAATCTAGATAGTAGGGTTACTTAGGGATGAGAGCCTGGATAGTAGGGCTGTGAGAAGGAACCTGGATAGTAGGGTTACTTCGGGATGAGAGCCTGGATAGCAGGGCTGTGAGAAGGAACCAGGATAGTAGGGTTACTTCAGGATGAGAGCCTGGATAGTAGGGCTGTGAGAAGGAACCTGAATAGTATGGTTACTTCGGGATGAGAGCCTGGATAATAGGGCTGTGAGAAGGAACTAGGATGGTAGGGTTACTTCGGGATGAGAGCCTGGATAGTAGGGCTGTGAGAAGGAACCAGGATAGTAGGGTTACTTCGGGATGAGAGCCTGAACAGTAGGGTTGTGAGAAGGAACCTGGATAGTAGGGTTACTTCAAGGTGATAGTGTAAATTAGTTGACTCGTTTGGTTTCAGGAACTGAGTTTCCATTAGTCGCCTACAGACGTGACCTGTATAACTGCTGGATTTGTTGAAGCTAATCGTCCTTCCTGAAAAGATAATAGGGTTAATTATGTGCGATGCATGAAATGCATGGTGAGATGATGTTCTCAAAATAAATGAGATAATGTTGTATATGATATGTATGCACATGTCATGATGTATGTACATGAAATGCTATCGGAGTATGTCCGGGTCTGGGAAAATAAATCCCTGACTGCTCCTGGAGATTTATGAATATTCTATCAGGAAGAGATTCTGCTTGAGAATAAACTCTGCGGGGAATAAACTTAGGAAGTGGATTTTTGTAGCTGAAGTAGTGAGCCCTGTCGGGGATTGAGCTTCTGCATACAGAGAAATAAACTCTGCTTGTGGGATGAAATTTACTGACCCGCCCGTGATTATGAAATTCGCTTGGGGGATATAACTGTCAGGTTTCTGAATGACTCTGGCTGGGGAGATTACTTCCTGTTTCGGGAAATCCGACATGAATGCTTTTGAATACTTTTACTCTGTGGGGAGTGTCTGTAATGATGATTATGCTCCAAAGTTGTCTCTATCCCGGTACCTGCTAGGCAGAGTAACTGTCAGGTGTTTGACACTTCTTGTTTTTTCCCCAGTTTCTGGAATTATGAGTAATTGTCTTTTGTTTCTCATGTAAATATTTATGAGCAACAATCATATTCAAATGCATATGTCAAAAATAAATCATTGGAGGTTCTTGCAAAACAAAATAGAAAAAAAGAAAAGAAAAACAACTCGAAGTTTCTTGTGAAAATGATTTTGTATTGATTTTTGAAGTTGGCCTGTAATAGGCGTTTTTGTACAAGGAGGCTGACGTTCTAGTAAGAGAATGCCGCTGTAAAAATAGAAGCTATACAAATTTGTGTAAAAGAAAACAGTTATGTGAAACAACCCCATTGGGTTCCAACTCTATTATTTCCCCTATATCTTCGAGCGTCTCATCACTTTCCTGTTTGTCCGAAGTTAATTAGGTTGATTGGTGTCGTCTGAGCCTGATAGTCGATATTGAAGTTTGGTCGCAAGGTGATCCAATGAGACATAGTGATACACTTTATATCCCTAACTTTTTCCTGGACTGTCCTTTCGGGTTTTCAGTCCACCGGGATACCCTTTTTTACCCAAGCCGCCCTTTCAAGTTTTCGACTTGCCGGGTGTACAGATTTTTTCATTTTCATCCCTTATTTTTGCTCGAACCCTTTTGGTTCGCCGGGAAGCCCTTATTTTTGCCTAGACCAATCAACCTAACGGGTCTTTTGATTAGGCGTAGTATCTTTTCACTATGTCTGCATTGACAGGGTGAGGAAGGTCGTCACCGTCCATGGTGGTTAGAATCATAGCTCCACCCGAGAAAATGTTCTTAACCACAAATGGCCCTTCGTATGTGGGGGTCCACTTGCCCCTGGGATCACCTTGCGGCAGTATGATACGCTTGATTACTAGATCCTCGACTTGATATTCTTGACATCTTACTTTCTTGTTAAAAGCCTTGATCATTCGCTTTTAATATGTCTGACCATGACAGATAGCAGCAAGTCTCTTCTCATCAATTAGATTTAGCTGATCAAGTCGAGTTTGGATCCAGTCGTCTTTGTTCAAACCCGCATCCTTCATAATCCTGAGAGAAGGTATCTGGATTTCGATGGGTAGGACTGCCTCCATACCATATACCAGAGAATAGGACGTTGCCTCTGTCGACGTCCGCGCTGAGGTACGGTATCCACGAAGAGCAAATGGTAACATCTCATGCCAGTCTTTATATGTCATTGTCATCTTCTGTACAATTTTCTTGATGTTCTTGTTAGCCGCTTCAACAACGCCATTCATCTTCGGCCAGAAAGGAGAAGAATTGTGATGCTGTATCTTGAACTATTTACAAAGATCGGTGATCATTGTGTTATTGATATTCGTACCATTGTCGCTAATAATTCTCTATGGCACACCATATCGACAGATCAGATTATGTCGGATAAACCGCACCACGACGTTCTTGGTTACCGTAGCAAAAGAGGCTGCCTCAACCCACTTTGTGAAGTAATCAATGGCTACTAGGATGAAGCGATGCCCATTGGAAGCAGTAGGCTTGATTTCTCCGATCATATTGATGCCCCACATTGCAAAGGGCCATGGAGTTGTGAAGACGTTTAAGGGGACCGGAGGCACATGCACCTTATCAGTATAGATTTGGCACTTATGACAAGCTTGAGAGGGCTAATAACAATCGGCTTCCATAGTGGACCAATAATATCCTTCCCACAGGATCTTCTTAGCCATGGTGTGTTCACTGGAATGGGTTCCAAAGGTGCCTTCATGTAGATCTGTCACGATCCTCTCTGCTTCGCTCTTGTCTACACACCATAGTAATATGGAGTCATGATTTCTCTTGTAGAGGATTATGTTACTGAGGAAGAACTTCACAGCGAACCTTCTTAGAAACTTCTTATTGTTGACAGATGCCCCTTCGGGATACTCTTGAGCCTCGAGATACCTTTTGACTTCATGAAACCAGGGTTTGTCTGCCACCTCATCCGTATCAATATCACAACAGTGTGCTGGTTCATCCAACCTCTCAATGGTGATTTGGGGAGCTCCATTGTCCCACCTAACTTTGAACATAGAAGACATGGTAGCTAGCGCGTCCGCTAACTGGTTCTCCTATCGTGGGAAATGTTCAAAAGTTACCTCCTCAAAGTGTGGGAGCAATGTCAACACATACTCTTTGTATGGGATGAGATTCGGATGCTTCGTATCCCATTCGCCTTTGATCTGACTTATTACCAAGGCTGAATCCCCGAAAATGTCCAAGAACTTGATCCTGAGGTCAATAGCGGCCTTGAGACCCATATTACAAGCTTCATACTCCGCCATGTTGTTGGTGTAGTTGAAACATAGTCGGGCAGTGAAAGGGGTATGACAGCCCTCAGGAGACATAATTACTGCGCCAATGCTATTACCGAGTGCATTTGAAGCTCTGTCAAAAACCATAGTCCATCAGGATCCCTCTTCGGGTCCTTCATCTGGTCCAGGTTCTTTGTAGTCAGTCACCAGTATAATATTCTCATCCGGGAACTCAAAATTCATGGACTAGTAGTCATCCACGGCCTGATGAGCCAAAGGATCAGCCAACACACTCCCCTTGATTGCTTTCTGGGTTGTATATTGTATATCGTACTCAGTTAAGATCATCTTCCATCTTGCTATCCTTCTGGAGAGAGCGGGTTTCTCGAAGATGTATTTGATCAGATCCATCTTAGATATCAACAAAGTAGTGTGGGTCAGTGTGATCGGTGGATCTGGAACTTACTGTTTAACGCTGGTTCGCGAAATGTCGCGGAAGCAAGAGTCGCCGCCGTCTTTTATTTTCTCCAAATGGAAAGGACAAAAGCACAGAAAAATTCCTTAAAGAGATCGCTCTCGGTTCGGGAGGTAGGTTATAGAAAGGGAAGGTGTTAGCACCCTTTCTATCCATGGTTATCCATGGGCTCTTAGATACTTGCTCATTTGTGTTTTCAAAATTGGTTTGTTTGCTTTTCAACTGTGGGTTTTAAAAAGTTTCTTTGAAAATTTCAGTTCGACTCTTGTATCGGTCCTCAAGAGTGTTTGAAAAATGCTTTCGAAAGCTTTTTGAAAATGTGTTGGTGTGAAAAGTATTTTTTTGATTTGTTTTGAAATGAATTAGAGCAAGTATCCACGAGTCGTCTACCTACCCTAAGGAATTCGTCTGTGTAAATGTCCTTTAAAGTAGTGTCATCCCACCATTGAGAGGTAGGTAGCACCACCGTTGGAGGTGTTCGGGTCAATTCGAGGTTCGGGACATGGTGATCACCAGAGCAATAGGAAGACACCTTAGAAGCTACCCTCATGCCAGGTTCCCGGATCATGAGGACTTACTAAGACATCCTCTACTCGGCGATCACCTTTCAAGGCAAGGCAACAGTGAGGCGTACCCTAGGGGTGGTGTGTGCGATTTGTGTGTCGTTTTCATTTGCATTTATCTTGTCATGGTATAGGTGATCTACGCTTGTTCTTATTTTTGTCCATACATTCTTTCATGCCATTTGTTAACAGTTAAAAATATTGCGGGAAAGTAAAAATTCTAAGCTATTACAAAAGGCGCGGGTCCACATCGCCAAAATTAAACCAGGACCCGATTTTGACAGAAAAATAAAGAAATAAAGAAAAGTGCGAGAAAATTAAAAGGTTACATGGCCTTGGGAGAGATACATAAATATTATAAAGAAATAAAATAAATATGCGCATAAGAATTAAATCGAAACGAGGGCGTTGGACCCTTTTTGCAAAATTAAAATTACATGGAATTAATTAATTAAAAAGAAAAGGAGGTGTTTTTGGTATTTTTTAGTATTTTAGGATTTAAATGGAAAAAGAATTAATTGAAATTAAATGCTAACCCTAATTCTATTTGTTTTTTAATTTATTAAGAAAAGAAGATTAAAACCTAATATTAACCCTAATTAATTTAAATGCCAATTTAATTATAAAAATAAATATTTAATTATTTTAATTATTTATGAAAGAAAAAAAAGGAATAAAAACATTAATTAAACCCTATTTCTACATTTTTTAGATTTTTGTTGTGAAAATATTAAATTAAACCCTAATTAATAACTAAATGAATTAATTTACATGCAAATTTATTTACAAGAAATATTAAAATAAAAAATATTTAGTATTTTTTTCTTTTTTCTGATTTTTTATGGTGTTTTTATATTTATGAAAATAATTAATTAATTAAACAAATAATGATTAAAAGAAAATAGAATTAATAAAATAAAATAACATTGCAAACCTAGGGGGTATCAGTCCCCAATGTGGAGGTATAGCTCTTAGAAATCTGACCCATTAAACTTGGCCCGTTTGACTTTCTCCAGGGAGTATGCTGGCGCGTTGACTGGGGCTCACCATGTATCTCAATTCTTGGCCTTTGATTGGGTTCTGTTGGACGCGTGGACGCTTAATCTTGGAAGTGTATGGTACATCCCTTAGGCTGAAACTACATGTGAACGTAAATTGAAAAATAACATTGAGATAATGGAGACCTGGGGCTCGAACCCAGGTCATGTACTTTACCAACAACTATGCTTGCCAGCTGAACCAATTCACGCGTCTTAATATATAATGAATAACAAATACAATAAATAAAACAAGAGTTAGTGCTGATTCTTCGCGCGAAAATTTAAAAGAACCAATCCACTGACGCCACGAGGTCATCTTCTTCCCCGTTCCTGAAACACAAACACATTAGGCAACGTTTTTTATGGTGTTCTTTTAGGCTAGCTTCTGAAAAATAGCGACTAGCCCTGTGACGCTCATAAATTGAGCGCGAGGGTGCCGTCTTCTTCGTCCAAACGCGCTTGTGTCAATGGTGGTACTCAGGGGTTCTAATTTTCCCTGGACTGGGAAACCCCAATTCAAAGTCCTTCAAACCCTAAAAAAACGATAATGATAGATTCGCATAGGGTGCATAAAAATTCAATCAAACACATGGGTTAGCTTCAGAATAGCATAAGGAATGTAAATCACATATTAAAACTTGCAAAAAACGCATGAATTGAGATGCACGATTATGAATTTTATTTGAAACAGTTTGACTCCATTGTACCAATTCCGGGCGTATGAAGGTTGGAAAGTGATCCAGTTAGCTTCAGGGGGACACGAGGAAGCTTTTGAAATTGGTCTTGTGCCTTGAATCAACCTAAAACCTGATTTTCAGTTTTGAGTTTTTTTGGACAAAATTTCAAGTTTGTGAATGGAACTTTTAGCGCAGCTTTGTGGTCCATTTGATTAGGTTTGTATTCAGGCTTATGTAATGAACCAATTAGGTCAAGAATTCTGATCAAAATCTCTTGTATTCATGGCTTTTGAGATTTGATTTTCAAGATCTTTTTTCAAATATTTTCCATGTGTTTTTGTACAAATCATGATCAATTCTCTCCAAATCTTGCCATATTTGAATATGCACGAATTATTGAGTAGATTTCATGCAAAAAAAGATTGTAAAACTTAGGTTAAATATTTTCCATGTATTTAATTTGATTTAAATGAATTATTATAAATAAAAATTCAAATAAATAAATAAAAAATGAAGAAATACTTCCCTTTGGGCCAAGTGATCGTGCACATGCCTTGGATAATGAATTGTGGAAGAAAAATGGGCCCATTAGCAATTTTAGGTCATTTGAATCAATGTTGACTTTTCAAAATATCCAAAAATTTCCCAACTTCCACAAGGCATAACTTGCTCAATGTTTAAGCTTTTCTCATGTTCTTGGACATTTTGGAAAGTTCTTTGAATCCTCTAACCAATGCCTTTGGTCCCATGTCATTTTGATTTACCAATCTCAAGTTATGGCCTTTGACTTAAAGTCCCTTTTTGTTGACTTTTGAAAATGACCTATAATGTTGAAATTGATAACTTTTTGTGAGAGCATTTCTTGGACTTGAAGTATGAAGATGAGTTGTAGGAAGTGTCTTTCTCTTCAAAAGGAGCTTTGGATGGAATTTTTCTGATAATCCATGTGAAAGTTATGCCCTGGTCAATTTACAGTTGACTTTTCCTACTGTCCAAATAAGGAAACTTTTGCATCTTGATGATTTTTAAGCCAAGCTTTGAGAATCATGATCAAGCATTGATCAAATGATGTTTGTGGCTTCAAAATGATATGTTGACCAAAAATTTGAACTTTTGACTGCCAAATGACCATTTTGCCCCTACAGTTGACTGTAGTGCAATTAGGGTTTTGACTGTGCAATTTTGTGCTGAAAGTCTTGAAACTTGATATGAGGATACTTGACCATATTTATAGGCATATGGGACTTGATTGGACCTTTGGAAACTTCATTTTCTTGATCAGAACAAAAACCCTAATTTTGACTGTTCAGGAGGCTCTTGCACTGTGCAACCCTTGGGGAATTTTGAAGCTTGACTTGGCAAATCTTTGGAGAATATGGGAGGGCAAATTTTGGGGTACAACAGTTGCCCCTGTTCAATCTTCTTAGACCTGAGGATGCAGATTGGCTGACGTGCCTTTCGTAATCCGAGGGTAGAAGATGATTGAACACTAGAGTGCCCAGAAATTTGCGCTCACATAGTAGCAGTGTGATGATGGAATGGGCTTATAGATGCCATTTAGAGGTTGATGAATAGGACGATGGGCTTATAGATGCCATCTGGATGTTGATCGCGTAAGAGATTCCTTAGCGAGAACCTGCATACCTGCAAAAGAAAAATGAGTGCCTGACATGTTGCAAGAATTGGTTTTCAGATGCTTGATATCGATGTGTCCTGACTGGTTACAGGAGCTGGATCTGGAGCTTCGAACGGTGATGAATGAACCAGGGGTGGTTACTACCTCAGTATGAACGGTGAGAGAACCTTGGGTGACTTTAACTTCAACAACGCTCGTTGAGAAAATCTTGGTGGGAATTACCAATCTTCGCCGTATCGGGAAGAGAACCAATAGGAAATTATAACCTGAAAGGGGATTACATCTCACGCACCGTCGGGGAGAGAACCATAGGAAATTATAATCTGAAAGGGAATTACATCTCACGCACCGTCGGGGAGAGAACCATAGGAAATTATAACCTGAAAGGGAATTACATCTCACGCACCGTCGGGGAGAGAACCATAGGCAATTATAATCTGAAAGGGAATTACATCTCACGCACCGTCGGGGAGAGAACCATAGGAAATTATAACCTGAAAGGAAATTACATCTCACGCACCGTCGGGGAGAGAACCATAGGAAATTATAATCTGAAAGGGAATTACATCTCACGCACCATCGAGGAGAGAACCATAGGAAATTATAACCTGAAAGGGAATTACATCTCACGCACCGTCGGGGAGAGAACCATAGGAAATTATAACCTGAAAGGGAATTACATCTCACGCACCGTCGGGGAGAGAACCATAGGAAATTATAACCTGAAAGGGAATTATCATCTCACGCACCGTCGGGGAGAGAACCATAGGAAATTATAACCTGAAAGGGAATTACATCTCACGCACCGTCGGGGAGAGAACCATAGGAAATTATAACCAAAAATGGAATTATATCTCACGCACCATCGGGGAGAGAACCATAGGAAATTATAACCTGAAATGGAATTATCATCTCACGCACCGTCGGGGAGAGAACCATAGGAAACTATAACCAAAAATGGAATTATATCTCACGCACCGTTGGGGAGAGAACCATAGGAAATTATAATCTCAAAGAAAAACCTAAAATGGAATTATCATCTCACGCACCGTCGGGGAGAGAACCAATAGGAAATTATAATCTCAAAGAAAAAAACCTAAAATGGAATTATCATCTCACGCACCGTCGGGGAGAGAACCAATAGGAAATTATAATCTCAAAGAAAAACCTAAAATGGAATTATCATCTCACGCACCGTCGGGGAGAGAACCAATAGGAAATTATAATCTCAAAGAAAAACCTGATAACTTCTACTGAGTCTTCATCAGAAAAATCTGTTGGGAGTCGATTTAGCTGGACTAGAGAAGGCCTTGGACTGGATAAGAAATCTTTGGAGTCGATTAACTCAACCGGTCTAGGTCTTGAAAGATGATTGAGAATTTAACTGCATCTTTCCTGAAAGGTAAAGGTCAGTCATATGCAATGCATGATATGGATCAAGCAATGATGTTCTCAACATAAATGAGATTTGTAGGATATGATGCGTCTATGCATGCTATAATGATGTATGTGATGTTTTATGAATGTGTTTTTCGTCTAGGAAAGTAAATCCTTGACGGGTGCCGGGAAGTCATATCCTGGGCTGATGTTGAAGAAAAGATTTTTGCTTCC
The DNA here is from genome assembly GCA_948472305.1 of Vicia faba. NCBI lineage: Eukaryota > Viridiplantae > Streptophyta > Magnoliopsida > Fabales > Fabaceae > Vicia > Vicia faba. The sequence continues at coordinate 1,326,557,475 of OX451740.1, forward strand.
GCTGGGGATGATAGTTGCAAGAATACCGGTAGGAGAAGATAACTCCGTTGGGGAATAAACTTGGCGAATGGATAACTTTGCGGGGAGAAAAAATACTCTAGCGACCATGCTGGGGAGCGACACTCTGTGGGGAGAGGGATACTTTGTTGAATTGTTGATAATAACTGGCTGGGGATACCCTTGTTGTATTGGAAGTGCTAATAGACTTCGCTGGGGATAAGAAGACTCCGTCGAGGATGCTTTTTCCGTGGCTTTTGGATGAGGATAACCCAGTTATATCCTGGTAAGGAAATAACTCTTTGAATAAAGCCGGGGGACGCGTTCGTGTTCTGCGAGGATAAGCTTCCAGAATCTACTGGGGATAAGCTTACTACTTAGGGAGATGGATTCCAACTTTTCCTGGGAAACTGGATTAGACTCTCTTGGGGAAGTTTTGATATGCTGGGGAAGTGATTCCTTTGAATGTTGATATGCCGCCGGGGAACAATCTTTAGACCAAGACTGCGGGGGATGCTTGTTAAGGATATACATGCTGCTGGGGAATATTGATATCTACTGGAGGATACTCAACTTTCTTGAGATTTGATAACTCTGCTTGGAGAAGAATGCACTGACTGCTGACTTACTCTCTGGGGAATTAAGATGCCTGGTTATGTTCTTTAGCTGAACCTACCTTGGTACCCTGGAGGACAGAACAATTAGATTGCCTTTAGACAACTCCTTATTGCCCCTGTTTCTGAGGTGGGAGAGGAAGACCAGCGAGGTGCTGATAGTTGTTGATAGACAAACCTTCTTCTAGTAGGCAAGTGGCGAGATGATAGGAAATAGTCGTACGCTTTGATCCCTAACTTTTGCCTGGACCGCCCTTTCGGGTTTTCAGTCCCCCGGGATACCCATTTTTGCCCAAGCCGCCTTTCCAGGTTTTCGATTTGCCGGGTGTACAGATTTTTTCATTTTCATCCCTTATTTTTGCCCGAACCCTTTTGGTTCGCCGGGAAGCCCTGATTTTTGCCTAGGTGTGTCAACCTAGCGGGTCTTTGATTGTGCGTAGTATTTTTTTTCGACTATGTCCATTCTCAGGATGTAGGGAGTTGCCCCTGTTAGAAGTGTTTTGTCATGCCACCAGAAGGTATTTGATCAGGCAAGATTCGTTGTTGGAGTGCCCCAAGTGACTCAGGCGGAGATTTGCCCCAGGCTATTTGGCCTTTGAGAGATTCTCCGAATCTTGATTGGATTGCCCCAGATAATGGACCATGGTCATGTCTTCCCCTTGATTGGAGGTACTTCTGTTCATTAGGCATTCATCGTGCGAACTTCCGCTGTTCAAACAAAAAGTCATATGCAAACAAAGTTATGTTAAAAATGCAAAGCCTATGTCTGTCTTGAAGATTTTGAAAATGCATTCTTTTTTTCATAAAACAAATGAATGTTTGTAAAACGTGATGTCAACTCCTTCTTTATAGTAAGCCTTAAGGAGTCAGGATACCTTTCGTAACAGTATGCTTTCGAACTAACCCATGCTTCAGCTAGGACTTTTATGGGTTATAACGTGGCCTGGTTCATGGTTTAAGAAACAAAGGGTAAAGGCTCAAATTTTATTTGTACCCACCCGCTCTTCGTGATGTTCTCCAAACCTAAGCTCAGTTGATCATACGTTAGACCTTGTTTGAGTCTTTGCTCTGATTTTCCGGTGATGATTCGGATGTTGATAACTTATTTTGAATAGGCAGTCATTCCTTTTTTTGTTGAGGGTTTGTAAGACCTCTTTATTTTTGACTTTGTTATCCCTGTTTTTTGCCTGAACTGTTTCCCTTTTTGGAATCACAGTCAGCGGGATGCCCCAGTTTCGTAAGTCTCCTTCATGGGTTTTGACTTAATGGGTTTTTTATTTTTTGAGATAATGACTGCCTTTCTTTATTGATTATTCGGAACCATCACTGTCTTTCTTCGTTTTGTAAGGACCTCTTTGGTGCCATTCGTTATGCACCTGGATCAACTGAGAAGACTACCCTGCCCCAGGTTATGATTAAGGGTTTTAATTTTCGAAAAGAAAAAACTCCTACTTCTTTGGCTCAGAGGGGTTGACGAGGGATTATCATCCTTATAACTCCAGTGTTTAGGAATTGAAACAATGCCTGTACCTCATCAGCGGGGTCTGTTCAGAAGCATACTGTACATTGTGGTATCGTTTTCGTCATCCTCCCTCAAGAGGCTTAGAATTATAGATCAAGAGTTGATATCAGAAAAAAATATGAAAATAATTTGCATTTAGTGAATACGAATATATTGTCTTAGAACAGACATATGCGATGCATTAATGAAATAACAATGTTTAACATGAGTAAATGTTTGAACAAAAGAGAACTGCAACTTTGAACATTCGAATGAACAAAAATTTCTCAATCCTAGCCATGTTTTGGCAAGGGAGTAGTGATCACGTGGGGAGTCTTGGGTACTTTAAACTGAATCTCTCCAGCGTCGATCATGTCTTGGATCTTATTTTTCAAGCTCCAACAATCATCTGTAGTATGCCCCGGGCTGTCAGAGTGATAAGCGCAGCGGGCGTTGGGGTTATACTTTGGTGACGTTGTATTTTGAAACTTCGGAGCCTCTTTTAGAGTTACCAGCTTGGTCTCCAGCAACTGTGGCAATATCTGGGATAAGGTCATGCTGAGCCGAGTGAACTGCCTCCTCTCGCTCTTTTGTTGGTTGTGATGTTGAATTTGTGACACTGGAGCCATTTGGGGAGCTCTCTCCTTGCCTCTTTGTCTCAAAGGTGGTCGAACGATGACTGGCTTTTCACCCTTAGACTTTTGCCCCAGTTGGTTACCCTGAAGTAGTTGGTTGACGAGAAACCAGAGCTCATCTTGTCTTTGAGCTAACCCTTGAATGGCAGTCACCTGCCCCAGCATCTGGACCTTCAATGCATCCACCTCAGCTTGTAGGTGTTCCAGCTTTTCATCCTCAGCACTGTTCCTGTCAAAGGTCTCCATGAGAAGTGTCCTTAGCTCTTCCTGCCCCTTGGATAGATTCAGTAGGGTTTTTCCGAACCTGGTCTCTTGAGCAAGAAAGTCCTGGTTGTCTTGTTGGGAAGCCATTGCTGAAATAAACAGCGGGAAAGGTAAGTGACCTGCAACAAGGATACCTGTTATGCAATGATGTGTATGACATGCATGTAATGTTTTCAAGGACCTCGCAGGGTAAACAAGAACATTTGTTAGAATTTGGGTTCCGGTGGCTTGATTGGAAGAACTTCATATTTGTTGAGAGTCTTTCTTCCAAGGGTCAAAGGCTCACCATATCCAGTGGGTCATAGCCCCTGACTTTAGCCATCATGTCTGGTTCTGATTTCCAAACAACCTCGGTTAGGGGAACCTTCTTCAGGAGTCAGAGCTCACCATATCAAGTGGGTCATAGCCTCTGACAACCTTGGCTAGAGGAAAATAAATCCTCTTTTCCCCTTGCTAGATGTTTGATTTATCATGACCTGCATCACAAGCCCTTGAGATCCTTGAAATGGGTTAAGGTATATGCAATGGTATGATGTTATGCTATGCATGGGGTAATGGGAGTAAACCCTGTTACGAGTCCCAATTAAGGACTGCAAACCAAAACCTGCAAGAAACTCAAGTAAAACCTTGTTATGAGTCCTAATTAAGGACTGTAAACCAAAACCTGTAAGGAACTTAGGTACCCTGTTATGAGTCCCTATTAAGGACTATAAACCAAAACCTGTAAGAAACTTAGGTACCCTGTTATGAGTCCCTATTAAGGACTATAAACCAAAACCTGTAAGAAACTTAGGTACCCTGTTATGAGTCCCCGTTAAGGACTAGAAACCTGCGAGAAATTCAGTATACTTTGTTATGAGTCCCACTTAAGGACTATAAACAAAACCTGCAGGAAACTCAAGTGTCAGACAACAAGCATGCAAATAGTCAAGTACGAAGGCACACAAGTCACACAAAAGAGCCCTTAGAGTTTAGGCCATCATGAGGTCTAGGTATTACCCTCTTTCAGTTTGTTGGTTCATACCTGTCCTATTAAAGTAACCGGGTTCTTAGAGGATCCCAATATCATTGACTACCCTCAATCGGTCATAACTCCAGCATCGCAATCTTTTCTTGCGGCCAGAACCATCACGAGAGTTTAGCCTCAATGGGCGTAGCATACTGCTACTGTTCTAATGGCCAAGTTGTGTCGTTTAAGGTTCTAAGGTTGTTGGTGCTTAATGACTCCTTGGAAGACCCATATTCTCCCCGTTTCAACACGAGGGATATCGGTACAGACCAAGGCGCCACACCAACGTAGCCACTGCTTCACCCATGTCGGTATACGCCGGACAGGTCCCTCACAGCTTACGCTACCTAAACAGGGTATCCCCAGATCCGGGTTAGGATCTATGTAACTCCGATACAACCCACAATAGTAAAGCAAGCAAATCAATACAATTGAAAACACAGTTATGAACTAACCCTAAGGTACACCTCACTTTAAGTTTATTCCCCAGCAGAGTCGCCAGTTCTGTGATCGGTGGATCTGGAACTGACTGTTTAACGCTGGTTCGCGAAATGTCGCGGAAGCAAGAGTCGCCACCATCTTTTATTTTCTCCAAATGGAAAGGACAAAAGCACAGAAAAATTCCTTAAAGAGATCGCTCTCGGTTCGGGAGGTAGGTTATAGAAAGGGAAGGTGTTAGCACCCTTTCTATCCATGGTTATCCATGGGCTCTTAGATACTTGCTCATTTGTGTTTTCAAAATTGGTTTGTTTGCTTTTCAACTGTGGGTTTTAAAAAGTTTCTTTGAAAATTTCAGTTCGACTCTTGTATCGGTCCTCAAGAGTGTTTGAAAAATGCTTTCGAAAGCTTTTTGAAAATGTGTTGGTGTGAAAAGTATTTTTTTGATTTGTTTTGAAATGAATTAGAGCAAGTATCCACGAGTCGTCTACCTACCCTAAGGAATTCGTCTGTGTAAATGTCCTTTAAAGTAGTGTCATCCCACCATTGAGAGATAGGTAGCACCACCGTTGGAGGTGTTCGGGTCAATTCGAGGTTCGGGACATGGTGATCACCAGAGCAATAGGAAGACACCTTAGAAGCTACCCTCATGCCAGGTTCCCGGATCATGAGGACTTACTAAGACATCCTCTACTCGGCGATCACCTTTCGAGGCAAGGCAACAGTGAGGCGTACCCTAGGGGTGGTGTGTGCGATTTGTGTGTCGTTTTCATTTGCATTTATCTTGTCATGGTATAGGTGATCTACGCTTGTTTTTATTTTTGTCCATACATTCTTTCATGACATTTGTTAACAGTTAAAAATATTGCGGGAAAGTAAAAATTCTAAGCTATTACAAAAGGCGCGGGTCCACATCGCCAAAATTAAACCAGGACCCGATTTTGACAGAAAAATAAAGAAATAAAGAAAAGTGCGAGAAAATTAAAAGGTTACATGGCCTTGGGAGAGATACATAAATATTATAAAGAAATAAAATAAATATGCGCATAAGAATTAAATCGAAACGAGGGCGTTGGACCCTTTTTGCAAAATTAAAATTACATGGAATTAATTAATTAAAAAGAAAAGGAGGTGTTTTTGGTATTTTTTAGTATTTTAGGATTTAAATGGAAAAAGAATTAATTGAAATTAAATGCTAACCCTAATTCTATTTGTTTTTTAATTTATTAAGAAAAGAAGATTAAAACCTAATATTAACCCTAATTAATTTACATGCCAATTTAATTATAAAAATAAATATTTAATTATTTTAATTATTTATGAAAGAAAAAAAAGGAATAAAAACATTAATTAAACCCTATTTCTACATTTTTTAGATTTTTGTTGTGAAAATATTAAATTAAACCCTAATTAATAACTAAATGAATTAATTTACATGCAAATTTATTTACAAGAAATATTAAAATAAAAAATATTTAGTATTTTTTTCTTTTTTCTGATTTTTTATGGTGTTTTTATATTTATGAAAATAATTAATTAATTAAACAAATAATGATTAAAAGAAAATAGAATTAATAAAATAAAATAACATTGCAAACCTAGGGGGTATCAGTCCCCAATGTGGAGGTATAGCTCTTAGAAATCTGACCCATTAAACTTGGCCCGTTTGACTTTCTCCAGGGAGTATGCTGGCGCGTTGACTGGGGCTCACCATGTATCTCAATTCTTAGCCTTTGATTGGGTTCTGTTGGACGCGTGGACGCTTAATCTTGGAAGTGTATGGTACATCCCTTAGGCTGAAACTACATGTGAACGTAAATTGAAAAATAACATTGAGATAATGGAGACCTGGGGCTCGAACCCAGGTCATGTACTTTACCAACAACTATGCTTGCCAGCTGAACCAATTCACGCGTCTTAATATATAATGAATAACAAATATAATAAATAAAACAAGAGTTAGTGCTGATTCTTCGCGCGAAAATTTAAAAGAACCAATCCACTGACGCCACGAGGTCATCTTCTTCCCCGTTCCTGAAACACAAACACATTAGGCAACGTTTTTTATGGTGTTCTTTTAGGCTAGCTTCTGAAAAATAGCGACTAGCCCTGTGACGCTCATAAATTGAGCGCGAGGGTGCCGTCTTCTTCGTCCAAACGCGCTTGTGTCAATGGTGGTACTCAGGGGTTCTAATTTTCCCTGGACTGGGAAACCCCAATTCAAAGTCCTTCAAACCCTAAAAAAACGATAATGGTAGATTCGCATAGGGTGCATAAAAATTCAATCAAACACATGGGTTGGCTTCAGAATAGCATAAGGAATGTAAATCACATATTAAAACTTGCAAAAAACGCATGAATTGAGATGCACGATTATGAATTTTATTTGAAACAGTTTGACTCCATTGTACCAATTCCGGGCGTATGAAGGTTGGAAAGTGATCCAGTTAGCTTCAGGGGGACACGAGGAAGCTTTTGCAATTGGTCTTGTGCCTTGAATCAACCTAAAACCTGATTTTCAGTTTTGAGTTTTTTGGACAAAATTTCAAGTTTGTGAATGGAACTTTTAGCGCAGCTTTGTGGTCCATTTGATTAGGTTTGTATTCAGGCTTATGTAATGAACCAATTAGGTCAAGAATTTTGATCAAAATCTCTTGTATTCATGGCTTTTGAGATTTGATTTTCAAGATCTTTTTTCAAATATTTTCCATGTGTTTTTGTACAAATCATGATCAATTCTCTCCAAATCTTGCCATATTTGAATATGCACGAATTATTGAGTAGATTTCATGCAAAAAAAGATTGTAAAACTTAGGTTAAATATTTTCCATGTATTTAATTTGATTTAAATGAATTATTATAAATAAAAATTCAAATAAATAAATAAAAAATGAAGAAATACTTCCCTTTGGGCCAAGTGGTCGTGCACATGCCTTGGATAATGAATTGTGGAAGAAAAATGGGCCCATTAGCAATTTTAGGTCATTTGAATCAATGTTGACGTTTCAAAATATCCAAAAATTTCCCAACTTCCACAAGGCATAACTTGCTCAATTTTTAAGCTTTTCTCATGTTCTTGGACATTTTGGAAAGGTATTTGAATCCTCTAACCAGTGCCTTTGGTCCCATGTCATTTTGATTTACCAATCTCAAGTTATGGCCTTTGACTTAAAATCCCTTTTTGTTGACTTTTGAAAATGACCTATAATGTTGAAATTGATAACTTTTTGTGAGAGCATTTCTTGGACTTGAATTATGAAGATGAGTTGTAGGAAATGTCTTTCTCTTCAAAATGAGCTTTGGATGGAATTTTTCTGATAATCCATGTGAAAGTTATGCCCTGGTCAATTTACAGTTGACTTTTCCTACTGTCCAAATAAGGAGACTTTTGCATCTTGATGATTTTTGAGCCAAGTTTGAGAATCATGATCAAGCATTGATCAAATAATGTTTGTGGCTTCAAAATGATATGTTGACCAAAAATTTGAACTTTTGACTGCCAAATGACCATTTTGCCCCTATAGTTGACTGTAGTGCAATTAGGGTTTTGACTATGCAATTTTGTGCTGAAAGTCTTGAAACTTGATATGAGGATACTTGACCATATTTATAGGCATATGGGACTTGATTGGACCTTTGGAAACTTCATTTTCTTGATCAGAACAAAAACCCTAATTTTGACTGTTCATGAGGCTCTTGCACTGTGCAACCCTTGGGGAATTTTGAAGCTTGACTTGGCAAATCTTTGGAGAATATGGGAGGGAAAATTTTGGGGTACAACAGTCAGCATATACTGTCTTAGTCGGCGAGTAGCCCATGCCAAAGCACAACAAGTTTTCTCGAGCAGTGAGTATCTTGTCTCACAGTCCGTAAACCTTTTGCTAAGGTAGTATATCGCGTTCTCTTTTCGACCAGACTCGTCATGCTGCCCCAGCACACACCCCATTGAATTGTCTAGCACTGTTAAATACAATATCAAAGGTCTTCCTTCAACCAGAGGCATCAGAATTGGCGGTTCTTGAAGGTATTCTTTGATTCTTCCGAAAGCGGTCTGGCATTCATCATTCCACTTTACCACTTGATCTTTTTTCAGAAGCTTGAAGATGGGCTCATAAGTAGAAGTCATATGTGAAATGAACATGGCGATATAATTAAAGCGTCCCAAGAAACCTCTAACCTCTTCCTCTATACGGGGAGCTGGCATTTCTTGTATGGCCTTTACCTTCGCAGGATCTACTTGGATGCCTTAGTCGCTGACAATGAAGCCCATAAGTTTACCAGACCTTACCCCGAAGGTGCAATTGTTCAGATTCAATCTCAGCTTGTATATCTTCAATCTGTCAAACAACTTTTGTAGATGATTAAGGTGCTCTTCCTCAGTTTGAGACCTGGCTATCATATCATCAACATAAACTTCGATCTCGTGGTGAATCATATCGTAGAACAAAGCGACCATGACGCGCTGATAAGTTGCCCCAGCATTCTTCAACCCGAAAGGCATTACTTCGTAACAGAAGGCTCCCCACTGTGTGACGAAGGTCGTCTTCTCCATGTCTTCAGGAGCAATCTTGATATGGTTGTAGCCAGAGAAACCATCCATAAAGGAGAAGATCTGGTGGCAGAACTAACTGTTTATACTGGTTCGAATTTTGTATTTGCAAATGTCGCGGTAAGCAAGAGTCGCCACTGACTTTTATTTCATCCAACAAAGGAAAGGAAAAAGAACAGAAAAAACCTTTTTCTAGAATGTTTCTGAGTACGGGGGTAGATTATAGAAAGGGAAGGTGTTAACACCCTTTCTATCCATGGTTTTCCTTGGGCTCTTAGGTTCTTTGCTCATTTTTTAAAATTGCTCGTGTGTGCTTGTTTTGAAAAGGTTTTACTTCGTGATGACTCTTGTATCGGTCCTCAAGAGTGTGACGAAGTTGTTTTGAAAAGTGTTTGTGTAAAAAGTTTTGTTTGAGCAAGTACCTAGGAACTAATCTACCTACTCGAAAAAGGGTTGTTCGTTTTCCTTTAGACAGCACTATCCTATTATTGAGGAATAGGTAACACCATCCTTGGAGTTTAAAAGGGACGTTCGAAGGGACGAAATGGTCTCTGAAGGTAACAAGTAAAGATACCTTAGCATTTCGAAGGGACTATTGTCATAAGATCAATTAGTAGACAACTTGAGGGACAAGTAGGGACTATGATCTTTATGATGATTTTGAATTGAGGGTCATTGCTAAGGTATCCCTACATTTGAGGGACGCGACCATTATTTTCGAGGCAACTGAGTGGGGCAAACCCTAGGAGTGAACATGTGCAAGTGTATTTTTTTCAGTTAATCATCTTTGCACAATTAGGTTTTTCTACTGTTTTAATTCCAATTTGTCTTTTCATACAATCCTATACATACATCTAGGCAGTTTATAATTTGCGGGAATTAAAATGCGAGAAATTAGAGTCTTAGCTATTACATGGCTTTGGGCAGATACATAATTATTTTGACTAAAAATAAAATGTGGAATTGAAATCCTATTTAAATCTATTACAAACTCGGAGCAGTTAGAAATAATAATAAAAAAAGGAAATTAAAAACGCGCGGTAAATTAAATGCGAGAAATAATTAGACGACCTAAAAATCTAAATTGAGAAAATATTTATGTTATTTTTAAGGAAAAATTAGGTTAAGTATAAAATTAAACCCTGAATCTAATTATTTTTAATTATAATAAAAAAACATTAAATTACCCTAATTTAATTAAACTAATTAATTAATAAAATATTTTTTATGAAAAAAATACTTTTGATGTTTTTTATGATTTTTGATTAAATAAAAAAATATGATTTTTTTGTGTTATTAAAAGATATAATTAATAAACAAAAAGAATTAAAGAATGAAAAATAAAAAAGACTTGAGCCTGTATCAGCACCCAAGGGGTGTGTTGCTGAATCTTCAAGGCCCATGTACACTGAGCCCAAACATGCGCCAGATCCCGTGCTGGCACGCTTGGAAGGTGCACCATGGTCTCTCCTTGATTGAAACGTTGGATCTGTACTGGTAACGATCTAGTGGTTGGATCAATAAGGCGCATGATGGACGTTTACTCATGAGCTACACTGGATTTGCATTCAAATGGTCAAAAAATAAGAAAACGTTTGGACCTGGGATCGAACCCAAGTCCCTGGCTTCACATACTACTACCTCTGCCATCTGCGTTGCGTGGTTTTGTTGTAACAATAATGAAAACAAAACATAATATATGAAACAAAATGGTTGGGCTGGAAAACACGCGCGCAATTCAAATGGGTCAGCGGGGTGGTGACAAGACATTGTCTTCTTCCCTGCCAGTCGTCTTAGGTATCAGATCTATACCTACGAACAAAACTCCATAGCTATACACCTGCAAGCTTTAAAAATTCATATGGTGCACAATAAATCAATTCTAACTATGCCAATCAATTCGTCTGGGTCTCACGAGCATCATAACATTAGTTTCTTGGCATAATTTCACCTGTACAGAGAAGCCCCAAAATGGCTTCTCAAACCCTAGCCATGGAAATCGTCAGTATATTCATCAAAACATCAATTAAACCATTCAAACATGTTGCAAATACGTTAACAATCATAAATGTATCATTCAAGCATGCTTAAGATGCAAGAATTAACGTAATCGATTTCAAATAAAGAAGCATATCGTATGAGTGTTGTGGAGTGATTCTGGGCGTTTTGACACTTGCAATTGATTGTGTTAGCTCCAAGGGAGGTCCAGGAAACGATTGGAAGCTTCAGTGCACCTTGAATTGGTCTATGGAAGAAGATACGTTTCACACTTTTTGAACAAAATTTGAACTTTGTTTCTCTGTTTTCACGACTGCAAAACCTTTTTTCTTGCCTTGTTTTTGTTCACTATATGTAGTATGATGCATTAGGGTAACAAAAACCAACAGAATCCTTTGGAATTATGGAGATTGAATGAGATTTTCTTGCCATATGATATCTTTCCATAACTATGCAAATCATGCTCTTTTGCCTCCAATTACCTTGATTCGTTTTGATCTGATTTGGCCATCATAATTAGATTTGATTTCCATCAAAATCATATCATCAAAACAATCTTTGATATTTTTTGTTATTTATTTGATTTAATGTGATTTTTAATAAATAAAAATCATAATAAAATAAATAAATAGAGAAAATAAGATATGGCTGCTGGCTTGGGTCGCGAATCATGTCCTTAACAAGATACAATCCTAAAATGCTAGACACTTTTGGCAAAAAAAATGCATTTTTGAGCACATTTGACTTTTGGCAATTTTTCAAAAATGGTCAACTTTGACAAAGCATATCTCTTCAGATTTTAACCCTAGAGGAGTGTTCTTGGACTTTTTAGAAATCTTAGGATGTCCCCTAAACAACCCTTTTAGTCTCATTTCAATTGGGTCCTCCATGTTCATGTAAGAAGCTTTGACTCAAAAGGTGTTTTTGTTGACTTTTCAAAAGGACCTATAATGTAGAAATCCATATCTTTTTATGAGTACGTTTCTTGAACTTGAGGGATGAAGATGAGTTGTTGTAAATTTTATTCCCTTCAAAATGAGCCTTGAATGAGAAATTTCTGATAAAATATGAGAAAGTTATGCTTGGTCAAAGTTTGGTTGACTTTTCCTGAGAAACCCTAATTTAGCAACTTTTGAGTTTTGATGAATTAGGAGAATTCCTTGAGGAATCATGATCAACCCTTTATCAAATGATGGATATCACTTTAAAATATTGATGTTGACCAAAAATCTTGAAGTTTGACTGTATGTGGGCCACAATTGACTTTTGACCTAAGACAGTCGATTCTCAAGCCTCTGAGCAGTTGACTGAGCAAACTTCTTATGCAAGGCTTGAAATTTGACATAGGGGGTATTGAGAACATATTAGGACTATGGATATCTTATGAGGCCTTTGGATCTCACCCTTCTTGATGAAAATGGAAACCCTAGTTGGAGGTTCATTGCTTTAGGAGAGAGTTTGTCTGGTAAACTCTTGAGCATCCTTGAGCAAGTTGAGGGTCTTAATGAGCATATATTGAGTAAAATGGGAGGGAAATTTTGGGGTACAACAGGTATCAAAGATTAATACCTATGTGTTGTTTGTGTTGCTCTGAGAGATCGTCAACGCGAGCGATACAGTTGACTTCTATGTTGTTGAGGTTGAATGAGAGATCGTCGCCGAGATGATATAGTGGATGTTGTGCTTGATACGTGTTGACATTGATGAATACTGTAGGTTGAGTATAACTGGTCCATAGGTATAAGTTTGTGATGAGTAGAGTACATTCGAGCTAGATGAGTTTGTCTTTCCGTTTTATACATTTATTTTCTGTTGATACTTTTTACCTTTCATTTCAACCCATTAAACCCAAACTCATTAACGAGAGATTCGTCGAACGATAATTCAGTAGCACTAATCCTTATGGAGACGATACGATATAACTTAAATATCACCCGGTAAATTAATACTTACTTTTTGCTTGTCTCTTTATCATATTCAGCAAAATGGCGCCGTTGTCGGGGTTTGCTGTTTATTGTTTCCCATTGTGATAATTTCTTTGTTTTTCAGTTTTGTAATTAATGTATATGTTGTATAGAATTTGTTAATGAACTTGTTTATGTTTAATTATACATCTATCTGTTTATGTTTACCAAACTTGTTAATAGTTACATGTTTTCTATACTTGTATATTTTTGTTTCTTTTCACGTTTTCTAAAAGTGTGGTTAGATGTGTAGTTCCGGTTAGAGCTCGAGGAGATGAGAGCAAAGGTGGGTGTCATACCCCAAAATTGTCCGCCCTTATTTCTACACTCAAAATTATTTTTAAACTTAGATTTTTAATATTTTTCCTTTCAATTGTTACTAATTTTATTGCAAAATCACAAAAATCACAATTTTTATTATTTAATTATTATTTATTTTCGTTTTTCTTTATTTATTATATTTTTAAAATATTATTTTTTATTAAAATTATTATTTTATTAAAAAAATAGTTAAAAATCTAAAAATAAATAAAATCTTTCTCAGTTTAAATATTTTTCAAATCATATCTTGTACACAGTCACAAATAAGACCAGATTCTTAGACTTGTTGACCAAGATAAAGTTAATAAAATTTGGACTTTTTATTATTTGGATAATTTCTTTTTCTAGCAATTTAACCTAATTTTTCATTCTATAAATAGTCATCTATTCTCAGAATTTAGGACATCAACAAATCAATGAAATTCACAATTATTCACTCATTCTCAATCTCACAATACACGAATTTCACTTACACTTCGTTTTTTTACAAATTCTTTACTATTGGTGTTATTTTCCTTTTTTAGCCGAAGATTTTTATATGAGACATCCTTCTTTTATAATTTTAGTTACTTTGTTTGCTGTCTAAACCAGATGATGAATATCTTGTGGTATTTTATTTTTTTACAATCAACGATTTTCAAATTTCAAATTTCATTCTCACATATCTTTTCAAAACCCTTTGATAATTAATTTGTTTTTCTTCAATGTATTTTTACCATGTAATGAAGGTGTAGCGGTAAAATCAATGAAGTCGCCACCAAATATTTTTTTATCTCACACAAAGGGAAGGAAAATCATCGAAGAAAAACCTAAAGGGGAGAATCAAGGTCTTGCAACCGAGAGATTGGGTAAGGGAGTCGATTACGCGAGGGGAAGGTATTAGCACCCCTTACGTCCGTACTACTCTACGGGATCCACTCTTGTTGTTCTAATCTAAGGGTGTGTTCAATCTAATGCTTAAGAGCTATAAAATGCTAGGGGGGAATGCATGCAAAGAAAACAGAAAATAATGTAGGGAAAATGAAAGTTGTGCTCGTTCGTGCCCTACCCAATGCCCACGTATCCCTTTTAAGGAATCAGAGCAATATAGTTCGACTCACATATTTTTTGTTTGTTTGTATTTTTTAAATGAACAATGTTAAATTCGATTATTCCGTCGCTGCTCGACCTTTGGAGACTTACGAACTGTAGTGGAAAGGAACTAACATGCTCTTAGAAGAGAAAAGCCGATTGGAAAAAAAGCATTGGTTAGTATTTTTTTTACCATGAAATTGGTTTTTATATGTTTAGCATGTTTTATACATTTTCCAAGAAAAATAAGTTTTATCTTTAACTGCAATTATGCAAAAAGGGAAGAAAACATCTAAGGGAGACTAACCTATCTCTAACCTAGTGTTATCATACAGTGATGGCCCTATGTCAAGGATGAAAAGGGAAATTTCTACCCTATGTTAGCATGCATGGATAACTACCCTAATATTTAGCTAGAAAGCCATCCTAATCACACAACCCTAAGGGAACATGCAAAGATCGAAGTCGTTATCTCAATTCTAATTGAGTAACATCATCGATTGTCAACCCATAAAAATAAGCACAAACACAATTAGAAAACAAGTGTGGAATGCCTGCTACAGGTCTTTAAACAGCGACTTCGAGTGCACGCTCTTTATTTCCTACTTCTCATGATATCTAGAAGGTGTTTGCTGGGAATTTCGACCAGGATAATAAAGGAATCATTCATTTAAATTTCCCACATGATGGCTTGAAAAAGCTATAGACGAAGTATATTGTTACTGGATCTGAGTCGAAGAAGACATTTTGAAAGGACAAGTGTTTTTGTTTTGTCAAAAACACGCATTTTGACGACCACGTGAGAAAGTTGTTGCTGAAGGCTTGAGCGGGAATGTTTGAAATTCGAAATAGTTTCTTTGGATAAGAAAGACGCGTGGAAGTCTTAGAGTGTCGAAAGACATGCAAGAAGCGACGTGGCTTTTCATTAGAATAATACCATTATGGTTAGGGAGAAAAGGAGGATCATAATTCATACAAAATTACTCATAAAATACTCAAATACCAAGTTACAGAGAAAGAGTTCATTGAGAATGTACGTATGACCTCACACATTTTATCTTAGAAATGCATTTATCAATATAATTCCTTTTGAACCATTCTTTTATGTACTCCTGCAATTGTTCTTAATTTCTTTATGTTCTGTCGAATTGCTTCATTTTCTTGTAAAGCTTTATGTATCAAGTTTCTTTTAAAAGGCTCTTTCCTTTACAATCAAGTCCTTTAATTCCAGTTTTAAGTCTTTTCATTGTCAAGTATTTACATTCAAACCTTTTTTTATTAAGACGTTTCGTCCAAACCTTTACATTTGAATTTAATTCCAGAAGTCTTTGTATTTTAAGCCTTTACACAAACACAACAAGCACTACGTCGTGTTTAACATAAGTCGTCAAGTAAGTGTTACAATTAATGTTAAGACACATGTCCTAGGATCAATCTAGTCGATCCTGCGAGTAACCATACATATCAAATTTGTTTGGAAGACTAGCGGTTGTTTCGCCAGAAATCATTGCGAACAAATTGGCACGCCCAGTGGGACTGTGTCATAACGTTTTAAGAAAAAAACCAGTTGTAATCATAACAGACGGTTTAAAAGACTATTTTCTGGTAAAATACGCAAAAGCGTTCTATAAACCTTAGGAGTGGCATAATTACTAGTGAATCTCAACCAATACCTAAGAAAAAACATGCCAGAAGAATGGTTAACACAACTAATGATCAAGGAGGACAAAATCCTCCACAAGGATCAGGAACGGTCGGTACAAATTCGACAACTAGTTCCCAAGCCATTCCAACATCAATAGGATCAATGGCCGCAACTAATTCGAATCCACCTTACACAGGAATTGCTTCTGTGGCTAGTTTGACCAACGTGCCCCCCTTTGGGGGTACATCAGAGTCTCTTTCGAATACTCAAAATGGCCCTATTTTGACATATGTAGGAGGCCAAGTACCACCTTCGACACTCCCCAGGCCACCAGGATTCAAAAATTTTAGGCCTTGGACAGAACAATCATATGGAGGGCCCTCATAATCATTCATGTGTGGTTTACACAATGGAACTTCCGCATATACGCAACCTAACGTAAGTACTTTTTCGCCGATTCAAAATGTTGGTTCAATTGGTCGAAGCGCCCAAAACCAAGGCCTGTCAGCCCAGATGTCTGCTTTAACAACAAATACCCAGGCAACACTTAGACAACAAATGGACGCTAGTAACCATGATATGGTTAGAATATTGGCGAGGGAAATGAATACTATTTTTTCTCCCCTAATCCAGAATATAAACAGAACCAATCAAGAAAACACACAATCATACCAACAGTTGTCAACGCATATGGCGCGAATAGCAGATTTCTTTGGGAACCCCCAACTACCTGTTCGACGCAGGAAAAATATCATAGGAGTTCAAGAAGAACCAACCATAAACCAGGTTCAACAACCTAGACAAAATATTGTCGAAGAACCAAGAGTTGAACCAGTAGGTATTCGACATCCAAATCCTGAGGAACCACCCAGGAGAATAGCCATGGTCAATAGAGGCCAAGATGCAAATGAAGTTGTTCATAGAATGAGACAAGACAACCTGTTGGTCGAAAATAATATAACAAATATAGTCGAAAGAATCATGGCTAATAATGGTTTAAACACAGGGTTTCGACGCCCCAACTACACTTCCCCTATAGCGGAATTTATTCTACAAACAGAATTTCCAAGGGGTCACAAGATCCCGAAATTCACCAATTTTTCAGGGGATACAAATGAATCCACTATTGAGCACATAGCCAGATATTTGACAGAGTTAGGAAACTTGGCAAACAATGAAGACCTAAGAATAAAATATTTCCCTAGTTCACTAACCAAAAATGCTTTTACATGGTTCACCACATTACCTCCTAGTTCCATAGATACGTGGTCTTACTTAGAGAAATTGTTCCATGAACAGTTTTAGGTGGGACAAACGAAGATAAGTTTGAAGGAATTGGCAAGCATAAAGAGGAAATTCACAGAACCCATAGATGACTACCTAAATAGGTTTCGTCTTCTGAAATCTAGATGCTTTACTGTGGTGTCTGAGCATGAGTTAGTCGAAATGGCTGCATGTGGATTAGATTATTCCATTAGAAAGAAGTTAGATACTTAACACTTGAGAGATATGGCCCAGTTGGCAGATAGAGTTCGACAGGTCGAACGACTGAAAGCTAAAAAGGCCAGGGCAAGTAAAAATCATAAAAAAGAAAGGGTAGCCTATGTCGAAGCCGAAAATGAAGAATATGAGCCGCATAACAACCCTTATGGTGTTGAAGAAGTAGAAATAGATTTGGCTGAATTAAAAGAGGCACCCCCTTACTCTTGTAAAATGTTAACACCTTCGAATGGGAAGAACCCCGTCGAAGAGGAAAAGAGTGATAAATATCCTAAAAGAACTTACACTTTTGATGTCACTAAATGTGACAAAATATTTGATTTACTGGTAAAGGATGGCCAAATGATAGTGCCTCATAACACTAAAGTTCCTCCGTTAGAACAACGGAAGAAAAGAGTTTATTGCAAATACCATGGTTTTCTTGGCCATAAAACATCAGCTTGTTTTCTTTTCAGGGATTTAATTCAGAATGCTATCAAGGATGGACGTCTGAAATTCGCTGATAAAGGAAAAGGTCCTATGAAGGTGGATGCTGATCCTTTGAATGTGGCTGCCACCAACTACGCTGGACCTTTGGATATCAATATGGTGGATATAGTCAACACTGACCAAGAAAAGATCGTGGAAGATGGAAAGCAGGCTACTGATAGCATAAACACCAGAGGATCCTTCGACACTGACGTTGAAGACCCCCAGGCTGGACAAATCAAATTTAGGACTACTGAGGGTTCTTCGAAAATTACTAATGAGACTACTGAAGGTCTCAGAGTTAGGCTCGAAGAAATGGAAATCTCTGAAGTACCCATGGGAGTCAACATGGTCAATCTGGACCAACCCACTTCAGAGATGGAAGAATTGGAAAACTGCCTGCTGATGGAACAAAAGAAGAAGAGTTTTGGCTACCCAAAGGCAAATGAGAATCTGCGCGAATACTTATGGAGATTCCATGAGAGGAATGCCCACAAGACGTTGTTGTGCCCAAGGTGCTCCATTGTGTTGAGTCGAAGAGTGGCTGAAAATTATGAGAGGGTCCAACACATCAACACCCAAGGAAATTGGCGCTAAGAAATTCAACTGATGAGAGTATACCCAAGGCCAGGCGAAACGCTTTTGGTTTTCATACTCCAATGTTACAAAGCAGAATCAGAAATCCTGATGTGCCCAAGATGTGGCGCAGTATATGACAAGGAGATTGCTGAAATGTTTGAACGAATCCCATTCCATGGTAGCTGGGAGCCAAGGGAAGCAAACCCAAGGATGTATGTGTTTGACAAAAGGGGAACGTCGAAAAGGCCAGATAGCCCACATCCCAAGGCAAAAAGAGTCTCGTTCAAATTACCTGTTGAGATACCAACTGACCGATGGTGGCATGTTAATGATGAGAAATCAAAGTGGAGGAGTTTCGACAAGGGAGGCAGAACAGCTTTCGCCTATAGAAGGCAATTCCAAGCATCAACAAGGGAGGCTCACAGGCTAGACAATTACAAAGGAAAAAACCCCATGTCAAGATCCCAGTGGCGTAGACACCAGAGAGCAAGGAAAAAAGAAAGGGAATCAAAGCAGAAAGAGGTAGGTTAATCAAGCAATACCAAAGCAGTATCTGGAACATCGACATCTGTCAAACTGCCGGTAGGACAAAGGTTGTTCACTGAGGAACAACAGAAAACGAAAGAAGTGACTCAAGAAAATCCCATAAAATCTGAAGATATGTTGATAGACGATTCTGACTCTGATGGCGTGTCGTCTCTGAACATGAATTGAAACGTGGTATCTGTTATACCCCATGAGTACTATCAGGAAACTGAAGTTGAAGACTGCGAAGAAGCTGATGAAGAGGAGATGGCGAAACATAGACCAGTGTGTTACTACGTCCTCAATAATGGAGCAGTTGAAGAGAAAAATTCCTTCTTCAAAAGGCCTGATGGAGCTATGTGAAACCATCTAAAACCTTTGTATATAAGGGCCAAGATCGAAGACACTGGTATTAACAAAGTACTGGTGGATGGAGGGGCTGCAGTTAACTTGATGCCTCATTATATGTTGAAAAGAATAAGGATGTTCGACACGGACATTAAACCTCACAATATGGTGTTGTCTAACTATGAAGGGAAAATAGGTCACACCCTGGGGGTAATTTAAGTAAACTTGACAGTTGGGTATGTGACAAGACCAACTATGTTCATGGTGATTCCTGCAAAAGCGAATTATAATTTGCTGCTAGGGAGAGAGTGGATACACGGGGTGGGGGCAGTTCCATCGACCATGCATCAAAGATTAACCATATGGAGAGAGGATGGAATTGTAGAAAACATTGAAGGGGATCAAGGTTACTACATGTCAGAGGTAAACACGGTAGACAGAACCAGCTTTGACAAAAATTTAGCAAACATTGGACCATGTGGAATGGTAGGAGATTACTACTTACCAAACAAGAATGCGTTGTATTATCTAACTTTGCTCCCAAATGGATTTCGTTGGGACAGAGAAATTATGGGAGAACTGGACGACCATGAGAATGTCGAAAGAAGTTCTCCAATACGGCGAAATGGCTGGGACGCAGACATTGACCATGTCTGAACCCTATTTCTTTGAAAGAATTTCGGCTTATGTAGCCGAGAATAAAAGACAGGCGGCTGTTGAAACTGCAACAACAAATGTGGCTGGTGAAGCCACTACCAAAGCAACCAAAGTGGCAGAATCTGGAGCAAACCTCAACTCAGAACCGACTGATGAACAGGTTCAAGGTGAGAAGTTTATCAAGTCACCTGACATTGGGAATGGTTATTCATCATTGTAACTGCTGCACGCACGTCTTGAAGAGACGTTTTTTAGGAAGAGATGTCATGATGATATCATTAAAATACGAAAAGATTCTCTTTGCTGGTCGAAATAATGTAAATCACAAGAAATGCCTATTTCTGCACATATTCGAAACAGACAATTATTGGGGGCAATTTGTTTGCTTGGAATTTAGACCAGGATAATAAAGGAATCATTCATTTAAATTTCCCATAATATGGCTTGAAAAAGCTATAGACGAAGTATGTTGTTACTGGATCTGAGTCGAAGAAGACAGTTTGAAAGGACAAGAGTTTTTGTTTTGTCAAAAACGCGCGTTTCGACGGCCACGTGAGAAAGTTGTTGCTGAAGGCTTGAGCGGGAATGTTTGAAATTCGAAATAGTTTCTTTGGATAAGAAAGACACGTGGAAGCCTTAGAGTTTCGAAAGACATGCAAGAAGCGACGTGGCTTTTCATTAGAATAATACCGTTATGGTTAGAACATTATAAATGGTTCCTTAGTGTTAGGGAGAAAAGGAGGATCATAATTCGTACAAAATTACTCATAAAATACTCAAGTACCAAGTTACAGAGAAAGAGTTCATTGAGAATGTACGTATGACCTCACACAGCTGCAGACCTATGACTAACAGCTGGTTCAGCCTACGCCTGTATCCCATGATTGCACCAAACTAGCATACGAAAACTGTGATGAAAAAGCAAAGGAATAGGATGCCAAAATAGGTTCAAATCCCATTTGTTTCCCCCCCCCCCCCCCCCCCCCAAAAAAAAAATCACAGCAAATTCATCTATAAATACTTGGCTCCATCACACGTTCGAGGGACTGGCTTTTGGAAGGAGAGAACTATCAAGAGAGAAAAGGAAGTTGTGAAACCTTCATAAAAATCCAGACTTCTCATACACACAAACAAACCTTTGTTCTTCCCTTTGAATCAAAGAACTTGCATTTCCTCTTCCGTTTCTCTTGCTGACTCAGAACATCCAAAGGCAGCCACTCAAAGCTCCAAGCACGCTCCAGGTTCAAGGTAAGTCTTTCTGACTTTGCTTGTTTTTTCATTCTGAATATCATTAACATGTAAATATCATAGTATTAATGTTGTACATATCATTTCATAGGTAGAAAAACTGTGGATCAGAACTTCCTGATTAGGGCTAGACTCAAATTTAGGATTAGAACTTCCATAAGCGGTTGTGTTGTTATCCTTCTGAATTGCTAATGTTAACTCGCTGTTCTAACACAACACATAAATTCTGAGTTCTCCTTGCATGTCAAAAACAATGAACTTCTGATGTTTCCACTCACTGTTTTAACACTCAGAGTTTCTGATTTTTACATGCTGATAACGCACTGAACTGCTGACGTTTACTCACTGTTTTAGTGTAATACAAAACTTCTGACTTGTGGCCCACTGCTTGAGTAGCACCCAGAATTTTTGTGTTTTCCCTCTAACGTGTTTTGCAGGACCTCAGAGTTTACCAACTCAGAACTCTTGGCTTCAAAACTTCTGATCCTAGTTGATCTTCTTGCAGCGCTCTTGGCTTCAGAACTTCTGATCCTAGTTGTCCTTCTTGCAGCAGCACGCTGTTTCTATCTTGCATTTATTTTCCTTTTCATCATTTTTAGTACTAACATAAAAAAACACATAAAAATATTTTCCTTTTAATTCATTTCCTTAAGACAAAAAACATTTTTAAAACAAATCCATTTCCTTCTTATATTATACATTTCAATATGGTTGTAATAGTAACTTGGGACTTATTTTTACTTGCAATCCCCATTCATAAATTTGTACCCTCATCCCCTAAATATTGTAATAACGTAGGACTTTACATTTATGCAATTTATCGCTTTCAAATGTAAATGCTAGTAACTAGGGTGTGTATGGTAAGACTAAAATCAATGTTAGAAAACCCTAATTCAAGACCTAGATTATGCATGCAATCAAAGTACACTCGCACACTTACACCCTTAGGGTAATTCCACTTGTTGCCTTACAAAAATGGCCATGTTATGCATGTGGGGTGTCTTAGCACAAACAAATCGAAAATACAAGATCATAGTCCCTCGATGACGCTATCAAAGTTGCCTTTCAAAATGATCTTAGTCCCTAAAGAAAAGTGCTAAGTCATCTCACAACATTGCTATCATGGTCATACGATGACCCAACACCCGTCCCTTCACATCCAACGATGGGGCTTCTTACCAAAACAATGGTAAGATAGCAACATCTAAAGGAGGAGGAAAAGAACATCTAAGACCTTTTGAGTAGGTAGATTACTTTTAGTTGCTTGCTCAATTTCAAAACAAACATCCTTGCTATTTTCAAAAACGAATCACATACACTTTTAAAAACTTTCAAAACACTTTCCAAACGTGGAATATTTTCAAAAGCTCAACACTTTGTATACGTTCTTACGAACGAGAACTATTACAAAGTTTGCCTAAACGATGGCACCTTTTCAAAATACTTTCAAAACCACACAAAAGCACATTTTTCAAACAAAAGCAAGTGATCTAGCGAGCAACTAAGAGCCCATGGAAAACCATGGATGAAAAGGGTGGTAATACCTTCCCTTTTCATAATCTACCCCCCGAACTCAAGAAAATGTCTCTAAAGGTATTTCCTGTGCTTTTTCACCTTTCCTTATTGGATAAAAGAAAAGTCAGTGGCGACTCTTGCTAAACTGCAACATTTGCAAACACAAACGCAAAACACCTCAAGTCAGTTCTCCCACTGTATCACAGAACTGGCGACTCTGCTGGGGATTTTGTTTCATATAAAAGTGGGGTTACCTTAGGGTTAGATCATATTTACTTGCTTACATTTTTTGATTTGTTTGCTTTACGTTTCGGTTCCTTTTTTGGGTTTGTTTTAAATCCTACACCCAGATTTGGGGACACCTTTTAGGTAAGTAGCATTAAATTGTGAGGGAACTGTGCGGGGTATACCGACACGGTTGAAGCAGTAGCTACGTTGATGTGGCACTTTGGTTGGTACCGGTAACCCTTGAGTCAGTCAAGGAGAGTACGGGGCCGCCGCGTGGTGTCGTGAAGCATCAACTGACCTTAGAACCTTACTTGACCAACTTGTCCATTAGCACGTAGTGAGATGACCGGCTTTGGTGTAGTCCGAAGTTGGTTGATACGCGATGCTACACTCATTGAGACTTGACTCCTGAGTTTTGTTCGGTTGCGAGTCAATTTCTTATTAAACGAAGCTTGTGGGAAAGGTCAGTGATATTGAGATCCCTTAGAATCCGGTTACTATTAACTAGGACATGTTAAGCCAACTAAACTTCAAGAGGGTACTTACCTACAAACTCCATGCAAGCCTAAAACTAAGGATTTGTTTGCTTTGTGTGAATATGATTATTTGTATATAAACTTGCTTACCTCGCATATTTGTACATAACATCATAACATCATACCATATCATTTTCAATAGCTGTTTCAAGGATCTCGAGGGTCTTTGATACAGGGTCACATTGAACCAGACGTCTACCAAGGGGCAAGAGGATTTATTTTCCTCTAACCAAATGCCGTCAAAAATCAAGTACAACAATTTGAGTCAAGAGCTACAACCCACTTGACATGGTGAGCTTGATTCCCGTGAAAGGACATCCATCGATACAATGTTCTCCAATCAAAGTTGTTGATAAAAGTTCAATCTCTAACTTTTTCTCGTGTTTACCCCGCGAGATCCTTGAAAACATGCATCCATATATCATGCATCATATCATGACAGGTTTCTCCCATACAGGTCTCCTTATCTTCCTACTATTTATTTCAGTAAGATAGATATGGAACAAACGGTGAAAGATCTCCAAGCTCAAAATGCTCAATTCCAACAAATGTTTATGGCTATGGCTAAGGGGCAAGAGGACCTGAAATCTCTCCTTCTCAAAGACAAGAAGAAAAATTTCAAGAAGTCAATAGGCGTCCTGAGCTTGGGAAGAAGACCTTGAGGACCAGTCAAGAGAGCTCTAGATCTTTCAACTCCATCCAACATGGGGGATAGTATTGAAGAAGACCACAATTTGGAGATTGATGAAGTTGAAGCTGACTACTCCGAAGAACAATATCCTCCCGCTGATGACAAGTACAAACAGTTGGAGGATCGCCTCAGTGCTATGGAGATTCAATAGATGCCTGGCTTGGATCTAGGAGACATGGGTTTGGTTTCTGGAGTGGTCATCCCGCCAAAGTTCAAAATCCCTACCTTTTCCCTGTACGATGGAGTCTCTTGCCCTAAGATGCACTTAAAGTCTTATGTCCGCAAGATTCAACCATACACAACTGATCCGAAGCTTTGGATCCATTTCTTCCAAGAAAGCCTAGTAGGGACTCAACTCGAATGGTTCTATAAATTAGATATTTCTCGCATCCACACCTGGGAGGATTTAGCTATTGTTTTCTATAAGCAGTATCAGTATAATGCTGACCTTGCACCAACTCGTGTGCAATTGTAGAACATGACCATGGGTTCCAACGAGAGCTTCAAAGGGTACGCCCAAAAATGGAGAGATCTGGCTGGTAGGGTGCAGCCCCCTTTAACTGACAGGGAGCTGATTGACATCTTTATGGGAACTTTGACAGGGCCTTTTTTCAAACACTTGATCGGAAGCTCCTCAGTCGGGTTCACCTAGCTAATACTGACGGGCGAAAGAGTCGAAGATGGCATCAAAAGTGGAAAGATTCAAGAAGCTACACCTTATGATGCTCAGGAAAAGCCATATAATGGAAATAAAGAGTCCAATGCTGTGTACAGTCAAAAGAGTCGTCATGACCAACACGTGGGGGCAGTCCTGATCTCTAGTTCTGCGTCACACTGACAACAGCAAAGGGGAAATCAGTGAAGGCCAGACGAGCCCAAAAGGCAGTTTACCAACATCAACATGCCGCTATCTCAAGCGCTACAACACTTGTTGAGGATGAATCTGATTGCATTGATAGGACCTCATCCAAACCCCAAAACTTCTTCTCCTAACTACAATCATAATGCGACATGTGCTTATCATTCTGACAGTCTCGGGCATGACACTAACGATTGCTGGGAATTAAAGTACAAGATTTAGAATTTGATTGACGCCAAGGAGATCGAGTTTGACCCTCCGGAGACTCCAAACGTGATCACTACTCCTTTGACGAATCATTGAAAGCTTTTGTTCATTTGAATTTTCAAGTTGTAATTTCTTTTGCTTGTTCAAACAATTATCTATTAATGTCAAACTTTATTTCATTAATGCATTGCATATGTTTTTCTTGATTTGATCAACTCATTTCCATTACATTTAAACTTTGCTTTTTACTCACTTTATGACATTCAACTCTTGCTAAAAGTTACAAGCCTTTAGAGGGAGGATGACGAAAATAATGCCATAATCTCATACAGTATGCTTTTGAACAGACCTTGCTGATGATGTACAGGCATTTTTTTCAAATCCTAAACACTGGAGTTATAAGGAAGATAATCCCTAGTCAACCCCTTAGAGCCAAATAAGTAGAAGTTTTCAGTTTTAACACAAATTTAAACCTTTAATCAAAACCAGGGGTAGGGTAGTCTCTCAGTTAATGCAAACACGCGTTTAATCATAAACTCTCATTTCGTATTACAACAAATGACATCAAAAACATTCCTCTGGGATCAAAAGACAGTGATGGTTGCCTATCACATAGGCAATCATTATCTCTCAAAAAAAATAAAATCCCACTAAGTCAAAACCTACGAAAGAGACTTAAGAAAAACTGGGGCATCCCGCTGACTGTAAACTCAAAACAGAAACAGTCAGGCAAAAATTAGGAATAACAAATCAAAAGAAAGAGGTCACTATAAATCCTCAACAACAACAAAAAATGTTGCAAAAATGACTGCCTTCCGATAAACTTAATTTGTCTGAACCATCACCAAAACGTCATTCCATACTCAATTGGAGTTCAAACGCACAATTAACTGAGTTTAGGATTGAAGAACATCACGAAGAACCGGCGGGTATGAATACACTTTTAGCCTTTATCCTTTGTTTCTTAAACCGTGAACCAAGCCACGTTACAACCCTTCAAAGTCCTAATTGAAGCATGGGTTAGTTCGAAAGCATACTGTTACAAAAGGTATCCTGACTCCTGTAAGGCTTTACTCAAAATCCATAGTTGAATTACAAACTTCTTTACTTGCTAAAAATGCATTTTTCAAAACTTCAAGACAAGCATAAACTTTGCATTACTTGAATATCACTGCTTGCATATGGCTATTTGTTTGACAGCGGATAAATTCACACGAATATCCAGTGAATGAAAACTCTCTCAGTGAACAAAATCAATTCAAGAAGGATGACCCTTCCATTGACGAATCTCCTATCAACAGGGGGACATGACATGTCACTATCCAGCACACCTGGGGCAGTCCAGTCAAGATTCCAAGAAATCTCTCAAGGAGTGCAGAGTAACCAGGGTCAAGTCTCCATTTCCGTCACTTGGGGCATTGAACGTCAATCTCAGTAAAGGGTTACGCACAATCAAACATTTTCTGGAAGTGCCACAAACACTTGCTACTAGGAGCATTGACAAATCTCCCCAAAATCCTTCTCATAGGATGATTCCCCAGCAAGAGCTTAATCTCTGAAAACCTTTCCCCATCTGAGACAACCTCAAGAGTCCTCGAGGAATTTCCCCAACGAATTCGTCACCTCTCTAACATACCAACAATAGGGTTTATTTCCCCAATAAACGACAGGATTCCCCAGCTTAAGGTGGCCTCTCCAACTACTACAAATAAAAGGACCACAACTCCCTTTCCCCAGTAGACTAATCTACAATCCTCAGCAAGTTACTGTGAGACCTGGGCCCGACTAGATATCAGTTCAACTTTGACCCCAGTAGAGCAACGGATAACCGAGACTCCATAACTCTTTTCCTAAGCAGGGATCAATATTCCCCAACAGAGTTCTCATCAAACAACAAAACAGGAATCCCCAATGGAAATATTCTAAGCAAAGTTTGAAGACACACCAACTCTTCAACAACAGTCTAGGATTTAACGACTCCCCGACATTTGTCAAGGATTTATTTTCCTAGGCAAAAATACATTCATTAACATTTCACATTTCATACATCCTATTTATATACATGATAAGTGCATACAACACAATCTTATTTATTTTGAGAACATCATGACATCATGCATCACGACATTGCATATAACTAACATTCTACCTCTTTCAGGAAAGGTCAATTAACGGATGGCTATCGCCAACCTTTTCTTCAAGTTCCAGATTAATACCTGTAACAAGCCGGGAAAACTATCTATGGACGACTGATTGTAGACTAATACCTGAAACCAGATAGGATAACTATCTACTTGACCATCATGAAGCAACCCTACACCGGTTCCTTCTCTTTCCAAGATGCAGTTTTACATGAACTCATCATCAGGAAACCCTACACCAGTTCCTTCCATTTCCAAGATACAGTTTTGCACGGACTCATCATGAAGTAACCCTACACAGGTTCCTTCTCAGAAAATTTCAGATGCAGTTTTATACGGACTCATCATCAGGCAACCCTACACCGGTTCCTTCTATTTCCAAGATGTAGTTTTACACGGACTCATCATGAAGTAACCCTACACAGGTTCCTTCTCAGGAAATTTCAGATGAAGTTTTACACGGACTCATCATGAAGCAACCCTACACCGGTTCCTTCTCTTTCCAAGATGCAGTTTTACACGAACTCATCATCAGGCAACCCTACACAGGTTCCTCCTTTCCAAGGTGCAGTTTCACACGGACTCATCATCAGGAAACCCTACACAGGTTCCTTCTTTCCAAGGTGAACTTTTACACTGACTCATCATCAGGAAACCCTACACAGGTTCCTTCTTTCCAAGGTGAAGTTTTACACGGACTCATCACAAAGCAACCCTACACAGGTTCCTTCTCTCCAAGATGCAGTTTTACACGGACTCATCATGAAGCAACCCTACATAGGTTCCTTCTCAGGAAATTTCAGATGAAGTTTTACACAGACTCATCATGAAGCAACCCTACACAGGTTCCTTCTCTTTCCAAGATGCATTTTTACACAGACTCATCATCAGGCAACCCTACATAGGTTCCTCCTATTTCCAAGATGAAGTTTTATACGGACTCATCATGAAGCAACCCTACACCGGTTCCTTCCATTTCCAAGATGCAGTTTTACACAGACTCATCATGAAGTAACCCTACACAGGTTCCTTCTCAGGAAATTTCAGATGAATTTTTACACAGACTCATCATGAAGCAACCCTACACCGGTTCCTTCTCTTTCTAAGATGCAGTTTTACACGGACTCATCATCAGGCAACCCTACACAGGTTCCTCCTTTCCAATGTGCAGTTTCACACTGACTCATCATCAGGCAACCCTACACAGGTTCCTTCTTTCCAAGGTGAAGTTTTACACTAACTCATCATCAGGCAACCCTACACAGGTTCCTTCTTTCCAAGGTGAAGTTTTACACTGACTCATCACAAAGCAACCCTACACAGGTTCCTTCTCTCCAAGATGCAGTTTTATACGGACTCATCATGAAGCAACCCTACACAGGTTCCTTCTTAGGAAATTTTAGATGTAGTTTTACACGGACTCATCATCAGGCAACCCTACACAGGTTCCTTCCTTCTAAGATGCAGTTTTACACTGACTCATCATGAAGTAACCCTACACAGGTTTCTCCTTTCCAGATGCAGTTTTATACGGACTCATCATCAGGCAACCCTACACAGGTTCCTCCTTTCTATATGAAGTTTTACACGGACTCATCATCAGGAAACCCTACACAGGTTCCTCCTTTTCAGATGCAGTTTTACACAGACTCATCATCAGGCAACCCTACACAGGTTCCTCCTTTCCAGATGAAGTTTCACATGGACTCATCATCAAGCAACCCTACACTGATTCCTTCTCTTTCCAATATGAAGTTTCACACGGACTCATCATCAAACAACCCAACCTTCTGATACAGTTCAAATGCGCTCCAGACACGGACGCCATGCTAGAAATCATCCAGTTCCAGCTTATAGATACGGTCCAGCAATCATTTCTGGATGGCATCTTTAAGCCCATCTCTAACAACTATCCATTACCTCTCCAAATGGCATCTTTAAGCCCATTCCCTACATAATCAACTAACACATATTCGAGTGTAAATTTATGGGCACTCTAGTGTTCAATCATCTTCCACCTTCAAGTCACGAATGGCAGATTTACCAATCTAACTCTTCATGTGTAAGAAGATTGAACAGGGGCAGCTGTTGCACCCCAAAATTTTCCCTCTCATTTCTCAAGGAATCACCCTGGATCCCAAGTTTGCTTTCATCCAATTCCAAACCTTGAACTACAAATTTCCCAAGAAAATCACTTACAAGGGCAAAATGGTCATTTGCACACTGAAAAGTCAAACTTTGACTTTTGGATCAAAATCAAGCTTCAAGAATCATTTCATCAAGACACGTTGAAATATGAAGTTTTGTTTCATCAAAGTCCAAGAGGTCAAAATTCTAAATACTTAGAAATTTTTCTATGTGTCTAAGAAATATGACAATTTCAGAACATCTGACCAGATTATCACCATAACACTCAGCAAATTCTGGATACTCTCAAGGCAGAGTTTGGTCAGAACTTCTGGGCAAGTTTTCACAAAAAAGCTTCAGTCAGAGGTTGCAAACATGGTTCAGAACATGATGCTTTAATCAGAACATGTGGAAGCAATGTTCTCCTTCAGAACATGCCGGAGCCAGAAGATAAAAGGATCAGAAGATTGGATGCTACGCAAGCTCAAAACATTTGATCCAGAACTAAGCCTTGGTGTAGAATCTCACGTTGCAAGATTTCTGGTTGTTATAAGTCTCATCATCGTTTAATGCTCACAACCATTTTTGAGTCTTTATCCAAAGAATTTTCACCACGTGTACCTCTACTGTCTTGGGATAGCAACTTTTCTACTAAGACCATGCTTTGCTTTTTGCTTTTCCTTAATTCCTGCTGACAACCACCATGCTTGCTTCAAAAACAAGGCAGCGCTTCAGCACATGAAGGCTATATTCAACGCTTTGGTCAGAACTTGACCAAATCCTAAAACCTTGTTTATACAACCTGCTGCAGACCTATGACCAACAGCTGGTTCAGCCTACGCCTGCATGCCATGATTGCACCAAACTAGCATACGAAAACTGTGATGAAAAAGCAAAGGAACAGGATGCCAAAACAGGTTCAAATCCCATTTGTTCCCCCCCCCCCCCCAAATCACAGCAAATTCATATATAAATACTTGGCTCCATCACACGTTCGAGGGGCTGGCTTTTGGAAAGAGAGAACTATCAAGAGAGAAAAGGAAGTTGTGAAACCTTCATAAAAATACAGACTTCTCATACACAGAAACAAACCTTTGTTCTTCCCTTTGAATCAAAGAACTTGCATTTCCTCTTCCGTTTCTCTTGCTGACTCAGAACATCCAAAGGCAGCCACTCAAAGCTCCAAGCACGCTCCAGTTTCAAGGTAAGTCTTTTTGACTTTGCTTGTTTTTTCATTCTGAACATCATTAACATGTAAATATCATAGTATTAATGTTGTACATATCATTGCATAGGTAGAAAATTTGTGGATCAGAACTTCCTGATTAGGGCTAGACTCATATTTAGGATTATAACTTCCATAAGCGGTTGTGCTGTTATCCTTCTGAATTGCTAATGTTCACTCACTGTTCTAACACAACACAAAACTTCTGAGTTCTCCTTGCATGTCCAAAACACTGAACTTCTGATGTTTCCACTTACTGTTTTAACACTCAGAGTTTCTGATTTTTACATGTTGATAACGCACTGAACTTCTGACGTTTACTCACTATTTTAGTGTAATACAAAACTTCTGAATTGTGGCCCATTGTCTGAGTACCACCCAGAATTGTTGTGTTTTCCCTCTAACGTGTTTTGTAGGACCTCAGAGTTTACCAACTCATAACTCTTGGCTTCAGAACTTCTGATCCTAGTTGATCTTCTTGCAGCGTTCTTGGCTTCAGAACTTCTGATCCTAGTTGTCCTTCTTGCAGCAGCACGCTGTTTCTATCTTGCATTTATTTTCCTTTTCATCATTTTTAGTACTAACATAAAAAATTAAAAAAAATTTCCTTTTAATTCATTTCCTTAAGACAAAATTTTTTTTCAAAACAAATCCATTTCCTTCTTATATTATACATTTCAATATGGTTGTAATAGTAACTTAGGACTTATTTTTACTTGCAATCCCCATTCATAAATTTGTACCCTCATCCCCTAAATATTGTAATAACGTAGGACTTTACATTTCTGCAATTTATCGCTTTCAAATGTAAATGCTAGTAACTAGGGTGTGTATGGAAAGACTAAAATCAATGTTAGAAAACCCTAATTCAAGACCTAGATTATGCATGCAATCAAAGTATACTCGCACACTTACACCCTTAGGGTAATTCCACTTGTTGCCTTAAAAAATGGCCATGTTATGCATGTGGGGTGTCTTAGCACAAACAAATCGAAAATACAAGATCATAGTCCCTCGATGACGCTATCCAAGTTGCCTTTCAAAATGATCTTAGTCCCTAAAGAAAAGTTCTATGTCATCTCACAACATTGATATCATGGTCATACGATGACCCAACGCCCGTCCCTTCACATCCAACGATGGGGCTTCTTACCAAAACAATGGTAAGATAGCAACATCTAAAGGAGGAGGAAAAGAACATCTAAGACCTTTTGAGTAGGTAGATTACTTTTAGTTGCTTGCTCAATTTCAAAACAAACATCCTTTATATTTTCAAAAACGAATCACACACACTTTCAAAAACTTCCAAAACACTTTCCAAACGTGGAATATTTTCAAAAGCTCAACACTTTGTATATGTTCTCACGAACGAGAACTATTACAAAGTTTTCCTAAACGATGGCACCTTTTCAAAATACTTTCAAAACCACACAAAAACACATTTTTCAAACAAAAGCAAGTGATCTAGCGAGCAACTAAGAGCTCATGGAAAACCATGGATGAAAAGGGTGCTAATACCTTCCCTTTTCATAATCTACCCTCCAAACTCAAGAAAACGTCTCTAAAGGTCTTTCCTGTGCTTTTTCACCTTTCCTTATTGGATAAAAGAAATGTCGGTGGCGACTCTTGCTAAACCGCAACATTTGCAAACACAAACGCAAAACACCTCAAGTCAGTTCTCCCACCGTATCACAGTGGAGATATACGGTAGTAAATTCCAGGCCCAAAGAACTGATTCATCTTAATCTAATTATTCAATCCTGATTTATTTTCAATTTATTTCTATTCCTTTTTTTTAATTATTTCTTTATTTAATAAAAAGTAAGATCAGATAAAAAATATAAAAGGTTTTAAACGATGTAGTTTATAGATTTGGGTAGGGATTACAAAATGAGACGGTTCAACTTCTAACGTGAAAAACGCATTCTTCCTAATCTCTCTCGGCGCTGTAGACCTCCATACAACCTTCTTCTTCCTTTATATCAACACACTTACAACGATGACACCGTCTCCATACTACCACTCGTGAAGCATCTCTGATCAAATTTCTATCTCAGCTTCAGTGATTACGTCGATCTCCACTGTCTCATCTCTTACGATCCATCACCGTCACACACAGCTCCGTCTCAAACTCACTTCTTTGAACCTTTATCTCATTTACGGTGACTTCATCACCTTCCTTTTTCTCTTCAAGTTTCGATTTTAAAATTTCGTCTTTGTTTCGATCTAAGAAACCTTTGCAAGATTGATTGGAGACAACACAAGTTGAACCATGGACTCACATTATACAATGCTCAAACAATTTTCGGACTCACCGAGTTTAGAACTTATATCTCTTTCATTATGACAACAAGAAACAATTGCGAATATGAAGAGAATTGAGAGTTTGAAGCTTACCGATCGGAGATCGTCCGACGCGTCTTTGGCAGTGTCAAAATCAAGCAAAAACCCAGAGATTTAGCCAATATCCAAGGTAATTATGCTTCTGATCTTGTATGTTCTTCTTTTCACTTCTTCTTCTATTCGTATCTTCTTCTTTTACGTGCCTTTCTTCTTATTCTTTGTCTACTTTTTCTATGTGCGATCAGTAATGTTAATTGTCGCGATGTTGATGCATTTACTATGAACCATCAGAGAGATTGAATGGGGAGTTTAGAGGTCTTAGCTCTGTTGATTAGAGTTTTAGAGGTTGACAACTCTAACAACAATGGTGATGAGCGTATACGTGAGGTTAGGGATGAAGAAAACCAGTGAAAGAATTGAGAGAAGAATTGAGAGTAGAACTGAAGAATTGGTGAAGATGATTGTCCCCCTAGCTTCTGGGGAGAGACTGAGATTTGTAAAGAAGAGGTATGGGTGATCGGAGGTTAGGAGTTAGCTTTGGAGTTAGTTATTCAGGATGGTGAGTTAGTTATTCGGGATGGTGAGTTAGTTATTTAGGTTTGAAAGTTGTTAAACATGCCTGGAATTAGTTATGTCCAGGTTCGGATTGGTCAGAGGTTATGATTCTGTTATTCTTGTTGTGAATCCTCCTTTCTTTTCTCAATTCTGTTATCTTTTTTGTTATAGTTTGTTGAGAGTTAGTTGGAGTGAACTCAGGCCGTTGACTTAGTGAGTGAGGTAGTTAGGGCTTGAGTTTTGGATGAGTGGGTGATGTTTAAGGGAGTTATTTATTTTAATTTTCTGTTTATAAGGTTAATGATTATCATGATCTAGTATGTGTGAATGAATTGCAAGCTGACTTTGTGAAGTTTATATGTTATGAACTGTTATTTTTTTGATCTTTTTGGCCAACTGGTTTAGTGGATAACTTTTATGAACTGGATCTTATGTTTAAACCGGTTTATTGTGTTTGTTGGCTAATTTGTTTTACATGGATGCATATGTTCAGTTTTGGTTTGGACTAATGATGTGTATTGAATGAGCAGGGGAGCATGGATTGAAGATGACAAGGTTCGGTCATGGCATGAAGGGAATTGGAGATTGGTTCAAGCATGAAGTTTAGACATTAGGATGAAGTTTTATGTATTTCTTTTGTAACTCTTGATGTAAATTGAATTTGTGATGGTAATGAAGGGGAATTTGGTACATGAACTTGAAATTCCTCTTTATAATGGTTCATGATGTAGATGGCCATGTAACATTTTGGAGATTCGATGATAAACCTTAGTAATCAAAGTGTTCTCTTTCTTTCATATTGAACTCTTTCTTTTTGATCTTGACATGGTATTGATGGAATGATGATATAATGAAGTTTGAAGCATGGTTTAGAATCCTTTGAACTTAATGATAATTTCCACAAATTCAAGTAGTCTTATTTTCCAAAATGAATTTTAAGTCCCAAACTTCTTTTCTTTTGAGCTTTGAATAGATCATGGTATGCAAAGCCTCCTTTTTACTATTTTCCATTTGAATGGACCAAGTGATACCAAATTGACTCATAATGTATTAAAGTGTCTTCATGTAATTGAATGATCTTTGTATCCTTATCAAGTTTGATCCGTAAACCCTAATGCTTCACAAGACACTTTAAGTTAATCTCAAGTAAATTGGAATGAAGTCCCAAAGAAGGCTTGTGTCACAAGTAAACCATGTGTTCAAATGAATAACTTTGCATCAAGTATCTGCACCCCTAACTTGTAAGGTGAATCCACATGAAACTATCTTCTCCTCTTGCATAGAGCCATGTCCTCATTCCTTGTGATTGGAGTAATGAATACCTTATTGTTTGACAAAGTTGTATAAAATGAAACCCTAGTTATCCATGGATGATATTCTCTGATGATAGCCTTGCCTGATGATCCTAACTTCGCAAAGAAACCCCTCTTGAATGGTATATAATTCATGGAAATAAGCCATAGTCAAATGATGATGATGAGAAAAAAAAGAAGATGGTGCTTGTAGAATCTCCATGCCTGAATTCATGGTCTCTTAGATGACTGGAATGACCGGTATTATAAGAAACCGTAGCCATCTCATGTGATGGACAAGACCAAAAATATTGAGAAGGAGGAGCCTTTGATGGTGAACAATCAAACGTTTGAAGATCATCTTATAACCTTGTCCAAGGGGTAAACCCCAATCTACGCAATTGTCATCTTTGTAGCCTTGAGGACCAAAATCCAGCATGATGAATCTCTGTTGAAGATCTAACACCAAACTCGAGCATAGAAAAAAACCTAATTATTTGACTGAGTTAAACCCTAACGCCTTTATTCCTTGAAAAAACTCTAATGAGGAAAACCATGTATTCTTAAGGAATCTTGTCAAGGAAAGTATCCATGATGCTTGTAACCCAAAGTCCTAGTTTCATAGCAAGCGTAATGAGAGAACCAATTGAACCAGCTTGAGAAATGTAGCAACCTCAATCCATAAAGAAAAAGCCTGATGCGAAAGAGCCCTTTTGATCCTGTAACCATGAAATCGATGATATGCATGAGATATATATGATGTAATGAGGAATTTTAGAGGCAAAAATTGAAATATAACAGATGATACTTTATTTTTTATATTCTTATTAATGATTAGAGGTCAGTTTTATTTATAACTTTGACATACCACAACAACTCTACAATTCTCTTCGCAAAACTTATTCTATTTTTCTAGTCATGTTTCTACACTACAATTAAAAAAAACATCATATTTATGTTTATTTGATTTTTTTCCAACATACGCTAGCTTGATTCTTTAATTACACAAAGTACAGGAACAAATTCTATTTCACATTACAGTATAACATCATCACCATCTAACAAAAAGTTTTTTCATATAGAATTTTCAATATCACTATTTAGTAAACAAAATTTGAAAAATGAAAAATGAAAAATAGAAACCGTTGAACAAAAATCAAAGCTCATAATACAAGTTAGTGGGCAGAAAACGCGCCAAATTTTTTGCAGAAAAGATATGCGAAATTCCCCACGGGATCTCCGACGAAGCCGTAAACCACGTTCACAATTCCAGCAACAAATTCACACAGCAAACCAATAACAACAACCATTTATAAATCTAAATCTGAAAAGAAAGATAGATCTCAAGAAAGCTTGTTTTTCATTCTCCTGATATGTTACATTGCATTGGAATATATGCGTGGATTGTGTTTTTTTATTTTATTTTTTATATAGCCATGTGTCAATATTTGAGTGGTCCATTCTAGAATTTGAAAAGTAAAGTAAAGTTAAGGATATGTTAACAAATCTACACAAAACTTGATTAGAAACGTAACAGTAGGGGCGACACCCTTTTTATGTGATCTTTTTTATTTATTTTCTTGTATATTTTTATTTTAGAAGTTAGGGTTATTTGATTTTATGTAATTAGTCTAACTCATTTAATTCACTTAATTGAGTTAAGTTAATTATTACACATAATTATTTAATTAAGGGTATTTTTTGTCCTTCAACAAGAATCGAACCATGGACATACTGTCTGCAGTGAACGCTTCTTACCACTAGACCAATGCATTTTCTTTATTATATTTTGGTTTGACACACTGTTTCTGCAATAGCTTACTAAATTCAACCGAAACAATGAAGAGCAATCTTTGTACGAAAATTGGAAAGAAATGGGAGCCCAACATTGATCATTAAGGATGTAGAAAGTTTGGTTTATTTGGATACCCATAGACCTAATTACATGATCAATTGTTGGTAATTGATTTCCATTAGTTGCAAAGTTCTGTAGTTTCTTTAGATTACATGTTAGTAATTTTGTTCAGATATTTTCTAGCAATTTTTCCTGTCATTGTTTTAAAAGGAGAAGTATACTTGTTATAATTTACTTTCCGTTCAGAATATTGTGCATGTTCAAGCTAGTATTAGTCTTAAAGGTCATACAATTTGTTTTTATGAAACATATATTGATGGTATAAACAGTTGGAATGTCCAGATTTGAAATTCAGTGGAGGCGAAAAGTTGGGAAGGAAAGATTATTTTGAACACTTGCGCAATTCCAAGTTTTGCCTCGCCCCGCGTGGGGAGTCATCATGGACCCTTCGATTTTACGAGTCTTTCTTTGTGGTATGTTTATCCCCTCACTCTTTTTTTCTTTTCCATATAATCGGGCTTAAACAAGTATAAATAACCATGTATTTCCATTCGAAAGGAATGTGTTCCAGTTATATTATCAGATCAAATAGAATTGCCATTCCAGAATGTCATCGATTACAAAGAAAATGTAACAAAGAAAATGTATTGGTCTAGTGGTAAGAAGCGTTCACTGTAGACAGTATGTCCATGGTTCGATTCCTGTTGAAGGACAAAAAAATTTTAACTTTGAATTAACACTCAATTAATAAAATATTAATATAAATGCTATATGGAATTAAAAATTAAAAATTAATTAAAAATGACAACTAATCAAGCCATGTCATTAAAATAATAATAAAAATATAACAAAAATATAAGCCACATCAGCCTTTTAGGTGATGTGGCATCCTCAAGGTAAAAACGGAAACTTTTAAAATTTGTCAAGGTAACAATTGGAACTTTTTTTTGGCAGGGGGTTTTTTCAAATACACCCCATATGTCAGGGGTGAAAATAGGTATTAACCCTTTAATTAATTAGATCAATAACTTTACAAATATTCAAACACTTTTTCATAATCAAATTAATTTCAACATTTTTTATAAATAATAGGATTGACAGATTTTATATTCACCATATCTTTGAATAATTGTTTGGTTGACTTAACGTCTTACTAATAAATTATTCAAATTAAAATTTATAAGAATCACCAATCAAATCAAATTAAAACTTATAAAAAGTATGTAGGTGTGTAGATTATCGGGATCTGAATAAAGCAAGTCCCAAAGACGATTTGTCGTTATCTCACATAGATGTTTTGGTGGATAATACATCTCAAGCGTCGGTATTCTCATTCATGGATGGTTTCTCAGGTTATAATCAAATCAAAATGGCACCCGAGGATATGGAAAAGACCACTTTCATGACTCCTTGGGACACTTTCTGTTATATGGTAATGCCTTTCGGTCTAAAGAACGCATGGACAACTTATCAACGAGCTATGATCATACTGTTCTATGATATGATTCACAAAGAAGTTGAAGTATACGTAGATGATATGATTGTCAAATCCCATACAGAGGAGGATCACATCATACATTTACAGAAATTGTTCGAGTGTATGCGAAAGTTTAAACTAAGGTTGAATCTGAACAAGTGTACATTTGGTGTCAGGTCAGGCAAGCTACTGGGTTTTATTATAAGTCAGCATGGTATTGAGGTAGATCCCGACAAGGTAAAAGCCATACAAGAAATGCCAGCTCCAAAGACAAAAAGAAGTTTGTGGTTCCTTAGGAAGATTGAGTTATATTTCAAGGTTCATCTCGCACCTAACTGCTACGTGCGAGCCTATATTCAAATTACTTCGAAAAGACCAGACATTGGTGTGGGATGATGATTGTCAGACAACCTTCAAGACAATAAAGCAATATTTACAAGAGCCACCAATCTTGATGCCTCCAGTCCATGGAAGACCTCTCATCATGTATCTAACGGTGCTTGAAGGGTCAATGGAATATGGGTTAGGACAACATGATGAAACAGGTAGAAAAGAGCATGTAATCTACTACCTTACCAAGAAATTCACCAACTGCGAAACCAGGTACTCACTTATAGAGAAGACTTATTATGCATTGGCTTGGGCTACTAAACGATTGAGGCAATACATGATAACTCACACCACCTGGTTAATAGCAAGAATGGATCCTTTAAAGTATGTGTTCGAAAAACCAGCTCTTACAGGAAGGATTGCCCGATGGCAAATGTTATTATCTGAGTACGACATCTAATATGTTACTCAAAAAGCCATCAAGGGTAGTGTATTGGTTGACCATCTAGCTCATCAGCCATTGCCAGAAAATCGACCAATGAAGTTTGACTTCCCAGACGAAAATGCCATGGTTATAGGCGACTACAAAATACCAGGGCCCGACGAAGGACCTGAACTAGGGGCATCTTGGACACTCATGTTTGACGGGGCTTCAAATGCACTAGGGCACGATATTGGTGTAGTTTTGACTTCTTCGAAGAATTTTCACAAACCTTACACTGCAAGGTTATATTTTGACTGCACCAACAATATCACTGAATATGAAGCTTGTATCTTGCGTATGGAAGCCTCTATCGATCTAAGAATTAAACATCTTGAAGTGTTTGGAGACTCCGTGTTAGTCATATACCCAGTCAACGGTGAATGAGACACTAAACATCCTAAATAGATTCCATATTGGGATCATGTTTTAAACGTAGCTATGAAATTTATCGAGATTACGTTCAGTCATATTCTGCGAGAAGAAAATCAGATGGCGGACGCCTTGACAACTTTATCAGCCATGTTCAAAGTAACCTGGCCAAACCAAGAACCACGCATTACAATCATACATTTTGAAGAACCTGCACACTGCCTCGCTATTGAAGAAGGACCGAATAGCAAGCCTTGGTTCTATGACATCAAAAGTTATCTCGAGAAACAAGAATATCCAGAAAATGCCTTTGTAATTGACAGACGAACTCTGCGGAAGCTAGCTTCAAAATTCTTTCTGAACGATGAAGTATTGTACAAAAGAAACTATGATATGGTGTTACTCAGGTGCGTAGAGAAATAGGAAGTAGATACACTTATGAGAGAAATCCATGAAGGTACTTTTGGAACTCATAAAAATGGACATGCCATGGCCAGAAAGATCTTGCGAGCAGGTTATTATTGGTTGACGATGGAGGCTGATTGCTACCATTATACAAAAACATGTCACAAATGCCAAATCTACGCCAACAAAATGCATGTGCCACTGACTCCTTTGAATGTCTTAAGTTCTCCCTGGCCATTTTCAATATGGGGAATCAATATGATATGAATGATTGAGCTGAAAGCCTCAAACGGACACCGATTCATACTAGTTGCCATCGATTACTTCACCAAATGGGTGAAAGCTGCATCCTACGCAAATGTGACAAGACAAGTGGTTACTCGATTCATCAAGTAGAATCGCATATGCAGATATGGAGTTCCGAGCAGAATCATTATAGACTGTTAGAACAAAGTTTGAATCTACTACCCTAAGTTTAAGTTTTGATGATAACAAAATGCAAAGATATATTAATTGTATGATTCATGTAAGACATATATGCTGCCTAAAAAATTACATTCTGTTTTACAGAAACTCTGATGGGTATCAGCAAGAGAATATCATCATCAGCATCAGAAGATGAAATATCAACATCAGCATCAGAGGATGTTATATCATATGCCAGAATCAGAAGATCAACATGTGCTTACGCTGAAGCTTGATGAACAGATCTGCGCGTAACAATCTGAACTCTGATCAAGAAAACAATAACTCATCAGCACCTAGCAGCGTCAGAATAAGCCAAAGCCAGAACATGCTTAAGTGGCAATGGTACTGTGCATTCAAGATACTTTATTATCAACGGCATCATTCCAGACAAGATCTTCTCAATTTGGAAAGAATGTTATTGGCATTGAAACGGAATTAACTGACTCCAACGTACCTTTTTCCAATGCTATATAAACAAGTCAGTGAAGATTGAATTGGCTAATGCTCTGCAACTCTCTACACGCCTAAAGCTATTCATCATCTTCCTCACTCTCAGTTTGCTAAAGATCTCCAATTCTTTACTCAATTATTTTAGCACTCTAGTTCTCATAAGCTTAACGTGTGTAGTATCACAGTTGTGATAAACAGTTTTTGTAGAAAACATTCAACACACTTAGATTTCATTTATCTGTAAGAAAGTATTCCCTTGAGAAACCGGTTTGTGGTTTGACTCAAGAAGGCTTTAGCAGTTGTTAAAGCAGTTGTAATATTCAGTTTAATATAATGGATTAAGACCTCGTTGGAGAGAGGCGAAATCACCTTGACGGGTGGACTGGAGTAGTTTGTGATCAAACGAACCAGGATAAAAATACTGTGTTGACTGCAATTGATTTCAAGTTTTTACAATTCAACCCCCCTTCTTGTGTTTTTCACTTCTTCAATTGGCATCAGAGCACCTGGTTCTGAGCTAAAACACTTAACCGTGTCAATACAAGATCCAGCGTCAGAAAAACACAATGGCAGGAACATATCAACACACCAGCAATGACAACAATGAAGACAGAGACAGATTCAGCGGCAAACCTCCAGTCTTTGATGGATAAAATTTTGATTACTGGAAAGACAGAATTGAAAGCTTCTTTCTGGCACATGATGCTGATCTATGGGACATGGTGACAGATGGATACACGCACCCAGTGAATGCAAGCGGTCAGAAGATTGACAAGAAAGCAATGTCTGATCAACAAAAGCGTGACTTCAAAAATCACCACAAGGCCAGAACCATTCTTCTCAGCGCCATCTCTTACGTTGAATATGAAAAGATATCTAACAGAGACACAACAAAGAACATGTTTGACTCACTCAGAATGACGCATGAAGGCAACATTCAGGTCAAAGAAACTAAAGCTCTTGCGCTCATTCAGAAGTATGAGGCATTCAAAATGGAAGAAAGTGAATCCATTGAAACAATGTTCTCAAGATTCCAAATTCTGGTGGCTGGTCTCAAGGTTCTGGACAAAGGATACTCTACTGCTGATCATGTCAAGAAGATCATCAGAAGCTTGCCAAAGCAGTGGAGGCTAATGGTTACAGCGCTGAAGCTAGCTAAAGATCTCAACAAAATTTCTCTGGAGGAACTTATCAGCTCCCTCAGAAGTCACGAGATAGAGCTGGAAGCTGATGAACCTCAGAAGCAAGGTAAGCCTTTAGCATTAAAATCTAACAAAAAATCTGAGTCTAAAGTTTTGCAGGCAATTGAAGAAACATCTGATGGATCCTCATCAGAAGAAGACGAACTTTCCCTCCTCTCCAGAAGAGTGAACCAACTATAGAAGCAGAGGCAAAGGAAGTTCAGGAATCCCAGAAGTTCTGATTAGAATGAGTCCTCTTCCAGATACAGAAGGTCAGATTCTTCCTCTGGATACAGAAGATCTGAAGGCTCCTCAGGAAGCAGAAAGCCAAACACCAAGGACATCATCTGCTATGAATGCAATGAGCAAGGACACTACAAGAGTGACTGCCCAAAGCTTCAGAGGGAAAAGCCCAAAAAGAAGTTTGGAAGAGAAAAGAAGAAAAGTCTCATGGCTACATGGGATGACTCTGACTCGTCTAAAGCTGACTCAGAATCAGATGATGAGAGAGCAAACATAGCTCTCATGGCCAACATTTCAGAAGACAGTGAAGCTTCTGAATCAGACTCAGAATCAGACACTGAAGAGGTATTTCCTGACTTTGCAATTAATTTTACTAAGGCTGAACTTGCTGAAAGCCTTAACGAAATTCTGGAAAGGTACCAGCAGATTAGAGTTAAATTCAGAAACCTGAAAAGGAATCTTGAATCTGACTCTAATAAGACTGAGAGTCTTAAATTGGAAAATTCTGAGCTGAAAAATAAAATTTCAAAGTTAGAAAATGTTTTACAAAACTCTCAGAAGGAAACAATTTCTGAAACTCCCAGCAGCGCTGATGAGATCATCAAGGAGTATGATCATAGTTTTCATAAGTTCCTTGCTAAAAGCATAGATAGAAGCAAAATGGCTTCAATGATCTATGGAGTTAGCAGAAACGGCAGAAAGGGAATAGGATACCAAGGTAAGGTTCCTACACCAAAGAATGCCATGGATTTAACTATTAAACACACTCCTCTGAACTCACATTTTGTGTATGGTCACACACATGATATTAAATATACTAGCAGTAAGTATTCTGTGAAACCAAAATTCAACCAAAGTTTTGGTAAATCTAACAAATCAGGACCCAAGAAAATCTGGGTACCTAAGGATAAAATAATACATGTTGCAGATATCTTTAGCAGCAAATCAGAAACACCAGTCATGGTACCTGGACTCTGGCTGCTCGCGACACATGACGGGAAGAAGGCATATGTTCCAAAGCCTGGAACTTAAGCCTGGAGGCCACGTTGGCTTTGGAGGCAATCAGAGGGGAAAGATCATTGGCTCTAGAACTATAGGTAATGGAAATCTTCCCTCTATAAATAATGTTCTGCTAGTAGATGGATTAATGCATAATCTGTTATCCATAAGTCAATTAAGTGATAACGGTTATGATATAATCTTTAATAAAAAATCATGTAAAGTTGTTAGTCAGAAAGATGGGACTATCCTATTTATTGGAAAGAGGAAAAACAACATTTATAAAATCAAACTTTCTGAACTGAAAAGTCAGAATGTAAAGTGTCTTCTGTCTGTTAACAACGAGCAATGGATATACAGAAGATTGGGGCATGTTAGTATGAGAAGAATATCTCAGATTAACAAACTCAATCTGGTCAGAGGACTTCCTAATCTGAAGTTCAATTCAGATGCTCTGTGTGAAGCATGTCAGAAAGGCAAGTTTGCAAAACCTTCTTTCAAACCTAAAAATGTTGTTTCTACCTCTAAGCCATTAAAACTTCTGCACATTGACTTATTTGGACCAGTTAAAACTGCTTCAGTCAGCGACAAGAAGTATGGTTAGTAATCGTAGATGACTATAGCAGATGGACATGGGTAAAGTTCTTAAGACACAAGGACGAGTCACACTCTGTGTTTGTTACCTTCTGTAACCAAGTTCAGAATGAAAAGGATCTTAGAATCGTTAAAGTCAGAAGTGATCATGGTGGAGAGTTTGAAAACAAAGATTTTGAGTCATTCTTTAATGACAGAGGCATTCTGCATGATTTCTCTTGTCCTAGAACTCCCCAACAAAATGGAGTTGTAGAATGAAAGAACAGAACATTGCAAGAAATGGCCAGAACCATGATCAATGAGACAAACGTTGCTAAGATCTTCTGGGCATAGGCAATAAACACAGCGTGCTACATTCAGAATAGAATCTCAATAAGACCTATTCTGGAAAAGACTCCATATGAATTGTGGAAGAACAGAAAGCCCAACATTTCATATTTTCATTCATTTTGATGTACTTGTTTTATGTTAAATACAAAAAATTATTTGAACAAGTTTGACTCTAAAGCACAGAAGTGTATTATGTTAGGATACTCTGAACGCTCAAGAGGGTACAGAGTATACAATACAGAAACACAGATTGTGGAAGAATCAATCAGTGTTCATTTTGATGATAAGCTTGAATCTGAAAAGTCAAAGCAGAATGAAGTTTTTGCAGGTATGGAAGTTGAATTTACAGGTTCTGAAGACAAGTCATCAGAAGCTCTCAACAAAGACACTCCTTCAACATCTGAAAGGAGCACTGCAAGCAATCCAGCAACAGCTGCTGATCAACCTCAGAAAAGACTACCCAGAAGCAGCTTGGATCACCCAGAAGAAACTATCTAGGAAGAAAGGAAGATCCAATCAGAACAAGAGCCAGCTTCAGAAACTCTGAAGAATCCCTCATGGGACTTGTGTCTCTGATTGAACCTTTTTCTATTGATGAAGCACTTCTGGAAAACGACTGGATTCTAGCAATGCAAGAAGAGCTGAATCAATTCACCAGAAATGACGTATGGGATCTCGTTCCCAGACCAAAAGGATTCAACGTCATTGGAACAAGATGGGTGTTCAG
Organism: Vicia faba; assembly: GCA_948472305.1. Taxonomy (NCBI): domain Eukaryota; kingdom Viridiplantae; phylum Streptophyta; class Magnoliopsida; order Fabales; family Fabaceae; genus Vicia; species Vicia faba. The sequence goes on from OX451740.1 coordinate 1,326,602,437, forward strand.
AAATAAGCTGAACGAACAAGGTGAAGTTATCAGAAACAAAGCACGATTGGTAGCATAAGGTTATAGTCAGCAAGAGGGGATAAACTATACAGAAACCTTTGCTCCAGTCGCCAGGTTAGAATCTATCAGACTTTTAATTTCGTTTGCTGTTAATAAAGGCATCACTCTATATCAGATGGATGTCAAGAGTGCATTCTTAAATGGTTATATAGAAGAAGAGGTTTATGTGCACCAACCCCTGGTTTTGAAAGTACAAAAAATCCAGAATATGTTTTCAAACTAAAGAAGTCACTATATGGTCTGAAACAAGCTCCCAGAGCTTGGTATGAAAGACTAAGTAACTTTCTGTTAGAAAAAGAATTCACCAGAGGGAGGTGGACACTACCTTATTCTGTAAGTCATTTAAGAATGACATCTTAGTTTGCCAAATTTATGTTGATGATATTATTTTTGGATCTACCAATCCTTCTCTTGGAAGAAAATTTACTAAGTGTATGCAGGCAGAATTTGAGATGAGCCTCATGGGAGAACTGAAATTCTTTCTGGGAATTCAGATCAATCAAAATCCAGAGGGAACTTACATTCATCAGAGCAAATATGTCAGAGAACTTCTGAAGAAATTTGACCTCTCAGAATGTAAGTCATCAAAGATTCCAATGCATCCCACGTGCATTCTGGAAAGAGAAGAGCTAAGCAAAAAGGTAGAACAGAAAGTCTACAGAGGTATGATTGGTTCTCTCCTTTATCTGACAGCTTCAAGGCCTGATATCTTATTCAGCGTATGTATTTGTGCAAGATTCCAATCAGATCCTAGAGAATCTCACTTAACAGCTGTTAAGCGAATTTTCAAGTATCTGAAAGGTACTACTAATCTAGGTTTATTTTATAGAAAATCTAGTGATTACAGCTTAGTAGGCTACTGCGATGCTGACTTTGCTGGAGACAGAGTAGAGCGTAAAAGTACTTCTGGAAGCTGCCAGTTTCTGGGAGAAAATCTGATCTCTTGGTCCAGCAAAAGGCAATCCACAATTGCGCTATCAACAGCAGAAGCTGAGTACATAGCAGCAGCTGGATGCAGCACACAAATGCTCTGGATGAAAAGTCAGCTTGAAGACTTCCAGATTTTTGAGAGTAACATCCCTATACTCTGTGACAATACTTCTGCCATTTGCTTAAGTAAAAATCCTATTTTGCATTCTAGGGCTAAGCATATAGAAATAAAACATCACTTCATTAGGGACTATATTCAGAAAGGAATTTTGAACTTAAAATTTATTGATACAGACCATCAATGGGCTGATATCTTCACTAAACCTCTTTCTGAAGATAGGTTCAATTTCATTCTGAAACATCTCAGCATGAAGCTCTGCCCAGAGTGAAAATGTTTTAATTTTATATACTAACCTTCAGAATGTGTTTTCTTTTTACTGTGAACTTCTGATCAATCTCCTTTCAGAAAGATAGACATGCAGATTGTATCAGATTCTATTCTTAAAGATCTGAGCGTTTCAGCTCAAGGATAGACGTGCTACTCACTAAATCAAACAAGTGTCATCCAATCATCAGCAAATCTCTGAAGCAGAACACGCGTGCACGCTTCTGAGAAGGCAAAACGCTGATTGGATGCATTGAGACACATGTCTGGTAACCGTTTCAAATATCTTTCTCAAATCCCCCAAAATCAGCAAGCATTAAATTCATGTAATCATGAGTTAAACTGTAATCATGAATTAATTCTCTTTCTTAAAACCGTTTACGTTTTCAAAACACATTTTGAAATCTATTTAAGCACATTAACATCATTCATTAAACTTTTACCGTTTCTTACAATCATCCAAATATTTTCTCTGCATTCTTACTTGTGTGTTCATCCTTTTCAAAAGAAACCCTTTTTCAAGCTTTTCTAAAAGAAACCCTAAGTGTGAACATGGCAACCTCTAGCAATGTTTCTGCAGGTTCTCAGAAGGAGGCTTCATCTGGACAATACCAAATTCCCTTCAGAACGCTCCTTACACCAGTGAAGAACCTGGAAGTTCTGTCTGAACTGATTGTTGATTTCACCAGTCTGAAAGAAAATGGATTCGATTTGACAGAAGAAGTTAGGGCACAAGGATGGGAGAGATACTTTGATAGGTTGGTGGGTCCAACGTTCCCAGTATTGGTCAAAGAATTCTGGATTCATGCGTCTTCATCAACATATCAAGTTACTTCCTATATAATGGGAAAGAAGATTGTGATCACTGAGGATCACATTGCAATATTGATTGGATACACTGGTGGTGGTATCCGCTGTATCGATATGGCAGAAAGATGCTCAGATGCTGCTGTCATTGCAAGAGAGATTTTCACCCATGGGGTTCCCAGCAGCAAAATCAGAGACTTGAAGGATCAGCACAGAATATGGGCGAAGATTATTCTGGGGTGCTTCAATCACAGGAAGCCCATAAGCTCTCCTGATTATATAAACATAGATCAGCAGTTTCTGATCTATTTTATTAATCAGAAGGTAAAGATTAACTTGGCTCATCTTCTGTTTAATCACCTCAGGACCAGCGTCAAGGAGACAAGAGAAGAAGAAAGGACAAAAAGGGATTGGATACCCTTTGGCAGGTTAATATCAAATATTCTAACTGAGAATAGGCTGATTGAACACCTTACAGAAGCACAGGAAGTAAGCTCTATTGAACCTACTGTTGGCAAGCCTCTGAATGCCAAGAATCTGAAGAAAATGAAACTGATAGAGAATATCAGAAAGGAGCCCAACGTCACTCCTCTTGCTGAAATCACCAGCAGAAGAGTCCCTCTGGACGACTTTCCAATATTCTCTGAGATTGACTCTAAACCAGTCATTGTTCTCAGATACTTGGACGCTTGCAAGGCTGATGGCACAGATCCCACTCTGAACATAAAAGATCTGCACCAGCAAAATCCAGAAGTTACTGTAAAGAAGACGAAGAAAAGAAAGGCTACTTCAGAAGGAACATCCCAGCAGACCCCTAAGAAGAGAGGTAATCTATCTGCTATTAATGTTTTAAATTCTTCTGCTATTCCAACATCAATCCCAACCCCAGCTTCATATGAACTCCCAATCCCCATACCAACCATTGATGACACCGAACCAGAGGCTGACCCTTCTGAGTCACTAACTCTCAGGAGATCCCGCACCAAATCCCAAAATCCAAAACCCACAACATCAACAGAATCAGAACTTGACAAAGTTCTGTCTGAAATTGATCAACGTTCTTCCGCTCCCCTCTCAAAATCTAAACACTCAACCACAAACTGCCCACTCGCCTCAACCAGAACATACACTATCACCAATACCAGAAGAACCAGAAATTCCACCTCCCTCTCCATAACCAGAACTTCATCCACCCTCACCTCAACCATCATCTCCACAACCTGAGTCTCAACACTTTGAGTCTCACCACTCTGAGGCTCAAACCCCTGAACCTCATTCACCTCAAACCCCTGAACCTCTCTCACCTCAATCCTCTGAACCACAACCCTTGGCAATTCAACTGCCTTGTGGTACAACTGTAAACATTCCCCAACTGTCATCCTCACCAGAAACTACCCCTCCAAATACTCCAAACAGTCCAATTATCATCTCTGACTCTCCCACTCCATCTCCCAAACAAAATACAGAAGACCACAGCAGGACCTTCATTGATTTAACAATCCTTGACCGTCTTGCTGACCTTAAAAATAAAATAGCCATCCCCAAACCCAAACAACTAGATGTTGGTGCTGGCATTTTGAATTTTGAAACAGGCTTGCAGAATTGGATTGCTTCTCTAAAGCAGGTTTGTCCTGGAATGATTGATCCTGCTGCCTCAGACCAACTCTGGACACATTTCAGAATGTGGGTACGCGCTGAAGCCCTCAAGCTGTAAGACATAAATTATGAACAGGCATAACAGAACTTCAGCAAGCTGCTGAAGGAAGTTGAAAGCCAGCTGCCGAAGGAGGAAGTGCTACTTCTGGATAGTGAGCCATGGTCTGAAAAGCGTCCAGCTTCAAAAGTTCAGCAAGCAGAAGATCAGACAATTCAAGCTGAAGATGTTAGTCAAGCTGAAGATGTTGCAGAAAGCTCTCAGAAGCATCCTGTTTCTGACGTTTCTCAAGCTGCCTTGGACAGGCAGACTCTTGAAGAGCTGAAGCATAATGATATCCGTCTGCAGTAAAGAATGGATGAGAATGATCAGAAGATGAAGGAAAGGATGGATGTGCAAGATGGCAAGATTGATACAGTTGTCAGCATAGTGCATCAACAGAAGGAAACTGCTGATCAGATCAAGAACATGCTAGAAGCTCTGTTCACACGCTTTCCACCCCAACCTTAGTTTTTCTTTCTTGATATTTTTCACTGTTTTCTTTGCATATCATCTGTACTGTTTTTCTGGCTCTGAATTAAATATAACAATGGTTTTTCTGCTCTGATCGTTTTATCTTATATTACTTGCACTTTTTGATTGCTGACAAAAAGGGGGAGAAAAAGAATGATATTTTTCAATAACGGATTACTGAGACAAAAAGTCTCAAACATTCTAACACTCTGATATACTTGAATGTTTTTGTTTTGCATAAGCTTACAGGTACAAGAAGTTAATCATCTCTGATACACTGAAGCTCTGATGTTCTGATGTTCAAAGAAAGTCAATAAAGATCTGATCCTGAAGGACTCATGGAATTGAAAAGGGAAGTAATAAACTCAGGGGGAGTATCTCCGATCTAAACTCTGATATCTCTTTATCCCTTATCCTCTTATCTATGATAACTTCCTATTTTAATTCTGATACAATTTATTATTTGGTTATCTCTGATACTTTTCACGTTATTTTTCAATTGAAAAAATCTAGTTTTTGTCATCATCAAAAAGGGGGAGATTGTTAGAACAAAGTTTGAATCTACTACCCTAAGTTTAAGTTTTGATGATAACAAAATGCAAAGATATATTAATTGTATGATTCATGTAAGACATATATGCTGCCTAAAAAATTACATTCTGTTTTATAGAAACTCTGATGGGTATCAGCAAGAGAATATCATCATCAGCATCAGAAGATGAAATATCAACATCAGCATCAGAGGATGTTATATCAGATGCCAGAATCAGAAGATCAACATGTGCTTACGCTGAAGCTTGATGAACAGATCTGTGCGTAACAATCTGAACTCTGATCAAGAAAACAACAACTCATCAGCACCTAGCAGCGTCAGAATAAGCCAAAGCCAGAACACGCTTAAGTGGCAACGGTACTGTGCATTCAAGATACTTTATTATCAACGACATCATTCCAGACAAGATCTTCTCAATTTGGAAAGAATGTTATTGGCATTGAAACGGAATTAACTGACTCCAACGTACCTTTTTCCAATGCTATATAAACAAGTCAGTGAAGATTGAATTGGCTAATGCTCTACAACTCTCTACACGCCTAAAGCTATTCATCATCTTCCTCACTCTCAGTTTGCTAAAGCTCTCCAATTCTTTACTCAATTATTTTAGCACTCTAGTTCTCATAAGCTTAACGTGTGTAGTATCACAGTTGTGATAAACAATTTTTGTAGAAAACATTCAACACACTTAGATTTCATTTATCTGTAAGAAAGTATTCCCTTGAGAAACCGGTTTGTGGTTTGACTCAAGAAGGCTTTAGCAGTTGTTAAAGCAGTTGTAATATTCAGTTGAATATAGTGGATTAAGACCTCGTTGGAGAGAGGCGAAATCACCTTGACGGGTGGACTGGAGTAGTTTGTGATCAAACGAACCAAGATAAAAATACTGTGTTGACTGCAATTGATTTCAAGTTTTTACAATTCAACCCCCCTTCTTGTGTTTTTCACTTCTTCATAGACAAGGGGTCCAATTTGAACAACAAAATGATGAAAGAATTATGCGATGACTTCAAAATTGAGCATGATAATTCCTCACCCTATCGACCTAAAATGAACGGGGCCGTTGAAGTTTCCAATAAGAACATCAAGAAAGTCATTCAGAAAATGGTAAAAACATACAAGGATTGGCATGAGATGCTCCATTTTGCTCTACATGGCTATCGTACTTATGTACGTACATCAACAGGTGCAACTCCTTTCTCTCTAGTATATAGCATGGAGGCGGTACTCCCGGTTGAAGTAGAGATTCCATCACTCTGAGTTCTAATGGAAACAAAGCTTGAAGAAGCAGAATGGGTTCAGGCGCGACTTGATCAGCTTAACCTCATTGACGAAAAACGCTTGACAGCTTTGTGCCATAGTCAGTTGTACCAAAAGCGGATGAAGAAGGCATTCGACAAAAAGGTTTGTCCTCAGGTGTTCAAAAAGGGGATTTAGTGATCAAGAAGATTCTACTGCCTCACATTGATTCACGTGGAAATGGACACCAAACTATGAAGGTCCATATGTGGTAAAAACAACATTCTCGGGTGGTGGTCTTATCCTCACAACAATGGATGGGGAAGAGTTGTCACATCCGACAAATTTAGACGCGGTCAAAAAATACTATCTATAAAAGTTCTATAAGTTCGAACCCTAAACGAGCGAATTAGGCAAAAAAAAAGCATCCCGGTGGATTGAAAAACCCGAAAGGGCGATTCAAGCAAAAGTTAGGGATCTTACTCGTAAATAAAGAACAAAAATATTGCGATCTAAGAACCACGACCATGACCACAAAGGAGAGAGAATGACCTAAATCATCCGACTCATAAGCAAAGGAGATTGGAGTTATCAAAAAGACATTGGGGAAACAATAGTAACAATTATCATTTTTATTTCCATTTTCAGTTTTATTAAAACTTTCTGTAATTACCTCTTTTTAGGAATTGCATCTTGTACTCTTGCCTGTTCAGAGGCATATTTATCAATAAAACATTTACTTTTTCAATCTTTTCAATTGTATTTTTTCTTTTTCGGACTTATTTCTAAAATACTACGATCATTTCTTATGAATACTGCGTTGAAAGCATTTTGGGGGTTTGACAAATAAAATCATTTGGTAAAACATCAAAGAGTATTTTGGTTAGAAAAACTTCTAAAGAAAATCCACGCCTATGTCTGTAACTACGTCCACGCCTGAGCCCGCGATACGAGTATCATAATATTGCTGACACTTATCCATCTTATTCAAATCAACTCAAAATACCACGACAATGCAACATGCAACGTTGGAGAGTAGGTGACACAAAACCAATGGTTTAAAAGGAGAAAATATTAAAACATTTACAAAAAAAAAACATTTAGGGCATATACAAATACTTGGTGCATATACATTTGGGGCATATACAGACAAATATTCGGTGCATATACATTTTAGGTTCCATATCAGCTTAGGGCATTATACATGGCATTGTCCGAACACATATTTGGTTAAAACTATGAACTTTATTGGGGATCATCATTGGATTATTTGATCCACAAAACAAATAAACACCTTGGTTGAGAACAGACACAATCGGTGAACTCCGATCTTATCTTTAATCTAGTTATCTAAGATTCGATTACCAAAACTTTTCAATTATCTACCCCTAGGTTGCGGTAGGTATGAATTTTTTTTCAAGATTACGTTATTTATCCTCTAGGTCGTGATAAGTATGTAAGATTACTCCTGTGTCGTTTATCCTCTAGGTCGTAATAAACGCAGAAAATTTTCAATCATCTACCCCTTGGTTGTGGTAGGTGTGCGAATTATCGGGTTTACATTATTCATTCTCTAGGTCATAATGAATACATAAGTCTATCTTCGTGTTGTTTATCCTCTAGGTCATGATAAACTCATAAACTTTTTCAATTATCTATCCTCTAGGTTGTGATAGGTATGCAAATTTTCAAGGTTATATTATTCATCCTCTAGGTCATGATGAATACATAAGCCTATTCATGTGTCATTTATCCTCTAGGTCGTGATAAATGCACATGCTCATTCTCGTATTGTTTAAACTCTAGGTTATAGAAAACATAATGAAATTTGTGATATAATCCATTGTTCCAGTCTCCATGCATCAATGTGTTATAAAACTCTGCTTTACTCACCCCCTAGGCTGTGATGAATAAACAAAATCTACGTCTCAAGCTTGCTATGATAATTTCAAAGCATTAGTATGTCAATTTGCAAAAGTTTTATTATTTACCTCCTAGGTTATGGTAAATACATGAAAAATCTATGATCGTTTTTAGGTACTGACGAGTTACCCGCGTCGTTGTATCTAAATTAATTAAAACTTTGTTCAAACTCTAGTAAGATGATATGTCATCATCTGCGCCTACTTTCTTGATGCTCATAGGAATGTTGTACAGTGTATCCTTATAATCTTGTGGTCAAATCTTGGGGTTTTCCATTATTTAATAACCCTCTGATTCGAATGTGCGAGACCTGTGTATTCTCTCACCATTCAATCAAAAGGTAATTAAATAGGGGCATCTGTCATACCCCAAATTTGTCCTATTAATTTCTAATCAATTTATTCCTTATTGTTATTTTCTAGTGTTATCATAATCTTTATAATATAAATTTTAGATTATTGTTGACCATTTTAAAATTGTTTATAATGGAGGTATAATTACAAAAAGGGGAGTATCTTTAGTGAATAGAAGAACCCATCAAGATCCCATGGCTCTTTAAGCTTTTAGTTCCATATTAAGATTGAGGGGTCTATTGCTCCAAGAGGGCCATCAAAATTTGATGGCCCAATAGGTTTTTTTAGTTAGTTTACAATATTAATAGGAGGGTGTTGTACCCCAAAATTTGCCCTCCCATATTTCTCAAGACATTACAAGAAGAATCTCCAAATGGTTCAAGATTGCTCAAGAGTTGGACAGTCAAATCATCTCCTAAGGCAGTCAATCTCAAATTAGGGTTTTGTGTTGCATCAATGTCCTTGCATCCAAATGACCTAAAGTTCTCCCCAATGTCCTAATATGTTCTCAAGTTCATCCATGTCAAATTTCAAGCCTTGCAGAGGAAGTTTGGTCAGTCAATTGCTCAAGAAGTCCAAAAATCGACTGTGCTAGGGCAAAAGTCAACTGTTGCCTACAAATAGTCAAACCTCAAGATTTTTTGTCAACATTCTCATTTTGGAGGATATTTAATCATTTGATCAAGGGTTGATCATGATTCATCAAGGACTGCTCAAGATTCATCAAGATTCAAAAGTTTCTAAATTAGGGTTTTGTAGGAAAAGTCAACTCAACTTTGACCAAGCATAACTTTCTCATACTTTATGAGAAATGACCCATACAAATCTCATTTTGAATAGGATTAAATTTCATAAAATCCATATTCACACCCCAAGATCAAGAAATGTACTCACAAAAAGTTACAAATTTGGACATTATAGGTCATTTTTGAAAGTCAACAAAAACACCTTTTTTTCCAAAGATTATAACTTGAGCATGGAATATCAAAATGAGATGAGACCAAAAGGGTTGGTTATAGGACATATCAAGGTTTCTAAAAAGTCCAAGAACACTTCCAAAAGTTCAAAATTAAAGAAGTTATTCATTGTTGAAGTTGAGCATTTTTCCAAAATTGCCAAAAGTCTACTATCCCCAAAACTTCAAATTTTGTCAAAAGGGCCCACTTTTTTCCACTTGATTTGATCTTGTCACACTACACACGTGTCCTATATTCAGTCTTATGTCCATTCATTGATTTTTATATTTTATTTGATTTTTATTAAATTAATTCATTTTAAATCAATTTAAATCTAAATATTGATAACTTGGTATCTTTTTGGTTGATATAGGTCTTAAATATCATCATGTACTCAATCAAATCCGAATCAAGCCATATCATGCACAAAATATTGGATTTGGAATCAAATTGGAAGCTTTTTAATGGAGGATCATATCATATCTCCAAGCATTGATACACCAAGATTCAGTCCATAAAACTTGACCTAATGCATTGCCTTATACATATACAAGCTAAAGAGGCACGAAAAGATCCAAGAGGCTGCACAATCAGAAAAACCAAAACTTGAAAAAGCTTGAAAAAGCTTGGAACTGAAATCTTGGTTAGAGGCGAATTCAAAGGAAAAACTCAACGCTATCTTCTTGCTAGACATCCACTGAGTCTATAGGAATCAAAAGCAAGGTCCCAGACCCTCTCCAACGCGCTGTAAGTCTCTTGAAACACGACCCTGTATTTGAAATCGCAATCTCTTATTCTGGAATTTTCTTGACAAAACATTGACATATTCATGATTCTTGAATGATTTCGAAACTTTCTGCAAAATTTGATTGTGTTTTTATAGCTTGTAACCCCCTAGCCAATTCTAGGGTTCTTGGTATTCATTTTTGGGCATTTTTTCTACAGGTGAAATCAGGGAAAACAATGGACATAGATGAAATCAGGAGGAAGAAACGATCATGACTATGGTCTTGGTTTGCATTTTTATGGCTTGTAGCTCGTTTTAGCATGAACCCATGGATTTAGCTGCGGATAAAAATCCGCAGGTAAATATCCAGGGGCCAACGAAGAAGACGACTACGTGCCCACTCCCCATTCGTCCATTCATATTTCGCGCTTATTTTTTTATAATTTCTGGCATTTGTTTTGTTTTCTAATATATTAATTGTTACCTAATCCAATAACAAAAGAAACACGTTGGCTGAGTGGTAGTGGAATGCTTGCATTGGCCTGCAGGACCTGGGTTCGAATCCCATGTCCCCAACATATTTGTTATATTTTTCTTTCAGATATTCCAGCGTATCTCATGCCTTGCAGTGCATCATACTCCCTCAGATCTCAAGGCGCCAGATGGCCTCCAGGCCAGATCTGATGGCCCAAAGGTGATGACCATCATAAGACCTAGTCAACGCACGTGCATGGAATTCCAGAAGGTCAAACGAGGCTTGCACAAATGGGCCTCTGAATTTCCAATTTCACCTCCAATCCAGGCCCAAGACCCCCCCTTTGGGTTATTTCTATTCTTTTTTTTTATATTTCTTTTATTTATTTATTTTGCTAATTATTTTTATTATTTAAATCATTAACCAATTAAACTTTTTCATCATAAAATCAAAAACACAAAAATATATTTTATTTATTAAAATTAAATTCATCATTTCATTTTTTTTGTAAATAAATAAATTCAATTAATTTAGTTTAATTAGGTTTAACTTTTAATATGTTTTGCAATATTTAAAATCAATGTAGATAATTAGGTTTTATTAACTTTAAACAACTTATTTTTATTTCTTTAAATATCCAAAAATCCAAAAAATATTTTCATTAATTAGTTAATTTATTTATTTAATGTTTAACCTAATTTAATTTCTTCTTAATTCAAAAAATAACAAAAAATCATTTTCTTTCAAAAAAGGGTCAAAACCCTAAAAATTGCATTCGATTTAATTTTTCGCGCGCGATCCATTTTACCATTGATGTAATTGTTTCCAGGAATGTAATAGCTTTTAATTAGGATTTTATCGCTTTCTTTTATTTTCCGCAATTTAATTTCAAGGGTTGTTTTTGGCGATGTAAATACCCGACGCCTTGTAATAGTTAGATTTAATTTCCGCAATTTAATTTCCGCAACTCATAAACTGTTAGATGTTTGATAATAGGGAATGCATGACAAGATCGAATGTATGAACTTAAAATCAACATAGCTCACCCATGACATGTACAAAGATAAAATTAATCGAAATAACACACTCGCACATGCGCACTCTTCGGGTACACCTCACTTGGTTGCCTTCGAACGTGGTCATTGAGTATAGGAAGTTTTAGAGGTCGCCCTCTTGTCCAAAGATCATAGTTGCCTCGAAACGGTTGCCTCGGAAAAATGATCTAAGACATTAGGGTTACCGCTAAGGCGTCCTAACATTGCTTTAGTGACCACACGTCCCTTAATCAAATTGACCCTTAAAACTCCAACGACGGTGCTACCTACTCATCAATAGTGGGATAGAATTGTCTAAAGGACATTAGTATAGATTGATTCCTTTTTCGAGTAGGTAGATGGTTCTTTAGTACTTGCTCTTTCAAAACAAAACAAAACTTTCCGCATTTACACCTTTTCAAACAAGAACTCTTTTCAAACCCACAAACATAAAGAAAAGCAAATTTTGAAAACACTTTGAGCAAGTACCTAAGAGCTCGTGGATAACCACGGATAGAAAGGGTGCTAACACCTTCCCTTTCTATAATCTACCCCCTGGACCCAAGAAACATCTTGAAAAAGGAATTTTTCTGTGCTTTTTTCCTTTCCTTGTTGGATAAAATAAAAGACGGTGGTGACTCTTGCTTACCGCGACATTTTGCGAAAACAAACGCAAACCAGCATTCCAAAAATAGTCAGTTCTCCTCCCACCGTATCACAGAGGGGTGTGTTGCCTCAATGGACCATCAAAATCTAATGGCCCATTAAGACATTTGTGTGGCCCGGATAAGTAATATGAAAAGGGGTATATCTTGTTCTTGCAATCAGGAAAAAGGGTGTACTTGTCATTTATATCTCAGCCCATTAAGTTGTTTCTCACAATAAAAAAGGGAGGTGTATTTGTCGTTTATACTTTCAGACCCATTAAGGTTTATTCAATGCATGGTTAAAATAGAAAGAGGCGTGTATTTTTCTGGATCAAATTGGTTGGCCCATTGTGTTTTCTTGGGCCCATGTTTAATAAGGGAGGGACATGGTTGTACAGAAGAGGGGTGCGTTTGGGAAAAGGAATGGGCTCAATAACTGAATAGTTACTAGCCCATTTCAGTCATTTGATTAGGACCCTGTATTATTATTTTACAAATTATTTTAACCAGTATTATATCTATTATTATTATTATTATTATTATTTTCAAAAAACATATTAATTATAATTGTTTTTTGTTTTAATCAATTATTTTGGAAAAACGTTGAGTAAGGTCAAAATTAAAACAAAAAGGGTTTTGAAACCCTAATTAGCCACAACGGCGCCCTGTTATTTCTCTTCACTGCTAAAAATGAACCAAGACTAAAAAAACATGTACTGTGTAGATTCAAGAAATTTGTAAAGAGAAAATCGAATCCAGAAATAATATTGAAACAAATCTACTAAGTATAAATCCAAATCAATTACATAACAAATTGTCCAAATTTATTTTAATACAGAATCATCCAATTCACAAACCCTAACCTAAACAGAATCTCCTAATTTCTAAATCTAATTACAAACAGAATCATTAGAAACTTAAAACTCCAACATTGCTTTAGTGACCACACGTCCCTTAATCGAATTGACCCTTAAAACTCCAACGACGGTGCTACCTACTCATCAATAGTGGGATAGAATTGTCTAAAGGACATTAGTACAGATTGATTCCTTTTTCGAGTAGGTAGATGGTTCTTTAGTACTTGCTCTTTCAAAACAAAACAAAACTTTTTGCATTTACACCTTTTCAAATAAGAACTCTTTTCAAACCCACAAACACAAAGAAAAGCAAATTTTGAAAACACTTTGAGCAAGTACCTAAGAGCCCGTGGATAACCACAGATAGAAAGGGTGCTAACACCTTCCCTTTCTATAATCTACCCCCCGGACCCGAGAAACATCTTGAAAAAGGAATTTTTCTGTGCTTTTTTCCTTTACTTGTTGGATAAAATAAAAGACGGTGGCGACTCTTGCTTACCGCGACATTTTGCGAAAACAAACGCAAAAGCAAACCAGCATTCCAAAAATAGTCAGTTCTCCTCCCACCGTATCACAGAACTGGCGACTCTGCTGGGGAATCTTATAAGTGAGGTGTACCTTAGGATTAGATCATTGTGTTTTCAATTGTATGATTTGTATGATTTATCTTTGTGGGTTGTATCGGAGTTACTATAGATCCTAACCCGGATCTGGGGATACCCTTTAGGTAAGTAGCAATAAACTGTGAGGGAACTATACGGCGTAGACCGATATGGTTGAAGCAGTAGCTACGTTGGTGTGGCACTTTAGATTGTACCGATATCCCTTGTGTTGGAACGAGGAGAATATGGGTCATCTAAGGGGTCATTAAGCACCAACTGACCTTAGAACCTTTAAATTGACCAACTTGGCCATAAAACAGTAGCAGTATGCTACACTCATTGAGAATAAACTCTCGCGATGATTCCGGCCGCAAGAAAAGGTTGCTAAACTGGAATTATGACTGATCGAGGGTAGTCAGTGATATTGAGATCCTCTAGAACCCGGTTACTATTTTTAGGACAGGTTTAAACCAACTGAACTGAAAGAGTGTAGTACCTAAGCTCCTTGCCAACCTGAAATCTAAGGGCTCTCTGTGTGACTTGTGTGCCTTTACCATGTTTGCTATTTGTGGATACTTGTGACGTGCTTTCTATCATGACATCATGACATCATAACATTGCATACATCTTGCATTGGACTAACCTATTTCAAAGTCAGGAGGGATTCATCTTTGTTCTGTTTTGTAGGCCATCATGATACCTATGCGTAGGAATACCATCGGATCAACTTTGTCCAGGTTCCCACCTTGCTTAAGGAACTGATTGCAAAGATGCCTGATACTACTTCCTTCCTCAGGAGACATGGGTATCTTCTCAGTTTGGTCAACTCCAAATTGGACGAGCAGATGATGAGTGTTCTGGTCCAATTCTATGATCCATTGTACCATTGTTTTACTTTCCAGGACTACCAGCTGGTTCCCACCTTAGAAGAATTCTCTGATCTGCTCGGTATCTCCATTCTGGATCAGACCCCGTTTACTGGTTGGGAGAAGATTCTTAGGCCCGAAGAGATTGCTGCAGTCCTTCATTTGACAAAGGAGGAGGTAATGGCTAATTGGGAGACTATAAGTGGAGCTAAGGGCTTTCTGACTAAGTTCTTGGTTGGTAAAGCTAACTATTTCTGGGATAGTCTGGACTTTAAGGCATTCGAAGATATTCTGGCTCTTCTGATATATGGCTTGGTATTGTTTCTGAACTCTGGCTCATTTGTTGATGTGAATGCGGTGAAAATATTCATCTCTCGTAATCCTGTACCCACCGTCCTAGGTGATATTCTTCATCATCTTTATGCTCGTACTGCCTGAAAGCGGGGAACCTTAATGTGCTGTGCTCCTTTATTGGCGAGGTGGTTGATTTCGCACCTCCCCAAATTAGTGCTGAAGAACAAAGAAGGCATGGGTTGGGCTTATAGGGTTATGTCTCTCTCGCATAATGACATTATCTGGACTCTCAAGGATATGGATGAAGAGGCTATCATTGATCGCTGTGGAGAGTATCCCAATGTTCCGCTGTTAGGAACCCATGGAGGAATTTCTTACAACCCATGCTTAGCTCTATGTCAGTTTGGGCGTGCCAGAAGAGAAGGACCTCATGAGATGCTAATGCCTAGTATCATCTTTGATTTTCAAGGGGATAGTGATGAGCAACGTCGCAGATTCATAAGGGTTTGGGATAGAGTTCACAGATCTGATCCACATGAGATGGGCCCAAAGACTTCACTTCCAATAGAGCCATATCTCAGATGGGTCTGCATCCGTGCCCAGAAGCTGGGTATTCCATATGAAGCTGTCCGGCCTATCATTGTTGAAATTTCTAATGAAGAAGGGGTTATTCCAACCATCATCCATCCTCATATGCCCACTGACATTGGGGAACTGAAGAGGTCTTGGATGCAACTAAGGGAAGAACGGGATTCTTACCGAGAGAAGTTCAACGAGCAAGAGCAGAAGATCCAGAGGTTGACTAGGAAGTTGGAGAACGAGCAGATTCTCAACGACTACGTCTGCACCGACAAGAAGAGACCATGGGAGCATTGATTGGCCTTTGAACATTTCCTTTCCAGTTTTTGTTTACTTTTCAGTATTTCCATTCTTGTAATGCCTTAAGGGCAATTTGTTGAACAATTTGAATTACGAAGTTTATCTAATAAAAGTGTGTTTCCTTTCTTGTTTACAAATTTGAATCTCCCGATTGTCTTTGAAATCATAATCATACGCATTTTATCCCATGCACTTCATAACAGGTACCCATTACAGGGCTCTTATCTTCTTCGTTGTTTATTTCAGCACTCGTCATGTCTGCTGAACCTTCAACGGAGCAAGCCATCAAGGCCCTCCAGGCCCAGAATGCCCAATTTCAAGAGCTATTCATGAATCTAGCTAAGGGTCGGCAAGACCTGAAAACCCTGATTCTGAAAGAGAAGAAGAAGAAGAAGAGGACAATCCTGTTTAACACAGGGCACATGTTTGGAAACAGGCTACAGAATGAAGTGGATCTGACCACCTCATATGGAGGAAAATATAGTCAGGAAGAAAGGAGGGCTCCTAGCCCTGTGGTCTCCGACAATGAGACGAACTTCGATGAAGAACAATATCCTCCTGCTGAGGATAGATACAAGCAACTGGAAGACCGGTCGAGTGCTATGGAAGTTCAGAAAGTGCCTGGTCTGGACTTTTGTGATCTAGGACTATCATCTGGGGTAGTAATTCCCCACAAATTCAAGGCACCAGCCTTTGCTAAGTATGACGGAGTTTCTTGTCCGAAGTTGCACCTCCGGTCATATGTGAGGAAGATTCAGCCGTATACCGCTGATAAAAACCTATGGATCCATTTCTTTCAAGACAGTCTCTCAGGGACTCAGCTTGAGTGGTTTTATCAGTTAGATGGAGCCAATATTTGCAGTTGGGAAGATTTGGCCACTGCATTCTACAGGCAGTACCAGTACAACTCTGACCTCGCTCCTACGCGTACCCAACTCCAGGGTATGTCAATGGGAACAGGTGAAGGATTCAAAGATTATGCTCAGAAGTGGAGGGACCTCGCTGGAAGAGTACAACCACCCTTGGCTAATCGGGAGCTTGTTGATATGTTCCTAGGGACCCTGTCTGGTCCATTTTTCAACCACTTAATTGGAAGCTCTTCATCTGGGTTTACAGAGCTTATTTTGACTGGTGAGAGGATTGAGGCTGGTATTAAGGCTGGAAAGATACAGAAGGGTGCCTCATTAAGCACCAAGAAGAAGCCGTTTAAGAAAGAGTCAAGCGCTGTCTACAGTTCGAGAAGACAGAATAGACTTGAACACCGCCAAGCTGTTAATGCGGTTGTTATTTCAAAACATGCTGGTGCTCCTCAACACAACAGTCAATAAAAGGACGAGAGACCTCGAAGGCAATTTACCCGTCTCAACATGACCTTATCTCAGATTCTGCCACAGTTGCTGAAGCCTAATCTGGTGATTCTAAAGGAAGCCCCAAAGAATCCAAATACAACATCACCAAGGTACAACCCTAATGCCCGCTGTGCTTTTCACTCTGATAGCCCGGGGCATAATACGGATGACTGTTGGGTTTTGAAGAACAAGGTACAAGACTTGATTGATGCGAAAGAGATTGAGTTCAGAGCACCAGAGAAGTCTAAACAAGATACAGGGGTGAATGCTATCATGGGTGACGATGATGAAGAGTTTGATATCGACAGTTGGATCTACCCAACTGCCAACGGTGGATTAAGCAACTGGACAACGAAGGATTCTATGCCCGTTTCTCTTATCACCCAGTAATGAAACTTTTTGTTTTGAATTTGTAACATACAATTTTTTAAACTTTACGGTCCGGTGTCTTACCCGGGGCACTGTGGTTTCATTTGTGAGGGCTTTATGTGTGTCATTTTCATATATCATTAATAAAAGCATTGGACGTTCTTGCATTTCAAATTTTGCGCTCCTTGTTTTTCTTTATTATATATTGCAAAACAGCTATTTTACACACACTCACGTATCATGATCTACATCCACTCTGGATCCCACTGATAATGACTCGGCTACTGCCAGTTATGACTTTGAAAGTCTGATCAACTTAGCCGAAGATGAAGGTAAAGATGATTATGAAGTGTCTGGTGAAGTTTTTTAGACTACTGCTTCAAGAAAAGAGGGCCATACTACCTCCAAGCCATCAATTTTGATGCCTCCAATTACAGGAAGACTGTTGATCTTACAAGTGCTGGATAATACAAAGAGGTACGTGCTGGGGCAGCATGACGAGTCTGGCCTAAAAGAGCATGCTATTTACTTCTTTAGCAAAATGTTTACCGAATGTGAGACCCAATACTCACTGCTCGAGAGAACTTGCTACGCTTTGGCATGGGCTGCTCGCCGACTAAGACAATACATGTTGACTCATACTACTCTTCTGATACCAAAAGATCTAAACGTCTTGACAGCTCCTTGGCCTTTTGCAATGTGGGGCATCGATATGACCGGCGAGATCATACCTACGGCATCTAACGGGCATCTTTTCATCCTGGTAGTTATTGATTACTTTACGAAGTGGATTGAAGCAACTTCCTTTGCTACTGTAACCAAGAACGTCGTGGCACGGTTCATTCGGCATAATCTGATCTGTCGATACGGTGTACCAGAGAGGATCATTACGGACAATGGTACCAATCTCAACAACAAGATGATCACTGAGCTCTGCGAGCAATTCAAGATACAACATCACAACTCTTCTCCTTACCGGCCGAAGATGAATGGGGCTGTGGAAGCGGCTAATAAAAACATTAAGAAGATTGTGCAGAAGATGACAGTAACCTATAAAGATTGATACGAGATGTTACCATTTGCTCTTAATGGGCACCGTACCTCAGCACGGACGTCAACATGGGCAACACCCTATTCCTTGGTATATGGTATGGAGGCAGTCTTTCCCATTGAAGTTCAGATACCCTCTCTCTGGATCATGAAGGATGTAGGTTTGAGCAAAGATGACTGGATTCAGACCCGACTTGATCAGCTAAACTTAATCGACGAAAATAGACTTACTGCTATTTATCATGGTCAGACGTATCAGAAACGGATGATCAAGGCATTCAACAAGAAAGTTAGACGACAAGAGTATCAAGTTGGGGATCTGGTAATCAAGCGTATTATCCTACCTCAAGGTGATCCCAGGGGCAAATGGACCCCTACTTACGAAGGGCCATTTGTGGTTAAGAACATTTTCTCAAGAGGAGCTATGATTCTAACCACCATGGATGGTGACGACCTTCTTCACCCCGTCAATGCAGACATAGTGAAAAGATACTACGCATAACCAAAGACCCGCTAAGTTGTCTGGCCTAGGCAAAATTAAGGGCTTCCCGGCGAACCAAAAGGGTTCGGGCAAAAATAATGGATGAAAATGAAAAATCTGTACAGCCGGCAAGTCGAAAACCTAAAAAGGCGGCTTGGGCAAAAATGGGTATCC
The DNA here is from genome assembly GCA_948472305.1 of Vicia faba. NCBI lineage: Eukaryota > Viridiplantae > Streptophyta > Magnoliopsida > Fabales > Fabaceae > Vicia > Vicia faba. The sequence continues at coordinate 1,326,621,614 of OX451740.1, forward strand.
CGGTGGACTGAAAACCCGAAAGGGCGGTCCAGGAAAAAATTAGGGATCAAAGCGTAACACTATGTCTCATTGGATCATCTTGCATCCAGACTTCGGTATCGACTATCAAGCTCGGATGACACTAATCAATCTGGTTCATCTTCAACCAACAGCAAAGCGATGAGATGCTCGAGGATATAAAGGCAATAGCAGAGTTGGAACCCAGTGGGATTATTCACGTAGTTGTTTTGTTTTCTTTTCACAATTTGTGTAAATTCTATTATTCGGCGGCGTTCTCTTACTAGGACGTCAACCTCTTATACAAAAACGCCTATTTACAGGCCAAACTTCAAAATCAATACAATTCATTTTCAAAGAAATTTCAAACTGTTTTCCTTTATCTGTTTTATTTTGCAAAGAACGTCCAAGGTTCATTTTTGATATATGTATTTGACATTAATTGCTGCTCGTAAATATTTACATGTGAAACGAAAGACGAATTACGGGTAATATCAGAAACAAGGGCAATAAGAATTGTCTGAACTGTGTAGTTGCTCTGTCCACCAGGTACAAAGGTATACTCAGCTGAAGAATATGGTTAAGGTACCTTCACTCCCCGCAGAATAAGACAGTAATGGTAGCTCTCCCCCAGCTGAGACTGACAACTTTAAACAAATCAACAATACTCTCCCCAAGCAGAGTTGGTCTACCATCGACACTAAAAAGTTCTTAATATTCCCCAGCGGAGTATAAAGATATTCCCCAGCAAAATATAAGAGTATCCCCGACAGTCTTAATATTCCTCAACGGAGTATAAGAATGTTCCCCGGCAGAATACAAGATACCCCCAGTGGAGTCAATATTTCCCCAGCACGGTCTGAAAAAGCTTCCCCAACAGAGTTGAAGCATCATCCCCAGTAAACTCTGGAAGTTTATCCCCAGTAAACTCTGGAAGTTTATCCCCAGTGGAGTACAAAATAAATCTCCCCATCCGAGTTTCAAGGATCATTCCCAACAGATTCAAAGAATTATCCCCATAAAAGTCTAACAGGATTATCCCCAGCAAGTTGCAACTGAAAGATCATCCCCAGCGAAGTTCTTTCCTTTCACAAACAGGAATTTAATCCTCAACAGATTCGGTATCACCAGCAACGATAATCCATCCCTAGCGGAGTTTATCAGTGGAATCCTCAACAGAGCATCTCGTCCCCACAGAGTAATCTCCTCATCAGTTTATTCCCCAACAGAGTCATCTTCTCCTGCAGGTTTATTCTTGCAATCATCTTCGTTCGTCATCCCCAGCGGAAACGAGGAATTCAACTCTATTCTCCAATAGCTATCCGGGATTTATTTTCCCCAACTAAAACATTACATTTCCATACATCATGATACATGCATATACGCATCATACCATACAATCTCATTTATGTTGAGAACATCATTGCTTGATCCATATCATGCATTGCATATGACTGACCTTTACCTTTCAGGAAATATGCAGTTAAATTCTCAACTATTTCAAAAGACCTTCTCTAGTCCAGTTAAATCGATTCCTAAAGATTTTTCTGAGGCCAATCCAGTCAAAGGAGACAAGACCAGTTAAATTGATTCCTAAAGATTTTTCTGAGGCTGTTGTACCCCAAAATTTGCCCTCCCATTTCCTCAACATTTTCTCATCACAAGACCCTTGGAGCTCAAGATCAAGTTAGGGTTTGCTCTGCTCAAGACTCCTCCTTACACTGTTGACCCAAATTAGGGTTTGAGTTTGCACAAATATGTTTTGACCTAAAATGCCCAAGATGACTTTCATGCTTCATGTTAGACTCACAAGTTTATCCATACCAAGTTTCAAGCCTTGATTCCAATCTTTGCCCAGTCAATTGGACAGTTGACCTAAAAATCAACTGTATTGGGGAAAAAGTCAACTATGGTCAATTGACAGTCAAAACTCATGATTTTTGACCCTCATCAACATTATGAACTCACATGAACCATTTGATCAAGTTTGGATCACAATTCCACAAGAAATTTGATCAGATCACCAAAAGGGCAAAATGGTCATTTTTAGGGTTTTGACTACACAAAGGCAATTTTTGACTGTTTGACCTAGCCAATGGCAAACCAAGCTCACATATGGACTCAAGGACTCAATGGCATTGTCTTGACATGTTCAACAAGTTCAAAATATCCCAAATGCACAAGATTGACAGATGAATTTTCCAGTCAACTGAGCAAAATTTGACTGTATACTAAAAAGTCAAACTTTGACTTTTTGGTCAAAATCAAGTGCCAAGATTCATTTTTCACCAAGACATGTCAAATTATGAAACTTGTTCATCAAGAAATCAAAAATTACAAATTAGGGTTTAAAATGAAGAATTTTCATAACTTAGAAATTTTCTAAGTTATGAAAATTCCTAATTTTTTCCTAACTTTGTCCCATTTTTTCATCAAGATACATTTGGATTCAAACAAAACTCAAAACATGAAAGTTATAGTCCATTGCAAAATCTATAACTTTAATTCACAAAGTTTCCTCAAAAGAAGCGTGTAGCTCAAGTTATGATTTTTGGAACAAGGGTGCAAAACATTCTTAACTTAGAGATATTTTGACCTATTTTAGGCAGGATTTTTGCCCAACTTCATGGCCACTTTTCACATGCTTCCACTTGGAATTTCAACTTGCATTATAAAGATGGATTGAAGTACACATTCCAAGCTTTCCAAATTGTCCAAGAACTCATCAAACACCCTTGTGTTTAGGGAGAATCGAATTGGCAAAGTTGGGCAAAATCCACTTTTGTTCTTGACCGAATGCATGTTCATAACTTAGGAATTTTTGAAATCAGCTTGTACAAGCTAGATTACAGGCCTCTAATCCTCCTTACACTCAATAATTAAATGCCAATCCATTGTGTTCTAGCATTATTTTGCTCATTTGGTCATTACATGAAGAATTAAGCCATAAATGGAAAAAGCATTTTATCTATTCTTGTAAAGTTACACTTTATGTCAAGTTTACAATCTAAGAGGTACAAAGAAAATCTCTGAGGCACAAAGGTATGGACATATCCCACTGATCAAGACTAACATTTGCAGCATGCTTGAGGGGCTTGTGGTAGCCTACAACCTAACTTGGCATTTTTGACTTAAGAAGGAAGAAACTTGGCATTTTGAACAACAACTCACATTGCTGCAAGAACTAACTCAAGCAAACCTTGTAAACACTTTCCACTTGATCCAACTGACCTGAAACACGAGCCAACCACCTTCAATACCTCCTCATTCACAGAAACACCTTATTGCTGCAAAAACAGAGTCCCTTCTGCAACTTGACTTCCACAAACACTTCCACTCGTGCGTTTTGGCCAAAGCTAGTTCAAACATGTTCCATATCACCCACTGAAGCTATCCCAAGCATTGAACACAAACTGTAACATCCCTAACATCATTTGCCATTTTCAGTTTTCAACTTTGCAGGTGAACTTCCATAGCTCGATTCTGCTAGTTTCAAAGCAAGCTAGAGGTTGGAGAAGCATCCCTGAACTTCAAGCAAGCTGTACAAGTCCTCACATTGCATTGAAAGTGCCTCCATTGCTGCATACGACTCAAGCTGAACAGGTAAAACTTTGAACTTCTATCCCTCTATCCAGGCATAGTTAGGCTTAAGTTTGTGAAGAAAGCATGTTCTAATCATAGCCCTGAAGCCATCCATATAGTTACTTTTCATTTATATTGTGTGTGCTAAGAGTATTTTGAACCTGAACATTGAAAAAAACCTAGGTCAGAAATTGGGGGAGAAGAAATTCTCTCTCATTTCTGAGAGTTAGATCAAGTTTTTTATATGTATGAACTCGTGACATGATGCTCTATAATGTTTGTGTTGTGAGTTTTTGTTAAAAGTCAAGGAATCAGGAGATTGCAGAGATGGAGGAAGGGCGCGCGTTTTTGTTTGAATCTGTCTAGAGGTTAAAGACAGAGTTGACTTGGGCTGGGCCTGAGTCAACCTACTTTTTGCACCCCTTTTTTCAATTTACACCCCCCTGGCCCATTGCATGATATATTTGTTATTTTTGATTTTTTCTTTTGGATTTTGATTTTATATTTTTATTCAAACATGAAAAAACATTAAAAATATTTTTCTCACATTTTTTGCATTTTATTTGGTATTTATTTGTTTCATTTAGTTCTATATGTAAATAAATACGCATAATACCTTTTATTTAAAATACTAAAAATAATACAAAATACATTTTATTTTCTGATTTTATTTTATTTTATCTTTTGAAAACATTTTCTTAAAATATACTCTTTTTTTGTAAATAATAAATATTTTTATTTTTGTATATATTTAATATATTTGATATATAATATAAATACTTATATATTTAGAATATTTAGGATAAAAAATACAAAAATAATACATTTTTATTTTTATTAATATTTGACCTCAAAAATCACTTTTTTACAATATACTTCCTTTTTATTTATTTTTTGTATATAGTTAACAAATATTGTATATAATATATAATAAATTCCTTTTTTAGCAAATTAGGGTTTTTGCCCTAAAACCATGAAAAAATCCAAAAATGAATCCTTTTTATTTTTGTTTATTTGTCACATGAAAAATACTTTTACATACACATAAAAATCATTTTTTGCATCTTGCATATTTATTGTATTTTATTTAATTATTGTGCAATTAAATAACTTGTATATTCCATTTGGATTGTAATAACTTAGATTTAAATTCTTGCTAAATATCCCCATTTGAACATTTGTACCCCCCATCCCATAATTGTGTTGTAATAATTTAGGATTTTAAATTCCGCACTTTAAAGCTTTCTAAATATGCCATGATAGACTTAGGGTTGTATGCAAAAATCAAATAACAAATAGCTTGACCTAATTCAAAGACCAAAAGCATGAAAATGGACAACACCAATCACACTTGCACCCCTTAGGGTTACTCCACTTGTTGCCTTCAATAATGGGCCATGTTGCATGTTGGGTATCTTTGGCAAAAAACAAAACAATATCAAATGATCATAGTCCCTCGATGACGCTTTCGAAAGTTGCCTAAAAATGATCAAGTCCCTTAAAGGAAAAGTTGCCAAAGACACTTGGCACCATTGCAATCATGGTCTAAACGATGACCCGCGCCTGTCCCGTTAACACCCTAACACAAGATTGTCCACCAAATACAATGGTGGAACAAAATTGTTAAAAGGGTTAAAACATAGGAAAGATCTTTGAGAAATTTAGGGGTAGACAAACTCTTAGTTACTTGAATCAACTTGCAAAACACACTTGCCTACTTTTCAAAACCACACATCACAACACACTTTCTAAACAATTTCCAAAAACATTGAAAACTTTTCAAAAGATAAGTACACCTTTGTATACATTCAAACATGAATCATTACAAAGGTTGCCACCACAAATGGCCTCTTTTCAAAACATTTTCAAACCCACACACAAAGCACCATTTCAAACAATTGAAAACACAAGGCAAGTGATCTAAGCAAGTAACTAAGAGCCCATGGATAACCATGGATAGAAAGGGTGCTAATACCTTCCCTTTCTATAATCTACTCCCCGAACCCAAGAAAACATCTCAAAGGTTTTTGCTGTGCTTTTTAACCTTTCCTTAGGATAAAATAAAAAGTCGGTGGTGACTCTTGCTCAACCGAAACATTTGCGAAAACAAACGCAAAACCCAAGTCAGTTCTCCCACCGTATCACAGATCTGGCGACTCTGTTGGGGAAAATTTTAAAAGTGGAGTAACCTTAGGGCTTAGATCACCCTCTTGCATGACTAATTGTTTGCTTTGATTGCTTTATACCTTGGATCTTTTGTTTGGGTTTGAAATCCTACACCCGGATTTTGGGAAACATTCATAGATAGAAATACATTGTGGAAACTATGCGGGGTATACCGACACGGTTGAAGCTATAGTTATATTAGTGTGACATATTTGTGAGTACCGGTAACCCTTGAGTTCAATCAAGGAGAGTACGGGGCCGCTGAGTGATGTCACTAAGCACTAATGACCTAGAACCTTACTTGACCATCTTGGCCTTTCATTTGGGGTAGTGAGATGACCGGCTTTGGTGCAGTCCGAAGTTGGTAGATACTCGATACTACACTCATTGAGGGTTGTTTTCTTGGAATATTTTGGTCGCTAGTTAAGTGGCTAAACCAAAACAATGAACATGGAAAATAATCCAGTGATATTGAGCTCCTTAGAACCCGATTACTATTTATAGGACAGGTTTTTAAGCCAACTTCACTCAAGAGGGTACTTACCTATGAAACCCCATGCAAGCCTGAAACTAGGGTTTTGTGTGAATTGCTTGTACATATGTTTGTGCATACATCATGAGCATCATAAAGCATCATATGCATACACTAACCATTTCAAGGGTTTAGATCTTCATCTTTGTTCTTGTTTTGTAGGTCATGGAAATTCTTCGCATGAAAACTATCCAAGTCAACCTTGGGAGAATCCCTCCTCAACTCAAGGAGCTCACATCCAGAATTCCGGAAAGCTCTCCCTTCAGTGAAAGACATGGTAGACTGCTCAGCCTAGTCAACACCAACATTGAAGAGGACATGGTAAAGGTGTTGTTCCAGTTCTTTGACCCCTTCACCACTGTTTCACTTTCCCCGACTACCAATTGGTGCCCACTTTGGAGGAATTTTCTCAACTCCTGAGAATTCCTATTCTTAATCAACTACCCTACAACGGTACGGAAAAAGAACCAAAGCCTAAAGATGTTGCTCAAGCACTACACTTGCAACCATCTGACATCAAGGGGCATTGGGAAACTAGAAGCGGTGTCAAAGGCTTCTTAGCAAAATTCTTGTTTGAGAAGGCACAAGAGTGTTGGAATTCATTGGACCTACAAGCCTTTGAAGAAATTGTGGCACTCCTCATTTATGGGTTGGTCCTGTTCCCAAATCCTGACCAGCTTGTAGATGTCAACGCCGTCAAAATCTTCTTATCCAGAAATCCAATACCAACATTGCTTGGGGACATTCTTCACTCATTTTACACACGAACAATGAGAAAGAGGGGTGTTCTCATGTGCTGTACTCCTCTCCTTGCAAGGTGGTTTATTTCGCACCTTCCACAATCTGTCTTAAAGAATGACCAAGGCTTAAGGTGGTCACAACGATTGATGACCCTCACTCACTCTGATGTACACTGGTGTTCTCGGTTCAGAGAAAATGTCATCATCGTCGATCGTTGTGGAGAGTTCCCTAATGTCCCATTACTTGGCATTAGAGGAGGCATTACCTACAACCCTTGTTTAGCTTTGAGGCAATTTGGATATGCACGGAAGGATGGCCCTCACGACATGTTGATTCCTGACCTAGTTTTTGACTTCGATAACGATGCGCAAGGACTTCGCCAAAGATTCATCAGAGCCTGGAGGATGCCTAACAAGGTAGACAGCAAGACACTGGGGCACAAGAACTCCATCCCTCTTGAGCCTTATCTCAAGTGGGTACGAACCCGAGCCCAGAGTCTAATGATGCCTTATCCTCATGTTCTCCCTGTGATTAAAGAGCCCTTTAAGGAAGGAGAGGTTCCCTACACCATCCTATATCCTGACATGCCTACATCGTGGGAGGAGATGCAGAAGAGTTGGATCCAACTCAAGGAGGAACGGAATACTTTTGAAGCCAGCTTCTACGCCAGTGAGAAGAAGGTTTTGGAGCTTACCCGCCGACTCCATGAGGAAGAGACCCTCAACACCTACATCGCACAAAAGAAGATGCGCAATGTCTTTTTACCTTGAGAAGTTTTTTGTAATATTTGGCCCATGGGGCATTTATGTACTGACAAATTTCTTCTTATTAATATGACGTGTGTTCTTTTTGTTTGCAACAATTTTGAATTTTCTAAATCCTTGAATGCATTGCATAAACAAACATATCATTCATCATGCGTATAATCAGGTCTCCACACCAGGTTTCCTTATCTTTCTGCTGTGTATTTCAGTAAGATGGATCTCGAACAGACAGTCAAGGACTTGCAGTCTCAAAACTCACAGTTTCAACACCTCCTGATGACCTTGGCAAAGGGTCAGGAGGATCTAAAACCCCTGATTGGGAATAAAGAGCAAGTGAAAAAGAAGAAGAAAAGAGTCGGGGTGGCTACCCTAGGAAGAAGGTTTGAGGGTGAAGCCAGAAGAGTCCTTGAATTTCCCCCTACATCTGAAGAGGGAACCAGTAAAGGAAAAGGGGCTGCGGTACCGTCTGAATCCGAAGTTGAAGAAGAGGAGGCTGAAGAAGACGAAGACTACTCTGAGCAACAATACCTGCCCACCGATGATAAGTACAAGGGTTTGGAAGATAGGTTGGCAGCTATGGAGCTGCAGAGAGTTCCCGGCTTAGATTTCGAAGATTTGGGATTAGTTGCTGGAATTGTGATCCCCCCGAAGATGCATCTCAGATCATATGTAAGGAAGATCCAGCCTTATACTGCAGACAAGAACCTATGGATCCATTTCTTTCAGGATAGCCTTTCAGGGGCTCAACTCGAATGGTTCTATCAGCTGGATGGAGCCAGTATTCGAAACTGGGAGGACTTGGCTACCGCATTTTATAAACAGTATCAGTATAATTCTGACCTCGCTCCCACGCGTACCCAACTCCAGGGTATGTCATTGGGGACGAGCGAAGCATTCAAGGAGTATGCGCAAAAGTGGAGGGACCTGGCTGGCAGGGTGCAGCCACCGCTGACTGACCGTGAGCTTGTCGATGTGTTCCTAGGAACCCTGTCTGGTCCGTTCTTCAACCATCTGATTGGGAATTCCTCTGCTGGGTTTACAGATTTGATCTTGACTGGTGAGATAATAGAAGCGGGTATCAAGTCGGGGAAGATACAGAAAGGTGCCTCCGCGAGTACTGAAAAGAAGCCCTTCAAGAAGGAAGCTAGTGCTGTGTATGGTCCCAGAAGACAAATTAAGCCGGAACGCCGCCAAGCTATCAATGCATTGGTAATTTCAAAGCCTGATGCTGCTCCTCAGCAGTATAACCAACCAAGGGGTGAGAGACCCAAAAGGCAGTACACTCGACTCAGCATGACCCTGTCTCATATTTTGCCGCAACTACTGTCAACCTATCTGGTAACTGTCAAAGAAGCTCCGAAGGTAGTGAATACAGCTTCTCCAAAGTACAACCCCAACGCCCGTTGCGCTTATCACTCTGATAGCCCGGGGCATACTACGGACGATTGCTAGGCTCTGAGGAATAAGGTTCAGGACCTTATTGATGTTAAAGAAATACAGTTTGAGGCGCCCGAAAGACCCAATGTTGTGACTGCTCCCATGCCCCAGCATGGAGTGAATGCTGTGGAAGAAGACCGGTATGTAGCCTCCGTGGAAGAGATTGTTACCCCGTTATTGACCGTCAAAAGGAACCTGTTGCTAGCCGGTTTATTTCCGGGATGTAGTAAGGGTTGCCTTCTATGTGCTGTTTCACCTGCCGGTTGTCCCTTGCTGAAGTCAGGCGTCCAAAACCTGATGGATAGCAAAGAAATCTTGTTCGAGAAGATTGCTGTTCCTGCTGAAGAAGTGTCCATTGTTACTATTTTCAACAAACCTCCTAAGGCTCTCTCAAAGAAGCCTGTCGAAATCATGTCCACTCAGAAGATTGCTCCTATCATCATTACTGTTCCGGGGCCTCTCCCTTATACATCTGACAAAGCTGTCCCGTGGCACTATGGGGCAGATGTTTATGTGCTTGGAGTAAAACAAGAGTTTGATACAAGTACCAGCGTCAGTAACATCACCGGGCCTGCCAAGGTTACTCGCAGTGGTAGGCTATTTTCACCAGATATTGCGCCACCAGCTATTCAGAAACCTCTTGTCATCACACCTGCAAGTGTGCCTGCTTCCCTTCCGGATCAAGTTCCTGTTTCTACCCCTGCTGCCGAGTCATCTGACGCTCGGGGCAAAGGGATTGCTACTGATTTGCCTGCCCTGACGGAGGCACCAAAGACAACCAATGTTGAAGCTTCCCAGCAAGAGATGGAAGAGATTCTCAAGATTATCAAGAAGAGTGATTTCAACGTAGTTGAGCAGCTGGGGCACACCCTATCAAAAATTTCTATGTTATCACTGTTGTTGTGTTCAGAGGCTCATGCCAAGGCCCTGATTTCCTTCCTGAAGACGGCCCATGTGCCACAAGAAACGTCTGCTGATCAATTTACCGATTATGTGGCCAACTTGACTGCTGATAATGGGTTGGGCTTCTCTGACGCCGATCTGACTGCCAAAGGAAAGAACTATAACGACGCCCTGCATGTCTCCATTGAATGCAGGGGCACTACTCTTGCCCACGTGTTAGTAGATACCTATTCTTCATTGAACGTATTAACCAAGAAGGCCCTAGACAGGTTGGATTGTGAGGGTTTGGAGCTCAAGCCTAGTAACATTGTTGTCCGGGCCTTTGACGGTTCGAAAAGGATGGTACATGGGGAAGTTGACATTCCAATCAGGGTTGGTTCTCAAGTCTTTGATTCTACTTTCTATGTGATGGACATCCGACCATCCTATTCTTGTTTGCTGGGTCGTCCATGGATCCACAAGGCTGGATCTGTAACCTCTACACTACATCAGAAGCTTAAGTACCCGGTTAGAGGGAAGATTGTTACAGTGCAGGGGGAAGAAGAATATATGGTCAGCCACCTCAACTCGTTCCGGTACATAGAGATGGATGGGGAATTCATTGAGACTCCATTCCAGCACTTTGAAGAGGTGCCTCAGACACTGGCATCAGCTGAAACTATGATTGAAGACCCTCCTTTGAAGATGGCTTCCTTAAAGGATGCCCGGGCTGTGATTGAGAAGGGTGAGTGCGCAAACTGGGGACGACTTCCTGACTTTACTCCAAAGACTGACAAGTTTGGTTTGGGTTTCACTGCAGAGGCTCAGAAGGCTGTTTGTAAGGCAAGGATTGGAAGACCTCCTGTGTTCATCACCAACCCGGGAGTGAATGCTATTGAAGACGATGTGGAGGAATCTGAATTCGACAGCTGGATCTACCCAACAACCGACAGTGGACCAAGCAACTGGACTGCCAAAGACTTCACACCTATTACTTTTGTCACTTAGTAATGAACTCTTTTGTTTTGAATTTGTAACAAACAATATGTTGAAACTTTTATGGCTCGGTGTCCTACCCGGGACACCGTAGCTTTATTTGTGAGGGCTTTTGTGTGTCATTTTCATATATCATCAATAAAAACATTGTACGTTTGTTTCATTTCAAAATCTTGCGCTCCTTTTCTTTCTTTATTATATATTGCAAAACAACTATATTTACACACACTCACTTATACAGGTTCCAATCCACTCTGGATCTCACTGGTAACGACTCTGCTACTGCCAGTTATGACTTCGAAAATCCGATCAACTTAGCCGAAGACGAAGGTGAAGATGATTGCGAAGTGCCTGGTGAACTTGCAAGACTTCTACTCCAGGAAGAGAGGGCCATTCAGCCACATGAAGAGCCAGTGGAAACGGTAAATCTGGGTACTGAGACAGACAGAAAAGAAGTCAAGATTGGTGCCAATCTAGAGCTCAGTGTGAAACAACGGTTGATTCAGATGCTGCATGACTATGTGGAAATCTTTGCTTAGTCTTACGAAGACATGCCTGGGTTGGATACCGACATTGTGGTTCATCACTTGCCTACCAAGGAAGACTGCCCTCCGGTAAAACAGAAGGTCCGCCGTATGCGTCCAGAGATGTTCGAGAAAATCAAAGCTGAGGTTATGGAACAATTTGATGCCGGGTTTCTAGCAGTGACTTCTTACCCTCAGTGGGTTGCCAACGTGGTTCCAGTGCCGAAGAAGGATGGTAAGGTCAGAATGTGTGTTGATTACAGGGATTTGAACAGGGCGAGCCCTAAGGATGATTTCCCTCTGCCTCATATCGACGTTCTGGTTGACAACACTGCTCAACATAAAGTTTTCTACTTCATGGACGGCTTCTCCGGTTATAATCAGATCAAGATGGCTCCTGAAGACATGGAGAATACCACTTTTGTTACTCAGTGGGGCACCTTTTGCTACAAGGTCATGCCTTTTGGGTTGAAAAATGCTGGGGCAACCTACCAACGTGCCATGGTTGCTTTATTTCATGACATGATCCATCATGAGATAGAAGTATACGTCGACGATATGATTGCAAGGTCCCAAACTAAGGAGGAACACCTTGACCATCTACGGAAGCTGTTTGACCGTCTGAAGTTGTACAAGCTGAGGTTGAACCCAAACAAATGCACTTTCGGGGTGAGATCTGGAAAATTGCTAGGCTTCGTCGTAAGCGACAAAGGCATTCAAGTGGACCCTGCCAAAGTGAAAGCCATACAAGAGATGCCAGCTCCCAAGACAGAGAAAGAAGTCAGAGGCTTTCTAGGACGATTGAACTACATTGCCCGATTCATCTCGCATCTAACTGCTACCTGTGAACCGATCTTCAAGCTGCTGAAGAAAGATCAAGTAGTACGTTGGAATGATGAATGTCAGGCCGCTTTCGAAAAGATCAAAGAGTATCTCCAAGAACCACCCATTCTTATGCCACCGGTTGAAGGGAGACCTCTAATCTTATACTTGACAGTACTGGACAACTCAATGGGGTGTGTGCTGGGGCAGCATGACGAGTCTGGCCGAAAAGAACACTCCATTTATTACCTTAGCAAAAATTTTACCGACTGTGAGACCCGGTACTCACTGCTCGAGAAAACTTGCTGCGCTTTGGTATGGGCTGCTCACCGGCTGAGACAGTATATGTTGACTCACACTACTCTGTTGATTTCAAAAATGGATCCAATCAAGTACATATTCAAAAAGCCTGCTTTGTCCGGAAGAATAGAAAGATGGCAGATGATCTTGACAGAATATGACATCCAGTACACGACTCAAAAAGCAATCAAGGGAAGTGTATTGGCAGACCATTTGGTGCACCAGGCACTGGACGATTACCAGTCAATGAACTTTGAATTTCCAGACGAGGATATCATGGTAGTGACTGATTGGGAAGTACCTGGACCGGATGAAGGACCTGAGGAAGGATCCCGATGGTCTATGCACTTTGACGGAGCCTCGAACGCTTTGGGTAACGGTATCGGCGCTGTGATCATATCCCTTAAAGGCACTCATACTCCACTCACTGCCCGACTATGTTTCAACTGCACCAACAACATGGCAGAGTATGAGGCATGTATCATGGGTCTTCAAGTTGCAATTGACTTAAGGATCAAGTTTCTAAGTGTCTTCGGAGATTCCGCTCTCGTGATCAATCAGATCAAAGGCGAGTGGGATACGAAACACCCGAATCTTATTCCTTACAAGGAGTATGTATTGACGTTGCTTCCCCATTTCGAGGAGATAACTTTCGAACACTTCCCAAGAGAGGAGAATCAGTTAGCGGACGCGTTGGCTACGATGTCTTCTATATTCAAAGTAAAATGGGACAACGAGGCGCCCCAGATCATTATTTGGAAGTTGGATGAACCTGCACATTGCTGCGATCTCGAGACCGAAGAGGTAACTGAAAAACCTTGGTATCATGAAGTGAAGAGGTACTTGGAAGCTCAAGAATACCCCGAGGGTGCATCTGTTAATGACAAGAAGTTCCTGAGAAGGTTTGCGGCAAAATTCTTCCTCAGCAATGGCATTCTCTACAAGCGAAACCATGATTCAACCTTACTGCGTTGTGTGGATAAGACTGAAGCAGAAAAGATCATGGCGGAGCTACATGAAGGCACCTTCGGAACATATTCCAGTGGACATACCATGGCAAAGAAAATCCTTCGGGCAGGATATTTCTGGTCCACAATGGAAGCCGACTGTTATCAGCATTCGCGAACTTGTCATAAATGCCAGATCTATGCTGATAAGGTACACATTCCTCCGGTTCCTCTGAACGTCTTGACAGCACCTTGGCCTTTTGCAATGTGGGGCATTGATATGATCGGTGAAATCAGACCTACGGCATCCAACGGGCACCGCTTCATCCTGGTAGCGATTGATTACTTCACAAAATGGGTTGAAGCAGCTTCCTGCGCTACGGTAACCAAGAACGTTGTGGCACGGTTCATTCGGCACAACCTGATCTGTCGATACGGTGTACCTGAGAGGATCATTATGGACAATGGTACCAATCTTAACAATAAGATGATCACTGAGCTCTGCGAGCAATTCAAGATACAGCACCACAACTCTTCTCCCTACCGGCCGAAGATGAACGGGGCTGTAGAAGCGGCGAATAAGAACATCAAGAAGATTGTGCAGAAGATGACAGTGACCTACAAAGATTGGCACGAAATGTTACCGTTTGCTCTTCATGGGTACCGTACCTCAGCGCGGACGTCAACAGGGGCAACTCCCTTTTCCTTGGTCTATGGCATGGAGGCAGTCTTGCCTATTGAAGTCCAGATACCCTCTCTCCGGATAATGAAGGATGCAGACTTGAGCGAAGATGACTGGATCCAGACTCGGCTTGATCAGTTAAACCTAATCGACGAGAAGAGACTCACTGCTATTTGTCATGGTCAGACGTACCAAAAACAGATGATCAGGGCATTTAATAAGAAGGTCAGACGACAAGAGTATCAAGTCAGAGACCTAGTAATAAAGCGCATCATTCTTCCTCAAAGTGATCCTAGGGGCAAATGGACCCCTACGTACGAAGGGCCATTTGTGGTTAAACATATCTTCTCAGGAGGAGCTATGATTCTAACCACCATGGATGGTGACGACCTTCCTCACCCCGCCAATGCAGACATAGTGAAAAGATACTACGCATGAATTAAAGACCCGCTAGGTTGACACGCCTAGGCAAAAATAAGGGCTTCCCGGCGAACCAAAAGGGTTCGGGCAAAAATAAGGGATGAAATGAAAAAAATCTGTACACCCGGCAAGTCGAAAACTTGAAAAGGTGGCTTGGGAAAAAATGGGTATCCCGGTGGACTGAAAACCCGAAAGGGCGGTCCGGGCAAAATTTAGGGATAAAGCGTAATACTATGTCTCATCGGATCACCTTGCATCCAGAATTCGGCATCAACTATCAGGCTCAGACGTCGCCAATCAATCAGCTTCATCTTCAACTAAGCAGCAGAGTGATGAGACGCTCGAAGACATAAAGGCGATAGCAGAGTTGGAACCCAGTGGGATTATTTTTCACATAGCTGTTTTGTTTCTTTTTCACAAATTGTATAAACTCTATTTTGCTCGGCAGCGTTCTCTTACTAGGACGTCAGCCTCTTGTACATAAAGCGCCTATTTACAGGTAAATTTCAAAATCAATACAAGTTCAATTTTTCAGACAAATTACCCATTGTTTTTCCTTTTTCTGTTTTGCTTTGCAAAGAACGTCCAATGTTCATTTTTGATATATGCATTTGACATTAATGGCTAATCATGAATATTTGCATGTGAAACAAAGGACTAATTACAGATGACATCAGAAGCAGGGGCAATTTAGAATTGTCTAAGCGATCTGGTTGCTCTGTCCACCAAGGTACCAAGGTAGGTTCGGCTGAAGAATGTAACCAAGTTACCTCAACTCCCCACAGAGTAAGACCAGATTTCAGCAATACTCTCCCCAGGCAGAGTTGGTCTCCCATCAGCCCTGAAAAGGCACAGTATTCCCCTAGCAAGTCAGCGATATTCTCCCCAAGCAGAATTAGTCTACTGTCAGCCTTAAGGAAGTTGGGCATCCCCAGGAGATCTCAACGTTCCCCAGCGGAGTATAGACATCCCTCAGCAAGCATCCCCGACAGTCTTAGTATAAGATTGTTCCCCGGCGGAATACAGACACCCCATTGGAATCCATATCCCCAGCAGATTCTGAAGCTTATCCCCAGTAGATTCTGGAAGCTTGTCACCTGCAGAGTACGTACGTCTCTCCCCGACTTTATTCAAAGGTTATTTCCCCACCAGGGTATAACTGGGTTATCATCAGCTAATTACCACGGAAAGATCGTCCTCGGCGAAGTTCTTCCTATTCCCCAGCGAAGTTCATCAAATTCCCCAATATAACTTATCAGTGGAATCCCCAGCGGAGCTCTCATCAAAACCTCAGTGAAGTATCTCTTCCCACAGAGTAATTCCCCGCAGAGTAATCTCTTCACCAAGTTTATCCCCCGACAGAGTCATCTTCTCCTACCGGTTTATTCTTACAACCATCATCCCCAGCAGAAGCGAAGAACTCTACTCTTCAGCATCAGCCCAGGATTCCACAAACTCCCAGCAGTCGTCAAGGATTTGTTTTCCTAGACAAAAATACATTCATCACATTATCATACACCATGACGCATGCATATACGCATTATATCACACAATCTCATTTATTTTTGAGAACACCATGACATCATGCATCTCATACATCATGACATTGCATACAACTAATGTTTTGCCTTTTCAGGAAAAAGGACAAGCCAAAGATGATTACTATCAACTATCGCAATTCCAGATTCGATACCTGTATCTAGCCAGGGCATATCTGTGAGTGATTGATTGTAGATTCGATACCTGTATCTAGCCAGGGCATATCTGCATGAAGAGTTTCCAGATTCGATTCCTGTATCCAGCCAGGGCATATCTGAAGACGACTAATTCCAGATTCGATTCCTGTATCCATCCAGGGCATATCTGTGAGTATTTGATTGTAGATTCGACACCTGTATCTAGCCAGGGCATATCTGCATGAAGAGTTTAGAGATTTGATACCTGTATCCAGCCAGGGCATATCTGTAGACGACAATTTCCAGATTCGATACCTGTATTCAGCCAGGGCATATCTGTAGACGACAAATTCCAGATTCGATACCTGTATCCAGCCAGGGCATATCTGAAGACGACAAATTCCATATTCGACACCTGTATCCAGCCAGGGCATATCTGTAGACGATAAATTCCAGATTCGATTCCTGTATCCAGCCAGGGCATATCTGAAGACGACAATTTCCAGATTCGATTATTGTATCCAGCCAGGGCATATCTGTAGACAACGATTTCCAGATTCGATTCCTGTATCCAGCCAGGGCACGTCTGTAAACAACCTTTTGAAGTTCCGGATTCGATTCCTGTATCTAGCCAGGGCACATCTGTGAGCAACTATTTGTAGATTCGATACCTGTACCTAGCCAGGGCATATCTGCATGAAGAGACTGAAGATCAACACCTGTAACAGGCCAGGAAACCATCTTCCTTTCTCAAAGTACACAAGTTCTCGCTAAGGAATCTCTTGCGCAATCGACACCTCCAAATGGAATCTATAAGCCCATTCCCGACAAGGTTCTGTCACGTCTCCAAATGGCATCTATAAGCCCATCCTCCTATCCACCATCTCTCCAAATGGCATCTATAAGCCCATTCCCTCCATCACATTGCTGATACTCCACTATGCGAGTGCAAATTTCAGGGCACTCTAGTGTCCAATCTCCTTTTACCCTCGAATCGCGAAAGGCAAACTTGCCAATCTAACTCTTCAGGTTCAAGAAGATTGAACATGGGCAACTGTTGTACCCCAAAATTTGCCCTCCCATTTCCTCAACATTTTCTCATCACAAGACCCTTGGAGCTCAAGATCAAGTTAGGGTTTGCTCTGCTCAAGACTCCTCCTTGCACTGTTGACCCAAATTAGGGTTTGAGTTTTCACAAAGATGTTTTGACCTAAAATGCCCAATATGACTTTCATGCTTCATGTTAGACTCACAAGTTTATCCATACCAAGTTTCAAGCCTTGATTCCAATCTTTGCCCAGTCAATTGGACAGTTGACCTAGAAATCAGTTGTATTGGGGAAAAAGTCAATTATGGTCAATTGACAGTCAAAACTCATGATTTTTGACCCTCATGAACATTATGAACTCACATGAACCATTTGATCAAGTTTGGATCACAATTCCACAAGAAATTTGATCAGATCACCAAAAGGGCAAAATGGTCATTTTTAGGATTTTGATTGCACAAAGGCAATTTTTGACTGTTTGACCTAGCCAATGGCAAACCAAGCTCACATATGGACTCAAGGACTCAATGGCATTGTCTTGACATGTTCAAAAAGTTCAAAAGATCCCAAATGCACAAGATTGACAGATGAATTTTCCAATCAACTGAGCAAAATTTGACTGTATACTGAAAAGTCAAACTTTGACTTTTTGGTCAAAATCAAGTGCCAAGATTCATTTTTCACCAAGACATGTCAAATTATGAAACTTGTTCATCAAGAAATCAAAAATTACAAATTAGGGTTTAAAATGAAGAATTTTCATAACTTAGAAATTTTCTAAGTTATGAAAATTCCTAATTTTTTCCTAACTTTGTGTCATTTTTCATCAAGATACATTTGGATTCAAACAAAACTCAAAACATGAAAGTTATAGTACATTTCAAAATCTACAACTTTTATTCACAAAGTTTCCTCAAAAGAAGCTTGTATCTCAAGTTATGATTTTTGGAACAAGGGTGCAAAACATTCTTAACTTAGAGATATTTTGACCTATTTTAGGCAGGATTTTTGCCCAACTTCATGGCCACTTTTCACATGCTTCCACTTGGAATTTCAACTTGAATTACAAAGATGGATTGAAGTACACATTCCAAGCTTTCCAAATTGTCAAAGAACTCATCAAACACCCTTGTGGTTAGGGAGAATCGAATTGGCAAAGTTGGGCAAAATCCACTTTTGTTCATGACCAAATGCATGTTCATAACTTAGGCATTTTTGAAATCAGCTTGTACAAGCTAGATTACAGGCCTCTAATCCTCCTTACACTCAATAATTAAATGCCAATCCATTGTGTTCTAGCATTATTTTGCTCATTTGGTCATTACAAGAAGAATTAAGCCATAAATGGAAAAAGCATTTTATCTATTCTTGTAAAGTTACACTTATGTCAAGTTTACAATCTAAGAGGTACAAAGCAAATCTCTGAGGCACAAAGGTATGGACATATCCCACTGATCAAGACTAACATTTGCAGCATGCTTGAGGGGCCTGTGGTAGCCTACAACCTAACTTGGCATTTTTGACTTAAGAAGGAAGAAACTTGGCATTTTGAACAACAACTCACATTGCTGCAAGAACTAACTCAAGCAAACCATGTAAACACTTTCCACTTGATCCAACTGACCTGAAACACGAGCCAACCACCTTCAATACCTCCTCATTCACAGAAACACCTTCTTGCTGCAAAAACAGAGTCCCTTCTGCAACTTGACTTCCACAAACACTTCCACTCGTGCGTTTTGGCCAAAGCTAGTTCAAACATGTTCCATATCACCCACTGAAGCTATCCCAAGCATTGAACACAAACTGTAACATCCCTAACATCATTTGCCATTTTCAGTTTTCAACTTTGCAGGTGAACTTCCATAGCTCGATTCAGCTAGTTTCAAAGCAAGCTAGAGGTTGGAGAAGCATCCCTGAACTTCAAGCAAGCTGTACAAGTCCTCACATTGCATTGAAAGCGCCTCCATTGCTGCACACGACTCAAGCTGAACAGGTAAAACTTTGAACTTCTATCCCTCTATCCAGGCATAGTTAGGCTTAAGTTTGTGAAGAAAGCATGTTCTAATCATAGCCCTGAAGCCATCCATATAGTTACTTTTCATTTATATTGTGTGTGCTAAGAGTATTTTGAACCTGAACATTGAAAAAAACCTAGGTCAGAAATTGGGGGAGAAGAAATTCTCTCTCATTTCTGAGAGTTAGATCAAGTTTTTTATATGTATGAACTCGTGACATGATACTCTATAATGTTTGTGTTGTGAGTTTTTGTTAAAAGTCAAGGAATCAGGAGATTGCAGAGATGGAGGAAGGGCGCGCGTTTTTGTTTGAATCTGTCTAGAGGTTGAAGACAGAGTTGACTTGGGCTGGGCCTGAGTCAACCTACTTTTTGCACCCCTTTTTTCAATTTACACCCCCTGGCCCATTGCATGATATATTTGTCATTTTTTATTTTTTCTTTTGGATTTTGATTTTATATTTTTATTCAAACATGAAAAAACATTAAAAATATTTTTCTCACATTTTTTGCATTTTATTTGGTATTTATTTGTTTCATTTAGTTCTATATGTAAATAAATATGCATAATACCTTTTATTTAAAATACTAAAAATAATACAAAATACATTTTATTTTCTGATTTTATTTTATTTTATCTTTTGAAAACATTTCCTTAAAATATACTCTTTTTTTGTAAATAATAAATATTTTTATTTTTGTATATATTTAATATATTTGATATATAATATAAATACTTATATATTTAGAATATTTAGGATAAAAAATACAAAAATAATACATTTTTATTTTTATTAATATTTGACCTCAAAAATCACTTTTTTACAATATACTTCCTTTTTATTTATTTTTTGTATATAGTTAACAAATATTGTATATAATATATAATAAATTCCTTTTTTAGCAAATTAGGGTTTTTGCACTAAAACCATGAAAAAATCCAAAAATTAATCCTTTTTATTTTTGTTTATTTGTCACATGAAAAATACTTTTACATACACATAAAAATCATTTTTTGCATCTTGCATATTTATTGTATTTTATTTAATTATTGTGCAATTAAATAACTTGTATATTCCATTTGGATTGTAATAGCTTAGATTTAAATTCTTGCTAAATATCCCCATTTGAACATTTGTACCCCCCATCCCATAATTGTGTTGTAATAATTTAGGATTTTAAATTCCGCACTTTAAAGCTTTCTAAATATGCCATGATAGACTTAGGGTTGTATGCAAAAATCAAATAACAAATAGCTTGACCTAATTCAAAGACAAAAAGCATGAAAATGGACAACACCAATCACACTTGCACCCCTTAGGGTTACTCCACTTGTTGCCTTCAATAATGGGCCATGTTGCATGTTGGGTATCTTTGGCAAAAAACAAAACAATATCAAATGATCATAGTCCTTCGATGACGCTTTCGAAAGTTGCCTAAAAATGATCAAGTCCCTTAAAGGAAAAGTTGCCAAAGACACTTGGCACCATTGCAATCATGGTCTAAACGATGACCCGCGCCTGTCCAGTTAACATCCTAACACAAGATTGTCCACCAAATACAATGGTGGAACAAAATTGTTAAAAGGGTTAAAACATAGGAAAGATCTTTGAGAAATTTAGGGGTAGACAAACTCTTAGTTACTTGAATCAACTTGCAAAACACACTTGCCTACTTTTCAAAACCACACATCACAACACACTTTCAAAACAATTTCCAAAAACATTGAAAACTTTTCAAAAGATAAGTACACCTTTGTATACATTCAAACATGAATCATTACAAAGGTTGCCACCACAAATGGCCTCTTTTCAAAACATTTTCAAACCCACACACAAAGCACCATTTCAAACAATTGAAAACACAAGGCAAGTGATCTAAGCAAGTAACTAAGAGCCCATGGATAACCATGGATAGAAAGGGTTCTAATACCTTCCCTTTCTATAATCTACTCCCCGAACCCAAGAAAACATCTCAAAGGTTTTTGCTGTGCTTTTTAACCTTTCCTTAGGATAAAATAAAAAGTCGGTGGCGACTCTTGCTCAACCGAAACATTTGCGAAAACAAACGCAAAACCCAAGTCAGTTCTCCCACCGTATCACAGAACTGGCGACTCTGCTGGGGAAAATTTTAAAAGTGGAGTAACCTTAGGGCTTAGATCACCCTCTTGCATGACTAATTGTTTGCTTTGATTGCTTTATACCTTGGCTCTTTTGTTTGGGTTTGAAATCCTACACCCGGATTTGGGGAAACATTCATAGATAGCAATACGTTGTGGAAACTGTGCGGGGTATACCGACACGGTTGAAGCAATAGCTATATTAGTGCGACATATTTGTGAGTACCGGTAACCCTTGAGTTCAATCAAGGAGAGTACGGGGCCGCTGAGTGATGTCACTAAGAACTAATGACCTAGAACCTTACTTGACCATCTTGGCCTTTCATTAGGGGTAGTGAGATGACCGGCTTTGGTGCAGTCCGAAGTTGGTAGATACTCGATACTACACTCATTGAGGGTTGTTTTCTTGGAATATTTTGGTCGCTAGTTAAGTGGCTAAACCAAAACAATGAACATGGAAAACGATCGAGTGATATTGAGCTCCTTAGAACCCGGTTACTATTTATAGGACAGGTTTTTAAGCCAACTTCACTCAAGAGGGTACTTACCTATGAAACCCCATGCAAGCCTGAAGCTAGGGTTTTGTGTGAATTGCTTGTACATATGTTTGTGCATACATCATGAGCATCATAAAGCATCATATGCATACACTAACCATTTCAAGGGTTTAGATCTTCATCTTTGTTCTTGTTTTATAGGTCATGGAAATTCTTCGCAGGAAAACTATCCAAGTCAACCTTGTGAGAATCCCTCCTCAACTCAAGGAGCTCACATCCAGAATTCCGGAAAGCTCTCCCTTCAGTGAAAGACATGGTAGACTGCTCAGCCTAGTCAACACCAACATTGAAGAGGACATGGTAAAGGTGTTATTCCAGTTCTTTGACCCCCTTCACCACTGTTTCACTTTCCCCGACTACCAATTGGTGCCCACTTTGGAGGAATTTTCTCAACTCCTGAGAATTCCTATTCTTAATCAACTACCCTACAACGGTACGGAAAAAGAACCAAAGCCTGAAGATGTTGCTCAAGCACTACACTTGCAACCATCTGACATCAAGGGGCATTGGGAAACTAGAAGCGGTGTCAAAGGCTTCTTAGCAAAATTCTTGTTTGAGAAGGCACAAGAGTGTTGGAATTCATTGGACCTACAAGCCTTTGAAGAAATTGTGGCACTCCTCATTTATGGGTTGGTCCTGTTCCCAAATCCTGACCAGCTTGTAGATGTCAACGCCGTCAAAATCTTCTTATCCAGAAATCCAATACCAACATTGCTTGGGGACATTCTTCACTCATTTTACACACGAACAATGAGAAAGAGGGGTGTTCTCATGTGCTGTACTCCTCTCCTTGCAAGGTGGTTTATTTCGCACCTTCCACAATCTGTCTTAAAAAATGACCAAGGCTTAAGGTGGTCACAACGGTTGATGACCCTCACTCACTCTGATGTACACTGGTGTTCTCGGTCCAGAGAAAATGTCATCATCGTCGATCGTTGTGGAGAGTTCCCTAATGTCCCATTACTTGGCATTAGAGGAGGCATTACCTACAACCCTTGTTTAGCTTTGAGGCAATTTGGATATGCACGGAGGGATGGCCCTCACGACATGTTGATTCCTGACCTAGTTTTTGAATTCGACAACGATGCGCAAGGACTTCGCCAAAGATTTATCAGAGCCTGGAGGATGCCTAACAAGGTAGACAACAAGACACTGGGGCACAAGAACTCCATCCCTCTTGAGCCTTATCTCAAGTGGGTACGAACCCGAGCCCAGAGTCTAATGATGCCTTATCCTCATGTTCTCCCTGGGATTAAAGAGCCCGTTAAGGAAGGAGAGGTTCCCTACACCATCCTATATCCTGACATGCCTACATCGTGGGAGGAGATGCAGAAGAGTTGGATCCAACTCAAGGAGGAACGGAATACTTTTAAAGCCAGCTTCTACGCCAGTGAGAAGAAGGTTTTGGAGCTTACCCGCCGACTCCATGAGGAAGAGACCCTCAACACCTACATCGCACCAAAGAAGATGCGCAATGTCTTTTTACCTTGAGAAGTTTTTTGTAATATTTGGCCCACGGGGCATTTATGTACTGACAAATTTCTTCTTATTAATATGACGTGTGTTCTTTTTGTTTGCAACAATTTTGAATTTTCTAAATCCTTGAATGCATTGCATAAACAAACATATCATTCATCATGCGCATAAGCAGGTCTCCACACCAGGTTTCCTTATCTTTCTGTTGTGTATTTCAGTAAGATGGATCTCGAACAGACGATCAAGGACTTGCAATCTCAAAACTCACAGTTTCAACACCTCCTGATGACCTTGGCAAAGGGTCAGGAGGATCTAAAAGCCCCGATTGGGAATAAAGAGCAAGTGAAAAAGAAGAAGAAAAGAGTCGGGGTGGCTACCCTAGGAAGAAGGTTTGAGGGTGAAGCCAGAAGAGTCCTTGAATTTTCCCTACATCTGAAGAGGGAACCACTAAAGGAAAAGGGGCTGCGGTACCGTCTGAATCCAAAGTTGAAGAAGAGGAGGCTGAAGAAGACGAAGACTACTCTGAGCAACAATACCCGCCCACCGATGATAAGTACAAGGGTTTGGAAGACAGGTTTGTAGCTATGGAGCTGCAGAGAGTTCCCGGCTTAGATTTCAAAGATTTGGGATTAGTTGCTGGAATTGTGATCCCCCCGAAGTTCAAATTGCCAATTTTTGCAAGGTATGACGGGCTGTCCTGCCCGAAGATGCATCTCAGATCATATGTAAGGAAGATCCAGCCTTATACTGCAGACAATAATCTATGGATCCATTTCTTTCAGGATAGCCTTTCAGGGGCTCAACTCGAATGGTTCTATCAGCTGGATGGAGCCAGTATTCGAAACTGGGAGGACTTGGCTACCGCATTTTATAAACAGTATCAGTATAATTCTGACCTTGCTCCCACGCGTACCCAACTCCAGGGTATCTCATTGGGGACGGGCGAAGGATTTAAGGAGTATGCGCAAAAGTGGAGGGACCTGGCTGGCAGGGTGCAGCCACCGCTGACTGACCGTGAGCTTGTCGATATGTTCCTGGGGACCCTGTCTGGTCCGTTCTTCAACCATCTGATTGGGAATTCCTCTACTGGGTTTACAGATTTGATCTTGACTGGGGAGAGAATAGAAGTGGGTATCAAGTCGGGGAAGATACAGAAAGGTGCCTCCGCGAGTACTGAAAAGAAGCCCTTCAAGAAGGAAGCTAGTGCTGTGTATGGTCCCAGAAGACAAATTAAGCCGGAACGTCGCCAAGTTGTCAATGCATTGGTAATTTCAAAGCCTGATGCTGCTCCTCAGCAGTATAACCAACCAAGGGGTGAGAGACCCAAAAGGCAGTACACTCGACTCAGCATGACCCTGTCTCAGATTTTGCCGCAACTACTGTCAACCAATCTGGTAACTATCAAAGAAGCTCCGAAGGTAGTGAATACATCTTCTCCAAAGTACAACCCCAACGCCCATTGCGCTTATCACTCTGATAGCCCGGGGCATACTACGGACGATTGCTGGGCTCTGAGGAATAAGGTTCAGGACCTTATTGATGCTAAAGAAATACAGTTTGAGGCGCCCGAAAGACCTAATGTTGTGACTGCTCCCATGCCCCAGCATGGAGTTAATGATGTGGAAGAAGACCGGTATGTAGCCTCCGTGGAAGAGATTGTTACCCCGTTATAGACCATCAAAAGGAACCTGTTGCTAGCCGGTTTATTTCCGGGATATAGTAAGGGTTGCCTTCTATGTGTTGTTTCACCTGCCGGTTGTCCCTTGCTGAAGTCAGGCGTCCAAAACCTGATGGGTAGCAAAGAAATCTTGTTCGAGAAGATTGTTGTTCCTGCTGTCCCTGCTGAAGAAGTGTCCATTGTTACTATTTTCAACAAACCTCCTAAGGCTCTCTCAAAGAAGCCTATCAAAATCATGCCCACTCAGAAGATTGCTCCTATCATCATTACTGTTCCGGGGCCTCTCCCTTATACATCCGACAAAGCTGTCCCGTGGCACTATGGGGCAGATGTTTATGTGCTTGGAGTAAAACAAGAGTTTGATACAAGTACCGGCGTCAGTAACATCACCGGGCCTGCCAAGGTTACTCGCAGTGGTAGGCTGTTTTCACCAGATATTGCGCCATCATCTATTCAGAAACCTCTTATCATCACACCTGCAAGTGTGCCTGCTTCCCTTCCAGATCAAGTTCCTGTTTCTACCCCTGCTGTCGAGTCATTTGACGCTCGGGGCAAAGGGATTGCTACTGATTTGCCTGCTCTGATGGAGGCACCAAAGACAACCAATGTTGAAGCTTCCCAGCAAGAGATGGAAGAGATTCTCAAGATTATCAAGAAGAGTGATTTCAACGTAGTTGAGCAGCTGGGGCACACCCCATCAAAAATTTCTATGCTATCACTGTTGTTGTGTTCAGAGGCCCATGCCAAGGCCCTGATTTCCTTCCTGAAGACGGCCCATGTGCCACAAGAAACGTCTGCTGATCAATTTACCAATTGTGTGGCCAACTTGACTGCTGATAATGGGTTGGGCTTCTCTGACGCTGATCTGACTGCCAAAGGAAAGAACTACAACAACGCCCTGCATGTCTCCATTGAATGCAGGGGCACTACTCTTGCCCACGTGTTAGTAGACACCGGTTCTTCATTGAACGTATTACCCAAGAAGGCCCTAGACAGGTTGGATTGTGAGGGTTTGGAGCTCAAGCCTAGTAACATTGTTGTCCGGGCCTTTGACGGTTCGAAAAGGATGGTACATGGGGAAGTTGACATTCCAATCAGGGTTGGTTCTCAAGTCTTTGATTCTACTTTCTATGTGATGGACATCCGACCATCCTATTCTTGTTTGCTGGGTCGTCCATGGATCCACAAGGCTGGAGCTGTAACCTCCACACTACATCAGAAGCTTAAGTACCCGGTCAGAGGGAAGATTGTTACAGTGCAGGGGGAAGAAGAATATATGGTCAGCCACCTCAACTCGTTCCGGTACATAGAGATGGATGGGGAATTCATTGAGACTCCATTCCAGCACTTTGAAGAGGTGCCTCAGACACTGGAATCAGCTGAAACTATGATTGAATACCCTCCTTTGAAGATGGCTTCCTTAAAGGATGCCCGGGCTGTGATTGAGAAGGATGAGTGTGCAAACTGGGGACGACTTCCTGACTTTACTCCGAAGACCGACAAGTTTGGTTTGGGTTTCAATGCAGAGGCTCAGAAGGCTGTTCGTAAGGCAAGGATTTGAAGACCTCCTGTGTTCATCACCAACCCGGGAGTGAATGCTATTGAAGACGACGTGGAGGAATCTGAATTCGACAGCTGGATCTACCCAACAACCGACAGTGGACCAAGCAACTGGACTGCCAAAGACTTCACACCTATTACTTTTGTCACTCAGTAATGAACTCTTTTGTTTTGAATTTGTAACAAACAATATGTTGAAACTTTTATGGCTCCGTGTCTTACCCGGGACACCGTAGCTTCATTTGTGAGGGCTTTTGTGTGTCATTTTCATATATCATCAATAAAAACATTGGACGTTTGTTGCATTTCAAAATCTTGCGCTCCTTTTCTTTCTTTATTATATATTGCAAAACAACTATATTTACACACACTCACTTATACAGGTTCCAATCCACTCTGGATCTCACTGGTAACGACTCTGCTACTGCCAGTTATGACTTCGAAAATCCGATCAACTTAGTCGAAGACGAAGGTGAAGATGATTGTGAAGTGCCTGGTGAACTTGCAAGACTGCTACTCCAGGAAGAGAGGGCCATTCAGCCACATGAAGAGCCAGTGGAAACGGTAAATCTGGGTACTGAGACAGACAGAAAAGAAGTCAAGATTGGTGCCAATCTAGAGCTCAGTGTGAAACAACGGTTGATTCAGATGCTGCATGACTATGTGGAAATCTTTGCTTGGTCTTACGAAGACATGCCTGGGTTGGATACCGACATTGTGGTTCATCACTTGCCTACCAAGGAAGACTGCCCTCCGGTAAAACAGAAGGTCCACCGTATGCGTCCAGAGATGTCCGAGAAAATCAAAGCTGAGGTTATGAAACAATTTGATGCCGGGTTTCTAGCAGTGACTTCTTACCCTCAGTGGGTTGCCAACGTGGTTCCAGTGCCGAAGAAGGATGGTAAGGTCAGAATGTGTGTTGATTACAGGGATTTGAACAAGGCGAGCCCTAAGGATGATTTCCCTCTGCCTCATATCGACGTTCTGGTTGACAACACTGCTCAGCATAAAGTTTTCTCCTTCATGGACGGCTTCTCCGGTTATAATCAGATCAAGATGGCTCCTGAAGACATGGAGAAGACCACTTTTGTTACTCAGTGGGGCACCTTTTGCCAAGGTCATGCCTTTTCTGATGCCAATCCAGTCAAAGAAGACAAGAACTCCTCGGGTCCAGTTAAATCGATTTCTAAAGATTTTCTTGATCCAGTCAGAGTTACTCCAAGACCTTGTCTGGTCCAGCTAAATCGATTCCTAAAGATTTTTCTGATGCCGATCCAGTCAAAGTCAATCCAAAACCTCCTCTGGTTCAGTCAGATCGACGATAAGATCTCCCTGATTCGTATTCCAGTTGAAGTTCAGACCACCTATCAACAATCTCCAAATGGCATCTGTAAGCCCATTCCCGACATCACCAGGCTGATACCACTTCATGCGAGTGCAAATTTCTAGGCACTCTAATGTTCAATCATCTTCCACCTTCGGATCACGAAAGGCCCGAAAGCCAATTTATATCCTCAGGTTTAAGAAAATTGAACAGGGGCAGCTGTTGTACCCCAAAATTTTCCCTCCCATATTTCTCAAGACATTATAAGAAGAATCTCCAAATGGTTCAAGATTGCTCAAGAGTTGGACAGTCAAATCATCTCCTAAGGCAGTCAATCTCAAATTAGGGTTTTGTGTTGCATCAAGGTCCTTGCATCCAAATAACCTAAAGTTCTCCCCAAGGTCCTAATATGTTCTCAAGTTCATCCATGTCAAATTTCAAGCCTTGCAGAGGAAGTTTGGTCAGTCAATTGCTCAAGAGGTCTAAAAATCGACTATGCTAGGGCAAAAGTCAACTGTGGCCTACAAATAGTCAAACCTCAAGATTTTTTGTCAACATTATCATTTTGAAGGATATTTCATCATTTTATCAATGGTTGATCATGATTCATCAAGGATTGCTCAAGATTCATCAAGATTCAAAAGTTGCTAAATTAGGGTATTGTAGGAAAAGTCAACTCAACTTTGACCAAGCATAACTTTCTCATACTTTATGATAAATGACCCATACAAATATCATTTTTAATAGTATGAAATTTCCTACAATCCATCTTCACACCCCAAGATCAAGAAATGCACTCGCAAAAAGTTAAAATTTTTGACATTATAGGTCATTTTTTAAAGTCAACAAAAACACCTTTTTTTCCAAAGCTTATAACTTGAGCATGGAATATCAAAATTATATGATACCACACTGGTTGGTTAGAGGACATCTCAAGTTTTCTGAAAAGTCTAAGAACACTTCCAAAAGTTCAAAATTGAAGAAGTTATGCATTGTTGAAGTTGGGAATTTTTCCAAAATTGCCAAAAGTCAACTATCCCCAAAACTTCAAATTTTGTCAAAAGGGCCCACTTTTTTCCACTTGATTTGATCTTGTCACACTACACACGTGTCCTATCTTCAGTCTTATGTCCATTCATGGATTTTTCTATTTTATTTGATTTTTATTGAATTAATTCATTTTAAATCAATTTAAATCCAAATAAAATCTAAATATTGATAACTTGGTATCTTTTTGATTGATATAGGTCTTAAATATCATCATGTACACAATCAAATCTGAATCAAGCCATATCATGCACAAAATATTGGATTTGGAATCAAATTGGAAGCTTTTTAATGGAGGATCATATCATATCTCCAAGCATTGATACACCAAGATTCAGTCCATAAAACTTGACCTAATGCATTGCCTTATACATATACAAGCTAAAGAGGCACGAAAAGAACCAAGAGGCTGCACAATCAGAAAAACCAAAACTTAAAAAAGCTTGAAAAAGCTTGGAACTGAAATCTTGGTTAGAGGCGAATTCAAAGGAAAAACCCAACGTTATCTTCTTGCTAGACATCCACTGAGTCTATAGGAATCAAAAGCAAGGTCCCAGACCCTCTCCAACATGTTGTAAGTCTCTTGAAACACGACCCTGTATTTGAAATCGCAATCTCTTATTCTGGCATTTTCTTGACAAAACATTGACATATTCATGATTTCAAAACTTTCTGCAATATTTGATTGTGTTTTTATAGCTTGTAACCCCCTAGCCAATTCTAGGGTTCTTGGTATTCATTTTTGGGCATTTTTTCTACAGGTGAAATCAAGGCAAACAATGGACATAGATGAAATCAGGAGGAAGAGACGATCATGACTATGGTCTTGGTTTGCATTTTTATGGCCTGTAGCTCGTTTTAGGATGAACCCATGGATTTAGCTGCGGATAAAAATCCACAGGTAAATATCCAAGGGCCAACAAAGAAGACGAATACGTGCCCCCTCCCCATTCGTCCATTCATATTTCGCGCTTATTTTTTTATAATTTCTGGCATTTGTTTTGTTTTCTAATATATTAATTGTTACCTAATCCAATAACAAAAGAAACACGTTGGCTGAGTGGTAGTGGAACGCTTGCATTGGCCTGCAGGACCTGGGTTCGAATCCCAGGTCCCCAACATATTTGTTATATTTTTCTTTCAGATATTAGAGCGTATCTCATGCCTTGCAGTGCATCATACTCCCTCAGATCTCAAGGCGCCAGATGGCCTCCAGGCCAGATCTGATGGCCCAAAGGTGATGACCATCATAAGAGCTAGTCAACGCACGTGCATGGAACTCCAGAAGGTCAAACGAGGCTTGCACAAATGGGCCTCTGAATTGCCAGTTTCACCTCCAATCCAGGCCCAAGACCCCCCCCCCTTTGGGTTAATTCTATTCTTTTTTTTTATATTTCTTTTATTTATTTCTTTTGCTAATTATTTTTATTACTTAAATCATTAACCAATTAAACTTTTTCCTCATAAAATCAAAAACACAAAAATATATTTTATTTATTAAAATTAAATTCATCATTTCATTTTTTTTGTAAATAAATTAATTCAATTAATTTAGTTTAATTAGGTTTAACTTTTAATATTTTTTGCAATATTTAAAATCAATGTAGACAATTAGGTTTTATTAACTTTAAACAACTTATTTTTATTTCTTTAAATATCCAAAAATCCAAAAAATATTTTCATTAATTAGTTAATTTATTTATTTAATGTTTAACCTAATTTAATTTCTTCTTAATTCAAAAAATAAATCATTTTCTTTCAAAAAAGGGTAAAAACCCTAAAAATTGCATTCGATTTAATTTTTCGCGCGCGATCCATTTTACCATTGATGTAATTGTTTCCAGGAATGTAATAGCTTTTAATTAGGATTTTATCGCTTTCTTTTATTTTCCGCAATTTAATTTCAAGGGTTGTTTTTGGCGATGTAAACACCCGACGCCTTGTAATAGTTAGATTTAATTTCCGCAACTCATAAACTGTTAGATGTTTGATAATAAGGAATGCATGACAAGATCGAATGTACGAACTTAAAATCAACATAGCTCACCCATGACATGTACAAAGATAAAATTAATCGAAATAACACACTCGCACATGCGCACTCTTCGGGTACACCTCACTTGGTTGCCTTCGAACGTGGTCATTGAGTATAGGAAGTTTTAGAGGTCGCCCTCTTGTCCAAAGATCATAGTTGCCTCGAAACGGTTGCCTCAGAAAAATGATCTAAGACATTAGGGTTACCGCTAAGGCGTCCTAACATTGCTTTAGTGACCACACGTCCCTTAATCAAATTGACCCTTAAAACTCCAACGACGGTGCTACCTACTCATTAATAGTGGGATAGAATTGTCTAAAGGACAATAGTATAGATTGATTCCTTTTTCGAGTAGGTAGATGGTTCTTTAGTACTTGCTCTTTCAAAACAAAACAAAACTTTCCGCATTTACACCTTTTCAAACAAGAACTCTTTTCAAACCCACAAACATAAAGAAAAGCAAATTTTGAAAACACTTTGAGCAAGTACTTAAGAGCTCGTGGATAACCACGGATAGAAAGGGTGCTAACACCTTCCCTTTCTATAATCTACCCCCTGGACCCAAGAAACATCTTGAAAAAGGAATTTTTCTGTGCTTTTTTCCTTTCCTTGTTGGATAAAATAAAAGACGGTGGCGACTCTTGCTTACCGCGACATTTTGCGAAAACAAACACAAACCAGCATTCCAAAAATAGTCAGTTCTCCTCCCACCGTATCACAGAGGGGTGTGTTGCCTCAATGGACCATCAAAATCTAATGGCCCATTAAGACATTTGTGTGGCCCGGATAAGTAATATGAAAAGGGGTATATCTTGTTCTTGCAATCAGGAAAGGGGGTGTACTTGTCATTTATATCTCAGCCCATTAAGTTGTTTCTCACAATCAAAAAGGGAGGTGTATTTGTCGTTTATACTTTCAGACCCATTAAGGTTTATTCAATGCATGGTTAAAATAGAAAGAGGCGTGTATTTTTCTGGATCAAATTGGTTGGCCCATTGTGTTTTCTCGGGCCCATGTTTAATAAGGGAGGGACATGGTTGTACAGAAGAGGGGTGCGTTTGGGAAAAGGAATGGGCTCAATAACTGAATAGTTACTAGCCCATTTCAGTCATTTGATTAGGACCCTGTATTATTATTTTACAAATTATTTTAACCAGTATTATATCTATTATTATTATTATTATTATTTTCAAAAAACATATTAATTATAATTGTTTTTTGTTTTAATCAATTATTTTGGAAAAACATTGAGTAAGGTCAAAATTAAAACAAAAAGGGTTTTGAAACCCTAATTAGCCACAACGGCGCCCTGTTATTTCTCTTCACTGCTAAAATGAACCAAGACTAAAAAAACATGTACTGTGTAGATTCAAGAAATTTGTAAAGAGAAAATCGAATCCAGAAACAATATTGAAACAAATCTACTCAGTATAAATCCAAATCAATTACATAACAAATTGTCCAAATTTATTTTAATACAGAATCATCCAATTCACAAATCCTAACCTAAACAGAATCTCCTAACTTCTAAATCTAATTACAAACAGAATCATTAGAAAATCAAATATAAAATTCGTATACAATCTTTAATCAATCACTAAAAAATAACACTAATTACTAACAAATCTTCCTAATTCATTCTAAATCTAACACTACAAAAAGCCTAATTTCTAAGAGAAGAAAGGGGACAGGAAGAGGAGATTGTCGAAAAGAAGAAGGAGAAAGATTTAGGGTTTCAATATCTGAAACGCCAAGAGCTTCAAACCGCAATGCTCTCATCCTTAAGCCGTTGTCGCTCTCGCTATCGTCTCCACTGCGATGTACCTATAAAATAGAGAGGGAAGAACAAGATTAGTAAAGAGATCGAAGAATCAAAGCACAAAAATGGATTCCACGGTGACGAAGGTACCGAAAACTTAGCTTTTATTGCAATGTTGATTTTTGTTTTGATAAATTGTTGAAGGATTTAGAGTTTAGGGTTGTAATTTGTGGTGGGTTTAGGGATGATTTTGGGTTTGATTTGGGTAGAGAGGGGTTAGAGTTTGCGTCGCCATTGTCGAATCGGATAGATTAGGGTTTTGTTGTTATTATTGTTTGTAAGGTTAGGGAAGAGAGGATAGAAAGGTATGAACGAGAGAAAGAGAGAAAAATGAAATGAAAATACGTTTTGTGTGTTGTTATACTCCCTCCATGTTTTGATCTCATCAGGGAAACATGGCCAATATCAGGCCACTTGATCCCTCGCGTCTCCACACACTTACCGTGCATCTGCACGTCCTCAACCATGCGATCATCATCAAACGACCTGGATCTCGCTGCTCACCATAAACCCATGTGTTCACCCACACAGGATCCATACGGATCACCCAGCTCAAGGTCTTGGGCCTAAGCCCAATTTTAATCGCACCTCCCTGTTTCTTTGTTCAATTACTATGTTGAACAATCCATCCTTAGCGCTATTGGGCCCAGTTCAACATTTGAACTTGGGCCCTTGCTTCACGTACCCCCCATTTTTAATTCCCTGTCCAATTATGGACCTCCCTCATGCGTTTGGGCCTGAATCCAATATCTGGATTCAGGGCCCTACTTTCTGCACCCCCCTGAATTACTTAACCCAAATAAGACATACCCCCTGTGTTGTACCTCAAAAATTTCCCTCTTTTCATACACGCATATTATTGGTTTTATGGTTATGGAATAAAGGTATATTTATCAAGCTTCTTCAGGTTACAAGTGACGTTTATTTCGTCAATGGATATTGTCAGAGTATTTTTCGTGCTGAAGATCGGTTCGCCGTTTTGCAATGATTCGGGGTTCAAAGATTCACAAGTCCAACCCGGCGCGTCATATTCAGGTGTTCTTTCGCCAAGATATCTCTGATAACATATTATCAAATTCAGTTTCGGCTCAAGAGTCAATTCTTTAAATAAGGTCTCCGAATGTGTGAATTTTCTCAAAGAAATATGGTGAAAAAGTGTGCTGAAAGTGCAGTTTTTACGCACTAAAAAATTCATAACTTGAAGATCGTGACTCATTTTGAACCCGTTCTGGTGGCCAAAATTCCGTATTGATGTCATCTACGTTTTCATCTCTCACGGATGGAAGCCAATTTCGATCAGAAGGTCTTCAAAAATGTGGAGTTATCAAGTATTTTCGTACAGAAAATTGGTGACAGAAGTTTATTTGCGTCATGTTCAGAAAATTATAATTTGGTCGATTTTCATCGTATCGAGCTGGTTCCGGCGCCAAAATTTCACAAATTGAGTTGGCTAAGTTTTCACATGAGGTATTGAGTTCGGTATCCAAAAGGCCTTCGTTTTTTGTTCAGAGTGCGTATGACGCGTCAAAAATCCTGAATGCTGAATATTATTTCATCTGGGTCGAAACTTAGAAAATTCATAACTCAGTCAATTTTTATCGGATTGGGCACATCTTTTTACACAAGGTCACTGACTCAGAGATCTACAACTTTGCTTTAAAATTCTAGACCGGATTATGCTTCGATCAATATCAGTTTTTTATTGAAGAACGTGTCAGAGTCAACACTGGAGCCCAAAATAAGTTTGTCTGAGCTGAAACTTCAAAAATTCATAACTAATTCACCGTTTATCCGATTGAGCCCATTTTTGGACAGGAGTTAGTTTTTGATGTCGTCTACATTTTGTCTTCACATTTCAACTTCAAAAGTTTCACTTAAGCCCCTGTGATTTATCCTGGAACGCAACGGACTCAAGTGAATATTGGAGGCCCAATTGCACATTCAAAGCCCATTTGGGAGACGAAAAAAACCTTTGCCACAACACTGTCAGAATATCAAATTCTTTCAAGAACCCTAAAACCTGTAAATCCTTATTACAAACCCCCATCTCACTACAAACAAACCATCCTTATTACAAACCCACATCTCACTACTTCGCCAGTAAGGGTAAGGCTGATTTGATCTCCATGATCAAAAAGGGTATAGAAGCATTCATCTCACTACTTCTCCAGTAAGGGTAAGGCTGGTTTAATCTCCATGATCAAAAGGGTATAATCATTCATACATGCCATATCGATTTTAACATTAAATATTTTCCCCATATATCTGCTTTATTTGTATTTCATAATATATAGTCATTTATTTAATGTGTTCATGAGATTCAACACTACAGATTTAGACAGAGTCCCATGCAGGTTCATTACAGAACGTTGAGGCTAAAACACTAATGGTCAAAATAGAACAACCACCAATGCATGACGAGGCAGACATCCTAAGAAGGTTAAGGGCGTGGGTTCAACAACCACCCCTATTGGTTTTGGTTTTCTTCCTTTCTATTTATACTTTTACCTATTTTCATTCTTTCTGTTTAAAATTTTTTTTTCATAAAACTTAACATTTTTCACAAACCTTTGATTTTTTATAATAAACTCGAATAATTAATTTTAGGTCTTTTTTTAAATTTAATTTTAGGTTTTAAATTAATTTTTGGTTCAACAACCACCCATGACATTTGCATTATTTTTATTTTCTAACCCTATTTTTCATTGATGTTTCTTCCCCGATCTATTTTTTGGCAAACTTAATCTTTTTTATTAATCATTAGACATAAATTTTTTTTAAAACCTTTTTTTAATTAAAATTAATTAGGTTTTAGGTTTTTTTTTAATTAACCTTTTTTTTCTTTAAAATTAACCTTTTTTTATTAATTAAAATTAATTAGGTTTTAGGTTTTTAATTAAGCTTTTTTTTCAAAACTAACCTTTCTTTTTAATTCAAACTAATTAGGATTTAGGTATTTTAATTAACTTTTCAAAATTAACATTTTTTACTATTTAAAATTAATTAGATTTTTTAGGTTTATTTAATTAATTATCATAAATCACTTTTTCATAAAAAATCACCAAAAACATTAACTTAGAATTTTAACTTTTAATTTTTCCTTAATTTCTTTTTATTTATTCTTTTACATTTTAATTTCTAGAAAAATTGTATAGGTCGCATTATCAATGTAATAGCGTAGATTTATCTTTTCTCGCATTTTTTCTAATTATGTAATTGCTTCCGGGATGTAATAGTAATTAGGGTTTTAAATTCCGCATCTTTATTTTCAGTCCAAGATAATTATGTATCTGCAAAAGCCTTGTAATAGCTAGGACTTTAAACTTTCTGCATTTTAATTCCGCAAACTATAAACTGCTTAGATGTATGGCTAATAGGATTGTATGGCAAGAATGTATGGAAAATTAAAATGGTAGATCACCTAATGTGCAAAGATTAAATAACTGAAACAAATCATATGCACATATTCACTCCTAGGGTACTCCTCACTTGGTTGCCTCGGAAAACAATGGTCATGTCCCTCGAACATAAGGATATCTTAGCAAAAGACCCTCAATCTAAAAGTGATCATAAAGATCATAGTCCCTTAACGTCCCTCGAGTTGCCTACGAGAAATGATCTTGTCACTCGATGTTGCCTACGAATATATGATGACAGTCCCTTCAAAATGCTAAGGTAACCTTACATGTTACCTTCAATGACCATTTCGTCCCTTCGTATGTCCCTTTAGAATTGACCCTTACAACTCCAACGACGATGCTACCTATTTCTCAAATAGTAGGATAGCGCTGTCTAAAGGAAACAAGAATAGAAGCAATCTTTTTTCGAGTAGGTAGATAACTGTTAGGTACTTGCTCAAACAACTTTTTACACCCTACACTTTCAAAACTCTTTTCAAACAAAGTTTTCAAAAACAACTTCGTAACACTCTTGAAGACAGAAGCAAGGGTTAAAACGAAGTAAAACAAAACTTTTCAAAACAAACATACACAAGCAATTTTTAAAAGATGAGCAAGTACCTAATAGCCCATGGAAAACCATGGATAGAAAGGGTGCTAACACCTTCCCTTTCTATAATCTACCCCCGTACAGAAACATCTCGAAAAAGGTTTTTTCTGTTCTTTTTTCATTTTCCTTTGTTGGATAAAATAAAAGTCGGTGGCGACTTTTGCTTCCTGCGACATTTTGCGAACAAAAAAAACGCAAAACGCAAACCAGCATTTCAAAAAGTCGGTTCTGCCACCATATCACAGAACTGGCGACTCTGTTGGGGATTTAATAAGTGGGGTATACCTTAGGATTAGTTCATCATATTTGTTTCTCTTGTTTGTTTTGGTTGCTTTACTTTTAAGGGTTGTTTGGGAGTTACTATAGATCCTAACCCAGATCTGGGGACACCTTTTAGGTAAGTAGCAATAAACTGTGAGGGAACTTTACGACATAGACTGATACAGTTGAAGCAGTAGCTACGTTGATGTGGCACATTGGTTGGTAACGGTATCCCTTGTGGAGAAACGAGGAGAATACGGGGCCGCTATGTGTGTCGTCAAGCATCAACTGACCTTAGAACCCTTAATAGACCAACTTGGCCATTAGAAAGTAGTGAGATAGCCGACCTCGGTGTAAAGCTGAGAACTGGTTGATACTCGATGCTACACTCATTGAGACCATACTCTCGAGATAGTTTCGGCCGCAAGAAAAGATTGCGTGAGCTGAAACCATGACCGATGGAGGATGGTCAGTGATATTGAGATCCTCTAGAACCCGGTTACTTTTCTAGGACAGGGTTGAACCAACTAAACTTCAAGAGGGTACTACCTTAAAACCCATGCAAGCCTAAACCTAAGGCTGTTTGTGTGACTTGTGTGCTTTCAACTTGAACTACTTGCACAGTTTTATTATCTGACAACACGAGTTCCTTGCAGGTTTTGTTTACAGTCCTTATCCAATAACTTGGATTTCTTGCCGGATTTACTTGCTTACATCACCTCGCACTTTTGCTTAAACGCATAACATACATATCATAACATCATGCCTTAACATTTCCTTAACCATTTCAAGGATCTCAAGGGTTTGTGATGCAGGTTATGGTAAATCAAACATCTAGCAAGGGGCAAAGGGGATTTATTTTCCTCTAGCCAATGTCGTCTAGAGATCAAAACACGACAACTTCAGTCAGGGGCTATGACCCACTTGATATGGTGAGCTTGACTCTTGTAGAAGGACCTTCAACGATACGAAGTGCTTCAATCAAAGCGGAAAAATTTCAACTTCTGACATTTTCTTTTTTTTCCGCGAGATCCTTGAAAACATTGCATACATATATCATGCATATCATTGTATAACATGTCTTCCAGTACAGGTCTCTCATGTTCTCGCTGTTTATTTCAGCAATGACTCTCATACAAGACAACAAAGATCTTCAAACTCAAGAAGCTCAGTTCAGGGAAATATTCCTAAACCTATACAAGGGGCAGGAAGAGTTGAAAACACTCCTCGTTGGAAACTTGGTCAAGAAAAGTCCTGAAGACAATAAGGACGAACGACTGGAACAACTGCAAGCTGGGGTAGGTGCAATGAGAACCCAGATGTTGGGGAAGATGGCTCTTATCCAAGGCCTAGCCCGAAGATAAGAAGAGCTAAAAGCCATCATCAACCAACTTCATCAAGACGGATACAATAGTATGAAGCAAACAGTCGAGGCTGGGGACCAAGTCATTGATCAACCTCCAAGAAGACAAAAGGTCGGTTTGGGGAAGAGTGGACCTTTCCAAATTGCTACTACATCACGGGTCCAACGACAACCTCGCCAAAAACAACAGGTTAATCAGAGTAAGTCGGATATGCCCAAAAGGCAGTTTACCAAACTCAACATGTTGTTGTCTCAAGCTTTGCAACACCTGTTAAGGATGAATTTGATTATGTTGATAGGACCTCATCCGAATCCCAAGACTTCTTCCCCTAACTACAATCCTGATGCAAGGTGTGCATACCATTCCAATAGCCAGGGCATGATACTGATGACTGTTTGGGCATTGAAAAATAAAATTCAAGACCTGATTGATGAAGGAGCGTTGGAATTCACACAAGACGATCAGGTTGAGTTCTTCTGCCATCCCTCCAAGAAATACCATATGAAGTGACAAGTTCTCACAAGAAGACTTTTTGTTCATTAGAATTTTCAATTTGTAATTTTCTTTTGATTGTTCGAACATTTAGTCATGTCAAAACTTTATTATTTCATTAGTGCATTACATATGTCTGTTTTGAATCAATCCATTCGTATTCACTATTTCAAAAATGAGTTCTTATTTCCTTTTGTGATATTAAACTCTCGATTAAAAACTCTAAGCCTTTAGAGGGAGGATGACGAAAATAATACCACAATCTCTACAGTATGCTTTTGAACAGACTCCGCTGACGATGTACAAGCGTTGTTTCAAATCCTAAACAGTGGAGTTATAAGGAAGATAATCCCTAGTAAACCCCTTCGAGCAAAATAAGTAGGAGTTTTTCTTTTCACACATATTAAAACCCTTAATCATAACCTGGGGCAGGGTAGTTTTCTCAATTAATTCATAGGCGTATTCAGTCACAATCTGCCGCTTCATACATAATGAATGGCATTAAAGACGTCCTTCTAAAACAAAAGACGATGATGGTTCCCTATAATCGTCAAGACAGACAGTCATTATCTCTCGAAATAAAAGCCCATTAAGTCAAAACCTTTGAAGGAGAATTAAGAGAAAAATTGGGGCATCCCGCTGACTGTAATCACAAAAGAAACAGTTCAGGCAAAAAATTAGGGATAACGAAAACCAAAAAAAAGAGGTTACTACAAATCCTCGAAAAAAAAGAAGATTACAAAAATGACTGCCTTTTCAAAACAAAGGTTCAATTTCTGAATCATCACCAAGTATCAGAGCAAAGATTCCAGACTCAATCGGGATCTAAACGCACAATTAACTGAGCATAGGACTGAAGAACATCACGAAGAGCGGGTGGGTACAAATAAATTTTGAGCCTTTATCCTTTGTTTCTTGAACCGTGAACCAGGCCACGTTATAACCCTTAAAAGTCCTAGCTGAAGCATGGGTTAGTTCGAAAGCATACTGTTACAAAAGGTATCCTGACTCCTGAAGGTCCGTTACAAATCTTGAGTTGATATTACATCTTTGTAAAATTCTATTTTTTCTATAAAAAAACTACATTTTCAAAACCTCAAGACAGACATAAGCTTTGCATTCCTAAAATAACATTGTTTGCATATGACTATTTGTTCAATAGCAGAGAAATTCACATGACGAATATCTAGTGAACAAAAACCTTCTCAATAAAAAGGATCACCTCAAGTGAAAAAACACTCCCAACCAAGGGGCACGGCATGATCATTGTCCATCATCTGGGGCAGTCAAGTCAAGATTCGAGGAATCTCTCAAAGACGCCAAATAGCCAGGGGCAGATCTCCATCTGAATCACTTGGGGGCATTGGGCATGAATTCCAGCAACGAATCATGTATGATCAAACAAACATCTTCTGGTATTGTGGCAACACAACACTACCGACAGTGGCAAATCCCTACACCATGAGAGCGTGGACATAGTCAGAAAATAATGCGCATGAACAAAGACCCGCTAGGTTGACTGGCCTAGGCAAAAATAAGGGCATCCCGGCAAACCAAAAGGGTTCGGGCAAAAACTAGGGATAAAAACAAAAAAGATATGTACACCCAGCAAATTAAAAACCTGAAAAGGCGGCTGGGGCAAGAAAGGGTATCCCGGTGGACTGAAAATCTGAAATGACAGTCCAAGCAAAAGTTAGGGATTAAAGCATACGACTATGTCCCGTTATCTTGTCACTTGCATATCAGTAGAAGACTTATCATTCCGATCGGCAGTTACCAAGCATCTCATAAGTTGGGATGACACTCAATCCACAAGGCCTCCACATGCACTTTCTCCAGCAGGTACAGGGGCAGAAAAGTCTTGATACGAAGTCATTATCGTATCCTTAACATGCATCCCAGTAACATCTACACTCCCCATAAAGTAAGAAGTATCCAAAGACAGTGGTGTTAGCTTTCCCGAACAGGACACTACTCTCCCTAGCTGAGGTTCACAATCGCGAGTGAGTGGGCAAAATTCTCCCCAAGCAAAGCTTGTTTATCACCAGCAACAGAAGTTCATCTCCAGCTGAGTTTATTTCTCCAAATCAGCAGATCTTCCAACAGAGTATCTCTCTTCCCCACAAAGTCATTCTCCCACAGGATTATTCTCAAACAGAGTCTCTCCCGG
This sequence comes from Vicia faba, assembly GCA_948472305.1. NCBI lineage: Eukaryota > Viridiplantae > Streptophyta > Magnoliopsida > Fabales > Fabaceae > Vicia > Vicia faba. Next base: position 1,326,663,057 of record OX451740.1, read on the forward strand.
TAGAATATTCTCGAGCAGAACGAATGCAAAACTCCAGCTAATCATCTTCGGTCACTATCCCCAGCGAGAATGAAGAACTCAACACCTTATACTCTCCAGCAGCAGTCCAAGATTTATTCTCCCTAGCCAGAGAATATCACAAGAACATTGCATATCCATACATCATAGCATGCGCATACGCATCATACAACACAATCTCATTTATTTTGAGAACATCATTACTCAATACATTTCATACATCGTGACATCACATACGACTAACTCTTTACCTTTTAGGGAAATATGCAATCAAGTTCTGTCAAGAATTCTCTGGTTCAGTCAAATTGATACTAAGATTTCTATTCCAGTTCAAGCTATGAAGCTCGGATTCGACCAGATAATATCTTGATTTCTCCATCATACTGTGAAGCCCGGAGAACGACCGGATAACAGTACCGAAATACCACGAAGCCTGGAATCGACCAGATAATGGTATATCCCGAATTCAAAGCTATGAAGCCCGGAAATCGACCGGAAAATAGTTGAATCCCCAACAAGCTATTATGAAGCCTGGACTCGACCAGATAGCAATACAAGTCACTGTGAAGCCTGGAAATCAACCAGATAGCAGTACAAGACACCATGAAGCCTGGAATCGACCATATAGTGGTATGTCATAAACACAAGATGTGAAGCCCGGAAATCGACCGGATAATAGTTTAGCAAGCTATTGTGAAGCCTGGGTTATGACCAGATAGCAATACAAGGTACCATGAAGCCTGGACTCGACCAGATAATGGTATAAGACATTGTGAAGCCTGGATTACCACCAGATAGCAGCAAAGAATACTAAAGCCTGAAATCGACCAGATAGTGGTATATCTTTAATATAAGTTATGAAGCCCGGATTCGACTGGATAATATCTTGATTTCTCCAAACACCATGAAGCCTGGACTCGACCAGATAATGGTATAGGACACCGTGAAGCCTGGATTATGACCAGATAGCGGCAAAGGATACTGAAGCCTGGATCACGACCAGATAACAGTATAGGATACTGCGAAGCTTGGATTTAGACCAAATAGCAGTTTACCTGGCCAATTACTAAGAAGCCTGGAGTCGACTGGATATTAGTATTTCCTTAAATTCAAATTGAATCTCGGATGTGACCGGATAACAACTTAATTCCTTCTGAAGCCTGGAGCACGACCAGATAAGAATTGAGAAATTGCGAAGCCTGGAAGACGACCAGATAGAAAGTTTAATCTCATCTCCCCAGTAAGCCACTGTAAAGTCTGGAGCACGACCAGATAGCAGTCGGTCTTATTTTCCTTAGCAAATCTCTGTGAAGCTTGTAACACGACCAGATAGCAGTTCGTTTTCACCTGCTCGACTAAGAGATGATTCCCCAGTAGAATAATGGACGACTGAAGCTCCTAAAATTATATTTCTCTCAAGACAGAGGCTAGCACTCCCCAATGTAGTCCTCCTCAACAATAGGTATACGGTCTCTTGCAAAGGAATCTCTTGTGCGATCGACACTTCTTCTGATGACATCTTTAAGCCCATCTTTCAACATCAACCTCCAAATGGAATCTGTAAGCCCATTCCCGATAATACCTACATAGTCAAGCATCATTACAGACGAGTGCAAATTTCTGGGCACTCTAGTGTTCAATCATCTTCCACCTTCAGATCACGAAAGGCAGACGAGACAATCTAAATATTCAGGTTTAAGAAGATTGAATAGGGGCAGCTGTTGTACCCCAAAATTTGCTCTCTTTTCATACACGTATATTATTGGTTTTATGGTTATGGAATAAAGGTATATTTATCAAGCTTCTTCAGGTTACAAGTGACATTTATTTCGTCAATGGATATTCTCAGAGTATTTTCCGTGCTGAAGATCGATTCGCCGTTTTGTAACAATTCGGGGTTCACAGATTCACAAGTCCAACCCGGTGCGTCATATTCAGGTGTTCTTTCGCCAAGATATCTCTGATAACGTATTATCAAATTTAGTTTCGGTTCAAGAGTCAATTCTTTAAAGAAGGTCTCTGAATGTGTGAATTTTCTTGAAGAAATATGGTGAAAAAGTGTGTTGAAAGTGCAGTTTTTACGCACTAAAAAATTTATAACTTGAAGATCGTGACTTGTTTTGAACCTGTTCTGGTGGCCAAAATTCCGTATTGACGTCATCTATGTTTTCATCTGTCACGGATGGAAGCCAATTTCGATCAGAAGGTCTTCAAAAATGCGGAGTTATCAAGTATTTTCGTACAGAAAATTGGTGACAGAAGTTTATTTGCGTCATGTTCAGAAAATCATAACTTGGTCGATTTTCATCGTATCGAGCTGGTTCCGGCGCCAAAATTTCAAAAATTGAGTTGGCTAAGTTTTCAAAGGAGGTATTGAGTTCGAACGGTATGCAAAAGGCCTTCGTTTTTTGTTCAGAGTGCGTGTGAAGCGTCGAAAATCCTGAATGCTGAATATTATTTCATCTGGGTCGAAACTTAGAAAATTCATAACTCAGTCATTTTTTATCGGATTGGGCCCATCTTTTTACACAAGGTCACTGACTCAGAGATCTACAACTTTGCTTCAAAATTCAAGACCGGATTATGCTCCAATCAATACCAATTTTTTATTGAAGAACGTGTCAGAGTCGACACTGGAGCCCAAAATAAGTTTGTCTGAGCTGAAACTTCAAAAATTCATAACTAATTCACCGTTTATCCGATTGAGCCTATTTTTGGACAGAAGTTAGTTCTCGATGTTTGCTACATTTTGTTTTCACATTTCAACTTCAAAAATTGCACTTAAGCCCCTGCGATTTAGCCTGGAACGTTGGAGGCTCAATTGCACATTCAAAGCCCATTTTTTTCTTCTCTAATTTCTATTATATAATCTCATTCTTTTCACACAAACAAGGGGAGACGAAAAAAACCTTTGCCACAACGCTGTCAGAATATCAAATTCTTTCAAGAACCCTAAAACCTATAAATCCTTATTACAAACCCTCATCTCACTACAAATAAGTCATCCTTATTACAAACCCACATCTCACTACTTCGCCAGTAAGGGTAAGGCTGATTTGATCTCCATGATCAAAAAGGGCATAGAAGTATTCATCTCACTACTTCTCCAGTAAGGGTAAAGCTGGTTTGATCTCCATGATCAAAAGAGTATAATCATTCATACATGCCATATCGATTTTAACATTAAATTTTTTTTCCATATATTTGTTTTATTTGTATTTCATGATATATGGTAATTTATTTAATGTGTTCATGAGATTCAACACTGCATTTAGACAGGGTCCCATGTAGGTTCATTACAGAACGTTGAGGCCAAAACACTAATGGTCAAAATAGAACAACCATCAATGCATGACGAGGCAGACATCCTGAGAAGGTTAAGGGCGTGGGTTCAACAACCACCCCTATTGGTTTTGGTTTTCTTCCTTTCTATTTATACTTTTACCTATTTTCATTTTTTCTGTTTAAAACTTTTTTTCTTCATAAAACTTAACATTTTTCACAAACCTTTGACTTTTTATAATAAACTCGAATAATTAATTTTACGTCTTTTTTAAATTTAATTTTAGGTTTTAAATTAATTTTTAGTTCAACAACCACCCATGACATTTGCATTACTTTTATTTTCTAACCCTATTTTTCATTGATGTTTCTTCCCCTATCTATTTTTTGGCAAACTTAATCTTTTTTATTAATCATTAGACATAAATATTTTTTTAAAACCTTTTTTTTAATTAAAATTAATTAGGTTTTAGGTTTTTTTTAATTAACCTTTTTTTTTTCAAAATTAACTTTTTTTATTAATTAAAATTAATTAGGTTTTAGGTTTTTAATTAACCTTTTTTTTTCAAAACTAACCTTTCTTTTTAATTCAAACCAATTAGGATTTAGGTATTTTAATTAACTTTTCAAAATTAACATTTTTTACTAATTAAAATTAATTAGGTTTTTTAGGTTTATTTAATTAATTATCATAAATCATTTTTTCATAAAAAATCACCAAAAATATTAACTTAGAATTTTAAGTTTTAATGTTTCCTTAATTTCTTTTTATTTATTTTTTTACATTTTAATTTCTAGAAAAATTGTATAGGTCGCATTATCAATGTAATAGCGTAGATTTATCTTTTCTCGTAATTTTTTCTAATTATGTAATTGCTTCCGGGATGTAATAGTAATTAGGGTTTTAAATTCTGCATCTTTATTTTCAGTCCAAGATAATTATGTATCTGCAAAAGCCTTGTAATAGCTAGGACTTTAAACTTTCTGCATTTTAATTTCGCAAACTATAAACTGCTTAGATGTATGGCTAATAGGATTGTATGGCAAGAATGTCTGGAAAATTAAAATGGTAGATCACCTAATGTGCAAAGATTAAATAACTAAAACAAATCATATGCACATATTCACTCCTAGGGTACTCCTCACTTGGTTGCCTCGGAAAACAATGGTCATGTCCCTCGAACGTAAGGATATCTTAGCAAAAGACCCTCAATCTAAAAGTCATCATAAAGATCATAGTCCCTTAACGTCCCTCGAGTTGCCTATGAGAAATGATCTTGTCCCTCGATGTTGCCTACGAATATATGATGATAGTCCATTCAAAATGCTAAGGTATCCTTACATGTTGCCTTCAATGACCATTTAGTCCCTTCATATGTCCCTTTCGAATTAACCCTTACAACTCCAACAACGGTGCTACCTATTTCTCAAATAGTAGGATAACGTTGTCTAAAGGAAACAAGAATAGAAACAATCTTTTTTCGAGTAGGTAGATAACTGTTAGGTACTTGCTCAAATAACTTTTTACACCCTACACTTTCAAAACTCTTTTCAAACAAAGTTTTCAAAAACAACTTCGTAACACTCTTGAAGACAGAAGCAAGGGTTAAAACGAAGTAAAACAAAACTTTTCAAAACAAACACACACAAGCAATTTTTAATAGATGAGCAAGCACCTAAGAGTCCATGGAAAACCATGGATAGAAATGGTGTTAACACCTTCCCTTTCTATAATCTACCCCCCGTACAGAAACATCTCGAAAAAGGTTTTTTCTGTTCTTTTTTCATTTTCCTTTGTTGGATAAAATAAAAGTCGGTGGCGACTCTTGCTTCCCGCGACATTTTGCAAACAAAAAAAATGCAAAACGCAAACCAGCATTTCAAAACAGTCGGTTCTGCTACCGTATCACACCCTGCTTTTTTTAATTATTGTTTTAATTCTATTTTATATTTTATATTTTCATTTATTTATTTTATTTATTATCTTTAATACCTAATTTTTCTTAGCATTATTAAATTCAAATTCAAGTTTTTTTTTACTAACTCACTATTAATTAATTTTAAATTGTATTAAAATTATTTTCCTTATATTTCTTAATATACTTGAAAAATATCTAACCAGTAATATTACTAACAATTTTCCACTAACATAATTTAAAATTCAAGATTATTTTCAAAAAGAATTATAAAAATATTTTTAAGCGACTGCGAACTTCTTCTAACGACTCCACTATTCACACACCCAGACTTGGTTCAAGGAAAATTTGAAAAATCTTTGGAATCCATAAAAACACCAACCAACTGCGAACTACAAATTGGGACTCTGATTCTTCATAAGAGGATACATAGGTATACGACTAAAACCGTAGCGAGTTCCCTCAATAAAAGTTAAACCCTATTGTGATACGGTGGGAGAACTGACTTGAGGGTTTTGCGTTTGATCACAAATGTTGCGGTTAGCAAGAGTCGCCACCGACTTTTCTTTTATCCAAAAGGAAAGGTGAAAAAGCACAGGAAAGACCTTTGAGATTATTTCTTGAGTTCGAGGGATAGATTATGAAAAGGGAAGGTATTAGCACCCTCTTCATCCATGGTTTTCCATGGGCTCTTAGTTACTTGCTAGATCACTTGCTTTTTGTTTGAAATTATGCTTGATGTGGTTTTTTGAAAGTATTTTGTAAAAGAGGCCATTGTTTAGGCAATCTTTGTAATGATTCTTGTTCGTAAGAATGTATACAAAGATGTTGATCTTTTGAAAATGTTTTCAAGTTTTGTAAGATGTTTTGAAAGTGTAGGTGTGTGTTTTTGAAAATAGCAAGGATGTTTGTTTTGAAATGGAGCAAGTAATTAGGAGAAATCTACCTACTCAAATGTCTTTCTTGTTAATTTTCTTTTCCTTTGACATTGTTGTCTTACTTTTGATTTGGTAAGCAACCCTATCTTTGGATGTAAACGGGACGGACGTGGGTCATCGTATAACCATGATTAGCAATGTTGCAAGGTATCTTAGCATTCTTTTTAAGGGACTAAGATCATTTGTAAGGCAACTTAGATAGCGTCATCGAGGGACCATGATCTTGTATTTTTGCTTGTTTTTGCTAAGATGCCTCACATGCGTAATATAGCCATTTTGTATAAGGCAACCAAGTGGAATAACCCTAGAGGTGTTTGTGTGCAAGTGTATCATTTTCATGCTTGTTTTTGTATTGAATTAGGGTTTTCTAATCATTGGTTTTAGTCTTTCCATACAAATCCTAATTACTAGCATGTTATATAAAATTTGTGAAAGGTCTCGTCATGAGATTTTAGGTTAAGGTCGTAACAAAGAGTCATGGGTGACCTTCAAAAGTCCTACTCATCAAGAGGATATCTCTTGATAAGGATTCCTTTTTCACAATTTCACTGACTCTAGGCAAAGTCGTCACATAAACTCGCAGGGATGATGTACCCCCTAAGCTAATAGACGAACCTTCTCTCTTAGGGTTGTTGAAAATATTTTGAGAAATAACAAATATCCCGCCATGCAGTAAGTATATTATGATAAGAAAAATTGATAACAAATAAATAAACGCAATAAAATAGATAAATGCGATAAATAAATAAAATAGAAAACCCCCAAAGTTAAACCTAAAACCTAGGGTTAAGGAGAGTCCCCAATAGAGTTGCCAGTTGTTGCGACCGGTTTTTAAATCAAGAGTCGCCATTATTAGTTTTTATCCTAAGAAAGGGAACCTAATAGAAAAACCTAATTCACGGACAGAGATTCTAGGTTACGGACTCAATTAGGCAAAAGGAAGGTGTTAGGCACATTTCGTCTACCTTGTTCACAGAGATATTAGCCCTAGGTTTAGGTTTGAGGTAAACAGGGTTTTAAGTTTTAATTAGCAAGACTCGCCACGATTTTAGATCGCGTGTGTGATACGGTGGGAAGAGAACTGACTGTTTTTGGAATGCTGGTTCGCGTTTTGCGCTTGTTTTCGCAAAATGTCGCGGTAAGCAAGAGTCGCCACCGTCTTTTGTTTTATCTAACAAGGAAAGGAAAAAAGCACAGAAAAATTCCTTTTTCGATATGTTTCTCGGGTTCGGGAGGTAGATTATAGAAAGGGAAGGTGTTAGCACCCTTTTTATCCGTGGTTATCCACGGGCTCTTAGGTACTTGCTCAAAGTGTTTCCAAAATTTGCTTTTCTTTGTGTTTGTGGGTTTGAAGAAGTTTTTTGTTTGAAAGGAGTGTAAGTGCGAAGAGTTTTGTTTTGTTTTAGGACGAGCGAGTACTTAAGAACCATCTACCTACTCGAAAAAGAAATTAATCTGTACAAATGTCCTTTAGGAAATGCTATCCCACTATTGAGGAGTAGGTAGCACCGTCGTTGGAGTTTTAAGGGTCAATTCGATTAAGGGACGTGTGGTCACTAAAGCAATGTTAGGACGCCTTAGCGGTAACCCTAATGTCTTAGATCATTTTTATCCGAGGCAACCGTTTCGAGGCAACTTATGATATTTAGACAAGAGGACGACCTCTAAAACTTCCTATACTCAATGACCACGTTCGAAGGCAACCAAGTAAGGTGTACCCTAAGAGTGCGCATGTGCGAGTGTATTGTTTTTCAGTTATTTATCTTTGTACATGTCATGGGTTATCTATGTTGATTTTAAGTTCATACATTGGATCTTGTCATGCATTCCCTATTATCAAACATCTAGTAGTGTATAGTTGCGGAATTTAAATTTGCGGAAATTAAATCTAAACTATTACAAGGCGTCGGGTATTTACATCGCCAAAAACAAACCCTTTAATTTAAATTGCGGAAAGTAAAATAAATCGATAAATACTTAAAGTCCTAATTAAAAGCTATTACATACTGGAAGCAATTACAATATTGGAAATATGGATCGCGTGCGAGAAAATTAAATCGGTGCATTTTTTAGGGTTTTGACCCTTTTTGAAAAGAAAGCATATTTTTGTTATTTTTTTGAATTAAATGAAAATTAAATTAGGTCAAAATTAATTAATTAATTAATTAAAATATTTTTGGGTTTTTGAATATTTAAGGAAATAAAATAAAATGGATTAATGTTAATAAACACCTAATATTCTAAATTAATTTTAATTTATTGCAAAAAATGTTAAAAGTTAAACCTATTTAAAACTAAATTAATTTAGTTAATTTATTTACAAAAATAAAATGGTGAATTTAATTTTAATAAATAAAATTAATATTTTTGTGATTTTTATTTTATGAGAAAAATTTTAATTGGTTAGTTTAAATAATAAAATAAATAAATAAATAAAACAATTGAATAAAAAGAAATATAAAGGGAAAAGAAATAACCCATTGGGGGGGTTTGGGCCCAGACTGGGAAGTTTGATTTGCAATTTTCCAAGCCCATTAACATTGGCCTTCGTTGACTTCTGTAATTCCATATGCGCCTGTTGACTAGAGACCATGGTAGATGTCCAATCTTGGCCATTGGTTTTGACCTAAAGGCCATCTGGCGCCTGATCAGGTGATGGTGCATGGTGCGCTATTTCTTGGATGTCGCATGGGAATACCTGCTGAAAAAATGAAACAAAGGCATTTGGGGGACCTGGGATTCGAACCCATGTCCCATTAGACTTTCCACTAACGCGCTTGCCAGCTGAGCCAATATGCTTAATTGTTAATGGAATAAACACTGATTATTATATGTGAAAAACAAGTAATATGCTGGAAAAATAAAAATATGGCGCGCTATTTGAATCAACCAGTAGGGAGAAGACACCTAGTCGTCTTCTTCATTGGAAAGCCTGGATATTTACCTGCGGATTTTATCCGCAGCTAAATTCCTAGGTTCGTCCTAAAACGAGCTATAGGCCATATAATGCAAACGGAGGCCATCACCATACTCGTCTCTCCTCCCTGAACACAACCAAGTCCATGGTTTGTCTTGATTTTACCTGTAATTGAAACGCCTAAAAATAAGAAACCCAAACCCTAGTTTCGGGTAGGGATTTACAGGCTACCAAAACAAAATCAAATATTGCAGATGGCTTGGAAATCATTCAAGGATTATGAATATGTTAATATTTGGGCAAAAATATGCAAGGACAACGAATCACGATTCCATGTTCAGAGCGGTATTCAAGAAGACTTACAGTGTGTTTGAAGATGTTTCAGGGCTTGTGAATGGTTGTTTTAGCTTTAGTAGACGTCAGGCAAGAAGGCTACGTTGATCTTTTGCTTTGAATTGGACTCCAAGATTGGTTTCAGTTTTCAAATTTTCAAGCTTTTTTCAAGTTTTGTATTCTGAGATTTGGTAGCCTCCAGGCCGTGTCCTTGTGTGCTTTGCATTGTACAAGTATAAGGGAAGCAATTAGGTCAAGTCTTGGGCCTTGAATCCATTAGCATTGATGTTTGAAGATTAGATATGATTCACCATTAACAAAGCTTCCAAAAATGTCTTAAATCAAATATTTTTTTCACAACATGGCATGATTCGAGTTTGATCTTGTCCATGATGGTAATTGAAAGCTGTATCAATCAAAAAGATCACAAGTTATTAATATTTAGACTTTATTTTGTTTTAAATTGATTAAAAATGAATTAAATCAATAAAAATCAAATAAAATAGAAAAATTAATGAATTGGCACAAAACTGAAGATATGACACGTGTGTGGTGTGAAAAAATCAAATCAAGTGGAAAAAAGTGGGGCCATTAGACAAAATTTGAAGTTTTGGGGATAGTTGACTTTTGGCAATTTTGGAAAAATGCCCAACTTCAACAATGCATAACTTCTTCAATTTTGAACTTTTGGAAGTGTTCTTGGACTTTTAGAAACCTTGATATGTCCTATAACCAACCCTTTTGGTCTCATCTAATTTTGATATTCCATGCTCAAGTTATAAGCTTTGGAAAAAAATGTGTTTTTGTTGACTTTCAAAAATGACCTATAATGTCCAAATTTGTAACTTCTTGTGAGTGCATTTCTTGATCTTGGGGTGTGAAGATGGATTGTAGGAAATTGCATCCTCTTCAAAATGAGCTTTGGATGTGTCATTTATCATAAAGTATGAGAAAGTTATGCTTGGTCAAAATTGAGTTGACTTTTCCTGCAAAATCCTAATTTAGCAACTTTTGAATCTTGATGAATTTTGAGTAATCCTTGATGAATCATGATCAACCCTTGATAAAATGATGAATTATCTTTCAAAATGAGAATGTTGACAAAAAATCTTGAGGTTTGACTATTTTTAGGTCACAGTTGACTTTTGCCCTAGCACAGTCGATTATTGGGCTTCTTGAGCAATTGATTGACCAAACTCTCTCTGCAAGGCTTGAAATTTTACATGGATGAACTTGAGAGAATATTTGGAAATTGGGGAGAACTTGAGGCCATTTAGATGCAAGGACCTTGATGCAACACAAAACCCTAATTTGAGGTTGACTGCCTTAAGAGGTGATTTGACTGTCCAACTCTTGAGCTATCTTGAGCAACTCGGGAGTTATTCTTGAAATGTCTTGGGAAATATGGGAGGGAAAATTTTGGGGTACAACAGTTGCCCCTGTTCAATTTTCTTAAACCTGAGGATATAGATTGGCTTTCGATCCTTTCGTGATCCGAAGGTGGAAGATAATTGAACACTAGAGTGCCCAGAAATTTGCACTCGCATGACGTAGTATCAGCATTAGGATGTCGGGAATGGGCTTACAGATGCCATTTGGAGATTGTTGATAGGAGGATGGGCTTACAGATTCCATCTGCAGGAGTGTCGATCGCATAAGAGATTCCTTAGAGAGAACTTGCATACTTGTTGTTTTTAGAAGATTCCGCTGGGGAAGCCTAGTTTTGTTGAGATTTAGGAACTGTCTGGTCTTCAACGTAGTATGCCGTTGAAATTACAGAACTCGTCCATATTTATGACGGAGGAAAACATCAAGATCTAGGAACTGTTTGGTCTTCAATGCAGTATACCGTTGAAATTACACAACTCGTCCACACTATGACGGAGGAAAACATCAAGATCTAGGAACTGTCTGGTCTTCAACGTAGTATACCGTTGAAATTACAGAACTCGTCCACGCTTATGACGTAGGGAAACATCTTCATCAAGATCTAAGAACTGTCTGGTCTTCAACGTAGTATACCGTTAAAATTACAAAACTTGTCCACACTATGACGGAAGAAAATATCAAGATCTAGGAACTGTCTGGTCTTCAACGGAGTATATGTTGAAATTAGAGAACTCGTCCACACTATGACATAGGGAAACATCTTCATCAAGATCTAGGAACTGTCTAGTATTCAACGTAGTATACCGTTGAAATTACATAACTCGTCTACGCTTATGATGTAGGGAAACATCTTCATCAAGATCTAGGAACTGTATGGTATTCAACGTAGTATACCGTTGAAATTACAAAACTCGTCCACTCTATGATGGAGGAAAACATCAAGATTTAGGAACTGACTAGTATTCAACGTAGTATACCGTTGAGGTTATAGCACTCGTCCACACTATGACGTAGGGAAACATCTTCATCAAGATCTAGGAACTGTCTGGTCTTCAACATAGTATACCATTGAGATTGTAGAACTCGTCCACACTTTGACGGAGGCAAACATCAAGATCTAGGAACTGACTAGTGTTCAATGTAGTATACCGTTGAGGTTATAGCACTGGTCCATACTATGACGTAGGGAAACATCTTCATCAAGATCTAAGAACTGTCTAGTATTCAACGTAGTATACCGTTGAGATTATAGAACTCGTCCACACTTTGACGGAGGAAAACATCAAGATCTAGGATCTGACTAGTGTTCAACATAGTATACTGTTGAGGTTATAGCACTCGTCCATACAATGACGTATGGAAACATCTTCATCAAGATCTAGGAACTGTCTGGTCTTCAACGTAGTATACCGTTGAGATTGTAGAACTCATCCACACTTTGACGGAGGAAAACATCAAGATCTAGGAACTGACTAGTGTTCAACGTAGTATACCGTTGAGGTTATAGCACTCGTCCACACTGTGATACGGTGGGAGAACTGACTTGAGTTTTGCGTTTGTATTCGCACTTGTTCGGTTTAGCAAGAGTCGCCACCGACTTTTTATTTTATCCTACGGAAAGGTTAAAAAGCACAGGAAAAACCTTTTGAGATGTTTCGTGGGTTCGGGGGTAGATTATGAAAAGGGAAGGTATTAGCACCCTTTTCATCCATGGTTATCCATGGGCTCTTAGTTACTTGTTTAGATCACTTGCCTTTGATTTTCAATTGCTTGAAATGGTGTGTGTGTGTGTGTGTGTGTTTGAAAATGTTTTGAAAAAGATGCCTTGTCTAGGCAACCATTGAAATGACTCTTGTTTGAGTATATGCAAAGGTGTTTATCTTTTTGAAAAGATATTTCAAATGTTTTTGGAAGTTTGTTTTGAAAGTGTTTGTGGAGTGTGGTTTTGAAAAGTAGGCAAGTGTGTTTTGCAAGTTGATCAAGTAACTAAGAGTTGTCTACCCCTAAATTTACTCAAAGGTTTTTTCTCATGTTTTAACCCTTTTAACAATTTTGTTCCACCATTGTATTTGGTGGACAATCTTGTATTAGGATGAATAATGGGACAGGAGCGGGTCATCGTATGGACCATGAATGCAATGGTTCCAAGTGTCTTTGGCAATTTGCTTGAAGGGACTATGATCATTATGATAGGCAACTTTCGAAAGCGTCATCGAGGGACTATGATCATTTTGATTTGTTTTGTTTTGCCAAAGAAACTCAACATGCAAGCATGGCCCATTTTGGAAGGCAACGAGTGGGATTACCCTAGGGGTGCAAGTGTGAATAGTGTGTTGATTGTCATGCATTTTTTCTTGTATTAGGTTATCTAGCGTTTGATTTTATTTACATACAAACCCTAGGTCTAAACATGGTATATTTGAAAGCGATAAACTGCGGGAATTTAAAGTCTACGCTATTACAAATAAGTATCCGGGAGTGGGGGTACAAATATTTACAAATGGGGATGAGACTTATTAGGAGAGTAGTGTCCAAATAATTTACAACCAAATCGAATTGCGATCTCAAATGTAATATGTATCAATGTATAGGAATAAAGCAAATGTGTATGTATCAATGTATTTGTGTAAGTGTATGTTTTATTTACAAGGTGAAAAATGTTTAACTTAATGAAAAATTAAGTATTGTTTGTTTATTTTATATTCTTGTATTTTTATTAAGATGTACAAACAAAGTTTAAATGAAAAGAAAAAAATTGTATTAAGTTTAAGAAAAATAAAATGTTTTAAGTTTTATGTATTAATGTTTTATGTTAGTATTTTTATGTACAAAGATTCCCTTTTTTAGTTGAAAAAGGTTTTAAAGAAAAAAAATTGTTTAATCCTAATAATAAAAGAAATTTAATATTTAGATATTAAATATGATAAACAATGTTAGTAAGATTTTTACAAGAAAAGAAATTAATGTATTATCTTAGTTATAAACAAAAATGGCATATATTAGTTTAAATCATAAAAATAAAATGATAAAGAAAAATGTTAGTTTATAAGTGTTAAAAAAAATAAAGGAATAGATTGAATGGGCCTGAAAGGGTTTTGTGAGGACCAGCCCAAACAAAAACGAATAGTCAGGAGAAATGGGGGGTGTAGGCCAGGCTTTGCAATGGGCTTTAAGGCTTCTGAAAAGGGCAAGGCCCATTGGCGTCTCACAAATTTGCAAGGGATTTAAATGGTTTTGTTCACTTTGGATTTAGGGTTTCAGACGAGAGCGGCGTCGTTCATCACTTTGCTTCGTTCCTCTTCATCTTCTTGCTCGAACCATGCCTCTGAACGCTCCTCTGCCTAGGGCCACCGGGCTCCACCGTCCATTCCTGTTCCCTCCATGGTCGCTCAGTGATGTTTGTACACAGGTAACGGCTCCGTTTTAGGTCTCAACATGCTTTTAGGTTTTCAAGCTTTTATGTGTTACTTATGTTCTGATTTTGATGTGTTGGTATTTGCTATTCGAGGTGCGTGAGAAGGAAAAGAAATTATACCTTTTGGGGATGGAGACGGAGGAGGACGGAACTTGGAGGTGCTTCAGGCGGCCAAGGGCGAGGGAATGGCAAGGATGAGCTAGCTTGGAAATCTGGTACCTTTGTCTTTGCCTTTTTTGTTGGTTTTGTGATGATATCTCTGAAAACCTAGTTTGATCACTTCTTTCCTCTTCTTCTGTTTTCCCTTCTTCTGGTTGCTGGTTGGAATGTTGGTTTTGAATATGGCTCTTGTTGAGGTTTAGGCTCTGTGATGAATCATTCTGAGGGCTTGTTGATTATGATATCTAAGCTTGCTTGTATGATTTGTTTCCATTGCTTTTGTATGCTCTTTGCTTCTGTATGTATCTGTTTGCTTCGTATGCTTGCTCTGAGCTTGATAGTGTTGATGTTTGCCCCTGGTTGCTTCTGAGTATTGTTGCCCTATGATGATTATATTCTGAGGGCTTGGTTGTTTGAACGCTTTTTGGACAAAGGCTTAAGGCTAGATGCTTGACAGTTTGTTTGTGAATTTGTTTGATGGCCTTTTGGTTTGAGGTCACAGGTTGAGGATTTCTGGTTTAGGCTTCAGGCTTATAAGCTTGGAATTTGGTTTTGAATCATGTTTTTTTAAAAGGCTTGAGTTATGTGAGTTATGCAGGATTTAGGCTTGACAGGTTGAAAGGCTTGGGCTTCAGGTTTGAAACAGGTCTGGTGTTTCTGGCTTTGATTGTTTGTTGATGGTTAAGGCTTGGCTTTGAGCCTCTGTTTGCAGGCCTCTGTTTGAGGTTTATGCAGGATGTTTGAGGGCTTTGAACACACAGGTTTAGAGCTGGATGCAAGTTTGAGGTTACAGGCCTTGGCTTGGTGTTGAAAGGTTTGACACAGTTTATGATTTTTTGATTTTGTGTTGGAGGCAGTTCTTGTTGTTGACACAGCTTGTGGTATTTTTGGTTTATGTTATTTCTGCCTCTCCTACTGTTCTATAACAGTTTTGTTTTTATATTTTCTCAAGCCTCAGCCATGTAAGCCTTTCTTCTTTTTCTCTCTCTCTCTCTTGACAGATTTAAGCATTTTTTATTACTTAGATGTACTATTTTCTGAAAAAGCAACTGGCTTGGGAAATGATGCATTTGAACATTGCTTGCAATATTTGTTTAGCTCTGCATACTTTTATCTTTTTCCAGATTTTCTGCATCTTTGTGTACTTCTTTGACAGCCTTGAATAGCCTTTTGATAGCTCTTTGGCAGCTTGTGGACAGTTTGAAATTAGAACTTTCAGTTTGCCCTTTTTGATTTGGTTAGGCCTAGTTCAGTTTGCCTTTTATCCTTGGTTTGGAATTTTGGATTTATGCAGTATGTTTGACAAACCTTGAATTTGTGCAATTTGTACATTTGTGCATTTCATACTTCATTTGCAAGCATTATTTCTATCCCTCTTTGTGAACCAAGAGAGATCTTGTGATTTGCAGAGAGGGCAAACTGATTCCGGCCAGTCGCTTTTAATGATGACTTTTGAATTAACTGTCTGCTCTTTTATTTTATCTGCTTTTGACTTCTTTTCTTTTCTTTGTTTTGCAGATAAAAATGAAATGGAGCAAAAGAGGATGAGCAGTAGAAGATGAAGATTTAGGAATTTTTTAGGATGTATCTTTATTTTACTTTGAATCATTGTAACATTATTAATGTAAACCTCTGTAAATAAATTTACAGTGTACAAATAATAATTGTAACAAATAATTTAAAGATGAATAAAATCCATTTTTGTCAGATATATCTTTCATCTCAGCTGTCTGTTTAATCATTTGAATTTCTTAAATTAAAACAATTGAATGTAAATCCAATTATTCTGACTTAGAAAAATAAATAATTAATGAACGTTCAGCGTTCCGAATAATCCAAAACATTGCACAGTTAATCTCAACAAATGTCCATATTCCTTTGCCTTTACTGATTAAGTCCAAACACTGCAAATTCTCAATCAACAGCCTCAGTCCATATCTCAGAGCAAATTGAAAAGCACTGATAGAATTAATTCTTTTATGAGAAATATGCGCACAAAACCCTGATTCTTGTCTTAATTTTCACAGAAGCGCCTGCCTGATCAAAACCTGAGCCAACTCAACCAAACCTTAACAATCTGCTTGAACTGCTTTAAAATCAATGAAAACCCTAAATTTTGTCTGACTGACAAGAAAAGTCTGTTTGACCGATTCTTGACAAATCTTGGAGAATATGGGAGGGCAAATTTTGGGGTACAACAGTTGCCCATGTTCAATCTTCTTAGACCTGAGGGTGTAGATTGGCTTGCGTGCCTTTCGTGATCCAAAGGTGGAAGATGATTGAACACTAGAGTGCCCAGAAATTTGTACTCGCATAGTGGAGTATCAGCAATATGATGTAGGGAATGGGCTTACAGATGCCATTTGGAGATATGGTGGATAGGGGAATGGGCTTATAGATGCCATCTGGATATGTGACAGAACCTTGTCGGGAATGGGCTTATAGATGCCATTTGGAAGTGTAATGGATAGTTGCGGAGATGGGCTTAAAGATGCCATCCGGGGTGTCGATCGCGTAAGAGATTCCTTAGCGAGAATTTGCGTACCTGAGAAAGGAAGATGGTTTCTTGGCTTGCTATAGGTTTTGATCTTCAGTCTCTTCATGCACATATGCCCTGGCTAGATACAGGTATTGAATCCACAATCAAACGCTCACAGATATGCCCTAGCTAGATACAGGAATCGAATCTGAAATTGGTCGTCTACAGATATGCCCTGGCTGGATACAGGTATTGAATCTGGAATTAGTCGTCTACAGATATGCCCTGGCTGGATACAGGTATCAAATCTGGAATTTGTCGTCTACAGATATGCCCTGGCTGGATACAGGTATCGAATCTCTAAACTATTCATGCAGATATGCCCTGGCTAGATACAGGTGTCGAATCCACAACCAAATACTCACAGATATGCCCTGGCTGGATACAGGAATCGAATCTGGAATTGGTCGTATACAGATATGCCCTGGCTGGATACAGGTATCGAATCTGGAATTTGTCGTCTACAGATATGCCCTGGCTGGATACAGGTATCGAATCTCTAAACTATTCATGCAGAAATGCCCTGGCTAGATACAGGTGTCGAATCCACAATCAAATACTCACAGATATGCCCTGGCTGGATACAGGAATCGAATCTGGAATTGGTCGTCTACAGATATGCCCTGGCTGGATACAGGTATCGAATCTGGAATTTGTCGTCTACAGATATGCCCTGGCTGGATACAGGTATCGAATCTATAAACTCTTCATGCAGATATGCCCTGGCTAGATACAGGTGTCGAATCCACAATCAAATACTCACAGATATTCCCTGGCTGGATACAGGAATCGAATCTGGAATTGTTCGTCTACAGATATGCCCTGGCTGGATACAGGAATCGAATCTCTAAACTCTTCATGCAGACATGCCCTGGCTGGATACAGGTATCGAATCTACAATCAATCACTCACAGATATGCCCTGGCTAGATACAGGTATCGAATCTGGAACTGCGATAGTTGATAGTAATCATCTTTGGATTGACCTTTTCCTGAAAAGGCAAAACATTAGTTGTATGCAATGTCATGATGTATGAGATGCATGATGTCATGATGTTCTCAAAAATAAATGAGATCGTGTGATATGATGCGTATATGTATGTAAGCAGGATGTATAAAATGTGAAATGTTTATGAATGTATTTTCGTCTGGGAAAATAAATCCTTGACGAATGTCGGGAGCTTGTTGAATCCTGGGCTGATGTTGAAGAGTAGAGTTCTTCGCTTCTGTTGGGGATGATGGTTGCAAGAATAAACCGGTAGGAGAAGATGACTCCGTTGGGGAATAAACTTGTTGGAGAGATTACTCTGCAGGGAATTACTCTGTGGGAAGAGATACTTCGTTGAGGTTTTGATGAGAGCTTCGCTGGGGGTTCCACTGATAAGTTATGTTGGGGAATTTGATGAACTCCACTGGGGATTGACAGTTGGAAGTTTTAGCTCCGCTGGGGATCTTGAAACTTGACTCTGAGGGGAATTAGATTCTGGAAGGCTCTCTGGCTGGGGATTGCAAGAATCTTTTGAGTTTGAGAAGGAACCGGTGTAGGGTCTCCTGATGATGAGTCTGTGTAAAACTGCATCTGGTTTTGAGAAGGAACCGGTGTAGGGTTTCCTGATGATGAGTCCATGTAAAACTGCATCTGGGTTTGAAGAGGAACCGGTGTAGGGTTTCTTGATGATGAGTCCGTGTAAAACTGCATCTGGGTTTGAAGAGGAACCGGTGTAGGGTTTCCTGATGATGAGTCAGTGTAAAACTGCATCTGGTTTTTAAGGAGGAACCGGTGTAGGGTTTCCTGATGATGAGTCCGTGTAAAACTGCATCTGGTTTTTGAGGAGGAACCGGTGTAAGGTTTCCTGATGATGAGTCCGTGTAAAACTGCATCTGGTTTTTGAGGAGGAACCGGTGTAGGGTTTCCTGATGATGAGTCCGTGTAAAACTGCATATGGTTTTTGAGGAGGAACTGGTGTAAGGTTTCCTGATGATGAGTCTGTGTAAAAACTGCATCTGGAGTTTGAGGAGGAACCGGTGTAGGGTTTCTTGATGATGAGTCCGTGTAAAACTGCATCTGGTTTTTTAGGAGGAACCGGTGTAGGGTTTCCTGATGATGAGTCCGTGTAAAACTGCATCTGGTTTTTGAGGAGGAACCGTTGTAGGGTTTCCTGATGATGAGTCCGTGTAAAACTGCATCTGGTTTTTGAGGAGGAACCGGTGTAGGGTTTCCTGATGATGAGTCCGTGTAAAAAACTGCATCTGGGTTTGAAGAGGAACCGGTGTAGGGTTTCCTGATGATGAGTTCGTGTAAAACTGCATCTGAATTTGAGAAGGAACCGGTGTAGGGTTTCCTGATGATGAGTTAGTGTAAAACTGCATCTTCCAACAGGTGATGAAGGAATTGTTGAACACTTTTGACATTCGAATGCCCCAAGTGATGATGAAGGAGACTTGCCCCTGGTTACTCTGCAAATTGAGAGATTTGTTGAAATCTTGACTGGACTGCCCCAGGTTAACTGAACTTTGAAAGATCTGTTGAAACCTTGACTGGACTTCCCCAGGTGTGCTGGATAGTGACATGTCATGCCCTTTGTTGATAGGAGATTTTTGTAATGGAAGTGTCATCCTTTTTGAAGTGATTTTACTCACTGAGAGAGTTTTCGTTCCTCCGAATATTCGCTGTATGAATTTCTTCACTGTCAAACAAATAGCCAAATGCAAACAGTGATATTCAAGCAATGCAAAGTTTATGTTTGTCTCGAAGTTTTGAAGAATGCGTTTTTTAGCAGAAAACTTTTCATAAGACAAATTCAACACAAGATTTGAGAGGAAAGCCTTACAGGAGTCAGGATACCTTTTGTAACAGTATGCTTTCGAACTAACCCATGCTTCAATTAGGACTTTTGAAGGGTTGTAACGTGGCTTGGTTCTCGGTTTAAGAAACAAAGGATAAAGGCTCAAAGTATATTTGTACCCACCCGCTCTTCGTGATGTTCTTCAACCCTAAGCTCAGTTAATTGTGCGTCGCACTCTATTCGAGTTTGGAACGACTTTTTGGGTGATGGTTCACCAATTTAATTTTGGGAGACAATCATCATCTCCTTTTTCTTTTTCAACATTTTTCATGTTGTTGAGTATTTGTAACGACCTCGTTCTTTTGATTTGTTATCCCTAACTTTTGCCTGACTGTTCCTGTTTTCGGGATTACAGTCAGCGGGATGCCCCAGCTTTCTTAAGCCTCCTTTACAGGTTTTGGCTTGGTGGGCTTTTCTCTTTTGAGAGATTGACTTCCTATGTGATAGGGAACCACCCTTGTCTTTTGATTCCAAAGGAATGCTTTTGATTTCATTCGTCGTGTTACGAACTGAGAGTTTGCGACTTCAATGTGCACTTTTTTTGAATTAACTGAGAGACTACCCTGCCCCAGGTTTATATCAAAGGTTTCGATTTGTTTAGAACAGAAAACTCCTACTTCTTTGGCTCGAAGGGGTTGACTAGGGATTATCTTCCTTATAACTCCAGTGTTTGGGAATTGAAAGAAATGCCTGTACATCATCAGCAAGGTCTGTTCAAAAGCATATTGTATGAGATTATGGTATTGTTTCGTCATCCTCCCTCTAAAGGCTTGCAGCTTTTTATCAAGAGTTAAATATCATAAAGAAAGCACAAGAGTAGTGAAAACGAATGGATGAATTCAAGACAAACATATGCAATGCATTAATGAAACAGAGTTTGACATCAACAAATAATTGTTTGAATAACAAAAGAAATTACAACTTTGAAAATTCAAAATGAAGCAAAAGTCTTTCAGTCTGAGCTTTGTCATTTCATGTGGAGAACTCCCTAACGGAAGATTTTCATCTCACCGTCTAGCATGAACCTCAGCACTCCAATGTCAATCAGATCTTGAATCTTGTTCTTCAAGGCCCAACAGTCGTCGGTGTCGTGTCCCGGGCTAAGTAGGAGCGGAAGTATTTGGGTTCCGGAGAGGAGCCTTCAATGTAATCAGCCCTGCCTGCAACATGCATTGTAGCGCTTGAGCTAGCGACATGTTGATCTTGGTGAATTGTCTTTTAGGCGCGACTTTCTTACGCTGATGCCCCTGTCTTTGTTGAGCAAGCGTAAGATGTCGTTGGGCTTGTGACCCTGAAGCAAGCTGAGGAGCTTTTCCCTTGTCTTCTTATCTGGAAGGGGTTGAATGATGGCTTGCTCTTCAACCTCAGATGTTTGCCCCATTTGGTTGTCCCTAAGCAGTTTGTTGACGAGAACCCCGATCTCTTCTTGTTTTTGAGCCAAGTCCTGGATGAGAGCCCTCTGACTCACCAGTTCCCCTTTCAATATGGCTATCTCAATGTGTAGCTCCCACTGGTCATCTCTGTCGTCCCCAGGATTTCCCATGATCATGCCCCTGGCGAGGAGCGTCTTGACCTCTTCTTGCCCCTTGGATAGGTTCAAGAACATCTCTTGAAGTTGAGCGCTTTGGGCTTGGAGGTCCTTGAGAGTCTGTTCCAGGGCCATCTCTACTGAAATAAACAGTAGGAGAATAAGGAAACCTGAAAAGGAAAAAGGTTATGATGCAATGCATGATATGTGAACGCATGCTTTCAAGGATCTCTTGGGGTAAACACAAGAGAATGTTAGAGGTTGAACTTCGATCTTTGATTGGAGAAATTTGCACCGGTGGATGCCTTTCCACGAGAATCAAGCTCACCATGTCAAGTGGGTCATAGCCCCTGATTCAATTTGTTGCACTTGATCTTTGATTGGAGAACCTTGCACCGGTGGATGTCTTTCCACGAGAATCAAGCTCACCATGTCAAGTGGATCATAGCCACTGATTCAAGTTGTTGCACTTGATCTTTGATGGCATTTGCTTAGAGGAGAAACCTCTTGCCCCTTGGTAGACGTCTGGTTTAACGTAACCCTGCATCAAAAGAACCTCGAGATCCTTGAAACGGTTATTGACAATGCTATGGTATGATGTCATGATGTTATGTACATGCATGCAAAAGCAAGTAAGTGAGTGTATATACAGGTAATCATATTCACACAAAGCAAACAAGTCCTTAGGTTTAGGTTTGCATGGGGTTTGTAGGTAAGTACCCTCTTGAAGTTTCATTGGTTAAGACCTGTCCTACCAAAAGTAACCGGGTTCTAGAGGATCTCAATATCATTGACTACCCTCAATCGGTCATAACTCCAGCATCGCAATCTTTTCTTGCGGCCAGAACCATCGCGAGAGTTTAGCCTCAATGAGTGTAGCATACTGCTACAGTTCTATGGCCAAGTTGGGTCAATTTAGGGTTCTAAGGTCGGTTGGTGCTTAATGACTCCTTAGAAGACCCATATTCTCCTCGTTGCAACACAAGGGATATCGGTACAGACCAAGGTGTCACACCAACGTAGCCACTGCTTCACCCATGTCGGTCTACGCCGGACAGGTCCCTCACAGCTTATGCTACCTAAAGGGTATTCCCCATATCCGGGTTAGGATCTATGAAACTCCGATGCAAATCCCACAAATATAAAAGCAAACAAAGCAAGCAATTGAAAACAAATGTGATCTAAATCCTAAGGTAACCCCACTTTTAAGTATTCCCCAGCATAGTCGCCAGTTTTGTGATACGGTGGGAGAACTGACTTGAGTTTTGCGTTTGTATTCTCACTTGTTAGGTTTAGCAAGAGTCGCCACCGACTTTTTATTTTATCCTACAGAAAGATTAAAAAGCACAGGAAAAACCTTTTGAGATGTTTCGTGGGTTCGGGGGGTAGATTATGAAAAGGGAAGGTATTAGCACCCTTTTCATCCATGGTTATCCATGGACTCTTAGTTACTTGTTTAGATCACTTGCCTTTGATTTTCAATTGCTTGAAATGGTGTGTGTGTGTGTGTGTGTGTGTGTTTGAAAATGTTTTGAAAAAGATGCCTTGTCTAGGCAACCATTGAAATGACTCTTGTTTGAGTATATGCAAAGGTGTTTGTCTTTTTGAAAAGATATTTCAAATGTTTTTGAAAGTTTGTTTTGAAAGTGTTTGTGGAGTGTGGTTTTGAAAAGTAGGCAAGTGTGTTTTGCAAGTTGATCAAGTAACTAAGAGTTGTCTACCCCTAAATTTACTCAAAGGTTTTTTCTCATGTTTTAACCCTTTTAACAATTTTGTTCCACCATTGTATTTGGTGGACAATCTTGTATTAGGATGTATAACGGGACAGGCGCGGGTCATCGTATGGACCATGAATGCAATGGTGCCAAGTGTCTTTGGCAATTTGCTTGAAGGGACTATGATCATTTTGATAGGCAACTTTCGAAAGCGTCATCGAGGGACTATGATGATTTTGATTTGTTTTGTTTTGCCAAAGAAACTCAACGTGCAAGCATGGCCCATTTTGGAAGGCAACGAGTGGGATTACCCTAGGGGTGCAAGTGTGAATAGTGTGTTGATTGTCATGCATTTTGTCTTGTATTAGGTTATCTAGCGTTTGATTTTATTTACATACAAACCCTAGGTCTAACCATGGTATATTTTAAAGCGATAAACTGCGGGAATTTAAAGTCTACGCTATTACAAATAAGTATCCGGGAGTGGGGGTACAAATATTTACAAATGGGGATGAGACTTATTAGGAGAGTAGTGTCCAAATAATTTACAACCAAATCGAATTGCGATCTCAAATGTAATATCTATCAATGTATAGGAATAAAGCAAATGTGTATGTATCAATGTATTTGTGTAAGTGTATGTTTTATTTACAAGGTGAAAAATGTTTAACTTAATGAAAAATTAAGTATTGTTTGTTTATTTTGTATTCTTGTATTTTGTTAAGATGTACAAACAAAGTTTAAATGAAAAGAAAAAAAATGTTTTAAGTTTAAGAAAAAGGAAATGTTTTAAGTTTTATGTATTAACGTTTTATGTTAGTATTTTTATGTACAAAGATTCCCTTTTTTAGTTGAAAAAGGTTTTAAAGAAAAAAAATTGTTTAATCCTAATAATAAAAGAAATTTAATATTTATATATTAAATATGATAAACAATGTTAGTAAGATTTTTACAAGAAAAGAAATTAATGTATTATCTTAGTTATAAACAAAAATGGCATATATTAGTTTAAATCATAAAAATAAAATGATAAAGAAAAATGTTAGTTTATAAGTGTTAAAAAAATAAAATAAAGGAATAGATTGAATGGGCCTGAAAGGGTTTTGTGAGGACCAGCCCAAACAAAAACGAATAGTCAGGAGAAATGGGGGGTGTAGGCCAGGTTTTGCAATGGGCTTTAAGGCTTCTGAAAAGTGCAAGGCCCATTGGCGTCTCACAAATTTGCAAGGGTTTGAAATGGTTTTGTTCACTTTGGATTTAGGGTTTCAGACGAGAGCGGCGTCGTTCATCACTTTGCTTCGTTCCTCTTCATCTTCTTGCTCGAACCATGCCTCTGAACGCTCCTCTGCCTAGGGCCACCGGGCTCCACCGTCCATTCCTCTTCCTCCATGGTCGCTCAGTGATGTTTGTACACAGGTAACGGCTCCGTTTTAGGTCTCAACATGCTTTTAGGTTTTCAAGCTTTTATGTGTTACTTATGTTCTGATTTTGATGTGTTGGTATTTTCTATTTGAGGTGCGTGAGAAGGAAAAGAAATTATACCTTTGGGGGATGGAGACGGAGGAGGATGGAACTTGGAGGTGCTTCAGGCGGCCAAGGGCGAGGGAATGGCGAGGCTGAGCTAGCTTGGAAATCTGGTACCTTTGTCTTTGCCTTTTTTGTTGGTTTTGTGATGATATCTCTGAAAACCTAGTTTGATCACTTCTTTCCTCTTCTTCTGTTTGCCCTGCTTCTGGTTGCTGGTTGGAATGTTAGTTTTGAATATGGCTCTTGTTGAGGTTTAGGCCCTGTGATGAATCATTCTGAGGGCTTGTTGATTATGATATCTAAGCTTGCTTGTATGATTTGTTTCCATTGCTTCTGTAGGCTCTTTGCTTCTGTATGTATCTGTTTGCTTCGTATGCTTGCTCTGAGCTTGATAGTGTTGATGTTTGCCCCTGGTTGCTTCTGAGTATTGTTGCCCTATGATGATTATATTCTGAGGGCTTGGTTGTTTGAACGCTTTTTGGACAAAGGCTTAAGGCTAGATGCTTGACAGTTTGTTTGTGAATTTGTTTGATGGCCTTTTGGTTTGAGGTCACAGGTTGAGGATTTCTGGTTTAGGCTTCAGGCTTATAAGCTTGGAATTTGGTTTTGAATCAGGTTTTTTTAAAAGGCTTGAGTTATGTGAGTTATGCAGGATTTAGGCTTGACAGGTTGAAAGGCTTGGGCTTCGGGTTTGAAACAGGTCTGGTGTTTCTGGCTTTGATTGTTTGTTGATGGTTAAGGCTTGGCTTTGAGCCTCTGTTTGCAGGCCTCTATTTGAGGTTTATGCAGGATGTTTGAGGGCTTTGAACACACAGGTTTAGAGTTGGATGCAAGTTTGAGGTTACAGGCCTTGGCTTGGTGTTGAAAGGTTTGACACAGTTTGTGATTTTTTGATTTTGTGTTGGAGGCAGTTCTTGTTGTTGACACAGCTTGTGGTATTTTTGGTTTGTGTTATTTCTGCCTCTCCTACTGTTCTATAACAGTTTTGTTTTTATATTTTCTCAAGCCTCAGCCCTGTAAGCCTTTCTTCTTTTTCTCTCTCTCTCTCTCTCTCTCTTGACAGATTTAAGCATTTTTTATTGCTTAGATGTACTATTTTCTGAAAAAGCAACTGGCTTGGGAAATGATGCATTTGAACATTGCTTGCAATATTTGTTTAGCTCTGCATACTTTTATCTTTTTCCAGATTTTCTGCATCTTTGTGTACTTCTTTGACAACCTTGAATAGCCTTTTGATAGCTCTTTGGCAGCTTGTGGACAGTTTGAAATTGGAACTTTCAGTTTGCCTTTTTTGATTTGGTTAGGCCTAGTTCAGTTTGCCTTTTATCCTTGGTTTGGAATTTTGGATTTATGCAGTATGTTTGACAAACCTTGAATTTGTGCAATTTGTACATTTGTGCATTTCATACTTCATTTGCAAGCATTATTTCTATCCCTCTTTGTGAACCAAGAGAGATCTTGTGATTTGCAGAGAGGGCAAACTGATTCCGGCCAGTCGCTTTTAATGATGACTTTTGAATTAACTGTCTGCTCTTTTATTTTATCTGCTTTTGACTTCTTTTCTTTTCTTTGTTTTGCAGATAAAAATCAAATGGAGCAAAAGAGGATGAGCAGTAGAAGATGAAGATTTAGGAATTTTTTAGGATGTATCTTTATTTTACTTTGAATCATTGTAACATTATTAATGTAAACCTCTGTAAATAAATTTACAGTGTACAAATAATAATTGTAACAAATAATTTAAAGATGAATAAAATCCATTTTTGTCAGATATATCTTTCATCTCAGATGTCTGTTTAATCATTTGAATTTCTTAAATTAAAACAATTGAACGTAAATCCAATTATTCTGACTTAGAAAAATAAATAATTAATGAACGTCCAGCGTTCCGAATAATCCAAAACATTGCACAGTTAATCTCAACAAATGTCCATATTCCTTTGCCTTTACTGATTAAGTCCAAACACTGCAAATTCTCAATCAACAGCCTCAGTCCATATCTTAGAGCAAATTGAAAAGCACTGATAGAATTAATTCTTTTCTGAGAAATATGCGCACAAAACCCTGATTCTTGTCTAAATTTTCACAGAAGCGCCTGCCTGATCAAAACCTGAGCCAACTCAACCAAACCTTAACAATCTGCTTGAACTGCTTTAAAATCAATGAAAACCCTAAATTTTGTCTGACTGACAAGAAAAGTCTGTTTGATCGATTCTTGACAAATCTTGGAGAATATGGGAGGGCAAATTTTGGGGTACAACACACACTATGACATAGGGAAACATCTTCATCAAGATCTAGTAACTGTCTAGTATTCAACATAGTATACCGTTGAGATTGTAGAACTCGTCCACACTTTGACGGAGGAAAACATCAAGATCTAGGAACTGACTAGTGTTCAACGTAGTATACCGTTGAGGTTATAGCACTCGTCCACACTATGACGTAGGGAAACATCTTCATCAAGATCTAGGAATTGTTTGGTCTTCAACGTAGTATACCGTTGAGATTGTAGAACTCATCCACATTTTGACGGAGGAAAACATCAAGATCTAGGAACTGACTAGTGTTCAACATAGTATACCGTTGAGGTTATAGCACTCGTCCACACTATGACGTAGGGAAACATCTTTATCAAGATCTAGGAACTGTCTGGTCTTCAACGTAGTATACCGTTGAGATTGTAGAACTCGTCCACACTTTGACGGGGGAAAACATCAAGATCTAGGAACTGACTAGTGTTCAACGTAGTATATCGTTGAGGTTATAGCACCCGTCCACACTATGACATAGGGAAACATCTTCATCAAGATATAGGAACTGTCTCGTATTCAACGTAGTATACCGTTGAGATTATAGAACTCGTCCACACTTTGATGGAGGAAAACATCAAGATCTAGGAACTGACTAGTATTCAACGTAGTATACCGTTGAGGTTATAGCACTCGTCCACACTATGATGTAGGGAAACATCTTCATCAAGATCTAGGCACTGTCTGGTCTTCAACGTAGTATACTGTTGAGATTGTAGAACTCGTCCATACTTTGACGGAGGAAAACATCAAGATCTAGGAACTGACTAGTGTTCAACGTAGTATACCGTTGAGGTTATAACACTCGTCCACACTATGACATGGGGAAACATCTTCATCAAGATCTAGGAACTGTCTAGTATTCAACGTAGTATACCGTTGAGATTATAGAACTCGCCCACACTTTGACGGAGGAAAACATAAAGATCTAGGAACTGACTAGTATTTAACGTAGTATACTGTTGAGGTTATAGCACTCGTCCATACTATGACATAGGGAAACATCTTCATCAAGATCTAGGCATTGTCTGGTCTTCAACGTAGTATACCATTGAGATTGTAGAACTCGTCCACACTTTGACGGAGGCAAACATCAAGATCTAGGAACTGACTAGTATTCAACGTAGTATACCGTTGAGGTTATAGCACTCGTCCACACTATGACGTAGGGAAACATCTTCATCAAGATCTAGGAACTGTCTGGTCTTCAACGTAGTATACCGTTGAGATTTTAGAACTCATCCACACTTTGACGGAGGAAAACATCAAGATCTAGGAACTGACTAGTATTCAACATAGTATACCGTTGAGGTTATAGCACTCGTCCACACTATGACGTAGGGAAATTGTCGAGATTGAGAACCTTATCTGAAATTCAACCGAGGATAATTCAATTGAGATTTAAGAACCGGTCAGGTCTTCGACGTAGCTGAGAACTTTAATTGTATCTTTCCTGAAAGGTAAAGGTCAGTCGTATGCAATGCATGATAAAAATCAAGCTATGATGTTCTCAAAATAAATGAGATTTTTTTGTATGATGCGTATATATGCATGTATCATGATGTATGGAAATGTAATGTTTTAGCTGGGGAATAGAGTTGGATTCTTCGTTTCCGCTGGGGATGATGAATAAAGATGATAAACTTACAGGAGAGTATAACTCCGTTGGGGAATAAATTAATGAGAAGATTACTCCAAGGGGAATTACTCTGTGGGGAAGAGATGCTCTACTGAGGATTTTAACGATAAACTCCGCTGGGGATTCTGCTGATAAGCTCCACTGGGGATTTCAATGATAAACTCCGCCGGGGATTCCGCTGATAAGCTCCGCTGGGGATTTCAATGATAAACTCCACTGGGGATGGATTACCATTGCTGGTGATATTAAATCTGTTGAGGATTGGGTTCCTACTTGTCAAAGAACTTCGTTGGGGATGATCTTTCAGTTGCAACTTGCTGGGGATAACCCTGTTAGACTCTTGTGGGGGTAATCCTTCTGAATTTGGCTGGGGAGATTTATTCGTGCTCTGCAGGGGATAAGTTTCCACAGCCTACTGGGGATGACGATTCAACTCCGTTGGGGATGCTTTTTCAGATTGCACTGGGAAAATGTTGACTCCACTAGAGGTATCTTGTATTCTATCGGGGAACATTCTTATACTCCGTCGGGGAATATTAAGACTGCCGGGGATATTGAGCCTCTTCAGCACTGATGGTAGATAAACTCTGCTTGGGGGAGAATATTACCGATTCATTCATTCACAATTGCAAGTCTCAGCTGGGGAGAGCTATCATTACTGTCTTACTCTGTGGGGAGTGAATGTTACTGGGGCGCGTGCTAAGGATATGACGATGGCTTGCATCGAGACTTTTTTGCCCCTGTTTCTGTGGGAGAAGATGCCTACGGAGGCCCTGTGGGTTGAGTATTATCCTACCTATGAGGTGCTTGGTATCTTTCGGTCAAAATGACAAGTCTTCTTCCGGTAAGCCAGTGACGAGATGACGAGACATAGTCGTATGCTTTGAACCCTAATTTTTGCCTGGACCGCCCTTTCGAGTTTTCAGTCCACCGGGATACCCCTTTTTTGCCCAAGCCGCCTTTTCAGGTTTTTGACTTGCCGGGTGTACAAATTTTTCATTTTCATCCCTTATTTTTGCCCGAACCCTTTTGGTTCGCCGGGAAGCCCTTATTTTTTCCTAGGTCAGTCAAGCTAGCGGGTCTTTATTCACGCGCAGTATTTCTGACTATACCCATGCTCTCAGGGTGTAGGGAGGTGTCACTGTCAGTAGTGTTGTGTTGCCATACTACCAGAAGATCTTCATTTGATCATGCAAGATTCGTTGTTGGAATTCATGTCCAATGCCCCCATTGATTCAGATGGAGTCAGGATACCTTTTGTAACAGTATGCTTTCGAACTAACCCATGCTTCAGCTAGGACTTTTAAGGGTTATAACGTGGCCTGGTTCACGATTTAAGAAACAAAGGATAAAGGCTCAAAATTTATTTGTACCCACCCGCTCTTGTTTGAGTCTTTGCTCTGATGTACAAGTGATGGTTCGGATACTGACAATTTATTTTGGACAGGCAGTCATTTTGCTGAGAGTTTGCAGGATCTCTTTCTTTTTGGTTTTTATTATCCCTGTTTTTTGCCTGAACTGTTTCTTTTTGTGATTACAGACAGCGGGATGCCCCAGTTTTTCTTAAGTCTCCTTCACAGGTTTTGACTTAATGGGCTTTTATTTCTGAGAGATAATGACTTACTGTCCTTATGATTATACGGAACCATCACCGTCTTTTGTTTTGGAAGGACGTCTTCGATGCCATTTGTGATCGGTGGGAATGAGAACTGACTATTTTTGAATGTTGGTTCGCGTTTTGCGTTTGTTTTCGCAAAATGTCGCGGTAAGCAAGAGTCGCCACCGTCTTTTATTTTATCCAACAAGGAAAGGACAAAAGAACAGAAAAATTCCTTTTCGAGATGTTTCTCGGGTTCGGGAGGTAGATTATAGAAAGGGAAGGTATTAGCACCCTTTCTATCCGTGGTTATCCACGGGCTCTTAGGTACTTGCTCACTATGTTTTCAAAAGTTTGCTTTTCTTTGTGTTTTTGGGTTTTGAAAAGAGTTTTGTTTTTGAAGAGCGTGTAAGTGCGAAAAGTTTTGTTTTGTTTTAAAAGGAGCAAGTACTTAAGAACCTCTACCTACTCAAAAAGGAATTTAATTGTGCAAATGTCCTTTAGACAGTGCTATCCCACTATTGAGGAGTAGGTAGCACCGTCGTTGGAGTTTTAAGGGTCAATTCAGTTTAAGGGACGTGTGGTCACTAAAGCAACGTTAGGATGCTTTAGCGGTAACCCTAGTGTCTTAGATCATTTTTCCGAGGCAATCGTTTCGAGGCAACTTATGATCTTGGGGCAAAAGGATGACCTCTAAAACATGCTATACTTAATGACCACGTTCGAGGCAACCAAGTGAGGTGTACCCTAAGAGTGGCATGTGCGAGTGTATTGTTTTTCAGTTTATATTATCTTTGTACATTTTATGGTGAGCTGCGGTTGATTTTAAATTAAGATAAATCTTGCCATGCAATCCTAGTTAGCATACATCTAAACAGTTAATATATGTATAGGAATTTAAAGTGCGGGAATTGTAAATCCTACGCTATTACAAGGCTTCGGGGAGGGGGATTATTTACATGTCCAAAAATTGGGGGAATAAAAGCAGTAAAGTAAAAGTATTAGTTAAGCTATTACAAACCAATAAGCAGTTACAATAAAATAAACGCGCATGAATCTGAACATAACCTCTAAAAATCCTAAGAATAAAATCTTTTTGTTGTTTTATTTTATTTTGGGAAATGCTAAATGTTCAATTAAGTCAAATTTAATTAATTAAAAATACTGATTAAAATTAACTCTAAAACATAACTAATATTTTTTGCATTTTTTGTTTATGAAAAGGATTGAATCCAAATAAATCCTAAGTCTACTGATTTTAAAATTGAAGAAAATAAGTTAAAATAATTAACTAAATTAAATCCTTAAAAAATGAAACCTAATTCTAAGTTACTTATTTTTTATGATTTTTTATGTTGATTAAAAGAAAAACAAATAAAATGGTCAAAACAAATGAAATCAGGCAGTAAATCAAGAAAAAAATATAATTTTGGAGGCCTGGGTCGAAAGAAGTGTGGGCTATCTTTCGACCCAGTGAAGAGGTTGGATCGAAGGTGCATGAGGGGCTGCACTCTGGGGGTGTTCGATCTGGATATGTCATCCTTCGATATGGAAGTCCTGGGTCCAGTTCGAAGCTAAGCTGCTGAGCTTCGAAACTCTGAACAGGATCCTGAGAATATATTTCCTGCAAAAAACGAAACACATGTTAAAGGTCCAGGGGGGACTTTACCCCCCTGATTCGAATCTCCTCCCTATTCGCACCTGCTGAATTTGGGTCTGGGTTTATTTTATCCTGGGATTCGAAGTAGAAACTCAGATTGTGCCCAAGCAATGGCACAATCTCATCTCTGCGTTGTAGCTTATATGTAGCACATTAAATCATTCACAAACAACAGTAATAACGTGAATATGCAATCAGAGATCGAAATGAGTTTGAGATTAGATTTCTTTTTACCAAACAGAAGTGCTTTGATCTATGATTCTGAGTGTGGAATGGCTGGTGCAAGGATTGGGTATGGCTTCCTGGAAGTGCTGATAATTTTTGGAAGCGTATCTCCAAGTTCTCCCTGTTTCTTTTCTCTATTTTTCTGTATATTTTCGTGTCCTTTTTTTGCAACACTTGTGATCTCTTTATATAGAGGGGGTGGAGAGGACAGGAAGACAAAGGTTTAAATGACCTTGATTATGTGTTTGACAGCCATGAATGAGATTTTGTAACGTTGATTATGTGTTTGAAAGCCATGAATGAGAGTTCGTAACGTTGGCTAAACACATGGGATCTTGTCCCTTTTTGAATTTTGAATGACATGTAACTGGCCTTCGAATGCTCCCTTTCGAATGGGCTGATGGCCTCCTTCGAATGCTTTTCGAAAGCTTCTTCGAGTGGACCCTTTGAATGCTTCTTCGAATGGACCTTTTTGGAATTCCAATCGAAAGACACTGTTATACTGCCAATCGAAGTACTTGTCCATAATGCCAATCGAAAGGCTCCTTCAGAATACCAATCGAAGGGTCTTTCAGAATGCCAATCGAAATGCTTGTCCATGCCAATCGAAATGCTCCTTCATAATGCCAATCGAAGGGTCTTTTAGAATGCCAATCGAAGTGCTTGTCCATGCCAATTGAAATGCTCCTTCAGAATACCAATCGAAGGGTCTTTCAGAATGCCAATCGAAAGGTACTTAAAGCACCAATCAAAAATTTTCTTTTTCCTTAGGCAAGGGTTTCTGGTCAACCATGCAGGGGGCAGACTTTGGAAAACATGAGAGGGCAAATTTTGGGATACAACAGTTGCCCCTGTTCAATTTTCTTAAACCTGAGGATATAGATTGGCTTTCGAGCCTTTCGTGATCCGAAGATGGAAGATAATTGAACACTAGAGTGCCCAGAAATTTGCACTCGCATGGTGTAGTATCAGCATTATGACTTCGGGAATGGGCTTTCAGATGCCATTTGGAGATTGTTGGTAGGAGGATAGGCTTATAGATGCCATTTGGAGATTGTTGGTAGCTGTCTTGAGAGAAATAGACTTTTAGGAGCTTCAGTTGTCCGTTACTCTACTGGGGAATTAACTCTGGAGGTGAACTGCATATCTGGGCTGAGAAGGAACCTGGGTAGGGTTACTTCATGATGAGTCCATGTAAAACTTCATCTGGAAAGGAGGAACCTGTGTAGGGTTGCCTAATGATGAGTCCATGTAAAATTGCATCTTAGAAAGAGAGGGAACCGGTGTAGGGTTGCCTGATGATGAGTCTGTGTAAAACTTTATCTTTGGAAAGAGAGAACCTGTGTAGGGTTTCCTAATGATGAGTCCGTGTAAAATTGCATCTTGGAAAGAGAGGGAACCGGTGTAGGGTTTCCTGATGACGAGTCCGTGTAAAACCGCATCTAAAATTTCCTGAGAAGGAACCTGTGTAGGGTTGCCTGATGATGAGTCTGTGTAAAACTGCATCTTGGAAAGAGAGGGAACCGGTGTAGGGTTTCCTGATGACGAGTCCGTGTAAAACTTCATCTTTGGAAAGAGGGAACCAGTGTAGGGTTTCCTGATGATGAGTCCGTGTAAAACTGCATCTTGGAAAGAGAGGGAACCGGTGTAGGGTTGCCTGATAACGAGTCCATGTAAAACTGCATCTGAAATTTCCTGAGAAGGAACCTGTGTAGGGTTGCCTGATGATGAGTCCGTGTAAAACTGCATCTTGGAAAGAGAGGTAACCAGTGTAGGGTTGCCTGATGACGAGTCCGTGTAAAAATTCATCTTTGGAAAGAGAGAACATGTGTAGGGTTTCCTGATGACGAGTCCGTGTAAAACTTCATCTTGGAAAGAGAGGGAACCGGTGTAGGGTTGCCTGATGACGAGTCCGTGTGAAACTACATCTGGAATTGAGAAGGAACTGGTGTAGGGTTGCCTGATGATGAGTCCGTGTAAAACTACATCTGGAATTGAGAAGGAACCGGTGTAGGGTTGCTTCATGATGAGTTTGTGTGAAACTGCATCTGGAATTGAGAAGGAACCGGTGTAGGGTTGCTTCGGAATAAGTTTGTGTGAAACTTCTGGAGGAACCTGGGTAAGGTTACTTTGTGATAAGTTCGTGTAAAACTTCAGAATGAACCGGGGTAAGGTTACTGTGGGATAAGTTTGTGTGAAACTTCTGGAGGAACCTGGGTAAGGTTACTTTGTGATAAGTTCGTGTAAAACTTCAGGATGAACCGGGGTAAGGTTACTTTGGGATGAGTTCGTGTAAAACTTCATTCAGAAATATATGATAAAGGACCCGTGTAGGATTTTTCAGGATAGACCCGTGTGAAGCTGCATTTAGGAGAAACCTGTGTAAGATTTCTTCATGACGAACCCGTGTAAAGCTGAATTTGATCGTGCAGATAATTACTTTGTTTAGTTTCCGGAGTTAATCTTGAACTTGCTGGAAGTTGTTGATGATAACCATCTTTCCTGAAAAGGTACATGATTAATCGTATATGATGCATGACATGCATTGTATGATGATGTTCTCAAAATAAATGAGATTATGCTGTATGCAATATGTATGCGCACATCATGATGTATGAACATGAAATGCTATTGTGGTACGTCCGAGTTTGGGAAAATAGATCCCTGACTGTTGTTGGAGAATAAAGAGTTTCACTCGCTAGAGATAACGACCGAAGATGATTGGGAGAATAATCCTGCAGGAGAGAATAACTCCGCTGGGGAATAGACTGACGAGGAAATGACTCTGTGGGGAGTATATACTCTGCTAGAAGATCTGCTGATTTGGAGAAATAAAACTCAGCTGGGGATGAATTACTGTTGCTGGTGACAGTGAACCCTGTTGGGGATTGAATTTCTGTCTATGAAAGGAATGAACTCCGCTGGGGATAGAAAGAATTTCGCTGGGGATGATCTTTCAGTTGCAACTTGCTGAGGATAACCCAGTTAGACACTTGTGAGGATAACCTCTGAATTTAGCTGAGGAGACTGATTTGTGCTTCGCAGGGGATAAGCTTCCAGAGTCTACTGGGGAAGAGGAGTTGTGGTCCTTTGATTTGTAGTAGTCTGAGAGGCAACCCAAGCTGGGGAATCCTGGTGTTGTTGGGGAAATAAACCCTGTCGTCAGTCTGTTAGAGAGGTGACATCTTCGTTGGGGGAAGTCCTCGGGGATTCTTGAGGTTGATTCAGCTGGGGAAAGGGGTCAGAGATTATACTCTTGCTGGGGAATCATCCTATGAGAAGGACTTTGGGGAGATTTATCATTGCCCCTAGTAGCAAGTGTTTGTGACATTGCAAGAAAAAATGTTTGATTGTACGTAACCCTTCACTGATGTAGGTGTTTAGGTATTGGCTTGCATTTTTGGTAAATCCCAAGTGTATGTGTGAATGTCATGACTGATGTCATAACATTCTAGTTCAGTTTGTACTGGTTCATTAAGTACCTTTGCAGAAAAATATTGTAATTCAAATACTGATGTTTATAAGTGTGTATCTAAGCATTTTGCAAAATGATCACATTTTGCTAAATCAGTAGACAGGTTTTCTCAGATGTCATAACAGATGTTATGACATCCTGTTCTGAACTAACAGGATTGCAGGATTGGATAAGTCTGAGTTTTTTCAGGAAATAACTCAGTCCTTTCTGAACAGAATCCTGCGTTTTCTGAGGGGTAACCTAGCTCAACCCTAACCTGGTTAATAAAGTCCTGTGACCTGGTCTTTAGGTCAAACGGAATTAACCCTAGGTTTTTGGAAACCCTAACTGAAGTTGCAGCTGCTATATATTCAACAGAGCTGCTGTTTTTCAAGGATCCCTGCTGATTGATTAGAAGATCATTTGTAATCTGTATAGATTTGTTTATTTGTACTCCAAGCAATTATCATTGTGATAAGTGCCTTGGAATAGGTTTCTATTTGTAAGGGTTGTGTAGCACTCAAAGCTTTGAAGCAAGAGTGTTTGAATGTTCCTTGACTAAAGTTGTGAAGCAGAGTCAAGTTAATTGTGTACATCACTCAAAGCTGTGAAGCACGAGTGATTGTGTTGCTTGATTAAAAAGCTGTGAAGCTTAATCAAGTGTGTGTTTTTTGAAGAGTGTCTTCATCAATTCTTAAGTCAAAATTGGTTTATGTATCACTGTTGTGATTGAGGGGGAGTGAGTAGGAACTCAGGTTTAAGTTGTACTTAGATTAGAATTGCATTGGGTAGGTCTTAAGTGAAGGAGATAAACTGGTTGGTTTATTCCTGAATTAACATCTCTTATAGTGGATTCTCTCCCTGGCTTGGTAGCCCCCAGAGTAGGTGTTGTTGCACACTGAACTGGGTAAACAATTGACTGTGTTCTTTATTGCTTTTGTATTTACTGTCATATAGTAAGTCAGATACGGTGTCATAACATTGAACGTGACATTGAGTATCTGCAGCCAGAATTTCAATTGGCATCAGAGCAGGCACCCTGCCTGTATTACTGGGTGAGATCTAGGGATATCACTTTCTAGCACTATGGACAAAGAAGGAGTTTTTGGAAATAGACCACCCATTCTGGATGGAACTAATTATGATTACTGGAAACCTCGTATGATTGCTTTCCTAAAATCTCTGGACAAAAAAGCTTGGAGAGCTGCTGACAAAGGATGGATTCATCCCACCATAACTGAGATAGATGGGACAATCAGTCTGAAGCCTGAGGAAGATTGGAGTAAAGAAGAAGATGAGTTAGCTCTGGGAAATTCAAAAGCTTTAAATGCCTTGTTCAATGGAATTGATAGAAACATTTTCAGACTAGTACATCAATATGAACTGGCCAAGGAAGTTTGGGACACTCTCAAAACTACTCATGAGGGAACTTCCAAAGTAAAAATGTCAAGGCTTCAGATGTTGACCACCAAATTTGAGAATCTAAAAATGATGGAAGATGAAACCATTCATGAGTT
The DNA here is from genome assembly GCA_948472305.1 of Vicia faba. Lineage (NCBI taxonomy): Eukaryota > Viridiplantae > Streptophyta > Magnoliopsida > Fabales > Fabaceae > Vicia > Vicia faba. The sequence continues at coordinate 1,326,699,982 of OX451740.1, forward strand.
TCACATGAACATCTTGGAGATTGCCAACACCTCAGGAGCACTGGGAGAAAAAATGTCAGAAGAAAAACTGGTGAGGAAGATTCTCAGATCCTTGCCTAAAAGATTTGCAATGAAGGTAACTGCCATAGAGGAAGCCCAGGACATTAGCAAGTTGAAAGTGGATGAACTTATTGGGTCTCTTCAGACTTTTGAGATGGGGATCACTGATAATGGTGACAAGAAGAACAAAAGCATAGCACTTGTATCCAACACTGATGTTGAATACAAGGAGGATGAAGAAGAAAACATATCAGAAGCTATTGCCATGCTTGGAAGACAGTTCAACAGGCTCATCAAAAGAATGGACCCAAAGTCAAGGTCTAATGTTCATAACATTCCCTCTGACATTGACAGTTCCAGCAGAAGACCAAGGTCAGAAGATAAGGGAAACCAAGGCAGAGGTATTCAATGCCATGGGTGTGAAGGATATGGACATATTCGAGCTGAATGTCCTACCTTTCTTAAGAACCAAAAGAAAGGAATGACTGTTACTTGGTCTGATTATGATTCAGAAAGTAATTCTGAAGAAGAATCTGCCAAACTAGTTACTGCCCTAACTAGTGTTTGTACTTCTGAAAGTGACACTAGTGATGAAGAAGTGACATTTGAAGAACTGGCTGATACCTACAGGAAATTGTGTATCAGAAGTGCTGAAGTCTGCGTGCAGAATGAGAAACAATCAAAACTCATTATAAAGCTGGAGGCTGAAAAAAGGGCAAATCTTGAAACTATAAGTCATTTAGAAGGAGAAGTTCAACTGCTGAACTCACAACTGAATCAAATGACCAAATCTGTCAAGATGTTGACCAATGGAACAGACAAATTGGAAGAGATCCTTCAGGTTGGACAAAATGTGGGAAATAAATCTGGACTAGGATTTATGGAAGCAAAGAAATCTGGTACTGGTAAGCAAATGTCAAAACAGATGTCTCAACACAACTCTCAACATCAGGAACAGAGACATATGAAGAAAAGGTACCAAAGATGGAAATGCCATCATTGTGGTAGATATGGCCACATAAAGCCCTTCTGCTTCAGATTACATGGATACCCTAATCAGATCTCAGGTGTCAAACCTAAGTCTAAAAAGGTACCACATGCTCCTCAATGGAAGAAAAAGGCTACTGCACTGATAGCTCACACTTCCCTGAGGGTCTCTGCAAAGGAAGACTGGTACTTCGACAGTGGATGTTCCAGACATATGACTGGAATCAAGAACCTCATCAATAATGTTAAGCCTCACACCACCAGTTTTGTGACCTTTGGAGATGGGGCTAAAGGTGAAATCAAAGGAGTTGGTGATTTGGACTGCCCTGGAGTTCCAAGTCTGAATGAAGTACTGCTGGTGAAAGGACTGACCGCTAATCTCATTAGTATCAGTCAACTGTGTGATCTAGGATTCAAGGTCAATTTCTCAAAATCTGAATGCCTTGTAATCAATGACAAACAAGAGATAGTAATGAAAGGAGTCAGATCCAAAGACAACTTCTACTTGTGGGAGGCTGAGAACACTAATTCCTCATCTGTGTATTCCATTGCAAAAGAAGAAAAAGAGGTGAAACTGTGGCAGCATAAGCTTGGTCTCCTTCATCTAAGAAGAATGAAGAGAGCTATCTCTATGGAAACTGTCAGAAGAACTCCAAAACTACAGGTTGATGATATCTGTGATGTGGGAAATAAACTTGAAGAAGAATGTGTTGTCAGAACCTTAAGTCATCTTGACAAGGATGTTGGAAATAACAAGTCTCATAAATTCTGTTCTCAAAACATCTGGTCAAAGCAGATGCTCCCTGAGTACAATGTTACACAAGATGTTGTGACATTGTGTTGTGACAATCTGAAAACATTCAACATTTCCCTGAACCCTATTGACTTTGAAGAGAAGAAGTCATTTAAACTGGAACACAGTTTCTCTAAGCTTCAGCTGACTGATTCTTCTACCAAGGCTCTTGTTGGAAATAAACTTGAAAATTTGAGGGGCAGGTTGGGTATTCACCAACATGAGAAATTATAGCAATTAGTTTTGCTTAAAACAAGGGTTGAAGGGATTAATTTTATTAAGTCTATATTTAGTGGGTTAATCATATTCTTTCACAATTCCTTCAAAAGCTTTAAGAAGTTGAAGAGACTCCCTTTTACCCCCTACCTCTCTCATCCTTGCAACCTGTTTCCTCCTCCCAATCAAAGATTTTTCTCAAACTGCTACTATTACTCAAAGTCAATCAAAATGTCTCAGACATCGTCTTCCACCATGGCGGCTTCGTCTTCCTCATCATCGGCATCATCTGATCAAGATTCTAGGGCAATCACTACATGCATAGAATCTGAAGTTCTTGAGGTCACTCCTCTCAGGGAGATGGCAACTGACCCAGCCAGAGTCAAAAAGCTCAGAACCAGACATGCAGGAAGAGCTCAAGCTACAGCCTCTGGTAATTCTTCTCATCCTTCGTCTTCTGTACCTAATAGAGAAGGATCAGTTCAAGTACACCAAGCTATTGCTAGGCTGGTTACTAGCATTCTGAGTGGCAACCAATCTGTACCGGGGATTTCTACCCTTTAAATCAATCAGAAAGTCCAAATGTGGAAGGTTCTGAAAATGTAGATGTCACTGAGGATGTTGTGACACCAAAAGACAACATTCAGAACCCCTCTGAAAAGGCTGCTGATCCACCTATCATTGATGTGGATGAAGATTACTCAGATAATGAACTGATTGCTAATGTGAACCCTAGCATAGCTAGGAGATTGATGAAAAGAAAGAGTAGTCAGAATGATAAACCTGATGCTAAGAAATCCAAGGCTGAAGGCATGGCTGAGAAAAGTATTCAGACAAAAGGGAAGAAGGCACAGGTGCAGACTGCTAGACAACCAATCTCTAAGAAAAGTAAAGAACCTGAAACTTCTGATTCTGATGAGGAATCAGAATTTGAGATTGATATTGAAGAAACTCCCATCAGAAGGAAGCTCCCCTCCAACAAGATTGCTAGAGTGCCTGAAGTGCCAACAGACAACATCTCTTTTCATCATCCTGACAATGCAAACAGATGGAAGTATGTTTGCTTAAAGAGAATAGCCTTGGAGAGAGAACTCAACAATGATGCCTTGGAGTGCAAAGACATCATGGACCTGATCAAGAATGCTGGACTAATGAAGACAGTGATAAAGTTTAACAAATGCTATGAAAATCTGGTCAAGGAGTTTGTAGTGAACTTGTCTAATGATTGTGCTGATGGAAGGTCAGCTGACTTTGAGAGTGTGTTTGTTAGAGGAAGAAGGGTCAAGTTCTCTCCATCAGAAATCAACAAGTTTCTTGGAAGAACAAATAAGGACTGTCCTGATCTAGAGGCAACTGACAATGAAGTGTGTCTAACCATCACAGCCAGGCAAGTAAAGTGCTGGCCATTGAAAGGGAAGCTGAATGCTAGTAAACTCAGCATGAAATTTACCATCTTGCATAAAATAGGTGCAGCAAACTGGGTGCCTACAAATCACAAATCAACTATCTCCACAGGATTGGGGAGATTTATCTATGCTGTAGGAACCAAGACTGCCTTTGACTATGGAAGGTACATCTTTGAACAAACTTTAAAGCATGCTGGCAGTTATGCTGTCAAAGGACCAATTGCCTTTCCCTCCCTCCTCTGTGGAATCATCCTTGCACAATTCCCTGATATCCTTGTGGCAAGAGATATAGTCTGCAAAAGAGCTCCTGCCCTTGGCCTGCACTACAAACTGTTTCAGGGATCTCATGCTCCAGACATTGTCATAACATCAGCTGAGACATCGTCTGTGAAGACCCAGTCCAAGACATCAGATGTCATAGCTGTTTTAAAAGAAACTTGCAAAGAGCTGGATACTAGAAAAAGGACCCTAGGACTTCTAATTGCCAGGCTAGAAAAGGAGGAAGCTGAAGAAAACAGAAGGGAAGAAGGTGAAGGACATCTCAACATTGAAGAAAATAGCTCCTCAGAATCTGATGACAGTGCTTGAAGGTTGATTGCTGTTTGGTGGAGTTTGGAAGTGTGTTCTGTTGTTGTCTGCTGCTGATCTTATTATTTTGTTTTGGATAACTGTAAAATTTTCTGAACATGTATCTTTGGCCCATTTGTGGCTAAAGAGGGGGAGAATATTTTGGTACTTGCTTAATTAGTACTTGACATTCTGTGTTCTATTTTTCTGCTGTCACTTATTTCTGCTGCTATCTATCTCTGATTGTTTAGGGTCTTTAGCCAAAAATCTGCCAAAGGGGGAGTTTGTAGGTGTTTAGGTATTGGCTTGCATTTTTGGTAAATCCCAAGTGTATGTGTGAATGTCATGACTGATGTCATAACATTCTAGTTCAGTTTGTACTGGTTCATTAAGTACCTTTGTAGAAAAATATTGTAATTCAAATACTGATGTTTATAAGTGTGTATCTGAGCATTTTGCAAAATGATCACATTTTGCTAAATCAGTAGACAGGTTTTCTCAGATGTCATAATAGATGTTATGACATCCTGTTCTGAACTAACAGGATTGCAGGATTGGATAAGTCTGAGTTTTTTCAGGAAATAACTCAGTCCTTTCTGAACAGAATCCTGCGTTTTCTGAGGGGTAACCTAGCTCAACCCTAACCTGGTTAATAAAGTCCTGTGACCTGGTCTTTAGGTCAAACGGAATTAACCCTAGGTTTTTGGAAACCCTAACTGAAGTTGCAGCTGCTATATATTCAACAGAGCTGCTGTTTTTCAAGGATCCCTGCTGATTGATTAGAAGATCATTTGTAATCTGTATAGATTTGTTTATTTGTACTCCAAGCAATTATCATTGTGATAAGTGCCTTGGAATAGGTTTCTATTTGTAAGGGTTGTGTAGCACTCAAAGCTTTGAAGCAAGAGTGTTTGAATGTTCCTTGACTAAAGCTGTGAAGCAGAGTCAAGTTAATTGTGTACATCACTCAAAGCTGTGAAGCACGAGTGATTGTGTTGCTTGATTAAAAAGCTGTGAAGCTTAATCAAGTGTGTGTTTTTTGAAGAGTGTCTTCATCAATTCTTAAGTCAAAATTGGTTTATGTATCACTGCTGTGATTGAGGGGGAGTGAGTAGGAACTCAGGTTTAAGTTGTACTTAGATTAGAATTGCATTGGGTAGGTCTTAAGTGAAGGAGATAAACTGGTTGGTTTATTCCTGAATTAACATCTCTTATAGTGGATTCTCTCCCTGGCTTGGTAGCCCCCAGAGTAGGTGTTGTTGCACACTGAACTGGGTAAACAATTGACTGTGTTCTTTATTGCTTTTGTATTTACTGTCATATAGTAAGTCAGATACGGTGTCATAATATTGAACATGACATTGAGTATCTGCAGCCAGAATTTCAACTGAGATTGATGTTCAATGCCCCTAGTGACGGAGATGGAGACTTGCCCCTGGTTACTCTGCACTTCTTCAGAGATTTCTTAAATCTTGACTGGACTGCCCTAGGTGTGCTGGATAGTGACATGTCGAGTCCCCCTGTTGATAGGAGATTTGTCAATGGAAGTGTCATCCTTTTTGAAGTGACTTTGTTCACTGGGAGGGCTTTCGTTCATCGGATATTCGTTGTGTGAATTTCTCCGATGTCAAACAAATAGCCAAATTCAAACAGTGATATTCAAATAATGCAAAGTTTATGCTTGTCTCGAAGTTTTGAAAATGCGTTTGTTTAGCAGAAAACTTTTTATAAGACAAATTCAACACAATATTTAGGGCAAAGCCTTACAGGAGTCAGGATACCTTTTGTAACAGTATGCTTTCGAACTAACCCATGCTTCAGTTAGGACTTTTGAAGGGTTGTAACGTGGCTTGGTTCACGGTTTAAGAAACAAAGGATAAAGGCTCAAAGTATATTTGTACCCACCCGCTCTTCGTGATGTTCTTCAATCCTAAACTCAGTTAATTGTGCGTCGAACTCTATTCGAATTTGGAATAACGTTTTGGTGATGGTTCACACAAGTTGGATTTTTGAAGGCAGTCATCATTTTTGCAACATTTTTCATGTTTTCGAGGATTTGTAAGGACCTCGTTCTTTTGATTCGTTATCCCTAACTTTTGCCTGACTGTTCCTGTTTTCGAGATTACAGTCTGCGGGATGCCCCAGCTTTCTTAAGCTTCCTTTATAGGTTTTGGCTCAGTGGGCTTTTCTCTTTTGAGAGATTGACTGCCTATGAAATAAGGAACCACCATTGTCTTTTGATTCCAGAGGAATGCTTTTGATGATGTTCGTTGTATTATGAACTGAGAGTTTTGCGACTTCAATGCGCATCTTTTGAATTAACTGAGAGACTACCCTGCCCCCAGGTTTAAATTAAAGGTTTCAATTTGTGTTTAAAACAGAAAACTCATACTTCTTTGGCTCGAAGGGGTTGACTAGGGATTATCTTCCTTATAACTCCAGTGTTTAGGATTTGAAAGAAATGCTTGTACATCGTCAGCAGGGTCTGTCCAAAAGCATACTGTATGAGATTATGGCATTGTTTCGTCATCCTCCCTCTAAAGGCTTGTAACTTTTAGCAAGAGTTGAATGTCATAAAGTGAGTAAAAAGCATAGTTTAAATGTAATTAAAATGATTGGATCAAATCAAGACAAACATATGCAATGCATTAATGAAACAAAGTTTGGCATTAATAGATAATTGTTTGAATAACAAAGAGATTACAACTTGAAAATTCAAATGAAACAAAGGCATTCTCAATGATTTGGCGTAGGAGCAGTGATTATGCTAGAGTCTCCGGAGGACCAAACTCAATCTCCTTGGCATCAATCAAATTCTGAATCTTGTACTTCAATGCCCAACAATCGTTAGTATCGTGCCCCGGGCTATCAGAATGATAAGCACACCTTGCATCTGGGTTGTAGTTAGGAGAAGAAGTCTTAGGGTTTGGGTGAGGTCCTATCAATGTAATTAGATTCATCCTCAACAATTGTTGCAATGCTTGAGACAACGGCATGTTGATGCTGTTGAACTGTCTTTTAGGCTCATCTGGATTTCGTTGATTTCCCTTTTGCTGTTGTCGGTGTGACGCAGAACCAGAAACCAGGACTGCCCCTACGTGTTAGTGACGGTGACTTTTTTGACTGATCATAACATTGGACTCTTTATTTCCATTGTAGGGATTTTTCTGAGCATCAGAAGGTGTAGCTTCTTGAATCTTCCCACTTTTGATGCCAGCTTCAACCCTTTCACCGGTCAGTATTAGCTCGGTGAATCCGACTGAAGAGCTTCGGATCAAGTGTTTGAAATAGGGACCAGACAAAGTCCCAAGAAACATGTCCACCAACTCCCTATCAGACAGAGGGGGTTGGACTCTTCCGGCAAGATCTCTCCACTTCTAAGCGTAGTCCTTAAAGCCTTCGCCTGTACCCATAGATATACCCTGAAGCTGAGTACGCGTGGGAGCAAGGTCGGCATTATACTAGTATTGCTTTTAAAAAGCAGCAGCAAGGTCCTCCCAGTTGTGGATGTTAGCTCCTTCCAGTTGACAGAACCATTCAAGTTGAGTCCCTGACAAACTATCTTGAAAGAAATGAACCCAGAGATTTCTATCAGCAGTATAGGGTTGAATCTTCCTCACATATGACCAGAGGTGTAGCTTTGGACAGGAAGCTCCATCGTACTTGGCAAAGGCAGGCGCCTTGAATTTATGGGGAATCACCACCCCAGAGGATAGACCTAGATCTCCGAAGTCCAGACCGGGCACCTTCTGTATTTCCATAGCGTTCAAATGGTCTTCCATTTGTTTGTACTTATCCTCAGCAGGAGGATACTGTTCTTCATCATAGTCTGTCTCATTGTCAGAGACTTCAAGGCTAGGAGCCCTCCTTTCTTGTGGACTATCTTTCCCTCCAGATGGGGTGGTCAGATTAACTTCGTTCTGCAGCCCGTTTCCAAACCTGCGTCCAGTATTGAACAGGATGGTCCTCTTTTTCTTCTTCTTCCTCTCTTTTAGAATCAGGGTCTTCAAGTCCGGCTGACCCTTAGCTAGGCGCATGACCAACTCTTGAAATTGGGCATTCTGGGCCTGGAGGGCCTTGATAGCTTGCTCAGTGGAAGGTTCAGTAGACATGATGATTGCTGAAATAAACAGCGAAGAAGATGAGAAACCTGTAATGGTACCTGTTATGCAATGATATGTATGATATATGTATGCAATATTTTCAAGGATCTCGCGGGGTAAACAAGAAACTGTTAGAATTTGAATCTGGTAGCTTGATTGAAGGAACTTCATGTTGCTGAGAGTCCTTCTTCAAGAGTCAAGCTCACCATATCGAGTGGGTCATAGCCCCTGACTCAAGTTATCGTGCTTGGATTTCTAGACAACCTTGGCTAGAGGAAAATAAATCCCCTTTGCCCCTTGCTAGACTTTTGATTTACCATAACCGGCATCACAGACCCTTGAGATCCTTGAAATGGTTAAGGAGATGTTAAAGTATGATGTTATGATGTGTATGCTATGCGTTTAAGCAAAAGTGTGAGGTGTTGTATGTAAGCCCTGCAATAAATCCAAATTATCGGATAAGGACTGTAAACAAAACCTGCAAGGAACTCATGTTGTCAGATGACAAGAATGTGCAAGTAGTTCAAGTTTGAAGGCACACAAGTCACACATATAGCCTTAAGTTCAGGTTGGCATGGAGTTTAGGCATTACCCTCTTTCAGTTTAGTTGGTTTAAGCCTGTCCTAAAAATAGTAACCGGGTTCTAGAGGATCTCAATATCACTGACTACCCTCAATCGGTCATAATTCTAGTTTAGCAACCTTTTCTTGCAGCCGGAATCCTCACGAGAGTTTAGTCTCAATGAGTGTAGCATACTGCTACTGTTCTATGGCCAAGTTGGTCAATTTAAGGTTCTAAGGTCAGTTGGTGCTTAATGACTCCTCAGAAGACCCATATTCTCCTCGTTTCAACACAAGGGATATCGGTACAGACTAAGGTGCCATACCAATGTAGCTACTGCTTCATCCGTATCGGTATACGCCGTACAGATCCCTCACAGTTTATTGCTACTTACCTAAAGGGTATCCCCAGATCCGGGTTAGGATCTATAGAACTCCGATACAAGCCCACAAAATTTAAAAGCATACAAAGCAATACAATTGAAAACACAGGTGATCTAATCCTAAGGTACACCTCACTTATATATCCCCAGCAGAGTCGCCAGTTATGTGATCGGTGGGAATGAGAACTGACTATTTTTGAATGCTGGTTCACTTTTGCGTTTGTTTTTGCAAAGTGTCGCTGTAAGCAAGAGTCGCCACCGTCTTTTATTTTATCCAACAAGGAAAGGACAAAAGCACAGAAAAATTCCTTTTCGAGATGTTTCTCGGGTTCGGGAGGTAGATTATAGAAAGGGAAGGTATTAGCACCCTTTCTATCCGTGGTTATCCACGGGCTCTTAGGTACTTGCTCACTATGTTTTCAAAAGTTTGCTTTTCTTTGTGTTTTTGGGTTTTGAAAAGAGTTTTGTTTTTGAAGAGCGTGTAAGTGCGAAAAGTTTTGTTTTGTTTTAAAAGGAGCAAGTACTTAAGAACCTCTACCTACTCAAAAAGGAATTTAATTGTACAAATGTCCTTTAGACAGTGCTATCCCACTATTGAGGAGTAGGTAGCACCGTCGTTGGAGTTTTAAGGGTCAATTCAGTTTAAGGGACGTGTGGTCACTAAAGCAACGTTAGGATGCTTTAGCGGTAACCCTAATGTCTTAGATCATTTTTCCGAGGCAACCGTTTCGAGGCAACTTATGATCTTGGGGCAAAAAGATGACCTCTAAAACATCCTATACTTAATAACCACGTTCGAGGCAACCAAGTGAGGTGTACCCTAAGAGTGGCATGTGCGAGTGTATTGTTTTTCAGTTTATATCATCTTTGTACATGTTATGGTGAGCTGCGGTTGATTTTAAATTAAGGTAAATCTTGCCATGCAATCCTAGTTAGCATACATCTAAACAGTTAATATATGTACAGGAATTTAAAGTGCGGGAATTGTAAATCCTACGCTATTACAAGGCTTCGGGGAGGGGGATTATTTACATGTCTAAAAATTGGGGGAATAAAATCAGTAAAGTGAAAGTATTAGTTAAGCTATTACAAACTAATAAGCAGTTACAATAAAATAAACGCGCGTGAATCTGAACATAACCTCTAAAATCCTAAGAATAAAATCTTTTTGTTGTTTTATTTTATTTTGGGAAATGCTAAATGTTCAATTAAGTCAAATTTAATTAATTAAAAATACTGATTAAAATTAACTCTAAAACATAACTAATATTTTTTGCATTTTTTGTTTATGAAAAGGATTGAATCCAAATAAATCCTAAGTCTACTGATTTTAAAATTGAAGAAAATAAGTTAAAATAATTAACTAAATTAAATCCTTAAAAAATGAAACCTAATTCTAAGTTACTTATTTTTTATGATTTTTTATGTTGATTAAAAGAAAAACAAATAAAATGGTCAAAACAAAAATGAAATCAGGCAGTAAATCAAGAAAAAAAATATAATTTTGGAGGCCTGGGTCGAAAGAAGTGTGGGCTGTCTTTCGACCCAGTGAAGAGGCTGGATCGAAGGTGTATGAGGGGCTGCACTCTGAGGGTGTTCGATCTGGATATGTCATCCTTCGATTTGGAAGTCCTGGGTCCAGTTCGAAGCTAAGCTGCTGAGCTTCGAAACTCTGAACAGGATCCTGAGAATATATTTCCTGCAAAAAACAAAACACATGTTAAAGGTCCAGGGGGGACTTTACCCCCCTGATTTGAATCTCCTCCCTATTCGCACCTGCTGAATCTGGGTCTGGGTTTATTTTATCCTGGGATTCGAAGGAGAAACTCAGATTGTGCCCAAGCAATGGCACAATCTCATCTCTGCGTTGTAGCTTATATGTAGCACATTAAATCATTCACAAACAACAGTAATAACGTGAATATGCAATCAGAGATCGAAATGAGTTTGAGATTAGATTTCTTTTTACCAAACAAAAGTGCTTTGATCTATGATTCTGAGTGTGGAATGGCTGGTGCAAGGATTGGGTATGGCTTCCTGGAAGTGCTGATGATTTTTGGCAGCGTATCTCCAAGTTCTCCCTGTTTCTTTTCTCTATTTTTTCTGTATATTTTCGTGTCCTTTTTTTGCAACACTTGTGATCTCTTTATATAGAGGGGGTGGAGGGGACAGGAAGACAAAGGTTTAAATGACCTTGATTATGTGTTTGACAGCCATGAATGAGAATTTGTAACGTTGATTATGTGTTTGAAAGCCATGAATGAGAGTTCGTAACGTTGGCTAAACACATGGGATCTTGTCCCTTTTTGAATTTTGAATGACATGTAACTGGCCTTCGAATTCTCCCTTTCGAATGGGTTGATGGCCTCCTTCGAATGCTCCCTTTCGAATGGGCTGATGGCCTCCTTCGAATGCTCCCTTTCGAATGGGCTGATGGCCTCCTTCGAATGCTTTTCGAAAGCTTCTTCAAGCGGACCCTTTGAATGCTTCTTCGAATGGACCTTTTTGGAATTCCAATCGAAAGACACTGTTATACTGCCAATCGAAGTACTTGTCCATAATGTCAATCGAAAGGCTCCTTCAGAATACCAATCGAAGGGTCTTTCAGAATGCCAATCGAAATGCTTGTCCATGCCAATCAAAATGCTCCTTCAGAATGCCAATTGAAGGGTCTTTTAGAATGCCAATCGAAGTGCTTGTCCATGCCAATTGAAATGCTCCTTCAGAATACCAATCGAAGGGTCTTTCAGAATGCTAATCGAAAGGTACTTAAAGCACCACTCAAAAAATTTCTTTTTCCTTAGGCAAGGGTTTCTGGTCAACCATGCAGGGGGAAGACTTTGGAAAACATGAGAGGGAAAATTTTGGGGTACAACACCATTCATTGTGCATCTGAATTAACTGAGAAAACTACCCTGCCCCGGGTTGTGATTAAGGGTTTTAATTTGTGAAAAGAAAAAACTCCAACTTTTTTGGCTCAAAGGGGTTGATTAGGGATTATCTTCCTTATAACTCCACTGTTTAGGATTTGAAACAATGCCTGTACCTCGTCAGCGGGGTCCATTCAAAAGCATACTGTAGAGATTTTGATATCATTTTCGTCATCCTCCCTCTAAAGGCTTAGAAAATTTTTTAATCGAGAGTTGATCATCACAAAAAATGAAAGCAATTTGAATATAGTGAAATACGAATGGATTGATTCAAAATAGACATATGCAATGCATTGGTAAAGTAATAAAGTTTGACATGAATAAATGTTCGAACAATCAAAAGAAAATTACAGCTTGAAAATTCTAATAAGCAAAAGCCTTTTAGTTCAAACTAGTCATTTCAGGTGGAGAACCCTCAGCGAAAGATTTTCATCTCGCCATCCGGCATGAATTCCAGCACTCTTCTGTCAATCAAGTCTTGGATCTTGTTTTTCAAAGCCCAACAGTCGTCGGTGTCATGTCCAGGACTATAGGAGTGGTATACACAAAATGCGTCAGGGTGATAGCCAGGAGCAGAGGTATTGGGATTCCGAAGAGGATCCTTTAAAGGAATCAGATTGACCTCCAACAAGCGTTTCAGTATTAGAGATGATGGTATATCAGTCTCAGAGAAATGTCTTCCATATGTATTTTGCTTACGCTGATTACCCCGTTGACGCTGGCGAGGTTGTTGTTGGGCTTGTGACCCTGAAGCAAGCTGGGGAGCTTTTCCCTTGTCTTCTTGTCTCAAAGGAGGTTGAATGATGACTTGATCTTCAACCCTAGTTGTTTGCCCCACTTTGTTATTTTGAAGTAGTTTGTTGACGAGGACCCTGAGCTCTTCTTGTCTTTGAGCCAGGTCTTGAAGGAGAGCCATCTGGCCCACCAGCTGTCCCATCATCTAGATCTTCATTGTTGCCAACTCAATTTGTAGCCCTTCCAACTGATCATTCCTGATGCCGCCTGGATTCCCTAGGACTAAGCCCCTTGTGAGGAGAGATTTTATTTCTTCCTGCCCTTGGGATAGGTTCAAGAACATTTCTTGAAGTTGAGCATTTTGAGCCTGGATATCTTCGACAGTTCTCTCTAGGGCCATCTCTACTGAAATAAACAATAGGAGAATAAGGAAACCTGAAAGGGAAAACCTGTCATGATGTGGATGCATGTTATGTGGATGCATGTTTTCAAGAATCTCTCGGGGTAAACAAGAAACTTGTTAGAATTTGAATTTTGCATCTTTGATTGAAGAAACTTCATGTTGTTAAGAGTCCTTCTTCAAGAGTCAAGCTCACCATATCGAGTGGGTCATAGCCCCTGACTCAAGTAATCATGTTTTGATTCATAGACGACATTGGCTAGAGGAAAATAAATCCTCTTTGCCCCTTGCTAGACATTTGATTTACCATAACCTGCATCACAAACCCTTGAGATCCTTGAAATGGTTAAGGAGATGTTAAGGCATGATGTTATGATATGTATGCTATGCGTTTAAGCAAAAGTGTGAAGTGATGTAAGTAAACCCTGCAATAAATCCAAATTATTGGATAAGGACTGTAAACAAAACCTGCAAGGAACTCATGCTGTCAGATAACAAGAATGTGCAAGTAGTTCAAGTTTGAAGGCACACAAGTCACACAAACAACCTTAAGTTTAGGCTGACATGGAGTTTAGGTATTACCCTCTTTCAGTTCAGTTGGTTTAAACCTGTCCTAAAAAATAGTAACCGGGTTCTAGAGGATCTCAATATCACTGACTACCCTCAATCGGTCATAATTCCAGTTTAGCAACCTTTTCTTGTGTCCGGAATCATCGCGAGAGTTTAGTCTCAATGAGTGTAGCATACTGCTACTGTTCTATGGCCAAGTTGGTCAATTTAAAGGTTCTAAGGTCAGCTGGTGCTTAATGACCCCTTAGATGACCCATATTCTCCTCGTTCCAACACAAGGGATATCGGTACAATCTAAAGTGCCACACCAACGTAGCTACTGCTTCAACCGTATCGGTCTACGCCATACAGTTCCCTCACAGTTTATTGCTACTTACCTAAAGGGTACCCCCAGATCCGGGTTAGGATCTATAGAACTCTGATACAAGCCCACAAATATAAATCATGCAAAGCAAGCAATTGAAAACACAATGATCTAATCCTAAGGTACACCCCACTTATGGTATCCCCAGCAGAGTCGCCAGTTCTGTGATACAGTGGGAAGAGAACTGACTGTTTTTGGAATGCTGGTTCGCGTTTTGCGCTTATTTTCGCAAAATGTCGCGGTAAGCAAGAGTCGCCACCGTCTTTTGTTTTATCCAACTAGGAACGGAAAAAAGCACAGAAAAATTCCTTTTTCGATATGTTTCTCGGGTTCGGGAGGTAGATTATAGAAAGGGAAGGTGTTAGCACCCTTTCTATCTGTGGTTATCCACGGGCTCTTAGGTACTTGCTCAAAGTGTTTCCAAAATTTAATTTTCTTTGTGTTTGTGGGTTTGAAGAAGTTTTTTGTTTGAAAGGAGTGTAAGTGCAAAGAGTTTTGTTTTGTTTTAGGATGAGCAAGTACTTAAGAACCATCTCCCTACTCGAAAAAGGAATTAATCTGTACAAATGTCCTTTAGGCAATGATATCCCACTATTGAAGAGTAGGTAGCACCGTCGTTGGATTTTTAAGGGTCAATTCGATTAAGGGACGTGTGGTCACTAAAGCAATGTTAGGACGCCTTAGCGGTAACCCTAATGTCTTAGATCATTTTTATCTGAGGCAACCGTTTCGAGGCAACTTATGATCTTTAGACAAGAGGACGACCTCTAAAACTTCCTATACTCAATGACCACGTTCGAAGGCAACCAAGTGAGGTGTACCCTAAGAGTGCGCATGTGCGAGTGTATTGTTTTTCAGTTATTTATCTTTGTACATGTCATGGGTTATCTATGTTGATTTTAAGTTCATACATTGGATCTTGTCATGCATTCCCTATTATCAAACATCTAACAGTGTATAGTTGCGGAATTTAAATTTGCGGAAATTAAATCTAAACTATTACAAGGCGTCGGGTATTTACATCGCCAAAAACAAACCCTTTAATTTAAATTGCGGAAAGTAAAATAAAGCGATAAATAATTAAAGTCCTAATTAAAAGCTATTACATATTGGAAGTAATTACAATATTGGAAATATGGATCGCGTGCGAGAAAATTAAATCGGCGCATTTTTTAGGGTTTTGACCCTTTTTGAAAAGAAATCATGTTTTTGTTATTTTTTTGAATTAAATGAAAATTAAATTAGGTCAAAATTAATTAATTAATTAATTAAAATATTTTTGGGTTTTTGAATATTTAAGGAAATAAAATAAAATGGATTAATGTTAATAAACACCTAATATTCTAAATTAATTTTAATTTATTGCAAAAACTATTAAAAGTTAAACCTATTTAAAACTAAATTAATTTAGTTAATTTATTTACAAAAATAAAATGGTGAATTTAATTTTAATAAATAAAAATAATATTTTTGTGATTTTTATTTTATGAGAAAAATTTTAATTGGTTAGTTTAAATAATAAAATAAATAAATAAATAAAACAATTGAATAAAAAGAAATATAAAGGGAAAAGAAATAACCCATTGGGGGGGGCGTTTGGGCCCAGACTGGGAGGTTTGATTTGCAATTTTCCAAGCCCATTAACATTGGCCTTCGTTGACTTCTGTAATTCCATATGCGCCTGTTGACTAGAGACCATGGTGGATGTCCAATCTTGGCCATTGGTTTTGACCTGAAGGCCATCTGGCGCCTGATCAGGTGATGGTGCATGGTGCGTTATTTCTTGGATGTTGCATGGGAATACCTGCTGAAAAAATGAAACAAAGGCATTTGGGGGACCTGGGATTCGAACCCAGGTCCCATTAGACTTTCCACTAACGCGCTTGCCAGCTGAGCCAATATGCTTAATTGTTAATGGAATAAACATTGATTATTATATGTGAAAAACAAGAAATATGCTGGAAAAATAAAAATATGGCGCGCTATTTGAATCAACCAGTAGGGAGAAGACACCTAGTCGTCTTCTTCATTGGAAAGCCTGGATATTTACCTGCGGATTTTATCCGCAGCTAAATTCCTAGGTTCATCCTAAAATGAGCTATAGGCCATATAAATGCAAACGGAGGCCATCACCATACTCGTCTCTCCTCCCTGAACACAACCATGTCCATGGTTTGTCTTGATTTTACTTATAATTGAAACGCCTAAAAACAAGAAACCCAAACCCTAGTTTCGGGTAGGGCTTTACAGGCTACCAAAACAAAATCAAATATTGCAGATAGCTTGGAAATCATTCAAGGATTATGAATATGTTAATATTTGGGCAAAAATATGCAAGGACAAGAGATCACGATTCCATGTTCAGAGCGGTATTCAAGAAGACTTACAGTGCGTTTGAAGATGTTTCAGGGCTTGTGAATGGTTGCTTTAGCTTCAGTAGACGTCAGGCAAGAAGGCTACGTTGATCTTTTGCTTTGAATTGGACTCCAAGACTGGTTTCAGTTTTCAAATTTTTAAGCTTTTTTCAAGTTTTGTATTCTGAGATTTGGCAGCCTCCAGGTCGTGTCCTTGTGTGCTTTGCATTATACAAGTATAAGGGAAGCAATTAGGTCAAGTCTTGGGCCTTGAATCCATTAGCATTGATGTTTGAAGATTAGATATGATTCACCATTAACAAAGCATCCAAAAATGTAAGCTTTGGCAAAAAAGGTGTTTTTGTTGACTTTCAAAAATGACCTATAATGTCCAAATTTGTAACTTCTTGTGAGTGCATTTCTTGATCTTGGGGTGTGAAGATGGATTGT
The DNA here is from genome assembly GCA_948472305.1 of Vicia faba. Classification (NCBI taxonomy): domain Eukaryota; kingdom Viridiplantae; phylum Streptophyta; class Magnoliopsida; order Fabales; family Fabaceae; genus Vicia; species Vicia faba. Next base: position 1,326,716,839 of record OX451740.1, read on the forward strand.
AGGGAATTGCATCCTCTTCAAAATGAGCTTTGGATGGGTCATTTCTCATAAATTATGAGAAAGTTATGCTTGGTCAAAGTTGAGTTGACTTTTCCTACAAAAACCCTAATTTAGCAACTTTTGAATCTTGATGAATTTTGAGTAATCCTTGATGAATCATGATTAACCCTTGATCAAATGATGAATTATATTTCAAAATGAGAATGTTGACAAAAAATCTTGAGGTTTGACTATTTGTAGATCACAGTTGACTTTTGCCCTAACAAAGTCGATTCTTGGGCTTCTTGAGCAATTGACTGACCAAACTCTCTCTGCAAGGCTTGAAATTTTACATGGATGAACTTGAGAGCATATTATTACATTGGGGAGCACTTGAGTCCATTTGGATGCAAGAACCTTGATGCAACACAAAACCCTAATTTGAGGTTGATTGCCTTAGGAGGTGATTTGACTGTCCAACTCTTGAGCTATCTTGAGCAACTTGGGAGTTATTCTTGAAATGTCTTGGGAAATATGGGAGGGAAAATTTTAGGGTACAACAACGTGCTTACGTATCCTCTTATGAGGAATCAGAGTCCCAGTTCGTAGTTCGTTTGGGTTGGTGTCTTTTAGGGGTTTACGAACATATTTTGAATCACTTTGCACTCGGTCTGGAGTAGTGATTGCAGAAATTTTGACTGAGTACGCAGTAAGCCAAAATTAGTTTGAAACCCATTTGCAAAAAAGAACTGTTAATTAGCTTAGTTTCATTCGCGAAAATAGTTTGAGATTTGTTTGTGTTTTTTACTGTATTAATTGTAAAACGTCTTGATTAATGCAAGATTAAAGAAATATTTAATGCAATACATAGAAAATAATATATGCAAATTTTATACGAAAATGATTTATTTGATCATATAGTACACTTACATATAATAAATAATAATTAATATTTAAAATATGGTAATAAAAATTAATAGTAATAATTATAATAATTAATAAATAATTAATAAAATATAATATAAATATAATATAATATAATATAAAAAAATATAAAAGAAAAATAATAATAATAATTTTGAATAAACCTGGGGGGGTGCAATCCCAGTTATGAAGTAAAAACCAGGGGGTGCTGAAAGTGATCTGGGTTAGGCCCAGAATGTCCAGGCAAAGGGGGGGTGCGTTTCATTTGGAGTTTTATTAATTATGGAAAAGGGGGCGTGCATAGCAGTTGGGCTAGGCCCAACATGATTTTGAAGGGATTGTATACACGAGGGCGCATGGGGCATGCTGTGGACTTGGCCTCATGGCCGTTGGATGAAAATCAGGGGGGTGATATATGAGGGAACACGACAGTTAATATGTGCGCGCGTATAGGAAATCTAAACAGAATAATAAATTTGTTTTTTACACTTTTCGTTTTCATCTTCATTTGCCATCATCCTTTCAGCTTCCACTCCCTCTTTCCCCAAACCCTTCTTCTTTCTTTTCTCTCTGCCTCGAATATCAAACCCTCCTTTCTCACTAGCCCTAAGATCCGACCTCCTCGCGGTGATTCCTTGTACATAACCCCCCCCCCCCTTTACGAATCCGGCCACCCCCAAACACAAGAACAAATAGATCAATCGAAAGCAAAAGCTAAGCTTGTTTTACCCTCTTTTGTGATTGCTTTGATTTTGACCTTCTTGAGCGTGTCTGATGCTAACCCCCCTCCTTCTTCTTTGATTGCGCATGTTTTGATGGTGTCCAACAATGGCGATGGCGGATGGAGCAGCGGCGGCGAGTAGCAAGGTTATCAGGGGCAACGATGTTCAAGAGTGATTAGGGTTTCCGATCTGGAAACTCTAATCACTTTTGCCTCTGGATCTTTAGTGCACGGGTTTGTTCCAACCTCCGTCTTCTAGTTTTCCTTCTTTTCTCCCTTGTTCTTGTTTTGTCCGACCCTTTCTGTTAGCTAGCCCCCTTCATCTCTGTTCATTTATGTTATTTATAGAGTTAGGTTTATTTAGGGTTTAGCAATATTGTCATTACAGATTGGTTAGTATAGATAGAAATTAGGGATTGAATTTTTTATTGTAATTGACAATAATTGATTGAGCTTGTAATCTTGAATTGGATATTGGATTTTCCAGATTTTGTTATTATGGTTAGATTTAAATTTTGTTGTAACATATTTGATTATGCAATATTATGGATTTTGATTTTGTTTAGATTTGATTGAGATTCCTATAGTACTTTGTTTAAGGAAAACACGCGTATTTTGGATATCATTGGTTTTCTGGATTTGATTTCTGCTTTGTATCATTTTGCTATAAAAGATATGATTTTTTTACCAAATCTAAACAATATCTTTTACTGAAAAATATGTGTTTTTTTTTGGACATAATTGATACAGTATGTGTTTGTGTGATGTGAGCCAGCCATTTTTGTTTACAACCACAAAGAGCAACTGGGCCTATATGTTTTTTCTTGATCCAACAACCAATATTTTCTCTTTCAACACACTATCCACGTTAAAAAATTTGATGACATAATTATAATGTTGTTTAATAAAACAGCAATAATGTTTAAAATAAAAAGAATTTTTCTAAAACCAACCAAATGGGTCCAGATTGCATCCATTGTCTGGGCCCTCAAAGATGATTTAGTATGGGCTAAAAATATACACCTTCCTTTCTATTCTTAAGCATTTTCAAAAAAACTATAATGACATAGGCCTGCTGAAATATGCTTAATGGGCTTGAATATCTTTTAAAGCAAACAAATTTTAGAACCCAAAGTTACTAGTAAAGCGTTCTAGTTTTTCTTAAAAGAATATATTGTTTATTTATTTACTTAAAAACAATAACAATTTTCTTTAACCAAAATGGGATTTGCCAGCAATTGTTTCTCTTCATAATATGTATTTATCTTTAATAATAAGACTAAAGAGTCTTGCTAATGACACCCTTTTCAAAATCGTTTATCACATAATAAAAATAATTTAAAATCCTTACTCAAGATCAACTAATAACTTTGCTCTCAAATGCCAAGTGGACTAACTTAGCGACTGTTTAACTTCCCATTTTTCTTCTTAATAACAAATGTTCGATAAGTAAGAACTTAATAGTTGCTCGAATAATTGATTTTCGAATTGCATGGGCCGGTGGCCAACATGCCTCGCGAACGGATTTATGAGTCTTTCTATTTTATAAAGCCCCACTCTCCTGAATTAAAATACACCCCCTATCCAGATAAAGACGGGCCATCAGATACTGTTGTACCGTCTTAAGTTAAACATTTCTTCTATTTTAATCTTAAAAAATGAAATCCTCGAGGTAGGAAAAATTTGGGGTACAACAGTTGCCCCTATTCAATTATCTTCCAGTCGAATAGCGTGAGAACTCGAGTCTTGTGCATTCTGATTGGAAGTTTATTAAATACTTGAAATATACCAAAATTTTGTCCGACAAAACATAAGGTTACACTGTTATAGCATACCCTTATGAGTCTCAAGGAAGTAGGCAAAACTGATGATGCACCGCTTACCAGGGTTTGATAACGAGGCAGATGGCGCAATTCTGTATGTCTTGGCTTTTTTTCCACCCATTTGGAGGGTGAGTATAGTAAAGTGTGATGATGCATGGCTGCTTGAAGACTGAGACCATGGATTACATTTGTGAATTGCTGTCTGATGTCAAGGCGATGTTTTGAACATGAAAAATGCATTGCGGCTTGAGGTAACGTGTCGATTTGGATATTACGCATTGCGGCTTAGAGGCAATGTGTTTTAAGTTGGAAGAACGCATTGCGGCTTAGAGGCGATGTGTTGGTTTGGATAGTACATTGCGGCTTAGAGGCAATGTGTTTGAGCTTAAAGAATGCATTGCGGCTTAGAGGAAATGTGTTCGAGTTGAAAGAACACATTGCGGCTTAGAGGCAATGTGTTTGAGTTTGAAGAACGCATTGCGGCTTAGAGGCAATGTGTTTGAGTTTGAAGAACGCATTGTGGCTTAGAGGCAATGTGTTGCAACCAATTTTTAAATCAAGAGTCGCCACTATTAGTTTTTATCCTAAGGAAAGAAAACCCTAATTCGCGGACAGAGATTCTAGGTTACGGACTCAATTAGGCGAAAGGAAGGTGTTAGGCACCTTTCGTCTACCTTGTTCACAAGGATATTAGCCCTAGGTTTAGGTTTGGGGTAAACAGGGTTTTAAATTTTAATTAGCAAGACTCGCCACGATTTTAGATCGCGTGCCTACGTATCCTCTTATGAGGAATCAGAGTCCCAGTTCATAGTTCGTATGGGTTGGTGTATTTTAGGGGTTTAAGAACATATTTTGAATCACTTTACACTCGGTCGGGAGTAGTGATTGTGGAAATTTTGACTGAGTACGCAGTAATCCAAAATTAGTTCGAAACCCATTTGCAAAAAAGAACTGCTAATTAGCTTAGTTTCATTCGCGAAAATAGTTTGAGATTTGTTTGTGTTTTTTTTGTATTAATTGCAAAACGTCTTGATTAATGCATGATTAAAAAAAATATTTAATGCAATACATAGAAAATAATATATGCAATTTTTATACGAAAATGATTTATTTGATCATATAGTACACTTACATATAATAAATAATAATTAATATTTAAAATATGGTAATAAAAATTAATAGTAATAATTATAATGATTAATAAGTAACTAATAAAATATAATATAAATGTAATATAATATAATATAAAAAATATAAAAGAAAAAAATAATAATAATTTTGAATAAACCCGGGGGGGTGCAACCCCAGTTATGAAGTAAAAACCAGGGGGTGCTAAAAGTGATCTAGGTTAGGCCCAGAATGTCCAGGAAAAGGTGGGGGGTGCATTTCGTTTGGAGTTTTATTAATTATGGAAAAAGGGGCGTGCATAGCAGTTGGGCTGGGCCCAACGTGTTTTTGAAGGGAGCCTGGTGGATTGTATACACGAGGGTGCATGGGGCATGCTGTGGACTTGGCCTCATGGCCGTTGGATGAAAATCAGGGGGGTGATATCTGAGGGAACACGACATTTAATATGTGCACGCGTATAGGGAATCCAAACAGAATAATGAATTTTTTTTTTACACTTTTCATTTTCATCTTCATTTGTCATCATCCTTTCAGCTTCCACTTCCTCTTTCCCCAAACCCTTCTTCTTTATTTTCTCTCTTCCGCGAATATCGAACCCTCCTTTCTCACTAGCCCTAAGATCCGACCTCCTCGCGGTGATTCCTTGTACATAACCCCCCCCCCCCCTTTACGAATCCGACCACCCCCAAACACAAGAGCAGATAGATCAATCGAAAGCAAAAGCTAAGCTTGTTTTACCCTCTTTTGTGATTGCTTTGATTCTTACCTTCTTGAGCGTGTCCGGTGCTAACCCCCCTCCTTCTTCTTTAATTGCGCAGGTTTTGATGGTGTCCAGCGATGGCGGATGGAGCAACATTGGCGGGTAGCGAGGTTATCAGCGGCGACGATGTTCAAGAGTGATTAGGGTTTCCGATCTGGAAACTCTAATCACTTTTGCCTCTGGATCTTTAGTGCACGGGTTTGTTCCAACCTCCGTCTTCCAGTTTTCCTTCTTTTCTCCCTTGTTCTTATTTTGTCTGACCTTTTCTGTTAGCCAGCCCCCCTTCATCTCTGTTCATTTCTGTTATTTATAGAGTTAGGTTTATTTAGGGTTTAGCAATATTGTCGTTACAGGTTGGTTAGTATAGATAGAAATTAGGGATTGAGTTTTTTATTGTAATTGACAGTAATTGATTGAGCTTGTAATCTTGAATTGGATATTGGATTTTCTAGATTTTGTTATTATGGTTAGATTCGAATTTTGTTGTAACATATTTGATTCTGCAATATTATGGATTTTGATTTTGTTTAGATTTGATTGAGATTCCTACAGTACTTGTTTAAGGAAAACACGCGTATTTTGGATATCATTGGTTTTCTGGATTTGATTTCTGCTTTGTATCATTTTGCTGTAAAAGATATGATTTTTTTACCAAATCTAAACAGTATCTGTTACTGAAAATATGTGTGTTTTTTTTTTGACATAATTGATACATTTTGTGTTTGTGTGATGTGAGCCAGCCTTTTTTGTTTACAGCCACAAAGAGCAATTGGGCCTATATGTTTTTTCTTGATCCAACAACCAATATTTTCTCTTTCAACACACTATCCACGTTAAAAAATTTGATGCCATAATTATAATGATGTTTAATAAAACAACAACAATGTTTAAAATAAAAAGAATTTTTCTAAAACCAACCAAATGGGCCCAGATTGTATCCATTGTCTGGGCCCTCAAAGATGATTTAGTATGGGCTAAAAATATACACCTTCCTCTCTATTCTTAAGCATTTTCAAAAAAACTATAACTACATAGGCCTGTTGAAACATGCTTAATGGGCTTGAATATCTTTTAAAGCAAACAAGTTTTAGAACCCAAAGTTACTAGTAAAGCGTTCTAGTTTTTCTTAAAAGAATATATTGTTTATTTATTTACTTAAAAACAATAACAATTTTCTTTAACCAAAATGGGATTTTCCAGCAATTGTTTCTCTTCATAATATGCAATTATCTTTAATAATAAGACTAAAGAGTCTTGCTAATGACACCTTTTTCAAAATCCTTTATCACATAATAAATATGATTTAAAATTCTTACTCAAGATCAACTAATAATTTTGCTCTCAAATGCCAAGTGGACTAACTTAGCGACTGTTTAACTTCCCATTTTTCTTCCTAATAACAAACGTTCGATAATTAAGAACTTAATAGTTGCTCGAATAATTGATTTTCGAATTGCATTGTGTTGTACCCCAAAATTTTCCCTCCCATATTCTCCAAGATTTGTCAAGAATCATCCTCAAATGGTTCAAGATTTCTCAAGGGTTGCACAGTCCAAATGCCTCCTAAGCCAGTTAAAATTAGGGTTTTGGTTCTTGCAAGGAATTTGGGATTTTCAATGGCTCAATCAAGTCCCATAGGCTTATATACATTGTCAAGCACCTACATGCCAAGTCTCAAGACTCACAGAGGCAAATTGCACAGTCAAAAGCTCCATTTGGTTCACAATCAATTGCAGGGGTAAAATGGTCATTTGGCAGTCAAAAGTCAAAAATTTTGGTCAACATCTTATTTTGAGTCCACAATCATCATTTGATCAAGTCTTGATCATGATTCCTCAAGCATGGCTCAAAAATCATCAAAGATGCAAAAGTTGCTATTTTTGGACAGTTGAAAAGTCAACTGTATATTGACCAAGGCATAACTTTTTCATGGTTCATCAGAAAAATCCCATCCAATGCTCATTTTGAAAGGGATGACATTTCCTACAACTCATCTTCACATTCCAAGTCCAAGAAATGCTCTCACAAAAAGTTATCAATTTCTACATTATAGGTCAATTTCAAAAGTCAACAAAAAGGCATTTTAAGTCAAAGACCATAACTTGAGATTGGTAAATCCAAATTACATGGGACCAAAGGAATTGGTTAGAGGACTTCAAGACCTTTCCAAAATGTCCAAGAACATGTTCATATGATCAAAATTGAGCAAGATATGCATTGGAGAAGTTGGGGAATTTTTGTGAATTTGCAAAAGTCAACTTTGCTCAAAACACCTTGTTTTTGCTAATGGGCCTCAAATTCCTTCTTGAATCTTTGTCCAAGGCTTATGCACGACCCATTGAGCTTAAATTGAATTATTTTCTTATTTTTAATTAATTATTTGGATTTTTAATCAATATTAATTCATTTAATTCATTTAATTGTAGGAAAATATAAAGATATGTTTTTTCCAATCTTTTGTGAAGCAAATAAGCTCAAGACATGCTGGAGATTTCGTGTGCACATCAAGGGGACAAAGATCTCCAATTTTGGAAAGTTTTCCCAATCAAAAATATGCAAAAAGATTTGATTGGAAATCAAATATTGAAACATCAATGCAATGGATCTTTGGGCCAAGACTTAACCTAATTCTATTCCCATATATGCAAGCAAGCCAACCCTAATGCTGTTCACGTGAAAAACTGCTGCAAAGAGCCATTACCATATTGAAAAAATTCAAAGAAAACTTGAAACTGATCTTCATACTCCAGGGCAATTCAAAGCATTATAGTGATTCAAACACATTGCTGGAGGTGGGAGAAACGTTTTGCAATCAAAATTAAGCCTTAAAGCTCCAGGAACACGCAAGAACAGTTTCACGGTTTGACCATTTTTTCCAGAAACGCATATCATTATTCATGCATATTTAACATCTTTTGTGGATTGTTTTGTGTTAATAGGACTCATACGAAGCTATTGGTGTGGTTTAATTGCATTGAAACGCCCTGAAACAGAAACCACCATTGACGAATTCTAGGGTTTCCAAGCTCTTAATTTGGGGCTTTACTATATAGGAAAAATCAGGACCCCTAATGCCCATGGTTGAAACTGTCTGAACAAGACGAGCAAGATGGAACCCTCGCGATGAATTTATATTAACCATGTGCCTAATCGTTATTATTCCTCAAGCTACTTTGTGGGGGTTAAAAACCCCCGCTATTTGATTTGTATTTTGCAGGTTTCAGCGAAGAAGACAAGACGTGGAAGCGTGGGAGTGGAGCATTCAAACTACGCGCGTTTTTTTTCTCTTTCCAGCATAATTATTGTTTTCATATATTAATTTCATTATCCATTATGTTTACAAATGCGCGCAAACGGTGGAGTGGTGGATGTGTTGTCTATTGATCATTGGGACCTGGGTTCGATTCCCAAGTCCCCCCATATAATTGTTCCTATTTTTTCTTGTGTAATCCTACGCAGGCTTTCAAAAGGGTTCTACCATGCACTTCCACATCTCAGGCGCCATGTGTCCATAATACCCAGTCCAAAGGCCAAAAGGTGATGAACACCATGCTCCTGGTCAACCCACGCTCTAGGCAATTCCAAAAGTCAGAAGGGCTTGAGCTTAATGGGCCACAGAAATTCCAGATTTACCTCCTATAGGGTCCATCAACCCCCTGGTTTAATTACTTCTTTTCTTTTTATTTTATTTTTGTTTTCTTTTAATTATTTCATTACTAATTATTATTACTATTTATTTAACTAACAAATAATTATTTTTATAATTAATTCAGAAAACAATATTTTCTTATTATTATTATTATTATTTATTAATTATTATTATTTTGTAAATAAATGTAAATTAATTAATTTAGTTAATTAGGTTAACTTTAATCTCTTTTTCACAATAAATAAAATAGATTAGACTTAGGGTTTTACTAACTTTTTTTTTATTTCATTAAAATATAAAAACACAAAAAATATTTTTCATTTTAATTATTTAATTAATTAGGTTTAGGTTTAATATTTAATTAATTGCAAAAAGGGACAAATTACTTTCTTTTCTCAAAAAGGGTCAAAACCCTAAGACGTTCCCGATTTAATTTCTTTCGCGCTTTAATTCCTTTTGATTATATTGATGTAACTGTTTCCGAGGATGTAATAGTTAATTAGGTCTTTTACCGCTTTCTTTACTTTTCTCGCATTTATTTTCCAAACGGGTTTTGTTTTTGGTGATGTATAGACCCGCGCCTTGTAATAGCGTAGATTCACCTTTCCGCACTTTATTTCCCGCACAAACATTAACTGTTAATTATGCCTGCAAGACTTGTATGACAAATAAAATTAACCCGTAGCTCACCATGATACATGTGCAAAGATAATATGAACTGAATCCTGACACACGTGCACATGCCACTTCTAGGGTACGCCTCACTTGGTTGCCTCGACGTGGTCGTCAAGTATAGGGTGTTTTAGAGGTCGCCCTCCTGTCTAAAGATCCAGTTGCCTCGAAACGGTTGCCTCGGATAAAAAAGGATCTAGGACATTAGGGTTACCTCTAAGGCGTCCTACCATTGCTTTGGTGACCAAACAAGTCCCTAATAATCGAATTGACCCGAATAACTCCAACGACGGTGCTACCTACTTCTCAATAGTGAGATAGTACTGTCTAAAGGACATTTACACAACTTAATTCCTTTGAGTAGGTAGAGGTTCTAAGGTACTTGCTCTTTCAAAACAAAAAAACAACTTTTCGCACCTACACTTTCAAAAAGTTTTCAAACAAACACTTCATACACTCTTGAGGACTGATACAAGAGTTACCTAGAAGTTTTCAAAATAAAACTTTTTCAAAACCCACAAACACAAGAAAAGCAAACATTTTGTGAAAACATAGTGAGCAAGTACCTAAGAGCCCGTGGATAACCACGGATAGAAAGGGTGCTAACACCTTCCCTTTCTATAATCTACCTCCCGAACCGAGAAACATCTCGAAAAGGAATTTTGCTGTGCTTTTGTCCTTTCCTTGTTGGAGAACATAAAAGACGGTGGCGACTCTTGCTTACCGTGACATTTCGCGAACCAGCATTTCAAGACAGTCAGTTCTATTTCCACCGATCATACATGGGCCAGTGGCCAACATTCCTCGCAAACGGATTTATGAGTCTTTCTGTTTTAAAAAGCCCCACTCTCCTGAATTAAAATACACCCCCTAGCCAAATAAAGATGGGCCATCAAATACTGCTGTACCGTCTTAAGTTAAACATTTCTTCTATTTTAATCTTAAAAAATGAAATCCTCGAGGTAGGACAAATTTGGGGTACGATATCAGGAAAGATCAAAAAACAAATATCATCATCAATTTTCAACAAGTTCCATATTATTACCTGAAACAAGACGGGACAACTATCTATGAACAACTAATTATAGATTAATACCTGAAACAAGACAGGACAACTATCTACATGAGCATATTGAAGATTAACTCCCGAAACCAGACGGGGAAGCTATCTTCCTTTCTCTAAGGTCAGAGAATAATTCCTGAAACAAGCCAGGGAAACTATCTCTACGACCAACAAAAAGCAGGTTCCAGATTAATACCTGAAACAAGACAAGACAACTATTTGTGAACAACTTATTATAGATTAATACCTGAAACAAGATAAGACAACTATCTACATGAGCAGATTGAAGATTAACTCCCGAAACAGGACGGGGAAACTATCTTTCTTTCTCTTTGGTTAGATAAAGATCAATTCTCGAAACAAGATGGGCGACTATCTTTATCACTAATGGCATGAACTCTTGAAACAAGATGGGTTTACCAACAAATTGATTGTAGATCAATTCTCGAAATAAGACGGGGCGACTATCTACATGGCAAACACTTCCTTCAAAACATCTACTGTTTCAGTATAAATCGACCAAAGATTTATTCTGATACTTCTTCCAATTTCTACCAACAGTCACTCTGGATGGCATCTGTAAGCCCATCTCCGACAAACTCTCGATCACCTCTCCAAATGGAATCTATAAGCCCATTCCCGACACAATCAACCATGATATCATCGAGTGCAAATTTCTGTACACTCTAGTGTTCAATCATCTTACACCTTCAAGTCACGAATGACAGACTCGCCAATCTAACTCTTCAGGTTTAAGAAGATTGAACATGGGAAACTGTTGTACCCTAAAATTTTCCCTCTCATTTCTCAAGATGTTTCCTATAAAAATCTTCAATGACTCAAGTTTACGCAAGTATCGACTAAGTCAAACAATCTCCTCAACACGGATGCCTCAAATTAGGGTTTGAGTTTGTACAAAGGCAGTTGGATTTCTAATGTTTCAAATGACTTTCATGGATTATTATGGACCCTCAAGATTACTTCTTTCAAGTTTCAAGTCTTGGGTCATGATTTTTCAAGAAAGTCATTCAAATTATCAAAAGGGCAAAACGGGCAAAATTAGGGTTTTGATTGGAAATGACCAAACTTTAATTTTTGACCTAATACCTGACCTATTGGTTGGAAGCATGATCTCAAGGATCAGAGCGCGTCATTTTGACCTAATCACATATTTCAATTCATCTTCTGAGACTAGTGGATTGATAGACAAATTTGGTCAGCTAGTGGAAAAAGTCAATTGTACACTAAAAAGTCAAACTTTGAATTTTTGACCAAAATTGAGTCCCAAAAATCACATTTTCATCAAGACATCCAAAATATGAAATTTGATCATCAAAAATCAAGAGAGTAAAAAATCCAACTTTGCAAGACTTGGAAATTTTTCTAAGTATTTTCTATACTTGTTAATTTTATTGCTTCGTGACATCTTTTCACTACAATTCAAAATAATTCAAGATGTCACAAATAATTCAAGATGTTAAAAATAATTCAAGTTATTACAAAGTGCATTTTTTCAAGAGTACAAATCCTAGGTTTGGTCTTGTTTGAACTCTTCCCCTTTGACTCAAACCTTGCCACTATGCTGCCCACAAACATGTTTTGTCTTTGTTACAATCTACATAAACTGGTCCACAAACCATATTTTGTATCATGATACAAACAATATTGTCCAAGCATGATGTATTACCCACATAACAACCCAAAACCATGTCAAAAGACAGTCTCTCATACTGCTATAAAACAACCCTGCACCAAGCTGCCACAACACTCCAAAACTGCTACAAAAACAACCCTGATATGCTACTACCAATCCAGTCCAAGCCTGCATTATCTCAGCCCTATGTTTGCATCAAATTTACATATGAGAGCTGCATCTAAAAGGCTGTGATGCAGCATACCCAAACTGTTCAAATTGTTATTTGTTTCCCTCCCAAGATCCCAACAAAACTTCCTCTATAAATAGATTGTTTTCACAACACACAATGGGTTGGCTTTTAGAGAGAGAATAGAGAGTTTTTGAACAGAAAAAATAGCATTCTTTATAACCTTTTCTCATTCAAAACACCAGCTCTACTTTCATTAAAAACAGAACCTCAATCCATTATTTCATCCTACAAACTCTCCTATAAACCAAACACCTTATCACATAGAGATTATTCAAACATAAAAAACAGTCCCTGTAGTGCCATTATCTTCACCCTCCAAACATAAAAAAGTATTGTACAACTTGACTGAGTTGGTTTGATTCAACAATTTGGAACAACTTCTTGGAGATTCATTGGAGCCATCACAGTATCTTGGAAAGTATTCAGACTTAAAACACCAAGTGCAATCTCAAGGTAAGTCTTCTTGACTTGACAGTTTTTCATACATCATTAATGATTTATTTTTGAAGATAAAATGTAGTAATCATTACCCCTTTTGAACTAACGATTTGCTTGTTGTTTATGTTTATCAATCATATGTTGTAAACTGACCCAAACAGACAATAAAATAATGTTTAAGACAAAAAACTGCAACATGAGTCGACACATACCCACTTGGGTCGACTCATTCTAGTGAAAAAACAGGGTATGAGTCGACACATAGCCTTATGCATCGACTCATACTGCTATCCAGGTCCCAAAACAGAAGGATGAAAGGTGCATGAGTCGATACAAAATGCGTATGTGTTAACACAAACAGGCACATGAGTCGACACATCCCCTTATACATCGACTCATACTGAGTTGGTTTGGTTTTACAGGAGCAAGGAAAGTTATGTGTCGATGCATAGCAGCATGTGTCGACACATAACAGTTCAAAATACAATTTTTCCTTTATTTTATACTGTTTTTACATTGTCTTCATTATTATTTGATATGGTTGTAATATTTAAGTTTCTACTTCATCCCCATTTGTAAATTGTACCCCCACTCCTTTAATGATGTAATAGCTTAGAATTTTAATTTCTGCAATTTACCGCTTTAATATAAATTATTAGTAATTAGGATGTGTATGGCAAGATAAAATCAACCGTTAGAAAACCCTAATTTCAAAGACAAAAATGCGTGCAATCAAACACACTATTCACACGTGCACCTCTAGGGTAACCTCGCTTGTTGCTTCGGAAAATAGTCATGTCCCTCGAATATGGGCGTTTTAGCAAAGACCCTCGATAAAAAAGATCGTAGTCCCTCGATGTCCCTCGATGTTGCCTTTGGTAAACATTTTAGTCCCTTACAAAAATTGCTAAAACGTCTCATTAGTTGTCTTCTACGACTATACGTTTGACCCACGTCCGTCCCTTCACATCCAATAAATGGGGATTTTTACCAATCAATGGTAAGATAGCAACATCTAAAGGAGGAGAAAAAGAACAAAGACCTTTTGAGTAGGTAAGATGCTCGTAGTTGCTTGCTCATAAATCAAAACCAGTTTCACACTTACTTTCAAAACACCTTCAAAAAACAAACATCTCTTTGAACTATTTTCAAAAATCAACACTTTGTATACATTCTTATAGAGACGAGAATCATTACAAAGTTTTGCCGAAACGAATGCGTTTTCAAAATGCTATCAAAAACCCACTACAAACACATTTCAAACAAAGTATTTTTCAAAGTGATCTAGCAAGCAACTAAGAGCCCGTAGATAACTACGGATGAAAAGGATGCTAACACCTTCCCTTTTCATAACCTACCTGTTGGCTGAAGATTTTGATAATGTTATTAGAAGCCAAATGAATTAAACGTTTTGATCGAAATGAGGTAAAGCGTCATGTTTCGAAGTAGCAGAAGCAGTGTTTCGAATAAGTATGTCAAAGCTTGGAGCTTCGAGTGGCAATTATGGGAACATATCTAAAGAAGTCTCGAAATAACAACAAGGCTGTGTCTGGGAAGAGCGTTCGAAACGGAGAAGTACCAAAGCATTTGAAATTCAAATGGAAGCGGGACTTTCGAAGTTTGAAAGTTATGTGCTGGAGCATTTGGGGACACGTGGAAAGACGAAAGAGGCATTGTCCTGCATGTTCTAAACGTGGCATAATCCTATAGCAAGACCGTTATGGTCGAATTAGTATAAATAGAAGTCTTAGTATTAGGATTTGGTGTGTCATATCTATTATACAAAATACTCAGTAACATTCAAACTACCACATGGCAAGGGAAACGAATGCAAGAGAAATGTATGTATGATAGCACCATGTATTTCTGATTTAATGAAAACCTTTTACCATTTCCAGCACTTTCCTTTATCCCTTTGTCAAATAACATTTACAAGTTTTCTCATTTACAGTCTTTTCACTTCGAAATCTCTTCTTCAAAGTTTTACATTTTAATGTTTTCTTCATATTTCAAGTACTTTATATCTCAGAAAACTGTCATATTTTCCATACCTTTACCTTCAAGTCTTATCCTTCGAACGCATATTTTTACTTAAAGTCATTTAAATATTTCTTACATTAAACGCTTTCTTCATATTTCAAACCTTTTACGTTCCAGAAATCCTTTATATTAACCGTTTTGTAAGTCGAAACCATTTACTTCACTTTTGTGCAATTTTACATGTCTTTACAATTAGCATTTATTCATGTAACTTAGTTTTCACACACACATTTTGATTACATCTTTAGACTTTTAGAGAGAGAAATCGAAATAAGCCAAACACATATACAATATCAACCATGAATATTTGTTCGATCGTAAGAGTAACCTTAATATCCAAGGAGTCCTAGGATCAATCTAGTCGATCCTGTGAGTTACCAGAGGAATTGAATAACAGTCAGAAAGATTATTCGATAGTTTGGAAGACTAGCGGTTGTTTACCAGAAATCACTGGAAACAAATTGGCACACCCGGTGGGACCAATAATTGGATATTAGAAATAAGGATTGTTGAGACATAACCATTACAAAAACGTTGGAACCTAAGAAGTTTGCTGTTTTATGAACCTGAGAAGTGGTAAGATAACCAACAGCAACCAACCTTTATCCAGAAGAAAACGTTTGGACAAAATGTCTAATTCAGACAATCAACAAGGGGACCAAAATGGCCACATACAACAGGCACTAATGCGTCCACTTCGATCGGAACATCTAATGTAATCCCTTCGAATGCACAGTCTGTTGCATCTTCGACCAGTAACATAGCCACCAATGGAGTAAGTGGCATATCAACTAATAGTTCGATCTTAGGAAATACTGGAACCATTGGCTACCCTGGGGGATTCGTTCCACCATCAGGGACACAATCCCATTTCGCCACTCCATTAACTAGACCACCAGGTTTCGATGGGAATAGAACCAGAAATTCCTCTTATGGAATGCCAACATCTTTTATGGCAGGTTTACACAATTCCACATTGAATTCATCTCCACAACTAGGGTCTGGGTCTGGGGCGAATCAGTTTATGACAAATAACCAAGGGTCGGTGGGTTATAGCACAATGCCTATCTTAACCACAGACAACCAGTTGGCTTTTAGGAAATTGATGGATGACAGTAACCATAATATGATAGGGGTGTTAGCACAAACCATGCAGGAGATATTTGCCCCAATAGTGCAAAATGTGACTGTGACAAACAGAGAAAACGCTGACAATATGAGTCGAATAGCAGATTTCTTTGCTCCCCCAGAAAGGCGTAGGCAGAATCAGGCGGGATTTCGAGCAAACATGCCTGTTATAGAACAAATTGCTAACGACCCAATTTATAGACCACCCAGAGAAGAAGTTAACTTAGGGGCCAGGGCACCAAGGTTAGAAGCCCCAATAATCCCGGGCCCACAAAGGGAAATTATGGAACCAGGGGCAAGGGTCGAAAGGCTAGAAGCCCCAGAGTTTCGAGAAGAACAACCTAGGGGAGTTGTTTTGGTTGGTCGAAATCAAGATGCCGATGTTGTCGTTCATAGAATTCGAAACGATAACATCTTGGCAGAAAACAACCTAACCACCATGATAGAGAGAGTCATGGCCCAGAATGGCCTCAACACAGGAATGAGAAGGCCAAATTACGCTTCTCCTTGATTGGATTGCATAATGCATACTGATTTACCAAGGGGATATAAAGTCCCTAAATTTACAAAGTTCGCTGGGGATACCAATGAGTCAACAGTCGAACACATAGCGAGATATCTAACCGAAGCGGGAGATATAGCCAATAATGAAGATCTCAGGATCAAATACTTCCCAAGTTCCTTGACAAAAAACGCCTTCACATGGTTTACCACTTTGCCTCTTGGGTCCATTGACACTTGGGCTCTCTTAGAGAGATTATTCCATGAACAATTTTACATGGGACAGTCGAAAATAAGTTTGAAGGAATTGGCCAGTGTTAAGAGAAAGTTCACCGAACCCATAGATGATTATTTGAATAGATTTAGGCTTTTGAAATCCAGATGTTACACAGTAGTGCCTGAACATGAGTTAGTCGAAATGGCCGTTGGTGGCTTGGATTATTCTATTCGAAAGAAACTAGACACTCAGTATTTGAGGGATATGGCTCAGTTAGCCGATAGGGTTCGACAGGTCGAAAGACTAAAGGCCGAAAAAGCCAGAGTCTTTAAGAATAGCAAGAAAGAAAGGATTTCCTATGTTGGGACTGAGGAAGCAGAAGAATATCCTGAATTCGAATTCGAAGAGGTCGAAATTGACCTCGCTGAATTAAAACAGGCCCCGCCTTATTCCTGCAAATTGTTAGTTCCCACAAAAGGGAAATACATTGTTGAAAATGAAAAAAGTGACAAATTTCCAAAGAAGGTTTATACCTTCGATGTCACTAAATGTGACGAGATTTTTGACTTACTTGTCAAAGATGGCCAACTAATTGTGCCATCAAATGTCAAAATACCTCCTTTGGATCAGAGAAAGAAGAGAGGATTTTGCAAATATCATAGTTTCCTAGGCCACAAAACCTCACAATGTTTTCTTTTCAGGGACCTGATTCAAAACGCGATCAAAGATGGCAGACTAAAGTTTGCTGATAAGGTGAAGATGAAAGTGGACGAAGATCCCTTGGACGTCGCAGACACCAACTACTCCGAGCCTGCGTGCATTGGAGAGGTCAACATGGTGGAAATTGATCAAAGCGACGCCCTAACAGGAGAGAAGGGTACTGGAGTTGAAAACTGGGTGATGGTCGAAGTCAGCGAGGAGGTCACTGAAGACATCCAGAATACGCCAGAGACTCCGATTGCCGCACCTGTAGCTGTTGCAAGAGAAACCCAGGCTACTGAAGGCCAGGGAAATCAAAACTAAGAATTAACACAAGTCACTGAAGGCTTGAGGCTGGAATTGGAGAAAGTCCAAATCACGCAGCCAATTTCCCTTCAGAAGGAAATATGGGACACTCTAGGGGAACCCAGTGGAAAATTTGACTATTTGGTCAAATATTCTGCCCCAGAGAGTTCGAAGGTTCAGATTGAGGATATAAAGCCCACAGGATGGGGTGATGATGAAGCTAAAGGGGGAGATGTTGAAATAAATATGGTGGATATGGAAAGACCTCGCTCTGAGATGGAGGAAGTGGAAAAATACTTAGAAAAAGAAAAGTATAGAATGGGGGATAATCACACTGGAGATGCTAGTCTCAAGGATTATCTCATGACATGCCACAAAGGAGATTCAGGCATGATATTGTGCCCTAGGTGCAGCATCCTCTGCAATCAAAGAATCGCTGCGAATTTCGAAAGGGTACAGAGGACTCGAACTGGCAACAATTGGCGCCAGGATAACCAGCTTTTTAGGTGTTATCCCAAGGTTGGAGAAAGTTTGCTAGAATTTGTGTTTCGCTGCTACAAAGGGGCAACCAAGTGCTTGATTTGCCCAAGGTGTTATGCTGTGTATGACCAAAGCATGGCCAGGGCCTTCGAAACGATTCCCTTCGCCCCTTGCTGGAACCATCAAGAAACTGCCCAGATGGGCCCACGTTTCGACAGCAGACACAAACAGCGAAGGCCTGATAGCCCTCACCCCAAGGCTGCTCGAAGAGTGACTTTCAAACTCCCTGCTAAAGTGCCAACCGATAGATGGTTACAGGTCAGAAATGACAAAGGCAAAGATAGATGGAGAAACGTTGAACGAAATACACGCCATGCTGTGACATACAGGAGGCAATTCAACACAGCAAAAAGGGAGGAGGTGAGATTAGAAAATTACAAAGGAAGGAACCCCATGTCAAGATCCCAGTGGCGCAGATAGCAAAGGATTCGAAAGGCTGAGAGAGAAGCTGTGGCAAACAAAGGGGTTACTTCAACGAAAAACCAACGTGAATCTAGCACCAACAAACCAAAAAATCAAACTGAAGACAAACCTCCAGTCAATAGGAGGCTCTTCTCTGAAGAACAACGCGGTGAACCAAAGGAATACACTCCAGGCCCGGAAGAGGACGAAGATATGATAACAGATAACTTCGAATCGAAGGGGGATTCTTCATTTAACTTGAACTGTAACGTGGTGTCTGTGCTTCCCTGCGAATTTGGGCAGGAAACCGAAATCAATGAATATAAGGAGGAAGACACCACAGATTTGATGAAACATAGGCCCGTGTGCTACTATGTGATGGACAATGGGGCTGTTGAGGAACAAAATGCGTTCTTCGAACGTCCAGAACCTGCAATGAAGAACCATCTCAAGCCACTTTTCATTCGGGCGAAAGTTGGTGTCCATGGTGTGAACAAAGTTATAGTGGATGGGGGTGTTGCAGTCAATTTGATACCCCATTTCATGCTAAAAAGATTAGAGATCCGCGAAGGAGACATCAAGCCCCATAATATGGTTCTGTCCAATTATGAGGGAAAAGTGGGCAAAACACTGGGAGTGGTCCAATTGGAATTGACAATAGGCTCAAGCTGTAGGCCCACCATGTTTATGGTGATCGAAGCCAAGGCCAACTATAACTTACTGCTGGGAAGAGAGTGGATCCATGGCGTGGGGGCAGTTCCTTCGTCAATGCATCAGCGACTAGTTCTGTGGAGAGATGATGGAATCGTGGAAAACATCGAAGCAGACCAGAGTTACTTTATGTCAACTGTCAATTTAGTTGACAAGAGGGATTATGATAAAAATCTGGCAAAGATTGCTCCGTGTGTTCCAAATGATGAGATTAATGAAACTAGAAACGCCCACTACTACATGACCCTTCGTCATGATGGCCTTTACTGGGATAGAACAATAATCAGTGAAGAAGAGGGAGTCGAAAGCACTATACAAAAACGGCCAGCAGGCTGGGACTTCGACAACCTTAGCCATGACTGAGTCTACCTTTTTCGAAAGGATTTCGGCCTATATGGCTGAGAACGAATCAAAAGCGGCCTTAGAGGCTGAAATAAATAAATCAACTATAAAGACGGACGAAGTAAGTGGGGATGGTTCGAAATGCTCACCCTTCAAAGAGTTTGAGATGGATCAAAGGTTGGATGCCATCTATGATAAAGAACCCTTAGGCTTCGAAAGGGACCCCATAAACTCAGGTGCCAAAATGTTGGCACAGGATCCACTCGAAGAAGTCAACTTAGGGGATGAAAAAACGAAAAGAGTAACCTACATAAGTGCTAAACTTAGCCCAGGCCTCAAGAAGGAAGTGATCGAAGTCCTTAAGGAAAACAAAGATTGCTTCGCATGGGATTATGACGAGATGCCTGGTTTAAAGAGGGAGTTGGTCGAACACAGACTGCCAATCAAAGATGGCAAGAGGCCCATCAAACAAACTCCCAGAAGATTCGCACCAGCGGTTCTCACAAAAATTAAAGCTGAGATCGAAAGGTTGCTGCGTTGCAAATTCATCAGAACAACAAGGTACGTCGAATGGTTAGCAAACATAGTACCTGTTATTAAGAAAAATGGTTCTTTAAGAATTTGCATAGATTTTAGGGATTTAAACACTGCAACCCCTAAAGATGAATATTCCATGCCTGTGGCAGAAATGCTAGTAGATTCTGCTGCAGGGTTCGAATACTTGAGTATGTTAGATGGATACTCTGGGTATAACCAGATTTTCATTGCTGAAGAAGATGTTGTAAAGACAGCATTTCGTTGCCCAGGAGCCTTAGGCACCTACGAATGGGTGGTGATGCCTTTTGGTTTAAAGAATGCTGGGCAACTTATCAAAGGGCAATGAATTCAATTTTTCATGATTTCATTGAAACCTTCATGCAGGTGTATATTGACGATATAGTCATCAAATCTATATCTGCAGAAACACATTTGCATCATTTAAGCCAATCATTCGAGCGAATGAGAAAACATGGCTTAAAGATGAATCCCCTTAAATGTGCATTTTTTGTGCAGGCTGGAGATTTTCTTGGTTTTGTGGTTCACAAGAAAGGAATCAAAATCAACCAGAACAAAACCAAAGCCATAATGGAGACGAAAGCACCTGCGTCAAAAAGGGAGTTGCAATCTCTGCTAGGGAAAATTAACTTCCTCAGAAGATTCATCTCGAACCTAAGTGGAAGAACCCAAGCTTTCTCTCCGTTACTTCGTCTAAAGCAAGGTCAAGCCTTCGAATGGAACGAAGCTCACCAGGAGGCGTTTGACAGAATAAAAGAATACCTTTCTCAGCCTCCTATTTTGTCTCCACCTTCATGGGGGAAGCCCATGAGATTGTACATATCTGCCTCTGAAGTTAGTATAGGTAGTATGCTAGCACAAGAAGATAGCAATGGCGTCGAAAGAGCCATATACTATTTAAGTAGAGTGCTAAATGATGCAGAGACCAGATATAGCAATTTAGAAAAGCTATGTCTCTGTTTGTATTTCTCTTGTATGAAACTCAAGTATTATATAAAACCTGTTGATGTTTATGTTTCATCTCATTTCGATGTCATTAAACATATGCTTTCAAAACCAATAATGCATAGCAGAGTTGGCAAGTGGGCTTTAGCCTTAACAGAATATTCGTTGACTTTCATGCCTTTAAAAGCTATGAAAGGTCAAGTGATTCCTGACTTCATTGTGGACCATTTTTTGGTTGAGCAGACGGTCATGAGTTACGTCGAAATGCAACCATGGAAATTGTACTTTGATGGTTCAACCCACAGGAATGGAAGTGGTGTTGGAGTCCTTCTGATTTCTCCTGAAGGAATTCCAACAAAATTCAAGTATAAATTAGATGGTCCTCGTTGTTCTAACAACGAAGCTGAGTATGAAGCGCTCATTGTTGGACTTGAAGCTTTGTTGGAATTGGGGGCAACCCGAGTCGAAATTAAAGGAGACTCTGAATTAGTGGTCAAACAAATCACAAAGGAATACAAGTGCATAAAGGAAAATTTAATGGTATACTTCGTCATAGTCAATAGGCTATTGAGGAAATTTGAATACATGGATATTCAACACATACCAAGAATAGAGAACCAAGAAGCAAATGACTTAGCGCAGTTGGCTTCAGGTTATAAAGTGTCTACCAAGAACTTCAAGGATTTGGTCGAATTAAGGGGAAGAGTTATGGCTACTAGATTCACACCATCGGATCTAGAAAGTATGAGATTGGGATATGCTGAGGAACAGGGATTCGAAATATTAGCCATAAATACTTTGTCAGATGCAGATTGGCGAAGTCCATTGAAGAGTTATTTAGCAGACCCAACTCTAAAGGTGGATAGAAAAACAAAATATAGAGCATTGTCATATCTCCTCATGGGGAACGAATTGTTTAAAAAGACCCAAGAGCGTGTATTATTGAAATGCCTAGGAGAAAGTGAGGCATACTTAGCATTGTCTGAAGTCCATAATGGGGCATGTGGGGCACATCAAGCAGGCCATAAAATGAAATGGTTGTTATTTCGATACGGCTTGTATTGGCCTAGCATGCTCAAAGATTGCATAGACTTTGCTAAAGGATGTGAGGAATGTCAGAAACATGCAGTAATTCAACACTCCCCTGCAAGTGAGTTGCATTCGATCATCAAACCATGGCCATTTAGAGGATGGGCATTGGATTTGATAGGAGAAATAAATCCTGCTTCGTCCAAAGGACAGAAATACATCTTGGCGGGAATAGATTATTTTACCAAATGGATCGAAGCTATACCACTGATAGTTGCTGATCAAGAGGCTATTATTGAATTTATAAAAAAGCACATTATCTATAGGTTCGGATTGCCAGAGAGCATAACTACAGACCAAGGCTCTGTGTTTACTGGTAGAAAGATGCAAGGATTTTCCCAAGAAATGGGGTTTAGATTGATAACATCAACGCCATATTATGCTCAAGCAAACGGATAAGTCGAAGCAGCAAATAAAGTAATAATAGGATTAATCAAGAAGCATATTGGCAAAAAGCCAAGAAACTGGCACAAAACTCTGGACCAAATATTATGGGCTTGTAGAACATCTCCTAAGGAAGCTACTAACACTACGCCTTTCCAACTCACATTTGGTCATGATGCGGTGTTGCCAGTAGAAATTCATCTACAATCAGCTCGAATTCAGAGACAAAACGAAATCCCAACTGCATTATATTGGGAAATGATGATGAATGAATTAGTTGAGTTGGACGAAATTAGATTACATGCATTGGAAATTTTGATGAGGCAAAAAGAAAGAGTGGCCAGAACATACAATAAAAGGGTGAAGAAAAAAGTATTCATTATTAATGACTTGGTTTGGAGAGTCATATTGCCTATGGACAAGAAGAATAAAGCGTTAGGTAAAGGGTCACCTTATTGGGAAGGACCTTTTCGAATATTAAAATTATTCTCAAACAATGCATACGAAATCGAAGAACTCATGGATGATAAACGTGTCCTAAAGGTTAATGGGAAATATTTAAAGAAATATAAGCCAAGCCTGCAGGAGATTCGAATAGTAACAACGTAAACAAGATGTTATAAAAAGCCAAGATGGCAAGATAAAATGCCAAAATGGCGTTGTTCGAATATTACATGTAAGAAACCAAAATTATAGTCAAATAAACATCAAAATCTAGAAATAAGAATTATTTTTCAATCGATTAAAAGTGCTTCGAAATGATTCAAGTTTCTGCTGAGAGAACCGCCTGGCTCCTTCCAAGGTTTCCACTTCTCCTTTAAGTTGTTCTGCAGTCTCCATTTCCGCAAGCCCCTGGTTGAGAAGCTCTTCGAATTGGTTACCAGCAGAATTGGTTTCGAAGGCTAGTTGTTGTTCTTTAGCCTCCTTAACCTTCTGTTGAAGTTCCAGAATCTGCCTTTCCCAAAGAAGGATGGACTCAGCTCGAGCCTCATAATCAGTTTTCGCCTGCTTCAGATGCATAGCTTGATCCTCAGCTTCTTGAGAGAGTTTCGAAGCTTGTTCATAAGCGGCATCCATGGTAATGCGTTTCTCTTGAACCTTCTTAGCAGCAGATTCGTCTTGGAGAAGGTAACCAGTTACGTTGTCCAGCAAATTCTGAAGATCGAACAAGAGAGTACTAACTGGCAAGGAGCAGGTGGAAAGATTGACCTTTGTGAGCAGCTCCTTCATAGTATAGCAAGCAGTACTATCTTGCTTAAGCACTTCGAATATATCCACATTGAGAATGGTTTTCCTAATTTTATTAAGAAGAACAATTCTTTCATCTGTGGGAAGAGGATAGCTGGTCGAACTTGTGCCAGCCCTAGCAAGTGGGACGTCCCTCTGAGCCAACTTTGCCTTCATGTACCCAATAGGGTCATTTCGTCTCAGAAGTGCCAGTTCCTCGTCAGTCATTCGAGACAGAGAGGATTGAGGGAGTTCCACACGTAGGGGAGCCACGTCCATTTCAACCTCTATGGGTTCGTTGGTTGCATTACCATCCCCTTCATTCGTTTCGTGCTCTTGGTCTTCTTCATCCTCATCCAAGTCCACCACTTCGATACCATCCCTTTCACTGCTATTTGCATTGGACTCCGTCCCAATAGTCGAACCGTCATTGGCATTCTCCTCCTCAGATTCTCCGTCTGCAGATTCTTCGGCTCTTTGCCCAGAATCAGCTTTCTCTTCTTCAGTTTGAGTGTCCTTTGGGTCCTCTTGAAGAGTTTCAAGAGGGGACTTTTGAAGAGAAGCCCTTTGCAAATCCTCTGCAGACGTTTGAAGTGTTGTTTCGTTTATCTCTTTCAGAGGAATGGAGGTACCTTGATCATCCTGCTGTTCAGAAGTTCCAGCCAGAACCGCCATATTGGAGGAACCTTTATTTTGAACCAGGTTGCTGGAATCCCCTTGAGGAGAGGAGTTGAGCGGAGCAGCAGCTCTGGATGGTGAGTTCGAAATAGTGGAAGCTGGATTCAAGATGTTCTGCAAGGAACAACAGAATGTTAAGAAAAAACATTCACCAAGGTAATAAGAAGTTAGTATTGTAAAAAATTTAAAGGTTCAATTTACCTGTGGACTCTCAGAGGAGAGGTTACTAGCTATACGTTCCAACGTTGGGTTGGAGGTCGAAGGTGGATTTTTGGATTTGGGTGAGGGAGCAGCATCCCTGGAATCAAGTCCAGAGACACTAGTTGGAACGGTGCTTTTCGAAATATCTTTCTTTGGCTTCTTCTTCGAAGCAGTATTTAAGTTTCCTCCAGCCTTGGGGTCTTCCCCAGTGGTTCTTGATTTCCGCTTCTTGGGAGTAGTAGGAGGAAGCTTGTTGGTCTGAAAGAATTTTAAACGAAGAGTTAGATGCAAACCATAAAGCATGAGTGAATTCGAAACATCAAGGCTAAGTGATTACCGTTGGAATTGGAACATTGGTTGTTGTTGGTATTATTGTTGTTGTTATGGTTGCAGCAATAGTGGTTGTTTCGGGTGGAGTCACTTTGTCAGTAGTTTCGATGGAGGCTTGAGAGGCACTCCCTTCTTTCGACTTCGAGGAAGCTGTCTTTATCCTGATGGCTGAAAATCGAAACAATTAAAGCAAAGGTTAAAGATATGGAAAGTAAAAGACATTTGGGATTTTCCCAAGCATTCGCACCTGTGCCTTGATCAGATTTAATTGACATGGCAGAAAGGTCGTATCGAAGGTGTCCTGGGAAATCATGAAGCCAGTATCGAGCCCATGTCACAGTCTCAGATGGCTTTGGTTTCCTTTGAAGATATTTGAACATCTCTTTGCAAGTAAACCACCATGGATATGGGGGAAACCAAGCCAGAGCCAGTTCTGAGGTAGGTAATCTGGGAAATTTAGGTGGATGCATTTCGAATGCCAACCTATACCTATCCTCAGGTGACAGCCCTGAAGGAAGTTTTAACTTAGAAACTTTTTGTTTAAATTTTTCCTTCAAGGTCTCAGCTGCTTGATGCACAATGGAGTCCAAGCGCGTGGGGTCATAAGTAGTTTCAAAATAATTTTGGAAAGCTTTAATCTCTTTGGCATGAGTAAACATACCTTTCTTTGTTGGTACCTGCACATCGAAGGCATCAATTAGTTTCTGTTGAATTGTAAGTGTATCGAACATATAAGTTTGATAAAACTTGGTCCACCATTCCAGAAATCCTTTAGCCGTGAGATGGGTAGGTTCGAAGGTTATCAGCTCAAATTGGGCAAAGCCTTGATATTGTTCTTGTTGTATTTTGGCTTCCCGTGCCTTGAAAGTTCGTCCAGAAGTGATGGCGCTCTCAGTTTGAAATAAAGGTTCAGGAATCAGTTGGCATAAGCCAAACTGCCTCGAAACGAAGTTTGGTTGGTAGGCAAAGAGAAAAATTTGGTTCTTGGCTGGGGTTATTCTTGAAGAAATGAGTCTAGGCAGCAAAAAAGCTCTCCATACATCCTGAATCTCCTTGCTCTTGATAGCTTCTGAGAGAGCCATGGTGAACCAAGAAGGTCCATGAGCCCTCGAAGCAAAAGGCGCCATGCTCTCTTCGAACTTGTGCCTTTTGGAGAATATCATGATGTACTTCGATAATTGAACTTTGAAGTCATCTTTGTCGTCATTGGGAGTTAATCTTCGAAGCCTAGTGCCTTCGACTATCCTATCATTTATCTCAGAATCTTGCTCATCAATGGTATTGGCGGTTGATAAGGAGGGTTCGAACATGGCATTTAGCCATAGTTGGAGTAACCAAAAAGGGCCAGCCAATAGAATATTTTTGGAGGTGTGGGATTTGAGGCTCGAAACAGCTGACCTCAGGCTTTCATAGAGGTCAACTAAGAGCAGTTCACTTAGGCACACTTTTCGATTTTCATGCAAGTCCCTAGCTAGAGGAATGAACTTACTAGCTACCTGTAGGGATCTACTGCAGAAAACGTATCTTGACAGCCACAGGGTTAAGAAAGCAATGTGCTCTACGTCAGACACATTGTCCCCCTCAGCATGGTAATGACTGATAAATTTGGAAAAACTGGCTAGCTTGACTTCGAAGTCAATTATGCTTGAGTGTTCTTCGTTGTCGGGTATATAAGTTTCTCCCACTGGCGATAGCCCAGTGATGGCCGCTATGTCGAAGAAGGTTGGGGTGATCATTCCACCTGGGAGATGGAAAGTGTTATAGGTACTGTCCCAGAAATAAAGGGACGCGAATAGCAGAGGGTGGCTGTAGGTGAAACCAGGCTTCGATAGCTTAATCAGGTTATAGATGCCTAATTCTTCCCATTGTTGGGATTTCTTAGCTTCTACTTTCGTGAACCAATTTTGATAAGCAATATCAGAGGTGGGGCAAGATCGAAATGGCTTAAAATTACTTTTTACATAATCCAAAACAAAGGGGTCCTTAGGAGGAACAGTTGGGGTTTCTATGGTATTTGAACTAGGAGATTCTACTGCCTTAGGGGCGTCCATTTTGTTAAATAAGGGTTTGAAGCTATAACAAACTGGGAAAATCGTCCTGGTGTCTTTTAATATTTCAAAAACCGTAAGAGGGCCATTTAAAGCTAACCTCTTACCAGCAACGTTGGTAGGAATGAGTACCTGTGACGCATACAGCATTTCTTTTTCTTTTGAAATCATCTGAGGGGCAAGAACGGATTGACCTTGATGAGTGATGATTTTACTTTCCATGGTAGCTCCTGCAGTTTTTCCTTTCTTCTTGGAGACTTTCTTGAGTTGGGATGAAGTAGAAGAAGACATTTTTGAAAGATGTTGAAAGCTTGGATTTTTTTTTTACGAGAGAAGGAGGGTAAAAGATTTAGAGTGTGAAAAGAAAAGAAAAAAGATTAGGTTGGTGATGTTTTATAATGGGGAAGTTTAAGCATCCACCGAATAAAGGTGTGATACGTGGAGATCATGGGTTGGTGTGATGAAGAGGTGGCGTAAAGTTAACATGGGTAATAGGCGTGATTTAAAGATAATCATTATTTGTAACTGCACCATGCTGTGAAGTGGCTCCAGGCGGTTAAGGAATCCAAAAGGTGTTATGATTGACGTGACTGGAGTCAAATGCATTAAATGTTACGATGATTCGAAAGTCCCATCAAAATCTTGTGTAGGTGTTTAAAATAGGTATTTCTCAGAGGAATCGAAATACATATTTTAAAGGGGCAATTTGTTGGCTGAAGATTTTGATAATGTTATTAGAAGCCAAATGAATTAAACGTTTTGATCGAAATGAGGTAAAGTGTCATGTTTCGAAGTAGCAGAAGCAGTGTTTCGAATAAGTATGTCAAAGCTTGGAGCTTCGAGTGGCAATTATAGGAACATATCTAAAGAAGTCTCGAAATAACAACAAGGCTGTGTCTGGAAAGAGCGTTCGAAACGGAGAAGTACCAAAGCATTTGAAATTCAAATGGAAGCGGGACTTTCGAAGTTTGAAAGTTATGTGCTGGAGCATTTGGGGACACGTGGAAAGACGAAAGAGGCATTGTCCTGCATGTTCTAAACGTGGCATAATCCTATAGTGTGATCGGTGGATCTGGAACTGACTGTTTTTAGCTGGTTCGCGAAATGTCGCGGTAAGCAAGAGTCGCCACCGTCTTTTATTTTCTCCAAATGGAAAGGACAAAAGCACAGAAAAATTCCTTATAGAGATTGCTCTCGGTTCGGGAGGTAGATTATAGAAAGGGAAGGTGTTAGCACCCTTTCTATCCATGGTTATCCATGGGCTCTTAGATACTTGCTCATTGTGTTTTCAAAATGTTTGTTTGCTTTTCAAGGTGAGTGGGTTTTGAAAAAGTTTCGTTTGAAAAATTTCTAAGTAATTCTTGTATCTGTCCTCAAGAGTGTATGAAAAATTTGTTTGAAAACTTTTAGAAAGTGTAGGTGTGAAAAGTATTTTGTTTGTTTTTGAAAAGAGCAAGTATCTATGAGAATCTACCTACCCTAAGGAATTCGTCTGTGTAAATGTCCTTTAGAGTAGTGCCATCCCACCATTGAGAGGTAGGTAGCACCACCGTTGGAGGTGTTCGGGTCAATTCGAGGTTCGGGACATGGTGATCACCAGAGCAATGGGAAGACACCTTAGAAGCTACCCTCATGCCAGGTTCCCGGATCATGAGGACTTACTAAGACATCCTCTACTCGACGATCACCTTTCGAGGGGCAAGGCAACAGTGAAGCGTACCCTAGGGGTGGTGTGTGAATTGTGTGTCATTTTCAGTTTATTGTTTGTCTTGTCATGCATTGGTGATCTACATTTTGATTTTATTTTTGGGCATTCATTCTTTCATGTTATTGTTTAACAGTTAAAGGTGCGGGAATTTAAAGTGCGGAAAAGATAAAGGTCCTACGCTATTACAAAGGCGCGGGTCTACATCGCCAAATTAATCCAGACCCGATTTAAAATAAAGTGCAGAAAATAAATGTCTAATTAACTATTACAGGGCTTTGGAGCAAGTACATTATATTCACAAAAAGAAATAAATAAAACGCGCGAAACAAAAATGTAATCGAATGCGAGGGCGTTGGACCCTTTAAAGGAATTAAAATAAAATTATTAAAATAATTAAGTTAAATAAAAAGAAAGAAACTTATTTTTTTTGTTTTTTTTTGTATTTATGACATTAAAGAAAATTAAATTAATTAAAAGTCAAATAATTCTAATTCTAATTGTTTTTTAATTTATTAAAGAAAATGCATTAAAGTTAAAACCTAGAATTAAAACTAAATTAATTATAAAATTTATTTACAAAATTAATGGTTAATGATACTTATGATAAAAATATTTAATTAAT
Source organism: Vicia faba (assembly GCA_948472305.1). Taxonomy (NCBI): domain Eukaryota; kingdom Viridiplantae; phylum Streptophyta; class Magnoliopsida; order Fabales; family Fabaceae; genus Vicia; species Vicia faba. Next base: position 1,326,746,555 of record OX451740.1, read on the forward strand.
TAAAAAAAGGGTAAAAAGTGCTAAAGGTCTATTTTATTATTTTTGGTTATTGAGAAAAAAGAATTAAATTAACAACCTAAAATTAAAACTAAATTAATTATGGGATTTATTTACAAAAAAGGTCATTGATGAATTAAATTAAAATAAAACATATTTTTGTTCTTTTATGATTTTTGATGATTTTTGGTTTTTTTTTATATTATTAAGATGAATTAATTAGAAATAATAAAAACTAAATAGAAAAAAAAAGAATGGAAAGAAAAGAAATAAAAATGCAAACTATGGGGGGTGTAGACCCCAAATGAGGAGGTGAATTTGATGAACTCTGGCCCAACAGAAGGAGCCCTTTTGCTGACTTTTTGGATCACATGTGGAGCGTTGACTGGAGCATTCCATGGACCTCCCATTCTGATCTTCAGATGCTTCTTTCAAGACACTTGGCAAGCCTTTGTATTGGGTGTATGGTGAACCCTTGGAATGTGCACTGCGTTGGAACAAGTTAAACAAAATAATAGAAGTGAAATGGGGGGACCTGGGATTCGAACCCAGGTCCCAGTATTTACCATCCAACGCCTTTACCAAGTGAGCTACCAACGCGCGTTGTTCATGGAATAGAAAACAAATAATATAAAATGAAATTGTATTAGTGTTATAAAATAAATAAATAAAAAGCGCGCTGGATTCAAACCAGCCACTCATGCCATGCCACGCCATCGTCTTCTCCGAATGGACCTGTAAAAGAAGAATAGCGGGGGTTTTGAACCCCCCCAAAATGCAAGCTATTTGAAAATAGCGAATAGGCCATGGTGGGAAAGAAATAGGGCGCGATGGTTCAAATCTACTCAGTGGAAGGCCCTGATTTTAATGGTAGCAATCTTAGGTTCCAATTGTTCCTGGTATGCAAAGCCCTAAAATCAAAACTCTGAAACCCTAGGTAATGGCCATGGTGAAATCGTGCACAGGCTTGGAAAACCCAATTGAATCATGCTAACAGCTTCAGAACAATCATATTAGTCCAAATCCATGATCAAAAATGATAAATATGGCATGAATATTAAAATGCGAATACCAAAAATTTCAAGGAAAGTTGGACTTGGTTATACCTGTTCTTGGCGTTTGAAGGTCTGAATTTGATGGCTATAGTTTCCTTAGGGTGTCAGCAACTTGTTTGGATGAGAATGAGAGGCTGAAACAGGCTCTAAAAGTGTTTTCAGTTTTCAAAAATTTTGGCCAAAATGCAAGTTTGCTCTGAGTTTTTTTTGCGCAGCTTAGGTCTCAATCTTGCTTCTGATCACTTGCTTAGGTCTTATGCAACATGTATGAAGAGGAATTATGGCTCCATAATGCATAGCATTCAATTTCAAGATTCTCCATAAACCTCCATAACCAAATTTCCATTTTTGAACCATTTTTGAATTCTTGCTCTATTTGGCCCCTTGCACGAATTTGGCATATGCTTAATGGTAATTCAAGGTCCATCAAAGTCAGATATCCTCTTTAATTAGGCTTTTTTATTTTCCTTTGATTTTAAAAGATTTAAAATCAATTAAATCTAATAAAATCAATAAAAAATGAAAAAATTAATTAAAAATTTTGAAATAAAAGGTGGGACACGTGGGAAGCATGGCCAAGTTAATTCAAGTGGAAAAAGTGGGCCCCTTTTGTCAAAAATGAAATTTCAAGGATAAATGATTTTGGCCATTTCACAAAAATTTCCCAACTTCTCCAATGCATATCTTGCTCAATTTTTAAGCTTTGATCATGTTCTTGGACATTTTAGAAAGGTCTTGAAGTCCTCTAAACAATGTCCTTGGTCCCATGTCATTTTGATTTACCAATCTCAAGTTATGGTCTTTGACTTAAAGTCCCTTTTTGTTGACTTTTAAAAATGACCTATAATGTTGAAATTGATAACTTTTTGTGAGAGCATTTCTTGGACTTGGAGTGTGAAGATGAGTTGAAGGAAATTTCATCCCCTTCAAAATGAGCATTGGATGGGATTTTTATGATGAACCATGAAAAAGTTATGCCTTGATCAAGTTACAGTTGACTTTTCAGCTGTCCAAAAATAGAAACTTTTGCATCTTGAGACTTTTTGAGCCAAACTTTGAGAATCATGATCAAGCATTGATCAAATGATGTTTGTGGCTTCAAAATGAGATGTTGACCAAAAAATTTGAACTTTTGACTGTCAAATGACCATTTTGCCCCTACAGTTGACTGTAGTGCAATTAGGGTTTTTTGACTGTGCAATTTTGTGCTGAAAGTCTTGAAACTTGGTATGAGGATGCTTGACCATATTTGTAGGCATGTGGGACTTGATTGGACCCTTGGAAACTTCATTTTCTTGATCAGGACAAAAACCCTAATTTTGACTGTTTAGGAGGCCCTTGAACTGTGCAACCCTTGGGGAGATTTTGAAGCTTGACTTGGCAATTTCTTGAAGAATATGGGAGGGAAAATTTTGGGGTACAACAGTTGCCCCTGTTCAATCTTCTTAGACCTGAGGATGCAGATTGGCTGACGTGCCTTTCGTAATCCGAGGGTAAAAGATGATTGAACACTAGAGTGCCCAGAAATTTGCGCTCACATAGTAGCAGTGTGATGATGGGAATGGGCTTATAGATGCTATCTGGATGTTGATCGCATAAGATATTTCTTAGCGAGAACTTGCATACCTGCAAAAAAGAAAATGATTACCTGACCTGTTACGGGGCTGGTTTTCAAACTCTTTGTATAGATGTGTCCTGACTGGTTACAGGAGCTGGATCTGGAGCTTCAAAAGATGATGAATGAACCAGGGGTGGTTACTACCTCAGCAGGAACGGTGAGAGAACCTTGGATAACCTTAACCTCAACAGCAATTGTTGAGAGAATCTTGGTGGGAATTACCATCTCCGCAGTATCGGGGAGAGAACCATAGGTGATTACAATCTCAATAGCAATCATTGAGAAAACCTGGAATGGAATTATCATCTCCGCAGGATCGGGGAGAGAACCATAGGCGATTACAATCTCAATAGCAATCATTGAGAAAACCTGGAATGGAATTATCATCTCCGCAAGATCGGGGAGAGAACCATAGGCAATTACAGTCTCAATAGCAATCATTGAGAACAACCTGGAATGGAATTATCATCTCCGCAGGATCGGGGAGAGAACCATAGGCGATTACAATATCAATAGCAATCATTGAGAAAACCTGGAATGGAATTATCATCTCCGCAGGATCGGGGAGAGAACCATAGGCAATTACAGTCTCAATAGCAATCATTGAGAAAACCTTGGATAACTTCTGCTGAGTCTTCATCAGAAAAATCTGTCTGGGGTCAATTTAGCTGGACTAGAGAAGGCCTTGGACTGGATAGGAAACAGAGAATCTTAGGGTCGATTAGCTGAACCGGTCTAGGTCTGGGAGTGTCTTCAGCTGGGTCTTTATCAGAAAAATCTGTTTGGGGCCGATTTAACTGGACCAGAGAAGGCCTTTGACTGGATAAGAAATCTTTGGAGTCGATTAACTGAACCGGTCTAGGTCTTGAAGTATGATTGAGAATTTAACTGAATCTTTCCTGAAAGGTAAAGGTCAGTATGCAATGCATGATATGGATCAAGCAATGATGCTCTCAACATAAATGATATTTGTAAGATATGATGCGTCTATGCATGCTATAATGATGTATGGAAGTGCTATGTTTATGAATGCATTTTTCGTCTAGGAAAGTAAATCCTTGACGGGTTCCGGGAAGTCACTCCTGGGCTGATGTTGAAGAATAGATTTGCCTCCACTGGGGATGATAGTTGTAAGTATACCGGTAGGAGAAGATGACTCCGTTGGGGAGTAAACTTGGCGAAAGGATCACTATGCGGGGAGAAAATTACTCTAGCGATCTGGCTGGGGAACAGAACTCTGTGGGGAGAGAGGTACTCTTGCTGAATTGTTGATAATAACTTGCTGGGGATACCATCGTTATATTGGAAGTGTTAATGGACTTCGCTGGGGATGAGAAGACTTCGTCGAGGACGCTCTTTCCGTGGCTTTTGGCTGAGGATAACCCAGTTATATCCCGGTAGGGAAATAACTCTTTGAATAAAGCCGGACGACGCGTTCGTGCTTTGCGGGGATAAGCTTCCAGAATCTACTGGGGATAAGCTTACTGCTTGGGGAGATGGATTCCAATTTTTCCTGGGGAAGCTGGATTGGACTCTCCTGGGGAAGTTTTGAACTGCGGGGGAAGTGATTCCTTTGAATGTTTGATATGCCGCTGGGGAACAATTTTTAGACCAAGATTGCCGGGGATGCTTGTTAAGAATGCATGTATATTGCGCTGAGGATTGTTGAGATCTGCTGGAGGATACCCAACTTCCTTAAGGTTGACTGTAACTTTGTTTGGGGAGAGTGCATTGATTTGCTGACTCACTCTCTGGGGAAGTAAGATATACTGGTTGTGTTCTTCAACCGAACCTACCTTGATACCTTGGAGGACAGAACAATTAGATTGCTTAGACAACTCTTTATTGCCCCTGTTTCTAGTGTTACCTGTAATTAATCCTTTGTTTTGTATGCAAATATTCATGAGTTAGCAAATTATTGTCAATGCATATATCACAAATTGAACCTTGGACGTTCTTCGCAAAACAAAACAGAAAAGGAAAAAACAAAAGGCAGTTTGTCTGAAAAGTAATTTTGTATTGATTTTGAATTTTGCCTGTAAAATAGGCGTTTATGTACAAGAGGCTGACGTCCTAGTAAGAGAACGCCGCCGAACAAAAGAATTTATACAAGTTTGTACAAGAGAAAATAAAACAGCTGTGTGAAATGAATGATCCACTGGGTTTCAACTCTGCTATTGCCTTTATATCTTCGAGCGTCCCATCACTTGATGACCTAGCTGAAGATGAAGCTGATTGATCAATGCCGTCTGAACTTGATGTCGATACCGGATTCCGGATACAAAGTGATCCAATGAGACATAGTATTACGCTTTATCCCTAACTTTTGCCTGGACCGCCCTTTTGGGTTTTCAGTCCACCGGGATACCCATTTTTGCCCAAGCCGCCTTTTCAGGTTTTCGACTTGCCGGGTGTACAGTTTTTTTTCATTTCATCCCTTCATTTTGCCCGAACCCTTTTGGTTCGCCGGGAAGCCCTAATTTTTGCCTAGACATGTCAGCCTAGCGGGTCTTTTTTCATGCTTAGTATCTTTTAACTATGTCTGCATTGGCGGGGTGAGGAAGGTCGTCACCATCCATGGTGGTTAGAATCATGGCTCCTCCTGAGAACACATGCTTAACCACAAATGGCCCTTCGTATGTAGGGGTCCATTTGCCCCTTGGATCACTCTGAGGAAGGATGATACGCTTGATTACCAGATCCCCAACTTGATATTCTTGTGGTCTGACCTTTTTGTTAAAAGCCCTGATCATCCGTTTTTGATACGTCTGACCATGACAAATAGCAGCAAGTCTCTTTTCGTCAATCAGATTTAGCTGATCAAGTCGTGTCTGGATCCAATCATCTTCACTCAGATCTGCATCCTTCATTATCCGGAGAGAGGGTATTTGCACTTCGATCGGTAAGACTGCCTCCATGCCGTAAACCAAAGAGAAAGGAGTTGCCCCGGTTGACGTCCTGGCTGAGGTACGGTACCCATGTAGAGCGAACGGTAACATCTCGTGCCAATCTTTATAAGTCACTGTCATCTTCTGCACGATTTTCTTGATATTTTTATTTGCTGCTTCTACAGCCCCATTCATCTTCGGTCTGTAAGGAGAAGAATTGTGGTGCTGTATTTTGAACTGCTCGCAGAGCTCAGTGATCATCTTGTTATTGAGATTGGTACCGTTGTCTGTAATGATTCTTTCAGGGACGCCGTATCGACAGATCAGATTATGCCGAATGAACCGTGCCACGACATTCTTGGTTACTGTAGCGTAGGAAGCTGCTTCAACCCACTTTGTAAAGTAATCAATCGCTACAAGGATGAAGCGATGCCCGTTAGATGCCGTAGGTCTGATCTCACCGATCATATCAATGCCCCACATTGCAAAAGGCCAAGGTGCAGTCAGGACATTCAGAGGAACTGGAGGAACATGCACCTTGTCTACATAAACCTGGCACTTGTGACACGTCCGAGAATATCGGTAACAATCAGCTTCCATTGTGGACCAGAAATACCCTGCCCAAAAGATCTTCTTAGCCATAGTGTATCCACTGGAATGTGTTCCGAAGGTACCCTCATGTAGCTCCGCCATAATCCTTTCTGCTTCAGTCTTATCCACACAACGCAGTAAGGTCGAATCATGGTTTCGTTTATACAAGACGTTGTTGCTAAGGAAGAACTTTGCTGCGAACCTTCTCAGAAACTTCTTATCGTTGACAGATGCACCTTCAGGGTATTCCTGGGCTTCCAAGTACCTCTTCACCTCATGGTACCAAGGCTTCTCAGTCACTAATTCAGTCTCAAGATCACAACAGTATGCCGGTTCGTCCAGTTTCCAGATGATGACCCGGGGAGCCTCATTGTCCCACTTGACTTTGAACATAGAAGACATCGTAGCTAACGCATCCGCTAACTGATTCTCCTCTCTCGGGAAATGTTCAAAGGTTATCTCTGTGAAGTGGGGGATCATTGTCAACACACATTCTTTGTAAGGAATAAGATTCGGATGTTTCGTATCCCACTCGCCTTTGATCTGGTTGATCACGAGAGCGGAATCTCCGAAGACACTCAGAAACTTGATCCTTAAGTCAATTGCAGCTTTGAGTCCCATGATGCACACCTCATACTCCGCCATGTTGTTGGTGCAGTTGAAACATAGCCGGGCAGTGAGTGGAGTATGAGTGCCTTGAGGGGATATGATCACAGCGCCGATACCATTACCCAAAGCATTGGAGGCTCCGTCAAAGTGCATAGACCATCGGGATCCTTCCTCAGGTCCTTCATCCGGTCCAGGTACTTCACAATCAGTTACTATCATGATGCTTTCATCTAGAAACTCGAAGTTCATTGATTGATAGTCATCTACAGCCTGATGTGCCAAGTGGTCTGCCAATACACTTCCCTTGATGGCTTTCTGGGTTGTGTACTGAATGTCGTATTCCGTCAAGATCATTTTCCATCTTGCAATTCTCCCAGACAGAGCAGGCTTTTCGAATATATACTTTATAGGATCCATCTTTGAGATCAACAAGGTAGTGTGAGCCAGCATATACTGTCTCAGCCGGCGAGCAGCCCATACCAAAGCGCAGCAAGTTTTCTCAAGCAGTGAGTATCGGGTCTCACAGTCGGTAAACTTTTTGCTAAGGTAATAAATGGCATGCTCTTTTCGGCCAGACTCGTCATGCTGCCCCAGCACACACCCCATTGAGTTATCAAGTACTGTCAGGTAAAGTATCAGAGGTCTCCCTTCAACCGGTGGCATAAGGATGGGTGATTCTTGGAGATACTCTTTGATTCTGTCAAAAGCAGCCTGACATTCATCATTCCAACGTACTACCTGATCTTTCCTCAGCAGCTTGAAGATTGGCTCACAGGTAGCAGTTAGGTGTGAGATGAACCGAGCAATGTAATTCAGGCGTCCTAAAAAACCTCTGACCTCTTTCTCTGTTTTGGGAACTGGCATCTCTTGAATAGCTTTGACCTTGGCAGGGTCCACTTGAATGCCCTTATCACTTACCACGAAGCCTAGCAACTTTCCCGATCTTACCCCGAAGGTGCACTTGTTCGGGTTCAACCTCAGCTTGTATAGTTTCAACCGGTCAAACAACTTCTGCAGATGATCTAGGTGTTCTTCCTCAGTCTGGGACCTTGCGATCATGTCGTCAACGTACACTTCTATCTCATGATGGATCATGTCATGAAATAAAGCAACCATGGCACGCTGGTAGGTTGCCCCAGCGTTCTTTAGTCCAAAAGGCATGACCTTGTAGCAGAAGGTGCCCCACTGAGTAACAAATGTAGTTTTTTCCATGTCTTCAAGTGCCATCTTGATCTGATTGTAACCTGAAAAGCCATCCATGAAAGAGAATACCTTGTGCTGAGCTGTATTATCAACAAGGACATCAATGTGAGGTAGAGGGAAGTCGTCTTTGGGGCTGGCCCTGTTCAGATCCCTGTAGTCGACACACATTCTGACCTTACCGTCTTTCTTTGGTACCGGCACCACATTATCAACCCACTGAGGGTAAGAAGTCACTGCAAGAAAACTGGCGTCAAACTGTTTCATAACCTCGGCTTTGATCTTCTCAGACATCTCTGGACGCATACGGTGGACCTTTTGCTTAACCGGAGGGCAGTCTTCCTTGGTAGGCAAATGATGGACTACAATGTCGGTATCCAACCTGGGCATGTCTTCGTAGGACCAGGCAAAGATCTCCACATAGTCCTGTAACATCTGGGTCAACCGTTGCTTCACGCTGAGCTCTAGGTTGGCGCCAATCTTGACTTCCTTACGGTCGGTCTCAGTACCCAGATTTATTGTCTCCACTGGCTCTTCATGTGGTTGAATTGCCCTCTCTTCTTGTTGTAACAGTCTTGCAAGTTCGCCAGGAACTTCGCAATCATCTTCACCTTCGTCTTCAGCTAAGTTGATCGGATTTTCGAAGTCATAACTAGCAGTAGCAGAGTCGTTACTAGTGAGATCCAGAGTGGATTGAAACTTGTATGAGTGAGTGTGTGTAAATACAGCTGTTTTGCAATATATAAAGAAAGGAAAGAAAAAGAGCGCAAGATTTGAAGTGTGAAAAACGTCCAATGCTTTTATTTATGATATATGACAGTGACAAACAAAAGCCCTCATAAATAAGACCACGGTGCCCCGGGTAAGACACCGGGCCATACAGTTTCAAATTATTGTTTATTACAAATCCAAAACAAAGAAGTTCATTACTGGGGGACAAAAGTTATGGGTGTAAAGTCTTTAGCAGTCCAATTGGTCAATCCACCATCAGTCGTCGGGTAGATCCAGCTATCGAACTCTGACTCTTCCGCTTCGTCTTCCTCTCCAATAGCATTCACTCCTGAGTGGGTGATGAGCACAGGAGGTCTTCCAATTCTCGCCTTGCGCATAGCCTTCTGAGCCTCCGCAGTGAGACCCAGCCCAAACTTGTTAGTCTTAGGAGTAAAATCAGGGAGCTTGCCCCAGTTTGCACATTCACCTCTTTCAATCACAGCCTGGGCGTCCATTAAGGAGGTCATCTTCAAAGGAGAAACCTCTTCAACCACTGCTTCTGCTGCTGCCAATGTTTGTGGCACCTCCTCAAAATGTTGAAAGGGGGTCTCAATGAACTCCCCATCCATTTCTACGTACCTGAAGGAGTTGAGGTGGCTGACCATGTATTCCTCTTCTCCTTGCACTGTTACAATCTTCCCCCTGACCGGGTATTTGAGCTTCTGGTGCAATGTGGAGGTCACAGCTCCAGCCTTGTGGATCCACGGGCGACCCAGCAAACAAGAATAGGATGGACGGATGTCCATCACATAGAATTTTGAATCAAATACCTGTGACCCAACCCTGATTGGGATGTCAACCTCACCATGTACCATTCTTTTGGACCCGTCAAAGGCCCGGACAACAATGTTACTTGGTTTGAGCTCTAGACCCCCACAGTCCAACCTATCCAGAGCCTTCTTGGGCAGCACGTTCAATGAAGAACCAGTGTCAACCAGCACATGAGCAAGAGTAGTGCCCCTGCATTCAATGGAGACATGCAGGGCATCATTATGGTTCTTCCCTTTTGCTGTCAGATCGGCATCAGAGAAACCCAGGCCATTATCAGCGGTTAGGTTGGCCACACAGTCGGTGAACTGATCAGCAGACGTCTCTTGGGGTACGTGGGCCGTTTTTAAGAAAGCAATCAGGGCCTTGGCATGGGCCTCTGAACACAGCAGCAGCGACAGCATGGAGATTTTGGAGGGGGTGTGCCCCAGCTGTTCTACAACGTTGAAATCACTCTTCTTTATTATTTTGAGGATTTCTTCCATCTCCTGCTTGGAAGCCTCAACAATGGTCTTTGGTGCCTCCGTCCGGGCGGGCACATTAGCAGCAATCCCTTTGCCCCGAGCATCAGATGACTCGGCCGCAGGGGTAGAAACTTGGTCAGGGGGGGAAACAGGCACACTGGCAGGTGTGATGATCAAAGGCCTCTGAATTACCGGAGGAGCAATGTCTGGTGAGAATAGTCTTCCACTACGAGTGACCTTAGCAGGCCCGGTGATGTTGGTGACACCAGTATCAGCGTCGAACTCTTGTTTCACACCCAGAACATAAACATCTGCCCCATAGTGCCATGGGACAGCCTTATCAGATTTGTAGGGGATGGGTCCTGGAACAGTAATGGTGATGGGAGCAATCTTGTGGACAGGCAAAATTTGGACAGGCTTCTTTGAGGGAGCCTTGGAAGGGTTGTTGAAGATGGTAATAATTGAGACTTCTTCAACAGGAGCAGCAGGAACAACAGTCTTTCTGAACAAAATCTCTTTACTATCCATCAGGTTTTGGACGCCTGACTTCAGCAAAGAACAACCGGCAGGGGAAGCAACACATAGAGGGCAACCTTTGCTACATCCCGGAAATAAACCAGCTAGCAACAGGTTCCTTTTGACCGTCAGCAGCGGAGTAGCAACATCATCCACCGAAGCTACATACAAATCCTCCTCAACAGCATTCACTCCATGCTGGGGCATGGGAGCAGTTACAACATTTGGCCTCTCGGGCGCCTCAAACTGTATCTCCTTTGCATCAATAAGGTCCTGAACCTTATTCTTTAGGGCCCAACAGTCATCTGTGTTATGCCCCGGGCTATCAGAGTGATAAGCGCAACGGGCGTTTGGATTGTACTTAGGAGATGTAGTATTTGCAAACTTCGGAGCCTCTCTGACGGTTACTAAGTTGGTTGAGAGCAGCTGTGGCAAGATCTGTGATAAGGTCATGCTCAAGCGGGTAAACTCTCTCCGGGGTCTTTCAGCCCTTTGAGGATTGGTTGGCCGAGGAGCGGCAGCAGGCTTGGCAATCATTACCGCACTGACAGATTGGTGGCGCTCAAATTTCTCTGGTCTCCGGGAGCCATATACAGCACTAGCCTCCTTTTTGAAGGGTTTCTTTTCAGCATTGGAGGAGGCAACCTTCTGTATCTTCCCCGATTTTATACCGGCCTCGATCCTTTAACCAGTCAGGATCAGATCAGTAAACCCAGCAGAGGAATTACCAATGAGATGATTGAAAAATGGACCAGATAGGGTCCCCAAAAACATATCCACCAGCTCCCGGTCCGTCAATGGTGGCTGCACCCTGCCAGCCAGATCTCTCTATTTCTACGCGTACTCCTTAAAACCTTCACCCGACCCTAGCGACATACCCTGGAGTTGGGTACGCGTAGGAGCGAGGTCGGAATTATATTGATACTGCTTGTAAAAAGCAGTGGCCAGATCCTCCCAGTTACGAATGTTGGTTCCATCCAACTGATAGAACCATTCGAGGTGAGTCCCTGAAAGACTCTCCTGGAAGAAGTGGATCCATAAGTTCTTGTCTGCCGTGTAAGGCTGGATCTTCCTTACATAAGAACGGAGGTGCATCTTGGGACAGGAAGCCCCGTCATACTTCACAAAGGCAGGTGCCTTGAACTTGTGTGGAATCACCACCCCAGTAGATAACCCCAAGTCTCCGAAATCCAGTCCAGGCACGCGCTGAATTTCCATAGCTTTTAATCTGTCTTCCAGCTGCTTGTACCGGTCTTCAGCAGGAGGGTACTGTTCGTCGTTGAAGTCTGTTTCAGTATCAGAGACCACAGGAGTAGGGACCTCCCTTTCTTGGTGACTACCTTCCCCCACAGATGGAGTAGTCCTCTCAGCCTCATTTTGCAAGGTGTTCCCGAGTCTGCGCCCAGTGTTAAATAGCACAGTCCTCTTATTCTTCTTATTCTTCTTCAGAAGCATAGCCTTCAGCTCTTTTTGACCTTGAGCCAAACCCATGATCAGCTCCTGAAATTGAGCGTTCTGCGCCTGAAGGGCCTTGATAGATGCCTCGGTTGATGATTCAGGGTTCATGATGCTGAAATAAACAGCGAAGAACAGTCAGCAACCTGAAAAGAAGAGTACTTGTGATGCATATGATGAATGGAATGCGTATGATTTATGTTTTCAAAGACAATCGGGAATCAACTTTGTAAACAAAAAGGAACACACTTCATTAGATTCAACTTTGAAACTGAATTTATTCAACAGGTTGCCCTTAGGCGTTACATGAAAGGAAATACTGAAAAGGGCAGTAAAACTGTAAAAAGAACATCCAGAGCTCCTTATTGATCCCATGGTCTCCTCTTCTCAGTACGGATGTAGGCATTCAGAGCTCGCTCATTCTCCAACTGCTTTGTCAATTTCTGGATCTTCAATTCCTGCTCGTTGAACTTTTCCCGGTAAGAATCCCGTTCTTCTCGCAGTTGCGACCAAGATCTCTTTAATGTCTCATAGTCAGTGGGTATCTGAGGAGGAAGGACAGTTGGAGGAACACCATCTTTGTCTGGACACTCAAGAATGACGGGTCTGACGGCTTCATACGGCATACCTAACTTCTGAGCACGGATGCGAACCCATTTGTAGTAGGCTTCCATAGGTAAAGAAGTCTTTGGCCCTAACTCTTGTGGGTCAGCTTTATGAACTTTGTCCCAAGCCTTGATGAACCTACGACGCAGCTCGTCACTATCCACCTGAAACTCAAAACTGATGTGAGGCACCAACATTTCATGAGGCCCTGCTCTTCTTGCTCTTCCAAACTGACGGAGTGCTAGACATGGATTGTAAGAGATTCCTCCTTGGGTACCAATCAGAGGAACATTAGGGTATTCCCCGCATCGATCAATAATAGCTATCTCATCCAAACCTCTGCAAGTCCAAATGATGTCTTTATCGGTGAGAGACATTAACCTATGAGCCCAACCTCTTCCATCTTGGTTCTTCAGTACGAACTTAGGGAGGTGCAAAATAAACCACCTCACCAACAAAGGGATAAAACACCATAGGGTTCCTCGTCTTCGGGTAGTACGAGCATGAAGTTGTTGCAAGATGTCACCCAAGAGAGTGGGCACAGGATTCTGAGACATAAAGATCCTTATGGCAGTGACATTGATGAAGTTGTCAGGATTAGGAAACAGGGCTAACCCATAGATTAGGAGAGCCAAGATGTCTTCATATGCCCTAAAGTCTAGGTCATTCCAGAAACTGTTAGCTTTACCAATCAGAAATTTGGCCAAGAAACCCTTAACTCCGCTTCTAGTTACCCAGTTGTCCATTACCTCTTGCTGTGTCAAGGGAAGAGCTGCAGCAACATCCTCAAGCCTGAGGGTCTTTTCCCAACCAGTAAAGGGAGTCTGATCCAAGATAGGGATACCAAGCAAATCAGAGAACTCTTCCAGGGTAGGGACCAGCTGGAAGTCTTGAAAGGTGAAGCACTGGTACAAAGGGTCATAGAACTGGGTCAGAACACTCATCAACTGTTGATCCCGCTTTGCAGTGACTAAACTGAGAAGAGAACCATGCCTCTGAATGAAGGAAGTGGTATTTGGAATCCTGCTAACCAACTCTTCAAGCAACTCGGGTGAGTGAACAAAGTTGAACTGGATAGTATTCCTTCGCACAGGCATCATGGTGTCCTACAAAACAGAGCAAAGGTGAAACCCTCTTGTCTTTGAAATGGTCAGTCCTTATGCAGGATGCATGCAATGCTCATGATGTTATGATGCTATGATAAAGCACACCACAAATAGATACAAAGGCAAACATGGTAAGGCACACAAGTCACACAAAGCAAACCCTTAAAGTTTAGGCCAGCATGAGGTCTAGGTACTACCCTCTTTCAGTTTGTTGGTTCATACATGTCCTATCAAAGTAACCGGGTTCTTAGAGGATCCCAATATCATTGACTACCCTCAATCGGTCATAACTCCAGCATCGCAATCTTTTCTTGCAGCCAGAACCATCACGAGAGTTTAGCCTCAATGGGCGTAGCATACTGCTACTGTTCTAATGGCCAAGTTGTGTCAATTAAGGTTCTAAGGTTGTTGGTGCTTAATGACTCCTTAGAAGATCCATATTCTCCTTGTTGCAACACAAGGGATATCGGTACAGACCAAGGTGCCACACCAACGTAGCCACTGTTTCACCCGTGTCGGTCTACGCCGGACAGGTCCCTCACAGCTTATGCTACATAACAGGGTATCCCCAGATCCGGGTTAGGATCTATGTAACTCCGATGCAACCCACAATAATAAAGCAAAAAAAGCACAACAATTGAAAACACAGTTATGAACTATCCTAAGGTACACCTCACTTTATAAGAGTTTCCCCAGCAGAGTCGCCAGTTCTGTGATCGGTGGATCTGGAATTGACTGTTTTTAGCTGGTTCGCGAAATGTCGCGGTAAGCAAGAGTCGCCACCGTCTTTTATTTTCTCCAAATGGAAAGGACAAAAGCACAGAAAAATTCCTTATAGAGATTGCTCTCGGTTCGGGAGGTAGATTATAGAAAGGGAAGGTGTTAGCACCTTTCTATCCATGGTTATCCATGGGCTCTTAGATACTTGCTCATTGTGTTTTCAAAATGTTTGTTTGCTTTTCAAGGTGAGTGGGTTTTGAAAAAGTTTCGTTTGAAAAATTTCTAAGTAATTCTTGTATCTGTCCTCAAGAGTGTATGAAAAATTTGTTTGAAAACTTTTAGAAAGTGTAGGTGTGAAAAGTATTTTGTTTGTTTTTTAAAAGAGCAAGTATCTATGAGAATCTACCTACCCTAAGGAATTCGTCTGTGTAAATGTCCTTTAGAGTAGTGCCATCCCACCATTGAGAGGTAGGTAGCACCACCGTTGGAGGTGTTCGGGTCAATTCGAGGTTCGGGACATGGTGATCACCAGAGCAATGGGAAGACACCTTAGAAGCTACCCTCATGCCAGGTTCCCGGATCATGAGGACTTACTAAGACATCCTCTACTCGACGATCACCTTTCGAGGGGCAAGGCAACAGTGAAGCGTACCCTAGGGGTGGTGTGTGAATTGTGTGTCATTTTCAGTTTATTGTTTGTCTTGTCATGCATTGGTGATCTACGTTTTGATTTTATTTTTGGGCATTCATTCTTTCATGTTATTGTTTAACAGTTAAAGGTGCGGGAATTTAAAGTGCGGAAAAGATAAAGGTCCTACGCTATTACAAAGGCGCGGGTCTACATCGCCAAATTAATCCAGACCCGATTTAAAATAAAGTGCAGAAAATAAATGTCTAATTAACTATTACAGGGCTTTGGAGCAAGTACATTATATTCACAAAAAGAAATAAATAAAACACGCGAAACAAAAATGTAATCGAATGCGAGGGCGTTGGACCCTTTAAAGGAATTAAAATAAAATTATTAAAATAATTAAGTTAAATAAAAAGAAAGAAACTTATTTTTTTTGTATTTTTTTGTATTTATGACATTAAAGAAAATTAAATTAATTAAAACTCAAATAATTCTAATTCTAATTGTTTTTTAATTTATTAAAGAAAATGCATTAAAGTTAAAACCTAGAATTAAAACTAAATTAATTATAAAATTTATTTACAAAATTAATGGTTAATGATACTTATGATAAAAATATTTAATTAATTAAAAAAAGGGTAAAAAGTGCTAAAGGTCTATTTTATTATTTTTGGTTATTGAGAAAAAAGAATTAAATTAACAACCTAAAATTAAAACTAAATTAATTATGGGATTTATTTACAAAAAAGGTCATTGATGAATTAAATTAAAATAAAACATATTTTTGTTCTTTTATGATTTTTGATGATTTTTGGTTTTTTTTTATATTATTAAGATGAATTAATTAGAAATAATAAAAACTAAATAGAAAAAAAAAAGAATGGAAAGAAAAGAAATAAAAATGCAAACTATGAGGGGGTGTAGACCCCAAATGAGGAGGTGAATTTGATGAACTCTGGCCCAACAGAAGGAGCCCTTTTGCTGACTTTTTGGATCACATATGGAGCGTTGACTGGAGCATTCCATGGACCTCCCATTCTGATCTTCAGATGCTTCTTTCAAGACACTTGGCAAGCCTTTATATTGGGTGTATGGTGAACCCTTGGAATGTGCACTGCGTTGGAACAAGTTAAACAAAATAATAGAAGTGAAATGGGGGGACCTGGGATTCGAACCCAGGTCCCAGTATTTACCATCCAACGCCTTTACCAAGTGAGCTACCAACGCGCGTTGTTCATGGAATAGAAAACAAATAATATAAAATGAAATTGTATTAGTGTTATAAAATAAAATAAAAAGCGCGCTGGATTCAAACCAGCCACTCATGCCATGCCACGCCATCGTCTTCTCCGAATGGACCTGTAAAAGAAGAATAGCGGGGGTTTTGAACCCCCCCAAAATGCAAGCTATTTGAAAATAGCGAATAGGCCATGGTGGGAAAGAAATAGGGCGCGATGGTTCAAATCCACTCAGTGGAAGGCCCTGATTTTAATGGTAGCAATCTTAGGTTCCAATTGTTCCTGGTATGCAAAGCCCTAAAATCAAAACTCTGAAACCCTAGGTAATGGCCATGGTGAAATCGTGCACAGGCTTGGAAAACCCAATTGAATCATGCTAACAGCTTCAGAACAATCATATTAGTCCAAATCCATGATCAAAAATGATAAATATGGCATGAATATTAAAATGCGAATACCAAAAATTTCAAGGAAAGTTGGACTTGGTTATACCTGTTCTTGGCGTTTGAAGGTCTGAATTTGATGGCTATAGTTTCCTTAGGGTGTCAGCAACTTGTTTGGATGAGAATGAGAGGCTGAAACATGCTCTAAAAGTGTTTTCAGTTTTCAAAAATTTTGGCCAAAATGCAAGTTTGCTCTGAGTGTTTTTTGCGCAGCTTAGGTCTCAATCTTGCTTCTGATCACTTGCTTAGGTCTTATGCAACATGTATGAAGAGGAATTATGGCTCCATAATGCATAGCATTCAATTTCAAGATTCTCCATAAACCTCCATAACCAAATTTCCATTTTTGAACCATTTTTGAATTCTTGCTCTATTTGGCCCCTTGCACGAATTTGGCATATGCTTAATGGTAATTCAAGGTCCATCAAAGTCAGATATCCTCTTTAATTAGGCTTTTTGATTTTCCTTTGATTTTAAAAGATTTAAAATCAATTAAATCTAATAAAATCAATAAAAAATGAAAAAATTAATTAAAAATTTTGAAATAAAAGGTGGGACACGTGGGAAGCATGGCCAAGTTAATTCAAGTGGAAAAAGTGGGCCCCTTTTGTCAAAAATGAAATTTCAAGGATAAATGATTTTGGCCATTTCACAAAAATTTCCCAACTTCTCCAATGCATATCTTGCTCAATTTTTAAGCTTTGATCATGTTCTTGGACATTTTAGAAAGGTCTTGAAGTCCTCTAAACAATGTCCTTGGTCCCATGTCATTTTTATTTACCAATATCAAGTTATGGTCTTTGACTTAAAGTCCCTTTTTGTTGACTTTTGAAAATGACCTATAATGTTGAAATTGATAACTTTTTGTGAGAGCATTTCTTGTACTTGGAGTGTGAAGATGAGTTGTAGGAAATGTCATCCCCTTCAAAATGAGCATTGGATGGGATTTTTCTGATGAACCATGAAAAATTTATGCCTTGGTCAAGTTACAGTTGACTTTTCAGCTGTCCAAAAATAGAAACTTTTGCATCTTGAGACTTTTTGAGCCAAACTTTGAGAATCATGATCAAGCATTGATCAAATGATGTTTGTGGCTTCAAAATGAGATGTTGACCAAAAAATTTGAACTTTTGACTGTCAAATGACCATTTTGCCCCTACAGTTGACTGTAGTGCAATTAGGGTTTTTTGACTTCGCAATTTTGTGCTGAAAGTCTTGAAACTTGGTATGAGGATGCTTGACCATATTTGTAGGCATGTGGGACTTGATTGGACCCTTGGAAACTTCATTTTCTTGATCAGGACAAAAACCCTAATTTTGACTGTTTAGGAGGCCCTTGAACTGTGCAACCCTTGGGGAGATTTTGAAGCTTGACTTGGCAATTTCTTGAAGAATATGGGAGGGCAAATTTTGGGGTACAACATATAGCAAGACCGTTATGGTCGAATTAGTATAAATAGAAGTCTTAGTATTAGGATTTGGTGTGTCATATCTATTATACAAAATACTCAGTAACATTCAAACTACCACATGGCAAGGGAAACGAATGCAAGAGAAATGTATGTATGATAGCACCATGTATTTCTGATTTAATGAAAACCTTTTACCATTTCCAGCACTTTCCTTTATCCCTTTGTCAAATAACATTTACAAGTTTTCTCATTTACAGTCTTTTCACTTCGAAATCTCTTCTTCAAAGTTTTACATTTTAATGTTTTCTTCATATTTCAAGCACTTTATATCTCAGAAAACTGTCATATTTTCCATACCTTTACCTTCAAGTCTTATCCTTCGAACGCATATTTTTACTTAAAGTCATTTAAAGATTTCTTGCATTAAACGCTTTCTTCATATTTCAAACCTTTTACGTTCCAGAAATCCTTTATATTAACCGTTTTGTAAGTCGAAACCATTTACTTCACTTTTATGCAATTTTACATGTCTTTACAATTAGCATTTATTCATGTAACTTAATTTTCACACACACATTTTGATTACATCTTTAGACTTTTAGAGAGAGAAATCGAAATAAGCCAAACACATATACAATATCAACCATGAATATTTGTTCGATCGTAAGAGTAACCTTAATATCCAAGGAGTCCTAGGATCAATCTAGTCGATCCTGTGAGTTACCAGAGGAATTGAATAACAGTCAGAAAGATTATTCGATAGTTTGGAAGACTAGCGGTTGTTTACCAGAAATCACTGGAAACACTACCCCCGAATTCAAGAAAATATCTCAAAAGGTCTTTCTTGTTCTTTTCACCCTTTCCTTTATTGGATAAAAGAAAAGTCAGTGGCGACTCTTGCTATCCGCAACATTTGCGATAAAACATAAAACACACGAGTCAGTTCTTCCGCCGTATGACAGCGTACTACTATGATAATGTGGTTTGGGATATTGAATAACACTTGTTGTTGCTTTTGTTCTAAGGATGAATCGATTGATCACCTATTTTATAAGTGTGTTGAAATTAAGGAAATATGGGTTCAAGTCCTTAAATGGATTCAAGTTAACCATATCCAAAAGCATTGGAGATTTTACTTAAATTGAATTCTGTTGTACAGTAAGGGTAAGGGTTGGAAAACTGCTTTATTGAAGGTTGTTGCGACCGAAGCCATTTATGAAGCTTGGAGATATCGTAATAACTGTTGTTTTGGAAAAGCTGTTGATAAAAGAATCTTTATCCGACAAATTATTGATACAATAGAGTTTAGGGGCTGATTTAACACTAAGCTTAGAAATCACATCGTTAACCTCATAATATATTTGAGTTTTTTGAACTTCATTATTTCTTTGTAGACGGGATCGATAACAATTGCTTAGTAATAATTATCAGTTATTTAAATAAGTGAAATATATAAAACATAGCAAAAAGAAAACAAGATTTGAAATGGAAAGAAAGAAAATGGCATGATTCAAGCGCAGGCAGCAGTGGAGCAGAGAGTATGGCGGCAAGTGGCATCTCCTGCTTCATGCAACCGGACATTTGGCCATAATTTTGTAACTATTATGTTCTAATTTCAATTCTACTTTTCTCTTTCTTTCTTTCTTCCTTCATTTCTGCAAATGCGTCCGTGCGACACGCTTGTCATCAATACAATATAAGGACCCCACGTCTCCAGGTATGATCGAACCACTCCTACCTAATTTTCTTCTAACAATATAGACGAAGTTGTATGGATTGTGTGGACACACTTAGTTACAAATTAAATGCATACTTATTCAATTAAATTCTTGAATTAAATTCATCAATAAAATGAGTAGAATATGGATTAAAAATTAAATTTTTAATAAATCAATATTTAAACTGAATTAATTTTTAATAAATCAAGTTGAGCTAAAACAAATTTAACTCCTCATTTCCAACCTTATTCACAGTAGTTCTACACTTTTATACAAACTTTGAAAAAACTACTCTACACTCACGGACAGGACAAAGACAAATGATAAAATACCATGTTTTAAAAATAATTAATAGTTCAAATTTAATAAAAATCATTATGTTTTATTTAAATATTATTTTAGATTCGTTTCATAAAAATGTCTTAAAATTAATTCAAAGGTGAAACCTAATACATTTTTGAGTAGAAAAATATTTATAATAATAAAATAGGAGAATAAATATTATGTTACAAAAATATATAAGAATTAAGATAAAATACCAAAGAACAAAAAATAAACAATAACATTTTTTAAAATCTGAAAAAAAATTACAGTAATTAAAATATAAAATAATATATTGACATAAATTAATATAATATTATAACATTATGAAAGAGTTTTTAGTTTGATTTGATTATTAAAAAGTTTTATAGTTATTAAAACAAAACTGATCTGGATTGGGTCTACACTTGTCTTACGAACGGAAAGTTCAAAGACGGTCCAAGTTAGGGATTGTGATGCAACTCTCCATCCAACCGTTAGAGAACGTGGCCCACAACCTCCTGACAGACATCTCAAACTGTCCTCCGGGAATCTCGGGTCCGACCCTATTCTCGCGGAGCGGTTGACCAGGAGGAGTCTATTTGCTGGACTCCATACACACGTAAACCATGGCAGTTTCCGTTATTGGGCCTCCACGTGGCCCAAAAGTGGGGACCTTGGCCCATCGCTGGAGGCTATAAATACCCTCTCTCACGAGAGAGTCAGGTATTCATTCATACATCTCAAACTCTTACTTGCTTGCTCATTCCGCTTCTCACTTTACCATCGAAGTGTCTTGCAGGTACCCCCCTCCCCCCCCGCCCTCATCTCATTTAAGTTCAGCCCGAAGCCTTCCGTGACGGTCCATTTCTGATCCGGTAAGATTAGTGGCGCCGTCTGTGAGAAACTAGACTTCCCCGTCTTCTATTCACTTGAGACCAAAGCTAAACAATCCTCGACTGTCATGGCTGACCAGACTCCAGACAACCTGAACGTCTATGTCATCGACATTAACAACAACATCACCGACAACAATGTCGGCCTCGACAACGCCCGTACCGCCGGCCATAACATAAATTTTCATAAGCCTTCGACACGGAACCCGTAAACTCAAACGAACATTCATGAGTATTCATCATGAAACTTATGAATGTTCATCCAATCAAGACAAATTTTTGACATTTAATCCAGAAACGCTCAAGAAACATGGTGTTGAGAGGTTATAACTTACTTGAATGAAGAACTTGGAGGGAGAAACTGAGATGTTGAGAGGACCGCTTCATGCCACAAGCAAAGAAAAGAATGAGAGGAAACTTGAGAAGGTGATAAATGAGACCCAATGGCCCCCCTTTTTATAGGCGACCCACGCCCCAAAGGATCCCTCATGAAGGGTCATCACCTCATTGGCCCCTTTTGCTTTTTCCTTGAGGGGGTGGCGTCCCAAAGCACTAGCCACGTGGCTCAACTATCAAACATGTGAGGCAAACACTTACACGAGGAAGTGCTCGCCGTTTGAGTGCACGAAGGGGGTACATCCATTTAACCATCTCGGGGACGAGGAAGTGCTCGACAATCTAACAACTCCCAGGAGACAAGCATAACAAAGGGGATCTCGCAGAGACTCCTCGCCACCAATACGTCCTCTCGAGCAAGCACTGACCCCCCGCGGGCAACGACTCACTCCCTTCGGGGACTTTGGCCCTCTACCTCGACCAAGTCTTTGGTAGCGAGAGCTGAACTCAAGTCACCTCCCTCTAACTCGAGGACAATAACTTAGGGGCTCCTGATCTGAATTGGGCCTACACTTGCCCTACGAACGGGAAGCCCAAAGACGGCCCAAGTTAGGGACTGTGGGGAAACTCCTCATCTAACCGTTGGAGGACGTGGCCCACAACCTCCTAACAGACATCCCAAACTGCCCTCTGGGAATCTCGGGTCCAGCCCTATTCTCGCGGAGCGGTTGACCAGGGGGAGTCCATTTGTTAGACTCCATACACACGTAAACCCTGACAGTTTCCGTTATTGGGCCTCCGCGTGGCCCAAAAGTGGGGACCTTGGCCCAGCGCTGGGGGCTATAAATACCCTCTCTCACGAGAGGATCAGGTATTCATTCATACATCTCAAACTCTTATTTGCTTGCTCATTCCACTTCTCACTTTACCATCAGATTGTCTTGTAGGTACCCTCCATCTCATTCAAGTTTAGCTCAAAGCCAGCTGTGACGGTCTATTTCTAATCCAATAAGATAAAAAATAATGGGTGATTTTTTTCCTTCAACTATTAAATATTATTTATACTTACAAATAAATAAATAAATAAATAAATAAAATTACAAATATTATACAGATAAAATTGAACCAATGACCTTGTATACAATAAAGCTCACAATAATCACTAGACTACATACTAAATTTATATATTTTCTATTTCATTATATTTTTTATAAAACACAAAACAAAATAGAAGTTATAATTATTTGTGGTCGTGTGTTATGGGTGTACTTTTGTACATGTACAGGGCCGCCAGCCAACCCTGCTCAATATATTCGATTGTCAATAATTTTTTCTGTAATTGTTTGTGTAAAATATATTTTTTCAAACTTTCATATTATATTAAATTATTTTTTTATCAAAAAGATTCTTATTAAATTTATAATTATAGTACAATTTTTTATTTATCTATTATATATTAATTATACAAAAATAATAAACCTTTTTAATAAATTTAAGGTTATAATCATTTTATTTAATAGCTAAGTTTTTCTTTATTACCAAAAGAAATCAACAAAAATTTTACATAACAAAATAAAATATATTTAAAAATAGAATAATGCTGACATGTGCTTTTATGGTACATGTTAAAAAAATGTATAATTAAAAAATTTGTTTTAAAAAATAATTTTAAAAAATAATTATATATATTTATAAGAGATTAATTACTAATACATTATCAATGTAAAAAATTTATACCGCGATATATCACAACTATTTATAAATATTATTTTATAAATAATTAAAATAAAAATTAAATTTTAATAAATATTTAACGGTCACGATTCACTGACAATATAAAATTGATTTATTATGTCGGTACATATCAATTAAACTCTATTTATAATAAATTTAATACACAATTTTTAAAATAGAGATTTCATTATTTAATTTTTAACATATACTTTTCTAAAGACACATATTATCATTACCCTTAAAAATATAGATAATTTATTTACTTACATTATATTTTTATATAAATTTTTATTAATATACTCCCTCCGGTCTCATTTATAAGAAAAAATTAACTTTTTAGATACATTAAATAAGTAATGTATTTGGACAATATATTGTCCAAATACATTACTTATTCAATGTATATAAAAAATTAATTTTTTCTTATAAATGAGACCGGAGGGAGTATTTAATTATGAGTTTAATAAATATACATTTATTGATAAAAATAGTGTTTTTTAATAAAAATTCATGACTCTATTATGTATATTTTGTATTTAGTTATAAATAATAATTAGACAATTTAAAAAAATAAAAAGCAATATTTTTGATAAAATAAAGAAAGACGTTACTAGTAGATTATAAAAGTTGGGTTCGTGTTAAATGTTTGGGCAGGCCACATGATGAGACTCTCATTCCTTCACAGGTGTTCCAACCTTGAAGTTTGCGATCCATTGAACATTTCTGTTTTGTATAGTTCTATGCTTCATTTCTCTCTATTATTGTTTATTACTATAAATATGAACAGAGAGAGCGAGGTTTCGCTGGGTGTTGTCACTTGCATTACTTTATTATTTTTTGTCGTTTTGCATCTCAATCTCACCTCACACAAACCATTGCTGTTATATACATACCAAAACCATTGTCAAACCTTCCTCATATGATCTTGTGTTGTTTCCTCTGTCAATGTTCTGTTCTTTTGGTGGGGTACTGCTTTTGTTTCTGCCTCATCAAGGTATTCATTATTTTTCTTTTGTTATGCATTTTGCTCCTTTCATCTTTAAGCTTTATTTCTTGTTTATAACCATTTTTGGACTTTTAGGTTTCTTCTCAACATAATACATAAGGTGACATGTAACTCTTTGTTATAACTATTAGATAGTTTTGATGAGTTGAATTTCCGATTCATTCTCATTCTTCATTGATTCAAAGTTTAGCTTGTTACACAATAATGGAAGAACTATATATAGAGTTAGTTGAGTTCTAACCATCTCTAACTCATTCAACCACTTCTAACTAACTCTAATAAAATTATTCAACCACTTCTAACTAACTCTAATAAAATTTCTAGTAATAATTATGTCTAATAAACCTCTTAAACTAATATTTGTAATATTCCCCCTCAAGCTTAAGGTGGTGGAAGGTCAACCTTAAGTATGACACATAAGTCATTCAAAGTTGTGGAGTCAATTGGTTTAGCAAGTGCATCAGTAATAAGACAGCTAGAACATGTTCAATAATTAGTTTCTTGGAGGCCACACATTTTCTTACAAAATGAATATCCGATCCAACATGTTTTGTGGGTGCATGAAAGATTGAATTGTGAGAGATGTACGACACTCAAATTGTCACACAACATCATGGGAGGAAAGAAGGGACACAAAGTTTAGTGAACAACGACTCAAGTCATAAAAGTTCTGATGTCGTAGGTGCCAATGCACGATATTTCGCCTCTGCACTTGACCGAGCCACAAATTATTGTTTCTTAGAGCTCCAAGAGACAAAATCGAGACTAAAGAAGATACACGAGCTAGAGATAGACCTCTTATCATCAACAATATTTGTCCAATCACTATCACTATATGCGCAAAGAGAGAACTTGTGAAGGTCATTTAAGAGAAGTAGAGTGAGGTCAAACTTTATTGTGCCACTTAGATGCCTTAGAATCTGTTTGACAACAATCCAGTGTGTAGTCATGGGAGAAGCGATGAACTGTGATGCCTTGTTGACACTAAGGGAAATATTGTGGTGTATTAAAGTAGCATACTACAGGGCCATAACTATGGACCTATAGTGGTGAGGTAATGGAAAGATATTAGAGCCAAACTTGTTGAGTTTGAGACTGTTAAGCATCGGTGGAGCTCTATTAGCATTTGGCATTTGAGCACATGTTTCTTTATTGGTGTTTTCACTAAATTAAATCACAAATTTTAGTTCACTTCACTTAATGTAATAAAGTCAGAAAAAATTCTACGGACAATTTGTAACACGAAATTGTTTGAAGAAATAAAGTAAACAAAAACACAATTAAGTAATGAAATTAATGCATTGATTAAAGAATTAGAAAAAGGATGTATATTCATCTATGTTTTCTCATAAACTCTTTTCTCTCTATGATTTGGATACTGAGTTCTATAGAGAATACTGATAAAACTTACAAATTTTTATTACATGAATGAAATCGACTTATATATTAAATACATCAATAACCATCGATAATGGTTACTTCTCTAGGACTCGACATGTATCTTACCACGTGGATTTCTGTTTTCTGATTTGCTTCCACGTGTCTTTAGTTTTTGAACTACTGCAAACTATTATCCATGTCAACAACTACCTTTAAATCTCTTGACCGCTTCTGTAAAAAATGTTATCAAGTCTTCCAACTGTTTCAGTCGAATATGTCAAATCACTAAACTTTTTCGAGATTCTGAACATATTTTAAAGAGAGACTGGTCCTAATCTTGTGGATTTTTTCTTGAGATTTCTCCAAACCAAGCTTAATGTGTCTCTAGGTTATCTAATCCTTGGACTAAAAAACATAACAAGTCCCAAAATATCTGGTAGAAAAGTCAAACTCACCACATCATTTGTAATGATCGATATGTCGAAACCACAACATGGCCATCTTGTACTTATCATTTTCACACCTTTATTACACTTTTATGTCGAGAATTGAACTTCAAGTTTTCAGGATAACAGATACCCCTAAAAATGCTACTTTCGATCATGTTTGCAATATGGAAGAAAGGTGAAGTTTTTTAGTAAACTCTCTGCACTATTCAAAGTAGTCTCCACACGCCACCATTATCGTGACTATTTTCACCAAATCAACACGTTAAGAACGTGCGTGCAATCTTCTATCATGATTATGATTTTTTAGGCTATTGTGCGCCGCAAGAGTTAATCATTTTTAAAAAAAAATTTTTTATTAATTTTAATTCAAAAAATCAAACGTTAGTGGGTTTTAATTCAGAGGGGGAAACTGGAAAGTTTCACTTCAAAAGCTATATATACACTCTCATTAGATTATTTCTTCTTTTTGCCACTTCTTCTTCTTTGAACCCTAAGAGCTCTTCCATTTTTCTGCAAACTTACTTCAATAATATTTTCTTCTTCTCAAACACTCAAATCCATGACTTCCTTGCATGACTTAAAGAAACAACTTCCAATTCCATTTGTTGCTGATGTTATTTCTCCTATTCTCCATGACGATGACACTTATATCCTTGAACCACCAATAGAGAAATAAAAAGTAATTATTTGGGCTCTCCAGGTATTAACTCCATTTTCTATCCCAGGTAATGTTCATGCATTTATGGGCCCCTTTCCCATATCCTCTAAAAAATCTTATAAGATAAAGAAGATTTTCTCTTGTCATCAGCGCTTCAAACCTCATGTGTTTGAAGACAAAATTTATGAGTTCACCCCAATGTGTATTTCACTCTTCTCCTACTATCAATAATGAAGATTATATCAATTGGTTGAACAAAGTAAAAAAAAGAGAAAGAACAATTATAGAGAGATCAAGGTATATTCGACTTAACCCAATTCTCTAAAACGACTCCCAAATATAATGTCAATATGCTCATTTCAACCCTTTTATTTTGGGAAGGTTCGACTAACACCTTTCACCTCCGTTATGGTATGATAACCTCCACCCTTTTCGACATGGCTGCTATTACTAGCCTTCGACCAACTAGGGATATCTTCGACCCCTCTCTCAAAAGCAAGCTCACACCCAATTTTACTTTTATTAGTGCAAGATTTAGCAGTTATATTGAAGACCAATATGAAGACAACCATGCACGAGTCTAATACTATGAGCACATTGCTTTTCTCACTCTTTGGTTATCCCATTTTGTCAGTTGTTCTAACTCTCTGCAGATAGGGGTGAGAATAGACTGAGATGAGTTAGGCTTTGTCAAGTCTGAGTCTGATCTGCTAAAAATTCAAAGCTTAATTCTGACATGTAGCATATCATAGACTTATTTTTAGGCCCGAACTTAGCCTTTTTGAACGCCCGGTTAGCCTAGTAGCCTACTTAAAAGTCTACTTTATTTGAACATTTGTAAATAAGTAATTCATCTAATATTAAATAGACTAACAAATTAAAATATCAATGATCATAAATTTTATGATACTATTTATTTGAGAAAACTTATGAAAACAATTTATGACATTATTCATATGGTTTTTCAACTTAGTTTTATAAGTTCTTCAAGATGACTAAGCTTTATTTTCGTATTTTAATTTCAAGTACAAAATAAAATATAATAATAATAAAATTATTCATGTTTATTTAAATAGGTCGGTCTAGTAGGCCTAAAATAATTTTTTATGGCATGTGGCCTAACCTTTTCAAGTCTTCTAGATGCTCCTGCCGAATATACCAAATGATTGCAAACTTTTTCGAGATTTTGAACATGTTTTGAAGAGAGAGTGATCCTAATCTTGTGGATCTGTTCCCGAGATTTCTCTAAATCAAGCTTAGTGGGTCTCTAGTTTATCTAATCCTTGAACTCAAAAATATACTAAGTTCCAAAACATCTGGTAGGCAAGTCAAACTCACCACCTTAGTCAAAATGATCAATATTTTGAAACTATAAGGTGGTCATCTTGTACTTAGAATTTTCACACTTTTATTACACTTTCATGTCGAGAATTGTAGTTCAAGTTATTAGACTAACAATGTTATAAGTTCTTCAATATATTTTGACTGAGGTAACATAATTGACCCCTAGGCATGATGAATGACTTCAATGCCAAGGAAATAATTCAAGCTTGCCAAAGTTTTTTAGAGAGAACTCTTGGTGGAGTTTAGTAATGAAATCATGTATAAGTGTGGAGGGTGAGCCAGTTATCAAAATTTCGTCCATATAGACCAGAGCATACATGAAAATGAAAATCCCATTATAAGAGTAGAAAAACAAAGAATGATCATATTTATTAGAAATAAACCCAAACTAAAACAAGGCTTGATGAATTTTCTCATATTAGTTCCTTGGTGTATGGTTGAGGCCATTCAAGGCATTGTGCAACTTGTAAACAAGATATTTGTCAGAGCTAATGAAACAATGTGGCAACATAATGTTAAACTCTTCTTTCAAGGTACCATTGAGAAACACAATGTTGGTGTTAACCTGTTGTAATTACCACTTATGTGTGATGGCACGCGTAAGAATAACCTTTATAGTGAAAAGTTGTTGATGAAATCCTTTAGCAGCTAAGTGAAATTTATACTTATTTTCACTTTCATCAAGATTTTTCCTTGACTTTAAACAACCACTTGTAGCTTACAACTTTCCTGTGAGTAAACGAGGTGGTCAGTGACCAAGTTTTTAATCCAACATGACAATATACTCAAGTTCCATAGCTATGGACCACTGAGGACTAGACAAGGCTTCCTTTCTGGAAGTAGGATCGGTGATAGTGAGAAAATCATTAAGTTTAGAATGTCGTGTATTTGTCTTAGTAAGCATTGGATGATCATTATGAGTAAGGGTAACTTGTATAGTAGGAATATATCATGTATTTGGGATGCAAACATGTTATTGAGAGAGATAATACCTTTGGTAAATACTTATTGGAAGATACCTTAGGTATTTGAGATGTGGACATGTCAATGGAATAATGAGGGTTTATTGGTGACAATGACACATCAGTAGAGATGTCAACTAAGATAGACCAATCAATGGACCTGACATGTACCACATTTATTTTTTAGGTACAATAGAGTCACAATTTAAAGTATGTGGTATTGAGCTTGTTGGCAGTCTAAGTGTTTGTGTGAGGGGTAGGGTTATGCTTGATTTCTTGTGCTATAAGCTATATGTGTCACTAGGAAAGATAATGGAGTATGGAAACTTGCCCTCATTGAATGAAACATATGTGGATATAAAAATTACTCCATCTTTATTAAGACATTTGAACCCATAATGTTGAGGAGATGCACCTAAAAACACACACTCCTCACTTACGAATTGAAGTTTGTGTTGATTATATTGTTGAAGAAAAGAAAAAGGAAAAATACCATTTTTAGTCCTTTAAGTTTACCCCAAGGTCCATTTTGGTCCTTTATCTAAAAAAAGTGTCAAACTGGTCCTATAATTCTTTCAAAAGGACCATAGAAGTCCTTTCCGTCCATTTTGATCCTTTTTTGTTCAGCCCATCCTTCTTTATTTCAATTTGTAACTCCATTATCTTATGTTTCAGCCCATCCTTCCTTTCCTTTAGATGATGTATCTCCATATTTGCTCCATCAAGCTCATTTTGCATCTTCTCCAATGAACCAAAAAGGACCAAAATGGACGGAAAGGACTCCTATGGTCCTTTTGAAAGAATTATAGGACCAGTTTGACATTTTTTTTAGATAAAGGACCAAAATGGACCTTGGGATAAACTTAAAGGACTAAAAAGGGTATTTTGCCAAAGAAAAACATAGGCAACCAAATACTTTGAGTGACTTGTAGCTGGGTAGCTTCATATGCAAGACATAATATAGTGATGAGAAACTAGACAAGCCTGCAGTATGAAGCTTGTTAATGATGTAAGTTTTCATAGTAAATTTGTGATCCCATTAAGGCAAAGTAATAGAAGCATGATCCAAGAGAGTGAGCCTCATTTCAACAATTTTCATGTGCTTCCTTTTAATAGGCCCATTACGATGAGATGTATATAGACATGTGAGTATATGCAGTATGCCTAATTCAATTAAATGCTTGGTAAATGACCTAAATTATCCACCAAAGTCATACTTCACAACTTGAATGTTGGTTTAGAATTGAGTTTTAACCCAAGAAAGAAACAATTTGAAGGCAGTCATAGCATTCAATTTAAGTTTAAGAAAAATAAACCCAAGTATAATTAGTGTAGGCTTCAACAAAGTTAATGTAAACAAAGTTAATGTAATATCGACATCCAGTTTTAGACATGAAGAGTGAAGGACCCCAAAGATCAGTATAGACAAATTAAAAAGTGTATTATAGACATTAGTAGAGCTAGGAGAATGAGTTATATGAGCCTTACCAAAACAACAAGAAATGCAAACTTGTGGAGTAGTTATATTATTATCTATGATATTACACAAATGAAGTATATGTCTAACATTTTGAAAATTGACAATGTCCTAGTCTATAATTCCATAATGAAAGTTCATTATAAGAAGTATAACCTTCTCGAGCATATCAATAACTCAGATTATAGTTATTAGAAACAATACAAACTAAACCATAAGCCTTTGATTGAGCCAATTGAATGAGGAAAGCAATACAAGTCATTATCATCAATAAACTTCAAGGACAACTTTATTAGAAACTTGGGATTTTACAAAATACTTTTTAGCCAGAAACTAAAAAATGACACAATTTCCTTTGGCAAATTTCAAAACAGATAATAAGTTTTTAGTTATGCTGGGAACATGGAGAATCTGTTTTAAAATCAACATATTGTTAGGCTTAGAGTGATAATCAAAATAAGATGACCTAATAAACTTATTAGAGAGAATTTAGACATTACATAATTAAACTTTATCATTTCCTAAATAAGTATACTTATGTAGTATGTTGGAGTAAAAATAAGTAAGGTGATGGGAGGAACCTGAATTCACAAATGACATTTGAGACTTTAATTCTCGTGGCATGGAATACTCTTTAGTGTACACATAAGGATATGTTGTAGACATCATAGAAGCTGGAGTGTTGGAGCTAAGTGATACATCATACACCTTAACCTTGGTTGACTCCCATTCACATGTGCATTTTCACAAACACCTACTACACTTTGTGTAGAGATAAAATATTCGTCATACATGTGCCAACATTCAAGCCCAACATGTTCATATTTTCCACAAAGATGACATGTTGTGCTATTTCCTGAACTACCTTCTATGGAGCGATCACAACTTGTAAATCCGAATTTTCTTCCTTTACCACACATGTTATGACCTCCACTACTAGGATTAGGTTCATGTTGAGCTAAATTTGCTTAAACATTATAGACAAGAAGTTTTTTTCATGAACTTGTCATGTTGAGCTTCCCAAACATATAACAACGCTTCAACATCATATATTGTAGGAGGTTCAAGACGACAATACACTTGCATCACAGAGGGGTTGTATTCCTACAAAAGTCCTTATAGAATAACATCAATCTGATCCTGTTCAAATATGAAATCACTTACATGAAATCACGTGAACAAGGTCTGACCATCTAAGACGTGTCTTCTAAATACTTTACCCCTCGATTTTCAATAAAACCGAGGAAATATATAATATTTAAAAAAATATATATGTGACCCGTCTATGACTTACACTTTTGTTTTTTATGTGAGTGCAAGTTCCATCATAAAAAGCGTTATTAGTAATAGTGACAACCTTTCTAGTAATAGAGCTTAAGCCTAACAAGCCTCGTAAACAAATACTTGTAATTTTGTCTATATCAATTCTTTTTAGATCGTATTTTTAAGAAACATGAGAATTTTTTTAATGCACCTTTTCATGTCAAACAATATTAGACTTAGTGAGTGGATATAAATTTTGTGTAGCTCTAATTAATCTCTAGGCTATGAAACCATCTTAAAAACAAGTTTGATATAACTTATTGCTACAAACTAAATTCTAAATAATAAGAAAAACAATTTAATAATTAATTAATATTATAAAAAGATTTATAATTTAGTATAACCTTTTTTTTTAAACTGAGGAAGTATAATCTATGAATCATTTTCTTTATTTTGATTTAGTTATAAAAACAAATTAAAATAAAACTAATTGAATTTTTGGCTTTTGGGAATTTAATTCTCTCTCTCTCTCTCTCTCTCTCTCTCTCTCGTAAGAACAAGAAGTGTTTCTACACCTGACCTTAAGATTTTGATGATAACTTTACATGATATCATAAAGAACAGTTTCACACTCTAATGGTTTTGTTCTAGTGTGTAGATGCTGTTGTAATGTTCTAACTATGGTATCAAGGCATGTGACGTTATCAGGTTCTGAACATACACTAGTGGAATAAAACATGTGGTTACGTGTTACAGTTGAAGTCAAGATTCATAATACGTCTTATGCAACGTGTCTAAGGAACGTAAGTACAAGATGTTCTGATGGTGACTTTGTGGTTAAGCCTTGGATGACTTCTAAAGTTTTGCTTTTATGTGTTACAAGTTCTGAAGATTATGAAGATGAGGTTCTGCTGAACAAATTCTGATGATCTGAAGAAAAGCAAGTTCTTACAACTAAGTGCTGAAGACAAGGTTCTAACAGGACAAGTTCTGAAGACTCCAAGACTTAGGTTCTAAGACTTAAGAATGATTCTTCTACAATAAGCTTTAAACATTCAAATTATCTGAAGCCTCTGAAGATAAGAAGAAGTTCCAAATAGTTAATGTGTGATGGTGTACAAAAGGTACATAAAGTGTCTATGACCTCTACCCTCTAGGGTGGTGTAAGAAAAATCCCTTTTCTACTATACTGTAACCACTCTCATTATGACCGTTGAGAACAAACAACTGGATTTCCGATTACCTTTCTACCCTTTCTAGGGATCTCTTTTACAAGTTATAAAAGGAAGACTTGGAAGCTGAAGAAAAGTAAGAATCAGCATTACACAAAATCTATCGAATTAAATCAAGCTCAAGCAAAACTACACCAAAGTGTTGTGTAACTCTTTAGAGAAATATTCTGTGTATAGTTTTGTAAATAGGCAAGGAGTTGTTGCTCGTATCTTGCTGTAAAACACTTAGGTGTTTTCTTTGTACTTAAATATTTGTGTAATCTACTTAAAAGAAGTCATTTATAATACACTGAAAGTACTCAACCGTTGTTGATTGATTCCTTCAATGATCGAGTAAATGTCTGATCTCAAGAAGACTTCTGCTACGGCTTGAGTGGATTTGCAATAAGGATCGACTGATGTATTGGGGGTGCTAATAAGGTTGATTAGATTTATTGTAGATTTTATGTAATCAGTTTGGTTATAGTGGATTAAGTCCTTGTTGAAGGCAAAATCATTCTTAAGGGGTGGGCTGGACTGGAGTATCTTAGTTAACAACGAACCAGGATAAAAATAATTGTGTTCATTTATTTTTATGTTCTAAGTAAACTTGATCTGTCACCAGTGAAAAATTTAATTTGGTGAAACCCAATCCAAATCCTCTCTCTCTCTCTCTCTCTCTCTCTCTCTCTCTCTCTCTCTCTCTCTCTCTCTCTCTCTCTCTCTCTCTCTCTCTCTCTCTCTCTCTCTCTCTCTCTCTCTCTCTCTCTCTCTCCTAGATTAAAAAAAATAGTTGTGATTGAGCCTAATTTTTTATTATATGTGTTATATTAAATTAATGATTGTGATTGAGTCAGATCATTCTGCAAGTGCTCTCTCTCTCTATCTATCTATTTATCTATCTATTTATTTATCTATCTCTTTATATGTATCTATAGCCTCTCTCTATGTATCTATAGCCGAATTGTTGATTGTATGTGTGTTATATGTTTTAATTAATATTACTTCCATCATTTTTAATATAATAGTATTTTGCTTTATATTTATAGTCATAGTCACTATTAATACATGATAAAGACATTTCAACAAAGTATTATTTTTTCTTTCTTTTATATAATTACCTTACATTTCAAACAAAAATAAATAAATAAATAATTAAGTTGAAATACAAAAAATAAATAAATATTAATAAAAAATTAAAAAATTATATATTGATGATTTAGAACATCGTATTAATATTTAAATAAACAACTGATTTATATGTTATAACATAATTATTTTTATCAACATATACATTTGTGAATAAGATTGCATAAATTATTTAAAAAATAATTTTATCTTAAAAATATAAATAAAGTTGTCAAGTTCTTAAATATATTAATTTTTATTCTTTAAACAATGTTTTAAAGTCATTAGTTGGTATTATATTTTTTTTCTTTTGCAATGATTTGGAGATTTCCTTTTTTCAAAATTATTTGAGCTAATAATGTTTCCAAAGGTATCAAAACAAACTCAACTTGCTAGTTTTAATATGATTATATTGTTTTTATGAATAACTAATACTTTCTTCTCGTGTGATGCACGCAATAAATTATTGATATATATTGTACATGGAAAAAAAATTAAATTTTTGTTTATTGAATAATTGAAATACATAAAAATTAGTAGTTGAATAATGAGTTGGAATAATTAATATTAAATATTAATTAATATATTAAATCACATTTATTGAAAAGAGAAAAAAAATAATGTAATTAAAAATTATTTAAGTTAGATTTTACGGTGTCTAAGTGTGTATTCTGTTTTAATATGTTAAGGACTTGATAATATTATCTAACAAAATGTCTTTAGCCCTCGTGTTTGACTAACTTTCTAATACAAAACGTTTTGAAAGACATAATTTATATTTGTATGTTATTGACAAACTAATACTAGTATAAGATAATTTTTAAATTTGTGTAAGAACTTACAAAAATGATCCATATTTTATTAAATTTAGCCCTTGTACTCTCAAAAGAATATAAGTATGATAAGAATATTATTATATTGGAAATTCCAATGTGGTTGTTAATTTTTAGTTTATGCTATTTTTGTTTAATTTGGTAGATATATTTGGTAGTATTATTTGTTAGAATTTAATACTACTACTAGTCTTCTCAATTTTCCTTCCTAACATATCGGTTTTAAAGTTAGATCTCTTAAATATTCGACAATTCCAAGAAAAATAATGTACAATTTAGACGTAACTTTGCTAACTACTAAATTAATGAAGGAACAAAGAATGTGACATTTTTAATTTCACCATACTCTTATTCAAAATTATAGAATTCAACGAACTTTGCATGTTTTTCTCTTATCACTTTCTAAATCCAAGTTAATGTTTGATCCGAAAAAATGGTTTCAATCGTCAAAGTTTAGCCACAAGTGTGGTCTTGAACCTAATAACAATGATGTTTTTGTTTTATAATATATAGTATAGTATAAGTTTCGTTCATTGATGAGTAAATTAGTTTAACTAAAAGACATGTTTTTAACATCTTTAAGAAACCTATCGTTAATACCAAGAAACGAAATGCATAGTTTGTGTAGTTTTTCTTATAAAAACCATGTTCCACATGTTTGGTTTGTTTCATGAACCAAAACAAAACAAAACACTCAACAATGTTATGTTTTGATGTTTCATAATTTTGTAAATTACAGATTATAATAAGCTATGGCTTATACAGCAGTTGGCATGGCTACATCTCCAACAATGTCTGCGACTAACGACATTACGAGAGGGAAGAACGGCCTTCGTCGGTCGCGATCAAGTGTAGACATGTGTAAACGTTCCATTATGCATAGATCATATTCTGATAACTATCTTTGTTGCTCATTCAACCGTATACACGGTGCATCGGTTCAACCGAAGCTTAAGGATAACGGATCAATGGGAAGTGGAACTTCGCCGTTTAAGTTTTCAGGTTCTGTTCTGCCAAATCCGCTTCGTTCTTTGTTATTCGACAAACAAATTGGTAAGGATGTGAATAAAAGGGAGAAGGATATGGTTACTGAGGAAAACATGTTGGAAAGTTGTACAGAAGAGAGAGTTGATAGAGCTAATTGGATAGAGAGGCTTTTGGAGATTAAGAAACATTGGAGAAACAGGTTACCGATAGAAAGCGTGGATATGGATAATGCATCGGGTGAGTTTGAGTGTGATGATGATGATGATGATAGTGTTTGTATGGTGGATTATGACGACGAACAAGAAAATGGGAAAGAAGTGACGTTCGATCGCGACTCGTTCTCAAAATTTCTTGTTCAAGTTCCATGGTTTGATACCAAACTTTACTCTCAGTTAGCTTTTCTTTGCAACATGGCTTATGAAATACCTCAAATCAAGGTAAGCACCAATGATTTGTTTTCCTTTTCCATCGTATGCATCGAAAGAGAAATATATGAACATGAAGCTTTTCTTTCGAATCAATTTGCAGGCTCAGGAGTTGAGGAGACACTATAGCCTTCAGTTTGTTACATCTTCTTTAGAGAAGAAAGCTGCGGTGACGAAGCTAAATGCAAAACTTAATCAGGACATACCGCGAGTTCCTATCGATGACTCGGCAGCCTCTCGAGACACGTTAGAGGAAAGAAAAGATAATGAACAGAAGCCTCAAATTCGGCTTGCTTATGACATTGCTGCATCAGCCGCGTCTTATGTCCAACTGCGAGCTAAGAACCTCTTGACTCTTGCTGCTAAGTCGCAACAAAGTGATGATAAAGATTTGAATAGAGGAGAGGATTCTGCAGAACAGGTAGAAGAAGAAGGAGCTTCACGAGATTATAAATCGGAGGTTGCAGCTTATATAACGGCGTCAACGGTGACTTCTGTGGTTGCAGCTGGAGATAGGGAAAGGCACGAAGCAGCAAAGAATCTTCAGTCGCTCCATTCTTCGCCTTGCGAATGGTTTGTTTGTGATGATTTCAGTACTTACACTAGATGCTTTGTAATTCAGGTAATTCCTTAACTAATATTTAGTATTTAGTTCTACAATCAAGCTATATAGTGACGAAATTCGACAAATAATTTTGTTTCATTTCGTGTTGCAGGGTTCAGATTCCTTAGCATCTTGGCAAGCAAATCTCTTCTTCGAGCCAACCAAATTCGAGGTATGAACCAAGAACAATTCATTGTTATGGTGCAAGATGAAATGATAAGGAAAAAACAGACAAGTACTCATAATATATTCTATTACAGAACACAGATGTACTAGTTCATAGAGGAATATACGAAGCTGCAAAAGGAATATACGAGCAATTCATGCCGGAAATAATGGACCATTTGAAAAGACACGGGGATCGCGCAAAGCTTCAATTCACCGGACATTCTCTCGGGGGAAGTCTCTCTCTTTTGGTTCATTTGATGCTATTGTCTAGGAAAGTTGTCAGTCCATCAACTCTTAAACCAGTAGTAACGTTTGGCTCGCCATTTGTATTCTGCGGAGGCCAAAAGTTAATCGATGAATTAGGCGTGGACGAGAGCCAGATCCACTGTGTCATGATGCATAGAGATATTGTTCCAAGGGCCTTTTCTTGTAACTATCCTGATCATGTAGCTGTTGTCCTTAAGCGCTTAAACCGCACTTTTCGGTCTCATCCGTGTCTAACGAAAAATGTAAGCATCATTGCTCTATCGTTATATTCGTGTTTATATACATCATTTAGCTAGTAAGTTCATGTTTTCATATACTTTCTTTTAATGTTTTTCAGAAGCTATTGTACTCGCCATTGGGAAAAGTATTTATTCTCCAACCGGACGAGAAGACATCGCCTCCGCATCCTTTACTCCCTTCCGAAAGCGCGTTCTACAAGCTCGATAGTACTATATGCGGATACTCTTCAAGAGTTCTTAGTACCTTTCTCAATCAACCACACCCTATTGAAACACTGAGTGATCCAACAGCATATGGATCAGAAGGCTCAATTCTAAGAGATCATGACTCAAGCAACTATCTTAAAGCTGTCAATGGAATCTTGAGACAATATTCGAAGGCGCTTGTTCGCAGAATACGAAAGCAAAGGATTGATGAATTCTGGCCACTGATCACCTCACCATCTCCACACCTATGGAGCCATGAAAAGGACAACTTGATGCCAAAGGAAATAACCACAGGGGTCTAAAAAGGCTTCCATTTTTAGGTTCCTATATAATAACTAGATAAAGTTAAACTATGAAAATAACTAACTAGCACAAAAAATCATTTTTATTTTATGTACATTTCTAAACATATAGAATACTAAGTGTTTGTAACAATCATGATCTTTTAACTAACATTATACAATATATAAAATGTCAATAATTGCAACATGGAAGACAAAATTTGAGATGAAGTGCTAACCACCATAACTAACTTTCTGTTATGACAGTTAGAGTTAGTTAGAAACTATGATTCAATAGAAGCTTGTGTAATATAGTTAGCATTTAACTTTGTATTCTCCATAATCAATCAATAAAATTAGATGAATGTCATCAAATATGCTTATTCATAATATGGTATTGTCATATCCCAATTTTTGACCTAAGATCTCACATTCCATTTGCATCATTGCATAACAAGTGTTTACGAGTGGTTTGACCTATTTTTTGTCTTGAGTTAGATTTCAAAAATTCATAATTTCTTCAAATTTTGACATTTTTTAGCAGTTCTTTTTGCATATGATTCTCCTTGACATCATCATCTACAATTTCTATTTACAAGTCAAGAACTGATTATGTTTTGAAAAGTCACGAAAAATAGAAACGTTAGAAGTCGTTTATGAATTTATTGGAATTTGATTTTTATTGTGTTTTACTCATGATTTCTTTTCCATTTAAAAAATCACAAAAAAAATATTTAGCATCATGTTATTTTTTTATTTTTTATTTTTTACATCGTTACTAAAAAATTATCAAAAAAATATTCTTTTATTAATTTAAATTTATATATTGATATCATTTATTTCAAAAAAAATATTAGAAAAATTTATATAAGTCCTTTTACTTTCTTATATGTATTTTATTTTGTATCTTTTAATTTGCAGTTATATTTTCATTTATTTTAATTCAAGAAAAAAAATCATAAATAGTTAATTTAATGTCTCTTTAATTTTCTATTTTGTATTTATTATTATTACTAACACTTTTAGTTTTTATTATTATTATTATTATTATTATTATTATTATTATTATTATTATTATTATTATTATTATTATTATTATTATTATTATTATTATTATTATTATTACTTTGTCCTTTTATTTTTTAGTCAATAAAGAAAAGTTGATACCACTAAAATGTAGTACAAAGACTTCACATAGATTGTGAACTTGTATTTATCAATGACCAACAATCATTCTCACAATTCACATGAATTGCCAATTTGGACTTATTAATGACCAAAAATCATTCTCATAAAATCACATGGATTGCCACATCAACACTCTCACCTCATTTATCCTATAAATAAGATCTTTCTTTCATTTGGAGGACAATACCATAAATCATTCACTAAAGTAAGTCAAAACTCTTTTTTTTCTCTTCATTTTCTTTCAAGTTATTTATTCTTTTTATTGAATAGGTAGGCTATTATACTTGTTCTTTATTTAATTTTATTGCATTTTTACTCTTTATTATTTATTTAATATCATAGTTATCACCATTTTGTAAGGAAACTCCACCGATTCAAAATCAAGAGTTGAAAAGTGTTATTGAACCTCCAAAAGCAAAAGTGATTTGTTGTTGTTGTTTAATTTTCATTTTTTTGTAATTTTTTTATTATTTATTTACTTATTTTGAGCATGGATCCTTGGTCGTAAGATTAAGTAGATAAATTTTCATTATTCATTTGTTTAGTTTCATGAAAAATTAAGAAAGTTATGAAATTTATACTATTTTTATTATCAACTTCATCTTATTCTTTTTTATCTATTTTATTTTTATTTTTATTTGGATCAATTTGGAAAGCATTTAAGTTTTTTTTTAGTTCATCTAAGTTGGTCGGATATTTGATGAACTTTCATCATTTCCAATCTACCTCTAAATGGTCCTTTGGTTATTTAAAGTATTAGAGATTGATGATAAGTTTGTCATGATGTATCTTCCTTGACTTTGTCTTGATCGCCATGTTTGTTAATTGTAATACATGTATAAGAGAATGAACTTCAAAGTGTCATTTCTCTAACATGTATGGGTACATACATTCTATGCTCCATATGAAGTTACACTTATCACAAATCAGATTATTAACTTTATATTATACTAATTTTATTTTAATATCATTTATATTTCCGCACTCTATATTTTTCTCTGTTTACTTTTATGTCATTTATCATCCATAGCATTTTATTTTCTTTACTTTATGCATTTTTTTCTTTGCTCACTTGAGCATTTATATTCTCTTTGCTCACTTGAGCTTCTTATTTTTTTTACTTGTTATAAGCCACTTAATAAAGAAAAAACCTAAAATTGGTTCTTTAATCCTTGAACTATGGTTCCATTTTTATCTGATGCATGATTCTTGTTCGGTCTTCATCTGATTATTATCTTTGTGTTTGAGTCCAAGGGAAAGGATCGTCTCGTTGACTTTATGTTATTGTGAGTCTTTATATTTTGTTCTTCATGTTTGTTTTCCATTAGTTAAAATATTTAAAATTCCATTTTCAAATTTACACCTTTTCAAGCCAAAACCTCGACATTAGGTCGTTGCAATTTCAAAATGTCATCTCCACACTCATTTAGCAAGCAAATCAATTTTAATTAAAAAACTGATTTTTCAAAAGGTTCCTATAGGATACTATAGATAGATAGGGTGATGGTACCTTCCCTTTGTATAACCAACCCCCGAACCTTCGATCTCTTTCAGATGCATTGTATTTTTACTTTTTAGTATTATTCATACTTTGCATATTTATGGGTTTTATTTCGCACTTTTTCCTTTTCCCTTGAAAATAATAAAGCGCGGTGGCGACTCTTGCTTACTTATGAGTCAAGTTAATCAATAGCTTGATCTCTTATTTTCACTTCTACAGAACTGACGACTCTGCTGGGGAATTCCAAAATACTCTAAGTGGGTTAAACCTAATTTGTTATATATGTTTTTATTATTATTGCTTGTGTGCTTATATGTGTTATTTTATGGTTATTTGGGTGTTGATTACAACGGACAAGTCCTATACCCGGGCTAGATACACTTAAGATAGGACGAACGGTATAATCATTTTAACTTTGAGGGAGTAATCCTGAAGAAGGAGACATGAAATCCCTCACTCAGTGGAGATCCTCTTAAATGTAGCATTGTTTACCGAGTAATCGGGAAGGCATTGCTGCTTTCGACCTGGGAGCCAGAGAAGCTGAGAGCCGTAGAACCCTTAACCCATTTTGGCCTTTTAGATGTAGTGTGGAGACTATGATGGAGTAATCCAAAAGTAGTCGTCACACGATGCTTCACTCAGACGAGTTTTTCCTGTGAATATTACTAATTACCGAGTAATTGGGACATTGGTAATATCCGAAGGAAATATGTAGACTCTGGGAACCCTTTAGAACCTTGTTCGGCAGGTGATAAACCTTTAGTACATACCTTGCGGGTTGATTCTCACCCTTTGACTCCATGTTCGTGACGTTAAACCTTTGAACCTTGTATGTGTTTGTTGGATAGCCATACATTCATGCATTCATAAACATCATGACATGCTTGTGACATATATGGTCATTTCATTTCTAGAGAACTTTATCTTTGATTCTCGTATCAAGCTCATTACTCATAAATGGATACTAGAAAGAGGAGTACCATCAGTTATAATGTTTGGACGCCAGTTCAAGTTAAGGTCACGAAGTCTGAAGATGAAGATCAACAAGAAGATTTTTATGGCCTTCAGCTTCAAGAAGAGGTTGATCATCTGGTAAGAATTATCAATAGAAGGGATGTATTCATCAAGGATCTAATTGAGAGATCAAAGATCGAAGCAACAAAGGAGATCTTTAGAAGGGCCCAAGAGCAGAGTAATGAGAATCTAATTTGGGATACTCTTGCTGGTGTAGAGTTTGGGGAAACATCTTTGGGTTTATGATTTGTATTTTTGATGATCACTGTCAGGTCTATTGATTGGCATCTCTTGGATTTGTACCTTTA
The DNA here is from genome assembly GCA_948472305.1 of Vicia faba. Classification (NCBI taxonomy): domain Eukaryota; kingdom Viridiplantae; phylum Streptophyta; class Magnoliopsida; order Fabales; family Fabaceae; genus Vicia; species Vicia faba. The sequence continues at coordinate 1,326,788,530 of OX451740.1, forward strand.
TAGCCTTGAGGCTCTTAACTTGTACTAAACTCATTTGTCAGATTTTGTTGTTAATTATTTCTCGTTTGAAGCTTGAATCAAAATTTGAGGTCCTTAGAAATGAAGTGAACTTACTATTTGCATAATCATGCATCATTCTACATTTTTGTTTCACTTTCGAAAGTCATTTCCGAGTCTTATTTTTCCTTTGGTCCCGTAGTACAACGCTCATTCTAAGAGAAGATGGAAAATCTTGAACAAGAGAATTGCGAGCTGTGTGAAGAAGTTACTACTTTGAGAGCTGGTATGGACAATTTGACTGCTTTGGTGGAATATTTGGTGGTTTCTCAGAATCAGCCACCGCCTGCTCCTCCGTCTCCTCATGCTACTCAGCTATGACAAACAACTGTTTCTTCTGAGGTTCCGTCGGTTCTCATTTCTGTTACTCCAGTTATTGCTGCTCAATATTGTATGTTTCAGGGTTACCCGTGGGGAATGCCTGAAAACTTCATGTCAGAAGGTTATAATTTTGATGCTCAAGCTGCTACTATTCCTGCACCTCCTGTGGTGCATATTACTCCTGCTGCTAAAAATGAGATTCGTTACACTACACCTCCTACGGTGAATGCTATGCCATTTGTTAATGATGAAGTTTATCGTCCTTTTCCTCCACCAAGTGAAAGTGTGGGCTTCTATGACCGATTGGATGACTTTCAGGACCAATTCATTGAAATGCATAAAGAAATAAAGGCTCTTAGAGGGAAAGAGTTATTCGGACAAAATATCAGTGAACTCTGCTTAGTTCCTAACATAAAAGTGCCATCAAAGTTTAAGGTGCCAGAATTCGAGAGGTACAAGGGAAACTCTTGCCCCCATAACCACCTGGTGATGTATATCAGAAGGATGTCCACTCATACGGATGACCAATATTTTCTTATTCATTTCTTCTAGGATAGTTTAATTGGTACTGCTTTGAAATGGTATATGGGATTGGATAGTAGTAACATCCGTACATTCAATGATTTGGGTGGAGCTTTTATCAAATAGTATAAGTACAACATATTTATGGCACCTGATCGTGACCAGCTGAGAGCGATAACTCAAAGATGAAGAGTTATTTAAAGAATATGCACAGAGATGATGTAAAGTAGCCGCCCAGGTGATCCCTTCAATAGAAGAGAAAGAAATGACAAAGATCTTCCTGAAAACTCTCAATTCCTTCTACTATGAGAAGATGGTTGCAAGTGCTCCCACTAATTTCGCTGAAATGGTAAGCATGGGAGTCTGTTTAGAGGAAGCTGTCCGCAAAGGCCGCTTATCTAAAGACGGGGACTCATTAAATGGTTCTAAGAAGTATGGTGATAGTTATTCCAAAGAGAAAGATAAAGACTCATACGCTATACTTCATGGTAGGAAAGGGGGATCTCATAATAGGAATCAACAAGTTGCTTATATGACTCCAGTCGTCAATGTCGCTCTGAATGTTGTTTCATATCAGAGGGCACCTTGACAAGGTAATCAAGGAAAAAGTCATCATAGGAAATGAGATTTGATCCAATTCCAATGATATACACAAAGTTGTATCCTTCTTTATTGAAGAAGAATTTGGTTCAAACTCGAGCTCGACCAATTGTTCCTGAAAAATTGCCAAGAGGATATAAGGCTGACGCTTCCTGTGCCTTTCATCAGGATGCTCCTGGACACGGTTTGGAAGATTGCTTTGCTTTGAAGGTCGAAGTTCAGAGGTTGGTCCAAAGTGGTATCTTTTCATTTAAGGACATTGTCCCTAATGTTCAAAATAATCCGTTAGCAAAGCATGAATGAATCTTTGTTATTGGTAGTTCCAAAGTTTTGGAAATGTTTCCTTCAGTGCAAGTCCATATAATAGAGTATTCTTAGTTTATTAGAATTTTTACTTATTTCTCATTTTTATTTTTTCTTGTTTATCATTGCACTGTTTTCATGTAAGAACTGATTTACATTTCAATGTTTAATCTTAATACAACGAGTATGTTTATCTTGAAGAAATTCATTTGTTTCACTCGTATTTGTTTTCAATTTTAAATTGCTTTATGATACCAACTTGTCACCCATTATCTTGCCTAGGCAGAGATTTGAGGGGGGATGATGATTTTAAAACACGATTTCTGGTTGTATGCTTTTGGATAAAACCCTGTTGACGATGTACATGCATTGTTTCAAATTCCCAAACACTGGAGATATAAGGGAGTGTCCCTCGTTAATCCCTTTGAGCCTTGAAGTAGGAGTTTCCTTTCTGTTCAGAAAAAATCTCAATTTTAACCCGGGGCAGGGTAATGTTCAGTTAATCAATCGAGTATTCAAATCTCATCAAGAGTACGCATCCAAGGTTACAACAATGATTATCCTTCAAAAGGTTGAGGAAAGTCAAAATCGTAATGGTCAATCTTCGCCTATCATTAGTGTTCATCAAGAGAAGACGATATCCCAATGGGTATCTGTGATACGGTGGGAGAACTGACTTGAGGTTTTTGCATTTTATCGCAAATGTTGCGGTTAGCAAGAGTCGCCGCCAATTTTTCTTTTATCCAAAAGGAAAGGTGAAAAAGCATAGGAAAGACCTTTGAGATTGTTTCTTGAGTTCGGGGGGTAGATTATGAAAAGGGAAGGTATTAGCACCCTTTTCATCCATGGTTTTCCATGGGCTCTTAGTTACTTGCTAGATCACTTGCTTTTGTTTGTTTGAAATAGTGTTTGATGTGGTTTTGAAAGTATTTTGTAAAAGAGGCCATTCATTTAGGCAATCTTTGTAATGATTCTCGTTCGTAAGAATGTATATAAAGATGTTTCTATTTTTGAAAATGTTTTCAATGTTTGTAAGATGTTTTTGAAATGTGTGTTTGTTTTGAAAATAGCAAGGATAGTTGTTTTTGGAATAGAGCAAGTAACTAGAAGCAATCTACCTACTCAAATGTCTTTCTTATGCATTTTTTATTCCTTAGACATTGTTGTCTTACCATTAATTTGGTAAGCAACCCTATCTTTGGATGTAAACGGGACGGGCGTGGGTCATTGTATAACCACGATTAGCAATGTTGCAAAGTATCTTAGTATTTTTGAGGGACCAAGATCATTTTAGTGAGGCAACTTTGAATAACGTCATTGAGGGACTATGATCTTATACTTGTTTGTTTTGCCAAGATACTTCGCATGCGTAATACAGCTATTTTTGTATAAGGCAACCAAATGGAGAAACCCTAAGGATGCTTGTGTGCAAGTGTGTTATTTTCATGCTTTTTGTCTTGTTTTTGAAAGTCATCTATTTGTTGATTTCATCTTGCCATACATCTTATTTACTAGCAATATATGAAAAGCAAGTAAAAAGCGAAAAGTAAAATCTAAGCTATTACATCACTTTAGGGGGATGGGGGTACAATTTAACAATGGGGGTGAAGTAGGAACTAAAATATTACAACCACATCGAATGATAATGAAAAGAATGTGAAAACAGTGTAGAATAAAGGAAAAATGCATTTTTGAACTGCTATGTGTCGACCCATGCTGCTATGCATCGACACATAGCTTCTCCTTGCTCCTGTAAAGTGAAATCTGTTCAGTATGAGTCGACCCATAATGGGATGTATCGACTCATACGCCTTTTGCATCAACGTAAAACGCGTATGTATCGACTCATAGGCCTTTCCAGCTTCTGTTTAGTGACCTGAACTCAGTATGGGTCGATGCATGAGGGTTATGTGTCGACTCATACCCTGTATTTTCACTAAGATGGGTCGACACATGTGGATATGTGTCGATACATACTGTCTTTTTCTGCCTTAAACACCATTCTTTGCATACGTCAGTTAGTTTTTAACATATAAATGAATAACATGAACAACAAATAAATGATTAAATTCAAAAATAGTGATTGCTACATCCTATAAACAGAAATGTTTATGTATGGAAAAGGCAAGGTAAAGATGACTTACCTTAAAACTGCACTTTAGGTTTTGAATCCAAATACCCTTCAAGATGTTGTATGAACCTTAAGGGAGCTCCAACAGGCTGCTAGACTTTCCTTTTTGTTGAAGGTTACTAAACAACCTCTGTGTGGTATGAAATGTTTGGATGGTTTTTATATGGAATATGCAAAGTGTGAGAGGTTTAAAGGTTTAGACTTCAAAACTCAAGAGTGGAGGTTTTATGGACTGTTATGGCTTTTTGTGAATATGAGATTTTAAGGGTTTATCAATAAAACTTTTGGTTGTTCTCTCTATTTTTTATAACCTTTTTCCCAACCTCTTTGTCTTGCGAATGCTTCTTCTATTTATAGAGAAGGTTTGAGACTTGAGAAACTCAGACTTTTTTTGAAAAAATCCACCTGTTATGCCCTTTTTTCAAATTCATAAAGACAAGTTGCTTCATGATGAAGAAAGGAGTGAATTAAGGAATTTAGCCATGCTTTGCAGGTCTTGTGGATTGCTTCTGATGTTGAGAGATTTTTCTATCATCTTTGGAACAGATTTCAAGCTTTGAAAGAAGAGAGTGGTTGGAAAAGTGAAGCTTTATGCAAATGGAAATGTTGCTTTTGCATTTCTAACCATAAATGGTATCAAGACTTGGACAAAGCTTTAAATTTTTATGTAATACACTTAGGGTTTGTGTAATTGCTTGATTATGCATAGATTTGGAGAGAACATAGCCTGAAAAGAGAGATCTTGTAGCTTTGGTTGGAATTTTAGTCAAGTGTTCATCACAAATTCTGCTTTGTAATTCAAGAATGAAACCCTAACTTCATCTCTTCGATCCTCTCAGCTCAAGAATGATCTCAATGAGTTCTTGGACCTTTTGGAAAGATTGGAACCTCCCCTATAACTTTAATTTTTACCACTTTTGTAAAATCAAACTGGAACTTGATGAAAATTGGCCAAAAAGTTGGGATAAAAACCTGACCAAAACTGCTGAAAATTTCTCTAAGTGTTAAATGAAAATGTCATGACTTCATGAATTTATAACTTGAAATACAAGCATATTTAGGAGAAGTTGTGTAAAGAAATGTTGTAGATATCATGGAGATCTACAAATTTCATGTTGTAAGTTTCTCTTGAATCATCTTGCATCATGGTGAAAATTTTGCTCAAAGTTATGAAAAAAAACATGAAATTTCCAACACTTAGAAAAATTTCTAAGTTTAGAAATTTTGACTTTTCAAAATGAAATCTTGACTTTTTGATTTCTTGATGAATAAGTTTCAATTTTTGATATGTTTTGATGAACTATGATCTTTGGCACTTGAATTTGACCAAAGAGTCGAAGTTTGACTTTTCAGTATACAGTTGACTTTTAATCAGTTGACTACAAATTTCATATGTCTATCAAATGGATTTGCAATGTTTTGAACCATATAATTAGGTCAAGATGATGAAATTGAATCCTTGGAATCATGCTTCAACTCAATTGGTCATTTTCTAGATCAAAAATCAGAAATTGCCCTTTCTTAGTCAAAACCCTAATTTTGACCATTTTGCCCCTTTGATGATTTGATCAAATTTCTTGAGTAATTGTGATCCAAACTTGATAAAATGATACATATGAGTCTAGAATATTGATGTGGATAAAAAAATATGAAGTTTGACTGTAAATTGGCCCTAGTTGACTTTTCCCCCAATACAGCTGATTTTTGGGCCAACTGTCCAATTGACTGCTCAAAAGTGATTCAAAGCTTGAGACTTGACATGAATAATCTTGGGGGTCCATAACGACCCTTGAAAATCATATGAAGCAATGATAGTCCAGAAATCCTTGTGCAAACTCAAACCCTAATCCAGTCTTGAATTAAAGAGATCTTGTGGGGAAAATCTTGATAAGTGAGAGGGCAAATTTTGGGGTACAACAGTATCTCTCGCACATCAAGAGATCAACAGATGACGATACCAAAACGGTTATTCGTCATCCACCAAGGGCTCGGGCAGTCACAATTCTTCCAACAAGTCACATACGACTTGAAGTCACACGACAAGTTCAAAAGGAAAGAAAAATGAAATGAATAAAAAATGATGAAAAAAGAAAGAGAAAAAAAGCCCCGCTAAGTCAAAACTTGAAAAAACAAGTCTCTTAGGAAAAAGTCAGGGCATCCCGTTGAACTATCAATTCAAAAGAATTAGTTCAGGAAAAAGTTAGGGAAAACAAAAATTCACAAAGAAAAGATTACGAAGAAAATTCCTCAGTAAAGAACAGATTCGCGTGATTACAAATATAAACACTAGAAGGGTGACTGCTACTCTGGAAGCCTTATCACTTCTTTAACTATCACAAAATATTTTTCTGAGAAATGAACACTAGTATCAAATTAACTGAATATAGGACTGAAGAACATGATGAAGGGGGTGTGCAACAAATATTTTGAGCCTTAAAATCTTTTTTTTCTTTGAAAACCATGAACCAGGACATGTTACAACCTTCAAAAGTCCTAATTGAAACATGGCTTCCGTGCCTGGAGTGTATTCGTACTGTATTTGAAGTCTGAATCTGAATGAGTAACAGAATGGCTTCCGTTCCTGGAGCGTATCCGTACTGTATCTGAAGTTTGAATCTGAATGAGTAACAAAATGGCTTCCGTGCATGGAGCGTATCCGTATTGTATCTGAAGTTTGAATTTGAATGAGTAACATAATGGCTTCCGTGCCTGGAGCATATCCGTACTATATCTGAAGTCTGAATCTGAATGAGTAACAGAATAGCTTCCGTGCCTGGAGCGTATCCGTACTGTATCTGAAGTTTGAATCTGAATGAGTAACAGAATGGCTTCCGTGCCTGGAGCGTATCCGTACTGTATCATGATTGCATATTGTTAACGGTAGATGTTAATCTTATCCTGGAAAGAATAAAATATTAGCTAAAACAGAGTTATGTTGCATGAAATGTATGATGCAAGGTATTTGTTTTTGTCAATGTTTATGACATATGGATGTAATGTATGCGCATGTAAGCTGATTTGCTGTATTGCTGTCTGATTGAGGAAAATAAATCCTTGACTGCTGCTGAGAATATGTGGATTCTTGAAGTTTGAAGTATTGGCAAAAATTTGCCTTTGAGGGTAATGCCACATATTGCTTTGAGGAATTCTGAGAAATTTGACGATCTCTACTAGGGATTAATAATTTGAAGTTTATTCCGCTGGGGATTTAAATGATGCACTGTGGAGATTGCTTATGAAATAGCCTAGAGACGTTTTTCTGTCTCTTTCAACTTATCAGTAATTGTCTTTCTCACTTTGTTTATTTGTGAACAGTAATTATGTTCAAATTCATATGTTCATTAATGAATCATTGGACATTTTTGCAAATAAAACACAAGTGTAAAGAAAAAAAGCAAATAGTTTTCTGTACTTTAAAGAGATATCTTTGTATTTAACTTTGAATAAGTATTTGTACAAAGGAGACAGTCATTCTAGTAAGAGAATAATGCCATAAAAAGCAAGAAAAACTTTGTATAAAGAAAGATAGCTATGTGTGATAATCCCATGGGGTTCCCATTCTGCTATTGCCTTCGTATCTCTGAATATCTTGTCTATTTGTTGTTTCGTTCGAAGATGATTGAATTGATCAGAAACTCTGAGTTTGTCAGTGAAAGTCAAGAGGTTGTCCTCAAGGTGATCCGACGGGACATAGTCATACGCTTTAATTCCCTTACTTTTGCCTGGACCGCCCTTTCGGGTTTTCAGTCCACCGGGAAACCCTTTTTTGCCCAAGTCGCCCTTTCGGGTTTTCAACTTGCCTGGTGTACAATTTTTTTATTTATGTTATTCCTAATTTTTGCCCGAGCCTTTTGGTTCGCTGGGATGCCCTTGTTTTGCCTAGGTGTGTCAACCTAGCGGGTCTTTTATGCGTAGTATCTTTTGACTAAGTCCGCGTTCGCAGGGTGTGACAGGTCGTCACCGTCCATGGTGGTCAAGATCATTGCCCCACCGGAGAATATGCTTTTGATTACAAATGGTCCTTCATAGGTAGGAGTCCATTTGCCCCTGGGATCACTTTGTGGTAAGATGATGCGCTTGATCACTAGATCTCCAACTTGATATACTTGGCGTCTGACTTTCTTGTTGAAAGCCTTGATCATCTGTTTTTGATACATCTGACCATGGAAAACAACAGTAAGTATTTTTTCATCAATTAAGTTCAGTTGATCAAGTCGAGTCTGGATCCAATCGTCCTCATTCAAACCTGCATCCTTCATAATTCTCAAAGAGGGGATCTGAGCCTCAATAGGCAAGACAACCTCCATGCCATAAACCAAAGAATAAGGTGTTGCCCATGTTGATGTGCGAGCCGTGGTACGATACCCGTGGAGAGCAAATGGTAGCATCTCATGCCAGTCCTTGTAGGTGACTGTCATCTTTTGTATGATCTTTTTAATGTTTTTATTTGCGGCTTCAACAACACCATTCATCTTTGGCCGATAGGGGATGAATTGTGATGCTGAATCTTGAACTGCTCGCACAAGGCGGTGATTATAGTATTGTTAAGGTTGGTACGATTATCAGTGATGATCCTTTCTGGGATACTGTACCGGCAAATGAGATTCTGCTTGATGAAGCGGGCAACAACATTCTTAGTAACGGATGCGAAGGAAGCTGCTTCGACCCATTTTGTAAAATAGTCAATGGACCACTAGAATGAAGCGGTGTCCATTGGAGGTTGTTGGCTTGATCTCCCCAATCATATCAATTCCTCACATAGCAAAGGGCCAAGGAGCCGTCAAGACATTCAGAGGAACCGGAGGTACGTGCACTTTGTCAGCATAAATTTGACATTTATGACAGGTCCGAGAGTGTTGATAGAAATCTGCTTCCATAGTAGACCAATAATAGCCTGCCCGTAGGATTTTCTTCGCCATCGTATGCCCACTGGAGTGAGTGCCAAAAGTACCTTCATGTAATTCAGCCATGATCTTTTCAGCCTCAATCTTATCCACACATCGGAGCAGAATGGAGTCATGATTACGTTTGTACATGATGCCATTACTCAGGAAGAACTTAGCATAAAATCTCCTTAAGAACTTTTTATCATTGATTAAAGCTCCTTCTGGATATTCCTGAGCCTCGAGATACCTCTTGACTTCATGAAACCAAGGCTGGTCCACTACCTCTTCAGTATTAATCTCGTGACAGTATGCCGGTTCATCCATTTGTTTGATGGTGATCTGGGGAGCCTCGTTATCCCAATTAAGTTTAAACATAAATGACATTGTGGCTAGAGCATCTGCTAGCTGATTTTCTTCTCGCGGGAAATGCTCGAAGGTAATCTTCTCAAAATGTCGTAGCAATGTCAAAACATGTTCTTTGTAAGGGATACGGTTTGGGTGCTTAGTGTCCCATTATCCTTTGATCTGACTGACGACCAAAGCCGAATCTCTGAACATATCTAAAGACTTAATTCTCAAGTCTATGGCAGCCTTGAGACCAAAGATGCATGCTTCGTATTCCGCCATGTTGTTCGCACAGTTGAAGCAAAGTCTGGCAGTAAAGGGAGTATGACACCCTTCCGGAGATATGAGTATAGCGTTGATACCATTACCGAGTGCATTGGATGCTCCATCAAAGAATAGGGTCCATCGGGATCCTTGCTCAGGTCCGTCATGTAGTCTGATTTCTTCACAGTTGTCTAATGTCATGATGTCTTCATCCGGGAATTCAAACTTCATAGACTGATAATCTTCTACATCTTGATGAGCAAGATGATCAGCTAGCACACTTCCCTTTATAGCTTTTTGGGTAGTGTACTGTATGTCATATTCTGTTAGGATCATTTTCCATCTAGCTATCCTTCCAGATAGAGCAGGCTTTTCAAAGATGTACTTTATCAGATCCATCTTAGATATCAACAAAGTGGTATGAGTCAACATATACTGTCTTAGCCGGCGAGCAGCCCATGCCAGAGCGCAGCAAGTTTTATCGAGCAGTGAATATCTGGTTTCACAGTCGGTAAACTTTTTGTTCAGGTAGTAAATAGCATGCTCTTTTCGGCCAGACTCGTCATGTTGTCCCCAATACACACCCCATTGAGTTCTCCAAAATGGTTAGATACATGATTAGTGGTCTTCCCTCGACTGGTGGTATCAAAACAGGAGGCTCTTGTAAATACTCTTTGATTTTGTCGAAAGTAGTCTGGAATTCATCATTCCACCGGACTACTTGATCATTCTTCAACAATTTGAAGATTGGTTCACAAGTAGCTGTTAGGTGAGAAATGAATCGGGCAATATAGTTCAGGCGTCCCAAGAATCCTCTGACTTCCTTCTCAGTACAAGGATCAGGAATTTCTTGTATCGCTTTAACTTTGGCGGGATCAACCTCGATGCCTTTGTTGCTGACAAGAAAACCTAGGAGTTTACCGGACCGGACTCCGAATGTGCACTTGTTTGGATTCAACCTTAGTTTGTACTCCTTCAACCTCTTAAACAACTTTTGCAAGTGATCAAGGTGCTCCTCTTCAGTTTGTGATCGGGCTATCATGTTATCTACATAGACCTCTATCTCATGATGTATCATATCATGAAATAAAGCTACCATGGCGCGTTGATAGGTTGCCCCAACATTCTTCAGTCCGAATGGAATTACTTTGTAACAGAATGTGCCCCACTGTGTGACAAATGTAGTTTTATCCATGTCCTCAGGTGCCATTTTGATTTGGTTATAACCTGAGAATCCATCCATGAAGTAAAATACTTTGTGCTGGGCTGTATTGTCAACCAGGATGTTGATGTGGGGTAGTGGAAAGTCATCTTTAGGGTTGGCCATGTTTAAATCTCTATAATCCACACACATTCGTACTTTACCGTCCTTTTTAGGCATGGGAACAATGTTAGCAACCCATTGAGGATAAGAAGTGACAGCCAAGAACCCAACATTGAACTGTTTCATAACTTCCGCTTTGATCTTCTCCGACATGTCAGGTCTCATGCGGCGGACTTTTTGTTTCACTGGTGGACAGTCTTCTCTTGTGGGCAGACGATGTACCACGATGTCTGTATCAAGCCCTGGCATGTCTTCGTATGACCAGGCAAAGATCTCAACATAATCATGCAATAGATGAATTAGACGCTCCTTGACACTCGGCTCTAGAGTAGCACCCACTTTGATTTCCTTTCTATCCTCCTCGGTACCCAAGTTGATTGTATCCAACGGTTCCTCATGAGGCTGAATAGCTCTTTCCTCTTGTTATAGTAGTCTAGCCAATTCCCTTGGTACTTCACAATCTTCCTCACCTTCGTCTTCGGCTTGGTAGATTAGGTCTTCAGAGTCACTAAAGGCCATAGCAGTATCGTTACCCATGGGATCTGGAATGGAGGGGTACCTGCATTTGTGAGTGTGGGTGTGTGTAAGGGTGTAGCCATCTTTAAACAATAAAATGTAAAATAAAGACAATGAGCACAAAAATTTTGTATGTGAAAAACGTCCATGATTCATTGAATGTCATATGAAGATGAAATAAAAACCCTTACAAATGGACCATTGTGCCTTGGGTAAGACACAAGGTTAAAAATGTACAAATTGTTTGTGAATATTACAAGTCCAACAGAAATGTAAAAGATAAATTACTGAGAGATAAAAGTTATTGGGACAAAGTCTCTGGCTTCCCAATTGCGAAGTCCTCCGTTGATAGTAGGAAATATCCAATCCTCCAAGCTGCCATCTTCTTCATTGTCTTCCACTGCGTTGACCTCTTGGTTGCTAATCTTCAAAGGTGGCCCTCCAGCACGGGCACGACGCACAACCTTCTGAGCACTTGAAGTAAACCCTAAGCCAAACCTATCAGATTTATACGGAATGTCTGGAAGCTGCCCCCAAATGGTGCATCCACCCTCCTCTACTACTGCCTTGGCGTCCTTTAGAGATGACATCCGAAGCCGAGGTCTTGTGATCTTGGGGATCGAGGATACCGTCTTGGTTACTGTTACCTCTTGAGAGACTTCTTCAAAATGTTGAAAAGGAGTTTCAATGAACTCACCATCTAATTCTACGTACCGGAAAGAATTTAGGTGGCTAATAATGTACTCTTCCTCTCCGTGGACAGTGATAATCTTTCCATGGACCGGGTATTTCAGCATCTGGTGTAGTGTAGAGGTGACAACACCAGCATTATGGATCCAGGGCCATCCTAGCAGACAGGAGTAAGAGGGGCGGATGTCCATTACATAGAAAGTTGAGTTGAAAGTATGAGTTCCCACTTTTATGGGGATGTCCACCTCCCCGTGGACCATCCTCTTTGAACCATCAAATGCTCTCACGACTATGTTACTGGGTTTCAATGTCAGTCCTTCGCAATCCAATTTGTCGAGAGATTTCTTCGGTAAAACATTCAAAGATGAGCCAGTGTCTACCAAGACATGGGCTAGAGTTGTTCCTCTACACTCCACAGAGACATGTAATGCCTCGTTGTGTTTTCTCCCTTTTGGTGTCAGGTCAGCACCAGAGAAGCCTAGGCCGTTATCAACTGTCAAACTGGCCACACAATCTTGGAATTGGTCCGCAGATGTCTCTTGTGGCACATGGGTTGTCTTCAGAAACTTCACCAGAGCTTTCGCATGTGCCTCAGAACATAACAACAATGCTAGCATGGAGATCTTGGAGGGAGTTTTCCCCAACTGTTCAACTACGTCGTAATCGCTCTTCTTTATTATTCTCAGGATCTCCTCCATTTCCTTCTTGGAGGTTTCGGGGATAGTCAGCGATTGAGCCTTCGTCCGGACAAGCTCTTCTTGAATACTTTTTCCTCGAGTTTCAGCAGTAGGAGTGTTGGTAGGGATAACAACAGGGGTTGTGTCGTCTTCTTCAATAGGAGTACTTGCAGGTATAATTATTTGTACGAAAGTAACCTTTGGAGTAGCCACGGGTTCAAAAACTGCCTTTGGGGGGGAAATTTCTAGAGAGAAGATTCTACCGCTACGGGTAATCTTGCTAGTTTCGGCAATATTGCTAATGTCGGAGTCTTCTTATTCGGAGATCACTTCTTTGGTAGTCAGTCCATCTTGTTTGATACCATGGTAGTAGATTTCTCCACCGTAATTCCACGGTACTGTTTTATCTGATTCATACGGGACCGGCCCGGGCATCATGATTTTAAGAGGAGTAGTTTTTGGAACCGATGTAATCCTAACGGGTCTTTTGGGGACCCTGGAAGGATTGGCGGAGATGGTTATGATCGAAACATCTTCAACAGGAATAGGTAAAATGGGAGCTTTTTCAAACAGAATTTCTTGGTTGTCTATCAGGCGTTGAATGCCTGTCTTCAACAGAGAGAAAATATTTGGGGAGGATAAGCAATGATAGCAGTATTCGTTACAACCTGGGAATACGCCAACTTTTAACAAGTTTATCTTAATGATTGGGAGAGGACTCAAGAGTTCATCCACTGTGGTATCAAATAAATATTCCTCGATAGCATTGGTGTTGTGACCATTCCTAGGCATCGGAGCGGAAATGACATTTGGTTTCTCAAGCGCATCAAACTCAACTTATTTTGCATCTATAAGGTCTTGAATTTTGTTTTTCAAGGCCCAACAGTTGTTAGTGTCGTGATCCAGACTTTCAGAATGGTACGCGCATCTGGCATTTGGGTGATAATGAGGGGACGCAGTGTTGGGATTCTTTGGGGCCTCCTTTAAGGTTGCCAGATTCAATTTCAGAAGATGTGGTAAAACCTGGGATAGAGTCATATTAATTCTGTTGAATTGCCGGAATGGCCTTTCCACCCTCGGTTGGTTACTTCTCGGTTGATCAGATGTAGGCTTTGGGATCATAATGGCCCTTACCATCGGTCGACACTCAGCTCTTCCTTGATTCCTTTGTGGATAAACAGCAGATACCTCTTTCTTCCCAGTGAAAGGCTTTCTCACAGCTGTGGAGGCAGAAACATCCTTCTGAATCTTTCCACTTTTTATACCATCTTCCACCCTCTCTCTGATTAATATTAACTCAGTAAACCCAGCAGATGAGCTCCCAATCAAATGGTTGAAGAAAGGGCCCGATAGAGTGCCCAAGAACATATCCACCAACTCCCTTTCAGACAGAGGGGGTTGCACTCTTCCAACTAGATCTCTCCATTTCTGCGCATAATCTTTGAAACCCTCATTTGAAGCCATAACCATACTCTGAAGTTGAGTACGGGTGGGCGCCAAATTTGCATTATACTAGTATTGTTTATAGAAAGCTGCGGCAAGATCTTCCCAGTTGTGGACGTTGGCCCTTTCTAATTTGTAAAACCAATCGAGTTGTGTTCCGAATAAACTATCTTAGAAAAAATGCACCCATAGGTCTTTGTCGGTGGAGTGCGGCTGTATCTTTCTCACGTATGATCAGAGGTGCATTTTAGGACATGACACCCCATCATATTTTGCAAATAACGGCACTTTGAACTTTGGTGGGATCACAATTCCCGACACTAGCCCCAATTCTTAAAAGTCTAGACCTGGTACCCTCTGTATTTCCATAGCATTCTGACGCTCTTCAAGATGTCAGTATTTATCATCCGCTGGAGGATATTGTTCCTCGGAGTAATCTTCCTCTTCCTCCTCCTCTTCAGATTCTGACGGAACTGCTGTTTCTTTTCCTTTCCCTTCTCCTTCATCAGATGTTGCTATAAAATTCAAGGTTCTTCTAGCCTGTCCTTGAAACCTTCTCCCCATGATTACAACACCGGTTGGTTTCTTCTCTTTCTTCTTTTTTTCTTTTGCCAATAGAGTCTTCAGCTCCTCTTGCCCTTTAACCAGGGTTTTGAGTAACTGTTGAAGCTGCATGTTTTGAGCTTGAAGATCTTTGACCGTCTGTTCGAGATCCATCTTACTGAAATAAATAGTAGAGAGATGAGGAAACTTGTTGCAAAGACCTGTTTATGTTATGATGAATGATATGTGCATATGTAAATGTTTTCAAGGATTTTAAAAGGTTCAAGTTCGTTTAAAACAAAAGAGAAACACACGTTATATTAATAAGATAGAGTTTGAGTACATCAATGCCCCTTGGGTAAAATAATACAACACTCTAAGATGAAAAAGTAGTGTGCATCCTCTTTGGCGCAATGTAGGCATTTAGAGTCTGCTCCTCATGAAGTAGCCTAGTGAGTTCCAAAACCTTCTTCTCGCTTGCGTAGAATTGGGCTTCGAAAGTATCACGCTCTCCTTTGAGCTGTATCTAATCCCTTTGTAGGTCTTCAAGAGATGTGGGCATGTCAGGATGTAGGATAATGTATGGAACTTCTCCCTCCTTAATAGGCTCAATGATCACCGAGAGAATGGAAGGATAAGGCATCATAAGACTTTGGGCGCGAGTTCATACCCACTTGAGGTAAGGCTCAAGAGGGATGGAATTCTTGTGTCCCAAAGTCTTGATTACCACCTTGTTTAGCATCCTCCATGCTCGGATGAACCTCTGGCGAAGACCTTGATCGTCGTTATTGTAGTCGAATACCAAGCCTTGAATCAGCATATTATGTGGGCCATCCTTTCGGGCATAACCAAACTGTCTTAGAGCCAAGCATGGGTTGTAGGTGATGCCTCCCCTAATGCCAAGTAAAGGGACATTAGGAAATTCCCCACAACGGTCAACAATGATAACATTCTCTTTGGATCGAGAGCACCAATGAATATTTGAATGTTTGAGCATCATTAACCTTTGTGACCACCTCAAACCTTGCTCATTCTTTAAGACTGATTGGGGAAGATGAGAAATAAACCATCTTGCCAGGAGAGTTGTGCAACAAATAAGTACACCTCTTTTCCTCATTGTACGAGTGTGAAAAGAGTGTAAGATATCTCCAAGCAATGTAGGCACCGGATTGCGTGACATAAAGATTTTGACGGCACTTACATCTATGAGTTGGTCAGGATTGGGGAACAAGACCATCCCATAGATAAGAAGAGCCACAATTTCCTCAAATTCTTGCAAGTCTAAGGAATTCCAACAGCTTTGGGCCTTCTCAAACAAGAACTTTGCTAAGAAGCCTTTGACGCCACTTCTAGTTTCCCAATGGGTTGTGACATCAGATGAGTGCAAGTGCAGGGCTTGAGCAATCTCTTCTGGTTTTGGATCTCTTTCCGTACCATTGAAAGGTAGTTGATTGAGAATGGGAATCCTCAAGAGTTGAGAGAATTCTTCCAAAGTGGGCACAAGCTGATAGTCGGGGAATGTGAAGCAATGATGCAAAGGATCAAAGAACTGGAAGAGCACTTTCATCATGTCCTCCTCTGTGTTGGAGGTGACCAAGTTGAGTAGACGACCATGCCTCTCAGTGAATGGAGAGTTCTCAGGGATCCTTGAAGCTAGCTCCTTGAGTTGTGGAGGAATTCTTACAAGGTTGACTTGGATAGTTTTCATGCGAAGTGAATCCATATCCTACAAAACAAGAACAAAGATGAATCTCCAAAATCCTTGAAATGGTTAGTGGATGCATATGATGCTCATGATGTCCATGATGTTATGCACAAGTATACATATACAAGCAAATCAAACAAGTTATTAGTTTAGGCTTTCATGGGGTTTTATAGGTAAGTACCCTCTTGAAGTTTAGTTGGCTCAACCTGTCCTAGTAATAGTAACCGGGTTCTAAGGATCTCAATATCACTGGATTGTTTCCTCGGTCATTGTTTCAGCTCAAGCCTCTTTAATGGTGACCGAAATATCCCAAGAAACCAAACCTCAATGAGTGTAGTATCGAGTATCTACCAACTTCGGACTGCACCAAAGTCGGTCATCTCACTACATCATAAAGGCCAAGTTGGTCAAGTAAAGGGTTCTAGAAGTTTATTAGTGCTTCATGACATCACTCAGCGGTCCCGTATTCTCTTTGATTAACTCAAAGGCTACCGGTACCCACAAATATGTCACACTAACATAGCTATTGCTTAGACCATGTCAGTATATCCCGCACAGTTTCCACAATGTATTGCTATTTACCTATAATGTATCCAAAATCCAGGTAGAGGATTTCAAACCCAAACAAAGAACCATAATGTAAAGAAAACAAGTCAAAAAATGTAAGCAAATAAATGTGATATAGCCCTAAGGTAACCCCACTTTTAGAAAAATCCCCAGCAGAGTCCCCAGTTCTGTGATACGGTGGGAGAACCGACTTGAGGTTTTTGCGTTTTATCGCAAATGTTGCGGTTAGCAAGAGTCGCCACCGACTTTTCTTTTATCCAAAAGGAAAGGTGAAAAAGCATAGGAAAGACCTTTGAGATTGTTTCTTGAGTTTGGGGGGTAGATTATGAAAAGGGAAGGTATTAGCACCCTTTTCATCCATGGTTTTCCATGGGCTCTTAGTTACTTGCTAGATCACTTGCTTTTGTTTGTTTGAAATTGTGTTTGATGTGGTTTGAAAGTATTTTGTAAAAGAGTCCATTCGTTTAGGCAATCTTTGTAATGATTCTCGTTCGTAAGAATGTATACAAAGATGTTTGTATTTTTGAAAATGTTTTCAATGTTTGTAAGATGTTTTTGAAATGTGTGTTTGTTTTGAAAATAGCAAGGATAGTTGTTTTTGGAATAGAAGTAACTAGAAGCAATCTACCTACTCAAATGTCTTTCTTATGCATTTTTTATTCCTTGGACATTGTTGTCTTACCATTAATTTGGTAAGCAACCCTATCTTTGGATGTAAACGGGACGGGCGTGGGTTATCGTATAACCACGATTAGCAATATTGCAAAGTATCTTAACATTTTTGAGGGACCAAGATCATTTTCGTGAGGCAACTTTGAATAGCGTCATTGAGGGACTATGATTTTATACTTGTTTGTTTTGCCAAGATACTTCGCATGCGTAATACGACTATTTTTGTATAAGGCAACCAAATGGAGAAACCCTAAGGATGCTTGTGTGCAAGTGTGTTATTTTCATGCTTTTTGTCTTGTTTTTGAAAGTCATCTATTTGTTGATTTCATCTTGCCATACATCTTATGTACTAGCAATATATGAAAAGCAAGTAAAAAGCGGAAAGTAAAATCTAAGCTATTACATCACTTTAGGGGGATGGGGGTACAATTTAACAATGGGGGTGAAGTAGGAACTAAAATATTACAACCACATCGAATGATAATGAAAAGAATGTGAAAATAGTGTAGAATAAAGGAAAAACTCATTTTTGAACTGCTATGTGTCGACCCATGCTGCTATGCATCGACACATAGCTTCTCCTTGCACCTGTAAAGTGAAATCTGTTCAGTATTAGTCGACCCATAATGGGATGTATCGACTCATACGCCTTTTGCATCGACGCGAAACGTGTATTTATCGACTCATAGGCCTTTCCAGCTTCTGTTTAGTGACCTGAACTCAGTATGGGTCGATGCATGAGGGTTATGTGTCGACTCATACCCTGTATTTTCACTAAGATGGGTCGACACATGTGGATATGTGTCGATACATACTGCCTTTTTCTGCCTTAAACACCATTCTTTGCATACGTCAATTAGTTTTTAACATATAAATGAATAACATGAACAACAAATAAATGATTAACTTCAAAAATAGTGATTTCTACATCCTATAAATAGAAAAGTTGATGTATGGAAAAGGCAAGGTAAAGATGACATACCTTAAAACTGCACTTTAGGTTTTGAATCGAAATACCCTTCAAGATGTTGTATGAACCTTAAGGAAGCTCCAACTGGCTGCTAGACTTTCCTTTTTGTTGAAGGTTACTAAACAACCTCTGTGTGGTATGAAATGTTTGGATGGTTTTTAGATGGAATATGCAAAGTGTGAGAGGTTTAAAGGTTTAGACTTCAAAACTCAAGAGTGGAGGTTTTATGGATTGTTATGGATTTTTGTGAATATGAGATTTTAAGGGTTTATCAATAAAACTTCTGGCTGTTCTCTCTATTTTTTCTAACCTTTTTCCCAACCTCTTTGTCTTGCGAATGCTTCTTCTATTTATAGAGAAGGTTTGAGACTTGAGAAACTCATACTTTTTTTGAAAAAATCCACCTGTTATGCCCTTTTTCAAATTCATAAAGACAAGTTGCTTCATGATGAAGAAAGGAGTGAATTAAGGAATTTAGCCATGCTTTGCAGGTCTTGTGGATGGCTTCTGATGTTGAGAGATTTTTCTGTCATCTTTGGAACAGATTTCAAGCTTTGAAAGAAGAGAGTGGTTGGAAAAGTGAAGCTTTATGCAAATGGAAATGTTGCTTTCTTACCATAAATGGTATCAAGACTTGGACAAAGCTTCAAATGTTTGTGTAATACACTTAGGGTTTGTGTAATTGCTTGATTAGGCATAGATTTGGAGAGAACATATCCTGAAAAGAAAGATCTTGTAGCTTTGGTTGGAATTTTAGTCAAGTGTTCATCACAAATTCTGCTTTGTAATTCAAGAATGAAACCCTAACTTCATCTCTTTGATCCTCTCAGCTCAAGAATGATCTCAATGAGTTCTTGGACCTTTTGGAAAGATTGGAACCACCCCTACAACTTTCATGTTGACCACTTTTGTTAAATCAAACTGGAACTTGATGAAAATTGGCCAAAACGTTGGGATAAAAACCTGACCAAAACTGCTGAAAATTTTTCTAAGTGTTAAATGAAAATGTCATGACTTCATGAATTTATAACTTGAAATCCAAGAATATTTAGGAGAAGTTGTGTAAAGAAATGGTGTAGGTATCATGGAGATCTACAAATTTCATGTTGGAAGTTTCTCTTGAATCATCTTGCATCATGGTGAAAATTTTGCTCAAAGTTATAAAAAAAAACATGAAATTTCCAACACTTAGAAAAATTTCTAAGTTTAGAAATTTTGAATTTTCAAAATGAAATCTTGACTTTTTGATTTCTTGATGAATAAGTTTCAATTTTTGACATGTTTTGATGAACTATGATCTTTGGCACTTGAATTTGACCAAAGAGTCGAAGTTTGACTTTTCAGTATACAATTGATTTTTAATCAGTTGACTGCAAATTTCATCTGTCTATCCAATGGATTTCAATGTTTTGAACCATATAATTAGGTAAAGATGATGCAATTGAATCCTTGGAATCATGCTTCAAATTAATTGGTCATTTTATAGATCAAAAATCAAAAATTTCCCTTTCTCAGTCAAAACCCTAATTTTGACCATTTTGCCCCTTTGATGATTTGATCAAATTTCTTGAGGAATTGTGATCCAAACTTGATCAAATGATACATATGAGTCTAGAATATTGATGTGGATCAAAAAATATGAATTTTTACTGTAAATTGGCCCTGGTTGACTTTTCCCCCAATACAACTGATTTTTGGGCCAACTGTCCAATTGACTGCTCAAAAGTGATTCAAAGCTTGAGACTTGACATGAATAATCTTGGGGGTCCATAACGATCCTTGAAAATCATATGAAGCAATGATAGTCCAGAAATCCTTGTGCAAACTCAAACCCTAATCCAGTCTTGAATTAAAGAGATCTTGTGGGGAAAATCTTGATAAGTGAGAGGGCAAATTTTGGGGTACAACAGTATCTCTCGCACATCAAGAGATCAACAGATGACGATACCAAAATGCTTATCCGTCATCCACCAAGGGCTCGGGCAGTCACAATTCTCCCAACAAGTCACATACGACTCGAAGTCACACGACAAGTTCAAAAGGAAAGAAAAATGAAATGAATAAAAAATGATGAAAAAAGAAAGAGAAAAAAAGCCCCGCTAAGTCAGAACTTGAAAAAACAAGTCGCTTAGGAAAAAGTCAGGGCATCCCGTTGAACTATCAATTCAAAAGAATTAGTTCAGGAAAAATTTAGGGAAAACAAAAATTCGCAAAGAAAAGATTACGAAGAAAATTCCTCAGTAAAGAACAGATTCGTGTGATTACAAATACAAACACTAGAAGGGTGACTGCTACTCTGGAAGCCTTATCACTTCTTTAACCATCACAAAATATTTTTCTGAGAAATGAACACTAGTATCAAATTAACTGAATATAGGACTGAAGAACATGTTGAAGGGGGTGTGCAACAAATATTTTGAGCCTTAAAATCTTTTTTTTTCTAAAAACCATGAACCAAGACATGTTACAACCTTCAAAAGTCCTAATTGAAACATGGTATATTTCAAAAGCATACTCCAACGAGATAGCATTTCTGATTCCCATAAGTTCTGCTGAAACATTTGTGTTGGTATCTGTAATGCGGTGGTAGAACCGACTACTATACTGGTTTTTTGTTTGTATTTGCAAATGTTGCGATAATCAAGAGTCGCCACCTACTTTTCTTTTATCCAACAAGGGAAAAGGTGAAAAGAACAGAAAAAGACCTTTCGAGAGTTTTCTGAGTAAGGGGGGTAGATTATGAAAAGGGAAGGTGTTAGCACCCTTTCCATCTGTAGTAATCTACGGGCTCTTAGATGCTTAGCTCATTTTGAAAAAAAATACCTTGTGCTTTGTGTGTTTGAAAAGTATTTTGAAAGAAAGCGCCTTAGTACGATGAACTCTAATGTTTCTCGGATTGGTAGAGATCGTATACAAAGTGTTTTGAAAATATTTTTGGAAAGAGTTTTTTGTACGTGTAAAAGTTGGTTTTGTTTTGAGCAAGCATCTAAAAACTATCTACTATACTCAAAAGGATTGTTCTTTTCCTCTTTTCCTTTAGACATCGCTATCCTACTATTAGTGAGTAGGCAACCCTAGTTGTTGGATGTTTGAGGGATATTCGAAGGGACATTGTATAGTCACAAAGGCAACTGGACAAGAAACCTTAGTAACTATCCTAGGGTTTTAAGATCATATCGAGGCAACATCGAGAGGGTCATTTTTCATCTTTTAAACCAGAGGGTAGCCACTAAAGTCTCTCACGTTTCGAGAGTTGTGATCGTTTTCCGAAGGCAACCAAAGTAGGGATACCTTAGAGGTGTATATGTGAGAGTGTGTTATATTCAGTTATTTTTTGTCTTGTATTAGGTTTGCTAGCGTTTGATTATTTATGTTCTTGCCATACAATCCTATATCATGCATCTAAACAGTTTAAAAGTTGCTGGAATTTAAAGTGCGGAAACGTAAAACCTAACTATTACAAAGTTTTGGGGATGAGATTATTTACAAGTCCAAAACTTGGGGAGAATAAAGTCGTAAAGTAAAAGTCCTAGTTATTTTCTATTACATCCCAGTAGGAAGTTACAATAATATGAAAAAGTGCGAAAGTAAATAAATATGCGCGTAATGGAAATGACGTCTAAACCCTAAAAGTTAAAAGAAAATCTTTTTGTGTTATTTTTTATTTTATTTGGAAAAGTATTAAATTACATTAAATCTAATTAACTAAAAAAAATAAAATAAAATTATTAATTAAAATTAATTCTAAAATAAATCTAACATTTTTTTTTGTATTTTCTTATTTATGAAAAGAAATGAAATTAATTAGATCTTAAGTCTATTAATTTTAAATTAAATAAAAAAAGTTAAGGTAATTAATTAATTAAAAAAATTAATTTTAAATGAAAAAAAATTAAACATAATTTTTTGTGATTTTATAATTATTTGCTGATTAAATAAAAAAAACAATTTAAAAGAAAAAGTAATAAAAATAAAACAAAAAATTAAATGGGCCAGGATATTGAAAGAAATTGGGGGGGTGTGAATTGAAATTTGCTGGGCCCAAGTGAGAGGAGCCCAGATCAGCCATTAGATTCGGTGGGGAGATCCTCAAGAGAGCCTGTGGTGAGACTGGGCGCTCAGGGCATTGGATCTGGATCAGATGTACATCTGATGGCACAGACTTGATGGTGTATGGTGAGTATGTGTAGCCTAGAAGCATTGAATCTGCATATATTATGTTAGAAAAAATAAAAATGCAAGACCTGGGTATCGAACCCAGATCCTTTCCATTATACATGTTCCCCTTTACTAATTGAGCCAGCTAGTCATTCGTTTATACAAATCACAAAATAATAATATAATGCATACAAGTGAAAAATGTTGAGTTGTCAATTACGCGCGGGTTAGTGGGGTCCAAATATTTGAACAAACCAATCAAAATATACTATGGAGCCACGCCACTCTTTGACTTGGGTCCGGTAAGTCCAACCACCAGAGCCGGTGGTTTCCACCATCTTCTCCGGTGGGATCTGTAGCAATAAAAAATGTAGCGGGGTAAATCGGAGATCGAATTATTGATTAATTCGTCTCGCAAAAGCAAGAGTCGCCACCGCGCTTTATTATTTCCAAGGGAAAAGGGAAAAGAGCAAAATAAAACCCTAAATATGCAATGTAAATAATACTTTTTAAAAGTAATAAAAATACAAGGCGTTTTTTGAAAAGATCTATGGTTCGGGGGTTGGTTATACAATGGGAAGGTATTAGCACTCAATGTATCTATAGTACTCTATAGGAACCTTTTGAAATATCTGTTTATTAAGATTGATCGTTTGAAGAAAAAAAGAATCGTTTTGGCCGAAAAGGGGTACGGACGGGTTTTTGACGATGCGACGACCTAATGTCAAAGTTTTTTGCTTAAAAGGGTATAAGTTTTGAAAAGATTGGGTATTTGAAGAAAAATTATCCTAAGTTTTGATGAAATGCGAATGTTCGCGCGATTGGATTTGAGGACATGAAGTCAACAAATTTATCGTTTTTCCCTTGGATTTAAACGTAAACAGAATAAACAAGTGAATATGAAATGACTAAACAGAGAAATTATGCGGATGAGGACATATAACAATTAAATAAAAGACTAAGTGTGTGAACGTGCATTTTTATGATTTTTGTTTAATATTAATGAAAAGAAAATGTTTTTAATAGTTTTCATTTTTTACGCATTTTTTAATATGGATAAGAGTAAATGAGAATTAATTAAGGAAAACAAAAGTATTTTTTAAGTTTTAAGTTTCTATATTTTTTATATATTTGTATTAGAGTTCTATATAAGGCCTTATTTTTAAAGGAATATTAAATAATTAACTAGATTACACTTAAAAGCTATTAAAAAATACTAACATTACTAAATTAAGCCTAAAGTTAATTAATAAATGAGCAAATTGTTTAAAATTGTTTTTAATTAAATTAACTCTATTTGATTTATTTACTAATTACTAAATTAATGAATTTCTAAAAGAAAAATAAAAGAAATAAATAGAAAGAAGTATAAAGGAAAATAAAAGGGGATAGAGTAGTTATGGGCCAAAGGGGTTTTGAAAGGCCCAAAAGAAGCAAGCAGAAACGGGGGTGCCTAAGGGAATTCGTTGGGCTTAAGGCAGAAGATGGGTGAAGGTCCAATTGTTTCATAATTGTCTTTAGGGTTAACAAAGTTTGGGTAATTGGGATTAGGGTTTTTGGTTACCGAACGGCGCTCATTCACTCGTCTTCTTCGTCCTCGCGTTCTCCTTCTTCCTGCTTCTGAGTCCCTGAGTTTCGCTTCCGATTTCTTTGCCATGGCCACCAGCTTCTATACCTCCTTCTTCCCTCCAATGGACGCTAGGGGGCGAGGATTTACGGTAAATTCGTTTTCGTATTCGGTGTTTTTGTTATAATTTGCATGTGTTGATTTTGGTTTCATTTGATTCTGACTCCAATATATTAATGGTTATCTGAGGTTTTGAAAGAGAAAGAAGGAAAAGGTTACCTTTGGGGATGGAGGAAGGAGATTGGACGGGGCTAGGAGGCCAAGGCAAGGAAGGACGGCGGAGGCGCTGTGAGCTTGCTTCGGATTTACTGGTACTTCGTTCCTTTTGGCCCTTTTGCTTTTCTTTTTCCTCTTCTTCTCTTGTTACTGCTACTTGCTACTGTATGCTTTTTTCTTTAATGGCCAATGAGGATGTATCTGAGGTCTTCGTATGCTTGGGTTTGGAAATTGGTTTAGGCCATGGTTTTGACGGTTTTTATGGTCCTTGCTATATGTTGGTTTTGAAATGATGATGGCATTTGTTGGACATCAGGTCTTATGGTTTTTGAAATGGTTCTGGTTTTTGATGGTACAGGTTCTGATATGGTTTAGGCCATGTTGTTTGATTTTGGTTGTTCTGGTTGATGCAATAGCAGGTTTTGGTAATACAATAGGCATGTTTTGGCAATGCAGATAGCAGGTTTTGGTAGTGCAGTAGGCTATGGTTTTGGTAATGGTTGAGGTTTTGATTTATGAGATGACAGGTTAATGGTTTAACTGGTTTTATGCAGTAGACGTATGTTTGAGGCCATGGTTCTGATATGGTTTATGCAGGTTTTACAGTAGGCTATGGTTTTGATTTATGTTGTAGTTTTTGGTTTGATGTTTGATGATGGTGGAGGTTTTTGATAATAGTTATGTTGGTGGTTCTACTGGTTTATGCAGTGGGCTATGGTATGATTTATGTTGTAGTTTTTGGTTTGATGGTTCTATTGGTTTTTTACAGTAGGCTATCTCTTTGTAGTATTTGAGTTTTTGAAAATGCTTAGGCAGGTTTCACTCCTCTTCTCTTGAAAGGGGTTTTGCTTGTTATAACAACCTGCCTTTTTTCTGTTTACGTTACAGGCTTGGTGTATTTGGTATCTTCTTGATGCTCTGCACTAAACTGCTCCAACAGTTGTTTGTATTCCTATTTCATGCTTCTTTTTTTACTGAGTTACTGCTGTAGCTTTGTTTTGTAATTCCTTCTGCCTAAACCAAAACCTGCAAAACCATATTTCTTTCTCTCTTCTCTCTCCTAAGTACATTGATGCATAAAAATGATGTGTACTTACTGTTCTAAAATTGCAAACATGCTGGAAAATGACGAAATGGGAAATATATTATGCTTGCAAAATTGTTTTGAACTGCATATTTCTTTTTTGACTTGCAATGGCACATCATGGAGCCTATTTGTTTTGGCTTCTTCTATGTGCATGGCATAGGTTTACGTTGGCTTTTGTTTGGAATTGAAATGTTTATGCATATGCTGTTGCTTTTTGTATGCTGTGTATATTTTGAAATATGCATTTTTTGACAAAAGAAATTATGCATATGCAGTTTTGAAAAATAAAATGAATTTGTGCATGTTTGAAATTGTGCATTCATTTATGAAAAAATAAAAATTCCCCCCTTTTTGTGAACCGGGAGAAATCCCGTGATTTGCAAAAAAGGGTAAACTGATTCCAGCCGTTTGCTTTTAATGATGAACACTAATAAATAATTTTCTACTTTTAATTATTTATTCAATTCTGACTTTTTCTTTTTAATTGTTTTTCGCAGGTAAAATCAAATGAGCAGACAAAAGCATTGGATAGAAGATTTAGAATTAGAATCTTAGAAATATAGTTCTATTTTACTTTAAACTTTTATGTAATTTGTTATTATAAATATTTTGTAAATAATACAATATTTAAATAACAATTGTAATAAAATAGAATAAAGTGAAATAAAATTCTATTATTTCCCCGTCAATTCTTTTCTTTCCAATTATTTTATTTATCGTTTATAATTCTTTAAATTGTATAATAATTGAAAATCAATTTCAATCACTTAAATTCAGAATAATAAACGCATAAATAAACATCATTGATCAATTAATAATTTCAATTATTTAATTCGTTATTCATAATTTTCTAAATTATAATAATTAAAATAGAATTTCAATTATTTAACTTAGAATGATAAATAATTAAATAATCATTATTGACCAATTAATGAACTTCTTTTCAAATATTTATTATATTATTCATAAATCTTTAAATTATGTAATAACTGAAAATAAATTCCAATTATTTAAATTTAAGATAATAAATAATAAATAAACACTGTCTGAATGATTAATATGCCTCTTTTCAAATATTTATTTTATTATTTATAGATCTTTGAATTATATAATAATTGAAAATAAATTCCAATTATTTAAATTTAAGATGATAAATAATTAATAAACATCATTTAAGTCTTGATCAGTTAATAAATTTAGCGTCCAAAAATAAACAGCTCTCGACTCGAAAAAGTTATGAATTTTTAAAAAATCAAAAGATCAAAACGCTTGCAATGTAATGATACAGATGGGAGATAGTATCTTAGGTCAAAATTTGGGGTACAACAGCTGCCCGTATTTAAGTTTCTTCTATCCGGAGATATGAAGATTGAAATCTTCGTTTCGACGAGATTGAAGGTACTTAAATACATAATTATGCAAATTTTGTCCTAAGATGCCGCCCTTATGTTTGATATGAATGCAGTGATTGAATTCACAGAGAAAGATATTGTATGAAACAAGACATGTTGGAGGAATCGAACACCAACAAAACACAGAGACATGGATTATACATCACTGGGGAAACAAGCTATCGACTTCAAACGACAGACTCTTGACAGCGAATAAAATTGAGGGAATACGACCTCTGACCCTAACAAAGAAGGCATCTTGCATAGGCCATAAAATAGATTATTGACCCAAAACAGTGAGTTTGCAACCCAAGGTTAAAGATAGACGAAAAGCAATCAATCTTGCTGATGATGGATTACCAACTTCCGAAGGTAATGATTCATGACAAGCTTCTCTGCGAGATTTCCGGAGATATACTCATTAATGCTGATATAATAATATTGTAGATACGCAAGTTGTTCAAATAAAGAAACTGCCATTTGCTGTCGTCCAAAGAAAATACTGATAACGTACAAGCTGCTCAAATAAAGAGGCTGCCACTTGTTGTCGTCCAAAGAAAATACCAATAACATAAAAGCTGCTCAAATAAAGAGGCTACCACTTGCTGTCGTCCAAAGAAAATACCAATAACATACAAGCTGCTCAAATAAAGAGGCTACCACTTGCTGTTTTCCAAAAAAATACCGATAACATACAAGCTGCTCAAATAAAGAGGCTACCACTTGCTGTTTTTCCAAAAATAATAATGCACAAGTTGCTCGTGAAGAGCTGCCGGTTGTCGTTTTCCACAAGATAAAATGACGTACAAGTTGCTCGTGAAGAGCTGCCGCTTGTCGTTTTCCAAAAATAATAATAACGCACAAGTTGCTCGTGAAGAGCTGCTGCTTGTCGTTTTCCACAAGATAAAATGACGTACAAGTTGCTCGTGAAGAGCTGCCGCTTGTCGTTTTCCACAAGAGAAAATGACGTACAAGTTGCTCGTGAAGAGCTGCCGCTTGTCGTTTTCCAACGATGATAACATACGTACAAGTTGCTCGTGAAGAGCTGCCGCTTGTCGTTTTCCGAAGAGTAACTCAGAAAGAAGTTGCGACGACACCGGCAGAGAATAAAATCTTCGTCAAAGAGAATCATGAATCAGTCCATTCCCAAGGATATCACATATAAATGTGCAAAATAAATGCACCATCTGTCTAGGTCGCGATTTCACTGGGAAAAATCATGAGATAGCCTATGCAAGAGACAACAACTTCATCCAGGAATAACTAAAGAGAAAAAACAGTCAAACAAGACTCCACCCAATGAGAAAGCAACTCGATTGGGGAATTCATCCTATCCAGAAATGGACAAGGTGAGCTAAGTCAAAAATCATCCATGAGGATTAGCTCAGTTGGTGAATTTAGAAAGGAAGCACATTTTCTGCTTAAGCTAACCTTCTACTTGGAAAGAAACATGTACGTTATTTGAATAAACAAAGTACGACCCAAAAGTCAAACGGCAAATGTGAGTATGCGTGCATGATATAAGTGGGAATGAATAAATGAATGTTATGTTGACAAAACGAACAGACGGAATATCTTGAAGACAATAGGATGTCACGACAAGATAGATACTCGGCCAATCTTGACAGGCGGAAGATAAATGGAACTGGAAACACAAAGCAACGTCAGAGCGTAACACACCACAAGGCTCAGGTCTTCTAAGGAGAAAAGTGTTCAAATCCAATCTTCTAATACCAAAAGACCACTGGCAAGAAACAAAACGTACCACACTTAGAAATCTGCTCAAACAAAGGTAGCCAAAACAACACTTAACTGGAACAACTGGGGAGTCACCAAACTTAGCACCATTAGAACCAAAAGTGTACACAACCAACACCTCATGAAGGTTCGAAACGAGACATGCTCATCATGCAAGGATAAATTGCTGTATTGTTTCGCATTTCATGGCTCGACCATCTTCGGAACAACTGTTAATATTCCTTCCATTATTCACGACACATTTTTAAAATGAGAATACTTTAAATAACTTTGTTTCAAATATTTCCGTAAAAATTAAAATTTTGCCCCCAAAAGGGTAAAGGCTCAAATTTCATTAGTAAGATGGTAGTTTGCTAACAATGCGACTCCAGCGGTTTACAAAAGTTTGGGAAATAGTACATGAAATAAAAAGGTTACAAAAAACAATGATCGCTATTCTCCCTAACAACTTCGAATTCCGAAATGTGCTCAAATGCCAAGACTGGTCTGACCAAAAGCCTGCCTAAGCGAAATACTTCTTGGCTGCATCGGCGTTCAAGGGACGCGGGAGTTCTTCACCGTCCATATTGGTGAGAATCAAGGCACCTCCAGAGAAAACTTTCTTAACGACGTATGGTCCTTCATAATTCGGAGCCCACTTGCCCCTTGAATCAGGTTGGAAAAATAATATCTTCTTGAGCACAAGGTCACCTTCTCTGAACTCGCGTGGTCGAACCTTCTTATCAAAAGCCTTCTTCATTCTCTGCTGATACAATTGACCGTGACACAACGCTGTCAATCTCTTCTCTTCGATTAAATTCAACTGATCATATCTGCTTTGACACCATTCGGCCTCAGAAAGTTTAGCTTCCATCAACACTCTCAGAGACGGAATCTCAACCTCCACGGGGAGTACAACTTCCATACCATAAACTAGGGAAAATGGGGTCGCGCCTGTTGAAGTTTGAACTGAAGTACGGTATCCGTGTAAAGCAAACGGAAGCATTTCATGCCAATCTTTATAAGTTACTACCATCTTCTGGACAATCTTTTTGATATTCTTGTTAGCAGCTTCAACAACCCCATTCATCTTCGGTCTGTAAGGAGAAGAATTATGGTGTTCGATCTTGAACTCTTCACAAAGCTCCTTCATCATCTTGTTATTCAAATTTGAACCATTATCAGTGATGATCTTGCTCGGGATACCATACCGACAAATGATCAGATTCTTGATAAATCGGACTACCACCTGTCTGGTTACATTAGCATAAGATGCTGCTTCCACCCATTTAGTAAAATAATCGATCGCTACCAAAATGAAACGATGACCATTTGAAGCTTTGGGTTCAATCATTCCAATCATATCAATGCCCCACATAGAGAAAGGCCAAGGTGAAGAGATAACATTGAGGAGGGTCGGCGGCACGTGCATCTTGTCCGTATAAATCTGGCATTTATGACACTTCTTCACATATTTGCAGCAGTCAGATTCCATGGTCATCCAATAGTAACCAGCTCTCAACATCTTTCTAGCCATTGCATGTCCATTGGCATGAGTGCCAAAGGACCCTTCATGTACTTCTTGCATTAGCATGTCTGCTTCACGTCTGTCTACACATCTGAGCAAGACCATGTCATAATTCATCTTATACAAAACTTCTTCATTGAGAAAGAAACTGCTTGCTAATCTTCTTAACGTCTTCCTATCTTTATTGGATGCCCCAGGCGGATACTCTTGAGTTTGAAGAACACGTTTAATGTCGTAGAACCACGGTTTTTCGTCGGTAACCTCTTCTACTGAGAACACATGAGCAGGTCTGTCAAGGCGCATAACTCTGATTGTAGGCACATCATTCCAACCATTCACTTGAAACATTGAAGACAAAGTAGCTAAAGCATCCGCCATTTGGTTTTCATCTCTAGGGATATGGTGTAATTCCACTTTGTTGAAGAAAGTTAACAATCTTCTAGCATAGTCTCTGTAAGGGATCAAACCAGGATGACGAGTCTCCCATTCTCCTTTGATTTGATTAATTACCAATGCTGAATCTCCGTAAATATCAAGAATCTTAATCCTTAGATCCACCGCTTCTTCGAGACCCATAATACATGCCTCATATTCCGCCATGTTGTTCGTGCGATCAAACTTCAATCTTGCCGTGAACGGGATATGAGTACCTCGGGGAGTGACGATGATTGCCCCAATTCCATTTCCATAAGAGTTCACAACTCCGTCAAATATCAAACCCCAATGCGACTCAGGATCAGGTCCTTCTTCAGGTAACGGCTCTTCACAATCTTTAGCTTTCAAGTACATAACATCTTCATCTGGGAAATCAAACTTGATGGATTGATAATCGTCAATTGGTTGGTGAGCCAAATGATCGGCTAAAATACTCCCTTTGATTGCTTTCTGAGTGTGATACTCAATGTCATATTCAGATAACAACATCTGCCAACGGGCTAACCTTCCAGATAAGGCGGGCTTCTCAAAGATATACTTGATGGGATCCATTTTGGAGATCAACCAAGTGGTGTGGTTAATCATATACTGGCGCAGACGGCGAGCAGCCCAAGCTAAAGCACAATAGGTTTTCTCAAGCATTGAGTATCGAGACTCACAGTCTGTGAATTTCTTACTCAGATAATATACGGCATGTTCCTTTCTTCCAGTCTCATCTTGTTGACCAAGCACACATCCCATGGAGTCTTCCAATATAGTCAGGTACATAATCAAAGGTCTTCCTTCCACCGGAGGAATCAAAATGGGAGGTTCAAGCAAATATTCTTTGATGCTATCAAAAGCTCTCTGACAATCTTCCGTCCACACACATCCTTGGTTCTTTCGGAGAAGCTTGAAAATCGGCCCACAGGTAGCAGTCATATGAGATATAAACCTAGAGATATAGTTCAGTCTCCCAAGGAATCCTCTTACTTGTTTTTCCGTCTTGGGTGCGGGCATTTCTCGAATAGCTTTGACTTTATCAGGATCTACCTCAATACCTTTCTGACTGACAATGAAACCCAAAAGTCTTCCAGAACGAACGCCAAAAGTGCACTTGTTGGGATTCAGATGGAGTTTGTACTTCCTCAAACGCTGGAATAACTTCAACAAATGCTCCAAGTGATCCTCCTCAGTCTGTGATTTGGCAATCATGTCATCCACATACACTTCGATCTCCTTATGCATCATGTCATGGAACAAAGCAGTCATGGCTCTCTGGTATGTTGCGCCAGCATTCCTCAAACCAAACGGCATAACCCGATAACAAAAGGTTCCCCAAGGTGTAATGAAAGCGGTCTTCTCCATGTCTTCTGGTGCCATCTTGATTTGATTGTAACCAGAGAAACCGTCCATGAAAGAAAAGACTTTGAACTTGGCGGTACTGTCGACCAATACGTCAATGTGAGGTAATGGGAAGTCGTCCTTCAGACTAGCTCTATTCAGATCTCTGTAGTCTACACACATCCGAACCTTGCCATCTTTCTTTGCAACAGGCACTATGTTGGCTAACCACTGAGGATAGACCGATGTAACAAGGAAACCTGCATTAATCTGTTTCTGAACCTCCTCTTTGATCTTGTCAGCCATGTCGGGACGAGTCCTTCTCAGCTTCTGCTTGATAGGCGGACATTCAGGTCTCAACGGTAAACGATGCTCCACAATATCGTTGTCCAAACCCGGCATATCTTGGTAGGACCAAGCAAACACATCAACATACTCCTTGAGGAGCTCCAACATTTTCTCTTTAACTTCCGGGATAAGCAATGCTCCGACTTTGACTTCCTTTCTATCTTCTTCATCACCCAAGTTGACCAACTCTAAAGGTTCTTCAAACGGTTGAATGACCTTCTCATCATGCTCAAGCAAACGGGAAATCTCAACAGGAACCTCTTCATCATCCTCTCCTTCGGCTCTGAACACAGGGAATTCAAAGTTGGGAGAGGGCATAGGATCATTGTTTTCGATGGTTAAGTCATGGACCAATCTGCACATATGATTATGCTTTATTTTAGAAATCGATTTGTGCAAATAGAACAAAAAGTTATTATATTTCCTATTACTACCAATTAATTTCATTGCTATTTCCCAGAAAAAGTGAAAAATAAAACAGTAGTGGACAAAATAACATTTTTATTCATTAAAGGGAAATACTTGAAACAAAGGGCCCAGACATATCTCTTTTGCCTTGGGCAGAGCAAAAGGGATTATTTTTCATAGCCCGACACAAAATATTTTTCGCCTTGGGCAGAGCAAATTTTTCAAGAAAAACAAAACAAAACATTACTCAGAAATGTGCATAACAACAGGAACATCAACAGCTATCCAGTTTTGGCAAGCCAATCCAGGCGTCACAAAATCGGGCAAATCTTCCTCGGAATCATCTTCTATGATAGCATCAACCTCAGGATGTATAAACCTTGCACTTAGGAAAACCTCTTGAATCGAACGGACAACCACCTCCTTCTTGACTCTTGCAGACACTAGATGAAAGCCAAGACCTTCCCCAGACTTGTTCTCGGGCAACGTCAACACCTGGCCCCATCCTTCGGCCGAACCACTTTCCACCACTCGCCGCGCATCCTCAAAAGAAGAAATGGATGCCCCTTGCTTCTTCACTGCATTCTTGGCAACAGAAAGACCTTGGAACTGGGTTCCAACATCCTCGTCAGCATCAATAAAAGAGAATGATGATAAATGGCTTACCACCATAGCTTGCTCTCCCCCAATCATCACTAGCTTCCCATGCCTCACAAACTTCAGTCTCTGATGGAGCGTAGAGGTGACTGCCCCTGCATCATGGATCCAGGGACGACCCAATAAGCAACTGTAAGCAGCACGAATATCCATCACTTGGAAAGTGATTTGAAAAGTATGGGGACCAATTACTATAGGCAGATCCACTTCACCAATGACTGTCTTCCTAGAACCATCGAACGCTTTAACAATTACTCCACTAGGTCTCATAGGAGCACCTGGATATGAAAGCCGAGATAATGTAGTTTTGGGCATCACATTCAGCGACGAACCCGTATCCACCAACACACTTGATAAAGTATCATTTCCACAACTTACTGAGATATGCAAAGTCATATTGTGGTTCCTCCCCTCCTCCAGGAGTTCTTCATCACTGAAACCAAGATTGTTACACGAAGTAATATTTCCCACAATCCCATCAAACTGGTCAACCGTCACATCATGATCCATGAACGCCTGGTCCAAGACCTTCATCAAAGCTTCTCTATGGGCACCAGAATCTCTCAGTAACGCAAGCAAAGAAATCTTGGAAGGAGTTTGCAAAAGTTGGTCCACAATCTTATATTCACTTCTCTTGATAAGCTTCAAGATCTCATCATCCTCAAGGTGAGGGATAGGTTCACTGGATCGGCCTATCTTAACCCTTGGTTCAACATTTCTCACTGGAATCTCCGCCGGTATGGGTCTCCTGACTTGAACTTCTGGTCTCTTCAAAGGTACTGCTGCAAAAACACGCCCACTTCTCGTAACTCTACTCACATCAGCAATGTTAACAAAAGACGGTCTTGTTGGTATAGGGACTTCTACCCCATTCTCAATCATTGTGGCATTATACTTATACGGTATAGCTTGGTCTGAGTTGTAAGGCACAGGACCAGGTGGGTAAATAATCAAAGGATCAACAGGTGCAGTCTGACTGTCGTAAGCGATCTCTACTGATTCAGGCAAATTGAATTGTGGTATGATAACATTCACTTCATCCTCCGGATTTCTGTCATACGTAATAGTGATAACTCTCTGGTCTAGCAACTTCTGAATATCCTCCTTCACAATAGGACAATCAACCTCTCTTGAACAAAACTCACAAACATCATAATCATGCTGGTGCCTAACAAAGGCAAGTCTTCTCAAACTCTGATGTAACCTGATCAACGACTCTCTTATGTGTTCAACTTGAAAAACTCGAAACTTTCCCGGACAACCTTCCACCATATTCACTGAAGCTGCCCCATGTCGAGGCAAAGGATTATCTCTAACATTTGGATTAACATCCTTGAAAGACAAGATACCATTCTTAATCAATCTCTGCACGTCCGCCTTCAGAGCAAAGCAATTCTCAAGGTTGTGCCCCGGCGACCCTTGATGATATTCACAAAACTGATCCGCCTTGTACCACGGAGAAGTACTGTTCGGTGCGACAGGAGGAGGCTTTGTCGTTATGAGATTCTTCCTGATAAGAGCAGGGAACAATTCAGTATAAGTCATAGGAATGGTATCGAACTGCGGTTTTCTGGGTGAACGGTTCTGATTGTTGAATGGATAAGCCTGTTGTCGAGGCTGCTGCTGAAATGGCCGTTGTTGAGTTGGTGGAGTTTGATGAGCTGGGGTCATCAAAGCTGGGCGGACAGCCGGGGTGACTGCCGCAACGTGAGAGTAACCTCTCCTAGGTCTACCTAGGAACAAAGCGCTGACATCCTGCTCTTTTCTTTTCGAGAAAACACTTCCAAACTTCTTAGCACTGCTAGACGGACTTCCTTCTTTAACCAAACACCCTTCACGAATCCCTTCCTCTAACCGCATGCCCATGCTTACCATTTCGGTGAAGTCACTGGGTGCGCTGGCTATCATTCTTTCATAGTAAAAGGAACCTAAAGTCTTCAAAAATATCTTAGTCATCTCTTTCTCCTCAAGAGGTGGATAGATTTGAGCAGCGATTTCACGCCACCTCTGAGCGTACTCCTTAAAAGATTCTCGGTCTCTTTGCGACATCGCCCGGAGTTGATCCCTGTTCGGGGCCATGTCAACGTTATACTTATATTGGTGAACAAAAGCTTCGCTAAGATCGTTGAAGTTGCGGATCCGAATACTGTCTAAACCCATATACCACTTTAGAGCAGCACCCGTCAAACTATCTTGAAAATAATGAATCAACAAGTCATGATCATCGGAATACGTAGACATCTTTCTCACGTACATTGTCAAATGGCTTCTAGGACACGAATCACCCTTATATCTCTCAAAGTCCGGCACTTTGAATTTTGCTGGAATCTTGACATTCGGAACTAAACAAAGGTCATGTGTGTTCTTCCCAAACAAATCTTTCCCCTTTAATGCTCTAAGCTCTTTCTGCATTTCCTAGAATTGATCCTGAAACTCTTCCATTCTATCAAAAAGACCCAAACTTTCAGCAGGCTCGGCAGGATAAGTAGGTTCATTCAAGTATGGCACGGAGTGGACCACAGGAGCGACAGTTGTCATAATCGGTTGCAGAAAAGGTGTTACAGACAGAATTACTGGCGGCATGGCAGTTGTCTCTGGATGAGGAAGAGACAAAGCAGGTTGAAATAAAGGTTGTACGGCAGGCTGATACCCCTCTAGCACAAAGTTGTAAGGAATTCCCCACGGAAAACCTTTCGGCATCTGATGTTGAAGCGGAGAGTTAATTTGAGTCACGGACGTCGGAACAGTGACAATCTCGGAAACCACTGGAGTTGAAGTCTGAATCTCGGCAGCTGTAGTCGATGGCTGATTCTGAACAGCCACCAAACTTTCCACTAACGCAGTTAACTTTTCCATCTTGACACGAAGTGTAGCAACTTCCCCACGAAGCTCATGGTTTTCCTGTTCCAGATCTTCCATTTTCCTCTAACGATTAGCTCGAGTGTCGTATCGGTGAGACAGCTTGACAACCTTTTGAGTGGAAAAAGAACAAGGATAAGACTCTAGAAAACATGTGAAGTGGAATGTGGAATGATGCATGATGTGCGATGCAAATGATGATTCATTTTAATAGTTTTTCAAGGAACTTCGGTGGTTTTGCACGTATCAATGGTAAAGGAATTTGGAACAACAAAAACTCAATCCATTAATCAAAAGGCAGTAAATTACAACTCACAACTTGGAATAACAAAACAATAAATTACAACTTTGGGATAACAACCCAATAATAAAAGCAGTAAATTACAACTTCGAAACATGGAATCCATAATAAAGCGATAAATTACAATTTTAAAACATGAAGTCCAAAATAAAGCAATAAATTACAACTTTGGAGCATGAAGCCCATAATAAAGCAATAAATTACTTGGAGCATGAAGCTCTTTTACATAGTTTTACAAAATGACATCAATAAAATAAAACTAAAAGCTAAAGATCACTCAGAATCATCAGATGAGGGACCAAACACCAACTGTAACCGGAGCTTCTTGATCTTCTCTTTATAAAAGTCTTCCATCTCTTTCTTCTCAACTACCAGTCGATCAATGATTTCCTTCTGCGGATTAGGAACGAGAGCCACGCTTACCGAACCTTCCTTCTTTCTCTTCCTTTCACTAGCATACTTCTTCAGTAAAGCATCCTTTTGACGAAGCTTCTCATCGTGATCAATGAACCAGCCGTCTTGAATAAACAGCAACTCCTCCTTTTCCTTTAACTGTCGAGTCAGGACTCGATTCTCATATTCAGACATATGGTACTTTTCTTTCCAAGCATCCCTCTCGGACTTCATCCTATCCAGATTTCCTTGGTATTCTCCTACATTCGCGATAGGGATAACAACAGATGATGGTGCAACGGTGGGGAATAAAGGTTTCTCAAGTTTATAGGGCATCTTGAGAGCACAAGCCCTAGCACGGACCCACTGTAGGTAAGGCTCCAAAGAAACGGCACCTCTATGTCCTAACATATCTCTCCCTTTCCTATGGATGTGGCGCCAAGCTCCTTCGATCTCCCTCTTAGCTGCCTGATGATCTTGTCCTTCCTGTAGAAAGAAACCACTCACATGGATGTTGTTTGGTTTATCTCTCATCGGGTACCCGAACTGACGGCGCGCGAGAACAGGGTTATAGTTAATTCCACCTCTCGTACCGAGAAGAGGCACATTATGGAAAGCACCACAGCTATCGATGATTTTCACGTCGTAGTAAACTCGATTATACCAGTCAATGTCGAAATGAGTGAGAGCCATGATCTTTGGCGCCCAACGCGGTTCCTTCTCGAGATCCCAGAAAACATCAGACCCAGGTAGATGCGAAACATACCACTGATACAACAACGGTGCACAACAAATAATCACTCCTCCTTGATATGAGTTTCGAAGATGGATGGAGTAGTAGGTATCTCCGAGCAGCGTAGGGACCGGATTTCCAATCAAGAAAATTCTGATGGCGTTGATATCCACAAACTTATCAACGTTAGGGAACAAGAATAGACCATAGGCGAGTAAAGCAAACACGTTTTCAAAGGCAATAGTATCCTTTATCTCAGCGAAATGACGAGCTTTCCTGAACAAAAACTGCGCAGTCAAGCCTCAGATTCCCCCTTTTGTAGTCATGTTCTCCTCTATCTCTGACTTCTTCAAGTGGGTGATGGTCGCTATCTCGTGAGATTTGGGCTCCTCTTCTAATCCAGAAAAAGGAACACATTCGATGATCGACAAACCAAGTATGTAGGAATACTCTTCTAAGGTGGGCATCAACTGGTAATCCGGAAAGGTGAAACATCGGTACAAAGGATCGTAGAATTGAACCAACGTATTGAGGATGCCTTCCTTTATCTTGCGCTTCATGAGAGGTATAATGGACCCATACTTCTTCTGAAAATCCGTCGGGTTCTCGATCTTCGGAATCAAACTCTTCAATTCTTCAATCTCGGGCTCCTTAAAACTAAAACTTCGAGTGTTTCTCCTTCCAAATTCCATGATAACCTGAGACGTCTGCAAAAATCATTCCGAAGTTCCTTGAAAAACAAGTTTCTTATAAAGATGTTGATGAATGCATTATTGAATGATAATGCAACAGTCACACACAAGTTCGCAAACATGGGGTTCAAAGGTTCAACGTTCAGCATGGAGTCGAGGGTAAAGCCCACCCAAAGGTATGTACTAAGGGTCCAATCACACCTGTAAGACAAGGTTCTAAGAGTTCCCAGAGTCTACATTCCTCTTTCGGATATTACCAACGTCTTGATTACTCAATAATTAGCAATATTCTCAAGAGAAACTCGCCCGAGCGTAGCATCGCATAACAACTACTTCTGAATTACTCCGTTATAGTCTCCGCGCTACACCTAAAAAGGCCAAGATGGGTTAGGGTTCTACGGTCCTCAACTTCTCGGGATCCTAGGTCGAAAATAATAATGTCTTCCCGATTACTCGGTAAACAAATATTAAGTTCAAGAGGGCCTTCCATTGAGTGGGGGATCTTATGCCTCCTTCTTCGGGATTACTCCCTTAAAGTTAACATGACTATACCGCCCGTCCTATTCCTTAAGTGTTACTTAATCCGGGTATAGGATTCGTCCTTTGCAAAAAACCCAAACACCCAAAATTAAACACATAATCAAACATATAAAATAATAGTAAACAGATAAAACAAATTAGGCTTAACCCACTTAGGGATGGACCAGCAAAAGGTCAATCTTTCCCCAGCAGAGTCTCCAATTCTGTAGCGATAAAAAATGTAGCGGGGTAAATCGGAGATCGAATTATTGATTAATTCGTCTCGCAAAAGCAAGAGTCGCCACCGCGCTTTATTATTTCCAAGGGAAAAGGGAAAAGAGCGAAATAAAACCCTAAATATGCAATGTAATAATACTTTTTAAAAGTAATAAAAATACAAGGCGTTTTTTGAAAAGATCTATGGTTCGGGGGTTGGTTATACAATGGGAAGGTATTAGCACCCAATGTATCTATAGTACTCTATAGGAACCTTTTGAAATATCTGTTTATTAAGATTGATCGTTTGAAGAAAAAACAGAATCGTTTTGGCCGAAAAGGGGTACGGACGGGTTTTTGACGATGCGACGACCTAATGTCGAAGTTTTTTGCTTAAAAGGGTATAAGTTTTGAAAAGATTGGGTATTTGAAGAAAAATTATCCTAAGTTTTGATGAAATGCGAATGTTCGCGCGATTGGATTTGAGGACATGAAGTCAACAAATTTATCGTTTTTCCCTTGGATTTAAACGTAAACAGAATAAACAAGTGAATATGAAATGACTAAACAGAGAAATTATGCGGATGAGGACATATAACAATTAAATAAAAGACTAAGTGTGTGAACGTGCATTTTTATGATTTTTGTTTAATATTAATGAAAAGAAAATGTTTTTAATAGTTTTCATTTTTTACGCATTTTTTAATATGGATAAGAGTAAATGAGAATTAATTAAGGAAAACAAAAGTATTTTTTAAGTTTTAAGTTTCTATATTTTTTATATATTTGTATTAGAGTTCTATATAAGGCCTTATTTTTAAAGGAATATTAAATAATTAACTAGATTACACTTAAAAGCTATTAAAAAATACTAACATTACTAAATTAAGCCTAAAGTTAATTAATAAATGAGCAAATTGTTTAAAATTGTTTTTAATTAAATTAACTCTATTTGATTTATTTACTAATTACTAAATTAATGAATTTCTAAAAGAAAAATAAAAGAAATAAATAGAAAGAAGTATAAAGGAAAATAAAAGGGGATAGAGTAGTTATGGGCCAAAGGGGTTTTGAAAGGCCCAAAAGAAGCAAGCAGAAAGGGGGGTGCCTAAGGGAATTCGTTGGGCTTAAGGCAGAAAATGGGTGAAGGTCCAATTGTTTCATAATTGTCTTTAGGGTTAACAAAGTTTGGGTAATTGGGATTAGGGTTTTTGGTTACCGAACGGCGCTCATTCACTCGTCTTCTTCGTCCTCACGTTCTCCTTCTTCCTGCTTCTGAGTCCCTGAGTTTCGCTTCCGATTTCTTTGCCATGTCCACCAGCTTCTATACCTCCTTCTTCCCTCCAATGGACGCTAGGGGGCGAGGATTTACGGTAAATTCGTTTTCGTATTCGGTGTTTTTGTTACAATTTGCATGTGTTGATTTTGGTTTCATTTGATTCTGACTCCAATATATTAATGGTTATCTGAGGTTTTGAAAGAGAAAGAAGGAAAAGGTTACCTTTGGGGACGGAGGAAGGATATTGGACGGGGCTAGGAGGCCAAGGCAAGGAAGGACGGCGGAGGCGCTGTGAGCTTGCTTCGGATTTACTGGTACTTCGTTCCTTTTGGCCCTTTTGCTTTGCTTTTTCCTCTTCTTCTCTTGCTACTGCTACTTGCTACTGTATGCTTTTTTCTTTAATGGCCAATGAGGATGTATCTGAGGTCTTCGTATGCTTGGGTTTGGAAATTGGTTTAGGCCATGGTTTTGACGGTTTTTATGGTCCTTGCTATATGTTGGTTTTGAAATGATGATTGCATTTGTTGGACAGCAGGTCTTATGGTTTTTGAAATGGTTCTGGTTTTTGATGGTACAGGTTCTGATATGGTTTAGGCCATGTTGTTTGATTTTGGTTGTTCTGGTTGATGCAATAGCAGGTTTTGGTAATACAATAGGCAGGTTTTGGCAATGCAGATAGCAGGTTTTGGTAGTGCAATAGGCTATGGTTTTGGTAATGGTTGAGGTTTTGATTTATGAGATGACAGGTTAATGGTTTAACTGGTTTTATGCAGTAGACATATGTTTGAGGCTATGGTTCTGATATGGTTTATGCAGGTTTTACAGTAGGCTATGGTTTTGATTTATGTTGTAGTTTTTGGTTTGATGTTTGATGATGGTGGAGGTTTTTGATAATAGTTATGTTGGTGGTTCTACTGGTTTATGCAGTGGGCTATGGTATGATTTATGTTGTAGTTTTTGGTTTGATGGTTCTATTGGTTTTTTACAGTAGGCTATCTCTTTGTAGTATTTGAGTTTTTGAAAATGCTTAGGCAGGTTTCACTCCTCTTCTCTTGAAAGGGGTTTTGCTTGTTATAACAACCTGCCTTTTTTCTGTTTACGTTACAGGCTTGGTGTATTTGGTATCTTCTTGATGCTCTGCACTAAACTGCTCCAACAGTTGTTTGTATTCCTATTTCATGCTTCTTTTTTTACTGAGTTACTGTTGTAGCTTTGTTTTGTAATTCCTTATGCCTAAACCAAAACCTGCAAAACCATATTTCTTTCTCTCTTCTCTCTCCTAAGTACATTGATGCATAAAAATGATGTATACTTACTGTTCTGAAATTGCAAACATGCTGGAAAATGACGAAATAGGAAATATATTATGCTTGCAAAATGGTTTTGAACTGCATATTTCTTTTTTGACTTGCAATGGCACAGCATGGAGCCTATTTGTTTTGGCTTCTTCTATGTGCATGGCATAGGTTTACGTTGGCTTTTGTTTGGAATTGAAATGTTTATGCATATGCTGTTGCTTTTTGTATGGTGTGTATATTTTGAAATATGCATTTTTTGACAAAAGAAATTATGCATATGCAGTTTTGAAAAATAAAATGAA
The DNA here is from genome assembly GCA_948472305.1 of Vicia faba. Classification (NCBI taxonomy): domain Eukaryota; kingdom Viridiplantae; phylum Streptophyta; class Magnoliopsida; order Fabales; family Fabaceae; genus Vicia; species Vicia faba. Next base: position 1,326,830,573 of record OX451740.1, read on the forward strand.
TTTGTGCATGTTTGAAATTGTGCATTCATTTATGAAAAAATAAAAATTCCCCCCTTTTTGTGAACCGGGAGAAATCCCGTGATTTGTAAAAAAGGGTAAACTCATTCCAGCCGTTTGCTTTTAATGATGAACACTAATAAATAATTTTCTACTTTTAATTATTTATTCAATTCTGACTTTTTCTTTTTAATTGTTTTTCGCAGGTAAAATCAAATGAGCAGACAAAAGCATTAGATAGAAGATTTAGAATTAGAATCTTAGAAATATAGTTCTATTTTACTTTAAACTTTTATGTAATTTGTTATTATAAATATTTTGTAAATAATACAATATTTAAATAACAATTGTAATAAAATAGAATAAAGTGAAATAAAATTCTATTATTTCCCCGTCAATTCTTTTCTTTCCAATTATTTTATTTATCGTTTATAATTCTTTAAATTGTATAATAATTGAAAATCAATTTCAATCACTTAAATTCAGAATAATAAACGCATAAATAAACATCATTGATCAATTAATAATTTCAATTATTTAATTCGTTATTCATAATTTTCTAAATTATAATAATTAAAATAGAATTTCAATTATTTAACTTAGAATGATAAATAATTAAATAATCATTATTGACCAATTAATGAACTTCTTTTCAAATATTTATTATATTATTCATAAATCTTTAAATTATGTAATAACTGAAAAATAAATTCCAATTATTTAAATTTAAGATAATAAATAATAAATAAACACTGTCTGAACGATTAATATGCCTCTTTTCAAATATTTATTTTATTATTTATAGATCTTTGAATTATATAATAATTGAAAATAAATTCCAATTATTTAAATTTAAGATGATAAATAATTAATAAACATCATTTAAGTCTTGATCAGTTAATAAATTTAGCGTCCAAAAATAAACAGCTCTCGACTCGAAAAAGTTATGAATTTTTAAAAAATCAAAAGATCAAAACGCTTGCAATGTAATGATGCAGATAGGAGATGGTATCTTAGGTCAAAATTTGGGGTACAACAGGATCCCCTGTAAATCATGATAAAACAAAAAACAAAATAAGCAGATCGACTTAAAAAAGTCTCCTGATCATGAATATGGCCTCTAAATTTGCTAAAGCTTCATGTATCATTGGTTTCGAACATGAAACCCTAACGACTGTCAAACATGGCACTATGTGTTTCTGACGTCAAAAATGACATGCGACCATCCAATCATGCCATAAACTCCATTATTAGTATACATGTATCATCAAAAAAGATTAAATGTTCCTGCAATTAAAGATTCAAAAAGAAGAAAATTCCTTACCACCAGTGGATTTGGATAGGCTGTTCTAGGACATTTCAGGTCTTGTGATGAGCAGGGATGGGACCTGGGAATCTCAGGGACTCGTTACAATGCTTGTTTTTTATTGAGGAAGGATAGAAACTTGGTTTTGAGTTTTCACTATTTGGATATTTTTTGGAAATTTTGTGGAGCTTTTCTCAGGCTATATGGGCGTTTGATTGGCTTGTAGGAGGGTTGTATATATAGAGGAGATGAAGAGGGCAAGGAAACATGGAAAGAATCTCCCTCATAACTATTGTAATGAAGCCATGATTTCAACTTTGAAAGCTTGCCAAAAAATGAAGATTCTTGCCAATTTTGCACTTTTAGTGAACCTAGACACCCTTGCATGAGTTCATGGGCTTCAGCATAAATCTAAACATTAGCCCTTTAGGCTATAACCCATTATTTACTATTTTATGCAAATTTTTTTGTTTTTTTTTTAATAGAACAAAATAAATATGGATAAAATAGGTAGAAATGGCAAGTCAATGTAGAAATGATTTTAGAGGTCTTTTGATAAGGTTAGTAAGATTTTTTAAACCCAAAAAGTTATGCCATTGACCTAAAAGTTCAAGTTTTCCCAATGCACAACTCTTGAAATTTCTCAAATTTTCCCAACTTTAGCAAGCCATAACTTACTCTATTTTTATCCAATGAATATGATCTTGGACTTTTTGGAAATCCCAAGATGTCTCCTTCAATCCCTCTTTTTATCAATTTTGAATTTGAAGACTTTATCTTGATGTAAATGGTCTTAGAAAAAAGTGTCCTTTGTTGACTTTTTGAAAATGACCTGTAATGTATGAGAATGTATCTTTCAAATGATGCATTTCTTGAATTTGAGGATAAAAAAGAAGTTGTAGGTAACTGGATTCTCTCCAAAATGAGCTTTGGTTGGGGAAAATGGATGAAGTATGTGAAATTTATGCTTGGTCAAAGTTCAGTTGACTTTCTCTATGAAACCCTAATTTTGTAATTCTTAACTTTTGATAAATTAAGAGCATTCCTTGAGGAATCATGGTCAACCCTTAATCAAATGATGATTATAACTTCAAAATGTTGATGTCGACAAAAAAATCTTGAAGTTTGACTGTATATTGGCCATAATTGACTTTTGACCTAGTACAATTGATTTTCAAACACTTGAGTAGTTGACTGAGAAAACTTGTATTGTAAGGCATGAAACTTGGAATGGACAATCTTGAAGACATATTAGGGACCATGGAAATCATTTGGAGCCTTTTCAACCCAAACATATTGGTGAAAAGTGAAACCCTAGTTGGAGGTTCATTGCTTAGGAGGAGAATTTGTCTAGCAAATTCTTGGTCAACCTTGAGCAATTGAGGACCTCAATGAGCATGTATTGAGTAAAATGGGACGGAAAATTTTGGGGTACAACATCTTCCCCTGCTCAATCTTCTTAAACCTGAGGATTTAGATTGGCTTGTCCGCCTTTCGTGATCTGAAGGTGGAAGACGATTGAACACTAGAGTGCCCAGAAATTTGCACTCGCATATGAAGTAACATTGTTGGTTGATGATATCGGGAATGGCCTTATAGATGCCATTTGGAGTAAATGACTGGGAATTGTCGGATATGGGCTTATAGATGCCATCCAAAATAAATGCTGACTTCGAACTGGAAGAAACATTGGAATAAATCTTTGGTCGATTTACTCTGAGCCAGAAGAGGCCTCTTCGCGGGGAATCCTGTTCTTGTTGTTTTGGGAAGGACTCCGCTGAGGAATGTTGATTTCTATTTGGGGAATAGAGTCTAGGAGCTTTAGTTTTCCACTACTCTACTGGGGAGTTATCTCTTGATTGGAGAGATGAAAGTTAGATGTTATCTGGTCGAAATCCAGGCTTCACAGTGACTTGCTGAGGATAATAAAGTTGACGGCTATCTGGTCGTATTCCAGGCTTCACAGCGACTTACTGGGGGATATGAAATTAATTGTTATCTGGTCGATTTCCAGGAATTGCAATAACTCAAACTGTTATCTGGTCAAAATCCAGGCTGCACAGTGACTTGAACTATTATCTGGTCGGGTCCAGGCTTTAGTGATTTGAACTGTTATCTAGTCGGGTCCAGGCTTCAGTGATTTGAAGAAATAAATTTGTTATCTGGTCGGATCCAGGATTCAACTTGAATATGAGGTATATTATTATCTGTCCGGGTCCAGGCTTCATAGTGTTATAAATTATATTGTCATCTGGTTGGGTCTAGGCTTCATAGTCAAAATCCAGGCTTCACAGTGACTTGAACTGTTATCTAGTCGGGTCCAGGCTTTAGTGATTTGAACTGTTATCTACTCGGGTCCAGGCTTCAGTGATTTGAAGAAATAAATTTGTTATCTGGTCAGATCCAAGCTTCAACTTGAATATGAGGTATACTATTATCTATTCGGGTCCAGGCTTCATAGTGTTATAAATTATATTGTCATCTGGTCGGGTCTAGGCTTTATAGTAATTGACAGAGTAAACTGCTATTGGTCGGACTCCAAGCTTTGCAGTAATTTGACAGAGGAAACTGCTAAATGGTCAGATTCCAGGCTTCGCAGTAACTCATACTGTTATCTAGTCTGATTCTAGGCTTCATAGTGTCTTTAATTGTAGATTGACTATTATCCGGTTGGATTCCGGGCTTCAGCAATGATGTTAACTGCTATATGGTCGGGTCCAAGCTTCACAATGATAGATGAGCTGTTACTTTAGATAGTTGCCCTGTCTTGCTTCAGAAATTAATCTAGAACCTGCTTTTGTTGGTTGTTGAGATAGTTGCCCTGTCTGGTTTCAGGAATTAATCTCTAACCTGGTCTTTTAGATAGTAGCCCTATCTTGTTTCAGGAATTGATCTATAATCAATTATTCACATATAGTTGCCCTGTCTGGTTTCAGGAATTAATCTGGAAATGTTGAAAATCATTGATGATATTCGTCTGTTGATCTTTCCTGAAAAGGTAAAGAATTAGCTGTATGAAATGTCATGATGCATGACACACCTTGTGTAATGATGTTCTCAAAATAAATGAGATTGTGTTATATGTATTTTGTATGCATGTTTGTAAAATGATGTATGAATACAATACATGAACTGATCAGTTGCTCTTTGGAACGTCATTGAATTGAGGGAAAATAAATCCCTGACTGCTGCTGGGGATGAGGAATATGATTCTTCATTATTTGTTGAAGTTGAATTGCTGGGAGATGGATTTCTGTGGCTAGAGAAGTTTATGAACCATGCTGAGGAGTTATTTAAGATGCTAGGGAGATGATTGGAGACTCTTGCTATGTAGGGGATATCGAAACCTATGACATCATTAGGTTGTATGCTGAGGATATGGTAGTGACTTTGCAAGAGGAAGTCTCTGTCTTTGTATCTATTGTGGGATGTATATGCGAGGATTTGCAGGTGGCTTTTTAGACATTGTCCCGTTTCTTAGAGCCACTAGTAACTGTCTTTCTGCTTTTTATGCATGTATTTGTAAACAATGATCATATTCAAATGCATATGTTAAAAATAATCACTAGACGTTTTTGTAAAACAAAACAGAAAATAAAAACAAATCGTTTATGCAATTTCAAAGAGATAGCTTTTGTATTAATCTGAAGAAGTATGCCTATAACAGGCGTTTTTGTACAAGGAGACAAACATCCTAGTAAGGGAATGTCGTCATAAAAATGAAAACTATACAAAGTAGTATACAAATAAAAACAGCTATGTGAAGTGATCCCATTGGATTCCCATTCTGCTATTGCCTTTATATCTTTGAGTGTATCATCTCTTTGTTGCCCGACCGAAGCTGACTGGATTAATTAGTACCATTTGAACTTGACACTTGTTACTAAAGTCTGTCTGTGAGGTGATCCAACGGGACATAGTTGTACGCTTTTAATCCCTAACTTTTTCCTGGACCGCCCTTTCGGGTTTTCAGTCCACCTGGATACCCTTTTTTGCCCAAGCTGCCTTTTTAGGTTTTCAACTTGCCGGGTGTACATATTTTTCATATATTTGCCTAACTTTTGCCCGAACCCTTTTGGTTCACCGGGATGCCCTTATTTTGCCTAGGTCAGTCAACCTAGTGGGTCTCTTTTCATGCGTAGTATCTTTTAACTGTCCGCGTTTGCTGGGTGCGGAAGGTCGTCAACGTCCATAGTGGTTAAAATCATAGCTCCACTAGAAAATATGTTCTTAATCACAAATGGTCCTTCGTACGTAGGAGTCCATTTGTCCCTAGGATCACCTTGCAGCAGGATGATGCGCTTGATTACTAGGTCACCCACTTGATATACTTGAAATCCGACCTTCTTGTTAAAAGCTTTGATCATACGTTTTTGGTACATCTGACCATGACAAACAGCCACAAGCCTATTCTCGTCAATCATGTTCAATTGGTTAAATCGAGTCTGGACCCATTCGTCTTCATTCAAACATGCATCCTTCATTATTCTCAAGGAAGGGATCTGGACTTCGATGGGTAGGACAACTTCCATACCGTATACTAGAGAGAAAGGAGTTTTCTCTGTTGACGTACGTACCAAGGTACGGTAACCATGAAGAGAAAATGGTAACATCTCGTGCCAGTCTTTTGTATTTCACCGTCATCTTCTGTATGATCTTCTTGATGTTCTTATTAGCAGCCTCTACAGCGCCATTCATATTTGGCCGGTAAGGAGAAGAGTTATGATGTTGAATCTTGAATTGCATATAGAGCTTGGTAATCATAGTATTATTGAGATTGGTACCATTATTTGTAATAATTCTTTTTGGGATACCATACCGACAGATAAGATTACGCCTGATGAACCGGGCCATGACATTCTTGGCAACAAAAGCAAATGAGGCTGCCTCGACCCACTTTGTGAAGTAATCAATGGCAACCAGGATGAAGTGGTTCCCATTAGAAGCGGTAGGTCTAATATCTCCAATCATATCAATGCCCCACATTGTGAAAGGCCAGGGAGCAGTCAAGACGTTTAAGGGAACCAGAGGCACATGTACTTTATCAGCATAGATCTGGAACTTGTGACAAGTTCAGGAATGTTGATAACAGTCTGCTTCCATAATGGACCGGTAGTACCCTGCCCTCAGAATCTTCTTAGACATTGTGTGCCCACTAGAATGGGTGCCAAAGGTACCTTCGTGCATATCTGCCATAATCTTCTCTGCTTCACTCTTGTCTACACACCGAAGCAAAGAAGAATCGTGGTTGCGCTTGTAGAGGATTCCATTACTGAGGAAAAAATTGGCAGATAACCTTCTTAGGAACTTCTTATCATTGACGGGAGCTCCCTCAGGATACTCTCGGGCTTCGAGGTATTTTTTCACTTCGTGGAACCAAGGTTTGTCCACTACTTCTTCAGTATCAACCTCATAACAGTATGTTGGTTCGTCCAATATCTCTATAGTGATTTGAGGAGCTTCATTATCCCATCTGACTTTAAACATGGATGACATGGTAGCAATTGCATCCGCTAACTGATTTTCCTCTCGTGGAAAATGCTCAAAGGTAACTTCTTCAAAGTGTGGAATCAGTGTAAACACATGCTCTCGGTAAGGAATGAGATTGGGAAGCTTCGTGTCCCATTCTCCTTTGATTTGACTGATTACCAGGGAAGAGTCTCCAAATAAACTCAAGAATTTGATTCTAAAGTTGATAGCAGCTTTGAGACCCATAATGCATGCTTCATATTCAACCATATTGTTGGTACAGTTGAAACAAAGCATGGCAGTGAAAGGAGTATGACAACCTTCGGGAGATACGATCACAACACTGATGCCATTTCCAAGTGTGTTAGAAGCTCTGTCAAAAACCATAGTCCATCGGGATCCTTTTTCAGATCCTTCATCCGTTCAAGGTTCTTCATAATCAGTCACTAACATGTTGTTCTCATCCGGGAACTTAAAATTCATGGATTGGTAGTCGTCCACAGTCTAATGATCCAAATGATCAGCTAGTACACTTCCTTTTATTGCATTTTGGGTAGTGTACTGAATGTTGTACTCGGTCAGGACCATTTGCCATCTTGTTATTCTTCCAGATAGAGCGGGCTTCTCAAATATGTATTTGATAAGATCCATTTTAGATATCAACAAAGTAGTGTGAGTCAACATATACTGTCTCAGTCGATGAGAATCTCATGCCAAATCCCAGCAAGTTTTCTCGAGCATTGAGTATCTTGTTTCACAGTCAATAAACTTTTTGTTAAGGTAGTATATTGCATGCTCTTTTCGACCAGACTCGTCATGCTGTCCCAACACACACCCTATTGAATTATCTAATACTGTTAAGTACATGATCAGAGGTTTTCCTTCAACCGGCAGCATCAAGATTGGAGGTTCTTGCAGGTATCCCTTGATTCTGTCAAAGTATTTATGGAAATCATCATTCAACTTCACCACATGATCTTTCTTCAGTAGTTTGAAGATTGGCTTACAAGTAGCGGTCAGATGGGAAATGAACCTGGAAATGTAGTTTAAACGCCCCAAGAATCCTCTAACCTCCTTCTCAGTACGAGGAGTTGGAATTTATTGTATAGATTTAACCTTTGCAGGGTCTACTTTAATACCTTTGCCGCTGACAATGAAACCTAAGAGCTTCCCAGATCTTACCCCAAAGGTGCACTTGTTCGGGTTCAGTCTTAACTTGTATTTCTTCAGTCTTTCAAACAGCGTTTGCAAATGGTTCATGTGCTCTTCTTCAGTTTGGGACATGTCTATCATGTCGTCTACATAGACCTCTATCTCGTGATGGATCATATCATGAAACAAAGCTACCATAACACGCTGATAGGTTTCCCCGACATTCTTCAACCTAAATGGCATAACTTTGTAACAGCATGTACCCCATTGTGTGACGAAAGTTGTTTTTTTCCATGTCTTCGGGTGCTATTTTGATCTGATTATAACCAGAGAAACCGTCCATGAAGGAGAATAGCTTATGTTGTGCGGTGTTGTTAACAAGAACATCAATATGGGGAAGCAGAAAGTCATCCTTGAGGCTCGCCCTATTCAAGTCTCTAATCCACACACGTATGTACTTTACCGTTCTTCTTAGGTATCATAACAACATTAGAAACCCATTATGGATAAGAATTAACAGCTAAGAACCCAGTGTTAAACTGTTTCATAACTTCAACCTTGATCTTTTTTGACATTTCAGGTTGCATATGACGAACCTTATGCTTCAATGGAGGGCAATCCTCTTTCGTTGGCAGATGATGAACCACAATATCAGTGTCCAACCCCGACATGTCTTCGTATGACCAGGAAAATATCTCAACATAGTCATGTAGCTTCTAGATTAACCGCTCTTTGACACTATGCTCTAAGTTGGCGCCTATCTTGAATTCCTTTTTATCCTCTTCAGTACTCAAGTTTACCGTCTCGACTGGCTCTTCATGAGGTTGTATTGATCTTTCCTCTTATTGTAACACTCTAGCAAGCTCTTCTGGTACTTCACAATCTTCCTCACCTTCGTCCTCAGCTTGGTAGATCGGATTTTCAAAGTCATAACTGGAAATAGTAGAACCGTTATCAATGGGATCCAGAGTGGATGTGGATCTGCAGTTTGATATGTGGGTGCGTGTAAGAGAGCATAGCTATTTTGATAAAGTAAAAACAGAAAAGAAAGACAAAGAGCGTAAAATTTGTATGCAAAATGCCCAATGATTTATTTATGACATATGACAGTGAAATGATAACCCTCACAAATAAACCATTGTGCCTCGGGTAAGACACAAGGCCTTAGAGTTTAAATTGTTCAAATATTACATATCCCAAAAAACAAAAAGACAATTACTCCTAGATGAAAGTAATGGGAACAAAGTCCTTGGATCTCCAATTGTTGATTCTACCGTTGATAGTTGGAAAGATCCACTTGTCCATGTCGCAGTCATTGTCGATGTCCTCCAAAGCATTGATTCCATGGTTGCTAATGTGTAGTGGTGGTCCTCTGGCACGAGCATGACGAACAACTTTTTGAGCTCCTGAAGTGAAACCCAAACCAAATTTGTCAAACTTATAGGGGATGTCAGGTAGTTGGCCTCAGATAGTAACCCCACCATCTTCAACTACAGCTTTGGTATCCTTTAGAGAAGCCATCTTCAACGGAGGTCTGGTAATCTTTGGAACATTGGTAGTAGTCTTGGTTGCAGCAATTGTTTGAGGAACCTCTTCAAAATTCTGGCAGGGGGTCTCAATGAACTCTCCGTCCATCTCGACATATCTGAAAGAGTTCAAATGGCTCACCATATACTCCTCTTCGCCATTGTACCCCAATTTTTGACCTAAGATCCCATTTTTATTTTTGCATTTTTAAAGATAAGTCAAGGTCACGAAATACGGTCGTTTTTAACCTCTCACCTTCGAGCTTTGACTATGTGAAGATTGTCAAGTGTTTTGAACATTTTTAGCATATGTATCACTAATTTCTAATCGCATACAAAGGTGTATGTTCACGTTCTCTTTTGTGTCATGTGCAGAGACAGGTCTGAATCAAGAGCATCAGGTGTCGCGCCTCAATTAAGGTTTTGAGTCTCCCAAGCCAAAAGTACGATTGGTTATGGATTCTCGAAGACTGATTCATCAAGGCACAACTGTTGCACCCTAAATTTCGCCCCTAATATGTTTTAGTCGTACTTTCATATCATATTTTGTTATTTGGTCACAATCATTAGTAAATATCTTCATTCATCACATTTTGCATCATTAGTCGTATTTAAGTTGACCAGAAAAAGTCAGTTTAAATCAAAGTTTGCATCGTCTTTCAGTTGTAAAATACCCGACATTTCACTTCATGCATTTTTATCTGTTTACTATTTTCTTACATCGCTCCAAGTTGTTTATATGTCGATAATAAAAATATTTTGGTTTTATAGACAGACTGTTAAAAGCGATTCGATATTGTGTGAAAAAATAGCGAGAAAAATATTTCAAGTTTTCACCTTTTACCGATCATTTTATGAATCTGCGCTTCGCGTAGATTATGACGGTATGCTCGCTTTATTTTTTCGGTACAGTTCGAAGTCTCGTTTTAACCTTAAACGTCTGTTTAGTCTGATATTTTTATTATTATTTTATTTTTGATTTTTGACTTCTTGAATATTTTTTTCTTTAATCTTTGTGACATGTAGATTATTTTAATGTGTTCATTTTATTTTTTTGGATAAATTTTCGTCCGTTTTTTATCATTTTCGGTCATTTTGGGTCTTTATTTTTTATTCAGAAAAATTCAAAAAAATATATTTTAAATTGCATTAATTTGTACACTTTCAGGTTTTTAAGTCATTTTTATTTTTTAGAGGGATTTTTAATCATTAATTTTTTTTAAACTATTCTTTTTTCTAATTGGTTGCAAGAGGTAGTGCAGGATTGATAAATTAGAAAAGAAAAAGTTTGAACGAGATGGGATAATCAGAAACCATTTCCTCTTCATCTTGCTATTTAATAGTCTATTTTTTCTTTGTGGACAACTCACTTTCCTCACTATCTAGCAAATTACCACCATTTCTCCCTCCACAACAAAACACTCACATTTTCACCATCTAACTAAAAAACCCAGCAAACTAACTAGGTTAGTTAGTCGCCACCACCTAAGAAAAACACACAAAAAAAATACAACACAACACCATACTACTTCCTCGCTCTCGCTCTCTCCATCACTACTTTCCATCACTGCTAGGCATATTGAAGCATCTGAGGCTGGATTTGATACACTTCTTTTCATTATGTTAGATGGTGCCTACTCGCTTCCAGCTAATTATGTTCTCTGTGTAGATACTGCAAGGCAGTTTGCTGAGTCTCGTGTTGGCCAAGCTGAGCGATCTGTGCGGGAACTAGATCTAATGACAGGGTTTGTCAACTGCTTGTCCCAGTGGACTAGCGAGGCCAAGGAGACAATGGAGGAGGAGCAAATGTCCAAGTTGTCTAAGGATATTTGAGACATGTGGTTGATACTAGGACAGGGTCTAAGGAAAGTGTGTTTAGACCAGAGAGAGGAGGTTAGAAATCATGCTTTATTATCTTTGCAGAAGTGCTTGACAGGAGCAGATGACATTTATCTCCCATATGGTAAGTGGTTAGACTGTTTCGATCTTGTGATCTTCACCGTGCTTGATGATCTTCTTGAGATTTCACAGGGACACTCTCAGAAGGACTACCGCAATATGGAGGGCACCCTTATCTTAGCAGTGAAGCTCCTGTCCAAAGTTTTTCTTCAATCACTGCCTGTTTTATCACAATTAACAACCTTCTGCAAGCTATGGTTAGGTGTACTGACCATAACGCACTGCTCCGCCACGACCCCACACGGCTATCCGCTTAGATCCAGCCGGCCATCCCTCCGTCTGAATCGCACACCATCCTCCCCTATTGTGAACAACACTTCACCTCATTGTCAAACCGTAAGCTCCCTCCGAACAGAGCAGCTGCCATTCACGATACCCCTGTCACCGTAAGCTGCCATTTCAGTAACACTTCTTTCACCATTTTTCACTTAATTAATTTCTATTTTGTTTTAATTGAATTAATTGGTGATGTTGTATTGTGTTAAGTTTGGGATGGTAAAGTTTTAATGTAAATAAACTTTCATTTGGAAAAAATATAAAAAAATATTAGTAAATCTTATATTTAGATTTAGTTTAGTATTAATTTAGAATTTTTTTAAATTAGTTTAGATGTATTTTATAACTTTAAAATATTTAGAATCATAATTAATAACTTTAGAATTTTAATTTAATTAGATATAAATTAGTAATGTTAGAACCTTTAATTAGTTTAGGTATATTTTGATAACTTAAAAATTTTAATTTGTTTAGATCTATTTTATAACTTTAGAACTTCCAATTAGTCTAGATACATTTTGATAACTTTAGAATTTTAATTTAATCTTAGAATTTTAATCTTTAATTTAGAATTAATTTAGTTTTGATTTAAGTTAGTAATTTTATTATTAATATAGTTTAGATTAACTTAGTAATTTTATAATAAATTTAGTTTATACTTAAACTAGTTTAGATGTAATTTAGCAACTTTAGAATTAATTTAGTTTAGACCTAATTCAGTAATATTAGAGTGTTAATTTATTTTAGATTTAATTTAATAACTTTCGAATTTTTGTTAGTAACTTTAGAGTTTTAATTTAGTTTTAGTTAATAACTTCAAAATTTTATTTAATTTAGTTAGACACTTTAGAATTTAAGTTTAATTTACTTAGTAACCTTAGAATTTCAAATTAGTCTAGATAATTTTTTTAATTACACTTTTCTTTTATTCATGATTCTTCTTTGTCCATTCATTTAGTTTCTTACAATTATCTTGTTATCTACCTTGTTCGTTTCTCGTGGATTTTAATTATTTATGATTTCTTACTCGAATATTAGATCTACCTGCTTATGATTAATTCCAAAGGAAATGTTTCAACTCAGCTGACTTCATGTCATCAAATACGTCTTCTACAATCGTGCGAATACCCTTATTCATTTTTTTGCTTGTTTACTATTTTTCCAAACTTAAGATAATTTTCCCAAAAGACTCCATTTTTCAAACTCATACCTTTTAAGTCAAAACTTCAACACTAGGTCGTCGTATCTTCAAAATCTCTCCAACACCGATTTTTAGCCAAACAAACCATTTTAATCAAACAAACAATTTTTAACCAAAAACAGATATTTCAAAAGGTTCATGCGGAGTACCGCATATGCATTAGGTGCTAATACCTTCCCATTGTATAACCAACCCCCGAACTCTCGATCTCTTTTAAAAACGCATTGTATTTTCATTACTTTTAAATATTACTTTACATTGCATATTTTAGGGTTTTATTTCGCTCTTTTCCCTTTTCCCTTGGAAATAATAAAGCGCGGTGGCGACTCTTGCTTTTGCGAGTCAAGTTAATTAATAGCTTGATCTCCGATTTTCACCGCTACAGAATTGGCGACTCTGCTGGGGACAGATTGACCTCTTGCTGGTCCATCCCTAAGTGGGTTAAGCCTAATTTGTTTTATCTGTTTTATCATTATTTGATTGTTTGATTATATGTATATATTATGATTATTTGGGTATTGATAATATTTACAAAGGACAAGTCCTATACCCGGACTAAGTTACACTTAGGAATAGGACGGGCGGTATAGTCATGTTAACTTTGAGGGAGTAATCCCGAAGAAGGTGGCATGAGATCCCCCACTCAGTGGAAGGCCCTTTTGAACGTAATATTTGTTTACCGAGTAATCGGGAAGACATTATTATTTTCGACCTGGGAGCCAAAGAAGCTGAGAACCGTAGAACCCTTAACCCACCTTGGCCTTTTAGGTGTAGCGCGAAGATTATAACGGAGTAATCCGGAAGTAATTGTTACGCGATGCTACGCTCGGATGAGTTTCTCTTGAGAATATTGCTGATTATTGAGTAATCAAGACGTTGGTAATATCCGAAGGAGGAATGTAGACTCCGGGAACTCTTAGAACCTCGTTCTACAGGTGTGATTAAACCGTTAGTACATACCTTGGGGGTGTTCCTTACCTCGACTGCATGCTCGTGACGTTGAACCTTCCGACTTTATGACCTTGCTTGTGGTTTTTGCATAGCCATGCATTCATGCATCCATAAAACCTTTTTCACTTGACTTTGAAGGAATTTGGAGGTCTTTCTTTGTAAACATCACAAGTTTCGTCAAGCTCAATGGATCTTGGGTGTTGATAGGGCGAAAACCCTAATCCACCAAAATGGATGATTGATCTTGATGATAACTTGATCAATGTTTGGAGCCAATTTAAAATTCATCTTCTATCTTCATACTTTGATGTTTACAACTTAATACCTTGAAGATCAATTAAAAAACTCTTTTACGTTCACATATCATGCATCACTCTATATTTTTGTTTCACTTTCAAAGGTCATTTCCAAGTCTTATTTTTTTTCCTTTGGTCTCACCAGTACAACACTCGCGCTAAGAGAACAATGGAGAATATCAAGCAAGAGGTTTCTGAACTTCATAGAGAGATGACTAATTTGAAAGCTAGTGTGGAGCACTTAACTGGTTTGGTTGAAATTCTGGTTGCCGCCCAAGTCAATCCTTCTAGGAGGGAGGAAGCGATGATAAAAGTCTTCACTGAAACTCTAAAATCATTCTCTCATGAGAAGGTGTTGGTTAATGTGCCTAATGACTTTCCTGACAAGGTGAATGTGGGAGTGCGTCTAGAAGAAGATGTTGGGAATGGATGTTCATATGAAGATGGTAGCTCAGCTAATGGTGTGAAGAAGTTTGATAATAACTTTTCCAAGAAGAGAACCAGAGGAAGAAATAATCATTGTCAGAATCATCATGTTTCTCCTATTCATCAACAGAATCAGCAAGTTCCTAATCAGAGGAAAACCCAGTTTGATCCAATTCCAATTACCTATACAGAGTTGTTCCCTATCCTGATGCAGAGGAATTTGGTTCAGACCCGACCTCCACCGAAGGTTCCTAAGAAAATACATTGGTACTACAAAGCTGATTTGGCATGTACCTTTCATCAAGGTGCTCCTGGGCATGACTTGGAGGGTTGCTTTGCTTTGAAGATCGAGGTTCAGAAGTTGGTCAGAAGTGGTATCTTGTCATTCAAGGACGTTGGTTTTGAAGTTCAAATCAAGCATGTGCCGAAGAGTAAACATGATTGATGGTCACTTTGAGTTTTGAATGATGTTTTCGGTAATTCAAGTCCAGATGGAAAGCCTTCCTAGATTGTTAACTTATTCATGCTTTTTGTAATTTTTCTTGTTTTATCAAAACATTGTTTGCATGTAAGAACTTCTTTGCATCTGAATGATTATCTTAATACAATGAGTATGTTTGTCTTGAAGAAATTCATTCGTTTCAATCATATTTGTTTTCAAATTTTAAATTTCTTTTTGCATTATGATACTAACTTGTTTCCCATTCTCTTGCCTAGGCAGAGATTGAAGGGAGGATGATGATCTAAAAGACACAAAATCTCTGGTTGTTTGCTTTTGGATAAAATCTTGCTGATGATGTACAGGCATTGTTTCAAATCCCTAAACACCGGAGATATAAGGAAGATAATCCCTTGCTAACCCCTTTTGAGCCTTTGAAGCAGAAGTTTCTTTTCTATACAAAAAACCTTGAATTTTAACCTGGGGCAGGGTAGTTTTTAGTTAATCTGATTGAGTGTTCAAAATTCATAAGGAAGATGTTTTTGAAGAGAAACTACGAGGGCTATCCTTCATGTACAATGAAGCCAGAAGATGTGGAATCACAATGTTATCCCTCATTCATCAAGAAACGAGGCAATCACAATCTTCTCAACAAGCAAATGCAAGATAATGTCACACATTTTGTTCAAAAAGTCAAAAATTGAGAAAAAGAAAAAGCCTGCTAAGTCAAAAAACATGAAAACGTGTGACTTAGGCAAAATTAAGGCATCCCGCTGGACTATCAATTCAAAAGAATTAGTTCAGGCAAAAGTTAGGGAAAATAAAAATTGCAAAGAAAAGGACTGCAAAGAAAAGTCCTCAGCAAAGAACAAATTGGTGACTACAAACACGAAGACATGAGGGTGGTTTCTACTCCGAAAGCCTCGTCGTTTCCTTGACCGTCACAAAATCCTTTTGAGAGATGAACACTCATGTTGAATTAACTGAACATAGGGTTGGAGAACATCATGAAGAATGGGTGGGCACCAAATATTTTGAGCCTTAAAATCTTTTTTCTAAAAACCATGAACCAGACCACGTTACAACCTTCAAAAGTCCTAATTGAAGCAAGGTTATTTTGAAAGCATACTTCAATGAGATAGTGTTCCTGACTCCCATGAATGTTCTAAATAGTTATGTTGGTATCATATGTTTTTCCTATACAAAAATAAATGGTGCTTTAACTCGCAAAATTTGTGCGATATCTTTCAAAATCTTCAAGACTTACATAGCTATTGCATTAGAATTTTCATTCTCATTGTAAACTTTTTCTAACTGCAAAACATTTGTTTGATATCAAGGAAGCTCACATAAGCACCAGTGATGAGTTTATTCTTTTAAGGCCTGAAACTATGTTGAGTAATTGACGGATCACGTCAAGAAAAAATCATATCCATGGGCATGTCACCTGAAGACCTTGAACATGGACATGTTGCTTCTCCCAGTTAATGCTTTCTCAACTTGTTTACTCTTTTGGGGCAAAAATTTGAAGACTTCGTTGTGCCAACTACAGTTAATCCGGGGCAATCACGTCGAGATTTGACGAATCTCTCTAAGAGTTTGAAGACACCAGAGCATGGTGAATGCCAGGTCTTTTGTAAAATCCTCTTGAGACGATTTCTCCCCATCAACCATATAGCTTGGGGCATTTTAAGTGAAGTTATTCGCAAGAAATGTCGTGCAACATGCAGCTTATCAGCAGTAAACTTGGGGCATCCAAAATTAATCCCAGGGGCAATCCAGATTTGTCAAGATATGTTTTTCATACATTATCAGAGGGTGGTGTTCCCAGTATCTCCAGCTAAGCAAGACTTCTTTCCAGCTGAAACTTTGTTTGTGTTGTTATCCTTTCAAGGGATTGTTAGTGATAGAAGACTGAACTTTGGGCTTTCTATCGAAAAATATCTTCCTCTCCAAAGAGATTTAAGCCTTGTAAAAGGACTTTGCTCCAATGATGGCTTTTGTTTTTATCTCCAGTAATGTTCCCCTTTTGTTGAGATTAGCTGAGTGTCGAGTTGTACTGTGACGTCTTATCATCTTCAGTCTATCTCCCCTGTCTGTTTTGTCAGCATATACATGACATTCATTTATTCATTCACACTTGCATCATGCATGCACATTTGTATTTGTTGATGTCATTGAGTCCGTACACCTTGGTTATGTCTATTCAAATAACATATTTGATCTTTCCAAATAGAGTGTCAACTTAAGCATAAAGTGTGCCTTTTTTCTAATTCCCCACTGAGTTAACTCTCGTGGAAGAATCTTGCTTTAGCTTTCCTTTTCCATCTCTGGATAGGATAAATCCCCATTTGAGTTGTTTCCTCATTGGGTGGAGTCTTGTTTGACTATTTTCTCTCAGTTTATTCCTGGATTGAGCTTTGTCTCTTGTGAACGATACCCTGTGGATCTCTCTAGGCTGTGAAACCTAGATGGAGAGTGCATTTATTTTGCAACGTAAATACTTGGTCTCCTCAAGAAGGATGTATTCATGGTTCCCCATTGAAGATGAACTTTATTCCCCAGCAGTGTTATCACAACCCTCTTCTGGAATATCGACATGACAACAAGCGACTGACTCTTTATTTGAGCAGTTTGATTATTTCTGATTTCTCTATGACAAATGGCGGTCTCTTCATGAGCAGTTTGTCCATCCCCGATGAAATTATTGGTTCTCACCTCCAGCAATATCTTCACGATATTTTATGGGTATCTTTTTGGGAAACAGCAAGCGACAGTCTCTTCATGAGGCAACTTGTGTGTTATGGATACTCTTGACAAACAGCAAGCGGCGGTCTCTTCATGAGAAACTTGTGTGTTATGGATACTCTTGACAAACAGCAAGCGGCGGTCTCTTCATGAGCAACTTGTGTGTTATTTTTCTCTTGAAAAACATCAAGCAGCGGTCTCTTCATGAGCAACTTGTATGTTATTGATACCTTGAAAGAAACAACAAGCGGCGGTCTCTTCATGAGCAACTTGTGTGTTATTGGTAATTTTGAAAAGAAACAGCAAGCGGCAGTCTCTTCATGGACAACTTGTATGTTATCAACACTTTTAAAAAACAACAAGCGGCAGTCTCTTCATGGACAACTTGTATGTTATCAACATGTTTAAAAACAACAAGCGACGGTCTCTTTATGAGCAACTTGTGTGTCATTGATACCTTTGAAAAATATCAAGTGGCAGTCTCTTCATGGACAACTTGTATGTTATTAATATCTTTGAGAAACAGCAAGCGGCAGTCTCTTCATGAGCAGCTTGTGGGTTATAAGCAACAAGTGGCGGACTCTTCATGAGTAGCTTGTGTGCTTTAATATTCTTTGAAAACAGCAAGTGGCAGCTTCTTTATGAGCAGCTTGTGGATTTTTGGCAACAAGTGGCGGACTCTTCATGAGCAGCTTGTGTGCTTTAATATTCTTTGAAGACAGCAAGTGGCAGTCTCTTCATGAGCAGCTTGTATGTTATTGACACCTTCGAAAGGAAGCAAGTGGCGGCCTCTTTATTTGAGTAGCTTGTGTATCCCCAACAATAATGTTTACTCAGCAAATGGCATCCCTTCGGAAAAGTCCCGTGGGGAAGTTTGTTATTTTATACTTTTCAGGCGATATCTTGGTTAAAGAAGAAATGTGGTACCGTTCTTGGTAAAATTCAGAAATCAGAGATGTTTATCTCCAGCCACAGTGCTGATGTCAGTCATTTTGTTTTCCAGCCACAGTGCTGATGTCAATCATTTTATTTTCCAGCCACAATGCTGATGTCAATCATTCTCCAGTCTCAGTACTGATGTCCATCATTTCCTTTTCCAATCACAGTACTGATGTAAATCATTACCTTTTCCAGTCACAGTACTGATGTCAATCATTTCCTTTTCCAATCACAGTACTGATGTAAATCATTACCTTTTCCAGTCACAGTACTGATGTCAATCATATGCTTTTCCAGTCACAGTACTGTTGTAAATCATTACCTTTTCCAGTCCCAATACTGATGTAAATCATTCAAGAGTCTCTCATTTGAAGTCTATGACTTTGTTTCCCCAGTGGAGTTACAACCTCTTCCTCTATGGGATTACTGTATAATGTGCTTGGTTTCTCCAGCATAGTCTGCCTCGTATGGCGTCATTCCCCATAAAATTCAGAGCATTACATTCATATCATATCATGAACATAATCGCGGTATCTTAAGGCCAAAAATTGTGTATTCTATATTTAAGTCCCTTCAATCTCGTCGAAATGAAGATCCCAATCTTCATATCTCCAGATAGAAGAAACTTAAATAGGGGCATCTGTTGTACCCCAATTTTTGACCTAAGATCCCATTTTTATTTTTTCATTTTTAAAGATAAGTCAAGGTCACGAAATACGGTCGGTTTTAACCTCTCACCTTCGAGCTTTGACTATGTGAAGATTGTCAAGTGTTTTGAACATTTTTAGCATATGTATCACTAATTTCTAATCGCATACAAAGGTGTATGTTCACGTTCTCTTTTGTGTCATGTGCAGAGACAGGTCTGAATCAAGAGCATCAGGTGTCGCGCCTCAATTAAGGTTTTGAGTCTCCCAAGCCAAAAGTATGATTGGTTATGGATTCTCGAAGACTGATTCATCAAGGCACAACTGTTGCACCCTAAATTTCGCCCCTAATATGTTTTAGTCGCACTTTCATATCATATTTTGTTATTTGGTCACAATCATTAGTAAATATCTTCATTCATCACATTTTGCATCATTAGTCGTATTTAAGTTGACCAGAAAAAGTCAGTTTAAATAAAAGTTTGCATCTTCTTTCAGTTGTAAAATACCCGACATTTCACTTCATGCATTTTTATCTATTTACTATTTTCTTACATCGCTCCAAGTTGTTTATATGTCGATAATAAAAATATTTTGGTTTTATAGACAGACTATTAAAAGCGATTCGATATTGTGCGAAAAAATAGCGAGAAAAATATTTCAAGTTTTCACCTTTTACCGATCATTTTATGAATCTGCGCTTCGCGTAGATTATGACGGTATGCTCGCTTTATTTTTTCGGTACAGTTCGAAGTCTCGTTTTAACCTTAAACGTCTGTTTATTCTGATGTTTTTATTATTATTTTATTTTTGATTTTTGACTTCTTGAATATTTTTTTTCTTTAATCTTTGTGACATGTAGATTATTTTAATGTGTTCATTTTATTTTTTTGGATAAATTTTCGTCCGTTTTTTATCATTTTCGGTCATTTTAGGTCTTTATTTTTTATTCAGAAAAATTCAAAAAAATATATTTTAAATTGCATTAATTTGTACACTTTCAGGTTTTTAAGTCATTTTTATTTTTTAGAGGGATTTTTAATCATTAATTTTTTTGTTAAACTATTCTTTTTTCTAATTGGTTGCAAGAGGTAGTGCAGGATTGATAAATTAGAAAAGAAAAAGAGTGAACAAGATGGGATAATCAGAAATCATTTCCTCTTCATCTTGCTATTTAATAGTCTCTTTTTTTTTTGTGGATAACTCACTTTCCTCACTATCTAGCAAATTACCACCATTTCTCCCTCCACAACAAAACACTCACATTTTCACCATCTAACTAAAAAACCCAGCAAACTAACTAGGTTAGTTAGTCGCCACCACCTAAGAAAAACACAAAAAAAAAATACAACACAACACCATACTACTTCCTCGCTCTCTCCATCACTGCTAGGCATATTGAAGCATCTGAGGCTGGATTTGATACACTTCTTTTCATTATGTCAGATGGTGCCTACTCGCTTCCATCTAATTATGTTCTCTGTGTAGATACTGCAAGGCAGTTTGCTGAGTCTCGTGTTGGCCAAGCTGAGCGATCTGTGCGGGCACTAGATCTAATGACAGGGTCTGTCAACTGCTTGTCCCGGTGGACTAGCGAGGCCAAGGAGACAATGGAGGAGGAGCAAATGTCCAAGTTGTCTAAGGATATTGGAGACATGTGGTTGATACTAGGACAGGGTCTAAGGAAAGTGTGTTTAGACCAGAGAGAGGAGGTTAGAAATCATGCTTTATTATCTTTACAGAAGTGCTTGACAGGAGCAGATGACATTTATCTCCCATATGGTAAGTGGTTAGACTGTTTCGATCTTGTGATCTTCACCATGCTTGATGATCTTCTTGAGATTTCACAGGGACACTCTCAGAAGGACTACCGCAATATGGAGGGAACCCTTATCTTAGCAGTGAAGCTCCTGTCCAAAGTTTTTCTTCAATCACTCCCTGTTTTATCACAATTAACAACCTTCTGCAAGCTATGGTTAGGTGTACTGACCACAACGCACTGCTCCGCCACGACTCTCCGCTTAGATCCAGCCGGCCATCCCTCCGTCTGAATCGCACACCATCCTCCCCTATTGTGAACAACACTTCACCTCATTGTCAAACCGTAAGCTCCCTCCGAACAGAGCAGCTGCCATTCACGGTACCCCTGTCACCGTAAGCTGCCATTTCAGTAACACTTCTTTCACCATTTTTCACTTAATTAATTTCTATTTTGTTTTAATTGAATTAATTGGTGATGTTGTATTGTGTTAAGTTTGGGATGGTAAATTTTTAATGTAAATAAACTTTCATTTGGAAAAAATATAAAAAAATATTAGTAAATCTTATATTTAGATTTAGTTTAGTATTAATTTAGAATTTTTTAAAATTAGTTTAGATGTATTTTATAACTTTAAAATATTTAGAATCATAATTAATAACTTTAGAATTTTAATTTAATTAGATATAAATTAGTAATGTTAGAACCTTTAATTAGTTTAGGTATATTTTGATAACTTAAAAATTTTAATTTGTTTAGATCTATTTTATAACTTTAGAACTTCCAATTAGTCTAGATACATTTTGATAACTTTAGAATTTTAATTTAATCTTAGAATTTTAATCTTTAATTTAGAATTAATTTAGTTTTGATTTAAGTTAGTAATTTTATTATTAATATAGTTTAGATTAACTTAGTAATTTTATAATGAATTTAGTTTATACTTAAACTAGTTTAGATGTAATTTAGCAACTTTAGAATTAATTTAGTTTAGACCTAATTCAGTAATATTAGAGTGTTAATTTATTTTAGATTTAATTTAATAACTTTCGAATTTTTGTTAGTAACTTTAGAGTTTTAATTTAGTTTTAGTTAATAACTTCAAAATTTTATTTAATTTAGTTAGACACTTTAGAATTTAAGTTTAATTTACTTAGTAACCTTAGAATTTCAAATTAGTCTAGATAATTTTTTTAATTACACTTTTCTTTTATTCATGATTCTTCTTTGTCCATTCATTTAGTTTCTTACAATTATCTTGTTATCTACCTTGTTCGTTTCTCGTGGATTTTAATTATTTATGATTTCTTACTCGAATATTAGATCTACCTGCTTATGATTAATTCCAAAGGAAATGTTTCAACTCAGCTGACTTCATGTCATCAAATACATCTTCTACAATCGTGAGAATACCCTTATTCATTTTTTTTGCTTGTTTACTATTTTTCCAAACTTAAGATAATTTTCCCAAAAGACTCCATTTTTCAAACTCATACCTTTTAAGTCAAAACTTCAACACTAGGTCGTCGTATCTTCAAAATCTCTCCAACACCGATTTTTAGCCAAACGAACCATTTTAATCAAACAAACAATTTTTAACCAAAAACAGATATTTCAAAAGGTTCCTGCGGAGTACCGCAGATGCATTGGGTGCTAATGCCTTCCCATTGTATAACCAACCCCCGAACTCTCGATCTCTTTTAAAAACGCATTGTATTTTCATTACTTTTAAATATTACTTTACATTGCATATTTTAGGGTTTTATTTCGCTCTTTTCCCTTTTCCCTTGGAAATAATAAAGCGCGGTGGCGACTCTTGCTTTTGTGAGTCAAGTTAATTAATAGCTTGATCTCCGATTTTCACCGCTACAGCCACGAACTGTAACAATCTTCCCATTAACCTGATACTTTAACATCTGATGCAAAGTGGAAGTGACAGCACCGGCCCCATGAATCCAAGGGCGTCCCAATAAGCAAGAGTAAGATAGGCGAATGTCCATCACATATAAATTAGAATCGAAAGTATGGGAACCAACTTTAATAGGAATGTCAACCTCCCCGTGTACCATTCTCTTGGAACCATCAAAGGCCCTCACCACAATATTGATGGGCTTCAATGTAAGTCCTTTACAGTTCAATCTGTCTAGGGAACCTTTGGGTAGAACATTTAGTGACGAACCCGTATCAACTAGGACATGAGACAGGGTAGTGTCTTTGCACTCAATAGAGACATGCAGGGAATCATTATGTTTCCTTCCCTTGGGAGTCAGATCAACATCAAAGAAACCTAGTCCATTATCAATAATCAGACTAGCAACACAGTTCTCAAATTGGTCGACAGAAGTCTCTTGCAGCACATGATCATACTTCAGGAATTTAACCAAAGCCTTTGCATGGGCTTCGGATCATAACAACAAGGCCAACATTGAAATCTTTGAGGGGGTTTGCCCCAATTCTTCCACAACATTATAGTCACTTTTCCGTATAATCTTCAATATTTTCTCCATTTCTTTTTTGGAGGCTTCATGAATGGTTTCTTTAGGTGCCCCCGTCTGGGCAGGCTCAACCAATATTTCTTTGCCTCGAGTCTTAGCTGACTCAATAGCAGGAATAGCAACAGGAGTGATAGTAGGAGTAGCAACAGGAGTAATAACATGAGTATTAGCAGGAATAACCAAAGGAGTGGCAACAGTCTTTGGAGAGATCTCAAGGGAGGAGATCCTTCTGCTTCTGGTAATTTTACTGGTTCCAACAATGTTATCGATGTCAGGATTAATATCTTCAGCAACTTCATTTTTGATAGCCAATAGGTCTTGCTTGACGCCATGGTAATAAACTTCAGCTCCATAATTCCACGGAACGGCCTTGTCGTAGGAATATGGTATTGGCCCAGGAGAGGTGATAATTAAAGGAGCAATCTTAGGAGTGGATGTAATCCTGACAGGACCTTTAGAGGAGGCCCTGGAAGGATTGTAGGAAATGGTAATAATTGAAACATCTTTACACAAATTTCTTGTAGAGGGGGTCTTCTCAAATAGAATTTCCTTATCGTTCATCAGGCGTTGGACACCTATCTTCAGTAACAAACAACCATTAGGTAGGGACACACACAGTTGACAACTTTCACCACATCCCGGAAATAAACCGACTTCTAAGAGATTCTTCTTCACAGTTGGCAGAGGGGTAGTCAAATCATCCACAAAAGAAAGAAATAGAACATCATCAACAACATTAATACCCTGGTCATGCTTGGGCATAGGTGTATTTATCACATTAGGGGTCTCAGGAGGGTCGAATTCAATCTCCTTTGTCTCAATAAGATCTTTCACTTTATTCTTCAGAGCCCAACAATCATTTGTATCATGCCGTGAACTGTTGGAGTGATAGACACACCGAGCATTTGGATTATAACTGGGAGATGTAAAATTTGGATTTTAAGGAGGCTCCCCCAGAGTGACCAAGCTAGCCTTTAATAGATGTTGTAATACTTATGATAAGGGAATGTTAAGTCTGGTAAATTATCTTCTAGGCGCGTCCTGCCTGCACTGATTGTTTTGTCATTGAGTCGATGCAGGGTTGGAAATCATCACAGCTCCTACCGTTGGACGGTGTTCAGTTTTACCCTGGTTTCTCCGGTCATAAGTAACACTGACCTCTTTCTTCCTAGTGAAAGGGTTCTTCATTGTGCTTGAAGATGCATCTGAAGAAGTGAAAAACACAAGAAGGGGGGTTGAATTGTAAAACTTGAAATCAAATGCAGACAACACGTTATTTTTATCCTGGTTCGTTTGATCTCAAACTACTCCAGTCCACCCGTCAAGGTGATTTCGCCTCTCTCCAACGAGGTCTTAATCCACTATATTCAACTGAATATTACAACTGCTTTAACAACTGCTAAAGCCTTCTTGAATCTAAACCACAAACCGGTTTCTCAAGGAAATTCTTTCTTACAGATAAGTGAATACTATGTGTGTTGAATGTTTTCTACAAAAACTTTATATCACAACTGTGATAATACACAAATTAAGCTTAGGTGAGACTAAGATGCTATATCTAAAGAGTAAGCAATTTGAGAGATATAGCAAGCTGTATGAGTGAGGATGAAGATGATGTGCTTTATGTGTGTAAAGAGTTGTAGAGCATTAGCCAATTCATTTCTCACTGACTTGTTTATATAGCCTTGGAAAAGATACGTTGTAGTCAATTATTCCATTTCAATGCCCATTACATTCTTTCCATATTGAGAAGATCTTTGTCTTGGAATACAGCCGTTGGTAATAAAGTGTCTTGAATGCACAGTACCGTTGTCAATTAAGCGTGTTGATTGGCTTTGGCTTATTCTGACGCTTCTAGGTGCTGATGATATTGTTTTGGTCTTGATCAGAGTTTAGATTATATTAAGCGCAGATCTGTTCATCAAGCTTCAGCGTAAGCACATGCTTTGATCTTCTAATGCTGGCATATGATATTTCATCTTCTGATGCTAATGTTGATATATCATCTTCTGATGCTGGTATATGATATTTCATCTTCTGATGCTGATGTTGATATATCATCTTCTAATGCTGGTATCCATTAGAGTTTCTGTAAATGCACAATATAATTTTTAGGTAGCATATATGTCTCATATGAATTATAAAATTTATTTAATCTAGCATTTTGTTATCATCAAAACTTTAACTTAGGGTAGTAGATTCAAACTTTGTTCTAACAATCTCCCCCTTTTTAATGATGACAAAAACCAGATATTTTCAATTGAATTTTAAAGAAAAAATATCAGAGATAACCAAATAATAAATTGTATCAGAGATAAGAAGAAAGGTATCAAAGATAAGAAGGTATAAAAAGGTATCAGAGTTAAGAAGATAAGAAAAAAATATCAGAGTTATGATCAGAAAAACTCCCCCTGAGTTTATTACTTCCCTTTTAATTCCATGAGTCCTTTAGCATCAGATCTTTATTGAACTTTCTTTGAGCATCAGATCTTTCCTTTACTAGAGCAGAGCTTCAGTGTATCAGAGATAATTAAATTCTTGTACCTGTAAGCTTATGCAGAACAAAGAAACATTCAAGTATATCAGAGTGTTAGAATGTTTGAGACTTTTGTCTCAGTAATCCGTTATTGAAAAATATCATTCTTTCTCCCCCTTTTTGTCAGCAATCAAAAAGTGCAGATAATTTAAGTTAAAAACGATCAGTGCAGAAAACGATTGTATTCAGTTCAGATCTCAGAAAATATTACAGATAACATGTAAAGAAAACAGTGAAAACATCAAGAATCAAAATCTAAGAATGGGGAGGAAGGACTGTGAACAGAGCTTCTAGCATGTTCTTAATCTGATAAGTGGTTTCCTTCTGCTGATGCACCATGCTGACTACAGAGTCAATCTTACTATCCTGAACATCCATCCTTTCCTTCATTCGTTGATCATTCTCATCCATTCTCTCCTGCAGACGAAGATCATTTTGCTTCAGCTCTTCAAGAGTCTGCATGTCCAGTGCAGCTTGAGAGATGTCAGAATCAGGATGCTTCTGAGAGCTTTCTGCAATAACTTCTTCTTGACTTAAATCTTCAGTTGGAATCGTCTGTTCTTCTGCTGGGTGAACTGTTGAAGCTGGACGCTTTTCAGACCAAGGCTCACTGTCCAAAGAAGCCCTTTAACATTCATCAGACCTTCAACTTCTTTCAGCAGATTGCTGAAGTTCTGTTGAGCCTGTTCATAGCTTTGGTCTTGCAGCTTAAAGGTTTCAGCGTATACCCATCCTCTGAATTGTGTCCAGAGTTGGTCTGAAACTGCAGGATCAATCACTCTCGGACTAGCCTGTTTTAGAGAAGTAATCCACTTCTGCATGTCTGTTTCAAAATTCAAGATGCTAGAACCAACATCTGGTTGTTTGGGTTTGGGAATGGCGGTTTTATTTTTAAGGGCATCAAGGCGGTCAAGGACTGTTAGGTCAATGAAGGTCTTGATGTGGTCATCTGGATTTTGCTTGGGTGAGGGAGTAGGAGAATCAGGAATGATTATTGGACTGGATGGGGTATTAGGTGGAGTAATTTCTGATGAGGATGGTAGTTGAGGGATATTAACAGTGGTACCACCAGGAAATTGTATGGCTAAGGGTTGTGGTTCAGAGGATTCAGATGATTGAGGTTCAGGGGTTTAAGCCTCAGAGTGTTGAAACTCAGGTTGTTGAGATGATTCGTGTTGAGGTGAGGGTGGATTAAGTTCTGGTTGTGGAGATGGAGGTTGTGGAATTTCTGGTTGTGGTGAATGTGGATCTTCTGGTATAGGTAAGAGTGTAGTTTCTGGTTGAGGTGAGTGGGGAGTTTCTGGTTGAAGATTTAGATTTTCTGTATGGGGAGCGGAAGAGTGTTGATCTATTTCTGAAAGAACTTTTTCAAGTTCTGGTTCTGTTGTGGTTGTAGGTTTTGGATTGTGAGGTTTGGCGCGGGATCTTCTGAGGGTTAATGACTCAGAAGGGTCAAACTCAGGTTCAGTATCATCAATGATTGGAATGGGAATTGGGATTTCAGTTGAAGCTGGGGTTGGAATAAATGTTGGAACAACAGATGAATTTAAAACATTAACAGAAGACATATTACCTCTCTTCTTTGGGGTCTGCTGAGACGATCCTTCTGATACAACCTTTCTCTTCTTAGTCTTCTTCAGAGTAACCTCTAGTGCCTTCTGCTGAAGATCTTGAATGTTGAGATTGGGTGCTGTTCCATCAGCCTTGCACGCATCCAAGTATCTCAGAACTATTTGAGGCTTGGAATCAATCTCTGAGAATATGGGGTAGTCGTCCAGGGGAATTCTTCTGCTGGAGATTTCATCAAAAGGAGTAACGATGGGCTCCTTCTTAATGTTCTCTATCAGCTTCATCTTCTTGAGATTCTTGGCATTCAGCTGCTTGCCAACAGCAGGTTCTAGAGAGCTTATTTCCTGTGCCTCTATCAAGTGTTCAATCAGCCTATTCTCCGTTAGAATATCTGATATCAATCTGCCGAAAGGTATCCAATCCCTTTTAGTCCTTTCTTCTTCTCTAGTCTCTTTGACGCTGGTCCTCAGATGGTTGAACAGAAGATGAGCTAGATTAATCTTTACCTTCTGATTAATAAAATAGATCAGAAACTGCTGATCTATGTTTATGTAATCAGGAGAGCTTGTAGGCTTCCTGTGATTGAAGCAGCCCAGAATAATCTTTGCCCAAATTCTGTGCTGATCTTTCAAATCTCTTATTTTGCTGGAGGGAACCCCATGAGTGAAAATCTGCCTTGCTATAACAGCAACATCTGAGCACCTTTCTGCCATGTCTATACAGCGAACACCACCACCATTGTATCCAATCAGCCTTGTAATGTGATCTTCAGTAATCACTATCTTCTTTCCCATGATAAACGAAGTAACCTGATGAGTTGTGGAAGACGCATGTATCCAGAATTCTTTAACCAAAATGGGGAAAGTTGGACCCACCAACCTATCAAAATACCTTTCCCATCCTTGTGCCTTAATTTCTTCAGACAAATCAAAGTCGTTTTCCTTCAAGCTGTTGAAATCAACTATCAATTCTGACAGAACTTCCAAGTTCTTGACCGGAGTGAGGAGCGTTCTGAAAGGAGTATGATACTGTTCAGAAGAAGCATATTGCTGGGAACTTGCAGATGGGGTGCTAGAAGATGCCATGTTCACACAAGGGTTTTTTGAGAAAAAGCTTGAAAAAGGGTTTCTTTGAGGAAAATAGATGAACACACAGTAAGAAGTGAAAAAACACAGAAATGTTTTGAAGATTGTAAGTGACGGTAAAAAGTGAATAAATGATGTTTAAGGTGTTTAAATAGGTTTCAAAAATGTTTTGAAAACATAAACATAAACGTTTCAAAAATTAAATCATGATTACTCGCATTTAATGTTGGCTGATTTTGGGGGATTTAGAAAGATATTTGGAACGGTTACCCATGACATGTGTCTCAATGCGTCTAATCAGCACTTTGCCTTCTCAGAAGCGTGCACGCATGTTCTGCCTCAGGAATTAGCTGATGACTGGATGACACTTGTTTGATTTAGTGAACAGCACATCTATCCTTGAAATGAAACGCTCAGATCTTTATGGATAGAATCTGATACAATCTGCATGTCTAAATTTCTGAGAGAAGATTGATCAGAAGTTCACAGTAAAATAAAAAAAATTCTGAAGGTTAATATATAAAATTAAAACATTTTCACTCTGGGCAGAGCTTCATGTTGAGATGTTTCAGAATGAAGTTGAACCTATCTTCAGAAAGTGGTTTTGTGAAGATATCAGCCCATTGATGGTCTGTATCAATAAATTTTAAGTTTAAAATGCCTTTCTGAATGTAGTCCCTAATGAAATGATGTTTTATTTCTATATGCTTAGCCCTAGAATGCAAAATTGTATTTTTACTTAAGCAAATGGCAGAAGTTTTGTCACAGAGTATAGAGATGTTACTCTCAAATATCTGGAAGTCTTCAAGCTGACTTTTCATCCAGAGCATTTGTGTGCTGCATCCTGCTGCTGCTATGTATTCAGCTTCTGTTGTTGATAGCGCAATTGTGGATTGCCTTTTGCTGGACCAAGAGATCAGATTTTCTCCCAGAAACTGGCAGCTTCCAGAAGTACTTTTACGCTCTACTCTGTCTCCAGCAAAGTCAGCATCACAGTAACCTACTAAGCTGTAATCACTAGATTTTCTATAAAATAAACCCAGATTAGTAGTACCTTTCAGATACTTGAAAATTCGCTTAACAGCTGTTAAGTGAGATTCTCTAGGATCTGATTGGAATCTTGCACAAATGCATACACTGAATAAAATATCAGTCCTTGAAGCCGTTAGATAAAGAAGAGAACCAATCATACCTTTGTAGACCTTCTGCTCTACCTTTTTGCTTACCTCTTCTCTTTCCAGAATGCACGTGGGATGCATTGAAATCTTTGATGACTTACATTATGAGAGATCAAATTTCTTCAGAAGTTCTCTGACATATTTGCTCTGATGAATGTAAGTTCCCTATAGAGTTTGATTGATCTGAATTCCCAGAAAGAATTTCAGTTCTCCTATGAGGCTCATCTCAAATTCTGCCTGCATACACTTAGCAAATTTTCTTCCAAGAGAAGGATTAGTAGATCCAAATATAATATCGTCAACATAAATCTGACACACTAAGATGTCATTCTTAACTGTCTTACAGAATAAGGTTGTGTCCACTTTCCCTCTGGTGAATTCTTTTTCTAACAGAAAGTTACTTAGTCTTTCATACCAAGCTCTGGGAGCTTGTTTCAGACCATACAGTGACTTCTTTAGTTTGAAAACATATTCTGGATTTTTTGTACTTTCAAAACCAGGGGGTTGGTGCACATAAACCTCTTCTTCTATATATCCATTTAAGAATGCACTCTTGACATCCATCTGATATAGAGTGATGCCTTTATTAACAGCAAAAGAAATTAAAAGTCTGATAGATTCTAACCTGGCGGCTGGAGCAAAGGTTTCTGTATAGTCTATCCCCTCTTGCTGACTATAACCTTGTGCTACCAATCGTGCTTTGTTTCTGATGACTTCACCTTGTTCGTTCAGTTTGTTTCTGAACACCCATTTTATTCCAATGACGTTGAATCCTTTTGATCTGGGAACTAGATCCCACACGTCATTTCTGGTGAATTGATTCAGCTCTTCTTGCATTGCTAGAATCCAGTCATTGTCCAGAAGTGCTTCATCAATTGAAGAAGGTTCAATCAGAGAAACAAGTCCCATGAGGGATTCTTCAGAGTTTCTGAAGCTGGCTCTTGTTCTGATTGGATCTTCCTTTCTTCCTAAGATTGTTTCTTCTGGGTGACCCAAGCTGCTTCTGGGTAGTCTTTTCTGAGGTTGATCAACAGATGTTGCTGGATTGCTCGTAATGCCTCTTTCTGATGTTGAAGGAGTGTCTTTGTTGAGAGCTTCTGATGACTTGTCTTCAGAACCTGTGAATTCAACTTCCATACCTGCAAAGACTTCATTCTGCTTTGACTTTTCAGAGTCAAGCTTATCATCAAAACGAACACTGATTGATTCTTCCACAATTTGTGTTTCTGTATTGTATACTCTGTACCCTCTTGAGCGTTCAGAGTATCCTAACATAATACACTTATGTGCTTTAGATTCAAACTTGTTCAAATGATTTTTTGTGTTTAACATAAAGCAAGTACATCCAAATGGATGAAAATATGAAATGTTGGGCTTTCTGTTCTTCCACAATTCATATGGAGTCTTTTCCAGAATAGGTCTTATGGAGATTCTATTATGAATGTAGCACGCTGTGTTTATTGCCTCTGCCCAGAAGATCTTAGCAACGTTTATCTCATTGATCATGGTTCTGGCCATTTCTTGCAATGTTCTGTTCTTTCGTTCTACAACTCCATTTTGCTGGGGAGTTCTAGGACAAGAGAAATCATGCAGAATGCCTCTGTCATTAAAGAACGACTCAAAATCTTTGTTTTCAAATTCTCCACCATGATCACTTCTGACTTTAACGATTCTAAGATCCTTTTCATTCTGAACTTGGTTACAGAAGGTGACAAACACAGAGTGTGACTCGTCCTTGTGTCTTAAGAACTTTACCCATGTCCATCTGCTATAGTCATCTACGATTACTAACCCGTACTTCTTGCCACTGACTGAAGCAGTTTTAACTGGTCCAAATAAGTCAATGTGCAGAAGTTCTAATGGCTTAGAGGTGGAAACAACGTTTTTAGATTTGAAAGCAGGTTTTGCAAACTTGCCTTTCTGACATGCTTCACACAGAGCATCTGAATTGAACTTCAGATTAGGAAGTCCTCTGACCAGATTGAGTTTGTTAATCTGAGATATTCTTCTCATACTAACATGCCCCAATCTTTTGTGCCAGATCCTTTGCTCGTTGTTTACAGACATAAGACACTTTACATTTTGACTTTTCAGTTCAGAAAGTTTGATTTTATAAATGTTGTTTTTCCTCTTTCCATTAAATAGGATAGTCCCATCTTTCTGACTAACAGCTTTACATGATTTTTGATTGAAGATTATATCATAACCGTTATCACTTAATTGACTTATGGATAACAGATTATGCATTAATCCATCTACTAATATAACATTATTTATAGAGGGAAGATTTCCATTACCTACTGTTCCAGAGCCAATGATCTTTCCCCTCTGATTGCCTCCTAAGCCTACGTGGCCTCCAGGCTTAAGTTCCAGGCTTTGGAACATATGCCTTCTTCCCGTCATGTGTCGTGAGCAGCCAGAGTCCAGGTACCATAACTGGTGTTTCTGATTTGCTGCTAAAGATATCTGCAACATGTATTATTTTATCCTTAGGTACCCATATTTTCTTGGGTCCTGATTTATTAGCTTTACCAAAACTCTGGTTGAATTTTGGTTTCACAGAATAATTATTACTAGTATATTTAATGTCATGTGTGTGACCATACACAAAGTGTGAATTCAGAGGAGTGCGTTTAATAACTAGATCCATGACATTCTTTGGTGTAGGTACCTTACCTTGGTATCCTATTCCCTTTCTGTCGTTTATGCTCACTCCATAGATCATTGAAGCCATTTTGCTTCTATCTATGCTTTTAGCAAGGAACTTCTGAAAGCTGTGATCATACTCCTTGATGATCTCATCAGCGCTGCTGGGAATTTCAAAAATTGTTTCCTTCTGAGAGTTTTGTAAAAGATTTTCTAATTTTGAAATTTTATTTTTCAACTCAGAATTTTCCAATTTAAGACTCTCAGTTTTATCAGAGTCAGAATCAAGATTCCTTTTCAGGTTTCTGAATTTAACTCTGATCTGCTGATATCTTTCCAGAATTTCGTTAAGGCTTTCAGCAAGTTCAGCCTTAGTAAAATTAATTGCAAAGTCAGGGAATACCTCTTCGGTGTCTGATTCAGAGTCTGATTCAGAAGCTTCACTGTCTTCTGATATGTTAGCCATGAGAGCTATGTTTGCTCTCTCATCATCTGATTCTGAGTCAGCTTCAGACGAGTCAGAGTCATCCCATGTAGCCATGAGACTCTTCTTCTTTTCCCTTCCAAACTTCTTTTTGGGCTTTTCCCTCTGAAGCTTTGGACAGTCACTCTTGTAGTGTCCTTTCTCGTTGCACTCATAGCAGATGATGTCCTTGGTGTTTGGCTTTTTGCTTCCTGAGGAGCCTTCAGATCTTCTGAATCCAGAGGAGGAGTCTGACCTTCTGTATCTGGAGGAGGACTCATTCTGATCGAATCTTCTGGTATTCCTGAACTTTCTTTGCCTCTGCTTCCATAGTTGGTTCACTCTTCTGGAGAGGAGGGAAAGTTCGTCTTCTTCTGATGAGGACCCATCCGAGGTTTCTTCAACAGCCTGCAAAACTTTGGAGTCAGATTTTCTGTTAGACTTTAAAGCTAAAGGCTTACCTTGCTTCTGAGGTTCACCAGCTTCTAGCTCTATCTCGTGACTTCTGAGGGAACTGATAAGTTCCTCCAAAGAGATTTTGTTGAGATCTTTAGCTAGCTTCAGCGCTGTAACCATTGGCCTCCACTGTTTTGGCAAGCTTCTGATGATCTTCTTGACATGATCAGCAGTAGAATACCCTTTGTCCAGAACTTTGAGACCAGCCACCAGAATTTGAAATCTTGAGAACATAGTTTCAATAGATTCACTTTCTTCCATTTTGAATGCCTCATACTTCTGAATGAGCGCAAGAGCTTTAGTTTCTTTGACCTGAATGTTGCCTTCATGCGTCGTTCTGAGAGAGTCAAACATACTCTTTGCAGTGTCTCTGTTAGATATCTTTTCATATTCAGCGTAAGAGATGGCGCTGAGAAGAATAGTTCTGGCCTTGTGGTGATTTTTGAAGTCACGCTTTTGTTGATCAGACATTGCCTTCCTGTCAATCTTCTGACCACTTGCATTCACTGGGTGCGTGTATCCATCTGTCACCATGTCCCACAGATCAGCATCATGTGCCAGAAAGAAGCTTTCAATTATGTCTTTCCAGTAATCGAAATTCTCTCCATCAAAGACTGGAGGTTTGCTGCTGAATCTGTCTCTATCTTCATTGTTGTCATTTCTGGTGTGTTGATATGTTCCTGCCATTGTGTTTTTCTGACGCTGGATCTTGTATTGACACAGTTAAGTGTTTTAGCTCAGAACCAGGCGCTCTGATGTCAATTGAAGAAGTGAAAAACACAAGAAGGGGGGTTGAATTGTAAAACTTGAAATCAAATGCAGACAACACGTTATTTTTATCCTGGTTCGTTTGATCTCAAACTACTCCAGTCCACCCGTCAAGGTGATTTCGCCTCTCTCCAACGAGGTCTTAATCCACTATATTCAACTGAATATTACAACTTCTTTAACAACTGCTAAAGCCTTCTTGAATCTAAACCACAAACCGGTTTCTCAAGGAAATTCTTTCTTACAGATAAGTGAATACTATGTGTGTTGAATGTTTTCTACAGAAACTTTATATCACAACTGTGATAATACACAAATTAAGCTTAGGTGAGACTAAGATGCTATATCTAAAGAGTAAGCAATTTGAGAGATATAGAAAGCTGTATGAGTGAGGATGAATATGATGTGCTTTATGCGTGTAAAGAGTTGTAGAGAATTAGCCACTTCATTTCTCACTGACTTGTTTATATAGCGTTGGAAAAGATACGTTGTAGTCAATTATTCCATTTCAATGCCCATTACGTTCTTTCTATATTGAGAAGATCTTTGTCTTGGAATACAGCCGTTGGTAATAAAGTGTATTGAATGCATAATACCGTTGCCAATTAAGCGTGTTGATTGGCTTTGGCTTATTCTGATGCTTCTAGGTGCTGATGATATTGTTTTGGTCTTGATCAGAGTTTAGAGTATATTAAGCGCAGATCTGTTCATCAAGCTTCAGCGTAAGCACATGCTTTGATCTTTTGATGCTGGCATATGATATTTCATCTTCTGATGCTGATGTTGATATATCATCTTCTGATGCTGGCATATGATATTTCATCTTCTGATGCTGATGTTGATATATCATCTTCTGATGCTGGTATCCATTAGAGTTTCTGTAAATGCACAATATAATTTTTAGGTAGCATATATGTCTCATATGAATTATACAATTTATTTAATCTAGCATTTTGTTATCATCAAAACTTTAACTTAGGGTAGTAGATTCAAACTCTGTTCTAACAATGTCCCCCTTTTTGATGATGACAAAAACCGGATATCTTCAATTGAATTTTAAAGAAAAAATATCAGAGATAACCAAATAATAAATTGTATCAGAGATAAGCAGAAAGGTATCAAAGATAAGAAGGTATAAAAAGGTATCAGAGTTAAGAAGATAAGAAAAAAATATCAGAGTTATGATCAGAAAAACTCCCCCTGAGTTTATTACTTCCCTTTTAATTCCATGAGTCCTTTAGCATCAGATCTTTATTGAACTTTCTTTGAGCATCAGATCTTTCCTTTACTAGAGCAGAGCTTCAGTGTATCAGAGATAATTAAATTCTTGTACCTGTAAGCTTATGCAGAACAAAGAAACATTCAAGTATATCAGAGTGTTAGAATGTTTGAGACTTTTGTCTCAGTAATCCGTTATTGAAAAATATCATTCTTTCTCCCCCTTTTTGTCAGCAATCAAAAAGTGCAGATAATTTAAGTTAAAAACGATCAGTGCAGAAAAACGATTGTATTCAGTTCAGATCTCAGAAAATATTACAGATAACATGTAAAGAAAACAGTGAAAACATCAAGAATCAAAATCTAAGAATAGGGAGGAAGGCATGTGAACAGAGCTTCTAGCATGTTCTTAATCTGATCAGTGGTTTCCTTCTGCTGATGCACCATGCTGACTACAGAGTCAATCTTACTATCCTGAACATCCATCCTTTCCTTCATTCGTTGATCATTCTCATCCATTCTCTCCTGCAGACGAAGATCATTTTGCTTCAGCTCTTCAAGAGTCTGCCTGTCCAATGCAGCTTGAGAGATGTCAGAATCAGGATGCTTCTGAGAGCTTTCTGCAATAACTTCTTCTTGACTTAAATCTTCAGCTGGAGTCGTCTGTTCTTCTGCTGAGTGAACTGTTGAAGCTGGACGCTTTTCAGACCAAGGCTCACTGTCTAGAAGAAGCCCTTTAACATTCAGCAGACCTTCAACTTCTTTCAGCAGATTGCTGAAGTTCTGTTGAGCCTGTTCATAGCTTTGGTCTCTCAGTTGCGGATGATGGTTCCTTCTAGCTGATAGAACCATTCCAATTGAGTCCCTGATAAACTTTCCTGGAAGAAATGCACTCACAAATTCCTATCAGTGGTGTGAGATTGGATATTCCTGACATAAGACCTCAGACGCAGTTTAGGACATGAAACTCCATCATATTTAGCAAACAAGGGAACCTTAAACTTCTGTGGAATGACCACTCCAAAAACCAGCCCTAATTCTTCAAAATCCAGACCGAGTACCCTCTAAATTTCCATGGCGTTGAGACGATCCTCCAGCAGCTTGTATTTGTCATCAGCAGGAGGATACTGCTCTTCAGCATAATCAGCCTTTTCTTCATCAGACTCAAGACTATGGTCTTCTTCTTTTGTCTTCTCTTCCTGATTGTCCCCCTTATTTGATAGAGTTGTGAATTCTATAGCTCGCTTTGCTGGTCCTCTGAATCTTCTTCCCATATTCAGGACACCAACTGGTTTCTTTGCCTTTTTCTTCTTGTCTTTCAGAATGAGAGCCTTCAGGTCTTCTTGTCCCTTAGCTAGAGCCAGGAACATCTGCTGGAATTGAGCATTTTGGGCTTAAAGGTCCTTAATATTTTGTCTGAGAGCCATTTCTTTTTGCTGAAATAAACATAAAAAAGATAAGAAACCTTCCCTTGAAATTCCTATTTATGTAATGATATGTATGATATGTTTATGCAATGTTTTCAAGGATCTCGCGAGGTAAACACAAGAAAATGTTAGAATCCGACTGCAGCTTTGATTGAAGAACTTTCGTATCGTTGAACGTCCTTCTACGAGAATCTAGCTCACCATGTCGAGTGGGTCATAGCCTCTGACTCAAGTTGTCATACTTTGGTCTTTTATCGGCATTGTCTAGAGGAAAATAAATCCCCTTGCCCCTTGCTAGACGTCTGGTTCATCATAATTTGCATCACAGGCCCTAGAGATCCTTGAAATGGTTAGTGAAATGAGAATGGATGTTATGATGCATGATGTTATGTTAGAACACACAAGAAAAACACACAAGACCTTAGGTTTAGGCTTGCATGGGGTTTATAGGCAAATACCCTCTTGAAGTTTATTTGGTTCAACCTGTCCTAGAAAAGTAACTGGGTTCTAAGGAGTCTCAATATCACTGATCTTACTTTATCAGGCATTGTTTCAGCTCAGGCAATCTTTTCTCGCGGCCAAAATATCTCGAAAGTCCGATCTCAATGAGTGTAGCATCGAGTATCAACCAATCCTCATCTTTATACCGAGGCCGGCTATCTCACTACTTTTCTAATGACCAAGTTTTTTCAACTATAGGTTCTAAGGTCAGTTAGTGCTTTATGACACCACACAACATCCCCATATTCTC
This sequence comes from Vicia faba, assembly GCA_948472305.1. Lineage (NCBI taxonomy): Eukaryota > Viridiplantae > Streptophyta > Magnoliopsida > Fabales > Fabaceae > Vicia > Vicia faba. The sequence goes on from OX451740.1 coordinate 1,326,868,256, forward strand.
CTCGATTTAACATAAGGAATACCGGTACCAACAAATGTGTCACACTAACGCAGCCATCGCTTCAACCATATTGGTCTACATCGTACAGTCTCCATGATCTATTGCTGCTTACCTAAAGTTCCTCATATCCGGGTATAGGATCTTTACAAGTAACCAAACAACCCTTAAAGTAAAGCAAGAAAAGCATAAAAGGAAAGAAATTTTAAAATTATCTAACTCTTAAGGTAACCCCACTTGTAATTATCTCCCCACCAGAGTCGCCAATTCTGCAATGCGGTGGCAGAACCGACTGTTATACTGGTTTTGCATTTATATTCGCAAATGTTGCGGTAAGCAAGAGTCACCATCGAATTTTCTTTTATCCAAAAAGGGAAAGGGTGAAAAGAACAGAAAAAGACCTTTCAATAGTTTTCTGAGTAAGGGGGGTATATTATGGAAAGAGAAGGTGTTAACACCCTTTCTATCTGTAGTTATCTACGGGCTCTTAGATGCTTAGCTCATTTTGAAAAAATACCTTGTGCTTTGTGTGTTTGAAAAGTACTTTGAAAGAAAGCGCCTTAGTACGGTGAACTTTGTAATGTTTCTTGGATTGGTAGAGATTGTATACAAAGTGTTTTGAAAATGTTTTTGGAAAGAGTTTTGTGTACGTGTAAAAGTTGGTTTTGTTTTGAGCAAGCATCTAAAAACTATCTACTATACTCGAAAGGATTGTTCTTCTCCTCTTTTCCTTTAGACAATGCTATCCTACTATTAGTGAGTAGGTAGCCCTAGTTGTTGGATGTTTGAGGGACATTCGAAGGGATATCGTATAGTCACAAAGGCAACTGGGTAAGAAACCTTAGTAATTGTCCTAGGGTTTTTAAGATCATACCGAGGCAACATTGAGAGGGTCATTTTTTATCTTTTAAACCAGAGGTTAGCCACTAAAGTCTCTCACGTTTTGAGAGTTGTGACTATTTTCCGAAGGCAACCAAAGTAGGGATACCCTAGAGGTGTATATGTGAGAGTGTGTTGTATTAAGTTATTTTTTGTCTTGTATTAGGTTTGCTAGTGTTTGATTATTTATGTTCTTGCCATACAATAATATATCATGCATCTAAACAGTTTAAAAGTTGCAGGAATTTAAAGTGCGGAAACGTAAAACCTAACTATTTTAAAGCTTCGGGGAGGGGATTATTTACAAGTCCAAAATTTGGGGAGAATAAAGAAGTAAAGTAAAAGTCCTAGTTATTGTCTATTACATCCCAGTAGGAAGTTACCATAATATGAAAAAGTGTGAAAGTAAATAAATATGCGTGTAATGGAAATGACGTCTAAACCCTAAAAGTTAAAAAGAAAATCTTTGTGTTATTTTGTTTTATTTGGAAAAGTATTAAATTACATTAAATCTATTTAACTAAAAAAGAAAGAAAATAAAATTATTAATTAAAATTAATTCTAAAATAAATCTAACATTTTTTTGTATTTTCTTATTTATGAAAAGAAATGAAATTAATTAGATCTTAAGTCTATTAATTTTAAATCAAATAAAAAAGTTAAGGTAATTAATTAATTAATTAACAAAATTAATTTTAAATGAAAAAAAAACTAAACCTAATTTTTTGTGATTTTATAATTATTTTCTGATTAAATAAAAAAATAATTTAAAAGAAAAAGTAATAAAAATAAAACAGAAAAGTTAAATGGGCCAGGATATTGAAAGAAATTGGGGGGGTGAATTGAAATTCGCTGGGCCCAAGTGAGAGGAGCCCAGATCTGCCATTGGATTCAGTGGGAGATCCTCAAGAGAGCCCATGGTGAGACTGTGTGCTCAGGGCGTTGGATCTGGATCAGATGTACATATGATGGCATTGACTTGATAGTGTATGGTTAGCGTGTGTAGCCTGGAAGCATTGAATCTGCATATATTATGTTAGAAAAAATAAAAATGCAAGACCTGGGTATCGAACCCAGGTCCTTTCCATTATGCGTGTTCCCCTTTACCAATTGAGCCAGCTAGTCATTCGTTTATACAAATCATAAAATAATAATATAATGCAAACAAGTGGAAAATGTTGAGTGTGTGTCAGTGGGGTATAAATATTTGAACAAACTAGTCAACACATACTATGGAGCCACGCCACCCTTTGACATGGGTCCGGTAAGTCCAACCACCGGAGCCGGTGGTTTCCACCATCTTCTTCGGTTGGGATCCCCTGCAAATCATGATAAAACAAAAAACAAAACAAGCAGATCGACTTAAAAAAGTCTCTTGATAATGAATATGGCCTCTAAATTTGATAAAGCTTCGTGTATCATTGTATTCGAACACGAAACCCTAACGACGGTCAAACATGGCACTATGTGTTTCTGACGTCAAAAGTGACATGCGAGCATCCAATCATGCCCTAAACTCCATTACTAGTATACATGTATCATAAAAAAGATTAAATGTTCCTGCAATTGAAGATTCGAAAAGAGGAAAATTCCTTACCATCAGTGGATTTGGATAGGCTGTTCTAGGACATTTTAGGTCTTGTGATGAGCAGGGATGGGACCTGGGAATCTCAGGGACTCGTTATAATGCTTATTTTTGATTGAGGAAGGATAGAAACTTGGTTTTGAGTTTTCACGATTTGGATATTTTTTGGAAATTTTGTGGAGCTTTTCTCAGGCTATGTGGGCGTGTGATTGGCTTGCAGGAGGATTGTATATATAGAGGAGATGGAGAGGGCAAGGAAACATGGACAGAATCTTCCTCATAACTATTGTAATGAAGCCATGATTTCAACTTTGAAAAATTCCTAAAAATGAACATTCTTGCCAATTTTGCACTTTGAGTGAACCTAGACACCCTTGCACGAGTTCATGGGCTTCAGCACAAATCCAAACATTATCCCATTAGGCTATAACCCATTATTTACTATTTTATGAAATTTTATTTTGTTTTTACTTGAATAAAACAAAATAAATATGGATAAAATAGGTAGAAATGGAAAGGCAATGTAGAAATGATTTTAGAGGTCTTTCATAAGGTTAGGAAGATGTTTGAAACCCAAAAAGTTAGGCCATTAACCTAAAAGTTCAAGTTTGGCCAATGCACAATTCTTGAAATTTCTCAAATTTTCCCAACTTGGGAAAGCAATAACTTGCTCAATTTTTATCCAATGAATATGATCTTGGACTTTTTGGAAATCCTAAGATGTCTCCTTCAATCCCTCTTTTGATAAATTTTTCATTTGAAGACTTTATTTTGATGTAAATGGTCTTGGAAAAAAGTGTCTTTTGTTGACTTTCTGAAAATGACCTATAATGTATGAGCTTGTATCTTCCAAATGATGCATTTCTTGAATTTGAGAATAAAAAGAAGTTGCAGGAAATTGGATTCTCTTCAAAATTAGCTTTGGTTAGGGAAAATGGATGAAGTATGTGAAAGTTATGCCTGGTCAAAGTTCAGTTGACTTTCTCTAGGAAACCCTAATTTTGCAATTCTTAACTTTTGATAAATTAAGAGCATTCTTTGAGGAATAATGATCAACCCTTGATCAAATGATGATTATCACTTTAAAATGTTGATATTGACAAAAAATCCTAAAGTTTGACTGTATATTGGCCACAGTTGACTTTTGACCTAATATAGTTGATTTTCAAACACTTGAGCAGTTGACTGAGAAAACTTGTAGTGTAAGGCATGAAATTTGGCATGGACAATCTTGAATACATATTAGGGACCATGGAAATAATTTGGATCCTTTTCATCCCAAACATCTTGGTGAAAAGTGAAACCCTAGTTGGAGGTTCATTGCTTAGGAGGAGAATTTGTCTAGCCAATTCTTGGTCAACCATGAGCAATTGAGGACCTCAATGAGAATGTCTTGAGTAAAATGAGAGGGAAAATTTTGGGGTACAACAATATCATATGATTTTGTCATCTTTTATACAAAAATAAATAATGCACTAATTCGCAAGCTATGCGACATCTTTTCAAAAATCTTCAAGGCTTACATAATTGTTGCATTATAATTTTCATTCTCAGAGTAAACTTTTCTGCTTGTAAAACAATTGATTAATGTCAAGGAAGCTTACATATAAGCACCAATGATGATTTTAATCTTTTGAGGTCTGAAACTTTGTTAAGTAATTGGAAAATCGTTTCTTAGAATGCCCATAGCCAGGGGCATGTTGCCTGAAGACCTTCAACATGAACAGGTTACTACCTCATAGTTTGATTACCATCATGGGGTATATTTGAAGACTCTGTTTTTCCAAATACAGTTAATATGGGGCAGTCACGTCGAGATCCAATGAATCTCTCTAAGAGTTTGAAGACACTAGAGCATTTTGGATGCCAGATCTTTTGTAAAATCCTCGTGAGACGGTTTCTTCTCTTAAACCATGTAGCTTAGGGCATTTAATAAGTGAAGTTATTCGCAAGAATTGTCGCACATCATGCAGTTTATCAGCAGTAAACTTGGGGAATACAAAGTTAGTTCCATGGGCAATCCAGATTTGTCAAGATATGTGATCTATTTTACACACATTATCAGATGACGGTGTTCCCCAATAGTTCCAGCTAAGTAAGATTTTTCTCTAGCTGCAGCAGAGTTCATGTTGCTATCATTTCAATGGGTTATTAATGTTAGAATATTGGACTTAGGGTTTTCTCCCAAAAAGTATCTTCCTCTCCGGAGAGATTAGACCCTTATAGCAGAAATATGCTTCGTCGATGGCTTTTGTTCTATCTCCGGTAATGTTCCCATCTTGTCAAGATTAGACGAGTATCTGTTTGTACTGTGATGTATTTTCATCTCCAGTTTATCTATTTTGTCATCATATACATGATATTCATTTATTCATTCACACTTACATCATTCATGCACATTCACATTTCTCTATGTTTTTGGGTCCATCTTCATTGGTTGTGTTTATCCCCAAGTAAATTATTTCCTCTTTCCAAATAGAGTGATAACTTAAGCAGAAAGTGTACATCCTTTTTAATTCCCCACCGAGTTTATTCCTCGTGGAAGGGTTTTTGTTTCATCTCAGGATAAGATAATTCCCAATTGATCTTATTCCTTATTCGGTAGAGTTTTGTTCGGTTGCTTCTCTCCATTTTGTTCTTGGATTGAGCTTCATCTCCTGCCGATGTTACCCTATGGATTTCTCTAGGCTATTAAACCTAGATTGAGAGTGCGTTTATTTTGCTCCTGTAAATACTTTTGTCTCCTCAGTAAAATTCTATTCATGGTTTCCACTGAAGATGAACTTTGTGCCCCAGTAGTGTTGTTGCAACACTCTTTTGGAATCTCAACATGATGACAAGTGGCAGATTCTTTATTTGAGCAGCTTGATTATTTCTGGATTTCCTCTTTTATGGAAAATGGTGGTCTCTTTGTGAGCAGCTTGTCTATCCCTGATGAAGTTATTGATTTTCATTCCCAACAGTGTCTTTATAGCACTATATTGAAATATTTTGCCTGACAGCAAGTGGCAACCTCTTTATTTGAGCAGCTTGTGTATTTTCAGCATACTTTTACCTCATGGAAAATGGCGGTCTCTTCATGAGTAGTTTGTTTATCACCAACATATCAACTCTGATTTTTCAGCAAACGACATCTCTTCGGAAAAGTCCCATGGGGAAGTTTGTATATTGTCCTTTTCAAGTGGAAGACTTGATTAAGAAGAAACTAAGACAAGTCTGTGGCTTATGACCAGGTTCTTGGGGAGGTTTACTCAGGAAATGGCATCTCTCCAGAAAAATCCCATGGGGAAGTTTGTATATTATCCTTATCAGGTGGAAGACTTGATTAAGAAGAAACTGAGACCAGTTTCTGGCTTATGACCAAGTTCTTGGGGAGGTTTAGTCAACAAACGACATCTCTTCGGAAAAGTCCTGTGGGGAAGTTTGTATATTATCCTTATCAGATGGAATACTTGATTAAGAAGAAACTGAGACCAGTTCGTGGCTTATGACCAGGTTCTTAGGGAGGTTTATTATCAGAAAACTGAGACTAGTTCGTGGCTTATGACCAGGTTCTTGGGGAGGTTTACTCAGCAAATGACATCTCTTCGGAAAGGTCTCGTGGGAAAGTTTGTATATTATCCTTATCAGGTGGAAGACTTGATTAAGAAGAAACTGAGATCGGTTCATGGCTTATGACCAGGTTCTTGGGGAGGTTTACTCAGCAAACGAAATCTCTTCGGAAAAGTCCCATGGGGAAGTTTGTGTATTATCCTTATCAAGTGGAAGACTTGATTAAGAAGAAACTGAGACCAGTTTGTGGCTTTTGACCAGGTTCTTGAGGAGGTTTATTATTAGAAAACTGAGACCAGATCATGGCTTATGCCTAGGTTCTTAGGGAGGTTTATTATCAAAAAACTAAGACAAGTTTGTGGCTTGTGACCAGGTTCTTGGTGAGGTTTATTCAACAAATGGTATCTCTTTTGGGAAGTTTGCTCATCAACAACAAATGGTATCTCTTTTGGGAAGTTTTCTCATCAACAACAAATGGTATCTCTTTTGAGAAGTTTGCTCATCAATAGAAAATTGTATCTCTTTTGAGAAGTTTTCTCATCAACTGCAAATGGTATCTCTTTTGAGAAGTTTGCTCATCAACAACAAATGGTATCTCTTTTGAGAAGTTTCCTTATCAACATCAAATGATATCTCTTTTGAGAAGTTTGCTCATCAACAGAAAATGATATCTCTTTTGAGAAGTTTGCTCATCAACAACAAAATGGTATCTCTTTTGAGAAGTTTTCTCATCAATAGCAAATGGTATCTCTTTTGAGGGGTTTGCTCATCAACGAAAAATGGTATCTCTTTTGAGAAGTTTGCTCATCAACGACAAATTGTATCTCTTTTGAGAAGTTTGCTTATCAACAACAAATGGTATCTCTTTTGAGAAGTTTGCTCATCAATAGTAAATGGTATCTCTTTTGAGAAGTTTGCTCATCAACAGCAAATGGTATCTCTTTTGAGAAGTTCGCTTATCAACAACAAATGGCATCTCTTTTGAGAATTTTGCTCATCAACAGCAAATGGTATCTCTTTTGAGAAGTTTGCTCATCAACAACAAATGATATCTCTTTTTAGAAGTTTGTTTATCAACAACAAATGGTATCTCTTTTGACAAGTTTTCTCATCAACAATAAATGGTATCTCTTTTTAGAAGTTTGCTCATCAACATCAAATGGTACCTCCTTTTGAAAAGTTTTCTCATCAACAGCAAATGGTGTCTCTTTTAAGAAGTTTGCTCATCAACAATAAATGGTATCACTTTTTAGAAGTTTGCTCATCAACAACAAATGGTATCTCTCCAGAAAAGCCCCGCAAAGAAGTTTGTATATTATCCTTTTCAAGTGGAAGACTTGATAAAGAAGAAACTGGAACCCGTTCGTCATGGAAAAGTTTATTATCTTTTCTACCTTCGTCTATTGAGTTGTGTCGCATGCGCAAATAAGAACTAAGAGAGAACGAAATTGCGACAGTGATGATATGATAAGAAATGTAGCGGTAAATATTTGAGATTAAACCATCAATTGACTTATCTCAACACAATGAAGTCGCCACCGCACTTTATTGTTTCCAATGGGAAATGGGAAAAAAGCGAACAAAACCAAAAAAGATCAAAGATCGCGGTACGAGGGTCGGTTATGCAAAGGGAAGGTATTAGCACCCTAAGCATCTACGGTACTCCATAGGATCCACTTTGTTTGGTTTCTTTTAAAAGGAGTGTCATATAAAGGTTTACTTGCTAAAAGAAAAGAATGAATGAGTATTTGTAAATTAAAGAAAATGAAATGTTTTTTTATTATTATTGTTGCTTGCCTTGGGTCGTAAGACTTAGTGCCTACGTACTCCCTCGTGCAATGGGAAAGTCAGAGCACCATAGTTCGACTAGAAAAGACTTGTCTGTTGATTGTTTTTAAACAAGGAGACAAGTCGTCATTGTTAGGAGAGAAATCTCGACTAACGCCCACAAGGTGTGAGAAAGATGGATCATGCGTCAGCAAGAGTGAGAGTTTGAGAATGCCTCTAATACTCAAGTGGAAAATTCGACATCTTCATAACCATAGGGATAGGAGAATGTTGCTCGACTATCAATGAATCATGTCTCACATTGAAAAATGTTTTGAAGGGTAAGGGTGCTCGAGTGCACAAAAGAGTTTGAATGAGTTGAAGTGTTTTTGTTAATTTTGAAAGATGTCAAAGTATGATTAAATGAATTGAAGTTTGTTTAAAGAAAAGAAGTTTTAAAAGAAAAGGCACTCGACAAGGTCGAGGTTTATTATGAAAGCGATTAGAGTTTATAAACAAAGAAGATTTTGAAAAAGATGAAGATTTTGAAAATTAAAGAATGGGAGAAAAGAAGACAATATGCTATGTACAAGAGGGTAAAAGATACAGTAAAGAGAATCCGACCGAATAAGAAACCAATACTTGACATGATGAAGTCAATATTGTATTCCCATCCCTTTGGGTTTAAAGTCACATACAGAAAAAATAAGTTAAGAGTATACCAAACCTCAGGTGAAAATAAATCACAAGCCGACAGCATCAAGAACCAGATGTTAGATAATACTCCAAGCAACGAATAAAGCGCAATGAATCATGTGCTTGAGGTGCAACACATGAAAATAAGTCACGGATAAAGAAATCATGGATAAAGTTCACAGTATAAGATTCCCTGCATCACATAAGATATAGACAAAACTAACAGCACGGGAAAACTTATGTGCATCCGTACAATTTTCAGAAGTTAGTTGGAATTAAAAAATAAAATCGCAATGGGATGACAATAATATTTACATAACCTAAATTTATTTACAAATTAAGTGAATAAAAATACAGTCAAAAATATCATGTACAAGTATATATTTACGGTACCAAATATTAAATTAGAATAGTAAAATACAATAAAAAGATAAAAGAGAGAAGTGTAGGAATTGTGGACGCGCTATGCGGGAATGAATACTTGAAACGGTTTTCAGAAATCTTCACAATAAACAAACTCGTTAGTAGCATAAGCGGTATAGAAATGAAATTGCAACAATATTTGAATTTATGTTAGTAATCACAAAGTATAAAAATTGAAATGAAATGAAATTATATAAAAATTGTATGAAATGAAATTGTATAAAAAATGAATATTTACACAAGTAAAAATCAAGAATTCATGATATTATTCAATCCAATTCCGATACATGAAAAATCAAACTTAAATATGCAAATCAAAAGTTGGACTGCATAAAATCTCATGAAAAATCAATTTCCAAGCTTATGTACAAACACCAATATTAACCAACAAATTTTTGTAAATTGATTTCAATTTGAAACATTACCAAAATCACTTTTAAAAATGACTTAAACAACACAACAATATCAATATCAACAATTCAAAATTAATCAACTCATGCCAAAATTACATTAAGTTCAAAAGTGATTAAAAAAAAGTTTTGAATCAAAGTTTCAGCAAGATGTAAATCCGGACAACATAACGGTAATAAATCCTTCATCACAATCTTTACAAGAACAAACCGGAATTTTCATATAATCTTTATTACGAAAGCAAACTTTGCAAACTCATTAGAACCATATCAAACACGAACAACATCATCGTAACACTATCCAATCTAATTTCCAAAATTATACACTATAAAATTTAGACAGCAAAATGTTCACAACGCAATTAGGCCATTTTCACTAGATTTTGTCACAATTATTTTACAGCAAAACACTTATCAATTCAAATCAAAACCAAAACACTAGCATAGGCAGCAACTTAACATAAAAGCATTCCGCAAAGCAACCTAACACTTTGACTTTTGATCAAACATATGAAGTGCATAATCAACATGATTCAATCTAGTGATAGCAGACAAAACAGTGGTCCATGAATACACATAAAAAAAGAAATTGAAAAGAAACCGAAATTAAAAATGCACACGCCAATATAAACAACGCTGCTTTAACTATCAAACAACAACACAAAAGAAACAAATTCGAAAATTCAAATTGGATATCAACCAAGGGGAAAAAGTGAAATCTGAATAGAATCTGTTGGCGATTTTGTATCACCAATGTATTTTAGTAGTAATGTGATTTCTAAAGGCCGATGCAATTATGCGTTAAGTTCGGAGACGAGTTAGGGAAGTGCGGAGTGCACGCTCGTCGAGCTAATACATAATTGAATACGAATAATTGAAACGGGGTTCCAAGGGGCGAAGCCCCTGGCGGGGTGCGGGGCAGCGCCCCGCGGGGTCCAAGGGGCAGCGCCCCGTGCAAAAATTTTGAATCCTTCCCCAACGGACATAACTGTTCCCCAACGGACATAACTGTTTCCCAACGGACATAACTGTTTCCCAACGGACATATTCGTTTCGAACAAATGTGTCTCTTCGTTTCAATTACTGTTCTCCTATATAAGGAGTCGTTCGGCCTCGGTCTCGGATACAAAAAAACGCATCCTTCTCTCTATAATTACAATTCGTTTCTTTTGTCGGAAACATAATTTCTTCGAGAATTATCCCCACAAAGATTTCGTGAACCCAGACAAGAATAGGGTCGAAATACTTTGTTCGGAAAGTGTACGAACACGATTCATCGAAGTTATCCAGGATTATCACACCCTAAATTTCTAACAAAATCGATACCAAATTACCTTTTACAGTGATGCGCTGTTGTTGATTCAGTGTTGTTGTCGAAGTTGTTGAATCGGAAATGGCAGAAACTGAACTGAATCGAGTTGCTAATGTCGGCAGGACGATTCTACTTGTGAACGTTGAAGGTGATGTAACGGTTGGAGGAAGGTGGTCTGTGTGTTTGCAGGAAGCAGAGGCGGAGAATGGATGGTGGGTTTGTGGCGCTATTTGTGTTGAAGATGAAAGGGTGGATGCGGAGATGTGTTGGTTGTTAACGATAATGACAGAAAAGGTCCGGTTGAAGGGAATTAGAAGATGGAAGGTTGGATAGAAGGTAATCGCGGTTGATGGTGTTTGTGTTGTTTAACAATGGCGAGAGGTTTGTGTGAAGGAGGCGGAAGGGGGTGTGATGGAGAGATGAAGGAGTTTGGTGGATAGAAAGAGAGGGTGAAGGGTATTTGTTAGTGCTATTGTTTTTGGTGTGTGTTGTTATTTTGGTTTTTGTGTGTGACTGACAAAGAAAATAAAGGCTCTCTTAAATAGAACAATGAACAGGAAAAAAATGATGGGCTGATTTTTTCAATTTCGTTCATATTTTTTCAATTTGTATGGATCCGCTACTATTGACAACAACCAATAGAAAAAAAAAGGTAAAGTGTAATAAATTTTTTTTTTTTGACTAAAAAGTTTTTTTAATAATAAAATAACTAAAAAACGTGAAAGTATGAAAATTAATTCAATTTAAAATAATTTTTTTGAATTTTAATTGAATAAAAAATAAAGACTTAAAATGACTGAAATCGATAAAAAACAGACGAAATTTTATCCAAAAAAATAAAATGAACACATTAAAATAAATTACATGTCACAAAGATTAAAGAAAAAATATTCAAAAAGTCAAAATCGGAATAAAATGATAATAAAAATATCAGGATGAACAGACGTTTACGGTTAAAAATGAGACTTCAAACTGTACCGAAAAAATAAAGTGAGTATACCGTCATAATCTATGCGAAACACAGATTCATAAAATGATCGGTAAAAGGTGAAAACTCGAAATATTTTTCTCACTAATTTTCCGCACAGCGTCGAATTGCTTTTAACAATCCGTCTATAAAACCGAAATATTAATATTATCGACATATATACAACTTGGAGCAATGCACGAAAGTAATAAACAGATAAAAATGCATGAAGTGAAATTTCAGGTATTTTTCAACTACACAATGATGCATATGTCGATTTAAATTGACTTTTGGTTAACTTAAACACGATTAAATGATGCAAATGTGATGAATGAAGCAATTTATTAATGATTGTAACCAAATGACAAAATATGATATGAAAGTGCGACTGAAAAAGTTAGGGGCAAAATTTAGGGTACAACAAGTTGGTAGTTTATCCTCATCTGTGAGTCGGTATCTATTACTTTTCTATCTTCATCTATTGAGTTGGTAGTTTACCTTCATCTGTGAGTCGGTATCTCTTACTTTTCTACCTTCATCTATTGAGTTGCTAGTTTATCGTCATCCGTGAGTCGGTATCCCTTACCTTTTTACCTTCATCCATTGAGTTGGTAGTTTGCCGTTATCTGTGAATCGATATCTCTTTTGATCCTACCTTTGACAGTTGAGTTGGTAGTTTGTCGTTATCTGTGAGTCGGTATTTTACTTTTCTACCTTCATCTATTGAGTTGGTAGTTTATCGTCATCTATGAGTCGGTATCTTATCTATCTTCTACTTTCAACTGTTGTGTTGGTAGTTTATCATCATCTGTGAGTCAATATCTTACTTTTCTACCTTCATCTATTGAGTTGGTAGTTTACCATCATCTGTGAGTCGGTATCTTGTTTGATCTTCTACCTTCAACTATTGAGTTGGTATTTTACCATCATCTATGAGTCGGTATCTTATCTATCTTCTACCTTCAATTATTGAGTTGGTAGTTTACCGTCATCTGTGAGTCGGCATCTTATTGATTTTCTACCTTCAACTATTGAGTTGGTAGTTTACTGTCATCTGTGTGTCGGTATCTTGTTTCATCTTCTACCTTCAACTATTGAGTTGGTAGTTTACCATCATCTATGAGTCGGTATCTTATCGATCTTCTACCTTCAACTATTGAGTTGGTAGTTTATCGTCATGTGTGAGTCGGTATCTTATTGATCTTCTATCTTCAACTATTGAGTTGGTAGTTTATCGTCATCTGTGAGTCAGTATCCTTTTTTATTTTTCTATCTTTGACACTAAGTTGGAAATTTACCATCATCTTGAGTCATTAGCCATTTATCTTTTCACAACCTATGCAAGGCGTCTTCCCTGATAGAGTCAGTAATTTTTTTCTTCTCTCGGAGTTGTTCCCCAATAAGAGTCTCTCAATCGAAGTCAGTGGCTCTGTTCCCCAGTGGAGTTATCATCTCTTCCCCTATGGAATTACTTTATCATGTGCTTGATTCCTCCAACAGTAATTTGTCTCATGTGGCGTCATTCCCTATAAAATTCATAGTGTTGCATCCATATCATATCATAAACATCATTATGGTATCTTAGGATAAAAAATTGTGTATTATATATTTAAGTATCTTCAATCTCGTCAAAACAAAGATTTCAATCTTCATATCTTCTAATAGAAGAAACTTAAATATAGGCAGCTATCATACCCCAATTTTTGACCTAAGATCCAACCCTCCATTTGCATCATTGCATAACAAGTGTTCACGAGTGGTTTGACCTATTTTTTTGCCAATTCTTGAGTTAGATTTCAAAATTTTATAACTTCTTCAAATTTCGACATTTTAAAGAGGTTCTTTTTGCATATGATTCTCCTTGACATCATCTACAATTTCTCTTTACAAGTCAAGAACTCATTATGCTTTGAAAAGCCACGAAAAATAGAAACGTTAGAAGTCGTTAATGAATTTAGTGGAATTTGATTTTTATTGTGTTTTTATTCATGATTTCTTTTCCATTTAAAAAAAATCACAAAAAAAATGTACTTAGCATCTGCTATTTTTTTATTTACTATTTTTACCTCTTTACTAAAAAATTATCAAAAATATGTTCTTTTATTAATTTAAATTTATATATTTGTATCATTTATTTCAAAAAAACGAGAAAAATTTATATAAGTCCTTTTACTTTCTTATATGCATTTTATTTTTTAATTTTTTCAATTTGCACTTATATTTTCATTTATTTTAATTTAAGAAAAAATCATAAACAGTTAATTTAATGTCTATTTTATTTTCTATTTTGTATTTATTATTATTACTAATATTTTTAGTTATTATTATTATTATTATTATTGTTATTATTATTATTATTATTATTATTATTATTATTATTATTATTATTATTATTACTACTTTGTCCTTTTGTTTTTTGTGTTAATAAAGAAAAGTTGGGACCACTATAATGTAGTATAAACACTTCACATGGATTGTCAACTTGTACTTATCAATGGCCAAGAATCATTCTCACACTTCACATGGATTGCCAATTTGGACTTATTAATGGCTAAGAACAATTCTCATAAAGTCACATGGATTGTCACAACAATACTTCCACCTTATTCACCCTATAAATAAGACATTTCTTTCTTTCATTTGAAGGATAATATCATAAATCATTCACTAAACTAAGCCAAAACTCTCTTCTTTTTTTCTATTCATTTTCTTTCAAGTAATTTCTTCCTTTTATTAAATAGGTAGGCTATTATACTTGTTATTTATTTAATTTATTGCATTTTTACTCTTTATTTATTTATTTATTTATTTAATACCATAGTTATCATCATTTTGTAATGAAACTCCATTAATTCAAAATCAAGAGTTGAAAAGTGTTATTGAACCTTGTTGTACCCCAAAATTTGCCCTCTCATTTTATCAAGATTTTCCTCACAAGACTCTTTGGACTCAAGACAGGATTAGCCTGAAATTAGGGTTTGAGTTTACACAAGGATTTTTGGACTCTCAATGCCTCATATGACTTTCATACCTCATGTTGGACCTATAAGATTGCTCATACCAAGTTTCAAGCCATGAATCAAATTTTTGACCAGTCAATTGGACAGTTGACCTAAAAATCAACTGTACTGGGGAAAAGTCAACTGTGGCCAATTTACAGTCAAACCTCATAATTTTTGATCCACATCAACATTATAGACTCATATGAACCATTTGATCAAATTTGGACCACAACTCCTCAAGAAATTTGATCAGATCATCAAAAGGGCAAAATGGTCATTTTTAGGGTTTTGATTGTAGAAGGACAATTTCTGATTTTCACCTAGCCAAGGGCAAATTGGGTTCAATCATGGTTTCAAGGACTCAATGGCATCATCTTTACCTAATCACAAGGTTTAAAAGATCTCAATTGCATTGGGTTGACAAATGAATTTTCCAGTCAACTGATCAAAAATCAATTGTACACTAAAAAGTCAAACTTTGACTTTTTGGTCAAAATCAAGTGCCAAGGGTCATTTTTCATCAAGAGGTGTCAAAACATGAAACTTGTTCACCAAGAAACCTAATTTTGAAAATTAGGGTTTAAGTTTGAAAAATTTCATAACTTAGAAATTTTCTAAGTTATGAAAATTTCTTATTTTTCCCCAACTTTGCCAAACTTTTTCACCATGATGCAATTGGATTCAAACAAAACTTACAACATGAAAGTTGTAGTCCTCCACAAAATCTACAACTTTTATTCACAAAGTTTTCATAAAAGATGCTTGGATCTCATGTTATGATTTTGTAAATAAGGGTCCAAAAACTTTTTAACTTAGTGAAATTTTGCCCTAGTTTAGGCAGGATTTTGACCTATCTTCATGGATACTTTTCACCTAGTTCCAAGTGGAATCTAAAAATGTATTTCAAAGATGGATTGTAGAGAATGTTATAAGCTTTCCAAAATGTCCAAGAAATCTCCAAGATCATTTATGGTTAGGGAGAATCGAAGAAAAGAAAAGGGCCATTTCTCACTTTTGTCCATGGCATTTTTCACATTGACACAAGTTGCAAATCTGTCCTAAGCATGCTTGTACTTGTTTTACAGGTCTTAAACCTTTCAAAACTCCTTAATTTAATTCAAATTCATTGGACAAAGGCTTAATTCTGAGCTTTAAAGCATTATACAAGGGTTTAATCCAAAAATGGCAAAAAGGTTACAATGCTACTTTGATAAAGCACACTTTATGCAATTTTGTTTATCTTGAGCCATGGACCTGATCTATTTGTGCAAACAACATCCATAAACATCAGGAAAAGTGTACCAACTACGTGCATGCCTTGATCTAGCCTATACAGGCTTTGGCTTTGTCAACTCAACTTTTCTTCAAAAACAAGCCAACTTGCAAAAGTGAACATCACTTTTGTATCTATTAAAACCAAGTCTTGGTAACATTTCAAACAACCTCAGCATATTGTACCAAGCCAGAAAACACGAATTGATAAGCTTCCAAACACCCAAAACACAAAAACACCAACTTCTGCCCAAAATAGGGCCATCTCTGCAAATCACAAGCCAAAACATATTTCACTCATGCGTTTTGTCTTGAACCACTTCAAACACTTTCCCTACAACCCACCTGAACTATCCAAGCCATTGTTCAGCAACTGTAATCTCATTTTCACACTTCACCAATTTCATTTTGAAGCTTTGTAGGTTGAGTTCTACAAGGACATTTAGGCAAGTTCAAGGCAAGCTAAGCATTGGGAAAGGTTGAGATAACTTCAAGCAAGCTCACAAGTACCTCAGGCCTCACTCAAAGTTGCTACATTGCCATATTCAACTTCAATTGAACAAGGTATTTTCTAAGTTTCTATCTCTCTATTTAGACATCCTTAGGCTTAGGTTTGTGAAGCAAAAATGTAGTCCTTAAGTTCCTTGAGTTGTACATATACGTAGATTTCATTTATATTAACTGAGCTAGGAGTATTTGATAGTTGAAGTTGCTGAAAAAACTAGGTCAAGATTTAGGGCCACTGAAATTCTCCCTGGTTTCTTGGAGTTAGATCAAGTTTTTTATACCATTGAAATCGTGAGTTAACAAGCTACAAGTTTCATGTTGCAAGATTTCATTTTTAAGCACGTATGCACGAGTTACAGTTTGTACATGGCGCGCGCGTTTTTCTGGTTTGAAGGACATGGATGAAGTGAACGTGGGCCCGGGCCTGGCTTGTCTGGCTATTTGCACCCTCCATTGTGTTATTTGCACCCCCTTGGCCCATTTCTTTTATTTTTCATATTTTCTTGCATATTTCACATTTTTGACTTTTATTTATTTTTTTCTAAACCTTAAAAAATCACAAAAATATTTTCTTTATTTTTTTGTATTTTTTCATATTTTTTTATTTTATTTTTTGCATAATATTTAGTTTATTAGGTTTAATACTTTTATTTTCTTAAATAAAAACTTGTAAATAATACAAAAATATTATATATTT
This sequence comes from Vicia faba, assembly GCA_948472305.1. Classification (NCBI taxonomy): domain Eukaryota; kingdom Viridiplantae; phylum Streptophyta; class Magnoliopsida; order Fabales; family Fabaceae; genus Vicia; species Vicia faba. Next base: position 1,326,885,322 of record OX451740.1, read on the forward strand.
TTATTTTTATTATTTATACATTTAAATTAATATTTTCATATAATATTTAATTTTTTAACATTTTTGTATATATTATTATTATTTTTCTTAAACAAAAAAAATGAATAAATAAATAATATAAAGCATATTTTCCTTTAAAACAAAATTAGGGTTTTCACCCTTTCAAAAAAATAATCAGTTTTATTTTTCTTATTTTTAGGACATAAATAAAATTATTTTACATACATAAAATAAATACAAAAACATTTGTGCATATTTACATTTTATTGTACATTTAAATAATTGTTCATTTATTTATTGTATAAATTCAATTGGGTTGTAATAGTAAATTAGGGTTTTATTTTGAGCAATATCCCCCTATTCAAAACTTGTATCCCCCTTCACATAATAATGTTGTAATAGTATAGATTTATTTTACGCATTTTATCGCTTTCATATACCATGATAGTAAGATTAGGGTTTTGTATGCAAAGACCAAAATCAAACAAATAGCATGACTTAAACACAAGACAAAAATGCATGAAAAATGACAACACATTACACACAAGCACCCCTAGGGTTTCATCCACTTTGTTGCCTTAAAATGGTCATGGTATACATGCTAGGTATCTTGGCAAAACAAAAATAAAACAAAAAGATCATAGTCCCTCGATGACGCTATCTTGGTTGCCTAAACAAAAAATGATTTAGTCCCTCAAAAACTTGCTAAGATACTTGGCAATATTGTTATCATGGTCATACGATGACCCACGCCCGTCCCGTTTAACATCCAAAGATAGGGTTGTTTACCAAATGCAATGGTAAAACAACAATGTCAAAGGAATAAAAATGTGTAGGAAAGATCTTTGAGTAGGGTAGACAACTCCTAGTTACTTGATCAATTTGCAAACCATCCTTGCTATTTTCAAACTATCACACACATTTCAAAACATTTCAAAACATTTCCAAACAAAATTTCAAACATTGAAACATTTTTCAAAATACAAACACCTTTGTATACATTCAAACAAGAATCATTACAAAGGTTGCCTAAACAAAGACCTCTTTTCAAAATACTTTCAAAACCACACACAAAAGCACCATTTCAAACAATTGTAAAAGCAAAGCAAGTGATCTAAAACAAGTAACTAAGAGCCCATGGAAAACCATGGATGAAAAGGGTGTTAGCACCTTCCCTTTTCATAATCTATCCCCCGAACCCAAGAAAACATCTCAAAGGTCTTTCCTGTGCTTTTTGACCTTTCCTTTGGATAAAATAAAAATTCGGTGGCGACTCTTGCTAAACCGTAACATTTGCGAACACAAACGCAAAACCTCAAGTCAGTTCTCCCACCGCATCACAAACCTCCAAAAGCAAAAGTGATTTATTGTTGTTTAATTTTCATTTTTTTTTGTAATTTTTTGTTATTTATTTACTTATTTTGAGCATGGGTCCTTGATTGTGAGATTGAGTAGATAAATTTTCATTATTCATTTGTTTAATTTCATGAAAAATTAAGAAAATTATGAAATTTATACTATTTTTATTATAGACTTCAACTTATTCGTCTTTATCTATTTTATTTTTATTTTTATTTTTATTTGGATCAATTTAGAAAGCATTTGAGCTTTTTTTAGTTCATCTAAGCTTGTCGGATATTTGATGAACTTTCATTATTTCCTATCTATCTCTAAATGGTCCTTCGATTATTCAAGATACTTGGGATTGATGATAAGTTTGTCATAATATATCTTCCTTGACTTTGTCTTGATCCCCCATATTTGTTAATTGTACTACATGTATAAGAGAATGAACTTCAACATGTCCTTTCTCTAACATGTATGGGTACATATATTCTATGCTCCATATGAAGTTACACTTATCCCAAATCAGATTATTAACTTTATATTGTACTAACTTTACTTTAATATCATTTATATTTCCATACTCTATATTTTCCTCTCTTTACTTTTATGCCATTTATCATCCATAGTATTTTATTTTCTTTATTTTATGCATTTTTATTTTCTTACTTGAGCATTTATCTTCTCTTTGCTCACTTGAGCTTCTTATTTTCTTTTACTTGTTATAAGCCACTTAATAAAGAAAAAAAAATCTAAAATTGGTTCTTTAACCCTTGGACTATGGTTACTATCCATTTTTATCTGATGCATGGTTCTTGTCCGGTCTTCATCTGATTATTATCTTTGTATTTGAATCCAAGAGAAAAGACCGTCTTGTTGACTTTATGTTATTGTGATTCTTTATATTTTGTTTCACATATTTGTTTCTCATTAGTTAAAATCTTTAAAACCCTATTTTCAAATTCACACCTTTTTAAGCCAAAACCTCAACATTAGGTCGTTGCATTTTCAAAATGTCATCTCCACACTCATTTAGCAAGAAAATCAATTTTAACCAAAAAACAGATATTTCAAAAGGTTCCTATAGGATACTATAGATACATAGGGTGCTAGTACTTTCCCTTTGTATAACCAACCCCCGGACCTTCGATCTCTTTCAGATGCATTATATTTTTACTTTTTAATATTATTCATACTTTGTATACTTATGGATTTTATTTCGCACTTTTCTCTTTTCCCTTGGAAATGATAAAGCGCGGTGGCGACTCTTGCTTATTTGCGAGTCAAGTTAATCAATAGCTTGATCTCTGATTTTCACCGCTACATGTATCAGCTAGCATACTCTATCTTCATTCTCCTTTGCCTCATTCATCAAGAATGTAACACCCCAATTCTACCCGACAATTATTATAAAATCAAAGTTATAAAACTTCAACAACTAAATCAGGATGCTATAATTTCAACTTAAAACAACAGAATTCATCACCGATTCATAACACATTAAACTTGGATGAACCAACGACAACATAATTTAATCTTTTGAAACCAACAATTTTCATAACTACGCAGCAGAATCATAATATTCGACTATAAAGAATATAACATCTTTCTCCAACTGAAACAACTTTAAAAACAACATAGTACTTAATAAATCAATTTAAAATTCAACAACGGGAAATAAAATTAATAGCGAAGCAACAAATGTTTATCCCCCCGAGTGTTATGTATCAGAGTAATGACACGGACTCGAACTATTGAAGGTAAAATGCCTTTACTCTGGATTACCTGCATGTTACCAACATCAAGGTAACATTCAAACAAAAGGGGTGAGATATATAACAATATAATTGAACGTATGATAAACATTATATTAGAATCAGTTCATGCAAAATCACTGCTTCTCAATTTATAAACAACAACAATCACGATAACCTATCAACAATATATGACGATTAATTCATCAACACAACAACTCAAATATACAATGTGGAATGCGACTTATTACTATGCACATGCATGTGGTACCAGTGGAACAGAACTCCCAATTTAATAACTTGCCATTTAATAGAGGAAGTAACAAGGCATAAGCCTTCAACTTTATATTTTCTAATCCAGGCCAACTTAACGAGCATTACCTCCAACATGATATGCTATGTATACATTAACAACATGAATGTAATAACAACAGCAACAATGATTCAACTCAATTCAACATTGTCCATAAACCTATAACTCAATAATTGTCAATCAATAGAGGCAACATGTGATACGGTGGGAGAACTGACTTGAAGGTTTTACGTTTGATCGCAAATGTTACGGTTAGCAAGAGTCACCACCAACATTTCTTTTATCCAAAAGGAAAGGTGAAAAAGCATAGGAAAGACCTTTGAGATTATTTCTTGAGTTCGGGGGGTAAATTATGAAAAGGGAAGGTATTAGCACCCATTTCATCCATGGTTTTCCATGGGCTCTTAGTTACTTGCTAGATCACTTGCTTTTGTTTGAAATTGTTCTTTGTGTTGTTTTTGAAAGTATTTTGTAAAAAAAAAGGCCATTGTTTAGGCAAGACTTTGTAATGATTCTCGTTCGTAAGAATGTATACAAAGTGTTTGATCTTTTGAAAATGTTTTCAAGTTTGTAAGAGGTTTTGAAAGCGTAGGTGTTTATTTTTGAAAATAGAAAGGATGTTTTGTTTTAAATGGAGCAAGTAATTAGGAGCATTCTACCCACTCAAAAGTCTTTCTTGTTTATTTTCTTTTCCTTTGACATTGTTGTCTTACCATTGATTTGGTAAGCAACCCTATCTTTGGATGTAAACAGGGCGGGCGCAGGTCATCGTATAACCATGATTAGCAATGTTTCAAGGTATCTTAGCATTCTTTTTTAGGGACTAAGATCATTTGAAAGGCAACTTAGATATCGTCATTGAGAGACTACGATCTTATAGTTTTTTGCTTGTTTTTGCTAAGATACCTCACATGCGTAATATGGCCATTTTGTAAAGGCAACCAAGTGGATTTACCCTAGGGGTGCTCAAGTGTATTGTTTTCATGCTTGATTTTGTCTTTAATTAGGGTTTTCTAAGTATTGGTTTTAGTCTTTCCATACAAATCCTAATTACTAGAATTTGTATATAAAACGATAAATTGCGGAATTTAAAGTTACTACGCTATTACAATATTTGTGGGAGGGGGGGGGGGGGGGGGGGTGTACAAATTGTAAATATGGATTGCAAGAATATAAACCTAATTAATCTATTACAACCAAATTGAATTTATACAAGAATTGAAATAAATAAGAGTACAAAAATAAATATGCAAGAATGTAAATGCAAAGAAAATGGATCTTTTTGTTTGGATTTTTTTATGAGAAAAGGGAATTTGTTTTAACCTAATTAATTAAAAGAGAATAATTAATTGAAATAATAAAAGTAAACCTAATTTACTAAGAAAATATTTTAAATAAAACCCGAAATCTATTAATTGATTAAAAAGAAATTAAGTTTATAAGAAAAGTATTTTTTTTTTGTATTTTTGTCTTGGAAATAAATTATAGTATTATAAAATGTTTTTGGCCCTTTTTATATTAAAATAATATATTTGAATTGTTGTAAAAGAAAATAAATAAAACCTAGTATTTAAATTAAATTTACAAGATATTTAATAAAATGAATAAAGTATTGATTAAATAAAAATAATTTTTATAAGAAAAATAAATAAACTAAGTCAAGATAAAAATCTAATATTTTTGTGTTTTTTTATGATTTTTTAATATTAGAAAATATATTAAGAAAATTAATAAAATAAAAATAAGAAAATAAAATAAAACTGAGCCAGAGGTGTAGAAATGAAACAAGGGGGGGGGGGGGGGGGGGGTTAACAAGTAAAAATAAAAACAAAAAGGCCCAAAGAGGCCCAGCGCCCTGCCAAAAAAAAAAGAAAGTCAGAATGCAAAAATGTGAAAAATTAAAAGGGTACCACTGGGGCTCGAACCCAGGTCCCAAAGGTTACAAGCGCACGCTTCTACCACTGGGGTGGCTATACATCTGTTAACATAAGCAAAACAATAAATACATAAGGAAAACACGTTTCTGAGGCCAACTTAATCTTCAACCTCACGCCCAACCAGAACCTCTGTAACTTGTTCAAATCTCAACAAAAATGAAAACTGTAAACATGAAACTTGTAGCAAATTTCCTCACGGTTTCAGAAATGTAAAGCATTAAAACTATAGATCAAAGATAAACATGAATTTTAATGGCCCTGTTCTGAACCCTAAAAATCTCAAAAAATTAAATCTTAAAATTCTCTAAGCTCAGGCAAAATTAATGGAAACTATGGACATGGTTAGCTTCAGGACAATGATATCTACATGTTTCATTCACAAATAAATAATTGGTGATGTCTGTATGAAAAGTTCCAAAGTTAGAAAACTTACCTGGCAAGAGGGTATCGGGTTTGAAGTTTGAGCAACTTTCAAGGAGTTCTAATGGTTGGGTTAGCTTCCTCAAGTTCCCAGGAAGCTAATGGGATGCTTAGCTCGAGCTGGAAGTGGCTGAGGAGTTCTGGAGAAGTCCAAGTGCAAAGCTCTGTTTTTTAAAATGGATAATGGTGTTAATGGTGTTATAGTTCTGTAACAGGGTGTGGGATCAGTTCTAAATGATGTTTAGAAGCTTTAGGAACCAAAAGGCTTGAAAACGCACGAGGGAGTTATGAGTTTCAAGTTTTTGGTCAGTTTATGTGAAAATGGAGGTATGAGATGTGATTCTGAGTTCTAGGTGTTTTCAGGGCTTAAGAATTCGTGTCTTTGATGCCAATAGTTTGTGTATCTATAAGCAAAAAGATTGGAGTCGTTTGGACAATAAGAAGTACAAGTTACAAGCTTTTGGCTAGGTTACTTGATTTTGAAGAAAAGAGGGAAACCAAGTTTCAATGTGTAGTACAAGCATGGGCTGGGTGATTGTAAGTGTCTAACAAGTTTCTTATGGGTTATATGGGACTTGTATGATCAGAAGAGAATAAGTGCAAGGCTCAAGAACAAGTTTTGTGCAAAAAGTCACTTTATCAAAATGGCAATGTTCAATTTCTTCCCAAAATGGATATAATGCATGGCCTTGCATTGAATGCTTGAAATGAGACCTCTAACAGCTGTGCAAGCAATTAATTATGGAGTATCTAACATGTTTGAGGCCTCCAAAGTAGAGTTTATGCAACATAACTTTGAATTTGAATTTTGTTCATCACAAAATGCCTTGTAATTCAAGTGATAAAACCCTAACTTCATCTCTTCGATTCTCCCTACTCACGAATGATATCAAGGAGTTCTGGCACATTTTGGAAAGCTTGTAATGTGCTATACAATCCATCTTTGAATTGCTTTTGAAGATTACCCTTGGAACTATATGAAAAAGTGCCATGAAGTTGGGCTAAAATCCTGACCAAATTAGGACAAAAATTTCACTAAGTGTTTTGTTTCATGACCACATGTTCTTAAAATTATAACTTGAAATACAAGAACTTTTGGAAGGAGTTGTGTAAAGCAAAGTTGTAGATTTCATGGATATCTACAACTTTCATGTTGGAAGTTTCTCTTGAATCATCTTGCATCATGGTGAAAATTATGCTCAAAGTTGTAAAAAAACATGAAATTTTCAACACTTAGAAAAATTTCTAAGTTTAGAAATTTTAACTTTTCAAAATGAAATCTTGAATTTTTGTATTTCTTGATGAATAAGTTTTATATTTTGACATGTTTTGGTGAATTGTAATCTTTGGCATTTGATTTTGACCAAAAAGTCAAAGTTTGACTTTTTAGTATACAGTTGACTTTTAATCAGTTGACTGAAAATTCATCTGTCAATTCATTGGACTTGAGCAATGTTTTGAAGCATGTCCTTAGGTTAAAATGATGCAATTGGACTCTTGAGATCATTCCTTAAACGAATTTATCATTTTCTAGGTCAAAAATCAGAAATTGCCCTTTCCCAGTCAAAACCCTAATTTTGACCATTTTGACCTTTTGAAGATTTAATCAAATTTCTTGAGGAATTATGGTCCAAACTTGATCAGATGATACATAAGAGTTTAAAATGTTGATGTGGATCAAAAATTATGAAGTTTGACTGTAAATTGGCCATAGTTGACTTTTTCCCCAATACAATTGATTTTTAGGTCAACTGCTCAATTGACTGAGGAAAAATGTGATCCAAAGCTTGAAACATGACATGAGTAATCTTGATGGTATATAATGATCCATGAAAGTCAAATGGGGCATTGGAAGTTCAAATATCCTTGTGCAATCTCAAACCCTAATTTTGGTCATTAGTGCTTAAGGAGGTGTCTTGAGCTGATCAACCCTAGTACAGTCTTGAGCCAAAGGAGATCTTGTAAGAAAATTCTTGATAAATGAGAGGGAAAATTTTGGGGTAAAACAGCTGCCCCTGTTCAATCTTCTTAAGCCTGAAGATTTAGATTGGCGAGTTTTGCCATTCGTGACTCGAAGGTGGAAGATGATTGGACATTAAAGTGCCCAGAAATTTGCACTCGGTGATGTGAAGGTTGAGGGAATGGGCTTAAATATGAAATTTGGAGAGATGATAGAAAGTTGTTGGATATGGGCTGGTAGATGTCATCCAAAAATGATTATTGAGCCGTGTTTGTAAGTTGAAACTGAATGAGTACCAGAATGGCATCCGTGTCTGGAGCGTATCTGAACTGTATCTGAAAGCTGAATATGAATGAGTATCAGAATGGAATCCATGTCTGGAGCGTATCTGAAACTGTATCTGAAAGCTGAATCTGAATGAGTATCAGAATGGCATCTGTGTCTGGAGCGTATCTGAACTGTATCTGAAAGCTGAATCTGAATGAGTATCAGAATGGCATCCGTGTCTGGAGCATATCTGAACTGTATCTGAAAGCTGAATATGAATGAGTATCAGAATGGAATCCGTGTTTGGAGCGTATCTGAACTGTATCTGAAAGCTGAATCTGAATGAGTATCAGAATAACATCCGTTTCTGGAGCGTATCTGAACTGTATTTGAAAGCTGAATCTGAATGAGTATCAGAATGGAATTCGTATCTGTAGCGTATCTGAACTGTATCTGAGAGCTGAATTTGAATGAGTATCAGGATGGAATCCGTGTCTGGAGCGTATCTGAACTGTATCTAAAGATTGAATCTGAATGAGTATCAGGATGGCATCTGCGTCTGGAGCATATCTGAACTATATCAAAAGCTGAATCTGAAGAACCCATGCTGGATTGCTTCAGTTGGTCGTGTAGATAATTGTCTTGGCTTGTCTTGGGTATCAATTTCTGACCTTTGTAATTTTTTGATGATAGCCATTGATTAATCTTATCCTGAAAAGGGTAAAATGTTAGCTAATATGAAATGTCATATTGTATGAAATGCAAGGTATAATGCATTCGTGTTATCAGTGTTTATGATATATGGATGTGATGTATGCGTATGCGAGCTAATCTACTGCACTACTGTTGGATTTGGAAAATAAATCCCTGACTGATGTTGAGGATACGGAGTGTAAGTCTTCATGTTGTGAAGTTGAAATGTTGATGGATTTCCTCTTAGAGAAATAAACTCTATTGTAAGGGAAATGCCGTATACTGCTTGAAAAATCCTGTTGGGGAATCTTGAGAAATTGGACGACTTCTACTGGGGATTGATAACTGGAAGCTTTGTTCCGTTGGGGACTAAACTGCACATTGTGGGGGACTTTATGGAAATAACTTAGAGAGATTTCCCTATCTCTTAAAGCCATTAGTGATTGCCTTTTTATTTTGTTCATTTGTAAACAAAAATTATGTTCAAAAATAAATCATTGGACGTTTTTGTAAACAAAACACAAGAGTAAAGAAAAACATATATTTTTGTACTTTCAAAGGGATATCTTTGTATTGACTTTGAGTAAGTATTTTTTGTACAATGAGACAAATATTCTAGTAAGAAAATGCTGTCGTAAAAAAAATGAAAAATTGATACAAAGAAAAGATAGCTATGTGAAAATAATCCCATGGGGTTCCCATTCTGCTATAGCCTTCATGTCTCTGAGCATCTTGTCTATTTGTTGCCTTGTTCGAAGTTGATTGGATTGATCAGAACTACTGAGTTTGTTAGTTGAAGCCAAAGGTTTTCCGTAAGGTGATCTAACGGGACATAGTCATACGCTTTAAATCCCTAACTTTTTCCTGGACCGCCCTTTTGGGTTTTTAGTCCACCGGGATACCCTTTTTTGCCCAAGCCTCCCTTTCGGGTTTTCAGCTTGTCGGGTGTACAGATTTTTTTGTTTTATCCCTAATTTTTGCTCGAACCTTTTTGGTTCTCCGGGATGCCCTTGTTTTTCCTAGGTGTGTCAAACTAGCGGGTCTCTTATGCCTAGTATCTTTTGACTATGTCCGCATTCACAGGGTGCGGCAGGTCGTCGCTATCCATGGTGGTTAGGATCATTTCTCCACTAGAGAATATGCTTTTGATTAAAAACGGTCCTTCATATGTAGGAGTCCATTTTCTCTTGGGATCACCTTACGGCAATATGGTGCGCTTGATCACCAAACCCCCGAATTGATATACTTGGTGTCTGACCTTTTTGTTGAAAGCCTTGATCATCCATTTTTGATACATTTGACCATGACAGACAGCAGTAATCCTTTTCTCATCAATCAAGTTCAGTTGATCAAGTCGAGTTTAGATCCAATCTTCTTCATTCAACTCTATATCCTTCATAATTTTTAGAGAGGGGATCTGGACCTCAATAGGCAAGACATCCTCCATGTCGTGTACTAGAGTGTAGGGTATTGCCCCGATTGATGTGTGTGTTGTGGTACGATACTCGTGGAGAGCAAATGGTAGCATCTCATGCCAGTCTTTGTACGTGACTATCATTTTCTGTACGATCTTTTTGATGTTCTTATTTGCGGCTTCGACAACACCATTCATCTTTGGCCGGTAAGGGGAAGAATTGTGATGCTGGATCTTGAATTGCTTGCACAGGGAGGTGATCATAGTATTGTTTAGATTCATACCATTGTCTGTAATGATCCTCTCCGGGATACCATAACAACAGATGAGATTCTGCTTGATGAACCGGGCGACAACATTCTTGGTGACAGAAGCGAATGAGGCTGCCTCAACCCACTTTGTAAAATAGTCAATGGCCACTAAGATGAAGCGGTGTCCATTAGAGGCGTTGGCTTGATTTCCCCAATCATATCGATTCCCCACATAGCAAAGGGCCAAGGAGCCGTTAAAACATTCAGAGGAACCGGAGGTACGTGCACCTTATCAGCATAGATCTGACACTTGTGGCAGGTTCCAGAGTGTTGATAGCAATCTGCTTCCATGGTAGACCAGTAATAGCCTGCCTGTAGGATTTTCTTCGCCATTGTATGCCCACTGGAATAGGTGCCAAAAGTGCCTTCATGTAACTCAACCATGATCTTTTCCGCTTCAACCTTGTCTACGCACCGAAGTAACACAGAGCCATGTTGCGTTTGTAGAGAATGCCATTACTAAGGAAGAATTTAGCAGAGAATCACCTTAAAAACTTCTTATCATTGACTGAAGCTCCTTATGGATATTCTTGAGCCTCGAGATACCTCTTAACTTCGTGAAACCAAGGCCAGTCCATTATTTCTTCAGTATTAATCGCGTGACAGTGAGCTGGTTCATCCATTCGTTCAATGGTGATATGGGGAGCCTCGTTATCCCATTTAAGTTTAAACATAGATGACATTGTGGCTAGTGCGTATGCTAGCTGATTTTCTTCTCGCGAGAAATGCTCGAAGGTAATCTTCTCAAAATGTGGGAGCAATGTCAAAACATGTTCTTTGTAAGGGATAAGGTTAGGGTGTTTGGTGTCCCACTCCCCTTTGATCTGGCTGATGACCAAAGCTGAATCTCCGAATACATTCAAGGATTTGATCCCCAAGTATATGGCAGCTTTGAGACAAAAAATGCACGCTTCGTATTCTGCCATGTTGTTTGTATAATTGAAGCATAATCTTGCAGTAAAAGGAGTATGACACTGTTGTATCCCAAAATTTGCCCTCTCATTTCTCAAGGAATCACCCTGGATTCTCAAGTTTTCTCTCATACAATTCCAGGCCTTGAATTATCAATTTTTCCAAGCAAACCATTCATAAGGGCAAATTGGTCATTTGCACGCTGAGAAGTCTAACTTTGACTTTTGGACCAAAACCAAGTTTCAAGAATCATGTTTCATCAAAACATGTTGGAATATGAAGTTTGTTTCATCAAGAGGTTCAAAAGTCAAATTTACTATGGAAAAGCCAAATTTCTAAATACTTGGGATTTTTTCTAAGTATTTAAGAAAAAAATGACACTTCAGAACTTCTGAGCCAGCCTCCAGGCAGGAGCAGTCAGAAGATGTAAACATGGTTCAGCACATAGTCTCCAGTCAGAACATGGCTCTTCAGTATCCACGCAACTTCAGTCAGAGTTTGCTAGGGTAATGCAAAGAAGGTTAAGGAGCGTGCTGCAAGCTTTCTAGAAAGTCTGAAAGCTCCTTCAGAACATGATGGAGCCAGAAGATACAAAGATCAAAGGATGGATGCTATGTTGAAGCAGAACTTCTGATCCAGAACAAATCCTTGGTGTAGAGTATCACGTTGCAGGATTTCTGGTTGTGACAAGTATCATCATCATTTAATGCTCATTTAATGCTCACAACCACCTTTTGAGTCTTTATCCAAAGGATCTTTACCATGTGTACCTCTATTGTCTTGGGATAGCAACTCTACTTTTCCTTTTCCTTAATTCATGCTGACAGCCACCATGCTTGCTTCAAAAACAAGACAACACTTCAACACATGAAGGCTATTTCAACGCTTTGGTCAGAACTTGACCAAATCCCAAAACCTTGTTCATGCAACTTGCTGCAGACCTATAACCAACAGCTAGCTCAGCCTACACCTGCATCCCATGATTACGCCAAACTAGCATACAAAGGAACAAGATGCTAAAACAGGTTCAAATCCTATTTGTTTTTCCCCCCAAAATCACAACAAATTCATCTATAAATACTTGTCTCCATCATACGTTTAAGGGGGATTTTTGTTTGGGGGGGGGGGGGGGGGGGACGAGAGGCTAAAAGCTGGATGGCTTTTGAAAAGGGAGATTGGCCAAAAGAGAGAAAAGGAAGTTGTGAAACCTTCATAAAAATCCAAATTTCTCACACACAAAAACAAACCTTTGTTCTTCCATTTGAACCAAAGAATACAACCACTCTTCCGTCTCTCTTGCTTACTCAGAACATCCAAAGGCAACCACTCAAAGCTCCAAGCACGCCCCAGGTAAGTCTTTATGACTTTACTTGCTTTTCATTCTGAACATCATTAACATGTAAATATCATAGTATTAATGTTGTACATATCATTGTATGAATAGAAAAACTATGATCAGAACTTCTAGAATAATGCTAGGCTCAAACTTAGGATTGGAATTTCTATGATTTGTTGTGCTGTGATTATTCTGATTTGCTGAACTAAATAAATTGTTGATGTGCTGATTAAGAGTTGAGACATAACACATAACTTCTGTTTTTCACTCACCATTTTCATAACATTGAACTTCTGATATTCATTCATAGTTTTAACACACAGAACTTCTATGTTCACCCATTGGCTCAGCACAACACTGAACTTCTGATGTTCTCTTACAATCTTAACATAGCACATAACTTCTAAGTTCTCCTTACATGTCAAATACACTGAACTGATGACGTTTGCTCACTGTTTCAATGTAATACATAACTTCTGACTTTTGGTTCACTGGTTGAACACCATCCAGAACCTCTGTTTTCCCTCTAATGTTTTTTGCAGGACTTCAGAAGGTATCAATCCAGAACCTCTGTTCCCTTTCCCTCTGACGCTTTTGCAGGACCTCAGAGTGTATGCATCCAGAACTTCTGACTCCACTGACATTTCCTGCTGAGTCATGCGTCTGGCTTCAGAACTTCTGATCCTTGTTTCTTTGTTTGCAGCAACACGCTGTTTCTATTTTTGTATTTATTTTCCTTTTCATTTCATTTTATTAACATAAAAAACATAAAAATATTTTCTTTTATTTATTTCCTTAAGACAAAAACATTTTTTAAACAAGTCCATTTCTTTCTTATATTATACTTTTCAATATGGTTGTAATAATAACTTAGGACTTATTTTTACTTGCAATCCCCATTCGTACATATGTACCCCCATCCCCTAAATATTGTAATAGCGTAGAATTTCATTTTTCACAATTTTTACTGTTTTCATATACTATATAGTAATTAGGCGTGTATGGCAAGATAAAACCAACAAGTAGACCACCAAAAATCAAAGACAAATGCATGCAATCAAACACACTTGCACACATGCACCCTTAGGGTAATCTCACTTGTTGCCTTATAAAAATGGTCATGTTATGCATGTGGGATGTCTTAGCACAAAACGAAAAGATCATAGTCCCTCAATGACGCTATCAAAGTTGCCTTTCAAAAATGATCTTAGTCCCTAAGAAAAAAATGCTAAGACATCTCACAACATTGCTATCATGATCATACGATGACCCAACGCCTGTCCCTTCACATCCAATGATGGGGCTTCTTACCAAATCAATGGTAAGATAGCAACATCTAAAGGAGGGGGAAAAGCACATCTAAGACCTTTTGAGTAGGTAGGTTCGCTCTCAGTTACTTGCTTGCTCACAACAACAAAAATTTTATACACCCACACTCTCACTTTTGAACTATTTTCGAAACAAACACTTTGTATGCGTTTTTATAGAAACGAGAACCATTACAAAGTTCCATTTTCAAAATACTTTCAAAAACACATCTCAAAAACACATCTCAAAAACACACCTTTGAACTATTTGCAAAACAAACACTTTGTAGGCGTTCTTATAGAAACGAGAACCATTACGAAGTTCCATTTTCAAAATACTTTCAAAAATCACCACCACAAGCACACATTCAAACAAAAGCAAGTGATCTAGCAAGTAACTAAGAGCCCATGGAAAACCATGGATGAAAAGGGTGCTAATACCTTCCCTTTTCATAATCTACCCCCCGAACTCAAGAAAACATCTCAAAAGGTCTTTCCTGTGCTTTTTCAACATTTGCGAACACAAACGCAAAACTTCAAGTCAGTTCTCCCACCGTATCACAGAAATGGCGACTCTGCTGTGGAGATTCTACAAGTGGGGTTACCTTAGGGTTAGATCACCTTTACTTTCTTACATTGTTTGATTTGCATGCTTTACATTTTGGTTCCTTGTTTGGGTTTGTTTCAAATTCTATACCCAGATTTGGGGACACCTTTTAGGTAAGTAGCAATAGACTGTGAGGGAACTGTGTGGGGTATACCGACACGGTTGAAGCAGTAGCTACGTTGATGTGGCACTTTGGTTGGTATCGGTAACCCTTTAGTAGTCAAGGAGAGTACGAGACCGCCGCGTGGTGTCATAAAGCATCAACTGACTCTAGAACCTTTACTTGACCAACTTGGCCTTTAGGATGTAGTGAGATGACCGGCTTTGGTGCAGTCCGAAGTTAGTAGATACTCGATACTACACTCATTGAGGTTTGGTTTCTTGGGATATTTCGGTCGCCATTAAGGAGGCTTGAGCTGAAACAATGACCAAGGAAACAATCCGGTGATATTGAGCTCCTTAGAACCCGGTTACTATGACTAGGACAGGTTGAGCCAACTAAACTTCAAGAGGGTACTTACCTACAAACTCCATGCAAGCCTGAAACTAAGGACTTGTCTGCTTTGTGTGAATATGATTATTTGTATGTAAATCTGCTTACCTTGCATACTTGTACATGACATCATAACATCATACCATAACATTTTCAATAACTGTTTCAAGGATCTCAAGGGCCTATGATGCAGGGTCACGTTGAACCAGATGTCTATCAAGGGACAAGAGGATTTATTTTCCTTTGACCAAACACCGTCAAAGATCAAGTATAACAACCTTGAGTCAAGGGCTATGACCCACTTGACATGGCGAGCTTAATTCTTGTGGAAGGACATCCACTGATACAAAGTTCTCCAATCAAAGATGTTGATCAAAATTCAATATCTAACTTTTTCTTGTGTTTACCCTGCGAGATCCTTGAAAACATGCATCCACATATCATGCATCATATCATGACAAGTTTCTCCCATACAGGTCTCCTTATCTTATTACTATTTATTTGAGTAGAGATGGCTCTAGAGCAGACTATCAAGGACATCCAGGCTCAAAATGCTCTACTTCAAGAGATGTTCTTGAACCTATCCAAGGGACAAGAAGAGGTCAAGGCGCTCCTCACTAGGGGCATGATCCTGGGAAATCATGGGGACAACAAAGATGACCAGTTGGAACGGCTACAAACTGAGATAGCCATAATGAAGGTCCAAATGATGGGACAACTGGTGGGCCAGATGGCTCTTATCCAAAATCTGGCTCAAGAACAAGAAGAGCTGAAAGTTCTTGTCAACCAACTTCATCAAGACGGTTACAACCGTATGGGGCAAACAATAAGGATTGGAAATCAAGTCACTGCTCAGCCACCCATGAGACAAGAAGACGGAAGACCTTCCTAATTTGCTTCCGCGTCACAAACCTAGCAACCACCTCGCCAACAACAACAGGGTAATCGACGTAGGCCGAATACATCTGAAAGACGCTTCACCGAAATTGACATGTCATTATCTCAAGCACTGCAACACCTGTTGGAAGCCAAGCTGGTTGTATTAAGGGACCCTCCTCAGAATCCCAACACAACCTCCCCAAGGTACAATCCAAATGCAAGATGTGAGTACCACTTCAACAGTCCTGGACATGACACCGATAGCTGCTGGACATTAAGAAATAAAATTTAAGACCTGATCGACGAGGGAGCTTTGGAGTTCACACAAGATGGCCAGACTGAGTTCTTCTGTCATCCTTCAAAGGCTCACCACCTAAAGTGACAAGTCCAGACAAAGAGGCTTATGTTCATTTGAATTTTCAGTTGTAATTTCTTTTTCTTATTCAAACAATTATCTATTAATGTCAAACTTTGTTTCATTAATGCATTGCATATGTTTGTCTTGAATTATTTCATTTTCGTTACATTTAAACTATGCTTTTTACTCTCTTTATGACATTCAACTCTTGCTAAAAGTTATAAGCCTTTAGAGGGAGGATGACGAAAACAATGCCATAATCCCATACAGTATGCTTTTGAACAGACCTTGCTGACGATGTACAAACATTCTTTCAAATACAAAACACCGGAGTTATAAGGAAGATAATCCCTAGTCAACCCCTTCGAGCCAAAGAAGTAGAAGTTTTTCTTTTTTTTACAAATTGAAACCTTTAATCAAAACCTTGGGGCAGGGTAGTCTCTCAGTTAATTCAAACGCGCGTTTAACCGCAAACTCTCATCTCGTAATACAACGAATGACATCAAAAAAAAATCAAAAGACGGTGATGGTTCCCTACCAAATAGGCAGTCATTATCTCTCAAAAAGAAAATCTCACTAAGTCAAAACCTACAAAGGAGACTTAAGAAAACTGGGGCATCTCGCTGACTGTAATCTCAAAACAAGAACAGTCAGACAAAAATTAGGGATAAAAAATTAAAAGAGGTCACTACAAATCCTCAACAACATGAAAAAAATGTTGCAAAAATGACTGCCTTCCAATAAACTCAACCTGTCTAAATCATCACCAAAATGTCATTCCAGACTCAATTGGAGTTCAAACGCATAATTAACTGAGTTTAGGACCGAAGAACACCACGAAGAGCGGGTGGGTACAAATATACTTTGAGCCTGTATCCTTCATTTCTTAAACCATGAACTAAGCCACGTTACAACCCTTCAAAAGTCCTAATTGAAGCATGGGTAAGTTCGAAAGCATACTGTTACAAAAAGGTACCCTGACTCCTGTAAGGCTTTACTCAAAATCCTGAGTTGAATTTTTCTTACAAATTTATTGTTAAAAACGCATTTTTCAAAACTTCAAGACAAGCATAAACTTTGCATTATTTGAATATCGCTGTTTGCATATGGCTGTTTATTTGACAGCGGAGAAATTCACACAACGAATGTCCGATGAACGAAAGCTCTCTCGGTGAACAAAATCACTTCGAGTGGGATGACACTTCCAACGACAAATCTCCTATAAACAAGGGGGCATGACATGTCACTATCTAGCACACCTGGGGCAGTCCAGTCAAGATTCCAGGAAATCTCTCAAGAAGTACATAATAACCAGGGGCAGGTCTCCATCTCCATTACTTAGGGCATTGAACGCCAATCTCAGCAAAGGGTTACATACAGTCAAACATTTTTGGCAATGACACGAACATTTGCTACTAGGGGCAATGACGAATCTCTCCAAAGTCCTTCTCATAGGATGACTCCCCAGCCAGAGTTTAATCTCTGAA
The DNA here is from genome assembly GCA_948472305.1 of Vicia faba. Classification (NCBI taxonomy): domain Eukaryota; kingdom Viridiplantae; phylum Streptophyta; class Magnoliopsida; order Fabales; family Fabaceae; genus Vicia; species Vicia faba. Next base: position 1,326,903,114 of record OX451740.1, read on the forward strand.
CACCTTTCCCCAGCTGAGACAACCTCAAGAATCCTCAAAGACTTTCCCCTAATGAGGTCGTCACCTCTCAAGCAGACCGACAACATGTTTATTTCCCAAACAAACGACATGATTCCCCAGCTTGAGGTAGCCTTTCCGACTACTACAAATACAAGGATCACAACTCCTCTTCCCCAGTAGACTACTCTACAATCCCCAACAAGTTACTGCGAAACCTGGACCCGACCAGATATCAGTTCAACTTCGACTCCCCAGTAGAGCAACAGACGACTAAGACTCCTAAACTCTTTTCCCAAGCAGGAATAAACATGCTCCCCATAGAGTTTTCAATATCCCCCAGCGGATTTCTCCTCAAACAACAAAACAGGAATCCCCAATGGAAACATTCTAAGCAAAGTTTGAAGACACACCAACTCTTCAACAACAGTCCAGGATTTAACGGTTCCCCGACATTTGTCAAGGATTTATTTTCCCAGACAAAAATACATTCATAAACATCTCATATTTCATACCTCCTATTTACATACATGATAAAGTGCATACGGCACAATCTCATTTATTTTGAGAGCATCATGACATCATGCATTTCATGCATCATGACATTGCATACAACTAACGTTTTACCTTTTCAGGAAAAGGTCAATCAACAGATGGCTACCATCAACCTTTTCAAGTTCAAGATTAATACCTGTAGCAAGCCAGGAAAACTATCTGTGGCCGAGTGATTGTAGATTAATACATGTAACAAGCCAGGAAAACTATCTACATGAAGAGATTGAAGATTAATACCTGTAGCAAGCCAGGAAAACTATCTTTCTTTCTCAAGTCAGAGATTAATACCTGAAACCAGACAGGACAACTATCTCATCGACCAACCTTTTCAAGTTCCAGATTAATACCTGTAGCAAGCCAAGAAAACTATCCGTGGACGACTGATTGTAGATTAATACCTGTAGCAAGCCAGGAAAACTATCTTTCTTTCTCAGGTCAAAGATTAATACCTGAAACCAGACAGGAGAAATATCTACACAGACTCATCATAAATCAACCCAACCTTCCTGATACAGTCCAGATACGCTCCAGACACGGAAGCCATTCTGATACTCATTCATATTCTACTTTTGATACAGTCCAGATACGCTCCAGACATGGATGCCATTCTGATACTCATTCAGATTCTACTTTTGATACAGTCCAGATACGCTCCAGACACGGATGCATTCTGATACTCATTCAGATTCTACTTTTGATATAGTTCAGATAAGCTCCAAACACGGAAGCCATTCTGATACTCATTCAGATTCTACTTTTGATACAGTCCAGATACGCTCCAGACATGGAAGCCATTCTGATACTCATTCAGATTCAGCTTTCAAATACAATTCAGATATGCACCAGATACGGATGCCATCCTGATACTCATTTAGATTCAGCTTTCAGATACAGTTTAGATACGCACCAGATATGGATGTCATCCTGATACTCATTCAGATTCAACTTTCAGATACAGTTCAGATACGCACCAGATACAGATGCCATCCTGATACTCATTCAGATTCAACTTTCAGATACAGTTCAGATACGCACCAGATACGGATGCCATCCTGATACTCATTCAGATTCAGCTTTCAAATACAGTTCAGATACGCACCAGATACGGATGTCATCCTGATACTCATTCAGATTCAGCTTTCAAATACAGTTCAGATACGCACCAGATACAGGTTCCATCCTGATACTCATTCAGATTCAACTTTAAGATACAGTTCAGATACACACCAGATACAGATGCCGTCCTAATACTCATTCAGATTCAGATTTCAGATACAGTCCAGATATACTCCAGACACAGAAGCCATTCCGATAGTCATTCAGATTCTACTTTTGATACAGTCCAGATACGCTCCAGACACGGAAGCCGTTCTAATACTCATTCAGATTCTACTTTTGATACAGTCCAGATAAGCTCTAGAAACGGATGCCATTCTGAGACTTATTCAGATTCTACTTTTGATACGGTCCAGATACGCTCCAGACACAGAAGCCATTTTGATACTCATTCAGATTCTACTTTTGATACAGTCCAGATACGCTCCAGACACAAGCCATTCTGATACTCGTTCAGATTCAGCTTTCAGATACAGTTCAGATACGCACGAGATACGGGTGCCATCCTGATACTCATTTAGATTCAGCTTTCAGATACAGTTCAGATATGCACCAGATACGGATGCCATCCTGATACTCATTCAGATTCAGCTCTCAGATACAGTTTAGATACGCACCCGATACAGATGCCATCCTGATACTCATTCAGATTCAACTTTCAGATACAGTTCAAATACGCACCAGATACGGATGCCATCCTGATACTCATTCAGATTTAGCTTTCAGATACAGTTCAGATACGCACCAGACACATAAGCCATTCTGATACTCATTCCGATTCTACTTTTGATACAGTCCAGATACGCTCCAGACACGGAAGCCATTCTGATACTCATTCAGATTCAGCTTTCAGATACAGTTCAGATACGCTCCAGATATGGATACCATCCTGATACTCATTCAGATTTAACTTTCAGATACAATCCAAATATGCTCAAGACACAGAAGCCATTCTGATACTCATTCAGATTCTACTTTTGATACAGACAAGATACGCTCCAGACACAGAAGCCATTCTGATACTCATTCAGATTCTACTTTTGATACAGTCCAGATACGCTCCAGACACGGATGCCATTCTGATACTCATTCAGATTCTACTTTTGATAAAGTCCAGATACGCTCCAGACACAGATGCTATTCTAATACTCATTCAGATTCAACTTTTGATACAGTCCATATACGCTCCAGACACGGAAACCATTCTGATACTCATTCAGATTTTACTTTTGATACAGTCCAGATACGCTCTAGACACGGAAGCCATTCTGATACTCATTCAGATTCAGATTTCAGATACAGTTCAGATATGCACCAGATACGGATGCCATCCTGATACTCATTCAGATTCATCTTTCAGATACAGTTCAGATACGCACCAGATACGGATGCCATCTTGATACTCATTCAGATTCAACTTTCAGATATAGTTCATATACACACCAGATACGGATGCCATCCTGATACTCATTCAGATTCAGCTTTCAGATACAGTTCAGATACGCACCAGATACGGATGCCATCCTGATACACATTCAGTTTCAGCTTTCAGATATAGTTCAGATATGCACCAGACACAGAAGCCATTCAGATACTCATTCAGATTCTACTTTTGATACAGTTCAGATGCGCACCAGACACGGAAGCCATTCTGATATTCATTCAGATTCTACTTATGATACAGTTCAGATATGCACCAGATACGGAAGCCATTCTGATACTCATTCAGATTCTACTTTTGATACAGTCCAGATACGCTCCAGACACGGATGCCATTTTGATACTCATTCAGATTCTACTTTTGATACAGTCCAGATACGCTCCAGACACGGATGCCATTCGGATACTCATTCATATTCTACTTTTAATACAGTCCAGATACGCTCCAGACACGAAAGCCATTCTGATACTCATTCAGATTCTACTTTTTATACAGTCCAGATACGCTCCAGACACAAGCCATTCTGATACTCATTCAGATTCAGCTTTCAGAAACAGTTCAGATACGCACCAGATACTGATGCCATCCTGATACTCATTCAGATTCAGCTTCCAGATACAGTTCAGATACGCACCAGATACGGATGTCATCTTGATACTCATTCAGATTCAGCTTTCAGATACAGTTCAGATACGCTCCAGATACGGATGCCATCCTGATACTCATTCAGATTCTGATCTCAGATACCATTCAGATACGCTCCATATACGGATGTCATCCTGATACTCATTCAGAGTCAAATTTCATATACAATTAAGATACGCTCCAGACATGGATGCCATTATGATGCTTAGTCAAAATCAACTTTCAGATACACTTCAGACACACTCCAGACATGCACTTCGTTCTGATACTCATTCTTTCAGCTTACAACTTACAATTGAACAAACATTTTTGGATGGCATCTACAAACCCATCTCCAACAAGATTCTATCACTTCTCTGAATGGCATCTTTAAGCCCATTCCCTCAACTACACATTGCCGAGTGCAAATTTATGGGCACTCTTGTGTCCAATCATCTTTCACCTTCGAGTCACGAATGGAAAAACTCGCCAATCTAACTCTTCAGGTTTAAGAAGATTGAACAAGGGTAGCTGTTGTACCCCAAAATTTTCCCTCTCATTTCTCAAGGAATCACCCTGGATTCTCAAGTTTTCTCTCATACAATTCCAGGCCTTGAATTATCAATTTTTCCAAGCAAACCATTCGTAAGGGAAAATTGGTCATTTGCATGCTGAGAAGTCTAACTTTGACTTTTGGACCAAAACCAAGTTTCAAGAATCATGTTTCATCAAAACATGTTGGAATATGAAGTTTGTTTCATCAAGAGGTTCAAAAGTCAAATTTACTATGGAAAAGCCAAATTTCTAAATACTAGGGATTTTTTATAAGTATTTAAGAAAAAAATGACACTTCAGAACTTCTGAGCCAGCATCCAGGCAGGAGCAGTCAGAAGTTGTAAACATGGTTCAACACATAGTCTGCAGTTAGAAAATGGCTCTTCAGTATCCATGCAAGTTCAGTCAGAGTTTGCTAGGGTAATGCAAAGAAGGTTAAGGAGCGTGCTGCAAGCTTTCTAGAAAGTCTGAAAGCTCCTTCAGAACATGATGGAGCCAGAAGATACAAAGATTAGAGGATGGATGCTACGCTGAAGCAGAACTTCTGATCCAGAACAAAGCCTTGGTGTAGAGTATCACGTTGTAGGATTTCTAGTTTTGACAAGTCTCATCATCATTTAATGCTCATTTAATGCTCACAACCACCTTCTGAGTCTTTATCCAAAGGATCTTCACCACGTGTACCTCTACTATCTTGGGATAAAAACTCTGCTTTTTCTTTTCCTTAATTCCTGCTAACAGCCACCATGCTTTCTTCAAAAACAAGACAACGCTTCAGCACATGAAGGCTATTTCTACGCTTTGGTCAGAACTTGACCAAATCCCAAAACCTTGTTCATGCAACTTGCTGCAGACCTATAACCAACAGCTAGCTCAGCCTACACCTATATCCCATGATTACACCAAACTAGTATACAAAGGAACAGGATGCCAAAACAGCTTCATATCCTATTTGTTTTTCCCCCTAAAATCACAACAAATTCATCTATAAATACTTGTCTCCATCATACGTTTAAGGGGGCTTTTTTTGGGGGGACGAGAGGCTAAAAGCTGGCTGGCTTTTGAAAAGGGAGATTGGCCAAAAGAGAGAAAAGGAAGTTGTGAAACCTTCATAAAAATCCAGATTTCTCACACACAAAAACAAACCTTTGTTCTTCCCTTTGAACCAAAGAATACAACCACTCTTCCGTCTCTCTTGCTGACTCAGAACATCCAAAGGCAGCCACTCAAAGCTCCAAGCACGCCCCAGGTAAGTCTTTCTGACTTTACTTGCTTTTCATTCTGAACATCATTAACATGTAAATATCATAGTATTAATGTTGTACATATCATTGTATGAATAGAAAAACTATGATCAGAACTTCTAGAATAATGCTAGGCTCAGACTTAGGATTGGAATTTCTATGATTTATTGTGCTGTGATTATTCTGATTTGCTGAACTAAATAAATTGCTGATGTGATGATTAAGAGTTGAGACGTAACACAGAACTTCTGTTTTTCACTCACCAGTTTCACAACATTGAACTTCTGATATTCATTCATAGTTTTAACACACAGAACTTCTATGTTCACCCACTGGCTCAGCACAACACTGAACTTCTGATGTTCTCTTACAATCTTAACACAACACAGAACTTCTAAGTTCTCCTTACATGTCAAATACACCGAACTGCTGACGTTTTCTCACTGTTTTAATGTAATAAAGAACTTCTGACTTTTGGTTCACTGGTTGAACACCATCCAGAACCTCTGTTTTCCCTTTAACGTTTTTTGTAGGACTTCAGAAGGTATCAATCCAGAACCTTTGTTCCCTTTCCCTCTGACGTTTTTGCAGGACCTCAGAGTGTATGCATCCATAACTTCTGACTCCACTAACGTTTCCTGCTGAGTCATGCGCCTAACTTTAGAACTTCTGATCCTTGTTTCTTTGTTTGCAGCAACACGCTGTTTCTATTTTTGTATTTATTTTCCTTTTCATTTCATTTTATTAACATAAAAAACTTAAAAATATTTTCTTTTATTTATTTCCTTAAGACAAAAACATTTTTTAAACAAGTCCATTTCTTTCTTATATTATACATTTCAATATGGTTGTAATAATAACTTAGGACTTATTTTTACTTACAATCCCCATTCGTACATATGTACCCTCATCCCCTAAATATTGTACCCCAAAATTTGCCCTCTCATATTTCTCAAGACATTGCAAGAAGAATCTCCAAGTTGCTCAAGATTGCTCAAGAGTTGGACAGTCAAGTCATCTCCTAAGGCAGTCAATCTTAAATTAGGGTTTTGTGTTGCATCAAGGTCCTTGCATCAAAATGGCCTCAAGTGCTCCACAATGTCTTAATATGTTCTCGAGTTCATCCATGTCAAATTTCAAGCCTTGCAGAGGAAGTTTGGTCAGTCAATTGCTCAAGAGGTCCAAAAATCGGTTGTGCTAGGGCAAAAGTCAATTGTGACCTATATACAGTCAAACTACAAGATTTTTTGTCAACATTATAATTTTGAAGGATAATTCATCATTTGATCAAGGGTTTATCATGATTCATCAAGGATTGCTCAAAATTCATCAAGACTCAAAAGTTGCTAAATTAGGGTTTTATAGGAAAAGTCAAACCAACTTTGACCAAGCATAACTTTCTCATACTTTATGCAAAATGACCCATCCAAAGCTCATTTTGAATAGGATGCAATTTCCTACAATCCATATTCACACCCCAAGATCAAGAAATCCACTCATAAGAAGTTACAAATTTGGACATTATAGGTCATTTTTGAAAGTCAACAAAAACACCTTTTTTTTCCAAAGCTTATAACTTGAGCATGAAATATCTAAATGAGATGATACCATAAGGGTTGATTATAGGATATATCAAGGTTTCTAAAAAGTCCAAGAACACCTCCAAAGGTTCAAAATTGAAGAAGTTATGCATTGTTGAAGTTGGGCATTTTTCCAAAATTGCCAAAAGTCAACTATCCCCAAAAATTCAAATTTTGTCAAATGGGCCCACTTTTTTCCACTTGATTTGATCTTGTCACACTAAACACGTGTCCTATCTTCAGTTTTGTGTCCATTTATTAATTTTTCTATTTTATTTGATTTTTATTGAATTAATTCATTTTAAATCAATTTAAATCCAAATAAAATCCAAATATTGATCACTTGGAATATTTTTGATTGATATAGGTCTTAAATATCATCATGGACATAATCAAATCCAAATCAAGCCATATCATGAACAAATATTGGATTTTTGGACAAAATTGGAAAGATTTTAATGGAGGATCAAGCCATATCTTCAAGCATTGATTTACAAAGATTCAAAGTCCAAAACTTGACCTAATACAATGCATTATACATATACAAGGCAGGAGGCACGAATTGGAGACCTAGAGGCTGCCAAATCACAAGAACAAAAACTTGAAAAATTGCAAAAAAGCTTGAAACTGAAATCTGCCTTAGAGGTGCTTTCAACACGAAATCTCAACACTATTCTGTTGCTGGACATCCACCGAGTCTGTAGCAATCAAAAGCAAGGCCATTCACCTCCTAAAACGCGATGTAAGTGGCATACGATCTCCCTCTGAACTTGCTTTCGTGTTTCAAGACTTACGCATGATTACAAGAAACTAATGGCATATTTGCAATCACCAAACAATTTCCATGCTTTCCATATTATTTGATTGCATTTATCTGTTCTATAATCCAAAACGCCATTGTAGGGTTTCCTAGGTTTGTTTTAGGGGTTTTTTGATGCAGGTGAAATTAGGCTTATTCATGGACATGGTTGATACCAGGATGAAGAGACGAGTTCATCCATGGCATCATCTTTCATTTATATGGCCTGTGGAGGATTATTGAATCAACCAGCGCCTTTTCCTGCGGATTTAAATCCGCAGGTAATCCCTGTATAATTTTGAGGACAGGGACGACAACGTGTCCCCATCCCATTGAGCCATTCAAATATTCGCGCTTCTTTTTATTTTTTCTGGCATATTGTTGTTGTTTCACATATAATATTCTTTACTTATTCCACTAACAATTAAGCACGCTGGTTGAGTTGGCAAGGGCGCTAGTTCAATGATTCATGGGACCTGGGTTCGAATCCCAGGTCCCCCAATACATTTGTGTTATTTTTCTCCAGGTGATTCTATACAATCCCAGGCGTACAACACACCATACACCACCATTCAAACGCTTTCCAGATGTCCCCAGGCCAGATCTGGTGGACCATATTGGAGATCCATCATAAGACCAAGTCAAAGGCGTACAGGGAATCATGAAAAGTCAATCAGGCTTGCAGCAAATGGGCCAAAAAACTACTAGTCTCACCCCTGATCTGGGCCCAAACCCCCTTGAGTATTTTATTTCTATTTCCTATTTCTTTTATTTAATTATTTTGTATTATTATTTTTATTATTTAATCACTAACCAATTAATCTTTTTCTAAATAAAATCAAAAACCAAAAAATATATTTTTCATTAAAATTAATTTCAGCATTTTATTTTTGTTAAATAAACATCAATTTAATTAATTTAATTTAATTAGGTATAACTTTTAATATTTTTGCAATAATTAAAATTAATTTAGATAATTAGGTTTTTATTAACATTAATCAAATTTGTTTTTTTTATTTCTTTAAATATCCAAAAATCCAAAAATATCTTTTTTTAATTAATTAATTAATTAATTTAATTAACTTAGTTTATTTCCTTTTAATTCAAAAAAATAACAAAAATTCTTTCTTTAATAAATAAAGGGTCAAAACCCTAGAATACGCCCGATTTAATTTTCCTCGCACACGATCCATTTTATCATATTGATGTAATTGTTTCCTGGAATGTAATAGCTTTAATTAGGACTATTTAATTTATTTATCGGTTTATTTATTTTCCGCATTTTAAATTCAAGGGTTGCTTTTGGCGATGTAAATACCCGACGCCTTGTAATAGTTTAGTTTTAATTTCCGTAACTTATAAACTATTAGATGTTTGATAATAGGGAATGCATGACAAGATCGAATGTATGAACTTAAAATCAACATAGATAACCATTGACATGTACAAAGATAAAATTAACCGAAATAACACACTCGCACATGCGCACTCTTAGGGTACACCTCGCTTGGTTGCCTTCAAACATGGTCATTGAGTATAGGAAGTTTTAGAGGTCGCCCTCTTGTCCAAAGATCATAGTTGCCACGAAACGGTTGCCTCAGAAAAATGATCTAAGACATTAGGGTTACCGCTAAGGCATCCTAAACATTGCTTTAGTGACCACACGTCCCTTAATCGAATTGACCCTAAAACTCCAACGACGATGCTACCTACTCATCAATAGTGGGATAGCATTGTCTAAAGGATATTAGCACAGATTGATTCCTTTTTCGAGTAGGTAGATGGTTCTTAAGTACTTTCTCTCTTCAAAACAAAACAAAAACTTTTCGCACTTACACTCCTTTCAAACAAAAACTCCTTTCAAACCCACAAACACAAAGAAATGAAAATTTTGAAAACACTTTGAGCAAGTACCTAAGAGCCCGTGGATAACCACGGATGGAAAGGGTGCTAACACCTTCCCTTTCTATAATCTACCCCCAGACCCGAGAAACATCTCGAAAAAGGAATTTTTCTGTGCTTTTTTCCTTTCCTTGTTGGATAAAATAAAAGACAGTGGCGACTCTTGCTTACCGCGACATTTTGCGAACACAAATGCAAAACACGAACCAGCATTCCAAAAACAGTCAGTTCTCTCCCACCGTATCACAGAACTGGCGACTCTGCTGGGGAATATTAAAAAAAGTGGGGTGTACCTTAAGATTAGATCATTGTGTTTTCAATTGTTTGCTTTGTATGCTTTATATTTGTGGGCTTGTATCGGAGTTACTATAGATCCTAACCCGGATCTAGGGGATACCCTTTAGGTAAGTAGCAATAAACTGTGAGGGAACTGTACAGCGTAGACCGATACGATTGAAGCACTAGCTACGTTGGTGTGGCACTTTAGTATGTACCGATATCCCTTGTGGCGCAACGAGGAGAATATGGGTCTGCTAAGGGGTCATTAAGCACCAACTGACCTTAAAACCTTTAAATTGACCAACTTGGCCATAGAACAGTAGCAGTATGCTACACTCCTTGAGACTAAACTCTCGCGATGATTCCGGCCACAAGAAAAGGTTGCTAAACTGGAATTATGACCGATCGAGGATAGTCAGTGATATTGAGATCCTCTAGAACCCGGTTACTATTTTTAGGACATGTTTAAACCAACTAAACTGAAAGAGGGTAATACCTAAGCTTCTTGCCAGCCTGAAATCTAAGGGCTCTCTGTGTGACTTGTGTGCCTTTACCATGTTTGCTGTTTGTGGATACTTGTGGTGTCCATTTTATCATGACATCATGACATCATAACATTGCATACATCTTACATTGGACTAACCTATTTCAAAGACAAGAGGAATTCATCTTTGTTCTGTTATGTAGGTCATCATGATGCCCATGCGTAGGAATACCATCCGGATCAACTTTGTCCAGGTTCCCACCTTGCTCAAAGATTTGATTGCAAAGATGCCTGATACTACTTCCTTCCTTAGAAGACATGGTTATCTTCTCAGTTTGGTCACCTCCATATTGGACGAGCAAATGATGAGTGTTTTGGTCCAATTCTATGATCCGTTGTACCATTGCTTTACTTTCCAGGACTATCAGCTGGTTCCCACCTTAGAAGAATTCTCTGATCTGCTCGGTATCTCTATTCTGGAGCAGACCCTATTTACTGGTTGGGAGAAGATCCTTAGGTTCGAAGAGATTGTTGTAGCCCTTCATTTGACAAAGGATGAGGTAATGGCTAATTGGGAGACTAGAAGTGGAGCAAAGGGCTTTCTGACTAAGTTCTTGGTTGGTAAGGCTAATTATTTCTGGGATAGTCTAGACTTCAAGGCATTTGAGGATATTTTGGCTCTTCTGATATACGGTTTGATATTGTTTCCGAACTCTGACTCCTTTGTTGATGTGAATGCGGTAAATATCTTCATCTCTTGCTATCAGGGATGATGACGAAGTGGAAGAATCTGAGTTCAACAGCTGGATTTATCCGACGGCCGACAGTGGACCTAGCATTTGGATTGCAAAAGACAACCTACCTGTTACTTTTGTTATGCAGTAATGAATTCCTTTGTTTTTGTTATTTGTAATAAACAATGAATTGAAACTTTATGGCCCGGTGTCTTACCCGGGGCACCGTTGGCTTCATTTGTGAGGGCTTATAACTGTCATTTCCATATATCATGAATAAAGATCTTGGACGTTTTTTCGCATTTCAAATCTTGTGCTCCCTTTCTTTCTTTCTTTCTTTAATATTGCAAAACAGCTATATTTACACACACTCACCTACACAGGTTTCAATCCACTCTGGATCTCACTGGTAACGACTCTGCTACTGCCAGTTATGACTTCGAAAATCCGATCAACTTAGCCGAAGACGAAGGTGAAGATGATTGCGAAGTGCCTGGTGAGCTTGCAAGACTGTTACTCCAGGAAGAGAGGGAAATCCAACCACATGAAGAGCCAGTGGAAACGATAAATCTGGGTATTGAGACGGACAGAAAGGAGGTTAAGATTGGTGCCAATCTGGAGCTCAGCGTAAAACAACGGTTGATTCAGATGTTGCATGATTATGTGGAGATCTTTGCCTGGTCCTACGAAGACATGCCTGGGTTGGATACCGACATTGTGGTCCATCATTTGCCTACTAAGGAAGACTGCCCTCCGGTTAAGCAAAAGGTCCGCCGTATGCGTCCAGAGATGTCTGAGAAGATCAAAGCTGAGGTTATGAAGCAGTTTGATGCCGGGTTTCTTGCAGTGACTTATTACCCTCAGTGGGTTGCCAATGTGGTGCCGGTAACGAAGAAGGATGGTAAGGTCAGAATGTGTGTTGACTACAGGGATCTGAACAGGGCCAGCCCCAAGGATGACTTCCCCCTACCTCACATTGACGTTCTGGTTGACAATACTGCTCAGCACAAGGTGTTCTCCTTCATGGATGGCTTTTCAGGTTATAATCAAATCAAGATGGCTCCTGAAGACATGGAAAAGACTACCTTTGTTACTCAGTGGGGCACCTTCTGCTATAAGGTCATGCCATTCGGGTTGAAAAATGCTGAGGCAACCTACCAATGTGCCATGGTTGCTTTATTTCATGACATGATCCATCATGAGATTGAAGTGTATGTTGACGATATGATTGCAAGGTCCCAAACTGAGGAGGAACACCTTGACCATCTGCAGAAACTGTTTGACCGTTTGAAACTGTACAAGCTGAGGTTGAACCCGAACAAGTGCACCTTCGGGGTAAGATTTGGAAAGTTGTTAGGCTTCGTCGTAAGTGACAAGGGTATTCAAGTGGACCCTGCCAAGGTTAAAGCTATTCAAGAGATGCCAGTTCCTAAGACAGAGAAAGAGGTCAGAGGCTTTTTAGGACGCCTGAACTACATTGCCCGGTTCATCTTGCATCTAACTGCTACCTGTGAGCCAATCTTCAAGCTGCTGAAGAAAGATCAGGTAGTACGTTGGAACAATGAATGTTAGGCCGCTTATGACAGAATCAAAGAGTATCTCCAAGAACCACCCATTCTTATGCCACCAGTTGAAGGGAGACCTCTGATACTGCACCTGACAGTACTCGACAACTCAATGGGGTGTGTGTTGGGGCAGCATGACGAGTCTGGCCGAAAAGAGCATGCCATTTATTACCTTAGAAAAAAGTTTACCGACTGTGAGACCCGATACTCACTGCTCGAGAAAACTTGCTGCGCTTTGGTATGGGCTGCTCGCCGGCTGAGACAGTACATGCTGACTCACACTACCTTGTTGATTTCAAAGATGGATCCGATAAAGTACATATTTGAAAATCCTGCTCTGTCTGGGAGAATAGCAAGATGGCAAATGATCTTGACAGAATACGACATCCAGTACACGACCCAGAAAGCTATCAAGGGAAGTGTATTGGCAGACCACTTGGCACACCAGGCAGTAGATGACTATCAGTCAATGAACTTTGAATTTCCTGACGAGAGCATCATGATAGTGACTGATTGTGAAGTACCTGGACCGGATGAAGGACCTGAGGAAGGATCCCGATGGTCTATGCACTTTGACGGAGCATCCAACGCTTTGGGTAATGACATCGGCGCTGTGATCATATCTCCCCAAGGCACTCATACTCCACTCACTGCCCGGCTATGTTTCAACTGCACCAACAACATGGCGGAGTATGAGGCATGCATCATGGGTCTTCAAGCTGCGATCGACTTAGAGATCAAGTTTCTGAGTGTCTTCGGAGATTCCGCTCTCGTGATCAATCAGATCAAAGGCGAGTGGGATACGAAACATCTGAATCTTATTCCTTACAGAGAATGTGTGTTGACATTGATCCCCCATTTCACAGAGATAACTTTTGAACACTTTCCGAGAGAGGAGAATCAGTTGGCGGACGCGTTAGCTACGATGTCTTCCATGTTCAAAGTCAAATGGGACAATGAGGCTCCCCGGGTCATTATCTGGAAATTGGACGAGCCGGCATACTGTTGTGATCTTGAGGCTGAGGTAGTGACTGAAAAACACTGGTACTATGAGGTAAAGAGGTATTTGGAATCTCAGGAGTACCCTGAAGGTGCGTCTGTCAATGATAAGAAGTTTCTGAGAAGGTTCGCAGCAAAGTTCTTCCTCAGCAACGACATTCTGTACAAGCGAAACCATGATTCGACCTTACTGCGTTGTGTGGATAAGACTGAAGCAGAAAGGATCATGGCGGAGCTACACGAAGGTACCTTCGGAGCGCATTCCAGTGGACATACCATGGCAAAGAAGATCCTTCGGGCAGGATATTTCTGGTCCACAATGGAAGCCGACTGTTACCAACATTCTCGGACATGTCATAAATGCCAGATTTATGCCGATAAAGTGCATGTTCCTCCAGTTCCTCTGAATGTCTTGACTGCACCTTGGCCTTTTGCAATGTGGGGCATAGATATGATCGGTGAGATTAAACCTACGGCATCCAACGGGCATCGCTTCATCCTGATGGCGATTGATTACTTTACAAAGTGGGTTAAAGCAGCTTCTTACGCCACTGTAACCAAGAATGTTGGGGCACGGTTCATTCGGCATAACCTGATCTGTCGATACGGTGTACCTGAAAGGATCATTACGGACAACGGTACCAATCTTAATAACAAGATGATCACTGAGCTCTTTGAGCAATTCAAGATACAACACCACAACTCTTCTCCCTACCGGCCGAAGATGAATGGGGCTGTAGAAGCAGCGAATAAGAATATCAAGAAAATTGTGCAGAAGATGACAGTGACCTATAAAGATTGGCACGAGATGTTACCGTTTGCTCTACATGGGTACCGTACCTCAGCAAGAACGTCAACCGAGGCAACTCCTTTTTCCTTGGTCTACGGCATGGAGGCAGTCTTACCGATCGAAGTGCAAATACCCTCTCTCCGGATAATGAAGGATGCAGATCCGAGCGAAGATGATTGGATCCAGACACGACTTGATCAGTTAAATCTAATTGATGAAAAGAGACTCACTGCTATTTGTCATGGTCAGACGTACCAAAAACGGATGATCAGGGCATTTAACAAAAAGGTCAGACCACAAGAATATCAAGTTGGGGATCTGGTAATCAAGCGCATCATTCTTCCTCAGAGTGATCCCATAGGAAAATGGACCCCTACGTACGAAGGGCCATTTATGGTTAAACATGTGTTCTCAGGAGGAGCCATGATTCTAACTACCATGGATGGTGACGACCTTCCTCACCCCGCCAATGCAGACATAGTAAAAAGATACCACGCATGATAAAAGACCCACTAGGTTGACATACCTAGGCAAAAATTAGGGCTTCCCGGCGAACCAAAAGGGTTCGGGAAAAATGAGGGATGAAATGAAAATTCTATACACCTGGCAAGTCGAAAACCTGAAAAGGCGGCTTGGGCAAAAATGGGTATCCCGGTGGACTGAAAACCCGAAAGGGCGGTCCAGGCAAAAGTTAGGGATAAAGCGTAATACTATGTCTCATTGGATCACCTTGCATCCAGAACCCAGTATCAACCATCAAGTTCAAACGGCATTGATCAATCAGCTTCATCGTCAACTGAGCAGCAAAGTGATGAGACGCTCGAAGATATAAAGGCGATAGCAGAGTTGGAACCCAGTGAGACTACTTTCTTTCACATAGCTGTTTTGTTTTCCCTTTGTACAAATTGTATAAACTCTTTTGTTCGGCGGCGTTCTCTTACTAGGACGTCAGCCTCTTGTATATAAACGCCTATTTACAGGCAAATTCAAAAATCAATATAAATACACTTTTCAGACAAATTGCCCTTTGTTTTTCCTTTTTCTGTTTTGTTTTGCGAAAAACGTCCAAGGTTCAATTTGTGATATATGCATTTGACAATAATTGCTAACTCATAAATATTTGCATACGAAACAAAGGATTAATTACAGGTAACATTAGAAACAGGGGCAATAAATGAGTTGTCTAAGCGATCTAATTGCTCTGTCCACCAAGGTACCAAGGTAGGTTCAGCTAAAGAACATAACCAAGACATCTTAAGTCCCCAGAGAGTAAACCTCAGCAAGTCAATACACTCTCCCCAAGCAAAGCTATCCTATCAGCCTTAAGGAAGTTGGGTATCCCCAGCAGATCTCAACCTTCCTCAGCGTAATATACGAATATTCTTAACAAGCATCCCCGGAAGTCTTGATCTAAGACTGTTCCCCGGCGGTATACCAGACATTCAGCGGAGCCACTTCCCCAATGTATCTCAAAAATTTCCTCAGGAGAGTCCAGTCTGAAGATTTCCCCAGGAAAGCTGAATCATCTCCCCAGCAGGAAGCTTATCCCCAGTAGATTTTGGAAGCTTCCCCCCGCAGAACACGAACGCGTCTCCCGGCTTTATTCAAAGGTTATTTCCCTACCAGGATATAACTGGGTTATCCTCAGCCAAAAGCCATGGAAAGATCGTCCTCGGCAAAGTATTCTTATCCCCAGCGGAGTCTATTAAAACTGCCAACATAACAACGGTATCCCCTGCGAAGTTATCATCAACATCCCAGCAAAGTACCTCTCTTCCCACAGAGTATTGTTCCCCAGCAAGATCGCTAGAGTAATTTTCTCCCCGCGGAGTAATCCATTCGCCAAGGTTATTCCCCAACGGAGTTATCTTCTCCCACCGGTATTCTTGCAACCATCACTCCCCAGTGGAAACAAAAGCTCTACATTAAGCCCAGGATTTAATTTCCTGGCACCCGTCAAGGATTTACTTTCCTAGACAAAAACATACATTCATAAACATCATATCTTCATGCACATATGCATCATGAACATACAATCTCACTTATTTTGAGAACGTCACGCATGTCATACATCATGACATTGCATGCAACTAACGTTTTGTCTTTTCAGGACATAGGTTAATACAAAGATAATTACTATCAACGGTCGCAACTAAAGATCCGATTCCTGTATCTCGCCAGGGTGTATCTGTTGATGACTAGCATTACCAGACCCGATTCCTGTATCTTGCCAGGGTGCGTCTGAAGAGTTTGAGGATCCGATTCCTGTATCTTGCCAGGGTGTATCTGTTGACGACTAGCATTACCAGACCCGATTCTTGTATCTTGCCAGGGTGCGTCTGAAGAGTTTGAGGATCTGATTCCTGTATCTCGCCAGGGTGTATCTGTTGACGACTAGCATTACCAGACCCGATTCCTGTATCTTTCCAGGGTGCATCTGAAGAGTTTGAGAATCCGATTCTTGTATCTCGCCAGGGTGTATCTGTTGACGACTAGCATTACCAGACCCGATTCCCGTATCTTGCCAGGGTGCGTCTGAAGAGTTTGAGGATCCGATTCCTGTATCTCGCCAGGGTGTATCTGTTGACGACTAGCATTACCAGACCCGATTCCTGTATCTTGCCAGGGTGCGTCTGAAGAGTTTGAGGATCCGATTCCTGTATCTTTCCAGGGTGTATCTGTTGACGACTAGCATTACCAGACCCGATTCCTGTATCTTGCCAGGGTGCATCTGAAGAGTTTGAGGATCCGATTCCTATATCTTGCCAGGGTGTATCTGTTGACGACTAACATTACCAGACCCGATTCCTGTATCTTGCCAGGGTGCGTCTGAAGAGTTTAAAGATTCGATTCCTGTATCCAGCCAGGGCACATCTACATAAAGAGTTTGAAGGTCAACTCCTGTAACAGGCCAGGTAATTATTTTCTTTCTCAGGTACGCAAGTTCTTGCTAAGGAATCTCTTACGCGATCGACACCAAGATGGCATCTATAAGCCCATCCATGCAACAACATTCTCCAAATGGCATTCGTAAGCCCATTCCGGCTATCACACTGCTGATACTCTACTATGTGAGTGCAAATTTCTGGGCACTCTAGTGTTCAATCATCTTCTACCCTCAGATTACGAAAGGCACGCCAGCCAATCTACATCCTCAGGTCTAAGAAGATTGAACAGGGGCAACTGTTGTACCCCAAAATTTGCCCTCCCACATTCTTCAAGATTTGCTAAGGTCATGCTTCAAAATCTCTCAAGGGTTGCACAGTCCAATGGCCTCCTAACAGTCAAAAATTAGGGTTTTGGTTCTGGCAAAGAAGTTGAAGTTTCCAAGGGTCCAATCAAGTCCCACATGCCTACATACATTGTCAAGCATCCATATGCCAAGTTTCAAGACTCACAACATCAAATTGCACAGTCAAAAACCCTAAATGCTTCACAGTCAACTGCAGGGGCAAAATGGTCATTTGACAGTCAAAAGTCCAAATTTTTGGTCAACATCTTATTTTGAAGCCACCAACATCATTTGATCAATTCTTGATCATGATTCTCAAAGCATGGCTCAAAAAGTCTCAAGGTGCAAAAGTTTCTATTTTTTGACAGCTGAAAAAGTCAACTGCAAATTGACCAAGGCGTAACTTCCACATGGTTTATCAGAAAAATTCCATCCAAATCTCATTTTGAAGAGAATGACATTTCCTACAACTCATCTTCACACTTCAAGTCCAAGAAATGCTCTCACAAAAATTTATCCATTTCAACATTATAGGTCATTTTCAAAAGTCAACAAAAAGGCACTTTAAGTCAAAGACCATAACTTGAGATTGGTAAATCAAAATGACATGGGACCAAAGGCATTGGTTAGAGGACTTCCAGACCTTTCCAAAATGTCCAAGAACACGATCAAAGCTTAAAAATTGAGCAAGATATGCCTTGTGGAAGTTGGGAAATTTTTGGGAATTTTGAAAAGTCAACTTTGCTTCAAATGCTTCAAAAATGCTAATGGGCCTCAAATTTCTTCCATGAATCATCACCCAAAGGCCATGCACGACCCATTGACCTCCAAGGGAGTTATTTTCTCATTTTTGATTAATTATTTGAATTTTTATTATTATTAATTCACTTAATTAAAATTAAATATGAAAAAAATAGCAAATAACACCTTTCAAATCTTTTTATGCAGAGATTTCACTCATTATATGCTCTCGTGTACCAATCTCAAGAGACAAAATCTTCCAAAATAGACAAGTTTCCATGGCAAAAAGATTTGAAAAAGGATGTAATAAAATCAAATATTTGGATCATCAATGGATGGATTTTGGGCTGGCTTTTTGACCTAATTCTATTCATATACATGTGCACAATCGAAACCTAAGGCCCTAGACACAGAAGCTGCGCTAAACACCAAAGAACAAACTTGCAATTTTGGCCTAAAAACCTTGAAACTGTTTTCATACCTAGGAGGCGTTTCAAAGCTTGAAAAGCATTCTAAAAGCTTGCTAAGACATCCAGGAAACCATTCTGATCAAAACCAGCCTTCCATACTCAAGGAATTGGTATAACCGAGTCTCACTTTTCATCAAAATTTTCATATTCGTGTTTGCACTTTCATGCATTATTAATGTCTTTTAATGGTTGAATTACACTAATATGAACATTTTGAAGCTAATGGTATCTTTGAATTGAACTAACCATGCCTGTATGAGAATTCACCATGAACGTTTCTTAGGGTTTCAGAGCTCCAGATTTGGGGTTTTACACATAAGGAAAAATTGACCATTCAAACCAGTACCATTGAAATCAGGGCATCAGGACGAATTGAACAACCACCTCACGCCCAATTTATATTGATCTATGTGCTAATCGCTATTTTCAGGTTTTGCAGTTAGTGGGGGTTTAAAACCCCCGCTATTCGTTTTTGTTTACAGGCAAATGGAGAAGATGAAGCCTATGTGTCCAAGCATGACTGGATAATTCAAATGTTCGCGCGTGATTTCTTGCTTCAGGCCACTAGTGATTGTTTTCATGTATATTATTCACGTTCCATTATACGTACAAAGAAACGCGTTGGTCCAAATGGTTGATGCGCTGGCTTGCAGGTATTGGGACCTGGGTTCGATTCCCAGGTCCCCCACTTCTTCCATAATGTTTTTCTCAATATGTTTCCATGCAGCATTCGTTCAAAAGAGCACCATGCACCCCAAAGCCTGCGCCTGCCAAGTGTCCAGGAGACTCAATCTGATGGCTAGCACATGAATTCCACCATGCACGCTGGTCAATCATTCCACACACGCGCTGGAAAGGTCAAACAGGCCTCTTGTTCAATGGGCCTAATTGCTGCAACAAACCTCCCAGATTGGGTCAGACACCCCCATGGTTTGCATCATATTTTCTAATTTCTTTTTCTTTTCTTCTTTTTATTTTAATTGCTTTTTTTTTTGTTTTATTTAATTCACAATATAATTTTCATAATAAAAATCAGAAATCAAGAAAATAAAATATGTTTATTTAATATTTAGTTCATTAAATATTTTTGTAAATAAATTTTTAATAATCAATTTAGTAATTTAGGTTTTAAAATTTTAATGTTTTTCTTAAATAACTAAAATATGTAGAAATTAGGTTTTTTTAGCATTTTTATTCTTTTGTTTAATAAATAATTTCTTCTTCTCATTATTATTATTAATTCTTAATTATTTTGTAAATAAATATGTCATTAATTAATTAGGGTAAATTAGGTTAAAACTTAAATGTTTTTCTTTAACAATTAAAAATAATTTAGAATTAGGGTTTCTAATAATAATTAATTTTCTTTATTTTCATAAATACCAAAAAACCATAAAAAACAATTTCTTTTCTTATTAAATAATTAATTAGCCTTTTCAATTTCAATTTAATTTCTTTAAAGGGTCCAACGCCCTCGAACTTTCGATTCTATTTTCTTTTCGCGCATTTGTTTCTATTTTTCATTTTAAATATTATGTAATTGCCCAAGCCTTGTAATAGTAATTAGGGAATTTATTTATTTTCCGCATTTTATTCAAAACGGGTCTTTGTTAATTTGGCGATGTATAGACCCGCGCCTTGTAATAGCGTAGGATTTTATTTTTCGCACTTTAATTTCCGCACCCCTTAACTGCTAAACTTTGCATGAAAGAATGAATGGCCCAAATAAAATCAAAGCGTAGATCACCATAATGCTTGACAAGATAAAACATAACTGAAAACAATACACAAATTCACACACCACTCTTAGGGTACGCCTCACTGTTGCCTTGCCCCTCGAAACGTGGTCGTCGAGTATAGGACATTTTAGTAAGTCCTTATGTCCATGAACATGGCATAAGGGTAGCTTCTAAGGTGTCTTACTGTTGCTCTGGTGGCCACACTGTCCCTAACAGACGAATTGACCCGAACACCTCCAACGGTGGTGCTACCTATCTCTCAATGGTGGGATGGCACTACCTTAAGGACATTTACACAGCCTAATTCCTTAGGGTAGGTAGATGACTCATAGATACTTTCTCTAATTCAAAACAAATCAAAAACTCTTTTCACACTGACACTTTTCAAAAAGCTTTCAAAAAAACTTTTCAAACACGCTTGAGGACTGATACAAGAGTCGATCTGAAATCTTTAAAACGAAACTTTTTTCAAACCCACGCACAATTGAGAAGCAAACAAACATTTTGAAAACACAAATGAGCAAGTATCTAAGAGCCCATGGATAACCATGGATAGAAAGGGTGCTAACACCTTCCCTTTCTATAAATCTACCTCCCGAACCGAGAAACTATCTCATAAGGAATTTTGTTGTGCTTTTGTCCTGTCCATGTTGGAGAAAATAAAAGACGGTGGCGACTCTTGCTTCCGCGACATTTCGCGAACCAACGTTAAACAGTCAGTTCCAGATCCACCGATCACACACTCCTTTCAAACAAAAACTCCTTTCAAACCCACAAACACAAAGAAAAGAAAATTTTGAAAACACTTTGAGCAAGTACCTAAGAGCCCGTGGATAACCACGGATGGAAAGGGTGCTAACACCTTCCCTTTCTATAATCTACCCCCCGGACCCGAGAAACATCTCGAAAAAGGATTTTTTCTGTGCTTTTTTCCTTTCCTTGTTGGATAAAATAAAAGACAGTGGCGACTCTTGCTTACCGCGACATTTTGCAAACACAAATGCAAAACACGAACCAACATTCCAAAAACAGTTAGTTCTCTCCCACCGTATCACAGAACTGGCGACTCTGCTGGGGAATATTAAAAAAAGTGGGGTGTACCTTAAGATTAGATCATTGTGTTTTCAATTGTTTGCTTTGTATGCTTTATATTTGTGGGCTTGTATCAGAGTTACTATAGATCCTAACCCGGATCTAGGGGATACCCTTTAGGTAAGTAGCAATAAACTGTGAGGGAACTGTACGGCGTAGACCGATACGATTGAAGCACTAGCTACATTGGTGTGGCACTTTAGTATGTACCGATATCCCTTGTGGCGCAACGAGGAGAATATGGGTCTGCTAAGGGGTCATTAAGCACAAACTGACCTTAGATTCTTTAAATTGACCAACTTGGCAATAGAACAGTAGCAGTATGCTACACTCCTTGAGACTAAACTCTCGCGATGATTCCGGCCGCAAGAAAAGGTTGCTAAACTGGAATTATGACCGATCGAGGATAGTCAGTGATATTAAGATCCTCTAGAACCCGGTTACTATTTTTAGGACAGGTTTAAACCAACTGAACTGAAAGAGGGTAGTACCTAAGCTCCTTGCCAGCCTGAAATCTAAGGGCTCTCTGTGTGACTTGTGTGCCTTTACCATGTTTGCTGTTTGTGGATACTTGTGGTGTCCCTTTTATCATGACATCATGACATCATAACATTGCATACATCTTGCATTGGACTAACCTATTTCAAAGACAAGAGGGATTCATCTTTGTTCTGTTTTGTAGGTCATCATGATGCCCATGCGTAGGAATACCATCCGGATCAACTTTGTCCAGGTTCCCACCTTGCTCAAAGATTTGATTGCAAAGATGCCTGATACTACTTCCTTCCTTAGAAGACATGGTTATAGAAACGAGAACCATTACAAAGTTCCATTTTCAAAATATTTTCAAAAACACATCTCACAAACACACCTTTGAACTTTTTGTGTAACAAACACTTTGTAGGCGTTCTTATAGAAACGAGAACCATTACGAAGTTCCATTTTCAAAATACTTTCAAAAATCACCACCACAAGCACACATTCAAACAAAAGAAAGTGATCTAGCAAGTAACTAAGAGCCCATGGAAAACCATGGATGAAAAGGGTGCTAATACCTTCCCTTTTCATAATCTACCCCCCGAACTCAAGAAAACATCTCAAAAGGTCTTTCCTGTGCTTTTTCAACATTTGCGAACACAAACGCAAAACTTCAAGTCAGTTCTCCCACCGTATCACAGAAATGGCGACTCTGTTGGGGAGATTCTAAAAGTGGGGTTACCTTAGGGTTAGATCACCTTTACTTGCTTACATTGTTTGATTTGCATGCTTTACATTTTGGTTCCTTGTTTGGGTTTGTTTCAAATCCTATACCCAGATTTGGGGACACCTTTTAGGTAAGTAGCAATAGACTGTGAGGGAACTGTGTGGGGTATACCAACACGGTTGAAGCAGTAGCTACGTTGATGTGGCACTTTGGTTGGTATCGGTAACCCCTTAGTAGTCAAGGAGAGTACGGGACCGCCGCGTGGTGTCATAAAGCATCAACTGACTCTAGAACCTTTACTTGACCAACTTGGCCTTTAGGATGTAGTGAGATGACCGGCTTTGGTGCAGTCCGAAGTTAGTAGATACTCGATACTACACTCATTGAGGTTTGGTTTCTTGGGATATTTCGGTCGCCATTAAGGAGGCTTTAGCTGAAACAATGACCAAGGAAACAATCCGGTGATATTGAGCTCCTTAGAACCCGGTTACTATGACTAGGACAGGTTGAGCCAACTAAACTTCAAGAGGGTACTTCCCTACAAACTCCATGCATGCCTGAAACTAAGGACTTGTCTGCTTTGTGTGAATATGATTATTTGTATGTAAATCTGCTTACCTTGCATACTTGTACATTACATCATAACATCATACCATAACATTTTCAATAACTGTTTCAAGGATCTCAAGGGCCTATGATGCAGGGTCACGTTGAACCAGATGTCTATCAAGGGACAAGAGGATTTATTTTCCTCTGACC
This sequence comes from Vicia faba, assembly GCA_948472305.1. Classification (NCBI taxonomy): domain Eukaryota; kingdom Viridiplantae; phylum Streptophyta; class Magnoliopsida; order Fabales; family Fabaceae; genus Vicia; species Vicia faba. Next base: position 1,326,927,015 of record OX451740.1, read on the forward strand.
AAACACCGTCAAAGATCAAGTACAACAACCTTGAGTCAAGGGCTATGACCCACTTGACATGGCGAGCTTAATTCTTGTGGAAGGACATCCACTGATACAAAGTTCTCCAATCAAAGATGTTGATCAAAATTCAATATCTAACTTTTTCTTGTGTTTACCCTGCGAGATCCTTGAAAACATGCATCCACATATCATGCATCATATCATGACAAGTTTCTCCCATACAGGTCTCCTTATCTTATTACTATTTATTTGAGTAGAGATGGCTCTAGAGCAGACTATCAAGGACATCCAGGCTCAAAACGCTCAACTTCAAGAGATGTTCTTGAACCTATCCAAGGGACAAGAAGAGGTCAAGGCGCTCCTCACTAGGGGCATGATCCTGGGAAATCATGGGGACAACAAAGATGACCAGTTGGAACGGCTACAAACCGAGATAGCCATAATGAAGGTCTAAATGATGGGACAGCTGGTGGGCCAGATGGCTCTTATCCAAAATCTGGCTCAAGAACAAGAAGAGCTGAAAGTTCTTGTCAACCAACTTCATCAAGACGGTTACAACCGTATGGGGAAAACAATAAGGATTGGAAATCAAGTCACTGCTCAGCCTCCCATGAGACAAGACGACGGAAGACCTTCCCAATTTGCTTCTGCGTCACAAACCTAGCAACCACCTCGCCAACAACAACAGGGTAATCGACGTAGGCGGAATACATCTGAAAGACGCTTCACCGAAATTGACATGTCATTATCTCAAGCACTGCAACACCTGTTGGAAGCCAAGCTGGTTGTATTAAGGGACCCTCCTCAGAATCCCAACACAGCCTCCCCAAGGTACAATCCAAATGCAAGATGTGAGTACCACTTCAACAGTCCTGGACATGACCCGATAGCTGCTGGACATTAAGAAATAAAATTTAAGACCTGATCGACGAGGGAGATTTGGAGTTCACACAAGATGGCCAGACTGAGTTCTTCTGTCATCCTTCAAAGGCTCACCACCTAAAGTGACAAGTCCAGACAAAGAGGCTTCTGTTCATTTGAATTTTCAGTTGTAATTTCTTTTGCTTATTCAAACAATTATCTATTAATGTCAAACTTTGTTTCATTAATGCATTGCATATGTTTGTCTTGAATTATTTCATTTTCGTTACATTTAAACTATGCTTTTTACTCTCTTTATGACATTCAACTCTTGCTAAAAGTTATAAGCCTTTAGAGGGAGGATGACGAAAACAATGCCATAATCCCATACAGTATGCTTTTGAACAGACCTTGCTGATGATGTACAGACATTCTTTCAAATCCAAAACACTGGAGTTATAAGGAAGATAATCCCTAGTCAACCCCTTCGAGCCAAAGAAGTAGAAGTTTTTCTTTTTTTTACAAATTGAAACCTTTAATCAAAACCTTGGGGCAGGGTAGTCTCTCAGTTAATTCAAATGCGCGTTTAACCGCAAACTCTCATCTCGTAATACAACGAATAACATAAAAAAAATCAAAAGACGGTGATGGTTCCCTACCAAATAGGCAGTCATTATCTCTCAAAAAGAAAATCCCACTAAGTCAAAACCTACAAAGGAGACTTAAGAAAACTGGGGCATCTTGCTGACTGTAATCTCAAAACAAGAACAGTCAGACAAAAATTAGGGATAAAAAATCAAAAGAGGTCACTACAAATCCTCAACAACATGAAAAAAAATGTTGCAAAAATGACTGCCTTCCAATAAACTCAACCTGTCTAAATCATCACCAAAATGTCATTCCAGACTCAATTGGAGTTCAAACGCATAATTAACTGAGTTTAGGACCGAAGAACACCATGAAGAGCGGGTGGGTACAAATATACTTTGAGCCTGTATCCTTCATTTCTTAAACCATGAACTAAGCCACGTTACAACCCTTCAAAAGTCCTAATTGAAGCATGGGTTAGTTCGAAAGCATACTGTTACAAAAAGGTATCCTGACTCCTGTAAGGCTTTACTCAAAATCCTGAGTTGAATTTTTCTTACAAATTTATTGTTAAAAACGCATTTTTCAAAACTTCAAGACAAGCATAAACTTTGCATTATTTGAATATCGCTGTTTGCATATGGCTGTTTATTTGACAGCAGAGAAATTCACACAACGAATGTCCGATGAACGAAAGCTCTCTCGGTGAACAAAATCACTTCGAGTGGGATGACACTTCCAACGACAAATCTCCTATAAACAAGGGGGCATGACATGTCACTATCTAGCACACCTGGGGCAGTCCAGTCAAGATTCCAGGAAATCTCTCAAGAAGTACAGAATAACCAGGGGCAGGTCTCCATCTCCATTACTTGGGGCATTGAACGCCAATCTCAGCAAAGGGTTACATACAGTCAAACATTTTTGGCAATGCCACGAACATTTGCCACTAGGGGTAATGACGAATCTCTCCAAAGTCCTTCTCATAGGATGACTCCCCAGCCAGAGTTTAATCTCTGAACACCTTTCCCCAGCTGAGACAACCTCAAGAATCCTCAAAGACTTTCCCCCAATGAGGTCGTCACCTCTCAAGCAGACCGACAACAGGTTTATTTCCCAAACAAACGACATGATTCCCCAGCTTGAGGTAGCCTTTCCGACTACTACAAATACAAGGATCACAACTCCTCTTCCCCAGTAGACTACTCTACAATCCCCAACAAGTTACTGTGAAACCTGGACCCGACCAGATATCAGTTCAACTTTGACTCCCCAGTAGAGCAACAGACGACTAAGACTCCTAAACCCTTTTCCCAAGCAGGAATAAACATGCTCCCCACAGAGTTTTCAATATCCCCCAGCGGATTTCTCCTCAAACAACAAAACAGGAATCCCCAATGGAAACATTCTAAGCAAAGTTTGAAGACACACCAACTCTTCAACAACAGTCCAGGATTTAACGGTTCCCCGACATTTGTCAAGGATTTATTTTCCCAGACAAAAATACATTCATAAACATCTCATATTTCATACCTCCTATTTACATACATGATAAAGTGCATACAGCATAATCTCATTTATTTTGAGAGCATCATGACATCATGCATTTCATGCATCATGACATTGCATACAACTAACGTTTTACCTTTTCAGGAAAAGGTCAATCAACAGATGGCTACCATCAACCTTTTCAAATTCAAGATTAATACCTGTAGCAAGCCAGGAAAACTATCTGTGGATGAGTGATTGTAGATTAATACATGTAACAAGCCAGGAAAACTATCTACAAGAAGAGATTGAAGATTAATACCTGTAGCAAGCCAGGAAAACTATCTTTCTTTCTCAAGTCAGAGATTAATACCTGAAACCAGACAGGACAACTATCTCATCGACCAACCATTTCAAGTTCCAGATTAATACCTGTAGCAAGCCAAGAAAACTATCTGTGGACGACTGATTGTAGATTAATACCTGTAGCAAGCCAGGAAAACTATCTTTCTTTCTCAGGTCAAAGATTAATACCTGAAACCAGAAAGGAGAAATATCTACACGGACTCATCATAAATCAACCCAACCTTCTTGATACAGTCCAGATACGCTCCAGACACGGAAGCCATTCTGATACTCATTCAGATTCTACTTTTGATACAGTCCAGATACGCTCCAGACACAGAAGCCATTCTGATACTCATTCAGATTCTACTTTTGATACAATCCAGATACGCTCCAGACACGGATGCCATTCTGATACTCATTCAGATTCTACTTTTGATACAGTCCAGATACGCTCCAGACACGGATGCATTCTGATACTCATTCAGATTCTACTTTTGATATAGTTCAGATAAGCTCCAAACATGGAAGCCATTCTGATACTCATTCAGATTCTACTTTTGATACAGTCCAGATACGCTCCAGACATGGAAGCCATTCTGAAACTCATTCAGATTCAGCTTTCAAATACAATTCAGATATGCACCAGATACGGATGCCATCCTGATACTCATTTAGATTCAGCTTTCAGATACAGTTTAGATACGCACCAGATATAGATGTCATCCTGATACTCATTCAGATTCAACTTTCAGATACAGTTCAGATACGCACCAGATACAGATGCCATCCTGATCCTCATTCAGATTCAACTTTCAGATACAGTTCAGATACGCACCAGATACGGATGCCATCCTGATACTCATTCAGATTCAGCTTTCAAATACAGTTCAGATACGCACCAGATACGGATGTCATCCTGATACACATTCAGATTCAGCTTTCAAATACAGTTCAGATACGCACCAGATACAGGTTCCATCCTGATACTCATTCAGATTCAACTTTAAGATACAGTTCAGATACACACCAGATACAGATGCCATCCTAATACTCATTCAGATTCAGATTTCAGATACAGTCCAGATATACTCCAGACACGGAAGCCATTCCGATAGTCATTCAGATTCTACTTTTGATACAGTCCAGATACGCTCCAGACACGGAAGCCATTCTGATACTCATTCAGATTCTACTTTTGATACAGTCCAGATACGCTCTAGAAACGGATGCCATTCTGAGAATTATTCAGATTCTACTTTTGATACGGTCCAGATACGCTCCAGACACGGAAGCCATTCTGATACTCATTCAGATTCTACTTTTGATACAGTCCAGATACGCTCCAGACACAGAAGCCATTCTGATACTCATTCAGATTCAGCTTTCAGATACAGTTCAGATACGCACGAGATACGGGTGCCATCCTGATACTCATTTAGATTCAGCTTTCAGATACAGTTAAGATACGCACCAGATACGGATGCCATCCTGATACTCATTCAGATTCAGCTCTCAGATACAGTTTAGATACGCACCCGATACAAATGCCATCCTGATAATCATTCAGATTCAACTTTCAGATACAGTTCAAATACGCACCAGATACGGATGCCATCCTGATACTCATTCAGATTCAGCTTTCAGATACAGTTCAGATACGCACCAGACACAGAAGCCATTCTGATACTCATTCCGATTCTACTTTTGATACAGTCCAGATACGCTCCAGACACGGAAGCCATTCTGATACTAATTCAGATTCAACTTTCAGATACAGTTCAGATACGCTCCAGATATGGATGCCATCCTGATACTCATTCAGATTCAACTTTCAGATACAATCCAAATATGCTCAAGACACAGAAGCCATTCTGATACTCATTCAGATTCTACTTTTGATATAATCAAGATACGCTCCAGACACAGAAGCCATTCTGATACTCATTCAGATTCTACTTTTGATACAGTCCAGATACGCTCCAGACACGGATGCCATTCTGATACTCATTCATATTCTACTTTTGATAAAGTCCAGATACGCTCCAGACACGGATGCTATTCTAATACTCATTCAGATTCAAATTTTAATACAGTCCATATACGCTCCAGACACGGAAACCATTCTGATACTCATTCAGATTCTACTTTTGATACAGTCCAGATACGCTCTAGACACGGAAGCCATTCTGATACTCATTCAGATTCAGATTTCAGATACAGTTCAGATATGCACCAGATACAGATGCCATCATGATACACATTCAGATTCATCTTTCAGATACAGTTCAGATACGCACCAGATACGGATGCCATCTTGATACTCATTCAGATTCAACTTTCAGATATAGTTCATATACGCACCAGATACGGATACCATCCTGATACTCATTCAGATTCAGCTTTCAGATACAGTTCAGATACACACCAGATACGGATGCCATCCTGATACACATTCAGTTTCAGCTTTCAGATACAGTTCAGATACACACCAGACACAGAAGCCATTCAGATACTCATTCAGATTCTACTTTTGATACAGTTCAGATGCGCACCAGACACGGAAGCCATTCTGATACTCATTCAGATTCTACTTATGATACAGTTCAGATATGCACCAGATACGGAAGCCATTCTGATACTCATTCAGATTCTACTTTTGATACAGTCCAGATACGCTCCAGACACGGATGCCATTCTGATACTCATTCAGATTCTACTTTTGATACAGTCCAAATACGCTCCAAACACGGATGCCATTCGGATACTCATTCATATTCTACTTTTGATACAGTCCAGTTACGCTCCAGACACGAAAGCCATTCTGATACTCATTCAGATTCTACTTTTTATACAGTCCAGATACGCTCCAGACACAGAAGCCATTCTGATACTCATTCAGATTCAGCTTTCAGAAACAGTTCAGATACACACCAGATACGGATGCCATCCTGATACTCATTCAGATTCAGATTCCAGATACAGTTCAGATACGCACCAGATACGGATGTCATCTTGATACTCATTCAGATTCAGTTTTCAGATACAATTCAGATACGCTCCAGATATGGATGCCATCCTGATACTCATTCAGATTCTGATCTCAGATACCGTTCAGATACGCTCCATATACGGATGTCATCCTGATACTCATTCAGAGTCAGATTTCATATACAGTTAAGATACGCTCCAGACACGGATGCCATTATGATACTTAGTCAAAATCAACTTTCAGATACAGTTCAGACACGCTCCAGACATGCACTCCGTTCTGATACTCATTCTTTCAGCTTACAACTTACAATTCAACAAACATTTTTGGATGGCATCTACAAACCCATCTCCAACAAGATTCTATCACTTCTCTGAATGGCATCTTTAAGCCCATTCCCTCAACTACACATCGCCGAGTGCAAATTTATGGGCACTCTTGTGTCCAATCATCTTTCACCTTCGAGTCACGAATGGAAAAACTCGCCAATCTAACTCTTCAGGTTTAAGAAGATTGAATAAGGGTAGCTGTTGTACCCCAAAATTTTCCCTCTCATTTCTCAAGGAATCACCCTGGATTCTCAAGTTTTCTCTCATACAATTCCAGGCCTTGAATTATCAATTTTTCCAAGCAAACCATTCATAAGGGAAAATTGGTCATTTGCATGCTGAGAAGTCTAACTTTGACTTTTGGACCAAAACCAAGTTTCAAGAATCATGTTTCATCAAAACATGTTGAATATGAAGTTTGTTTCATCAAGAGGTTCAAAAGTCAAATTTACTATGGAAAAGCCAAATTTCTAAATACTTGGGATTTTTTATAAGTATTTAAGAAAAAAATGACACTTCAGAACTTCTGAGCCAGCATCCAGGCAGGAGCAGTCAGAAGTTGTAAACATGGTTCAGCACATAGTCTCCAGTTAGAAAATGGCTCTTCAGTATCCATGCAAGTTCAGTCAGAGTTTGCTAGGGTAATGCAAAGAAGGTTAAGGAGCGTGCTGCAAGCTTTCTAGAAAGTCTGAAAGCTCCTTCAGAACATGATGGAGCCAGAAGATACAAAGATTAGAGGATGGATGCTACGCTGAAGCAGAACTTCTGATCCAGAACAAAGCCTTGGTGTAGAGTATCACATTGCAGGATTTCTAGTTGTGACAAGTCTCATCATCATTTAATGCTCACAACCACCTTCTGAGTCTTTATCCAAAGGATCTTCACCACGTGTACCTCTAATATCTTGGGATAAAAACTCTGCTTTTTCTTTTCCTTAATTCCTGCTGATAGCCACCATGCTTTCTTCAAAAACAAGACAATGCTTCAGCACATGAAGGCTATTTCAACACTTTGGTCAGAACTTGACCAAATCCCAAAACCTTGTTCATGCAACTTGCTGCAGACCTATAACCAACAGCTAGCTCAGCCTACACCTGTATCCCATGATTACGCCAAACTAGCATACAAAGGAACAGGATGCCAAAACAGGTTCATATCCTATTTGTTTTTCCCCCTAAAATCACAACAAATTCATCTATAAATACTTGTCTCCATCATACGTTTAAGGGGGCTTTTTTTGGGGGGACGAGAGGCTAAAAGCTGGCTGGCTTTTGAAAAGGGAGATTGGCCAAAAGAGAGAAAAGGAAGTTGTGAAACCTTCATAAAAATCCAGATTTCTCACACACAAAAACAAACCTTTGTTCTTCCCTTTGAACCAAAGAATACAACCACTCTTCCGTCTCTCTTGCTGACTCAGAACATCCAAAGGCAGCCACTCAAAGCTCCAAGCACGCCCCAGGTAAGTCTTTCTGACTTTACTTGCTTTTCATTCTGAACATCATTAACATGTAAATATCATAGTATTAATGTTGTACATATCATTGTATGAATAGAAAAACTATTATCAGAACTTCTAGAATAATGCTAGGCTCAGACTTAGGATTGGAATTTCTATGATTTATTGTGCTGTGATTATTCTGATTTGCTGAACTAAATAAATTGCTGATGTGCTGATTAAGAGTTGAGACGTAACACAAAACTTCTGTTTTTCACTCACCAGTTTCACAACATTGAACTTCTGATATTCATTCATAGTTTTAACACACAGAACTTCTATGTTCACCCACTGGCTCAGCACAACACTGAACTTCTGATGTTCTCTTACAATCTTAACACATCACAGAACTTCTAAGTTCTCCTTACATGTCAAATACACTGAACTGCTGACGTTTTCTCACTATTTTAATGTAATAAAGAACTTCTGACTTTTGGTTCACTGGTTGAACACCATCCAGAACCTTTGTTTTCCCTTTTAACGTTTTTTGCAGGACTTTAGAAGGTATCAATCCAGAACCTTTGTTCCCTTTCCCTCTGACGTTTTTGCAGGACCTCAGAGTGTATGCATCCATAACTTCTGACTCCACTAACGTTTCCTGCTGAGTCATGCGCCTAGCTTTAGAACTTCTGATCCTTGTTTCTTTGTTTGCAGCAACACGCTGTTTCTATTTTTGTATTTATTTTCCTTTTCATTTCATTTTATTAACATAAAAAACATAAAAATATTTTCTTTTATTTATTTCCTTAAGACAAAAACATTTTTTAAACAAGTCCATTTCTTTCTTATATTATACATTTCAATATGGTTGTAATAATAACTTAGGACTTATTTTTACTTACAATCCCCATTCGTACATATGTACCCTCATCCCCTAAATATTGTACCCCAAAATTTTCCCTCTCATATTTCTCAAGACATTGCAAGAAGAATCTCCAAGTTGCTCAAGATTGCTCAAGAGTTGGACAGTCAAGTCATCTCCTAAGGCAGTCAATCTTAAATTAGGGTTTTGTGTTGCATCAAGGTCCTTGCATCAAAATGGCCTCAAGTGCTCCACAATGTCTTAATATGTTCTCGAGTTCATCCATGTCAAATTTCAAGCCTTGCAGAGGAAGTTTGGTCAGTCAATTGCTCAAGAGGTCCAAAAATCGGCTGTGCTAGGGCAAAAGTCAACTGTGACCTATATACAGTCAAACTACAAGATTTTTTGTCAACATTATAATTTTGAAGGATAATTCATCATTTGATCAAGGGTTTATCATTATTCATCAAGGATTGCTCAAAATTCATCAAGACTCAAAAGTTGCTAAATTAGGGTTTTATAGGAAAATTCAAACCAACTTTGACCAAGCATACCTTTCTCATACTTTATGCGAAATGACCCATCCAAAGCTCATTTTGAAGAGGATGCAATTTCCTACAATCCATATTCACACCCTAAGATCAAGAAATCCAATCATAAGAAGTTACAAATTTGGACATTATAGGTCATTTTTGAAAGTCAACAAAAACACCTTTTTTTCCAAAGCTTATAACTTGAGCATGGAATATCTAAATGAGATGATACCAAAAGGGTTGATTATAGGATATATCAAGGTTTCTAAAAAGTCCGAGAACACCTCCAAAGGTTCAAAATTGAAGAAGTTATGCATTGTTGAAGTTGGGCATTTTTCCAAAATTGCCAAAAGTCAACTATCCCCAAAAATTCAAATTTTGTCAAATGGGCCCACTTTTTTCCACTTGATTTGATCTTGTCACACTAAACACGTGTCCTATCTTCAGTTTTGTGTCCATTTATTAATTTTTCTATTTTATTTTATTTTTATTGAATTAATTCATTTTAAATCAATTTAAATCCAAATAAAATCCAAATATTGATCACTTGGAATATTTTTGATTGATATAGGTCTTAAATATCATCATGGACATAATCAAATCCAAATCAAGCCATATCATGAACAAATATTGGATTTTTGGACAAAATTGGAAAGATTTTAATGGAGGATCAAGCCATATCTTCAAGCATTGATTTATAAAGATTCAAAGTCCAAAACTTGACCTAATACAATGCATTATACATATACAAGGCAGGAGGCACGAATTGGAGACCTAGAGGCTGCCAAATCACAAGAACAAAAACTTGAAAAATTGCAAAAAAGCTTGAAACTGAAATCTGCCTTAGAGGTGCTTTCAACACGAAATCTCAACACTATTCTGTTGCTGGACATCCACCGAGTCTGTAGCAATCAAAAGCAAGGCCATTCACCTCCTAAAACGCGATGTAAGTGGCATACGATCTCCCTCTGAACTTGCTTTCGTGTTTCAAGACTTACGCATGATTACAAGAAACTAATGGCATATTTGCAATCACCAAACAATTTCCATGCTTTCCATATTATTTGATTGCATTTATCTGTTCTATAATCCAAAACGCCATTGTAGGGTTTCCTAGGTTTGTTTTAGGGGTTTTTTGATGCAGGTGAAATTAGGCTTATTCATGGACATGGTTGATACCAGGATGAAGAGACGAGTTCATCCATGGCATCATCTTTCATTTATATGGCCTGTGGAGGATTATTGAATCAACCAGCGCCTTTTCCTGCGGATTTAAATCCGCAGGTAATCCCTGTATAATTTTGAGGACAGGGACGACAACGTGTCCCCATCCCATTGAGCCATTCAAATATTCGCGCTTCGTTTTATTTTTTCTGGCATATTGTTGTTGTTTCACATATAATATTCTTTACTTATTCCACTAACAATTAAGCACGCTGGTTGAGTTGGCAAGGGCGCTAGTTCAATGATTCATGGGACCTGGGTTCGAATCCCAGGTCCCCCAATACATTTGTGTTATTTTTCTCCAGGTGATTCTATACAATCCCAGGCGTACAACACACCATACACCACCATTCAAACGCTTTCCAGATGTCCCCAGGCCAGATCTGGTGGACCATATTGGAGATCCATCATAAGACCAAGTCAAAGGCGTACAGGGAATCATGGAAAGTCAATCAGGCTTGCAGCAAATGGGCCAAAAAACTACTAGTCTCACCCCTGATCTGGGCCCAAACCCCCTTGAGTATTTTATTTCTATTTCCTATTTCTTTTATTTAATTATTTTATATTATTATTTTTATTATTTAATCACTAACCAATTAATCTTTTTCTTAATAAAATCAAAAACCAAAAAATATATTTTTCATTAAAATTAATTTCAGCATTTTATTTTTGTTAAATAAACATCAATTTAATTAATTTAGTTTAATTAGGTATAACTTTTAATATTTTTGCAATAATTAAAATTAATTTAGATAATTAGGTTTTTATTAACATTAATCAAATTTGTTTTTTTTATTTCTTTAAATATCCAAAAATCCAAAAATATCTTTTTTTAATTAATTAATTAATTTATTTAATTAACTTAGTTTATTTCCTTTTAATTCAAAAAAATAACAAAAATTCTTTCTTTAATAAATAAAGGGTCAAAACCCTAGAATACGCCCGATTTAATTTTCCTCGCACGCGATCCATTTTATCATATTAATGTAATTGTTTCCCGGAATGTAATAGCTTTAATTAGGACTATTTAATTTATTTATCGGTTTATTTATTTTCCGCATTTTAAATTCAAGGGTTGCTTTTGACGATGTAAATACCCGACGCCTTGTAATAGTTTAGTTTTAATTTCCGCAACTTATAAACTATTAGATGTTTGATAATAGGGAATGCATGACAAGATCGGATGTATGAACTTAAAATCAACATAGATAACCATTGACATGTACAAAGATAAAATTAACCGAAATAACACACTCGCACATGCGCACTCTTAGGGTACACCTCGCTTGGTTGCCTTCGAACGTGGTCATTGAGTATAGGAAGTTTTAGAGGTCGCCCTCTTGTCCAAAGATCATAGTTGCCACGAAACGGTTGCCTCAGAAAAATGATCTAAGACATTAGGGTTACCGCTAAGGCGTCCTAAACATTGCTTTAGTGACCACACGTCCCTTAATCGAATTGACCCTAAAACTCCAACGACGATGCTACCTACTCATCAATAGTGGGATAGCATTGTCTAAAGGATATTAGCACAGATTGATTCCTTTTTCGAGTAGGTAGATGGTTCTTAAGTACTTTCTCTCTTCAAAACAAAACAAAAACTTTTCGCACTTACACTCCTTTCAAACAAAAACTCCTTTCAAACCCACAAACACAAAGAAATGAAAATTTTGAAAACACTTTGAGCAAGTACCTAAGAGCCCGTGGATAACCACAGATGGAAAGGGTGCTAACACCTTCCCTTTCTATAATCTACCCCCCGGACCCGAGAAACATCTCGAAAAAGGAATTTTTCTGTGCTTTTTTCCTTTCCTTGTTGGATAAAATAAAAGATAGTGGCGACTCTTGCTTACCGCGACATTTTACGAACACAAATGCAAAACACGAACCAGCATTCCAAAAACAGTCAGTTCTCTCCCACCGTATCACAGAACTGGCGACTCTGCTGGGGAATATTAAAAAAAGTGGGGTGTACCTTAAGATTAGATCATTGTGTTTTCAATTGTTTGCTTTGTATGCTTTATATTTGTGGGCTTGTATCGGAGTTACTATAGATCCTAACCCGGATCTAGGGGATACCCTTTAGGTAAGTAGCAATAAACTGTGAGGGAATTGTACAGCGTAGACCGATACGATTGAAGCACTAGCTACGTTGGTGTGGCACTTTAGTATGTACTGATATCCCTTGTGGCGCAACGAGGAGAATATGGGTCTGCTAAGGGGTCATTAAGCACCAACTGACCTTAGAACCTTTAAATTGACCAACTTGGCCATAGAACAGTAGCAGTATGCTACACTCCTTGAGACTAAACTCTCGCGATGATTCCGGCCGCAAGAAAAGGTTGCTAAACTGGAATTATGACCGATCGAGGATAGTTAGTGATATTGAGATCCTCTAGAACCCGGTTACTATTTTTAGGACAGGTTTAAACCAACTAAACTGAAAGAGGGTAATACCTAAGCTCCTTGCCAGCCTGAAATCTAAGGGCTCTCTGTGTGACTTGTGTGCCTTTACCATGTTTGCTGTTTGTGGATACTTGTGGTGTCCCTTTTATCATGACATCATGACATCATAACATTGCATACATCTTACATTGGACTAACCTATTTCAAAGACAGGAGGGATTCATCTTTGTTCTGTTTTGTAGGTCATCATGATGCCCATGCGTAGGAATACCATCCAGATCAACTTTGTCCAGGTTCCCACCTTGCTCAAAGATTTGATTGCAAAGATGCCTGATACTACTTCCTTCCTTAGAAGACATGGTTATCTTCTCAGTTTGGTCACCTCCAAATTGGACGAGCAGATGATGAGTGTTTTGGTCCAATTCTATGATCCGTTGTACCATTGCTTTACTTTCCAGGACTATCAGCTGGTTCCCACCTTAGAAGAATTATCTGATCTGCTCGGTATCTCTATTCTGGAGCAGACCCTGTTTACTGGTTAGGAGAAGATCCTTAGGTCCGAAGAGATTGATGTAGCCCTTCATTTGACAAAGGATGAGGTAATGGCTAATTGGGAGACTAGAAGTGGAGCAAAGGGCTTTCTGACTAAGTTCTTGGTTGGTAAGGCTAATTATTTCTGGGATAGTCTAGACTTCAAGGAATTCTAGGATATTTCGGCTCTTCTGATATACGATTTGATATTGTTTCCGAACTCTGACTCCTTTGTTGATGTGAATGCGGTAAATATCTTCATCTCTTGCTATCAGGGATGATGACGAAGTGGAAGAATCTGAGTTCAACAGCTGGATTTATCCGACGGCCGACAGTGGACCTATCAATTGGATTGCAAAAGGCAACCTACCTGTTACTTTTGTTACGCAGTAATGAATTCCTTTGTTTTTGTTATTTGTAATAAACAATGAATTGAAACATTATGGCCCGGTGTCTTACCCGGGGCACCGTTGGCTTCATTTGTAAGGGCTTATAACTGTCATTTCCATATATCATGAATAAAGATCTTGGACGTTTTTTCGCATTTCAAATCTTGTGCTCCCTTTCTTTCTTTCTTTCTTTCTTTCTTTAATATTGCAAAACAGCTATATTTACACACACTCACCTACACAGGTTTCAATCCACTCTGGATCTCACTGGTAACGACTCTGCTGCTGCCAGTTATGACTTAGAAAATCCGATCAACTTAGCCGAAGACGAAGGTGAAGATGATTGCGAAGTGCTTGGTGAGCTTACAAGACTGTTACTCCAGGAAGAAAGGGCAATCCAACCACATGAAGAGCCAGTGGAAACGATAAATCTGGGTACTGAGACGGACAAAAAGGAGGTTAAGATTGGTGCCAATCTGGAGCTCAGCATAAAACAACGGTTGATTCAGATGTTGCATGATTATGTGGAGATCTTTTCCTGGTCCTACGAAGACATGCCTGGGTTAGATACCGACATTGTGGTCCATCATTTGCCTACTAAGGAAGACTGCCCTCCGGTTAAGCAAAAGGTCCGCCGTATGCGTCCAGAGATGTCTGAGAAGATCAAAGCTGAGGTTATGAAGCAGTTTGATGTCGGGTTTCTTGCAGTGACTTCTTACCCTCAGTGGGTTGCCAATGTGGTGCCGATACGGAAGAAGGATGGTAAGGTCAGAATGTGTGTTGACTACAGGGATCTGAACAGGGCCAGCCCCAAGGATGACTTCCCCTACCTCACATTGACGTTCTGGTTGACAATACTGCTCAGCACAAGGTGTTCTCCTTCATGGATGGCTTTTCAGGTTATAATCAAATCAAGATGGCTCCTGAAGACATGGAAAAGACTACCTTTGTTACTCAGTGGGGAACCTTCTGCTATAAGGTCATGCCATTCGGGTTGAAAAATGCTGAGGCAACCTACCAACGTGCCATGGTTGCTTTATTTCATGACATGATCCATCATGAGATTGAAGTGTATGTTGACGATATGATTGCAAGGTCCCAAACTGAGGAGGAACACCTTGACCATCTGCAGAAACTGTTTGACCGTTTGAAACTGTACAAGCTGAGGTTGAACCCGAACAAGTGCACCTTCGGGGTAAGATCTGGAAAGTTGCTAGGCTTCATCGTAAGTGACAAGGGTATTCACGTGGACCCTGACAAGGTTAAAGCCATTCAAGAGATGCCAGTTCCTAAGACAGAGAAAGAGGTCAGAGGATTTTTAGGACGCCTGTACTACATTGCCCGGTTCATCTCGCATCTAACTGCTACCTGTGAGCCAATCTTCAAGCTGCTGAAGAAAGATCAGGTAGTACGTTGGAACAATGAATGTCAGGCCGCTTTTGACAGAATCAAAGAGTATCTCCAAGAACCACCCATTCTTATGCCACCGATTGAAGGGAGACCTCTGATACTGCACCTGACAGTACTCGACAACTCAATGGGGTGTGTGCTGGGGCAGCATGACGAGTCTGGCCGAAAAGAGCATGCCATTTATTACCTTAGCAAAAAGTTTACCGACTGTGAGACCCGATACTCACTGCTCGAGAAAACTTGTTGCGCTTTGGTATGGGCTGCTCGCTGGCTGAGACAGTACATGCTGACTCACACTACCTTGTTGATTTCAAAGATGGATTCGATAAAGTACATATTTGAAAAGCCTGCTCTGTCTGGGAGAATAGCAAGATGGCAAATGATCTTGACAGAATACGACATCCAGTACACGACCCAGAAAGCTATCAAGGGAAGTGTATTGGCAGACCACTTGGCACACCAGGCAGTAGATGACTATCAATCAATGAACTTTGAATTTCCTGACGAGAGCATCATGATAGTGACTGATTGTGAAGTACCTGGACCGGATGAAGGACCTGAGGAAGGATCCCGATGGTCTATGCACTTTGACGGAGCATCCAACGCTTTGGGTAACGACATCGGCGCTGTGATCATATCTCCCCAAGGCACTCATACTCCACTCACTGCCCGACTATGTTTCAACTGCACCAACAACATGGCGGAGTATGAGGCATGCATCATGGGTCTTCAAGCTGCGATCGACTTAAGGATCAAGTTTCTGAGTGTCTTCGGAGATTCCGCTCTCGTGATCAATCAGATCAAAGGCGAGTGGGATACGAAACATCTGAATCTTATTCCTTACAGAGAATGTGTGTTGACATTGATCCCCCATTTCATAGAGATAACTTTTGAACACTTTCCGAGAGAGGAGAATCAGTTGGCGGACGCGTTAGCTACAATGTCTTCCATGTTCAAAGTCAAATGGGACAATGAGGCTCCCCAGGTCATTATCTGGAAATTGGACGAACCGGCATACTGTTGTGATCTTGAGGCTGAGGTAGTGACTGAAAAACCCTGGTACTATGAGGTAAAGAGGTATTTGGAATCTCAGGAGTACCCTGAAGGTGCGTCTGTCAACGATAAGAAGTTTCTGAGAAGGTTCGCAGCAAAGTTCTTCCTCAGCAACGACATTCTGTACAAGCGAAACCATGATTCGACCTTACTGCGTTGTGTGGATAAGACTGAAGCAGAAAGGATCATGGCGGAGCTACACGAAGGTACCTTCGGAGCACATTCCAGTGGACATACCATGGCAAAGAAGATCCTTCGGGCAGGATATTTCTGGTCCACAATGGAAGCCGACTGTTACCAACATTCTCGGACATGTCATAAATGCCAGATTTATGCCAATAAAGTGCACGTTCCTCCAGTTCCTCTGAATGTCTTGACTGCACCTTGGCCTTTTGCAATGTGGGGCATAGATATGATCGGTGAGATTAAACCTACGGCATCCAACGGGCATCGCTTCATCCTGGTGGCGATTGATTACTTTACAAAGTGGGTTGAAGCAGCTTCTTACGCCACTGTAACCAAGAATGTTGGGGCACGGTTCATTCGGCATAACCTGATCTGTCGATACGGTGTACCTAAAAGGATCATTACGGACAACGGTACCAATCTTAATAACAACATGATCACTGAGCTCTGCGAGCAATTCAAGATACAGCACCACAACTCTTTTCACTACCGGCCGAAGATGAATGGGGCTGTAGAAGCAGCGAATAAGAATATCAAGAAAATTGTGCAGAAGATGACAGTGACCTATAAAGATTGGCACGAGATGTTACCGTTTGCTCTACATGGGTACCGTACCTCAGCAAGGACGTCAACCGGGGCAACTCCTTTTTCCTTGGTCTACGGCATGGAGGCAGTCTTACCGATCGAAGTGCAAATACCCTCTCTCCGGATAATGAAGGATGCAGATCTGAGCGAAGATGATTGGATCCAGACACGACTTGATCAGTTAAATCTAATTGACGAAAAGAGACTCACTGCTATTTGTCATGGTCAGACGTACCAAAAACGGATGATCAGGGTATTCAACAAAAAGGTCAGACCACAAGAATATCAAGTTGGGGATCTGGTAATCAAGCGCATCATTCTTCCTCAGAGTGATCCCAGGGGTAAATGGACCCCTACGTACGAAGGGCCATTTGTGGTTAAACATGTGTTCTCAGGAGGAGCCATGATTCTAACTACCATGGATGGTGACGACCTTCCTCACCCCGCCAATGCAGACATAGTAAAAAGATACTACGCATGATAAAAGACCCGCTAGGTTGACATACCTAGGCAAAAATTAGGGCTTCCCGGCGAACCAAAAGGGTTCGGGCAAAATGAGGGATGAAATGAAAATTCTGTACACCCGGCAAGTCGAAAACCTGAAAAGGCGGCTTGGGCAAAAATGGGTATCCCGGTGGACTGAAAACCCGAAAGGGCAGTCCAGGCAAAAGTTAGGGATAAAGCGTAATACTATGTCTCATTGGATCACCTTGCATCCAGAACCCAGTATCAACCATCAAGTTCAAACGGCATTGATCAATCAACTTCATCGTCAACTGAGCAGCAAAGTGATGAGACGCTCGAAGATATAAAGGCGATAGCAGAGTTGGAACTCAGTGGGACTACTTCCTTTCACATAGCTGTTTTGTTTTCCCTTTGTACAAATTGTATAAACTCTTTTGTTCGGCGGCGTTCTCTTACTAGGACGTCAGCCTCTTGTATATAAACGCCTATTTACAGGCAAATTCAAATATCAATATAAATACACTTTTCAGACAAATTGCCCTTTGTTTTTCCTTTTTCTGTTTTGTTTTGCGAAAAACGTCCAAGGTTCAATTTGTGATATATGCATTTGACAATAATTGCTAACTCATAAATATTTGCATACGAAACAAAGGATTAATTACAGGTAACATTAGAAACAGGGGCAATAAATGAGTTGTCTAAGCGATCTAATTACTCTGTCCACCAAGGTACCAAGGTAGGTTCAGCTAAAGAACATAACCAAGACATCTTAAGTCCCCAGAGAGTAAACCTCAGCAAGTCAATACACTCTCCCCAAGCAAAGTTATCCTATCAGCCTTAAGGAAGTTGGGTATCCCCAGCAGATCTCAACATTCCTCAGTGCAATATATGAATATTCTTAACAAGCATCCCCGGCAGTCTTGATCTAAGACTGTTCCCCGGCGGTATACCTGACATTCAGCGGAGCCACTTCCCCAATGTATCTCAAAAATTTCCCCAGGAGAGTCCAGTCTGAAGATTTCCCCAGGAAAGCTGAATCATCTCCCCATCAGGAAGCTTATCCCCAGTAGATTCTGGAAGCTTCCCCCCGCAGAACACGAACGCGTCTCCCGGCTTTATTCAAAGGTTATTTCCCTACCAGGATATAACTGGGTTATCCTCAGCCAAAAGCCATGGAAAGATCGTCCTCGGCAAAGTCTTCTTATCCCCAGTGGAGTCTATTAAAACTGCCAACATAACAACGGTATCCCCAGCGAAGTTATCATCAACATCCCAGCAAAGTACCTCTCTTCCCACATAGTATTGTTCCCTAGCAAGATTGCTAGAGTAATTTTCTCCCCACAGAGTAATCCATTCGCCAAGGTTATTCCCCAACGGAGTTATCTTCTCCCACCGGTATTCTTGCAACCATCACTCCCCAGTGGAAACAAAAGCTTTACATCAAGCCCAGGATTCAATTTCCCGGCACCCGTCAAGGATTTACTTTCCTAGACAAAAACATACATTCATAAACATCATATCTTCATGCACATATGCATCATGAACATACAATCTCACTTATTTTGAGAACGTCACGCATGTCATACATCATGACATTGCATGCAACTAACGTTTTGTCTTTTTAGGACAGAGGTTAATACAAAGATAATTACTATCAACGGCCGCAACTAAAGATCTGATTCCTGTATCTCGCCAGGGTGTATCTGTTGACGACTAGCATTACCAGACCCGATTCCTGTATCTTGCCAGGGTGCGTCTGAAGAGTTTGAGGATCCGATTCCTGTATCTTGCCAGGGTGTATCTGTTGACGACTAGCATTACCAGACCCGATTCCTGTATCTTGCCAGGGTGCGTCTGAAGAGTTTGAGGATCCGATTCCTGTATCTTGCCAGGGTATATCTGTTGACGACTAACATTACCAGACCCGATTCCTGTATCTTGCCAGGGTGCGTCTGAAGAGTTTAAAGATTCGATTCCTGTATCCAGCCAGGGCACATCTACATAAAGAGTTTGAAGGTCAACTCCTGTAACAGGCCAGGTAATTATTTTCTTTCTCAGGTACGCAAGTTCTCGCTAAGGAATCTCTTACGCGATCGGCACCTAGATGGCATCTATAAGCCCATCCACGCAACAACAGTCTCCAAATGGCATTCATAAGCCCATTCCCGCTATCACACTGCTGATACTCTACTATGTGAGTGCAAATTTCTGGGCACTCTAGTGTTCAATCATCTTCTACCCTCGGATTACGAAAGGCATGCCAGCCAATCTACATCCTCAGGTCTAAGAAGATTGAACAGGGGCAACTGTTGTACCCCAAAATTTTCCCTCCCACATTCTTCAAGATTTGCTAAGATCATGCTTCAAAATCTCTCAAGGGTTGCACAGTCCAATGGCCTCCTAACAGTCAAAAATTAGGGTTTTGGTTCTGGCAAAGAAGTTGAAGTTTCCAAGGGTCCAATCAAGTCCCACATGGCTACATACATTGTCAAGCATCCATATTCCACGTTTCAAGACTCATAGCATCAAATTGCACAGTCAAAAACCCTAAATGCTTCACAATCAACTGTAGGGGCAAAATGGTCATTTGACAGTCAAAAGTCCAAATTTTTGGTCAACATCTTATTTTGAAGCCACCAACATCATTTGATCAATTCTTGATCATGATTCTCAAAGCATGGCTCAAAAAGTCTCAAGGTGCAAAAGTTTCTATTTTTGGACAGCTGAAAAAGTCAACTGCAAATTGACCAAGGCATAACTTCCACATGGTTAATCAGAAAAATTCCATCCAAAACTCATTTTGAAGAGAATGACATTTCCTACAACTCATCTTCACACTTCAAGTCCAAGAAATGCTCTCACAAAAAGTTATCCATTTCAACATTATAGGTCATTTTCAAAAGTCAACAAAAAGGCACTTTAAGTCAAAGACAATAACTTGAGATTGGTAAATCAAAATGACATGGGACAAAAGGCATTGGTTAGATGACTTCAAGACCTTTCCAAAATGTCCAAGAACATGATCAAAGCTTAAAAATTGAGCAAGATATGCCTTGTGGAAGTTGGGAAATTTTTGGGAATTTTGAAAAGTCAACTTTGCTTCAAATGCTTCAAAAATGCTAATGGGCCTCAAATTTCTTCCATGAATCATCACCCAAAGGCCATGCACGACCCATTGACCTCCAAGGGAGTTATTTTCTCATTTTTGATTAATTATTTGAATTTTTATTATTATTAATTCACTTAATTAAAATTAAATATGAAAAAAATAGCAAATAACACCTTTCAAATCTTTTTATGCGGAGATTTCACTCATTATATGCTCAATATCTCGTGTACCAATCTCAAGAGACAAAATCTTCCAAAATAGGCAAGTTTCCATGGCAAAAAGATTTGAAAAAGGATGTAATAAAATCAAATATTTGGATCATCAATGGATGGATTTTGGGCTGGCTTTTTGACCTAATTCTATTCATATACATGTGCACAATCGAAACCTAAGGCCCTAGACACAGAAGCTGCGCTAAACACCAAAGAACAAACTTGCAATTTTGGCCTAAAAACCTTGAAACTATTTTCATACCTAGGAGGCGTTTCAAAGCTTGAAAAGCATTCTAAAAGCTTGCTAAGACATCCAGGAAACCATTCCGATCAAAACCAGCCTTCCATACTCAAGGAATTGGTATAACCGATTCTCACTTTTCATCAAAATTTTCATATTCGTGTTTGCACTTTCATGCATTATTAATGTCTTTTAATGGTTGATTTACACTAATATGAACATTCTGAAGCTAATGGTATCTTTGAATTGAACTAACCATGCCTGTATGAGAATTCACCATGAACGTTTCTTAGGGTTTCAGAGCTCCAGATTTGGGGTTTTACACATAAGGAAAAATTGACCATTCAAACCAGTACCATTGAAATCAGGGCATCAGGACGAATTGAACAACCACCTCGCGCCCAATTTATATTGATCTATGTGCTAATCGCTATTTTCAGGTTTTGCAGTTAGTGGGGGTTTAAAACCCCCGCTATTCGTTTTTGTTTACAGGCAAATGGAGAAGATGAAGCCTATGTGTCCAAGCATGACTAGATAATTCAAATGTTCGCGCGTGATTTCTTGCTTCAGGCCACTAGTGCTTGTTTTCATGTATATTATTCACGTTCCATTATACGTACAAAGAAACGTGTTGGTCCAAATGGTTGATGCGCTGACTTGCAGGTATTGGGACCTGGGTTCGATTCCCAAGTCCCCCACTTCTTCCATAATGTTTTTCTCAATATGTTTCCATGCAACATTCATTCAAAAGAGCACCATGCACCCCAAAGCCTGCGCCTGCCAAGTATCCAGGAGACTCAATCAGATGGCTAGCACATGAATTCCACCATGCACGCTGGTCAATCATTCCACACACGCGCTGGAAAGGTCAAACAGGCCTCTTGTTCAATGGGCCTAATTGCTGCAACAAACCTCCCAGATTGGGTCAGACACCCCCATGGTTTGCATCATATTTTCTAATTTCTTTTTCTTTTCTTCTTTTTATTTTAATTGCTTTTTTTTGTTTTATTTAATTCACAATATAATTTTCATAATAAAAATCAGAAATCAAGAAAATAAAATATGTTTATTTAATATTTAGTTCATTAAATATTTTTGTAAATAAATTTTTAATAATAAATTTAGTAATTTAGGTTTTAAAATTTTAATGTTTTTCTTAAATAACTAAAATATGTAGAAATTAGGTTTTTTTAGCATTTTTATTCTTTTGTTTAATAAATAATTTCTTCTTCTCATTATTATTATTAATTCTTAATTATTTTGTAAATAAATATGTCATTAATTAATTAGGGTAAATTAGGTTAAAACTTAAATGTTTTTCTTTAACAATTAAAAATAATTTAGAATTAGGGTTTCTAATAATAATTAATTTTCTTTATTTTCATAAATACCAAAAAACCATAAAAAACAATTTCTTTTCTTATTAAATAATTAATTAGCCTTTTCAATTTCAATTTAATTTCTTTAAAGGGTCCAACGCCCTCGAACTTTCGATTCTATTTTCTTTTCGCGCATTTGTTTCTATTTTTCATTTTAAATATTATGTAATTGCCCAAGCCTTGTAATAGTAATTAGGGAATTTATTTATTTTCCGCATTTTATTCAAAACGGGTCTTTGTTAATTTGGCGATGTATAGACCCGTGCCTTGTAATAGCGTAGGATCTTATTTTTCGCACTTTAATTTCCGCACCCCTTAACTGCTAAACTTTGCATGAAAGAATGAATGGCCCAAATAAAATCAAAGCGTAGATCCCCGTAATGCTTGACAAGATAAAACATAACTGAAAACAATACACAAATTCACACACCACTCTTAGGGTACGCCTCACTGTTGCCTTGCCCCTCGAAACGTGGTCGTCGAGTATAGGACGTTTTAGTAAGTCCTTATGTCCATGAACATGGCATAAGGGTAGCTTCTAAGGTGTCTTACTGTTGCTCTGGTGGCCACACTGTCCCTAACAGACTAATTGACCCGAACACCTCCAACGGTGGTGCTACCTATCTCTCAATGGTGGGATGGCACTACCTTAAGGACATTTACACAACCTAATTCCTTAGGGTAGGTAGATGACTCGTAGATACTTGCTCTAATTCAAAACAAATAAAAAAATCTTTTCACACTGACACTTTTCAAAAAGCTTTCAAAAACAACTTTTCCAACACTCTTGAGGACTGACACAAGAGTCGATCTGAAATCTTTAAAACGAAACTTTTTTCAAACCCACGCACAATTGAGAAGCAAACAAACATTTTGAAAACACAAATGAGCAAGTATCTAAGATCCCATGGATAACCATGGATAGAAAGGGTGCTAACACCTTCCCTTTCTATAAATCTACCTCCCGAACCGAGAAACTATCTCATAAGGAATTTTGCTGTGCTTTTGTCCTGTCCATGTTGGAGAAAATAAAAGACGATGGCGACTCTTGCTTCCGCGACATTTCGTGAACCAGCGTTAAACAGTCAGTTCCAGATCCACCGATCACAGAACTGGCGACTCTGCTGGGGACTCTTATAAAGTGAGGTGTACCTTATGATAGTTCATAACTGTGTTTTCAATTGTTGTGCTTTGTTTGCTTTATTATTGTGGGTTGTATCCGAGTTACATAGATCCTAACCCGGATCTGGGGATACCCTGTTAGGTAGCATAAGCTGTGAGGGATCCGTCCGGCGTAGACCGACATGGGTGAAGCAGTGGCTATGTTGGTGTGGCGCCTTGGTCTATACCGATATCCCTTGTGTCGCAACGAGGAGAATATGGGTCTTCCAAGGAGTCATTAAGCACCAACCGACCTTAGAACCTTAAATGACCCAACTTGGCCAATAGAACAGTAGCAGTATGCTACGCCCATTGAGGCTAAACTCTTGTGATGGTTCTGGCCGCAAGAAAAGATTGCGATGCTGGAGTTATGACCGATTGAGGGTAGTCAGTGATATTGGGATCCTCTAGAACCCGGTTACTTCTGATAGGACAAGTCTTAACCAACAAACTGAAAGAGGGTAATACCTAGACCTCATGTTGGCCTAAACTCTAAGGGTTGTGGTGTGACTTGTGTGCCTTATCATGTTTGCCTTTGTGAATATTTATGGTGTGCTTTATCATAACATCATGCCATCATAAACATTGCATGCATCCTGCATAAGGACTGGCCATTTCAAAGACAAAAGGGTTTCACCTTTGCTCTGTTTTGTAGGACATCATGATGCCTATGCGAAGGAACACTATCCGGTTCAACTTTGCTCACCCACCTGAGTTACTTGAAGAGTTGGTTAGCAGAATTCCAAATACTACTTCCTTCATCCAGAGGCATGGTTCTCTTCTCAGTTTAGTCACGGCAAAGTGGGACCAATAGCTGATGGGTGTCCTGACCCAGTTCTATGACCCTCTGTACCAGTGCTTCACCTTTCAAGACTTCCAGCTGGTCCTTACCCTGGAAGAGTTCTCTGATTTGCTTGGTATCCCTATCTTGGATCAGACTCCCTACACTGGTTGGGAAAAGACCCTTAGGCTTGAGGAGGTTGCTGCAGCTCTTCCCTTGACCCACCAAGAAGTAATGGACAACTGGGTGACTAGAAGCGGAGTTAAGGGTTTCTTGGCCAAGTTCCTGGTTGGTAAAGCTAACAGTTTCTGGAATGACTTGGACTTTAGGGCGTATGAAGACATTCTGGCTCTCTTAATCTATGGTCTCGTCTTGTTTCCTAATCCTGATAACTTCATTAATGTCACTGCCATAAGGATCTTCATGTCTCGAAACCCTGTGCCCACTCTCTTGGGTGACATCCTGCAACAACTCTACGCTTGTACTGCCCGAAGACGAGGAACTATGTGGTGTTGCATTCCTTTGTTAGTGAGGTGGTTTATTTCGCACCTCCCTAAGGTCGTGCTGAAGAACAAAGAAGGAAGAGGTTGGGCTCATAGGTTAATGTCTCTCACTGATAAGGACATCATTTGGACTTTCAGAGGTTTGGATGAAGTAGCTGTTATTTATTGTTGCGGAGAATACCCTAATGTTCCTTTGATTGGTACCCAAGGAGGGATCTCTTATAATCCATATCTAGCTCTCCGTCAGTTTGGAAGAGCCAGAAGAGCAGGGCCTCATGAGATGTTGGTGCCTCACATCAGTTTTGAGTTTCAGGTGGATAGTGACGAGCTGCGTCGTAGGTTCATCAAGGCTTGGGACAGAATTCACAAAGCTGACCCACAAGAGTTGGGACCAAAGACTTCTCTACCTATGGAGGCCTACTACAAATGGGTCCGCATCCGTGCTCAAAAGTTAGGTATACCGTACGAAGCTGTCAGACCCATCATTCTTGAGTATCCTGACAAGGATGAGGTTCCTCCAACTATTCTCCCTCCTCAGATACCGACTGATTATGAGACATTAAAGAGGTCTTGGGCGCAACTGCGAGAAGAACGGGATTCTTACCAGGAAAAGTTCAACGAGCAGGAACTGAAGATCCAGAAGCTGACAAAGCAGTTGGAGAATGAGCGGGCTCTGAATGACTACATCCGTACTGAGAAGAGGAGACCATGGGATCAATGATGAGCTTTGGATGTTCTTTTACAGTTTTATTTCCCTTTTCAGTATTTCCATTTTTATGTAACGCCTAAGGGCAACCTGTTGAACAATTTAAATTTCGAAGTTGAATCTAATGAAGTGTGTTCCTTTTTGTTTACAAAGTTGATTCCCGATTGTCTTTGAAAACATAAATCATACGCATTCCATTCATCATGTGTATAGTAGGTACTCTTCTTTTCAGGTTGCTTATTGTTCTTCGCTGTTTATTTCAGCATCATGAACCCTGAATCATCTACCGAGCAGTCTATCAAGGCCCTTCAGGCGCAGAACGCACAATTCCAAGAGCTGATCATGGGTCTGGCTCAAGGTCAAGAGGAGCTGAAGGCTCTGCTGGTCAAGAAGAAGAAGAAGAGAACTGTTCTATTCAACACGGGCCGGAGATTTGGTAACACACTGCAGAATGAGGAAGCTGGTTCTTCTGTAGGCAAAGACAGTCCCCAGGGGGGAAGAGCTCCTAGTCCGGTGGTCTCTGACAACGAGACTGATTTTAATGAGGAGCAATATCCTCCAGCTGAAGACCGGTACAAGCAGTTGGAAGACCGTCTGAACGCCATGGAAATTCAGCAAGTGCCTGGTTTGGATTTCGGAGACTTGGGTTTATCTTCTGGTGTGATCATCCCGCACAAGTTTAAAGCACCATCTTTCGCAAAGTATGACGGGGCGTCTTGCCCTAAGTTACATCTCAGATCTTATGTGCGGAAGATTCAGCCGTATACAGTGGACAAGAACTTGTGGATCCACTTCTTCCAGGAGAGTCTTTCAGGGACTCATCTCGAATGGTTCTATCAGCTGGATGGAACCAAGGTTCGTAACTGGGAGGAGTTGGCTACTGCTTTTTACAAGCAGTATCAATATAATGCCGACCTCGCTCCTACACGTACCCAACTCCAGGGTATGTCGCTAGGATCGGGAGAAGGTTTTAAAGAGTATGCGCAGAAGTGGAGGGACCTGGCTGGCAGGGTGCAGCCACCATTAACTGACCGTGAATTGGTAGATATGTTCTTGGGTACTTTATCCGGGCCGTTCTTTAATCATCTCATCGGTAATTCGTCTGCAGGGTTTACTGACCTCATTCTGACTGGGGAAAGGATAGAGGCTGGCATGAAGTCAGGTAAAATTCAGAAAGGGGCGTCTTTAAGTTCTGAGAAGAAACCTTTTAAGAAGGAAGCCAGTGCTGTGTATGGGCCTAGGAGGCAAGATAAACCAGAGCGCCGCCAAGCTGTCAACGCGGTTGGTAATTGCTAAGCCTGCTGCCGCTCCTCGGCAACCCAATCAACCAAGGGCTGAGAGACCCAGAAGAGAATTCACTCGGCTGAGTATGACCTTGTCACAAATCTTACCGCAACTGCTATCGACCAATTTGGTGACCATCAGAGAGGCTCCGAAGGTTGTGAACACTGCATCTCCTAAATATAATCCCAATGCCCGTTGTGCTTATCACTCCGATAGCCCGGGGCATTCTACTGATGACTGCTGGGCCCTGAGAAACAAGGTTCAAGACCTTATTGATGCGAAGGAGGTACAGTTTGAGGCACCTGAGAAACCCAATGTAGTGACAGCTCCCCTACCTGACCATGGAGTGAATGCTATCAGGGATGATGACGAAGTGGAAGAATCTGAGTTCAACAGCTGGATTTATCCGACGGCTGACACTGGACCTAGCAATTGGATTGCAAAAGACAACCTACCTGTTACTTTTGTTACGCAGTAATGAATTCCTTTGTTTTTGTTATTTGTAATAAACAATGAATTGAAACTTTATGGCCCGGTGTCTTACCCGGGGCACCGTTGGCTTCATTTGTGAGGGCTTATAACTATCATTTCCATATATCATGAATAAAGATCTTGGACGTTTTTTCGCATTTCAAATCTTGTGCTCCCTTTCTTTCTTTCTTTCTTTCTTTAATATTGCAAAACAACTATATTTACACACACTCACCTACACAGGTTTCAATCCACTCTGGATCTCACTGGTAACGACTCTGCTACTGCCAGTTATGACTTCGAAAATCCGATCAACTTAGCCGAAGACGAAGGTGAAGATGATTGCGAAGTGCCTGGTGAGCTTGCAAGACTGTTACTCCAGGAAGAGAGGGAAATCCAACCACATGAAGAGCCAGTGGAAACGATAAATCTGGGTACTGAGACGGACAAAAAGGAGGTTAAGATTGGTGCCAATCTGGAGCTCAGCGTAAAACAACGGTTGATTCCGATGTTGCATGATTATGTGGAGATCTTTGCCTAGTCCTACGAAGACATGCCTGGGTTGGATACCGACATTGTGGTCCATCATTTGCCTACTAAGGAAGACTGCCCTCCGGTTAAGCAAAAGGTCCGCCGTATGCGTCCAGAGATGTCTGAGAAGATCAAAGCTGAGGTTATGAAGCAGTTTGATGCCGGGTTTCTTGCAGTGACTTCTTACCCTCAGTGGGTTGCCAATGTGGTGCCGGTACCGAAGAAGGATAGTAAGGTCATAATGTGTGTTGACTACAGGGATCTGAACAGGGCCAGCCCCAAGGATGACTTCCCCCTACCTCACATTGACGTTCTGGTTGACAATACTGCTCAGCACAAGGTGTTCTCCTTCATGGATGGCTTTTCAGGTTATAATCAAATCAAGATAGCTCCTGAAGACATGGAAAAGATTACCTTTGTTACTCAGTGGGGCACCTTCTGCTATAAGGTCATGCCATTCGGGTTGAAAAATGCTGAGGCAACCTACCAACGTGCCATGGTTGCTTTATTTCATGACATGATCCATCATGAGATTGAAGTGTATGTTGACGATATGATTGCAAGGTCCCAAACTAAGGAGGAACACCTTGACCATCTGCAGAAACTGTTTGACCGTTTGAAACTGTACAAGCTGAGGTTGAACCCGAACAAGTGCACCTTCGGGGTAAGATCTGGAAAGTTGCTAGGCTTCGTCGTAAGTGACAAGGGTATTCAAGTGGACCCTGCCAAGGTTAAAGCCATTCAAGAGATGCCAGTTCCTAAGACAGAGAAAGAGGTCAGAGGCTTTTTAGGACGCCTGAACTACATTGCCCGGTTCATCTCGCATCTAACTGCTACCTGTGAGCCAATCTTCAAGCTGCTGAAGAAAGATCAGGTAGTACGTTGGAACAATGAATGTCAGGCCGCTTTTGACAGAATCAAAGAGTATCTCCAAGAACCACCCATTCTTATGCCACCGATTGAAGGGAGACCTCTGATACTGCACCTGACAGTACTCGACAACTCAATGGGGTGTGTGCTGGGGCAGCATGAAGAGTCTGGCAGAAAAGAGCATGCCATTTATTACCTTAGCAAAAAGTTTACCGACTGTGAGACCCGATACTCACTGCTCGAGAACACTTGCTGCGCTTTGGTATGGGCTGCTCGCCGGCTGAGACAGTACATGCTGACTCACACTACCTTGTTGATTTCAAAGATGGATCCGATAAAGTACATATTTGAAAAGCCTACTCTGTCTGGGAGAATAGCAAGATGGAAAATGATCTTGACAGAATACGACATCCAGTACACGACCCAGAAAGCTATCAAGGGAAGTGTATTGGCAGACCACTTGGCACACCAGGCAGTAGATGACTATCAGTCAATGAACTTTGAATTTCCTGACGAGAGCATCATGATAGTGACTGATTGTGAAGTACCTGGACCGGATGAAGGACCTGAGGAAGGATCCCGATGGTCTATGCACTTTGACGGAGCATCCAACGCTTTGGGTAACGGCATCGGCGCTGTGATCATATCTCCCCAAGGCACTCATACTCCACTCACTTCCCGACTATGTTTCAACTGCACCAACAACATGGCGGAGTATGAGGCATGCATCATGGGTCTTCAAGCTGCGATCGACTTAAGGATCAAGTTTCTGAGTGTCTTCGGAGATTCCGCTCTCGTGATCAATCAGATCAAAGGCGAGTGGGATACGAAACATCCGAATCTTATTCCTTACAGAGAATGTGTGTTGACATTGATCCCCCATTTCACAGAGATAACTTTTGAACACTTTCCGAGAGAGGAGAATCAGTTGGCGGACGCGTTAGCTACGATGTCTTCCATGTTCAAAGTCAAATGGGACAATGAGGCTCCCCGGGTCATTATCTGGAAATTGGACGAACCGGCATACTATTGTGATCTTGAGGCTGAGGTAGTGACTGAAAAACCCTGGTAATATGAGGTAAAGAGGTATTTGGAATTTCAGGAGTACCCTGAAGGTGCGTCTGTCAACGATAAGAAGTTTCTGAGAAGGTTCGCAGCAAAGTTCTTCCTCAGCAACGACATTCTGTACAAGCGAAATCATGATTTGACCTTACTGCGTTGTGTGGATAAGACTGAAGCAGAAAGGATCATGGCGGAGCTACACGAAGGTACGTTCGGAGCGCATTCCAGTGGACATACCATGGCAAAGAAGATCCTTCGGGCAGGATATTTCTGGTCCACAATGGAAGCCGACTGTTACCAACATTCTCGGACATGTCATAAATTCCAGATTTATACCGATAAAGTGCACGTTCCTCCAGTTCCTCTGAATGTCTTGACTGCACCTTGGCCTTTTGCAATGTGGGGCATAGATATGATCGGTGAGATTAAACCTACGGCATCCAACGGGCATCGCTTTATCCTGGTGGCGATTGATTACTTTACAAAGTGGGTTGAAGCAGCTTCTTAGCCACTGTAACCAAGAATGTTGGGGCACGGTTCATTCGGCATAACCTAATCTGTCGATACGGTGTACCTGAAAGGATCATTACGGACAACGGTACCAATCTAGATAACAAGATGATCACTGAGCTCTGCGAGCAATTCAAGATACATCACCACAACTCTTCTCCCTACCGGCCGAAGATGAATGGGGCTGTAGAAGCAGCGAATAAGAATATCAAGAAAATTGTGCAGAAGATGACAGTGACCTATAAAGATTGGCACAAGATGTTACCGTTTTCTCTACATGGGTACCGTACCTCAGCAAGGACGTCAACCGGGGCAACTCCTTTTTCCTTGGTCTACGGCATGGAGGCAGTCTTACCGATCGAAGTGCAAATACCCTTTCTCCGGATAATGAAGGATGCAGATCTGAGCGAAGATGATTGGATCCAGACACGACTTGATCAGTTAAATCTAATTGACGAAAAGAGACTCACTGCTATTTGTCATGGTCAGACGTACCAAAAACGGATGATCAGGGCATTTAACAAAAAGGTCAGACCACAAGAATATCAAGTTGGGGATCTGGTAATCAAGCGCATCATTCTTCCTCAGAGTGATCCCAGGGGCAAATGGACCCCTACGTACGAAGGGTCATTTGTGGTTAAACATGTGTTCTCAGGAGGAGCCATGATTCTAACTACCATGGATGGTGACGACCTTCCTCACCCCGCCAATGCAGACATAGTAAAAAGATACTACGCATGATAAAAGACCCGCTAGGTTGACATACCTAGGCAAAAATTAGGGCTTCCCGGCGAACCAAAAGGGTTCGGGCAAAATGAGGGATGAAATGAAAATTCTGTACACCCGGCAATTCGAAAACCTGAAAAGGCGGCTTGGGCAAAAATGGGTATCCCGGTGGACTGAAAACCCGAAAGGGCGGTCCAGGCAAAAGTTAGGGATAAAGCGTAATACTATGTCTCATTGGATCACCTTGCATCCAGAACCCAGTATCAACCATCAAGTTCAAACGGCATTGATCAATCAGCTTCATCGTCAACTGAGCAGCAAAGTGATGAGACGCTCGAAGATATAAAGGCGATAGCAGAGTTGGAACCCAGTGGGACTACTTCCTTTCACATAGCTGTTTTGTTTTCCCTTTGTACAAATTGTATAAACTCTTTTGTTCGGCGGTGTTCTCTTACTAGGACGTCAGCCTCTTGTATATAAACGCCTATTTACAGGCAAATTCAAAAATCAATATAAATACACTTTTCAGACAAATTGCCCTTTGTTTTTCCTTTTTCTGTTTTGTTTTGCGAAAAACGTCCAAGGTTCAATTTGTGATATATGCATTTGACAATAATTGCTAACTCATAAATATTTGCATACGAAACAAAGGATTAATTACAGGTAACATTAGAAACAGGGGCAATAAATGAGTTGTCTAAGTGATCTAATTGCTCTGTCCACCAAGGTACCAAGGTAGGTTCAGCTAAAGAACATAACCAAGACATCTTAAGTCCCCAGAGAGTAAACCTCAGCAAGTCAATACACTCTCCCCAAGCAAAGCTATCCTATCAGCCTTAAGGAAGTTGGGTATCCCCAGCAGATCTCAACATTCCTCAGCGCAATATACGAATATTCTTAACAAGCATCCCCGACAGTCTTGATCTAAGACTGTTCCCCGGCGGTATACCAGACATTCAGCGGAGCCACTTCCCCAATGTATCTCAAAAATTTCCCCAGGAGAGTCTAGTCTGAAGATTTCCCCAGGAAAGCTGAATCATCTCCCCAGCAGGAAGCTTATCCCCAGTAGATTCTGGAAGCTTCCCCCCGCAGAATACGAACGCGTCTCCCGACTTTATTCAAAGGTTATTTCCCTACCAGGATATAACTGGGTTATCCTCAGCCAAAAGCCATGGAAAGATCGTCCTCGTCAAAGTCTTCTTATCCCCAACGGAGTCTATTAAAACTGCCAACATAACAATGGTATCCCCAGCGAAGTTATCATCAACATCCCAGCAAAGTACCTCTCTTCCCACAGAGTATTGTTCCCCAGCAAGATCGCTAGAGTAATTTTCTCCCCGCAGAGTAATCCATTCGCCAAGGTTATTCCCCAACGGAGTTATCTTCTCCCACCGGTATTCTTGCAACCATCACTCCCCAGTGGAAACAAAAGCTCTACATCAAGCCCAGGATTTAATTTCCCGGCACCCGTCAAGGATTTACTTTCCTAGACAAAAACATACATTCATAAACATCATATCTTCATGCACATATGCATCATGAACATACAATCTCACTTATTTTGAGAACGTCACGCATGTCATACATCATGACATTGCATGCAACTAACGTTTTGTCTTTTCAGGACAGAGGTTAATACAAAGATAATTACTATCAACGGTCGCAACTAAAGATCTGATTCCTGTATCTCACCATGGTGTATCTGTTGATGACTAGCATTACCAGACCCGATTCCTGTATCTTGCCAGGGTGCGTCTGAAGAGTTTGAGGATCCGATTCCTGTATCTTGCCAGGGTGTATCTGTTGACGACTAGCATTACCAGACCCGATTCCTGTATCTTGCCAGGGTGCGTCTGAAGAGTTTGAGGATCTGATTCCTGTATCTCGCCAGGGTGTATCTGTTGACGACTAACATTACCAGACCCGATTCCTATATCTTGCCAGGGTGCGTCTGAAGAGTTTGAGGATCCGATTCCTGTATCTCGCCAGGGTGTATCTGTTGACGACTAACATTACCAGACCCGATTCCTGTATCTTGCCAGGGTGCGTCTGAAGAGTTTGAGGATCCGATTCCTGTATCTCGCCAGGGTGTATCTGTTGACGACTAGCATTACCAGACCCGATTCCTGTATCTTGCCAGGGTGCATCTGAAGAGTTTGAGGATCCGATTCATGTATCTTGCCAGGGTGTATCTATTGACGACTAGCATTACCAGACCCGATTCCTGTATCTTGCCAGGGTGCGTCTGAAGAGTTTGAGGATCTGATTCCTGTATCTTGCCAGGGTGTATCTGTTGACGACTAACATTACCAGACCCGATTCCTGTATCTTTCCAGGGTGCGTCTGAAGAGTTTAAAGATTCGATTCCTGTATCCAGCCAGGGCACATCTACATAAAGAGTTTGAAGGTCAACTCCTGTAACAGGCCAGGTAATTATTTTCTTTCTCAGGTACGCAAGTTCTCGCTAAGGAATCTCTTACGCGATCGACACCAAGATGGCATCTATAAGCCCATCCACTCAACAACAGTCTCCAAATGGCATTCATAAGCCCATTCCCGCTATCACACTGCTGATACTCTACTATGTGAGTGCAAATTTCTGGGCACTCTAGTGTTCAATCATCTTCTACCCTCGGATTACGAAAGGCACGCCAGCCAATCTACATCCTCAGGTCTAAGAAGATTGAACAGGGGCAACTGTTGTACCCCAAAATTTGCCCTCCCACATTCTTCAAGATTTGCTAAGATCATGCTTCAAAATCTCTCAAGGGTTGCACAGTCCAATGGCCTCCTAACAGTCAAAAATTAGGGTTTTGGTTCTGGCGAAGAAGTTGAAGTTTCCAAGGGTCCAATCAAGTCCCACATGCCTACATACATTGTCAAGCATCCATATGCCAAGTTTCAAGACTCACAGTATCAAATTGCACAGTCAAAAACCCTAAATGCTTCACAGTCAACTGCAGGGGCAAAATGGTCATTTGACAGTCAAAAGTCCAAATTTTTGGTCAACATCTTATTTTGAAGCCACCAAAATCATTTGATCAATTCTTGATCATGATTCTCAAAGCATGGCTCAAAAAGTCTCAAGGTGCAAAAGTTTCTATTTTTGGACAGTTGAAAAAGTCAACTGCAAATTGACCAAGGCATAACTTCCACATGGTTTATCAGAAAAATTCCATCCAAAGCTCATTTTGAATAGAATGACATTTACTACAACTCATCTTCACACTTCAAGTCCAAGAAATGCTCTCACAAAAAGTTATCCATTTCAACATTATAGGTCATTTTCAAAAGTCAACAAAAAGGAACTTTAAGTCAAAGACCATAACTTGATATTGGTAAATCAAAATGACATGGGACCAAAGGAAATGGTTAGAGGACTTCAAGAACTTTCCAAAATGTCTAAGAACATGATCAAAGCTTAAAAATTGAGCAAGATATGCCTTGTGGAAGTTGGGAAATTTTTGGGAATTTTGAAAAGTCAACTTTGCTTCAAATGCTTCAAAAATGCTAATGGGCCTCAAATTTCTTCCATGAATCATCACCCAAAGGCCATGCACGACCCATTGACCTCCAAGGGAGCTATTTTCTGATTTTTGATTAATTATTTGAATTTTTATTATTATTAATTCACTTAATTAAAATTAAATATGAAAAAAATAGCAAATAACACCTTTCAAATCTTTTTATGCAGAGATTTCACTCATTATATGCTCAATATCTCGTGTACCAATCTCAAGAGACAAAATCTTCCAAAATAGGCAAGTTTCCATGGCAAAAAGATTTGAAAAAGGATGTAATAAAATCAAATATTTGGATCATCAATGGATGGATTTTGGGCTGGCTTTTTGACCTAATTCTATTCATATACATGTGCACAATCGAAACCTAAGGCCCTAGACACAGAAGCTGTGCTAAACACCAAAGAACAAACTTGCAATTTTGGCCTAAAAACCTTGAAACTGTTTTCATACCTAGGAGGCGTTTCAAAGCTTGAAAAGCATTCTAAAAGCTTGCTAAGACATCCAGGAAACCATTCCGATCAAAACCAGCCTTCCATACTCAAGGAATTGGTATAACCGAGTCTCACTTTTCATCAAAATTTTCATATTCGTGTTTGCACTTTCATGCATTATTAATGTCTTTTAATGGTTGATTTACACTAATATGAACATTCTGAAGCTAATGGTATCTTTGAATTGAACTAACCATGCCTGTATGAGAATTCACCATGAACGTTTCTTAGGGTTTCAGAGCTTCAGATTTGGGGTTTTACACATAAGGAAAAATTGACCATTTAAACCAGTACCATTGAAATCAGGGCATCAGGACGAATTGAACAACCACCTCGCGCCCAATTTATATTGATCTATGTGCTAATCGCTATTTTCAGGTTTTGCAGTTAGTGGGGGTTTAAAACCCCCGCTATTCGTTTTTGTTTACAGGCAAATGGAGAAGATGAAGCCTATGTGTCCAAGCATGACTGGATAATTCAAATGTTCGCGCGTGATTTCTTGCTCCAGGCCACTAGTGCTTGTTTTCATGTATATTATTCACGTTCCATTATACGTACAAAGAAACGCGTTGGTCCAAATGGTTGATGCGCTGGCTTGCAGGTATTGGGACCTGGGTTCGATTCCCAGGTCCCCCACTTCTTCCATAATGTTTTTCTCAATATGTTTCCATGCAGCATTCGTTCAAAAGAGCACCATGCACCCCAAAGCCTGCGCCTGCCAAGTATCCAGGAGACTCAATCTGATGGCTAGCACATGAATTCCACCATGCACGCTGGTCAATCATTCCACACACACGCTGGAAAGGTCAAACAGGCCTCTTGTTCAATGGGCCTAATTGCTGCAACAAACCTCCCAGATTGGGTCAGACACCCCCATGGTTTGCATCATATTTTCTAATTTCTTTTTCTTTTCTTCTTTTTATTTTAATTGCTTTTTTTTTGTTTTATTTAATTCACAATATAATTTTCATAATAAAAATCAGAAATCAAGAAAATAAAATATGTTTATTTAATATTTAGTTCATTAAATATTTTTGTAAATAAATTTTTAATAATCAATTTAGTAATTTAGGTTTTAAAATTTTAATGTTTTTCTTAAATAACTAAAATATGTAGAAATTAGGTTTTTTTAGCATTTTTATTCTTTTGTTTAATAAATAATTTCTTCTTCTCATTATTATTATTAATTCTTAAGTAAATAAATATGTCATTAATTAATTAGGGTAAATTAGGTTAAAACTTAAATGTTTTTCTTTAACAATTAAAAATAATTTAGAATTAGGGTTTCTAATAATAATTAATTTTCTTTATTTTCATAAATACCAAAAAACCATAAAAAACAATTTCTTTTCTTATTAAATAATTAATTAGCCTTTTCAATTTCAATTTAATTTCTTTAAAGGGTCCAACGCCCTCAAACTTTCGATTCTATTTTCTTTTCGCGCATTTGTTTCTATTTTTCATTTTAAATATTATGTAATTGCCCAAGCCTTGTAATAGTAATTAGGGAATTTATTTATTTTCCGCATTTTATTCAAAACGGGTCTTTGTTAATTTGGCGATGTATAGACCCGCGCCTTGTAATAGCGTAGGATTTTATTTTTCGCACTTTAATTTCCGCACCCCTTAACTGCTAAACTTTGCATGAAAGAATGAATGGCCCAAATAAAATCAAAGCGTAGATCACCATAATGCTTGACAAGATAAAACATAACTGAAAACAATACACAAATTCACACACCACTCTTAGGGTACGCCTCACTGTTGCCTTGCCCCTCAAAACGTGGTCGTCGAGTATAGGACGTTTTAGTAAGTCCTTATGTCTATGAACATGGCATAAGGGTAGCTTCTAAGGTGTCCTATTGTTGCTCTGGTGGCCACACTGTCCCTAATAGACGAATTGACCTGAACACCTCCAACGGTGGTGCTACCTATCTCTCAATGGTAGGATGGCACTACCTTAAGGACATTTACACAGCCTAATTCCTTAGGGTAGGTAGATGACTCATAGATACTTGGTCTAATTCAAAACAAATCAAAAACTCTTTTCACACTGACACTTTAAAAAAAGCTTTCAAAAACAACTTTTCAAACACTCTTGAGGACTGATACAAGAGTCGATCTGAAATCTTTAAAACGAAACTTTTTTCAAACCCACGCACAATTGAGAAGCAAACAAACATTTTGAAAACACAAATGAGCAAGTATCTAAGAGCCCATGGATAACCATGGATAGAAAGGGTGCTAACACCTTCCCTTTCTATAAATCTACCTCCCGAACCGAGAAACTATCTCATAAGGAATTTTGTTGTGCTTTTGTCCTGTCCATGTTGGAGAAAATAAAAGACGGTGGCAACTCTTGCTTCCGCGACATTTCGCGAACCAGCGTTAAACAGTCAGTTCCAGATCCACCGATCACACACTCCTTTCAAACAAAAACTCCTTTCAAACCCACAAACACAAAGAAAAGAAAATTTTGAAAACACTTTGAGCAAGTACCTAAGAGCCCGTGGATAACGACAGATGGAAAGGGTGCTAACACCTTCCCTTTCTATAATCTACCCCCCGGACCCGAGAAACATCTCGAAAAAGGAATTTTTCTGTGCTTTTTTCCTTTCCTTGTTGGATAAAATAAAAGACAGTGGCGACTCTTTCTTACCGCGACATTTTGCAAACACAAATGCAAAACACGAACCAGCATTCCAAAAACAGTCAGTTCTCTCCCACCGTATCACAGAACTGGCGACTCTGCTGGGGAATATTAAAAAAAGTGGGGTGTACCTTAAGATTAGATCATTGTGTTTTCAATTGTTTGCTTTGTATGCTTTATATTTGTGGGCTTGTATCATAGTTACTATAGATCCTAACCCGGATCTAGGGGATACCCTTTAGGTAAGTAGCAATAAACTGTGAGGGAACTGTACGGCGTAGACCGATACGATTGAAGCACTAGCTACGTTGGTGTGGCACTTTAGTATGTACCGATATCCCTTGTGGCGCAACGAGGAGAATATGGGTCTGCTAAGGGGTCATTAAGCACAAACTGACCTTAGATCCTTTAAATTGACCAACTTGGCCATAGAACAGTAGCATTATGCTACACTCTTTGAGACTAAACTCTCGCGATGATTCCGGCCGCAAGAAAAGGTTGCTAAACTGGAATTATGACCGATCGAGGATAGTCAGTGATATTAAGATCCTCTAGAACCCGGTTACTATTTTTAGGACAGGTTTAAACCAACTGAACTGAAAGAGGGTAGTACCTAAGCTCCTTGCCAGCCTGAAATCTAAGGGCTCTCTGTGTGACTTGTGTGCCTTTACCATGTTTGCTGTTTGTGGATACTTGTGGTGTCCCTTTTATCATGACATCATGACATCATAACATTGCATACATCTTGCATTGGACTAACCTATTTCAAAGACAGGAGGGATTCATCTTTGTTCTGTTTTGTAGGTCATCATGATGCCCATGCGTAGGAATACCATCAGGATCAACTTTGTCCAGGTTCCCACATTGCTCAAAGATTTGATTGCAAAGATGCCTGATACTACTTCCTTCCTTAGAAGACATGGTTATAGAAACGAGAACCATTACAAAGTTCCATTTTCAAAATACTTTCAAAAACACATCTCACAAACACACCTTTGAACTTTTTGTGTAACAAACACTTTGTAGGCGTTCTTATAGAAACGAGAACCATTACGAAGTTCCATTTTCAAAATACTTTCAAAAATCACCACCACAAGCACACATTCAAACAAAAGAAAGTGATCTAGCAAGTAACTAAGAGCCCATGGAAAACCATGGATGAAAAGGGTGCTAATACCTTCCCTTTTCATAATCTACCCCCCGAACTCAAGAAAACATCTCAAAAGGTCTTTCCTGTGCTTTTTCAACATTTGCGAACACAAACGCAAAACTTCAAGTCAGTTCTCCCACCGTATCACAGAAATGGCGACTCTGCTGGGGAGATTCTAAAAGTGGGGTTACCTTAGGGTTAGATCACCTTTACTTGCTTACATTGTTTGATTTGCATGCTTTACATTTTGGTTCCTTGTTTGGGTTTGTTTCAAATCCTATACCCAGATTTGGGGACACCTTTTAGGTAAGTAGCAATAGACTGTGAGGGAACTGTGTGGGGTATACCGACACGGTTGAAGCAGTAGCTACGTTGATGTGGCACTTTGGTTGGTATCGGTAACCCTTTAGTAGTCAAGGAGAGTACGGGACCGCCGCGTGGTGTCATAAAGCATCAACTGACTCTAGGACCTTTACTTGACCAACTTGGCCTTTAGGATGTAGTGAGATGACCGGCTTTGGTGCAGTCCGAAGTTAGTAGATACTCGATACTACACTCATTGAGGTTTGGTTTCTTGGGATATTTCGGTCGCCATTAAGGAGGCTTGAGCTGAAACAATGACCAAGGAAACAATCCGGTGATATTGAGCTCCTTAGAACCCGGTTACTATGACTCGGATAGGTTGAGCCAACTAAACTTCAAGAGGGTACTTACCTACAAACTCCATGCAAGCCTGAAACTAAGGACTTGTCTGCTTTGTGTGAATATGATTATTTGTATGTAAATCTGCTTACCTTGCATACTTGTACATGACATCATAACATCATACCATAACATTTTCAATAACTGTTTCAAGGATCTCAAGGGCCTATGATGCAGGGTCACGTTGAACCAGATGTCTATCAAGGGACAAGAGGATTTATTTTCCTCTGACCAAACACCGTCAAAGATCAAGTACAACAACCTTGAGTCAAGGGCTATGACCCACTTGACATGGCGAGCTTAATTCTTGTGGAAGGACATCCACT
The DNA here is from genome assembly GCA_948472305.1 of Vicia faba. Taxonomy (NCBI): domain Eukaryota; kingdom Viridiplantae; phylum Streptophyta; class Magnoliopsida; order Fabales; family Fabaceae; genus Vicia; species Vicia faba. Next base: position 1,326,967,089 of record OX451740.1, read on the forward strand.
GATACAAAGTTCTCCAATCAAAGATGTTGATCAAAATTCAATATCTAACTTTTTCTTGTGTTTACCCTGCGAGATCCTTGAAAACATGCATCCACATATCATGCATCATATCATGACAAGTTTCTCCCATACAGGTCTCCTTATCTTATTACTATTTATTTGAGTAGAGATGGCTCTAGAGCAGACTATCAAGGACATCCAGGCTCAAAACGCTCAACTTCAAGAGATGTTCTTGAACCTATCCAAGGGACAAGAAGAGGTCAAGGCGCTCCTCACTAGGGGCATGATCCTGGGAAATCATGGGGACAACAAAGATGACCAGTTGGAACGGCTACAAACCGAGATAGCCATAATGAAGGTCCAAATGATGGGACAACTGGTGGGCCAGATGGCTCTTATCCAAAATCTGGCTCAAGAACAAGAAGAGCTGAAAGTTCTTGTCAACCAACTTCATCAAGACGGTTACAACCGTATGGGGCAAACAATAAGGATTGGAAATCAAGTCACTGCTCAGCCTCCCATGAGACAAGAAGACGGAAGACCTTCCCAATTTGCTTCCGCGTCATAAACCTAGCAACCACCTCGCCAACAACAACAGGGTAATCGACGTAGGCGGAATACATCTGAAAGACGCTTCACCAAAATTAACATGTCATTATCTCAAGCACTGCAACACCTGTTGGAAGCCAAGCTGGTTGTATTAAGGGACCCTCCTCAGAATCCCAACACAGCCTCCCCAAGGTACAATCCAAATGCAAGATGTGAGTACCACTTCAACAGTTCTGGACATGACACCGATAGCTGCTGGACATTAAGAAATAAAATTTAAGACCTGATCGACGAGGGAGCTTTGGAGTTCACACAAGATGGCCAGACTGAGTTCTTCTGTCATCCTTCAAAGGCTCACCACCTAAAGTGACAAGTCCAGACAAAGAGGCTTCTGTTCATTTGAATTTTCAGTTGTAATTTCTTTTGCTTATTCAAACAATTATCTATTAATGTCAAACTTTGTTTCATTAATGCATTGCATATGTTTGTCTTGAATTATTTCATTTTCATTACATTTAAACTATGCTTTTTACTCTCTTTATGACATTCAACTCTTGCTAAAAGTTATAAGCCTTTAGAGGGAGGATGACGAAAACAATGCCATAATCCCATACAGTATGCTTTTGAACAGACCTTGCTAACGATGTACAGACATTCTTTCAAATCCAAAACACTGGATTTATAAGGAAGATAATCCCTAGTCAACCCCTTCGAGCCAAAGAAGTAGAAGTTTTTCTTTTTTTTACAAATTGAAACCTTTAATCAAAACCTTGGGGCAGGGTAGTCTCTCAGTTAATTCAAACGCGCGTTTAACCGCAAACTCTCATCTCGTAATACAACGAATGACATCAAAAAAAAAATCAAAAGACGGTGATGGTTCCCTACCAAATAGGCAGTCATTATCTCTCAAAAAGAAAATCCCACTAAGTCAAAACCTACAAAGGAGACTTAAGAAAACTGGGGCATCTCGCTGACTGTAATCTCAAAACAAGAACAGTCAGACAAAAATTAGGGATAAAAAATCAAAAGAGGTCACTACAAATCCTCAACAACATGAAAAAAATGTTGCAAAAATGACTGCCTTCCAATAAACTCAACCTGTCTAAATCATCACCAAAATGTCATTCCAGACTCAATTGGAGTTCAAACGCATAATTAACTGAGTTTAGGACCGAAGAACACCACGAAGAGCGGGTGGGTACAAATATACTTTGAGCCTGTATCCTTCATTTCTTAAACCATGAACTAAGCCACATTACAACCCTTCAAAAGTCCTAATTGAAGCATGGGTTAGTTCGAAAGCATACTGTTACAAAAAGGTATCCTGACTCCTGTAAGGCTTTACTCAAAATCCGGAGTTAAATTTTTCTTACAAATTTATTGTTAAAAACGCATTTTTCAAAACTTCAAGACAAGCATAAACTTTGCATTATTTGAATATCGCTGTTTGCATATGGCTGTTTATTTGACAACAGAGAAATTCACACAACGAATGTCCGATGAATGAAAGCTCTCTCGGTGAATAAAATCACTTCGAGTGGGATGACACTTCCAACGACAAATCTCCTATAAACAAGGGGGCATGACATGTCACTATCTAGCACACCTGGGGCAGTCCAGTCAAGATTCCAGGAAATCTCTCAAGAAGTACAGAATAACCAGGGGCAGGTCTCCATCTCCATTACTTGGGGCATTGAACGCCAATCTCAGCAAAGGGTTACATACAGTCAAACATTTTTGGCAATGCCACAAACATTTGCTACTAGGGGCAATGACGAATCTCTCCAAAGTCCTTATCATAGGATGACTCCCCAGCCAGAGTTTAATCTCTGAACACCTTTCCCCAGCTGAGACAACCTCAAGAATCCTCAAAGACTTTCCCCCAATGAGGTCGTCACCTCTCAAGCAGACCGACAACAGGTTTATTTCCCAAACAAACGACATGATTCCCCAGCTTGAGGTAGCCTTTCCGAATACTACAAATACAAGGATCACAACTCCTCTTCCCCAGTAGACTACTTTACAATCCCCAACAAGTTACTGCGAAACCTGGAAAACTATCTTTCTTTCTCAGGTCAAAGATTAATACCTGAAACCAGACAGGAGAAATATCTACACGGACTCATCATAAATCAACCCAACCTTCCTGATACAGTCCATATACGCTCCAGACACGGAAGCCATTCTGATACTCATTCAGATTCTACTTTTGGTACAGTCCAGATACGCTCCAGACACAGAAGCCATTCTGATACTCATTCAGATTCTACTTTTGATACAGTCCAGATACGCTCCAGACACGGATTCCATTCTGATACTCATTCAGATTCTACTTTTGATACAGTCCAGATACGCTCCAGACACGGATGCATTCTGATACTCATTCAGATTCTACTTTTGATACAGTTCAGATAAGCTCCAAACACGGAAGCCATTCTGATACTCATTCAGATTCTACTTTTGATACAGTCCAGATACGCTCCAGACATGGAAGCCATTCTGATACTCATTCAGATTCAGCTTTCAAATATAATTCAGATACGCACTAGATACGGATGCCATCCTGATACTCATTTAGATTCAACTTTCAGATACAATTCAGATACGCACCAGATACGGATGCCATCCTGATACTTATTCAGATTCAACTTTCAGAGATACGCACCAGATACAGATGCCATCCTGATACTCATTCAGATTCAACTTTCAGATACAGTTCAGATACGCACCAGATACGGATGCCATCTTGATACTCATTCAGATTCAGCTTTCAGATACAGTTCAGATACGCACCAGATACGGATGTCATCCTGATACTCATTCAGATTCAGCTTTCAGATACAGTTCAGATACGCACCAGATACAGGTTCCATCCTAATACTCATTCAGATTCAACTTTAAGATATAGTTTAGATACACACCAGATACAGATGCCATCCTGATACTCATTCAGATTCAGATTTCAGATACAGTCCAGATATACTCCAGACACGGAAGCCATTCCGATAGTCATTCAGATTCTACTTTTGATACAGTCCAGATACGCTCAAGACACGGAAGCCATTCTGATACTCATTAAGATTCTACTTTTGATACAGTCCAGATACGCTCCAGAAACGGATGCCATTCTGATACTTATTCAGATTCTACTTTTGATACAGTCCAGATACGCTCCAGACACGGAAGCCATTCTGATACTCATTCAGATTCTACTTTTGATACAGTCCAGAAACGCTCCAGACACAGAAGTCATTCTGATACTCATTCAGATTCAGCTTTCTGATACAGTTCAGATACGCATGAGATACGAGTGCCATCCTGATACTCATTTAGATTCAGCTTTCAGATACAGTTCAGATACGCACCAGATACGGATGCCATCCTAATACTCATTCAGATTCAGCTCTCAGATACAGTTTAGATACGCACCCGATATAGATGCCATCCTGATACTCATTCAGATTCAGCTTTCAGATATAGTTCAAATACGCACCAGATACAGATGCCATCCTGATACTCATTCAGATTCAGCTTTCAGATACAGTTCAGATACACACCAGACACGGAAGCCATTTTGATACTCATTCCGATTCTACTTTTGATACAGTCCAGATACGCTCTAGACACGGAAGCCATTCTGATACTCATTCAGATTCAGATTTCAGATACAGTTCAGATACGCTCCAGATATGGATGCCATCCTAATACTCATTCAGATTCAACTTTCAGATACAATCCAAATATGCTCAAGACACAGAAGCCATTCTGATACTCATTCAGATTCTACTTTTGATACAGTCAAGATACGCTCTAGACACAGAAGCCATTCTGATACTCGTTCAGATTCTACTTTTGATACACTCCAGATACGCTCCAGACACGGATGCCATTCTGATACTCATTCAGATTCTACTTTTGATACAGTCCAGATACGCTCCAAACACGGATGCTATTCTAATACTCATTCAGATTCTACTTTTGATACAGTCCATATACGCTCCAGACACGGAAACCATTCTGATACTCATTCATATTCTACTTTTGATACAGTCCAGATACGCTCTAGACACGGAAGCCATTCTGATACTCATTCAGATTCAGATTTCAGATACAGTTCAGATATGCACCAGATACGGATGCCATCCTGATACTCATTCAGATTCATCTTTCAGATACAGTTCAGATACGCACCAGATACGGATGCCATCTTGATACTCATTCAGATTTAACTTTCAGATACAGTTCATATACGCACCAGATACGGATGCCATCCTGATACTCATTCAGATTCTGCTTTCAGATACAGTTCAGATATGCACCAGATACGGATGCCATCCTGATACTCATTCAGATTCAGCTTTTAGATACAGTTCAGATACGCACCAGACACGGAAGCCATTCTGATACTCATTCAGATTCTACTTTTGATACAGTTCAGATGCGCACCAGACACGGAAGCCATTCTGATACTCATTCAGATTCTACTTATGATACAGTTCAGATACGCACCAGATACGGAAGCCATTCTGATACTCATTCAGATTCTACTTTTGATACAGTCCAGATACGCTCCAGACACGGATGCCATTCTGATACTCATTCAGATTCTACTTTTGATACAGTCCAGATACGCTCCAGACACGGATGCCATTCGGATACTCATTCATATTCTACTTTTGATACAGTCCAGATACGCTCCAGACACGAAAGCCATTCTGATACTCATTTAGATTCTACTTTTTATACAGTCCAGATACGCTCCAGACACAGAAGCCATTCTGATACTCATTCAGATTCAGCTTTCAGAAACAGTTCAGATACGCACCAGATACGGATGCCATCCTGATACTCATTCAAATTCAGATTCCAAATACAGTTCAGATACGAACCAGATACGGATGTCATCCTGATACTCATTCAGATTCATCTTTCAGATACAGTTCAGATACGCTCCAGATATGGATGCCATCCTGATACTCATTCAGATTCTGATCTCAGATACCATTCAGATACGCTTCATATACGGATGTCATCCTGATACTCATTCAGAGTCAGATTTCATATACAGTTCAGATACGCTCCAGACACGGATGCCATTATGATACTTAGTCAAAATCAACTTTCAGATACAGTTCAGACACGCTCCAGACATGCACTCCGTTCTGATACTCATTCTTTCAGCTTACAACTTACAATTCAACAAACATTTTTGGATGGCATCTACAAGCCCATCTCCAACAAGATTCTATCACTTCTCTGAATGGCATCTTTAAGCCCATTCCCTGAACTACACATCACCGATTGCAAATTTATGGGCACTCTTGTGTCCAATCATCTTTCACCTTCGAGTCACGAATGGAAAAACTCGCCAATCTAACTCTTCAGGTTTAAGAAGATTGAACAAGGGTAGCTGTTGTACCCCAAAATTTGCCCTCTCATTTCTCAAGGAATCACCCTAGATTCTCAAGTTTTCTCTCATACAATTCCAGGCCTTGAATTATCAATTTTTCCAAGCAAACCATTCATAAGGGAAAATTGATCATTTGCATGCTGAGAAGTCTAACTTTGACTTTTGGACCAAAACCAAGTTTCAAGAATCATGTTTCATCAAAACATGTTGGAATATGAAGTTTGTTTCATCAAGAGGTTCAAAAGTCAAATTTACTATGGAAAAGCCAAATTTCTAAATACTTGGGATTTTTTCTAAGTATTTAAGAAAAAAATGACACTTCAGATCTTCTGAGCCAGCATCCAGGCAGGAGCAGTCAGAAGTTGTAAACATGGTTCAGCACATAGTCTCCAGTTAGAAAATGGCTCTTCAGTATCCATGCAAGTTCAGTCAGAGTTTGCTAGGGTAATGCAAAGAAGGTTAAGGAGCGTGCTGCAAGCTTTCTAGAAAGTCTGAAAGCTCATTCAGAACATGATGGAGCCAGAAGATACAAAGATTAGAGGATGGATGCTACGCTGAAGCAGAACTTCTGATCCAGAACAAACCCTTGGTGTAGAGTATCACGTTGCAGGATTTCTAGTTGTGACAAGTCTCATCATCATTTAATGCTCATTTAATGCTCACAACCACCTTCTGAGTCTTTATCCAAAGGATCTTCACCATGTGTAACTCTACTATCTTGGGATAAAACTCTGCTTTTTCTTTTTCTTAATTCCTGCTGACAGCCACCATGCTTTCTTCAAAAACAAGACAACGCTTCAGCACATGAAGGCTATTTCAACGCTTTGGTCAGAACTTGACCAAATCCCAAAACCTTGTTCATGCAACTTGCTGCAGACCTATAACCAACAGCTAGCTCAGCCTACACCTGCATCCCATGATTACGCCAAACTAGCATACAAAGGAACATGATGCCAAAACAGGTTCAAATCCTATTTATTTTCCCCCTAAAATCACAACAAATTCATCTATAAATACTTGTCTCCATCATACGTTTAAGGGGGCTTTTTTTGGGGGGACGAGAGGCTAAAAGCTGGCTGGCTTTTGAAAAGGGAGATTGGCCAAAAGAGAGAAAAGGAAGTTGTGAAACCTTCATAAAAATCCAGATTTCTCACACACAAAAACAAACCTTTGTTCTTCCCTTTGAACCAAAGAATACAACCACTCTTCCATCTCTCTTGCTGACTCAGAACATCCAAAGGAAGCCACTAAAAGCTCCAAGCACGCCCCAGGTAAGTCTTTCTGACTTTACTTGCTTTTCATTCTGAACATCATTAACATGTAAATATCATAGTATTAATGTTGTACATATCATTGTATGAATAGAAAAACTATGATCAGAACTACTAGAATAATGCTAGGCTCAGACTTAGGATTGGAATTTCTATGATTTATTGTGCTGTGATTATTCTGATTTGCTGAACTGAATAAATTACTGATGTGTTGATTAAGAGTTGAGACGTAACACAGAACTTCTGTTTTTCACTCACCAGTTTCACAACATTGAACTTCTGATATTCATTCATAGTTTTAACACACAGAGCTTCTATGTTCACCCACTGGTTCAGCACAACACTGAACTTCTGATGTTCTCTTACAATCTTAACACAGCACAGAACTTCTAAGTTCTCCTTACATGTCAAATACACTAAACTGCTGACGTTTGCTCACTGTTTTAATGTAATAAAGAACTTCTGACTTTTGGTTCACTGGTTGAACACCATCCAGAACCTCTGTTTTCCCTCTAACGTTTTTTTGCAAGACTTCAGAAGGTATCAATCCAGAACCTTTGTTCCCTTCCATCTGACATTTTTGCAGGACCTCAGAGTGTATGCATCCATAACTTCTGACTCCACTGACGTTTCCTGCTGAGTCATGCGCCTAGCTTTAGAACTTCTGATCCTTGTTTCTTTGTTTGCAGCAACACGCTGTTTCTATTTTTGTATTTATTTTCCTTTTCATTTCATTTTATTAACATAAAAAACATAAAAATATTTTCTTTTATTTATTTCCTTTAGACAAAAACATTTTTTAAACAAGTCCATTTCTTTCTTATATTATACATTTCAATATGGTTATAATAATAACTTAGGACTTATTTTTACTTGCAATCCCCATTCGTACATATGTACCCTCATCCCCTAAATATTGTAATAGCGTAGTGTTGTACCTCAAAATTTTCCCTCTCATATTTCTCAAGACATTGCAAGAAGAATCTCCAAGTTGCTCAAGATTGCTCAAGAGTTGGATAATCAAGTCATCTCCTAAGGCAGTCAATCTCAAATTAGGGTTTTGTGTTGCATCAAGGTACTTGCATCAAAATTGCCTCAAGTTCTCCCCAATGTCTTAATATGTTCTCAATTTCATACATGTCAAATTTCAAGCCTTGCAGAGGAAGTTTGGTCAGTCAATTGCTCAAGAGGTCCAAAAATCGGCTGTGCTAGGGCAAAAGTCAACTGTGACCTATATACAGTCAAACTACAAGATTTTTTGTAAACATTATCATTTTGAAGGATAATTCATCATTTTATCAAGGTTTTATCATGATTCATCAAGGATTGCTCAAAATTCATCAAGACTCAAAAGTTGCTAAATTAGGGTTTTATAGGAAAAGTCAAACGAACTTTGACCAAGCATAACTTTCTCATAATTCATGATAAATGACCCATCCAAAGCTCATTTTGAATAGGATGCAATTTCCTACAATCCATATTCACACCCCAAGATCAAGAAATCCACTCATAAGAAGTTATAAATTTGGACATTATAGGTCATTTTTGAAAGTCAACAAAAACACCTTTTTTTCCAAAGCTTATAACTTGAGAATGGAATATCTAAATGAGATTAGACCAAAAGGGTTGATTATAGGATATCTCAAGGTTTCTAAAAAGTCCAAGAACACCTCCAAAGGTTCAAAATTGAAGAAGTTATGCATTGTTGAAGTTGGGCATTTTTCCAAAATTGCCAAAAGTCAACTATCCCCAAAAATTCAAATTTTGTCAAATGGGCCCACTTTTTTCCACTTGATTTGATCTTGTCACACTACACACGTGTCCTATATTCAGTTATGTGTCCATTTATTAAGTTTTCTATTTTATTTGATTTTTATTGAATTAATTCATTTTAAATCAATTTAAATCCAAATAAAATCCAAATATTGATCACTTGGAATATTTTTGATTGATATAGGTCTTAAATATTATCATGGACATAATCAAATCCAAATCAAGCCATATCATGAACAAATATTGGATCTTTGGACAAAATTGGAAAGATTTTAATGGAGGATCAAGCCATATCTTCAAGCATTGATTTACAAAGATTCAAAGTCCAAAACTTGACCTAGTACAATGCATTATACATATACAAGGCAGGAGGCACGAATTGGAGACCTAGAGGCTGCCAAATCACAAGAACAAAAACTTGAAAAATTGCAAAAAAGCTTGAAACTTAAATCTGCCTTAGAGGTGCTTTCAACACGAAATCTCAACACTATTCTGTTGCTGGACATCCACTGAGTCTGTAGCAATCAAAAGCAAGGCCATTCACCTCCTAAAACGCGATGTAAGTGGCATACTATCTCCCTCTGAACTTGCTTTCGTGTTTCAAGACTTACACATCATTACAAGAAACTAATGGCATATTTGCAATCACCAAACAATTTCCATGCTTTCCATATTACTTGATTGCATTTATCTGTTCTATAATCCAAAACGCCATTGTAGGGTTTCCTAGGTTTGTTTTAGGGGTTTTTTGATGCAGGTGAAATTAGGCTTATTCATGGACATGGTTGATACCGGGATGAAGAGACGAGTTCATCCATGGCATCATCTTTCATTTATATGGCCTGTGGAGGATTATTGAATCAACCAGCGCCTTTTCCTGCGGATTTAAATCTGCAGGTAATCCCTGTATAATTTTGAGGACAAGGACGACAACGTGTCCCCATCCCATTGAGCCATTCAAATATTCGCACTTCTTTTTATTTTTTCTGGCATATTGTTGTTGTTTCACATATAATATTCTTTACTTATTCCACTAACAATTAAGCACGCTGGTTGAGTTGGCAAGGGCGCTAGTTCAATGATTCATGGGACCTGGGTTCGAATCCCAGGTCCCCCAATACATTTGTGTTATTTTTCCCTAGGTGATTCTATACAATCCCAGGCGTACAACACACCATACTGTTGTACCCCAATTTTTAACCTAAGATCCCACCCCCCATCTGCATTATTACATAGCAAGTGTTCACAAGCGATTCGACCTATTTTTGCCACTTCTCGGGTCAGATTTCAAAAATTCATAACTTCTTCGAATTTCGACATTTTTGAGAGGTTGTTTTGCGCATGATTTTCCTTGACATCATCCACAACTTTTCTTTATAAATCAAGGGAAAATTATGCATTAAAAAGCCATGAAAAATTGTTGACGTTAAAAGTTGTTTTGTGAATTTGGTGAAATTTGAGTTCGACTGTGTTTTATTCATGATTTCTTTTCCATTAAAAAATTGCAAAAGACGCACTTAACATGTGTTATTATTTTTATTTATTTATTTATAATTCAAAATATAAAAAATATGGTCTTTTATTAATTCTATTTAAATTTATATGTTTGTATCACTTTATTTGAAAAATCTAAAAAAAACATGTGATTAGCATCATCTTTATTTTAGTTGTATTTTACATCCAGAAAATCTCAAAGAAAAACATATAGTTAATACCATTTTCTTTTATTTACATTTTTTATTTCTTTAGTCATTATAATTTTAGTTCCTTTTTAATTTTGATTTAGTTCTAATATTAATTGAATTTCTTAAATTGAATTATTATTATTACTAAATACTTTTTGTTTGTGTCTCTTATTTTAATTCTTTTTTTGTACTTTTAGTTTTAAAAGAACGTAATAATTAATGAATAAGTGAAACAGTTTAATTGGCAAGGCATATTACTAGCAAACTAAGTGTCCTGGGTTCAAATCTTGGTTGGGTCACTTATTTATCTTTTATTTCTTTTGGCCATATTATTTAATACACTTAGTTAATTATTAATCCACTTTGCTGTAAAATTTTTAATTAGTAAAAAAAAACACATAAAAATATTTCATTAAAATTTCACCTTTATTTAATTTTGAAAACATACATTTTTCTTCTATTATATTTTGTGATGTTGCTTATTTAATTATTCAAAAAATACATGTTTCATGATTTAATTTTGTCATGTGATTAATTATCAAAAAAATCTATGTTTTCTTAATCTTCATGTGCTCTTTTATTATTTATTTAATTTTTAAGATGCATGCTAGTATGATTTAAATTTCATCAGTTAATCGTTTAATTATAATTTTGATTAATTGATCGTTAATCCGTATATCTCTCGTCCGTTTCAATCCAAGGGAATTGTTTAATTTTTGTCGACTTCATGTCACCAAAAAAACATCGTGCGAATACCCTCATTCATCAAAAACTTAAGATAATTTTTCCAGATCTTCAATCTTTTCAAAACTTATACCTTTTAAGTCAAAACTTCGACATTAGGTCGTCGTACCTTCAAAAAACCGTCCGTACCCCCCTTTCGGCCAAAACAATTTATTTTTTAATCGAACGAACAATTTTAATAAACAGATATTTCAAAAGGTTCCTATAGAGTACTATAGATACATTGGGTGCTAATACCTTCCCACTGTATAACCAACCCCCGAACCATAGATCTCTTTTCAAAAACGCCTTGTATTTTTTTTTTACTTTTAGAAAGTATTATTTTACATTGCATACTTTAGGGTTTTATTTCGCTCTTTTCCCTCTTCCTTTGGAAACAATAAAGCGCGGTGGCGACTCTTGCTTTTGTGAGACGAATTAATTAATAATTCGATCTCCGATTTACCCCGCTACATTTTTTATCGCTACAGAATTGGCGACTCTGCTGGGGAAAGATTGACCTCTTGCTGGTCCATCCCTAAGTGGGTTAAGCCTAATTTGTTTTATCTGTTTTATTATTATTTGATTTGCTTGATTATATGTTTAAATTAGGGTTGTTTGGGTTTTTGCAAAGGACGAATCCTATACCCGGATTAAGTAACACTTAAGGAATAGGACGGGCGGTATAGTCATGTTAACTTTGAAGGAGTAATCCCGAAGAAGGAGGCATGAGATCCCCCACTCAATGGAAGGCCCTCTTGAACTTAATATTTGTTTACCGAGTAATCGGGAAGACGTTATTATTTTCGACCTAGGAGCCCGATAAGTTGAGGACCGTAGAACCCCAACCCATCTTGGCCTTTTTAGGTGTAGCGCGGAGACTACAACGGAGTAATTCGGAAGTAGTTGTTACGCGATGCTACGCTCGAACGAGTTTCTCTTGAGAATATTGCTAATTATTGAGTAATCAAGACGTTGGTAATATCCGAAGGAGGAATGTAGACTCTGGGAACTCTTAGAACCTTGTCTTACAGGTGCGATTGAAACGTTAGTACATACCTTTGGGTGGGCTTTACCCTCGACTCCATGCGGAACGTTGAACCTTTTAACCCCATGTTTTTGACCTTGCTTGTGGTTGTTGCATCGCCATGCATTCATGCATCCATAAAACTCTTTTCACTTGACTTTGAAGGAGTTTGGAGGTCTTTCTTTGTAAACATCACTAGTTTCGTCAAACTCAATGGATCTTGGGTGTCGATAGGGCGAAAACCCTAATCCACCAAAATGGATGATTGATCTTGACGATAACTTGATCTATGTTTGGAGCCAATTTAAAATTCATCTGTTATCTTCATACTTGGATGTTTATAACTTGATATCTTGAGTTCCTTGAAAGTCAAATAAAACTCTCTTTTGCATATCATACATCATTCTACATTTTCTTTGTCTCACTTTCAAAGGTCTTTTCCGAGTCTTATTTTTTCCCTTGGTCTCACTAGTACAACACTCGCGCTAAGAGGATAATGGAGAATATCAAGCAAGAGGTTTCTGAACTCCGCAGAGAGGTGACTATTTTGAAAGCTGGTTTGGATCACTTAACTGGTTTGGTTGAAATTCTGATCTCCGCCCAAGTCAATCCTCCTAGGAGGGAGGAAGCAAGGATAAAAGTCTTCACGGAAACTCTAAAATCTTTTCCTCATGAAAAGATGATGGTTAATGCACCTGTTGACTTTCTTGACAAGGTGAATGTGGGAGTGCGTCTAGAAGAAGATGTCGGAAAAGGATGTTCATATGAAGACGGTAGCGCAGCTAATGGTGTGAAGAAGTTTGATAATGACTTTTCCAAGAAGAGAACCAGAGGAAGAAATAATCATCATCAGAATCATCACGTTCACCAACAGAATCAGCCAGTTCCTAATCAGAGGAAAACCCAGTTTGATCCAATTCCAATTACCTACACAGAGTTGTTCCCTATCCTGATGCAGAGGAATTTGGTTCAGACCCGACCTCCACCGAAGATCTCTGAGAAGTTACATTGGAACTACAAAGCTGATTTGGCTTGTACTTTTCATCAAGGTGCTCCTGGGCATGACTTGGAAGGTTGCTTTGCTTTGAAGATCGAGGTTCAGAAGTTGGTCCGAAGTGGTATCTTGTCATTCAAGTACGTTGGTTTTGAAGTTCAAATCAAACAGGCGCCGAAGAGTAAACACGATTGAGGGTGACTTTGAGTTTTTGAAGATGTTTTCGGTAGTTCAAGTGGAAATCCTTCCCAGATTATTAACTTGTTTCTGCTTTTGTAGCTTTTCTTATTCATCGAAACATTGTTTGCATGTAAGAACTTGTTTGCATCTGAATGATCATTTTAATACAATGAGTATGTCTGTCTTGAAGAAATTCATTCGTTTCACTCATATTTGTTTTCAAATTTTAAATTTCTTTTTGCATTATGATGCCAACTTGCTGACCGTTCTCTTGCCTAGGCAGAGATTGAAGGGGGGATGATGATCTATAGAACACAAAATCTTTGGTTGCATGCTTTTGAATAAGATCTTGTTGATGATGTACAGGCATTGTTTCAAATCCCTAAACACCGGAGATATAAGGAAGATAATCCCTTGCTAACCCCTTTTGAGCCTTTGAAGCAGAAGTTTTTTTTCTATACGAAAAACCTTGAATTTTAACCTGGGGCAGGGTAGTTTTCAGTTGATCTGATTGAGTGTTCAAAATTCGTAAGAAAGATGTTACCGTCACAAAATCCTTTTGAGAGATGAACACTCATGTTGAATTAACCGAGCATAAGGTTGGAGAACATCATGAAGAATGGGTGGGCACCAAATATTTTGAGCCTTAAAACCTTTTTCTAAAAAAACCATAAACCAGACCACATTACAACCTTCAAAAGTCCTAATTGAAGCAAGGTTATTCTGAAAGCATACTTCAATGAGATAGTGTTCCTGACTCCCATGAATGTTCTAAATAGTTATGTTGGTATCATATGTTTTTCCTATACAAAAATAAATGGCGCTTTAACTCGCAAATTTGTGCGATATCTTTCAAAAATCTTCAAGACTTATATAACTGTTGCATTAGAATTCTCATTCTCATTGTAAACTTTTTTCTAACTGCAAAACATTTGTTTGATATCAAGGAAGCTCACATAAACACCAGTGATGAGTTTACCCTTTTAAGGCTTGAAACTATGTTGAGTAATTGGAGAATCAATTCAAGAAAATCATATCCAGGGGCATGTCAGTTGAAGACCTTAAGCATGGACAGGTTGCTTCTCCTAGTTAATGCTTTTCCCAATTTGTTTGCTCGTTTGGGGCAAAAATTCGAAGACTTTGTTGTGCCGACTACAGTCAATCCGGGGCAGTCACGTCAAGATTGGATGATTTCCTCTAAAAGTTTGAAGACACCAGAGCATGGTGAATGCCAGGTCTTTTGTAAACCCTCTTGAGACATTTTCTCCTCATCAACCAGATAGCTTGGGGGCATTTTTTTTTAGAAGTGAAGTTATTCACAAGAATCGTCGTGCATCAGTAGTAAACTTGGGGCATCAATTGGTCCCAGGGGAAATCTAGACTTGTCAGAATGTGTGTTATGTATCGCACACTTTATCAGAGGGTGGTGTTCCCAGTATCTCCAGCTAAGCATGACTCTTTCCAGCTGAAGCATTTGTTCGTGTTGTTATCCTTTCAATGGGTTGTCAGCAGTAGAAGACTGGACTTTGGGTTTTCTACCTAAAATATCTTCCTCTCCAAGAGATTTGAGATTTGTAGGATGACTTTGCTCCTTTGATGGCTTTTATCTTCTATCTCCAGTGCTGTTCCCCTCCTTTTGAGATTAGCCGAGCGCCGGGTTGTACTGTGATGTCTTATCATCTTCTGTCCATCTCCCCTGTCGTTTTTGTCAGCATACACATGACATTCATTCACACTTGCATCATGCACGCACAGTTGTATTTGTTGATGTCATTAAGTTCGTACACCTTGGTTGTGTCTTTTCAAATAGCACATTTGATCTTTCCAAATAGAGTGCCAACTTAAGCATAAAATGCGCCTCCTTTCTAATTCCCCAACTGAGCTAATCCTCGCGGATGATTTTTGATTTAGCTTACCTTGTCCATTTCTGGATAGGATAAATTCCCCAATCAAGTTACTTTCTCATTGTGTGGAGTCTTGTTTGACTGTTTTCTCTCTGGTTTATTCCTAGATGAAGTTGTTGCCTCTTGCATAGGCTATCTCATTGATTTTCCCCAGTGAAATTGCGACCTAGACGGTTGGTACATTTATTTTGCACGTTAAAATATATGATCTCCTCGGGAAGGATTGATTCAGGGTTCTCTTTGATGAAGATTTTATTTCTCTACCAGTGTCATCGTAATTTCCTTCTGAGTTATTCTTTGGAAAACGACAAGCGGCAGCTCTTCACGAGCAACTTGTACATTACTTTTTCTGAAAGCGCCGAGCAGCAGTTCTTCATGAGCTACTAGTGCGTTATTTACTTTTTCTGAAAGCGCCGAGCAGCAGTTCTTCATGAGCTACTAGTGCGTTATTTACTTCTTTTTGAAAGCGCCGAGCAGCAGTTCTTCATGAGCTACTAGTGCGTCATTTTATCTTTTCGAAAGCGCCGAGCAGCAGTTCTTCATGAGCTACTAGTGCGTCATTTTATCTTTTCGAAAGCGCCGAGCAGCAGTTCTTCATGAGCTACTAGTGCGTCATTTTATCTTTTCGAAAGCGTCGAGCAGCAGTTCTTCATGAGCTACTAGTGCGTCATTTTATCTTTTCGAAAGCGCCGAGCAGCAGTTCTTCACGAGCTACTAGTGCGTCATTTTATTTTTTCTGAAAGCAACAAACAGCAACTCTTCATGAGTTACCAGTACGTTATTACTTTTCTGGAATACAACAAGTGGCAACCTCTTTATTTGAGCAACTTGTATGTTATCGGTATTTTCCTTGGACGACAACAAGTGGCAACCTCTTTATTTGAGCAACTTGTATGTTTTCGGTATTTTCCTTGGACGACAACAAGCGGCAACCTCTTTATTTGAGCAACTTGTATGTTATCGGTATTTTCCTTGGACGACAACAAGCGGCAGCTTCTTTATTTGAGCAGCTTGTATGTTATCGGTATTTTCTCTGGACGACAACAAGTGGCAACCTCTTTATTTGAGCAACTTGTATGTTATCGGTATTTTCTTTGGACGACAACAAGCGGCAGCTTCTTTATTTGAGCAGCTTGTATGTTATCGGTATTTTCTCTGGACAACAACAAGTGGCAGTTTTCTTTATTTGAACAACCTTCGTATCTACAACCTTACTTCGGCATTAATGGGTGTATCTCCGGAAATCTCGCAGAGAAAAGCCTGTTATGAATCTTTACCTTTGGAAGTCGGTAACCCGTTATCAGCAATTTGATACTCTCTGCCTATCATTAACCTTGAGTTGCAAACTCACCGTTTTGGGTCAATAATCTGTTATGGCCTATGCAAGATGCTCTCTTTGTTAGGGTCAGAGGTCGTATCCCATCAATGTTGTTCACTGTCGGGAGTCTGTCGTTTAAAGTCGATGGCTCGTTTCCCCAGTAGTGTATAATCCATGTCTCTGTGTTTTGTTGGTGTTTGATTTCTCCAACATGGTCTTGTTTCATGCAATATCTTTCTCTGTGAATTCAATCACTACATTCATATCAAACATAATGGCGGTATCTTAGGGCAAAAATTGCGTATTATGTATTTAAGTACCTTCAATCTCGTCGAGACGAAGATTTTAATCTTCATATCTCCGGATAGAAGAAACTTAAATAGGGGCAGCTGTTGTACCCCAATTTTTGACCTAAGATCCCACCCCCCATCTGCATTATTACATAGCAAGCATTCACAAGCGATTCGACCTATTTTTGCCACTTCTCGGGTCAGATTTCAAAAATTCATAACTTCTTCGAATTTCGACATTTTTGAGAGGTTGTTTTGCGCATGATTTTCCTTGACATCATCCACAACTTTTATTTATAAATCAAGGGAAAATTATGCATTAAAAAGCCATGAAAAATTGTTGACGTTAAAAGTTGTTTTGTGAATTTGGTGAAATTTGGGTTCGACTGTGTTTTATTCATGATTTCTTTTCCATTAAAAAATTGCAAAAGACGCACTTAACATGTGTTATTATTTTTATTTATTTATTTATAATTCAAAATATAAAAAATATGGTCTTTTATTAATTCTATTTAAATTTATATGTTTGTATCACTTTATTTGAAAAATCTAAAAAAAACATGTGATTAGCATCATCTTTATTTTAGTTATATTTTACATCCAGAAAATCTCAAAGAAAAACATATAGTTAATACCATTTTCTTTTATTTACATTTTTTATTTCTTTAGTCATTATAATTTTAGTTCCTTTTTAATTTTGATTTAGTTCTAATATTAATTGAATTTCTTAAATTGAATTATTATTATTACTAAATACTTTTTGTTTGTGTCTCTTATTTTAATTCTTTTTTTGTACTTTTAGTTTAGTTGTTACTAACAATCTCTTTTTGGTTAATTTTTTTTTTTTTCTTTTCTTGCTGTTAATTTTTTTGTTCTATCCAATTTGCTTCAACTCTTGCCAAATCTTCCTACAAACCTGCTATTGTCATACTGCAAAATCTGCACCATAATACATCCAAGAATCTTACATGAGAATGGCAACTTTTCAAAAAAATAAGAATAAAGCAAAAAGTCACACTATACTTCCTCTATCTTTAGAATAAACTTCAATCTCAATCAAAAAGAACACAACGGTAATAATTCCTTGGAAGTTTTTCACAAAAACTTCTAAGTCCCATATATTATCCGATTTTTTTTTTACATTAGGAGATCCTTCACTTTTCATCTTTCTCTTCAACTTATTTCCTTCCACCCACCTCTCACTGCAAAAATCAATTGCACCCCTTTACAAAAAACAATAGATCACTCATTCAAGAATACAGTAGAAAATACATACAAGAAAAGAACAAAAAATATATTTTCATACCTCTACGATCTTCCGCCTTAGAGAATCAAAACAGTTCACAGTATGCACGTAAAACTGGAAGTTTAGCTAAGCAGGTGTTGCACCTCCAAGGACTCATAACCGAAACAGATAGGAAAGACAGAGAGGAAGAGGCATAAAGGGAGAAGATAGAAGATCTTGAATTCATTTCCTTTTGAAGAACTTGGTGGAGAGACTTTGACAGGTAATGCTCATTCCATCCTTTTGCATAAAACCGGCATCTCTGTATGTATTCGTTATCAAAACTTGTTGATGTTGCGTATGTAATCCCTGCTACAAAAGTAAAAAGGATAGAATTGAGTCCAAATCAAATTACTTGTGTTTACGAATAAACCAGAAAGTTTAGAATCGGGTAAAAAATAAAATCACCTTAAAGCTTTGACATCATCCTCACCGTTACTCTTTCCTCCACCAACTGTAACGCTACTTCTCTGCACAATCGCCACTTTCCTCCATTTCCTTCCTTCTCGTTTCACCATTTCAGTTTCTATTTCAGTTTCTGATATTCGCTTTTGCATCTCCAGAGTCACCCAAACACCCCCTAACACCACAATCACAACAAGCAATTTAACCGTAGCGGAAAAGTTTGTTACCGTTACTGAATCGTTAGCCTCAGTTCCAAAACCATCACCGAGCTCCCACCGTAGAAATTCTCTGATCTCCGCTCCTGTTTCCTCCATCCCGAACCAGATCTCCTCTCCCCTCTCTCTTGTTTCACTCACGCAATCGTACTCATTTCTCTCTCTTCATTTTCTCTCCGACTTGCGAGCCCGAGCGACCACCTCCCGCCTCCGACTTGCCACCACCACGTCTGTTCTCCAACAACATACAACTCTCATTTCTTCCTGTTTGCAACTTGCATCGCGCCGCCCAGATTCCATAAATGAAGCATATTGTAAAGATTTTGACGTTTTAGCGTGAAGAAGAGAGAAGTGTGGAATAGGAGACTGATAGAGGTAATAGGTGTTGTTAAATGATTAATCACGTGAGAAACAAGGAGTTATATTTGTTTTAATTGATTTTTTAATTGAGAAATAATCAGAATTAATTGACAATTAATTGATTAGATCTTCCCAAATGATAGCTGGCGGCGCCTCTTTGTAGAATTAGGGTTACAAAAACCCTTCCTTTACCTCTCCAAAACCGGGTCGGTCCAATGGGCTATTGGCCCAATAACTCAACTTTTTTTTCCTTTTTGTTTTAAAAGAACGTAATAATTAATGAATAAGTGAAACAGTTTAATTGGCAAGGCATATTACTAGCAAACTAAGTGTCCTGGGTTCAAATCTTGGTTGGGTCACTTATTTATCTTTTATTTCTTTTGGCCATATTATTTAATACACTTAGTTAATTATTAATCCACTTTGCTGTAAAAATTTTAATTAGTAAAAAAAAACACATAAAAACATTTCATTAAAATTTCACCTTTATTTAATTTTGAAAACATACATTTTTCTTCTATTATATTTTGTGATGTTGCTTATTTAATTATTCAAAAAATACATGTTTCATGATTTAATTTTGTCATGTGATTAATTATCAAAAAAATCTATGTTTTCTTAATCTTCATGTGCTCTTTTATTATTTATTTAATTTTTAAGATGCATGCTAGTATGATTTAAATTTCATCAGTTAATCGTTTAATTATAATTTTGATTAATTGATCGTTAATCCATATATCTCTCGTCCGTTTCAATCCAAGGGAATTGTTTAATTTTTGTCGACTTCATGTCACCAAAAAAACATCGTGCGAATACCCTCATTCATCAAAAACTTAAGATAATTTTTCCAGATCTTCAATCTTTTCAAAACTTATACCTTTTAAGTCAAAACTTCGACATTAGGTCGTCGTACCTTCAAAAAACCGTCCGTACCCCCCTTTCGGCCAAAACAATTTATTTTTTAATCGAACGAACAATTTTAATAAACAGATATTTCAAAAGGTTCCTATAGAGTACTATAGATACATTGGGTGCTAATACCTTCCCACTGTATAACCAACCCCCGAACCATAGATCTCTTTTCAAAAACGCCTTGTATTTTTTTTTTACTTTTAGAAAGTATTATTTTACATTGCATACTTTAGGGTTTTATTTCGCTCTTTTCCCTCTTCCTTTGGAAACAATAAAGCGCGGTGGCGACTCTTGCTTTTGTGAGACGAATTAATTAATAATTCGATCTCCGATTTACCCCGCTACATTTTTTATCGCTACACATACACCACCATTCAAACGCTTTCCAGATATCCCCAGGCCAGATCTGGTGGACCATATTGGAGATCCATCATAAGACCAAGTCAAAGGCGTACAGGGAATCATGAAAAGTCAATCAGGCTTGCAGCAAATGGGCCAAAAAACTACTAGTCTCACCCCTGATCTGGGCCCAAACCCCCTTGAGTATTTTATTTCTATTTCCTATTTCTTTTATTTAATTATTTTGTATTATTATTTTTATTATTTAATCACTAACCAATTAATCTTTTTCTTAATAAAATCAAAAACCAAAAAATATATTTTTCATTAAAATTAATTTCAGCATTTTATTTTTGTTAAATAAACATCAATTTAATTAATTTAGTTTAATTAGGTATAACTTTTAATATTTTTGCAATAATTAAAATTAATTTAGATAATTAGGTTTTTATTAACATTAATCAAAATTTTTTTTTATTTCTTTAAATATCCAAAAATCCAAAAATATCTTTTTTTAATAAATTAATTAATTTATTTAATTAACTTAGTTTATTTCCTTTTAATTCAAAAAAATAACAAAAATTCTTTCTTTAATAAATAAAGGGTCAAAACCCTAGAATACGCCCGATTTAATTTTCCTCGCACGCGATCCATTTTATCATATTGATGTAATTGTTTCCTGGAATGTAATAGCTTTAATTAGGACTATTTAATTTATTTATCGCTTTATTTATTTTCCGCATTTTAAATTCAAGGGTTTCTTTTGGCGATGTAAGTACCCGACGCCTTGTAATAGTTTAGTTTTAATTTCCGCAACTTATAAACTATTAGATGTTTGATAATAGGGAATGCATGACAAGATCGAATGTATGAACTTAAAATCAACATAGATAACCATTGACATGTACAAAGATAAAATTAACCGAAATAACACACTCGCACATGCGCACTCTTAGGGTACACCTCGCTTGGTTGCCTTCGAACGTGGTCATTGAGTATAGGAAGTTTTAGAGGTTGCCCTCTTGTCCAAAGATCATAGTTGCCACGAAACGGTTGCCTCGGAAAAATGATCTAAGACATTAGGGTTACCGCTAAGGCGTCCTAAACATTGCTTTAGTGACCACACGTCCCTTAATCGAATTGACCCTAAAACTCCAACGACGATGCTACCTACTCATCAATAGTGGGATAGCATTGTCTAAAGGATATTAGCACAGATTGATTCCTTTTTCGAGTAGGTAGATGGTTCTTAAGTACTTTCTCTCTTCAAAACAAAACAAAAACTTTTCGCACTTACACTCCTTTCAAACAAAAACTCCTTTCAAACCCACAAACATAAAGAAATGAAAATTTTGAAAACACTTTGAGCAAGTACCTAAGAGCCCGTGGATAACCACGGATGGAAAGGGTGCTAACACCTTCCCTTTCTATAATCTACCCCCCGGACCCGAGAAACATCTCGAAAAAGGAATTTTTCTGTGCTTTTTTCCTTTCCTTGTTGGATAAAATAAAAGACAGTGGCGACTCTTGCTTACCGCGACATTTTGCGAACACAAATGCAAAACACGAACCAGCATTCCAAAAACAGACAGTTCTCTCTCACCGTATCACAAAACTGGCGACTCTGCTGGGGAATATTAAAAAAAGTGGGGTGTACCTTAAGATTAGATCATTGTGTTTTCAATTGTTTGCTTTGTATGCTTTATATTTGTGGGCTTGTATCGGAGTTACTATAGATCCTAACCCGGATCTAGGGGATACCCTTTAGGTAAGTAGCAATAAACTGTGAGGGAACTGTACAGCATAGACCGATACGATTGAAGCACTAGCTACGTTGGTGTGGCACTTTAGTATGTACCGATATCCCTAATGGCGCAACAAGGAGAATATGGGCCTGCTAAGGGGTCATTAAGCACCAACTGACCTTAGAACCTTTAAATTGACCAACTTGGCCATAGAACAGTAGCAGTATGCTACACTCCTTGAGACTAAACTCTCGCAATGATTTCGGCCGCAAGAAAAGGTTGCTAAACTGGAATTATGACCGATCGAGGATAGTCAGTGATATTGAGATCCTCTAGAACCCGGTTACTATTTTTAGGACATGTTTAAACCAACTAAACTGAAAGAGGGTAATACCTAAGCTCATTGCCAGCCTGAAATCTAAAGGCTCTCTGTGTGACTTGTGTGCCTTTACCATGTTTGCTGTTTGTGGATACTTGTGGTGTCCCTTTTATCATGACATCATGACATCATAACATTGCATACATCTTACATTGGACTAACCTATTTCAAAGACAGGAGGGATTCATCTTTGTTCTGTTTTGTAGGTCATCATGATGCACATGCGTAGGAATACCATCCGGATCAACTTTGTCCAGGTTCCCACCTTGCTCAAAGATTTGATTGCAAAGATGCCTGATACTACTTCCTTCCTTATAAGACATGGTTATCTTCTCATTTTGGTCACCTCCAAATTGGACGAGCAGATGATGAGTGTTTTGGTCCAATTCTATGATCCGTTGTACCATTGCTTTACTTTCCAGGACTATCAGCTAGTTCCCACCTTAGAAGAATTCTCTGATCTGCTCGGTATCTCTATTCTGGAGCAGACCCCGTTTACTGGTTGGGAGAAGATCCTTAGGTCCGAAGAGATTGATGCAGCCCTTCATTTGACAAAGGATGAGGTAATGGCTAATTGGGAGACTAGAAGTGGAGCAAAGGGCTTTCTGACTAAGTTCTTGGTTGGTAAGGCTAATTATTTCTGGGATAGTCTAGACTTCAAGGCATTCGAGGATATTTTGGCTCTTCTGATATACGGTTTGATATTGTTTCCGAACTCTGACTCCTTTGTTGATGTGAATGCGGTAAATATCTTCATCTCTCACAATCCTGTGCCCACTCTCTTGGGTGACATTCTTCATCAGCTTTATGCCCGTACTGCCCGAAAGTGGGGGACCTTGATGTGTTGTGCTCCATTATTGGCGAGGTGGTTTATTTCGCACCTCCCCAAATCAGTGCTGAAGAACAAAGAAGGCATGGGCTGGGCTTATAGGGTGATGTCTCTCTCTCATAATGACATCATATAGACTCTCAAGGGTATGGATGAGGTGGCTATTATTGATCGTTGTGGGGTGTATCCCAATGTTCCATTGATAGGAACCCATGGAGGAATTTCTTACAATCTGTGCTTGGCCTTACGTCAGTTTGGGCGAGCCAGAAGAGAAGGACCTCATGAGCTGCTAATGCCTAGTATCATCTTTGATTTTCAAGGGGATAGTGACGAGCAACGCCGCATATTCATAAGGGCTTGGGATAGAGTTCACAGATCTGATCCACACGAGCTGGGCCCAAAGACTTCACTCCCGATGGAGCTATATCTCAGATGGGTTCGTATCTGTGCCCAAAAGCTGGGTATGCCATATGAAGCCGTCCGACCTATCATTATTGAAATTGCTAATGAAAAAGGGGTTCTTCCGACCATCCTCCATCCTTACATGCCTACTGACATTGGGGCACTGAAGAGATCTTGGATGCAGCTGAGAGAAGAATGGGATGCTTACCGAGAGAAGTTCAACGAGCAAGAGTAGAAGATCTAGAGGTTGATTAGGCAGCTGGAGAACGAGCGGAATTTCAATGACTATGTCTGCAATGACAAGAAGAGACCATGGGAACACTGGTTGTCCTTTGATTATTTCCTTTCCAGTTTTATTTACTTTTCAGTATTTCCTTTCTTGTAATGCCTTAAGGGAAATTTGTTGAACAATTTGAATTCCAAGGTTTATCTAATAAAGTGTGTTTCCTTTTTGGTTTACAAATTTGAATCTCTCGATTGTCTTTGAAATCATGTCATACGCATTCCATCCCATGCACTTCATAAACAGGTACCCATTACAGGTCTCTTATCTTCTTCGCTGTTTATTTCAGCACTCATCATGTCTGCTGAACCTTCAACTGAGCAAGCCATCAAGGCCCTCCAGGCCCAGAATGCCCAATTCCAAGAGTTGTTCATGAATCTAGCTAAGGGTCAGCAAGATCTGAAGACCCTGATTCTGAAAGATAAGAAGAAGAATAAGAAGAGGACAATCTTGTTTAACACAGGACACAGGTTTGGAAATCGGCTACAGGATGAAGTTGATTTTACCACCTCATCTGGAGAGAAAGATAGTCAAGAGGAAAGGAGGGCTCATAGCCATGTGGTCTCCGACAACGAGACAGACTTCGACGAAGACCAGTATCCTCCTGCTGAGGATAAATACAAACAACTGGAAGACCGATTGAGTGCTATGGAAGTTCAGAAAGTGCCTGGTCTGGACTTTGGTGATCTAGGTCTATCATCTAGGGTGGTGATCCCCCACAAGTTCAAGGCCCTAGCCTTTGCTAAGTATGACGGAGTTTCTTGTACGAAGTTGCACCTCCGATCATATGTAAGGAAGATTCAGCTGTACACTGCTGATAAGAACCTATGGATCCATTTCTTTCAAGACAGTCTCTCAGGGACTCAGCTTGAATGGTTTTACCAGTTGGACGGAGCCAGCATCCGCAGTTGGGAAGATTTGGCTACTGCTTTCTACAGGAAGTACCAGTACAATTCCGACCTCGCTCCTACGCGTACCCAACTCCAGGGTATGTCAATGGGAACGGGTGAAGGATTCAAAGATTATGCTCAGAAGTGGAGGTACCTCGCCGGAAGGGTATAACCACCCTTGGCTGATCGAAAGCTTGTGGATATGTTTATGGGGACCTTGTCCGGTCCATTTTTCAACCACCTGATTGGAAGCTCTTCATCTGGGTTTACAGAGCTGATTATGACCGGTGAGAGGATTGAGGCTGGTAAGATACAGAAGGGTGCCTCATCAAGCACCGAGAATAACCCCTTTAAGAAAGAGTCCAGTGTTGTCTACAGTTCGAGAAGACGGAATAGACCTGAACACCGCCAAGTTGTTAATGCGGTTGTTATTTCAAAACCGGTTGGTGCTCCTCAGTACAATAATCAACAAAAGGATGAGAGACCCCGAAGGTAATTCACCCGTCTCAACATGACCTTATCTCAGATTCTTCCACAATTACTGAAGACCAATCTGGTGATTCCAAAGGAAGCCCCAAAGAATCCAAATACAACATCACCGAAGTATAACCCTAATGCCCGATGTGCTTATCACTCTGATAGCCCGGGGCATAATACAGATGATTGTTGGACTTTGAAGAATAAGATACATGACTTAATTGATGCGAAGGAGGTTGAGTTCGAGACTCCCGAAAGACCTAATGTTGTGACTGCTCCTATGCCCAAGCATGGAGTAAATGCTATAGATGAAGACTCGTTTGTGGTTTCTGTAAATGATATTGCTACCCCTTTGATGACTGTAAAGAAGAACCTTTTGCTAGCCGGTTTATTTCTGGGTTGTGACGAAGGTTGCCGTATGTGTTCTGTTCTACCTACCGGTTGCCATCTCTTGAAGTCAGGTGTCCAACGCCTGATGGATAGTAAAGAGATTCTGTTTGAGAAAACTGTTGTTCCTTTAGTTCATTCTGAAGAAGTTGCCATCATTACCATTTTCGACAATTCTTTTAAGGCTCCCTCGAGGAAGCCTGTTAGAATTACATCTGTTCCAAGAATCGCACCTGTGATCATCACTGTTCCGGGGCCCATCCCATATATCTCTGATAAAGTTGTCCCTTGGCACTACGGGGCTGATGTTTATTTTCATGGAGTTAAGCAAGAGTTGGATGCTGATACTGACGTCAGCAATATTGTTGTACCTGCTAAAGTCACCCGTAGCGGAAGACTTTTCTCACCTAATATCTCTCCACCAACTGCCCGAAGACCTGTTGTTATTACACCTACCAGTGTACCTACTACCATTCCTGTTCAAGTTCCTATTCTTACCCCTGTCGCCGAGTCATCTGACACTCGGGGCAAAGGGATCACCACTGATGTGCCTGCCCAAACGGAGGCACCGAAGACGATTACTGTTGAAGCTTCTAAACAAGAGATGGAAGAGATCCTGAAGATCATCAAAAAGAGTGACTACAATGTAGTTGAGCAGCTGGGGCAAACCCCATCCAAGATTTCCATGTTGTCATTATTGTTATGCTCAGAGGCCCATGCCAAGGCTCTGATTACCTTCTTGAAGACTGCTCACGTACCACAAGAGACATCAACTGATCAGTTTACAGATTGCATGGCCAATTTGACTACTGATAATGGTTTGGGTTTCTCGGATGCTGACTTGACTGCTAAGGGGAAGAATCACAACGATGCCCTGCATGTCTCAATTGAATGCAAGGGCGCTACTCTTGCACATGTATTGGTGGATACTGGTTCCTCATTGAACGTCTTGCCCAAGAAAGCTCTAGACCGGTTGGATTGTGAAGGGTTGGAGTTGAAACCAAGCAACATCGTTGTCAGGGCCTTTGATGGGTCTAAGAGAATGGTGCATTGAGAAGTTGATATCCCGATTAAGGTTGGCTCTCAGGTTTTCAATTCTACATTCTATGTGATGGACATTCGGCCATCTTATTCTTGTTTGCTGGGTCGCCCATGGATCCATAAAGCTGGGGCCGTAACCTCAACGCTCCACTAGAAGCTGAAGTACCTGGTCAAAGGGAAGATTGTGACAGTGCAAGGAGAGGAAGAGTACATGGTTATCCACCTCAACTCGTTCTGATATGTAGAAATGGATGGGGAGTTCATTGAGACCCCATTTCAACATTTTGAAGAGGTTCCTCAGACACTGGCGTCCGTTGAGACTGTTGTTGAAGATTCTCCTATGAAGATGGCTTCCCTCAAGGATACCCGGGCTATTGTTGAGAAAGATAGGTGTGCACAGTGGGGCCAACTCCCTGATTTTACACAGAAGACTAACAAGTTTGGTTTGGGTTTCACTAATGAAGCTCAAAGGGCTGTTCGGAATGCACGAATCGGAAGACCTCCCATGTTCATCAGCAACTCGGGGGTGAATTCCATTGAAGACGATGTGGAAGAGTCTGAATTCGACAACTGGATCTATCCTACGACTGACGGTGGACCAAGCAACTGGACAGCAAAGGACTTCATCCCTATTACTTTTGTTACCCAGTAATGAAACTTTTGTTTTGAATCTGTAATAGACAATGTTTTAAACTTTATGGCCCGGTGTCTTACACGGGGCACTGTGGCTTCATTTGTGAGGGCTTTATGTGTGTCATTTTAATATATCATTAATAAAAGCATTGGACATTCTTGCATTTCAAATTTTGTTCTCCTTGTTTTTCTTTATTATATATTGCAAAACAGCTATTTTACACACACTCACATATACAAGTCTACATCCACTCTGGATCTCACTGGTAACGACTCTGCTACTGCCAGTTATGACTTCGAAAATCCGATCAACTTAGCCGAAGACGAAGGTGAAGATGATTACGAAGTGCCGGGTGAACTTGCAAGACTGTTACTCCAAGAAGAGAGGGCCATTCAGCCGCATGAAGAGCCGGTGGAAACAGTGAATCTGGGTACGGAGATAAACAAGAAAGAGGTCAAGATCGGTGAAAATCCGGAGCTTAGTGTGAAACAACGGTTGATTCAGATGTTGCGTGACTATGTTGAGATCTTTGCCTGGTCTTATGAAGATATTCCTGGGTTAGATACTGATATTGTGGTTCATTGCCTGCCTACCAAGGAAGATTGTCCTGCCGTGAAATAGAAGGTCCGCCGAATGCGCCCAGAGATGTCTGAGAAAATCAAGGCTGAAGTTATGAAACAGTTTGACACCGGTTTTCTAGCAGTTACTTCTTACCCTCAGTGGGTGGCCAATGTGGTTCCTGTGCCGAAGAAGGATGGTAAGGTTCGAATGTGTGTTGATTACAGGGATCTGAACAGGGCGAGCCCCAAGGATGACTTCCCTCTACCTCATATTGACGTTCTGGTTGACAACACCACTCAGCACAAGGTATTCTCCTTTATGGATGGTTTCTCCGGTTATAATCAGATTAAGATGGCTCCCGAAGACATGGAGAAGACAACCTTTGTTACTCAGTGGGGTACTTTTTGTTACAAGGTCATGCCTTTTGGATTGAAGAACGCTGGGGCAACGTATCAGCGTTCCATGGTTGCTTTGTTTCATGACATGATCCTTCATGAGATTGAAGTATACGTTGATGATATGATTGCAAGGTCCCAGACTGAGGAGGAACACCTTGACCATCTGCAGAAGCTATTTGACAGGTTGAAGTTGTACAAGTTAAGGTTAAACCCGAACAAGTGCACCTTCGGGGTGAGGTCTGGTGAACTGTTGGGTTTCATCGTGAGCGACAAAGGTATTCAAGTGGAGCCTGCAAAGGTGAAAGCCATACAGGAGATGCCAGCTCCCAGAATAGAGAAAGAAGTCAGAGGCTTTCTGGGACGTCTGAACTACATTGCCCGATTCATCTCACACCTAACCGCTACTTGTGAGCCAATCTTCAAGCTACTGAAGAAAGATCAAGTAGTACATTGGAACGATGAATGCCAGACCGCTTTCGAAAGGATCAAAGAGTATCTCCAAGAGCCACCTATTCTGATGCCACCAATTGAAGGGAAACCTCTGATCTTATACTTGACAGTACTCGACAACTCAATGGGGTGTGTGCTGGGTCAACATGACGAGTCTGGCTGAAAAGAGCATGCAATTTACTACCTTAGCAAAAAGTTTACCGACTGTGAGACGCGATACTCACTGCTCGAGAAAACTGGTTGTGCTTTGGCATGGGCTGCTCGTCGGCTGAGACAATATATGCTGACTCACACTACTCTATTGATCTCAAAGATGGACCCAATCAAGTATATCTTCGAGAAGCCTGCCTTGTCCGGAAGAATAGCGAGATGGCAGATGATCTTGACTGAGTATGACATTTAATATACGACCCAAAAGGCAATCAAGGGAAGTGTGTTGGCAGACCATTTGGCACATCAGGCAGTGGATGATTACCAGTCTATGAACTTCGAATTCCCGGACAAGAATATCATGGTGGTAACTGATTGTGAGACACCTGGACCAGATGAAGGACCTGAGGAAGGATCCCGATGGTCTATGTACTTTGATGGAGCTTCGAACGCTCTGGGTAATAGCATTGGCGCCGTGATCATATCTCCTAAAGGCTCTCATACTCCATTTACCGGCCGACTATATTTCAACTGCACCAACAACATGGCGGAGTATGAAGCATGCATCATGGGTCTTCGAGCAGCAATTGACCTAAGGATTAAGTTTCTAAGTGTCTTCGGAGATTCCTCTCTTGTGATCAGTCAGATCAAAGGCGAGTGGGATACGAAACACCCGAACCTTATTCCTTACAAGGAGTATGTATTGACGTTGCTTCCTTATTTCGAGGAGATAACCTTTGAACACTTCCCTAGAGAGGAGAATCAGTTGGCAGACGCGCTGGCTATGATGTCTTCTATGTTCAAGGTCAATTGGGACAACGAAGCTCCCCGGATTATCATTGAAAGATTGGACGAACCAGCACATTGCTGTGATATTGAGACTGAAGAGGTAGCAGATAAACCCTGGTATCATGAGGTGAAGAGATATCTTGAAACTCAGGAATACCCCGAGGGTGCATCTGTTAATGACAAGAAGTTTCTGAGGAGGTTCGCGACGAAGTTCTTCATCAGCAATGGCATTCTTTACAAGCGTAATTGTGATACGGTGGGAAGAGAACTGACTATTTTGGAATGCTGGTTCGCGTTTTGCGTTTGTTTTTGCAAAATGTCGCGGTAAGCAAGAGTCGCCACCGTCTTTTATTTTATCCAACAAGGAAAGGAAAAAAGCACAGAAAAATTCCTTTTTCGAGATGTTTCTCGGGTTCGGGAGGTAGATTATAGAAATGGAAGGTGTTAGCACCCTTTCTATCCAAGGTTATCCATGGGCTCTTAGGTACTTGCTCAAAGTGTTTTCAAAAATTTGCTTTTCTTTGTGTTTGTGGGTTTGAAAGAAGTTTTCGTTTGAAAGGAGTGTAAGTGCGAAAAGTTTTGTTTTGTTTTAAAAGGAGCAAGTACTTAAAAACCATCTACCTACTCGAAAAAGGAATTAATCTGTACAAATGTCCTTTAGACAATGCTATCCCACTATTGATGAGTAGGTAGCGTCGTCGTTGGAGTTTTGAGGGTCAATTCGATTAAGGAACGTACGGTGACTAAAGCAACGTTAGGACGCCTTAGCGGTAACCCTAATGTCTTAGATCATTTTTTTGAGGCAACCGTTTCGAGGCAACTATGATCTTTGGACAAGAGGATGACCTCTAAAACTTCCTATACTCAATGACCACTTTCGAAGGCAACCAAGTGAGGTGTACCCTAAGAGTGCGCATGTGCGAGTGTATTGTTTCGGTTAATTTATCTTTGTACATGTCATGGGTGAGCTATGTTGATTTTAAGTTCATACATTTGATCTTGTCATGCATTCCCTATTATCAAACATCTAACAGTGTATAGTTTGCAGAAATTAAATTGCGGAAATTAAATCTAAACTATTACAAGGCGTCGGGTATTTACATCGCCAAAAACAACCCTTTAAATTTAAATTGCGGAAAATAGAAGAAAGTGATAAAATAAGTCAAAGTCCTATTCAAAGCTATTACATTCCGGAAGCAATTACAATAATATGGAAATATGAATCGCGTGCGAGAAAATTAAATCAGCGCATTTTTTAGGGTTTTGACTCTTTTTTTGAAAAGAAAGCATTTTTGCAATTTTTTGAATTAGAAAGAAATTAAATTAGGTCAAAATTAGTTAATTAATTAATAAAAAATATTTTTGGATTTTTTATATTTAAGGAAATAAAATAAATTTGGTCAAAGTTAATGAAAACCTAATTTTCTACATTAATTTTAATTATTTGCAAAAGATGTTAAAAATTATACCTAATTAAACTAAATTAATTGAATTAATTTATTTGCAAAAATAAAGTGATGATTTTAATTTTAATAAATAAAACATATTTTTGATTTTTTGATTTTATGAGGAAAAATTAATAATTGGTTAGTGATTAATAATAAAAAATAATAATAATAAAACAAATAAATAAATATAATGAAAAGAAAAATAAACCAAGGTGGGTGTTGGGCCCAAGAGGAGGTTTGTTCATCATTTTCCAGGCCCAATAATGCAAGCCTACGTTTGACCTTTGCAGTCCCATGTGACACGTTGACTGGGGAGTATGGTGAGCCTTCCATCTGGGTCATCAGATTTGGCCTGGAGGCCATCTGGCACGTTGAGATCTGAAGTCCATGGTGCATTGCAATCTGTGAGGTACGCTGAATCATCTGCAAGAAAATAACAAGAAATATGTGGGGGACCTGGGATTCGAACCCAGGTCCCATTAGACTTTGACACGCTTCACTTACCAACTCAACCATCATGCTTAATCGTTAGTCTAATGAGAAAAGCATATAATATATGAAAAGAACTATTATGCCTGAAAAATAAAAAAATAAGCGCGAATATTTTGAATGGGCCAATTGGGAAGGGACGCGTCATCGTCTTCCCTACAGAACTCTGGTTATTTTTCCTGCGGATTTGAATCCGCAACAAAATCCATGGCTCGATCCTAAAATCGTCTCTAGGCTATGGAAACGAATTCTGAGACCATCATCATGCTCGTCTCTTCCTCCTGAATTCATCCATGTCCATATTTGGTTCCAATTTTCCCTGCAAATAAAACTCCCAAAAAGCAAACTCCCAAACCCTAGGTTCAGTTACAGGGTTATGGCTCATGAAAACAAAATCAAATGATGCAGAAATGTTATAAATGGAACGACAAACATGATGGTGTCAAGATTTTGGCAAAAAATGCAAGGATATGAGTATGCGATTTCATGTACAGGGTGGTATTCAAGAAGACTTACAGCGCGATTGGAGATGTTTCAGGGCTTGCTTTTGATTGCTAATGCTTCAGTGGATCTCCAGCAAGAGGTCTATGTTGAGATTTTGCTTTGAATCGAGCTCCAAATGTGATTTTAGTTTTCAACTTTTCAAGCCTTTTTTTTCAAGTTTGTTCTTGTAATTTTTTGCAGCCTTCTGGTCCTCTACTCGTATGCCTTGTGTTGTATATGTATAATAGAGTCAATTAGGTCAAGTCTTGGGCTTGGAATCTTGGTGCATTGATGTTTGAAGATTTGATATGAATCACCATTAAAAAGCTTCCAAAATTGTCTCAAATCCAATATTTTGTTCATAACATGGCTTGATTCGGATTTGATCTTGTCCATGATGATAATTGAAACCTGTATCAGTCAAAAAGATCCTATTTCATCAATATTTGGATTTTATTTGGATTTAAATTGATTTAAAATGAATTAATTCAATAAAAATCAAATAAAATGAAAACATTAATGAATTGGCACAAGACTGAAGATAGGACACGTGTGTGGTGTGACAAGATCAAATCAAGTGGAAAAAAGTGGGCCCATTTGACATAATTTGAAGTTTTGGGGATAGTTGACTTTTGGCAATTTTGGAAAAATGCCCAACTTCAGCAATGCATAACTTCCTCAATTTTGAACTTTTGTAGGTGTTCTTGGACTTTTTAGAAACCTTGAGATGTCCTATAACCAACCCTTTTGGTATCATCTCATTTTGATATTCCATGCTCAAGTTATAAGCTTTGTAAAAGAAGGTGTTTTTGTTGACTTTCAAAAATGACCTATAATGTCCAAATTTTTAACTTTTTGTGAGTGCATTTATTGATCTTTGGGTGTGAAGATGGATTGTAGGAAATAGCATCCCGTGCAAAATGAGCTTTGGATGGGTCATTTCTCATAAATTATGAGAAAGTTATGCTTGGTCAAAGTTGAGTTGACTTTTCCTACAAAACCCTAATTTATCAACTTTTGAATCTTGATGAATTTTGAGCAATCCTTGATGAATCATGATCAACCCTTGATCAAATGATGAATTATCCTTCAAAATGAGAATGTTGACAAATTTTTTTGAAGTTTGACTGTATTTGGGTCACAGTTGACTTTTGCCTTAGCACAGTCGATTTTTGGACCTCTTGAGCAATTGACTGACCAAACTTCCTCTGCAAGGCTTGAAATTTGACATGGATGAACTTGAGAACATATTAGGACATTGGGGAGCACTTGAGGTCATTTAGATGCAAGTACCTTGATGCAACACAAAACCCTAATTTTAGATTGACTGCCTTAGGAGATGATTTGACTGTCCAACTCTTGAGCAATCTTGAGCCACTTGGAGATTATTCTTGAAAGGTCTTGAGAAATATGGGTGGAAAAATTTTGGGGTACAACAGTTGCCCCTGTTCAATTTTCTTAAACCTGAGGATATAGATTGGCTTTCGGGCCTTTCGTGATCTGAAGGTGGAAGATAATTGAACACTAGAGTGCCCAGAAATTTGCACTCGCATGACGTAGTATCAACATTGTGATGTCGGGAATGGGCTTACAAGTGTCATTTGGAGATTGTTGATAGGTGGTTTTGTCTTCTTTGACTGGATTAGCATCAGAAAAATCTTTAGGAATTGATTTAACTGAACCAGAGGGGGTTTTGTCTCCTTTGACTGCGTTCGCATCAGAAAAATCTTTAGGAATCGATTTAACTGGTTTTGTCTCCTTTGACTGCGTTCGCATCAGAAAAATCTTTAAGAATCGATTTAACTAGTTCTGTCTCCATTGACTGCGTTTGCATCAGAAAAATCTTTAGGAATCGATTTAACTGGTTCTGTCTCCATTGACTGCGTTCGCATCAGAAAAATCTTTAGGAATCGATTTAACTGGTTTTGTCTCCATTGACTGCATTCCCATCAGAAAAATCTTTAGGAATCGATTTAACTAGTTTTGTCTCCATTGACTGCGTTCGCAACAGAAAAATCTTTAGGAATCGATTTAACTGGTTTTGTCTCCATTGACTGAATTGGCCTCAGAAAAATCTTCAGGAATCGATTTAACTGGTTTTGTCTCCATTGACTGAATTGGCCTTAAATCTTTAGGAATCAATTTAACTGGTTTTGTCTCTATTGACTGAATTGGCCTCAGAAAATCTTTAGGAATCGATTTAACTAGTTTTGTCTCCATTGACTGGTTGGCCTCAGAAAAATCTTTAGGAATCAATTTAACTGGTTTTGTCTCCATTGACGGGTTGGCCTCAGAAAAATCTTTAGGAATCGATTTAACTGGTTTTGTCTCCATTGACGGGTTGGCCTCTGAAAAATCTTTAGGAATCGATTTAACTGATTTTGTCTCCATTGACATAATTGGCCTCAGAAAAATCTTTAGGAATCGATTTAACTTAATTTGTCTCCATTGACATAATTGGCCTCAGAAAAATCTTTAGGAATCGATTTAACTGGTTTTGTCTCCTTTGACATAGTTGAGAATTTAACTGCATCTTTCCTGAAAGGTAAAGGTCAGTCATATGCAATGCATGATATGGATCAAACAATGATGTTCTCAACATAAATGAGATTGTATTATATGATGCGTTTATGCATGTATCATGATGTATGGAAATGTGATGTTTTAGCAGGGGAAAATGAATCCCAGAGCTGCTGGAGAATAGAGTTGAATTCTTCGTTTCCACTGGGGATGATGAACGAAGATGATTGCAAGAATAAACCTGGAGGAGAGGATGACTCCGTTGGGGAATAAACTGATGAGGAGAATACTCCGAGGGGAATTACTCTGTGGGGAAGATATGTTCTGCTGAGAATGTCACTGATAAACTCTACTGGGGATTCCGCTGATAAGCTCCGCTGGGGATTTCAACGATAAACTCCGCTGGGGATGGATTACCGTTGCTGGTGATATTAAATATGTTGAGGGTTGAATTCCTGCTTGTGAAAGGAAAGAACTTCTCCGGGGATGATCTTTCAGTTGCAATTTGCTGGGGATAACCCTGCTAGACTTTTGTGGGGATAATCCTTCTAAATTTGGCTGGGGAGATTTATTTTGTACTCCGCTGGGGGTAAACTTCCAGAGTCTACTGGGGATGATGATTCAACTCTGTTGGGGAAGCTTTTTTAGACCGTGCTGGGGAAATATTGACTCCACTAGAGGTATCTTGTATTCCGCCGGGGAACATTCTTATACTCCGTTGAGGAATATTAAGACTGTCGGGGATACTCTTATACTTTCTGAAGAATATTCTTACACTCCGCTGGGGAATATTAAGACCCTTTTAGTATTGATGGTAGACTAACTCTGCTTGGGGAGAGTATTGCTGATTCGTTCACGGTTGTAAGTCTCAGTTGGGAGAGTTATCATTATTGTCTTACTCTACGGGGAGTGAAGGTATCTTAGCCATATTCTTCAGTTGAATTTAAGTTATACCTGGTGGACAAAGCAACTACACAGTTCGGACAATTCTTATTTCCCCTGCTTCTGATATTACCAGTAATTCATCTTTCGTTTCGCATGTAAATATTTATGAGTAGCAATTAATGTCAAATGCATATATCAAAAATGAACTTTGGACGTTCTTTGCAAAACAAAACAGATAAAGGAAAAACAGTTTGAAATTTTTCTGAAAATGAATTGTATTGATTTTGAAATTTGGCCTGTAAATAGGCGCTTTTGTACAAGAGGCTGACGTCCTAGTAAGAGAACACCGCCGAACAATAGAATTTACATAATTTGTGAAAAACTAAACAAAACAGCTATGTGGATAATCCCACTGGGTTCCAACTCTGCTATTGCCTTTATGTCCTCAAGCATCTAATCACTTTGCTGCTTGGTTGAAGGTAGATCAGATTGATCAGTGCTGTCTGAGCTTGATAGTTGATACTGAAATCTGTATGCAAGGTGGTCCAATGAGACATAGTGTTACGCTTTGATCCCTAATTTTTGCCTATACCGCCCTTTCGGGTTTTCAGTCCACCGGGATACCCTTTTTTGCCCAAGCCGCCTTTTCAGGTTTTCGAATTGCCGGGTGTACAAATTTTTTTCATTTTCATCCCTTATTTTTGCCCGAACCCTTTTGGTTCGCCGAGAAGCCCTTATTTTTGCATAGGCCAGTCAACCTAGCGGGTCTTTGATTATGCGTAGTATCTTTTCATTATGTCTGCATTGACGGGGTGAGGAAGGTCGTCACCATCCATGGTGGTTAGAATCATAGCTCCTCCTGAGAAAATGTTCTTAACCACAAATGGCCCTTCGTAAGTAGAGGTCCATTTGCCCCTGGGGTCACCTTGAGGTAGAATGATGCGCTTGATTACCAGATCCCCTACTTGATACTCTTGTCGTCTAACTTTCTTGTTAAATGCCTTGATCATCCGCTTTTGGTACATCTGACCATGACAAATAGCAGTAAGTCTCTTTTCGTCGGTTAGGTTTAGTTGATCAAGTCGGGTCTGAATCCAGTCATCTTCACTCAAACCTGCATCCTTCATGATTCAAAGAGAGGGTATCTGAACTTCAATGGGCAAGATTGCCTCCATGCCATAAACCAAGGAATAGGGTGTTGCCCCTGTTGACGTCCGCGCTGAGGTACGATACCCATGAAGAGCAAATGGTAACATCTCGTGCCAGTCTTTGTAGGTCACTGTCATCTTCTGCACAATCTTCTTAATATTCTTATTAGCCACTTCGACAGCCCCATTCATCTTCGGCCGGTAGGGAGAAGAGTTATGATGTTGTATCTTGAATTGCTCTCAGAGCTCAGTGATCATCTTGTTGTTAAGATTGGTACCACTGTCCGTAATGATCCTCTCTGGTACACCGTATCGACAGATCAGATTATGTCGAATGAACCGTGCCACGACGTTCTTGGTTACAGTAGCAAAGGAAGCTGCTTCAACCCACTTCGTAAAGTAATCGATTGCTACCAAGATGAAACGATGCCCGTTGGGGAATTGATATGATCGGTGAGATCAGACCTACAACGTCCAACGGGCATCATTTCGTCCTGGTAGCTATTGATTACTTTACGAAGTGGGTTAAGGCAGCTTCCTTTACTACCGTAACCAAGAACGTCGTGGCACGGTTCATTCGGCACAATCTGATTTGTCGATACGGTGTACCAAAGAGGATCATTATGGACAATGGTACCAATCTCAACAACAAGATGATCACCGAACTATGCGAGCAATTCAAGATACAGCATCACAACTCTTCTCCCTACCGGCCGAAGTTGAATGGGGCTGTCGAAGCGGCTAATAAGAACATTAAGAAGATCGTGCAGAAGATGACAGTGAAATACAAAGACTGGCACGAGATGTTACCATTTGCTCTTCATGGGTATCGTACCTCAGCGCGGACGTCAACAAGGGCAACACCCTATTCCTTGGTATATGGCATGGAGGCAGTCTTGCTCATTGAAGTTCAGATACCCTCTCTTAGGATCATGAAGGATGCAGGTTTGAACGAAGATGACTGGATTCAGACTTGGCTTGATCAGCTAAACTTAATCGATGAAAAGAGACTTACTGCTATTTGTCATGGTCAGACGTATCAAAAGTGGATAATCAAGGCATTTAACAAGAAGGTTAGACGACAAGAGTATCAAGTTGGGGATCTGGTGATCAAGCGCATTATCCTACCTCAAGGTGATCCCAGGGGCAAATAGATTCCTACTTACGAAGGGCCATTTGTGGTTAAGAACATTTTCTCAGGGGGAGCTATGATTCTAACCACCATGGATGGTGACGACCTTCCTTACCCCGTCAATGCAGACATAGTGAAAAAATACTACGCATGATCAAAGACCCGCTAGGTTGACTGGCCTAGGCAAAAATAAGGGCTTCCCGGCGAACCAAAAGGGTTCGATCAAAAATAAGGGATGAAAATAAAAAAATTTGTACACCCAGCAAGTCGAAAACCTGAAAAGGCGGCTTGGGCAAAAAAGGGTATCCCGGTGGACTGAAAACCCGAAAGGGCAGTCCAGGAAAAAATTAGGGATCAAAGTGTAACACTATGTCTCATTGGATCACCTTGCATCCATACTTCGGTATCGACTATCAAGCTCAGACGGCACTGATCAATCTGATTCACCTTCAACCAAGCAGCAAAGTGATGAGATACTCGAGGATATAAAGGCAATAGCAGAGTTGGAACCCAGTGGGATTATTCACATAGCTGTTTTGTTTAGTTTTTCACAAATCGTGTAAATTCTATTGTTCGGTGGTGTTCTCTTACTAGGACGTCAGCCTCTTGTATAAAAACTCCTATTTACAGGCCAAACTTCAAAATCAATACAATTCATTTTCAAAGAAATTTCAAACTGTTTTTCCTTTATCTGTTTTGTCTTGCAAAGAACGTCCAATATTCATTTTTGATATATGCATTTGACATTAATTGCTGCTCATGAATATTTACATGCGAAACAAAAGGAGATTACTGGTAATAGCAGAAGCAGGGGCAAATGAAATTGTCCGAACTGTATAGTCGCTATGCCTACCAGGTGCAAAGGTAGATTCAGCTGAAGGATATGGCTAAGATACCTTCACTCCCCGCAGAGTAAGGCAGTAATGGTAGCTCTCCCCATCTGAGACTCGTAACTGTGAATGAATGTGTTGTACCCCAAAATTTGCCCTCCCATTTTCTTCAAGATTTGCTAAGAGCATGCTTTAAAATCTCCCCAAAGGTTGCACAGTCCAATGGCCTCCTAACAGTCAAAAATTAGGGTTTTGGTTCTGGCAAAGAAATTGAAGTTTCCAAGGGTCCAAACAAGTCCCACATGCCTATAATCATTGCCAAGTATCCATATGCTAAGTTTCAAGACTCACAGCACAAAATTGCACAGTCAAAAACCCTAATTGCTCAACAGTCAACTGCAGGAGCAAAGTGGTCATTTGACAGTCAAAAGTCAAAATTTTTGGTCAACATATTATTTTTAAGCCACAAACATCATTTGATCAATTCTTGATCATGATTCTCAAGGCATGGCTCAAAAAGTCTCAAGATGCAAAAGTTTCTATTTTTGGACAGTTGGAAAAGTCAACTGCAAATTGACCAGGGCATAACTTCCACATGGTTTATCAGAAAAATTCCATCCAAAGCTCATTTTGAAGAGAATGACATTTCCTACAA
Source organism: Vicia faba (assembly GCA_948472305.1). Taxonomy (NCBI): domain Eukaryota; kingdom Viridiplantae; phylum Streptophyta; class Magnoliopsida; order Fabales; family Fabaceae; genus Vicia; species Vicia faba. The sequence continues at coordinate 1,327,006,734 of OX451740.1, forward strand.
TTCCTCTTCACACTTCAAGTCCAAGAAATGCTCTCACAAAAAGTTATCAATCTCAACATTATAGGTCATTTTCAAAAGTCAACAAAAAGGCACTTTAAGTCAAAGACCATAACTTGAGATTGGTAAATCAAAATGACATGGGACCAAAGGAATTGGTTAAAGGACTTCAAGACCTTTCCAAAATGTCCAAGAATATGATCAAAGCTTAAAAATTGAGCAAGATATGCCTTGTGGAAGTTGGGAAATTTTTGGGAATTTTGAAAAGTCAACCTTGCTTCAAATGCCTCAAAATTGCTAATGGGCCACAATTTCTTCCATGAAACATTACCCAAAGGCTATGCACGACCCATTGACATCCAAGGGAGTTATTTTATCATTTTTGATTAATTATTTGAATTATTATTATTATTAATTCACTTAATCAAAATTAAATATGACAAAAATAGCAAATCACACCTTTCAAATCTTTTTATGCAGCATTTTCATCCATCATAACCTCAAGATTTCGTGCACACTCAATAAGGAAAGATTCTATGCAATTGGCAATGGTTTGATGGCAAAAAAGATTGAAAAAGATCATGAAAATCAAATATTCAAAATCATTGAATACAAGGCTTTGGGCTTGATTTTTCTGACCTAATGCATTCACACATATATACACATTGCAACCCTAATGCAAAGAACATAGAAGCTGTGCCCAAGATCAAGAACAAAACTTGCATTTTTCACAAAAAAAGTTGAAACTGAAAACATAGTTCCAGTGTGATTCAAAGCCTACAATCCATTCCAAAGGCTTGCTGGGACTTTCTTGAACGTGTCTCAATCCTTTTCCACTCTCCACGCACAAAGAATTGGTAGAATGAGGCCTCCCTGTTCATAGAATTTTCCATATTCGTATTTCAATTTACATGCATTTTCCATTTGCTTTTAATGTTGATTTACACTAATATGATGATTCTGAAGCTATTGATATTCCCCAATTGGATTAATACCGCTTGTATGCAAAGTTGCCATTAAAATTTTCTAGGGTTCTTGAAGCTCCAAAAGAGGGGTTTACGTATCTGGAAAAATTGGACCATGAAACTAGTACCACTAAAATCGTGACCTTCTGACAAATTGAATCCATACCTCGCGCTCAATTTATGGTCACGTATGTCCTATTCGCTATTATTCGCAGGTACCATTTAGTGGGGGTTTAAAACCCCCGCTATCTCTTGTTTTATTTCCAGGCAAACGAAGAAGACGCTGAACTGTAAGGACATGGTTGGTTAGTTTGAATCTGGCGCGCCTTTTTGTTGGTTCCATATCATAAGCGTATATTTCATTTACATTATTTATCTTTCATTATACTAACGAATATGTTAAATGGCTCAGTTGGTGGAAAAGGCTAGTTGCAAGCGTTGGGACCTGGGTTCGATTCCCAGGTCCCCCACTTTATTCAATATTTTTTCCTTTAACATGATTCTGTGCAGTACGCTTCCAAAAGGCTACCATGCAACTCCATAGCTGTGCTTGCCACCTATGCATAAGGATCCACCCGAAGGCCAAGATGTGGAGATTATCATGCACACTCAGTCAACCACATGTACGCAAGCATAGAAAGTCAACCAGGCCTGGAATTCTTGGGCCAAAATGCTTCCCAAACACCTCCAAAAGGGCCTGAATACCCCCCCTTGTTTGTATTTCCTTTCTCTCATCTTTTTTCTCTTTTCATTTATTTTAGTTATTTTAATTATTTTCTTTTAATTCACCAAATTAATTCTCATAATACAAAAATACAAAAAAACAGAAAAGTCAAAAATAAAATATGTTTAGTCATTATTTAATGCATTAATATTTTTTGTAAATAAATCTTAATAATCAAACTAGTTTAATTTTAGGTTTTCAACTTTAATGTTTTTTTTCTTAAATAAACTAAAAATGTAGAAATTAGGGTTTTAGTATTTTTATTCTTTTTCTTAATAAATAACTTTTTATTCTTATCATTATTAATTATTAATTATCTTGTAAATAAATATGCAATTAATTAATTAGTGTAAATTACGTCCAAAACTTAAACAATTTTTTTTAATAATTAAAAACAAATTTAGAATTAGGGTTTTATTTAACTTTTAATTCCAATTAATTTTCTTTATCTCCATTAAATACAAAAACATCAAAAAATAAGTTCTTTTCTTTATTTAATCATTAATTAATTTTTTAATTTCAATTTAATTTCTTTAAAGGGTCCAACGCCCTCGCACCTTCGATTATAATTTCTTTTCGCGCGCTTGTTCTTATGCTTCATTTTAAATATTATGTAATTGCCCCAAAGCTTTGTAATAATTAAGACATTTACTTTCCGCACTTTTATTCAAAATCGGGTCTTTGTTAATTTGGCGATGTATAGACCCGCGCCTTGTAATAGCGTAGGACCTTTATTTTCCGCACTTTAAATTCCGCACCTTTAAACTGTTAATCACATGAAAGAATGAATGGCCAAAAATAAAATCAAAGCGCAGCTCACCCAATGCATGATCAAGATAAAAATAACTGAAAATGACACACAATTCACACACCACTCCTAGGGTAAGCCTCACTGTTGCCTTGCCCCTCGAAACGTGGTCGTCGAGTATAGGACGTCTTAGTGAGTCCTTATGTTCCATTGATCTAGTTGCCTCAAAACGGTTGCCTCAAAACAAGTTGCCTCGGAATAGTTGCCTCGGAATAAAAAGATCAATGGCATAAGGGTAGCTTCTAAGGTGTCTTACTGTTGCTCGGTGACCACACTGTCCCTACAAACGAATTGACCCGAATACCTCCAACGGTGGTGCTACCTACCTCTCAATGGTGGGATGGAACTACCTTAAGGACATTTACACAGCAGAACTCCTTAGGGTAGGTAGACGACTCGTAGATACTTGCTCTAATTTAAAACAAATCAAAAACTCTTTTCACACTGACACTTTTCAAAAAGCTTTCAAAACAATTTTTCAAACACTCTTGAGGACTGATACAAGAGTCGATCTGAAACTTTCAAAGAAACTTTTTCAAACCCACTCACTCTGAAAAGCAAACACTTTTAAAAACACAAATGAGCAAGTATCTAAGAGCCCATGGATAACCATGGATAGAAAGGGTGCTAACACCTTCCCTTTCTATAAATCTACCTCCCGAACCGAGAACTAATCTCATAAGGAATTTTTTTGTGCTTTTGTCCTTTCCATATTGGAGAAAATAAAAGACGGTGGCGACTCTTGCTTCCGCGACATTTCGCGAACCAGCGTTAAACAGTCAGTTCCAGATCCACCGATCATAGAACTGGCGACTCTGCTGGGGACACATTTTAAAGTGAGGTGTACCTTAGGATTAAGATCACTGTGTTTTCAATTGCTTTGACTTGTTTGCTTTAAATTGTGGGACTGTCTTGGGAGTTCTATAGATCCTAACCCGGATCTAGGGATACCTTCTTAGAAAGTAGCAACAAAGTTGTGAGGGAACTGTGCGGGGTATACCGACATGGTTGAAGCAGTCTGCTACGTTGATGTGGCACTTTGGTGTGTACCGGTAACCCTTGAGTTCAGTCAAGGAGATTACGGGGCCTCCATGTGGTGTCGTGAAGCATCAACTGACCTTAGGAACCTTAATTGAACCATCTTGGCCTCTTTAGGGTAGTGAGATAACTGACTTTGGTGCAGTCCGAGGTTGGTTGATACTCGATACTACACTCAATTGAGGGTTGTTTTCTTGGAATATTTTGGTCGCCAGTTCAGTGGATAAATCGAAACGATGAACAATGAAAGCAATCCAATGATATTGGGACCCTTAGAACCCGGTTACTTCTGATAGGACAGGTTTGAGCCCACCAACTTCAAGAGGGTAATACCCAAACCCCATGCAGGCCTAAACTCTAAGGGCTGTGGTGTGACTTGTGTGCCTTATCATGTTTGCCTTTGTAAATATTTGTGGTGTGTTTAATCATAGCATCATGACATCATCCAGCATCATATGCATTGGCTAACCATTTCAGGGGTTCGAATCTTCATCTTTGTTCTTGTTTTGTAGGACATGGAAACTGTTCGCAGAAAGACAATTCAGATCAGCCTTGTAAGGATCCCTCCTCAGCTTAAGGAGCTTATATCCAGGATTCCCGAGAGCTCTTCATTCAGTGAAAGACATGGAAGACTCATCAGCTTGGTCAACACCAACATTGAGGAAGATATGATAAAGGTCTTGTTCCAGTTCTTTGACCCTCTGTATCACTGTTTCACTTTCCTGGATTATCAACTGGTGCCTACATTGGAAGAGTTCTCCCGGCTTCTGAAGATCCCTATCCTTGATCAACTACCCTACAACGGTACGGAAAAGGAACCCAAGCTTGAAGAAATTGCTAAAGCCTTACACCTACAATCATCTGACCTCAAGGGACATTGGGAAGTTAGAAGTGGTATCAAAGGGTTCTTGGCCAGGTTTCTATTTGAGAAGGCCCAAGAATGTTGGGACTCCCTTGACCTACAAGCTTTTGAAGAAGTCGTGGCCCTCCTTGTCTATGGTTTGGTGTTGTTCCCTAATCCAGATCAGCTTATAGATATCAGTGTTGTCCAGATCTTCATGTCCAGGAATCCTATACCTACATTGCTGGGGGACATCCTTCACTCATGTTACACTCGAACCATGAGAAAAAGAGGTGTCCTTATGTGCTGTACTCCTCTCCTGGGAAGGTGGTTTATTTCGCACCTTCCACAATTAGTTTTGAGGAATGAGCGGTGTTTGAGATGGTCACAACGATTGATGAGACATGCAGATATACATTGGTGCTCTCGGTCCAGAGAGGATATCACTATTATTGATCATTGCGGGGAGTACCCTAATGTTCCTTTACTTGGAATCAGAGGAGGTATTACTTACAACCCGTGCCTGGCTTGGAGACAGTTTGGTTATGCTCGGAGGGACGGCCCTCATGACATGTTAATTCCTGACATAGTTTTTGACTTCGACAACGATACACAAGGACTTCGCTAGAGATTTATCAGAGCTTGGAGGATGCCAAGTAGGATAGACAGCAAGACCCTGGGGCACAGGAATTCCATCCCATTGGAGCCTTATCTCAAGTGGGTACGAGCCCGCTCCCAGAAGTTAGTGATGCCATATCCTCATGTCCTCCCTGTAATCAAAGAGCCAATATTGGAAGGAGAGGTGTCCTACACCATTCAACATCCTGACATGCCTACATCTTGGGAAGAAATGAAGAAGAGCTGGATCCAGCTTAAGGAAGAACGGAATTCTCTCGAGACCAGTCTACATGCTAGTGAGAAGAAGGTCTTGGAGCTCACCCGCCTACTGCACGAGGAGAGGAATCTCAACACCTACATTGCTCCGAAGAGGATGCATAGTGTCTTTTGGGATTGATTTGCTTTGTAATGTGTGCCCATGAGGCTTTGATGTACCAAACAATTATTTCCTTAATGATAACGTGTGTTCCTTTTTGTCTACAACAAATTTGAATTTTCGAACCCTTGAATGCATTGCATAAACACATATCATTCATCATGTGCATAACAGGTACTCTTCTTTTCACGTTGCTTACCGTTCTTCGCTGTTTATTTCAGCATTATGAACCCTGAATCATCTACCGAGCTGTCTATCAAGGCCCTTCAGGCGCAGAACGCACAATTTCAGGAGCTGGTCATGGGTTTGGCTCAAGGTCAAGAAGAGCTGAAGGCTTTGCTCCTGAAGAAGGAGAAGAAGAAGAAAAAGAGAACTGTTCTATTCAACTCGGGCCGGAGGTTTGGTAACACTCTACAGAATGAGGAAGTTGGTTCTTCTGTAGGCAAAGACAGTCCCCAGGGGGGAAAGGCTCCAAGTCCGGTAGTCTCTGACAACGAGACTGATTTTAATGAGGAACAATATCCTCCAGCTGAAGACCGGTATAAGCAGTTGGAAGACCGTCTGAATGCCATGGAGATCCAACAAGTGCCTGGTTTGGATTTCGGAGACTTGGGTTTATCTACTGGTGTGATCATCCCTCACAAGTTTAAAGCACCATCTTTCACCAAGTATGACGGGGCGTCTTGCCCTAAGCTACACCTCAGATCTTACGTACGGAAGATTCAGCCGTATACAGTGGACAAGAACTTGTGGATCCACTTCTTCCAGGAGAGTCTTTCAGGGACTCATCTCGAGTGGTTCTATTAGCTGGATGGAACCAAGGTTCGTAACTGGGAGGAGTTGGCTACTGCTTTTTACAAGCAGTATCAATATAATGTCGACCCTGCTCCTACACGTACCCAACTCCAGGGTATGTCGCTAGGATCAGGCGAAAGTTTTAAAGAGTATGCGCAGAAGTGGAGGGACCTGGATGGCAGGGTGCAACCACCATTAACTGACCGTGAGTTGGTAAATATGTTCTTGGGGACCCTATCCGGGCCATTCTTCAATCATCTCATTGGCAATTCATCTGCAGGGTTCACATACCTTATTCTGACTGGGGAAAGGATAGAGGCTGGTATGAAGTCCGGAAAGATTCAGAAAGGTGCGTCTTCAAGTGCTGAGAAGAAACCTTTTAAGAAGGAGGCCAGTGCTGTGTATGGGCCTAGAAGGCAAGATAAACCAGAGCGCCGCCAATCTGTCAACGCGGTGGTGATTGCTAAACCCGCTGTCGTTTCTCGGCAAACCAATCAACCAAGGGCTGAAAGACCCAGAAGAGAATTTACCCGGCTGAGTATGACCTTGTCACAAATCTTTCCGCAGCTGCTATCAACCAACTTGGTGACTGTTAGAGAGGCCCCGAAGGTTGTGAATACTGCCTCTCCTAAGTATAATCCAAATGCCCGATGTGCTTATCACTCTGATAGCCCGGGGCATTCTACTGATGACTGCTGGGCCCTGAGAAATAAAGTGCAGAACCTTATTGATGCAAAGGAAGTACAGTTTGAGGCACCTGAGAAGCCCAATGTAGTGACAGCTCCCCTGCCTGCTCATGGAGTGAATGCTATCAGGGATGATGAAGAAGTGGAAGAATCTGAGTTCAACAGCTGGATTTATCCGACGGCCGACAGTGGACCTAGCAATTGGACTGCAAAGGACAACCTACCTGTTACTTTTGTTACGCAGTAATGAATTCCTTTGTTTTTGTTATTTGTAATAAATAATGATTTGAAACTCTATGGCCCAGTGTCTTACTCGGGGCACCGTGGCTTCATTTGTGAGGGTATATTAATTGTCATTTCATATATCATGAATAAAGACCTTGGACGTTTTCTCGCATTTCAAATCTTATGCTCCTTTTCTTTCTTTCCTTTCTTTATATATTGCAAAACAGCTGTATTTACACACACTCACCTACACAGGTTTCAATCCACTCTGGATCTCACTGGTAACGACTCTGCTATTGCCAGTTATGACTTCGAAAATCCGATCAACTTAGCCGAAGACGAAGGTGAAGATGATTGCGAAGTGCCTGGTGAGCTTGCAAGACTGTTACTCCAGGAAGAGAGGGCAATTCAACCACATGAAGAGCCAGTGGAAACGATAAATCTGGGTACTGAGACAGATAGGAAGGAAGTCAAGATTGGTGCCAACCTAGAGCTCAGCGTGAAGCAACGGTTGACTCAGATGTTACATGATTATGTGGAGATCTTTGCTTGGTCCTACGAAGACATGCCTGGGTTGGATACCGACATTGTGGTCCATCATTTGCCTACCAAGGAAGACTGCCCTCCGGTTAAGCAAAAGGTCTGTCGTATGCGTCCAGAGATGTCTGAGAAGATCAAAGCTGAGGTTATGAAGCAATTCGATGCCTGTTTTCTTGCAGTGACTTCTTACCCTCAGTGGGTTGCTAATGTGGTGCCGGTACCGAAGAAGGACGGTAAGGTCAGAATGTGTGTTGACTACAGGGATCTGAATAGGGCCAGCCCCAAAGATGATTTCCCTTTGCCTCACATCGACGTTCTAGTTGACAATACTGCTCAGCATAAGGTGTTCTCTTTCATGGATGGTTTTTCAGGGTATAATCAGATCAAGATGGCTCCTGAAGACATCGAAAAGACTACCTTTGTTACTCAGTGGGGCACCTTCTGCTACAATGTCATGCCATTCGGGTTGAAAAATGCTGGGGCAACCTACCAACGTGCCATGGTTGCTTTATTTCATGACATGATCCACCATGAGATTGAAGTCTATGTCGATGATATGATTGCAAGGTCCCAAACTGAGGAGGAACACCTTGACCATCTGCAGAAACTGTTTGATCGTTTGAAATTGTACAAGCTGAGGTTGAACCCGAACAAGTGTACCTTCGGGGTAAGATCTGGAAATTTGCTAGGCTTCGTCGTAAGTGACAAGGGTATTCAAGTGGACCCTGCCAAGGTTAAAGCCATTCAAGAGATGCCAGTTCCTAAGACAGAGAAAGAGGTCAGAGGCTTTTTAGGACGCCTGAATTATATTTCCCGGTTCATCTCGCATCTAACTGCTACCTGTGAGCCAATCTTCAAGCTGCTGAAGAAAGATCAGGTAGTACGTTGGAATGATGAATGTCATGCCGCTTTTGACAGAATCAAAGAGTATCTCCAAGAACCACCCATCCTTATGCCACCGGTTGAAGGGATACCTCTAATACTATACCTGACAGTACTTGACAACTCAATGGGGTGTGTGCTGGGGCAGCATGACGAGTCTGGCCGAAAAGAGCATGCCATTTATTACCTTAGCAAAAAGTTTACCGACTGTGAGACCCGATACTCACTGCTCGAGAAAACTTGCTGCGCTTTGGTATGGGCTGCTCGCCGGCTGAGACAGTATATGCTGACTCACACTACCTTGTTAATCTCAAAGATGGATCCAATAAAATACATATTCGAAAAGCCTGCTCTGTCTGGGAGAATAGCAAGATGGCAAATGATCTTGACAGAATACGACATCCAGTACACGACTCAGAAAGCTATCAAGGGAAGTGTATTGGCAGATCACTTGGCACATCAAGCAGTAGATGACTACCAGTCAATGAACTTCGAGTTTCCGGACGAGAACATCATGATTGTGACTGATTGTGAAGTACCTGGACCGGATGAAGGACCTGAGGAAGGATCCCGATGGTCTATGCACTTTGACGGAGCATCCAACGCTTTGGGTAACGATATCGGCGCTGTAATCATATCCCCTCAAGGCACTCATACTCCACTTACTGCCCGGCTATGTTTCAACTGCACCAACAACATGGCGGAGTATGAGGCATGCATCATGGGACTTCAAGCTGCGATTGACTTAAGGATCAAGTTTCTGAGTGTCTTCGGAGATTCCGCTCTCGTGATCAATCAGATCAAAGGAGAGTGGGATACGAAACATCCGAACCTTATTCCTTACAGAGAATGTGTGTTGACATTGATTCCCCATTTCACAGAGATAACTTTTGAACACTTTCCGAGAGAGGAGAATCAGCTGGCGGACGCGTTAGCTATGATGTCTTCCATGTTCAAAGTCAAATGGGACAATGAGGCTCCCCGGGTCATTATCTGGAAACTGGACGAACCGGCATACTGTTGTGATCTTGAGGCTGAGGTAGTGACTGAGAAACCCTGGTACTATGAGGTAAAGAGATACTTGGAAGCTCAGGAATACCCTGAAGGTGCATCTGTCAACGACAAGAAGTTTCTGAGAAGATTCGCAGTGAAGTTCTTCCTCAGCAACGACATTTTGTACAAGCGAAACCATGATTCGACCTTACTGCGTTGTGTGGATAAGACTGAAGCAGAAAGGATCATGGCGGAACTACATGAAGGTACTTTCGGAACGCATTCCAGTGGACATACCATGGCAAAGAAGATCCTTCGGGCAGGATATTTCTGGTCCACCATGGAAGCCGACTGTTACCAACATTCTCGGACATGTCATAAATGCCAGATTTATGCAGATAAGGTGCACGTTCCTCCAGTTCCTCTAAATGTCTTGACAACACCTTGGCCTTTTGCAATGTGGGGCATAGATATGATCGGCGAGATTAAACCTACGGCATCCAACGGGCATCGCTTCATCCTGGTAGCAATCGATTACTTTACAAAGTGGGTTGAAGCAGCTTCCTACGCTACCGTAACCAAGAACGTCGTGGCGCGGTTCATTCGGAATAACCCGATCTGTCGATACGGCATCCCGGAAAGAATCATTACGGACAACGGTACCAATCTCAATAACAAGATGATCACTGAGCTCTGCGAGCAATTTAAGATACAGCACCACAACTTTTCTCCCTACCGGCCAAAGATGAATGGGGCTGTAGAAGCAGCGAATAAGAATATCAAGAAGATTGTGCAGAAGATGACAGTGACCTATAAAGATTGGCACGAGATGTTACCGTTTTCTCTACACGGGTACCGTACCTCAGCAAGGACGTCAACCGGGGCAACTCCTTTCTCCTTGGTCTACGGCATGGAGGCAGTCTTACCGATCGAAGTGCAAATACCCTCTCTCCGGATAATGAAGGATGAAGACCTGAGCGAAGATGATTGGATCCAGACTCGACTTGACCAGCTAAACTTAATCGACGAAAAGAGACTTGCTGCTATTTGTCATGGTCAGATGTATCAAAAACGGATGATCAGGGCATTTAACAAGAAGGTCAGACCAGAAGAATACCAAGCTGGGGATCTGGTAATCAAGCGCATCATCCTTCCTCAGAGTGATCCAAGGGGCAAATGGACCCCTACGTACGAAGGGCCATTTGTGGTTAAACATATGTTCTCAGGAGGAGCCATGATTCTAACCACCATGGATGGTGACGACCTTCCTCACCCCGCCAATGCAGACATAGTAAAAAGATACTACGCATGAAAAAAAGACCCGCTAGGTTGACATACCTAGGCAAAAATTAGGGCTTCCCGGCGAACCAAAAGGGTTCGGGCAAAATGAGGGATGAAATGAAAAAAAATCTGTACACCCGGCAAGTCGAAAACCTGAAAAGGCGGCTTGGGCAAAAATGGGTATCCCGGTGGACTGAAAACCCGAAAGGGCGGTCCAGGCAAAAGTTAGGGATTAAAGCGTAATACTATGTCTCATTGGATCACTTTGCATCCAGAATCCGGTATCAACACCAAGTTCAGATGGCATCGATCAATCAGCTTCATCTTCAGCTAGGTCATCAAGTGATGAGACGCTCGAAGATATAAAGGCGATAACAGGGTTGGAACCCAGTGGGATTATTCTTTTCACACAGCTGTTTTGTTTTCCCTTTGTACAAATTGTATAAACTATTTTATTCGGCGGCGCTCTCTTACTAGGACGTCAGCCTCTTGTACATAAAACGCCTATTTACAGGAAAATCCAAAAATCAATATAAAATCACTTTTCAGATTGCCAATTGTTTTTCCTTTTTCTTTTTTGTTTTGCGAAGAACGTCCAAGGTTCAATTTGTGATATATGCATTTGACAAATAATTGCTAACTCATGAATGTTTGCATACGAAACAAAGGATTAATTACAGGTAACATTAGAAACAGGGGCAATAAGGAGTGGTCTAAGCGATCTAATTGTTCTGTCCACCAAGGTACCAAGGTAAGTTCAGCCGAAGAACATAACCAATATACCTTAATTCCCCAGAGCGCGAGTCAGCAAGTCAATGCATTCTCCCCAAACAAAACTATATTATCAGCCTTAAGGAAGTTGGGTATCCCCCGCAGATCTCAACATTCCCCAGCACAATATACGAACATTCTTAACAAGCATCCCCGACAATCTTGATCTAAGATTGTTCCCCGGCGGTATACCAGACATTCAGTGGAGTCACTTCCAGTACATCTCAAAATTTCCCCAGGAGAGTCCAGTATAGTTCAAGATTTCCCCAGGAAAGTTTGAATCCATCTCCCCAGCAGGAAGCTCATCCCCAGTAGATTCTGGAAGCTTTCCCCCTGCAGAGCACGAACGCGTCCCCCGGCTTTATTCAAAGGTTGTTTCCCTACCAGGATATAACTGGGTTATCCTCAGCCAAAAGCCACGAAAAGATCGTCCTCGGCGAAGTCTTCTTACTCCCCAGCGAAGTCTATTAAAGCTTCCATCATAACAACGGTATCCTCAGCGAAGTTACCATCAACATCTCAACAGCATACCTCTCTCCCCATAGAGTATTGTTCCCCAGCAAGGTAGCTAGAGTAATTTTCTCCCCGCAGAGTAATCTCTTCGTCAAGTTTATCCCCCAACGGAGTTATTTTCTCCTACCGGCATTCTTGCAACCATCACTCCTCAGTGGAAACAGAAGCTCTCCATCAGCCCAGGATTTTAACTCCCGGCAGTCGTCAAGGATATATTTTCCTAAGACGAAAACATACATTCATAAACATCACATACATCATGATACATGCATAAATGCATCACACAATCTCATTTATGTTGAGAACATCATTGCTTGATCCATATCATGCATCGCATATGACTGGCCTTTACCTTTCAGGAAAGATCCAGTTAAGTTCTCAGCTATTTCCAAGACCTTGCCTGGTTCAGTTAAATCGACTCCTAAAGATTCTTTTGATGCCGATCCAGTCAAAGGCCTTCTCTGGTTCAGTCAGATCGACCCTAAGATCTCCCTGATTCTAATTCCAGTTGAAGATTCCAAGACCTTGCCTGGTTCAGTTAAATCGACTCCTAAAGATTTTTCTGATGCCGATCCAGTCAAAGGCCTTCTCTGGTTCAGTCAGATCGATGCTAAGATCTCCCTGATTCTTATTCCAGTTGAAGATTCTAAGACCTTGCCTGGTTCAGTTAAATCGACTCCTAAAGATTCTTCTGATGTCGATCCAGTCAAAGGCCTTCTCTGGTTCAGTCAGATCGATGCTAAGATCTCCCTGATTCTTATTCCAGTTGAAGATTCCAAGACCTTGCTTGGTTCAGTTAAATCGACTCCTAAAGATTTTTCTGATGCCGATCCAGTCAAAGGCCTTCTCTGGTTCAGTCAGATCGACCCTAAGATCTCCCTGATTCTTATTCCAGTTGAAGATTCCAAGACCTTGCCTGGTTCAGTTAAATCGACTCCTAAAGATTTTTCTGATGCCAATCCAGTCAAAGGCCTTCTCTGGTTCAGTCAGATCGACCCTAAGATCTCCCTGATTCTTATTCCAGTTGAAGATTCCAAGACCTTGCCTGGTTCAGTTAAATCGACTCCTAAAGATTCTTCGGATGCCGATCCAGTCAAAGGCCTTCTCTGGTTCAGTCAGATCGATGCTAAGATCTCCCTGATTCTTATTCCAGTTGAAGATTCCAAGACCTTGCCTGGTTCAGTTAAATCGACTCCTAAAGATTTTTCTGATGCCGATCCAGTCAAAGGCCTTCTCTGGTTCAGTCAGATCGACCCTAAGATCTCCTTGATTCTTATTCCAGTTGAAGATTCCAAGACCTTTCCTGGTTCAGTTAAATCGACTCCTAAAGATTTTTCTGATGCCGATCCAGTCAAAGGCCTTCTCTGGTTCAGTCAGATCGACCCTAAGATCTCCCTGATTCTTATTCCAGTTGAAGATTCCAAGACCTTTCCTGGTTCAGTTAAATCGACTCCTAAAGATTTTTCTGATGCCGATCCAGTCAAAGGCCTTCTCTGGTTCAGTCAGATCGACGCTAAGATCTCCCTGATTCTTATTCCAGTTGAAGATTCCAAGACCTTGCCTGGTTCAGTTAAATCGACTCCTAAAGATTTTTCTGATGTCGATCCAGTCAAAGGCCTTCTCTGGTCCAGTTAAATCGATTCCTAAAGATTTTCCTGATGAAGACTCAGTAGAAGACATCCAAGGTTCTCTCATCGTTACTGTTGAGGTAGTAATCGCCCAAGGTTCTCTCATCGTTACTGTTGAGGTAGTAATCACTCAAGGTTCTCTCATCGTTACTGTTGAGGTAGTAATCATCCAAGGTTCTCTCATCGTCCCGTTGAGGTAGTAACCATCCCTGATTCATTCATCACCTTTTGAAACTCCAGACTCGATTCCTGTATCTCGCCAGGGCACGTCTGAAGAGGTTTAAGGATTCAATTCCTGTAACCAGTCAGGGCACATTTACACAAAGAGTTTGAAGACCAACTCCTGTAACAGGTCAGGTAATCATCTTTCTTTTTTCAGGTACGCAAGTTCTCGCTAAGGAATCTCTTACGCGATCGACACCCAGGTGGCATCTATAAGCCCATCCACCTATCCATCACCTCTCAACATGGAATCTGTAAGCCCATCTTCCTATCCATCAATCTCCAAATGGCATCTATAAGCCCATTCCCACCATCACACTGCTAACATGCGAGCGCAAATTTCTGGGCACTCTAGTGTTCAATCATCTTCCACCTTCGGATTACGAAAGGCACGTCAGCCAATCTACATCCTCAGGTCTAAGAAGATTAAACAGGGGCAACTGTTGTACCCCAAAATTTGCCCTCCCATTTTCTTCAAGATTTGCTAAGAGCATGCTTTAAAATCTCCCCAAAGGTTGCACAGTCCAATGGCCTCCTAACAGTCAAAAATTAGGGTTTTGGTTCTGGAAAAGAAATTGAAGTTTCCAAGGGTCCAAACAAGTCCCACATGCCTATAAACATTGCCAAGTATCCATATGCTAAGTTTCAAGACTCACAGCACAAAATTGCACAATCAAAAACCTTAATTGCTCAACAGTCAACTGTAGGGGCAAAATGGTCATTTGACAGTCAAAAGTCAAAATTTTTGGTCAACATCTTATTTTGAAGCCACAAACATCATTTGATCAATTCTTGATCATGATTCTCAAGGCATGGCTCAAAAAGTCTCAAGATGCAAAAGTTTCTATTTTTGGACAGCTGGAAAAGTCAACTGCAAATTGACCAGGGCATAACTTCCACATGGTTTATCATAAAATTCCATCCAAAGCTCATTTTGAATAGAATGACATTTCCTACAATTCCTCTTCACACTTCAAGTCCAAGAAATTCTCTCACAAAAAGTTATCAATCTCAACATTATAGGTCATTTTCAAAAGTCAACAAAAAGGCACTTTAAGTCAAAGACCATAAATTGAGATTGGTAAATCAAAATGACATGGGACCAAAGGCATTGGTTAAAGTACTTCAAGACCTTTCCAAAATGTCCAAGAATATGATCAAAGCTTAAAATTTGAGCAAGATATGCCTTGTGGAAGTTGGGAAATTTTTGAGAATTTTGAAAAGTCAACCTTGCTTCAAATGCCTCAAAATTGCTAATGGGCCACAATTTCTTCCATGAAAAATTACCCAAAGGCTATGCACGACCCATTGACATCCAAGGGAGTTATTTTATCATTTTTGATTAATTATTTGAATTATTATTATTATTAATTCACTTAATCAAAATTAAATATGACAAAAATAGCAAATCCCACCTTTCAAATCTTTTTATGCAGCATTTTCATCCATCATAACCTCAAGATTTCGTGCACACTCAATAAGGAAAGATTCTATGCAATTGGCAATGGTTTGATGGCAAAAAAGATTGAAAAAGATCATGAAAATCAAATATTCAAAATCATTGAATACAAGGCTTTGGGCTTGATTTTTCTGACCTAATGCATTCACACATATATACACATTGCAACCCTAATCCAAAGAACATAGAAGCTGCGCCCAAGATCAAGAACAAAACTTGCATTTTTCACAAAAAAAGTTGAAACTGAAAACATAGTTCCAGTGTGATTCAAAGCCTATAATCCATTCCAAAGGCTTGCTGGGACTTTCTTGAACGTGTCTCAATCCTTTTCCACTCTCCACGCACAAAGAATTGGTAGAATGAGGCCTCCCTGTTCATAGAATTTTCCATATTCGTATTTCAATTTACATGCATTTTCCATTTGCTTTTAATGTTTATTTACACTAATATGATGATTCTGAAGCTATTGATATTCCCCAATTGGATTAATACCGCTTGTATGCAAAGTTGCCATTAAAATTTTCTAGGGTTCTTGAAGCTCCAAAAGAGGGGTTTACGTATCTGGAAAAATTGGACCATGAAACTAGTACCACTAAAATCGTGACCTTCTGACAAATTGAATCCATACCTCGCGCTCAATTTATGGTCACGTATGTCCTATTTGCTATTATTCGCAGGTACCATTTAGTGGGGGTTTAAAACCCCCGCTATCTCTTGTTTTATTTCCAGGCAAACGAAGAAGACACTGAGCTGTAAGGACATGGTTGGTTAGTTTGAATCTGGCGCACCTTTTTGTTGGTTCCATATCATAAGCGTATATTTCATTTACATTATTTATCTTTCATTATACTAACGAATGTGTTAAATGGCTCAGTTGGTGGAAAAGGCTAGTTGCAAGCGTTGGGACCTGGGTTCGATTCCCAGGTCCCCCACTTTATTCAATATTTTCCTTTAACATGATTCTGTGCAGTACGCTTCCAAAAGGCTACCATGCAACTCCATAGCTGTGCTTGCCACCTATGCATAAGGATCCACCCGAAGGCCAAGATGTGGAGACTATCATGCACACTCAGTCAACCACATGTACGCAAGCATAGAAAGTCAACCAGGCCTGGAATTCTTGGGCCAAAATGCTTCCCAAACACCTCCAAAAGGGCCTGAATACCCCCCCTTGTTTGTATTTCCTTTCTCTCATCTTTTTTCTCTTTTCATTTATTTTAGTTATTTTAATTATTTTCTTTTAATTCACCAAATTAATTCTCATAATACAAAAATACAAAAAAATCAGAAAAGTCAAAAATAAAATATGTTTAGTCATTATTTAATGCATTAATATTTTTTGTAAATAAATCTTAATAATCAAACTAGTTTAATTTTAGGTTTTCAACTTTAATGTTTTTTTTCTTAAATAAACTAAAAATGTAGAAATTAGGGTTTTAGTATTTTTTATTCTTTTTCTTAATAAATAACTTTTTATTCTTATCATTATTAATTATTAATTATCTTGTAAATAAATATGCAATTAATTAATTAGTGTAAATTAAGTCAAAACTTAAACAATTTTTTTTAATAATTAAAAACAAATTTAGAATTAGGGTTTTATTTAACTTTTAATTCCAATTAATTTTCTTTATCTCCATTAAATACAAAAACATCAAAAAATAAGTTCTTTTCTTTATTTAATCATTAATTAATTTTTTAATTTCAATTTAATTTCTTTAAAGGGTCCAACGCCCTCGCACCTTCGATTATAATTTCTTTTCGCGCGCTTGTTCTTATGCTTCATTTTAAATATTATGTAATTGCCCCAAAGCTTTGTAATAATTAAGACATTTACTTTCCGCACTTTTATTCAAAATCGGGTCTTTGTTAATTTGGCGATGTATAGACCCGCGCCTTGTAATAGCGTAGGACCTTTATTTTCCGCACTTTAAATTCCGCACCTTTAAACTGTTAATCACATGAAAGAATGAATGGCCAAAAATAAAATCAAAGCGCAGCTCACCCAATGCATGATCAAGATAAAAATAACTGAAAATGACACACAATTCACACACCACTCCTAGGGTACGCCTCACTGTTGCCTTGCCCCTCGAAACGTGGTCGTCGAGTATAGGACGTCTTAGTGAGTCCTTATGTTCCATTGATCTAGTTGCCTCAAAACGGTTGCCTCAAAACAAGTTGCCTCGGAATAAAAAGATCAATGGCATAAGGGTAGCTTCTAAGGTGTCTTACTGTTGCTCGGTGACCACACTGTCCCTACAAACGAATTGACCTGAATACCTCCAACGGTGGTGCTACCTACCTCTCAATGGAGGGATGGCACTACCTTAAGGACATTTACACAACAGAATTCCTTAGGGTAGGTAGACGACTCGTAGATACTTGCTCTAATTCAAAACAAATCAAAAACTCTTTTCACACCGACACTTTTCAAAAAGCTTTCAAAACAATTTTTCAAACACTCTTGAGGACTGATACAAGAGTCGATTTGAAACTTTCAAAGAAACTTTTTCAAACCCACTCACTCTGAAAAGCAAACACTTTTGAAAACACAAATGAGAAAGTATCTAAGAGCCCATGGATAACCATGGATAGAAAGGGTGCTAACACCTTCCCTTTTTATAAATCTACCTCCCGAACCGAGAACTAATCTCATAAGGAATTTTTCTGTGCTTTTGTCCTTTCCATATTGGAGAAAATAAAAGACGGTGGCGACTCTTGCTTCCGCGACATTTCACAAACCAGCGTTAAACAGTCAGTTCCAGATCCACCGATCACAGAATGAATCAGTAATATTCTCCCCAAGCAGAGTTGATCTACCATCAGCACTAAAAAGGGCTTGATATCCCCGACAGTCTTAATATTCCCCAACGGAGTATAAGAATATTCCCCGGCATAATACAAGATACCCCCAGTGGAGTCAATATTTCCCCAGCGCAGTCTGAAAAAAGCTTCCCCAACAGAGTTGAAGCATCATCCCCAGTAAGACTCTGGAAGTCTATCCCCAGCGGAGTACAAAAATAAATCTCCCAGCCGAGTTCAAAGGATTATCCCCCCAAAAGTCTAACAGGATTATCCCCAGCAAGTTGCAAGTGAAAGTTCATCCCCAACGAAGTTCTTTCCTTTCACAAACAGGAATTCAATCCTCAACAGATTCAATATCACCAGCAACGATAATCCGTCCCCAGCGGAGTTTATCAGTGGAATCCTCAGCAGAGCATCTCTTCCCCACAGAGTAATCTCCACATTAATTTATTCCCCAATGGAGTTCTCTTCTCCTGCAGGTTTTACCTTCGTTCACCATCCCCAGCGGAAGCGAAGAATTCAACTCTTGTCTCCAGCAGCTATCCGGGATTTACTTTCCCTAGCTAAAACATTACATTTCCATACATCATGATACATGCATATACGCATCATACCATACAATCTCATTTATGATTGAGAACATCATTGCTTGATCCATCTCATGCATTGCATATGACTGACCTTTACCTTTCAGGAAAGATGCAGTTAAGTTCTCAGCTATGTCAAAGAACTTCTCTGGTCCAGTTGAATCGATTCCTAAAGATTTTTATGATGCAATTGAAGTTAATCCAAGACCTTCTCTGGTCTAGTTGAATCGATTCCTAAAGATTTTTCTGATGCAGTTGAAGTTAATCCAAGACCTTCTCTGGTCTAGTTGAATCGATTCCTAAAGATTTTTCTGATGTAGTTGAAGTTATTCCAAGACCTTATCTGGTCCAGTTAAATCGATTCTTAAAGATTTTTCTGATGCCGATCCAGCCAAAGGCCTTCTCTAGTCCAGTTGAATCGATTCCTAAAGATTCTTCTGATGCAGTTGAAGTTATTCCAAAACCTTGTCTGGTCCAGTTAAATTGATTCCTAAAGATTTTTCTGATGTCGATCCAGCCAAAGGCCTTCTCTGGTCCAGTTGAATCGATTCCTAAAGATTCTTCTGATGCAGTTGAAGTTATTCCAAGACCTTGTCTGGTCCAGTTAAATCGATTCCTAAAGATTTTTCTGATGCCGATCCAGCCAAAGGCCTTCTCTGGTCCAGTCAAATCGATTCCTAAAGATTTTTCTGATGTCGATCCAGTTGAAGTTATCCCAAGACCTTGTCTGGTCCAGTTAAATCGATTCCTAAAGATTTTTCTGAAGCCAATCCAGCCAAAGGCCTTTTCTGGTCCAGTCAAATCGATTCCTAAAGATTTTCCTGATGCCGATCCAGTTGAAGTTATCCCAAGACCCTGTCTGGTCCAGTTAAATCGATTCCTAAAGATTTTTCTGATGTCGATCCAGTCAAAGGCCTTCTCTGGTCCAGTTAAATCGATTCCTAAAGATTTTTCTGATTTCGAACCAGTTGAAGTTATCCCAAGACCTTGTCTGGTCCAGTTAAATCGATTCCTAAAGATTTTTCTGATGCCGATCCAGCCAAAGGCCTTCTCTGGTCCAGTCAAATCGATTCCTAAATATTTTTCTGATGTCGATCTAGTTGAAGTTATTCCAGGACCTTGTCTGATCCAGTTAAATCGATTCCTAAAGATTTTTCTGATGCCGATCCAGTCAAAGTTAATCCAAGACCTCCCCTGGTTCAGTCAGATCGCCGATAAGATCTCCCTGATTCGTATTCCAGTCGAAGTTCAGACCACCTACCAACAATATCCAAATGGCATCTATAAGCCCATTCCTGATATCACAAGGCTGATACTACATCATGCGAGTGCAAATTTCTGGGCACTCTAGTGTTCAATCATCTTCCACCCTCGGATCACGAAAGGCCCGAAAGCAAATCTATATCCTCAGGTTTAAGAAAATTGAACAGGGGCAGCTGTTGTACCCCAAAATTTTCTCTCTCATATTTCTCAAGACATTGCAAGAAGAATCTCCAAGTTGCTCAAGATTGCTCAAGAGTTGGACAGTCAAGTCATCTCCTAAGGCAGTCAATCTCAAATTAGGGTTTTGTGTTGCATCAAGGTACTTGCATCCAAATGACCTCAAGTTCTCCCCAATGTCTTAATATGTTATCAAGTTCATCCATGTCAAATTTCAAGCCTTGCAGAGGAAGTTTGGTCAGTCAATTGCTCAAGAGGTCCAAAAATCGGCTGTGCTAGGGCAAAAGTCAACTGTGACCTATATACAGTCAAACTTCAAGAATTTTTGTCAACATTCTCATTTTGAAGGATAATTCATCATTTTATCAAGGGTTGATCATGATTCATCAAGGATTGCTCAAAATTCATCAAGACTCAAAAGTTATTAAATTAGGGTTTTGTAGGACAAGTCAAACCAACTTTGACCAAGCATAACTTTCTCATACTTTATGAGAAATGACCCATCAAAATATCATTTTGAAGAGGATGAAATTTCCTACAATCCATATTCACACCTCAAGATCAATAAATGCACTCACAAGAAGTTACAAATTTGGACATTATAGGTCATTTTTGAAAGTCAACAAAAATACCTTTTTTTCCAAAGCTTATAAATTGAGCATGGGATATAAAATGAAATGAGACCAAAAGGGTTGGTTAGAGGACATCTCAAGGTTTCTAAAAAGTCCACGAACACCTCCAAAGGTTCAAAATTGAAGAAGTTATGCATTGATGAAGTTGGGCATTTTTCCAAAATTGCCAAAAGTCAACTATCCTCAAAACTTCAAATTTTGTCAAATGGGTCTACTTTTTTCCACTTGATTTGATCTTTTCACACTACACACGTGTTCTATCTTCAGTTTTGTGTCCATTTATTAATTTTTCTATTTTATTTGATTTTTATTGAATTAATTCATTTTAAATCAATTTAAATCCAAATAAAATCCAAATATTGAGCACTTGGAATCTTTTTGGTTGATATAGGTCTTAAATATCATCATGGACATAATAAAATCCGAATCAAGCCATATCATGAACAAATATTGGATTTTTGGACAAAATTGGAAAGATTTTAATGGAGGATCAAGCCATATCTTCAAGCATTGATTTACAAAGATTCAAAGTCCAAAACTTGACCTAATACAATGCATTATACATATACAAGGCAGGAGGCACGAATTGGAGACCTAGAGGCTTCCAAATCACAAGAACAAAAACTTGAAAAATTGCAAAAAAGCTTGAAACTGAAATCTGCCTTAGAGGTGTTTTCAACACGAAATCTCAACACTATTCTCTTGCTGGACATCCACTGAGTCTGTAGCAATCAAAAGCAATGCCATTCACCTCCTAAAACGTACTGTAAGTGACATACGATCTCCCTCTGAACTTGCTTTCGTGTTTCAAGATTTACGCATCATTACAAGAAACTAATGGCATATTTGCAATCACCAAACAATTTCCATATTATTTGATTGCATTTATCTGTTCTATAATCCAAAACGCCATTGTAGGGTTTCCTAGGTTTGTTTTAGGGTTTTTTTGATGCAGGTGAAATTAGGCTTATTCATAGACATGGTTGAGACCGGGATGAAGAGACGAGTTCATCCATGGCATCATCTTTCATTTATATGGCCTGTGGAGGATTATTGAATCAACCTGCGCCTTTTGCTGCGGATTTAAATCCGCAGGTAATCCCTGTATAATTTTGAGGACAGGGACGACAACGTGTCCCATCCCATTGAGCCATTCAAATATTCGCGCTTCTTTTTATTTTTTCTGGCATATTGTTGTTGTTTCACATATAATATTCTTTACTTATTCCACTAATAATTAAGCACGCTGGTTGAGTTGGCAAGGGCGCTAGTTCAATGATTCATGGGACCTGGGTTCGAATCCCAGGTCCCCCAATACATTTGTGTTATTTTTCTCCAGGTGATTCTATAAAATCCCAGGCGTAACACCACCATTCCAACGCTTGCCAGATGGCCCCAGGCCAGATCTAGTGGACCATATTGGAGATCCATCATAAGACCAAG
This sequence comes from Vicia faba, assembly GCA_948472305.1. Taxonomy (NCBI): domain Eukaryota; kingdom Viridiplantae; phylum Streptophyta; class Magnoliopsida; order Fabales; family Fabaceae; genus Vicia; species Vicia faba. The sequence continues at coordinate 1,327,029,006 of OX451740.1, forward strand.
TCAAAGGTGTACAGGGAATCATGGAAAGTCAATCAGGCTTGCAACAAATGGGCCAAAAAACTGCTAGTCTCACCCCTGATCTGGGCCCAAACCCCCTTGAGTATTTTATTTCTATTTCCTATTTCTTTTATTTAATTGTTTTGTATTATTATTTTTATTATTTAATCACTAACCAATTAATCTTTTTCTAAATAAAATCAAAAACCAAAAAATATATTTTTCATTAAAATTAATTTCAGCATTTTATTTTTGTTAAATAAACATCAATTTAATTAATTTAGTTTAATTAGGTATAACTTTTAATATTTTTGCAATAATTAAAATTAATTTAGATAATTAGGTTTTTATTAACATTAATCAAATTTGTTTTTTTTTATTTCTTTAAATATCCAAAAATCCAAAAATATCTTTTTTTAATTAATTAATTAATTAATTTAATTAACTTAGTTTATTTACTTTTAATTCAAAAAAATAACAAAAATTCTTTCTTTAATAATTAAAGGGTGAAAACCCTAGAATACGCCCGATTTAATTTTCCTTGCACGCGATCCATTTTATCATATTGATGTAATTGTTTCCCGGAATGTAATAGCTTTAATTAGGACTATTTAATTTATTTATCGCTTTATTTATTTTCCGCATTTTAAATTCAAGGGTTGCTTTTGGCGATGTAAATACCCGACGCCTTGTAATAGTTTAGTTTTAATTTCCGCAATTTAATTTCCGCAACTTATAAACTGTTAGATGTTTGATAATAGGGAATGCATGACAAGATCGAATGTATGAACTTAAAATCAACATAGATAACCATTGACATGTACAAAGATAAAATCAACTGAAATAACACACTCGCACATGCACACTCTTAGGGTACACCTCGCTTGGTTGCCTTTGAACGTGGTCATTGAGTATAGGAAGTTTTAGAGGTCGCCCTCTTGTCCAAAGATCATAGTTGCCTCGAAACGGTTGCCTCGGAAAAATGATCTAAGACATTAGGGTTACTGCTAAGGCGTCCTAAACATTGCTTTAGTGACCACACGTCCCTTAATCGAATTGACCCTAAAACTCCAACGACGATGCTACCTACTCATCAATAGTGGGATAGCATTTTCTAAAGGACATTATCACATATTGATTCCTTTTTTGAGTAGGTAGATGGTTCTTAAGTACTTGCTCTCTTCAAAACAAAACAAAAACTTTTCGCACTTACACTCCTTTCAAACCCACAAACACAAAGAAAAGCAAATTTTGAAAACACTTTGAGCAAGTACCTAAGAGCCCATGGATAACCACGGATAGAAAGGGTGCTAACACCTTCCCTTTCTATAATATACCCCCCGGACCCGAGAAACATCTCGAAAAAGGAATTTTTTTGTGCTTTTTTCCTTTCCTTGTTGGATAAAATAAAAGACGGTGGTGACTCTTGCTTACCGCGACATTTTGCAAACACAGACGCAAAACGCGAACCAGCATTCCAAAAACAGTCAGTTCTCTCCCACCGTATCACACGTAGAATTTCATTTTTCGCAATTTTTACTGTTTTCATATACTGTATAGTAATTAGGCGTGTATGGCAAGATAAAACCGACAAGTAGACCACCAAAAATCAAAGACAAATGCAAGCAATCAAACACCCTGACACACATGCACCCTTAGGGTAATCTCACTTGTTGCCTTATAAAAATGGCCATGTTATGCATGTGGGATATCTTAGCACAAAACAAAAAGATCATAGTCCCTCAATGACGCCATCAAAGTTGCCTTTCAAAAATGATCTTAGTCCCTAAGAAAAAATTCTAAGACATCTCACAACATTTCTATCATGATCATACGATGACCCAACGCCTGTCCCTTCACATCCAACGATGGGGCTTCTTACCAAATCAATGGTAAGATAGAAACATCTAAAGGAGGAGGAAAAGCATATCTAAGACATTTTTAGTAGGTAGGTTCGCTCTCAGTTACTTGATTGCTCACAACAAAAACATTTTTATACACCCACACTCTCACTTTTGAACTATTTTCGAAGCAAACACTTTGTATGCGTTCTTATAGAAACGAGAACCATTACAAAGTTCCATTTTCAAAATACTTTCAAAAACACATCTCACAAACACACCTTTTAACTATTTTTGAAACAAACACTTTTTAGGCGTTCTTATAGAAACGAGAACCATTACGAAGTTCCATTTTCAAAATACTTTCAAAAATCACCACCACAAGCACACATTCAAACAAAAGAAAGTGATCTAGAAAGTAACTAAGAGCCCATGGAAAACCATGGATGAAAAGGGTTCTAATACCTTCCCTTTTCATAATTTACCCCCCGAACTCAAGAAAACATCTCAAAAGGTCTTTCCTGTGCTTTTTCACCTTTCCTTATTGGATAAAAGAAAAGTTGGTGGTGAGTCTTGCTAAACCGCAACATTTGCAAACACAAACGCAAAACTTCAAGTCAGTTCTCCCACTGTATCACAGACACCCTTCAGGAGATATCAGTACAACACCTATGCCATTTCCGAGTGCGTTGGATGCCCCATCAAAAACCAGGGTCCATCAGGATCCTTGTTCAGGTCCGTCATATGGCCTGAATTCTTCACAGTTTACCATCATGATGTCTTCATTTGGGAATTCGAACTTCATGGACTGGTAGTCTTCCATAACTTGGTGAGAAAGGTGATCAGCTAGTACATTGCCTTTTATTGCTTTCTGGGTAGTATAATGTATGTCATATTCTGTCAAGATCATCTGCCATCTCTCTATTCTCCCAGAGAGAGCAGGTTTCTCGAAGATGTATTTTATCGGATCCATTTTAGATATTAACAAGGTAGTATGGGTCAGCATATATTGTCTTAGCCGGCGAGCAGCCCATGCCAGAGTGCAACAAGTTTTCTCGAGCAGTGAATATCTTGTTTCATAGTCGGTAAACTTTTTGCTCAAGTAATAAATAGCATGCTCTTTTTGGCCAGACTCATCATGCTGCCCCAACACACACCCCATTGAATTTTCCAAAACAGTCAGATACATGATCAACGGTCTTACCTCGACTGGCGGTATCAACACAGGAGGATCTTGCAGGTACTCTTTGATCTTGTCGAAAGCAATTTGGCATTCATCATTCCACTTGACTACTTGATCTTTCTTCAGTAATTTGAAGATTGGTTCACAAGTAGATGTCAGGTGAGAAATGAATCTGGAAATGTAGTTTAAACGTCCCAAGAATCCTCTAACTTCCTTCTCAGTATAAGGAGCAGGCATCTCTTATACCGCTTTCACCTTGGCGGGATCCACTTTGATTCTTTTATTGCTGACAACAAAGCCTAGGAGTTTACCAGACCTCACCCCAAATGTGCATTTATTTGGGTTCAACCTCAACTTGTATTTCTTTAGTCTCTCAAAGAGTTTCTATAGATGATCTAGATGCTCTTCTTCTGTTTAAGATCTGGCTATCATGTCATCCACATAGACCTCTATTTCGTGATGTATCATGTCTTGAAATAAGGCTACCATTACACGCTGATAGGTTGCCCCTGCATTCTTCATTCCGAATGGCATAACCTTGTAGCAGAATGTGCCCCACTGTGTGACAAAGGTTGTTTTCTCCATGTCCTCAAGCGCCATTTTGATTTGGTTGTAGCCTGAGAAATCGTTCATGAAGGAAAACACTTTGTGTTGTGTCGTATTTTCAACTAGAATATCAATGTGGGGAAGTGGGAAATCATCCTTAGGGCTTGCCCTATTCAAATCTCTATAGTCCACGCACATTCGTACCTTGTCGTCCTTTTTGGGCACGAGAACAACATTGGCAACCCATTGCGGATAGGAGGTGACGGCCAAGAATCCAGTGTTGAATTGCTTCATGACTTCAGCTTTAATCTTCTCCGACATATCTGGTCGCATACGCCGTGCCTTTTATTTTACTGGAGGACAATCCTCTTTTGTAGGTAGACGATGTACTACGATATCCGTATCAAGTCCTGACATGTCTTCATACGACCAGGCAAAGATCTTAACATACTCGTGTAGCAACTGAATCAGACGCTCTTTGACACTGGGTTCCAAATTGGCACCCACCTTGACTTCTCTTTTGTCTTCTTAGGTACCAAGGTTAATTGTATCCATTGGCTCTTCGTGGGGCTGAATTATCATCTCTTCTTGTTGTAGTAACCTGGCGAGTTCCCCTGGTACTTCACAATATTCCTCACCTTCGTGTTTGGCTTGGTTGATTATATATTCAGAGTCACAAAAGGCCATAGCAGAACCGTTACCCATGGGATCCCAAATGGATGTAGACCTTCATTGTGTGTGTGAGTGTGTGTAAGAGTATAGCTATCTTTGAAAGAAATTAAAATGTAAAAAGAAAAACAATGAGCACAAAGTTTGTATGTAAAAACGTCCATGATTCATTGATGTCATATGCAAATGAGGTAATAGCCCTTACAAATGGACCATTGTGCCTCGGGTAAGACTCAAGGTTTTAAGAGTCTGAATTATTTTAATATTACAGATCCGACAAAATATAAAGACAAATTACTGTGGGATAAAAGTGATCGGGACGAAATCTCTAGCCTCCCAGTTATTGAGCCCTCCACTGATAGTTGGGAAAATCCAATCTTCTAGGTTGTAGCTGTCTTCATCATCTTCCACTGCATTGACTTCACGATTGCTGATCTTCAAGGGTGTTCCTCCGGCACGAGCGCAGCGTACAGCCTTCTGGGAACCTGAAGTAAAACCTAGCCCAAATTTTTCAGATTTGTAGGGGATATCTGGAAGTTGACCCCAAATAGTGAACCCACCTTCTTATATCACTGCCTTGGCATCCTTTAAAGATGACATCTTAAGTGGAGGACTTGTAATCTTGGGAACTTGAGACACAACCTTGGTTACTGTTATATCTTGCGGGACTTCTTCAAACTACTGGAATGGAGTTTCAATAAATTCACCATCTAGCTCCACATATCTGAAGGAATTTAGATGGATGACCATATACTCTTCTTCTCCATGAACAATGATGATCTTCCCTTGAATTGGGTATTTCAGCATTTGGTGCAACGTAGAGGTAACAACGCCAGCATCGTGAATCCACGGTCGGCCTAGAAAGCAGGAATATGAAGGGCGGATATCCATTACATAAAAAGTTGAATCAAATGTTTGGGTTCCAACTTTTATGGGGATGTCTACCTCCCCATGCACCATCCTTTTTGAGCCGTCAAAGGCTCTCACTACTATATTGCTTAGTTTCAATGTCAATCCTTCACAGTCAAGCCTATCAAGAGCCTTTTTAGGCAACACATTCAGAGAAGAACCAGTGTCAACCAAGACATGAGCCAGAGTTGTGCCCCTGCATTCAACTGAGACATGTAATGCCTCATTATGCTTCCTCCCTATTGGCGTTAAATCAGCATCCGAAAAACCTAAACCATTATCTGCAGTTAAGCTAGCTACGCAGTATTGGAATTGATCGATGGCTGTTTCTTGGGGTACATGGGAAGTTTTAAGGAACTTTACCAAGGCCTTTGCATGCGCCTTGGAACATAATAATAAAGCCAACATGGAAATTTTTGATGGAGTTTGCCCCAGTTGCTCAACTACATTGTAGTCTCTTCTTTTTATGATCTTTAGAATTTCCTCAATCTCTTTCCGGGAGGTCTCAGGGATAGCTACTGATTGTGCCTTCGTCCGGAAAGGCTCAACCAAATTACCTTTACCTCGAGTCTCGGTTGACTCGACAACATGAATGTTAGTAGGGGTGATAACAAGGATTGTAACAGTTTTGTCAACATGAGTATTAGCGGAGATGATTGTAGGACTGAGAATAACCTTTGGAGGAGCGACAACTACAAGAATGATTACGGGTCCCGAAATAGCTTTTAGGGGAGCAATTTCTAGAGAGAATACCCTTCTGCTTCGGGTAATATTGCTAGTCCCTGCGATATTACTGATATTGGAATCAACTTTTTCAGAACTTGAATCTTCGGCAGCTGGCCAATCTTGCTTGATACCATGGTAGTAGACATCCCCTCCATAATTACATGGTACGGTTTTGTCTGACGAATACGGGATTGGTCCAGGCATTGTAATTATCAACGGAGCTACTTTCAGTACTGATGTAATTCTAACGGGTCTTTTGGTGGAGACCCTGGAAGAATTATCAGAAATGGTCACAATGGAAACATCATTATAATAAACAATTAGAATTGAAGTCTTCTTGAACAAAATCTCTTTGTTATCTACTAGGCATTGAACGCTTGCTTTTAACAAAGGACAACTGGTTGGTGAGGATAAACATAAGTGACAGCTTTCATCACAGCCTAGGAACACACCGGCATTCAACAAGTTCTTTTTGATAGTCAGGAGTGTGGTCATAAGTTCATCAACTGAAGTAACAAACATATCTTCCTCAATGGAGTTGGCATTATGGCCGTGTTTGGGCATAGGGGCAGTAATGACATTAGGAATTTCTGGCGCGTCGAATTTAATCTCTTTGGCTTCAAGAAGATCTTGTACTTTGTTCTTCAGAGCCCAACAATTGTTAGTGTCATGGCCAGGACTCTCAGAATGATATGCACAACGGGCATTAGGATGATAGTGAGGAGAGGTTGTGTTGGGATTCTTTGGAGCTTCTTTCAAAGTCACTAGGTTGGACCTTAACAAATGCGGCAATACTTGAGATATAGTCATATTAATTCAGGTGAATTGTCTGACTGGTCGTTCCATTCTTGGCTGGTTGTTTTTTTGCTGAGCCGGTGCAGGTTTAGGAATCATGACAACCCTCACCATTGGACGATGTTCGGCCCTATCTTGATTTCTCTGAGGATATACAGCAACAACTTCTTTCTTTCTGATGAATGGTTTCCTTACAGCAATAGAGGATGCATCCTTTTGAATCTTTCCATTCTTTATCCCTGCTTCCACCCTTTCTCCGGTCAATATCAATTCAGTAAAACCGGACGATGAACTCCCAATTAAGTGATTAAAGAAGGGACCAGACAATGTTTCCAAGAACATGTCTACTAATTCTCTTTCAGATAGGGGAGGATGGACTGTTCCTGCTAAGTCCCTCCATTTTTGCACGTAGTCCTTAAAGCCTTCACTTGAAACCATGGCCATACTCTGGAGCATTGTATTGGTATTATTTGTAAAAGGCGGCGGCCAGATCTTCCCAGTTATGAACATTGGCTCTTTCTAACTGATAAAACCAATCAAGTTGAGTTCCAGACAGACTGTCTTGGAAGAAGTGTACCCATAAATCCTTGTCAGCAGTATGAGGCTGGATTTTCCTCACATAGGACCGGAGATGCATTTTGGGACATGAGACTCCGTCATATTTGGAGAACACAGGTGCTTTGAATTTTTGAGGAATGACAATCCCCGAAACTAATCCCAACTCCTCAAAGTCCAATCCAGGAACTTTTTGGATTTCCATTGCACTTAACCTTTCTTCTAGATGCTTATACTTGTCGCCGGCCGGAGGGTATTGTTCTTCAGAATAATCTTCTTCTTCCTCTTCCTCTTCTGAATCAGACCGAACAACTGTTTCCTTGCCTTTCCCATCTTGATTGTATTTCTCACCGAATGTCGTTGCAAAGTCTAGGGTCCTTCTTGCTTGTCCTTGGAATATTCTTCCCATGTTTAGAACTCCGGTTATCTTCTTTGTCTTCTTCTTTTTCTCTTCAACCAACAAGGTCTTCAACTCTTCTTGTCCTTTGGCTAGAGTTAAGAACATCTGTTGAAACTGAGCATTTTGAGCTTGGAGGTCCTTCACCGTTTGCTCGAGATCCATCCTACTGAAATAAACAGTAGAAAGATGAGGAGACTTGTTGCAAGAAACCTGCTTATGTTATGATGAATGGTAAATGCATATGCAATGATTTCAAGGATTTTAAAGATTCAAATTTGTTTTAGACAAAAAGGAAACACACGTTATATTAATAAATTAAAGCTTGAGTACATTAATGCCTTTTTGGGCAAACAAATACAAAAACTCTAAGATAAAAAGTTTGTACGCATCCTCTTTGGTGCGATGTAGGCATTCAAGTTCCTTTCCTCATGAAGTTGCTTAGTGAGTTCCAAAACCTTCTTCTCGCTTGCGTATAATTGGGCCTCAAAAGTATCTCGCTCCCCCTTGAGTTGTATCCAATCCATTTGTAGGTCTTCAAGAGATGTGGGCATGTCAGGATGTAGGATAATGTATGGAACATCTCCTTTCATAATAGGCTCAATGATTACCGGGAGAATGGAGGGATAAGGCATCATAAGACTTTGAGCGCGAGTTCGTACCTATTTGAGGTAAGGCTTAAGAGGGATGGAATTCTTATGCCACAATGTCTTGATATCTACCTTGTCCAACATCCTCCAAGCTCAGATAAATCTCTGGCGAAGACCTTGATTGTTGTTCTCGTAGTCAAATACCAAAGCTTGAATGAGCATCTCATGCGGACCATCCCTTCGAGCGTAACCAAACTGTCTTAAGGATAATAAGGGGTTATAGGTGATACCTCCCCTAATGCCAAGTAAAGGGACATTAGGGAATTCTCCACAACGGTCGATAATAGTAACATTCTCTATAGATCGGGAACACCAATGGATGTCTGAATGTTTGAGCGTCATCAACCTTTGTGACCACCTTGAACCTTGCTCGTTCTTTAATACAGATTGGGGAAGATGCGAAATAAACCATCTTTCCAAGAGAGGAGTGTAACACATAAGGACACCTCTTTTCCTCATAGTGCGAGTGTGAAAAGAATGTAGAATGTCTCCTAGCAAAGTAGGCACCGGGTTGCGGGATATGAAGATTTTGACGGTGTTCACATCTATGAGTTGGTCAGGATTTGGAAACAAAACCATCCCATAGATGAGGAGAGCCACAATTTCCTCAAAGGCTTGCAAATCCAAGGAGTTCCAACATTTTTGGGCTTTCTCAAACAAGAACTTTGCTAGGAAACCTTTGACACCACTCCTTATTTCCCAATTAGTTGTGACATCAGATAAGTGCAAGTGTAGAGCTTGAGCAATCTCTTATGACTTTGGGTCTCTTTCCTTACTATTGAAAAGTAGTCGATTGAGGATGGGAATCCTCAAGAGTTGGGAGAATTCTTCCAAAGTTGGCACAAGTTGATAATCGGGAAATATGAAGCAATGGTGTAAGGGATCAAAGAATTGAAAGAGCACCTTCATCATGTCTTCATCAGTGTTGGAAGTGACCAAGTTGAGTAGGCGACCATGTCTCTCGGTGAATGGAGAATTTTCTGGAATCCTTGAAGCTAGCTCCTTAAGTTGTGGAGGGATCCTTACAAGACTGACTTGAATAGTTTTCATACGAATAGAATCCATGTCCTACAAAACAAGAACAAAGATAAATCCCAAAATCCTTGAAATGGTTAGTGAATGTGTATGATGTTATGATTTTCATGATGTTATGTACAAGTAAATATACACAAACAAAGCAAACAAGTCCTTAGTTTTAGGCTTGCATGGAGTTTCATAGGTAAGTACCCTCTTGAAGTTTAGTTGGCTCAACCTGTCTTAGTAATAGTAACTGGGTTCTAGGAGCTCAATATCACTGATTTGTTTCCTTGGTTATTGTTTCAGCGTAATCCTCTTTAATGGCGACCGAAATATCCTAAAAAACCAAACCTCAATGAGTGTAGTATCGAGTATCTACCAACTTCGGACTGCACCAAAGTCGGTCATCTCATTACGTCCTAATGGCCAAATTGGTCAAGTAAAGGTTCTAAAAGTTCATTAGTGCTTTATGACATCACTCAGCGGCCCCGTATTCTCCTTGATTAACTCAAGGGCTACCACTACCCACAAATATGTCGCACTAACGCAGCTATTGCTTAGACCATGTCGGTATACCCCGCACAGTTTCCACAACGTATTGCTACTTACCTATAAAGTATCCCAAATCCGGGTAGAGGATTCAAACCCAAACAAAGAACCATAATTTAAAGCATACAAGACTGTTGTACCCCAATTTTTGCCCCTAAGATCCCTTCATCATACCATGTTGATTCACTCACAACAAGATCACACTAGGATTCTTGGTTCGCCTCCCTACTTTGAGTTTTGCTCCTTTTGAGGGATTATCAAGCACCTTGACTTATGTTCCTTTTGTGATCATGAATATTGTTTTGTTTTCTTCATTTAACTAATAAAATACAATGTTGGCTTGTCTTGCTTATTATCCATGTAGGTGAAGGGCAATGAAATTTAACAAGTTACTCCATGGGTTCATGAGTTTATTTCCATGCCCTAGTCAATATAGCTTGAGAAGTTCAAACCTCATAATTAGATTGGTTTTTGAAGAATTGGCATGGCAAGGTTGCTTTGGCTCATCACATTTCAAAGTTATTAGATTTGACTCAAAAGTACAAGGGGTTGATTGGAGAGGTTGTCATGTTTGGACAAGGCCTTGTTCCTATTGGTCACAAGAGCACATTTATCTCAAAATTCAAGATATGGAAGTGGTTTTGGTGTCTATGAGTCTTCATTATCATACTTAACAACTTCTATTCACAAAGCAAGAACATTGGTACAAGAAGTTTGTTCAAACTTGTCAAAGTTCCTCAAGGCATTCTCTTGATCTAGAAGCTAGGGTTTTAAACTTCAAAGGAGTATATCTTGCTCACCTTTTGGTATTTTTGAGTGATTCCAAATACATCCTTCTCTTTAAAGGGTTATCAACAAATCACTTCAAGAGTTCCAAGTATTTTTCATGTGGAAGGAAATTGGTGAAGAAGAAAGATTACAAGTCATCCAGATGAATCCATAATTTTACATAAGTAACTTCAATTGATCATAACTTGGTCAATTTTCATCACCTTGAGTCCATTATTTTTCCATAATGATCTTGAAGATGTCAACTTTATGCCTTCTTTTATGTGCAAAGTGATAAAATGGATGGAGGTTTCCTTAAATATGTAAAAGATTATAGGTCATTTCATGATTTTTGGCCAACTTCAACAAGTCATAACTTGCTCAATTTTTGGAGATTTTGAGTGGTTCAAGTTTCAAAATGTCATTCAAGAGATATAATTCATTCCATCTTTTTTGGTCAAGAGCAAATTCCAAGTGGAAGGCCATGTTTGGATGCAAAAGATTATAGGTCATTTTTGAAGAAGAATTTGAAATATTTCTAAGTATGGAAAGTCAACCCTTTTTCTTCAACTTTGACTCAATGAAACTTTCATCTCAAGTATCCATTTACTCCATTCTTTTTCCATTGCAGAGATTGTAACCTCATCTTTCTAAAGTATCAAGAGACATGCCCTAAGACCCCTTGAGTTGGAAATGCCATGGATTTGAATTTGGTAACTTGAAACGGAATTTTCCACAAAGTCAGAATTTTGAAATCCATAATGTGACTTCTAAACACAAGATTTATGTGTGTTTTTTATTTAAAATTGATTAGCAAACTTGCCAAAAGTGATTAGCACCCCAAAACTCAAGATTTGGTGGAGTTTTGATGGAGATGAAGTCACACTTCACTCGTGCTCGACCTTCATTCAATTTCCCTCCAAACTTACTTGTTTCTTCCAATTTTCATTCCCATTCACTTCACTATAAATAGAGGGTCATCCCGCATTCATTTCTTTAAGCTTTGAGAGCCAAAAACACCTTGCCAAAACTTCACACGAACCCATCTTTTTTTAATTCAGTTTCTGAGATTTAAGCTCCCTTTTCCAAAATTCTTTGCGCATTCATCATCCTTAAGCATCATATAAACTCTCCAGCACTTAAACCAATCAAAACAAGCCATAATTCAAGCTACAAAAGTCCAGTTTCAGAGATTCTTCCTTGAACTCCGAAAAGGTAGAATTCTCCACCATTTGGATCCAAATCAAGCACTAATCTATTCTACTCCTTCTCCTGATTCTAATGCTGCTTACAATTTTTAAATCCCTTGAGAATTGAGAGAAATCTCAAATTGAAGGTGCTCGCTATTTTCTGGGTTTTTGATTCATATCTCTCTCCATACCTTATATAAATTTGGCGTGATGGTGGTGTTAGAATCGTCTTGAAGAGACGAGTTCAATGATACTAGCTTGGGATCCTAATTTTTCCATTTTAAGGATCTCACAAAATCCCCATTGCAGAGTGTCTGGAGGTTGAAGACGATGACATGTCTCGTCTCAGCCAATGATAGCGTGCGAAACGTTTTAATTTCATTGGTTGCCCTTTTTCCTGTTCCTATGCGTATCTCACTAAGGTCCATATCAAGCACGGTGCGTCTGGTCCACTAGATCAGGTTACTAACGCGTACCATCTTTTTGGTTTTATTTTAATTTCTGATTTTATATTTTTATTGATTAAATTTTCAAAAATTCATAACTCTTTTATTTTTTATCCAAAAATTATGAAAAAACTCCAAAAAATACTGAGTTATTTCTGATCTCATGACTATTTTTTCACATTTTTATTTTGATATTTGATATTTTTTTTTGTATTTTTTGAATTATTTGCTTTCTTTTAATTACTTAAAAAATACTTTCTGACATTTTTTAATTCTGAAAAAATTCAAAAATATTATTTTTCATATTTTTGACTTTCTGAAATTTTTATGGAATTTTATATTGAGGTTTACTATTTTTGACCTATTTTCTATTTGTTTGAGAAATTTTAAATAGTTTAAAAATAGTTTCTGACTTTAAAAAATTACCAAAAAATTTGTAAAATTATTTTAGCTTTTTTCTGATTTTTCTATGGTCTTACTTTTATTTCTTGATTAATTTGGACATAGTTGATATTTTTCTCATAATTTTCTTTTTTTTAAAACATTTTTAAAATCTTTTTTTTTGTATATTAAATGTGATATTATTTTGTGATTATTTTCTGGCTGATCTTGAGTTAAATTTTGGATCATGAACTTTATTAACATTATTGGATCCATGGTGTTGAGTTTAACTCCACAAAAATGGATGAATGTTTTTAATAATAGTTTGATTAAAATTTAATTCAAAAGTGGTTTATTCATTTTTCCATCCCCTCTTCATCTTATCCCTTTCTTATTGCACTAGGTGTTATTGGAGCATGATCTCTATATCATGTCTCAAAATAAATGGTGCATAAATTTCTATTGACCGGCCTCAAAATAGGTGCGACTTCTATATAAGTGCACTTACGATTGCTTAACATAGCGCTAAATTTTGTCCCGATTCGAATAAATGATCATTCGTGGCCTAAACTTATGATTGTAAGCTCAAGTATGTTAATTTGATCTCTTTGATCCAATAACCTTGAGATTCATTGTGTGGAGGCTTTGGTTCTACCAATCTTCTAATGGATCTACAACACCTTTGGTCAATGCAGATCACTTAAACATTATTGATCATTAAATGGTACTTATGAGAATTCTAAATGGATGATATACTTGACAAAAAGCAAATGCAACTTGTTGTGTGGAGGCTTTGGTTCTACCAATCCTCTAATGAGCTCCAAATTCAAGTTTCAAGATGGTCATCCAACTAACCACTAATTATTGACTTGTTTTACCTCATGCTTTTATTCTTTTTTATGCTTTATGTACTATTTACTTTTAGCATTTACATTTCATGCCATTTTCATCTTTGCCCATTTGAGAATTTATTTTCTTGCCATTTTTACTTTGCTTACTTGAGCTTTTCTTTTCCTTTCTTAAGATACTTAATAATCAACATAAACTCTAAAAAATCTTTAATGGTACTTGGACTATTTGGTTACTATCCTTAGCATTATGGAGCATGGGAATTTTCTTAGACTTAGGCTTAGAAACCTTGGTCTATCTTGGAGATCTTATCTGATTATTTTGTTTGGAGTTCTTGAGGTTTACCTCAATACATTGGGTTGCTTGTTTGTTTTTGTGTGCAAGTTTTTGTGATGACATCCTCTGTTTGTAATCTGGAATTCACCCGTATACAGCCGTTACTCTGCCCAGTTTTTGTAAAGACTAAATACACTTGAAGTTTGGTTCTCTCAAGAGGTCTAGTATTTTTGCTTGCTTAGTTTCAATCTAAGGAATGAGAATTCTATCTTGTCTCATAATGTCAAGTATTGGCTTCTTGTTGGTTAGATAGTTCTTATCCCTAGCTTTTACCTTATGCTTTAGGATAGCCTCTTCTTCTCCTCCCATCTTCTTTAATTTCAAAAATCTTCTTCCTCCTTTTGAAAACTCTTCTTGTTTTAAACTTGAACCACTTTCATAATAAACTTGGACTTATGTCCATGTATTTTCAAAACATTTTTCATAAATAAACCCCAATCGACTTAATGATACCTTTGTTGGCTCCCAAATTCGACACTTACTATATTTGGTCTCTTTGACCAAACAACTGGAAATGAACTAAACCAGGAGGTATAATTCGACGCATGAGATAACTTAAGGAAAAGGATCCAAGGTATGATAAGAATCTTCAACCAAAGGTTCATTCGACTGAAGCAGATGTAGGTTGTTCGACTGAAGGAAAGTGTTCGCGCCTTGGCACATGGGACGAAGACCATCTTGAAATTTGAATTATTGGAGGGAAAGGTGGTTTTCATCAGTGTCTAAGGGAAGAGAATGTGGAAGAGAGCTATGGGTAGAGAGGCATGCAGAAGACACTTGTCTTCATCCTAGCACAGGATATCCCCTCGACGGTTACCTACTTTTAGTATAAATTAAGAAGTTTGTGTAATTTTTAAGTGTGTTCAACTTATGGTACAAAACCTCTCAAATATTATCCAAGTAACTACTGCGTGAGAAAGGATAAAAAGTAGATCAATGTACGTTAGAAACACCTTTTTTACTTAATAAAAGTCTTTTTACTTTACTTTACCATTATCCTGCAAAGTTACCTTTTTACTTCTTTTACTTGTATTTTTATGCTTTTATTTACTGTTCAACAATCTTAAACATCTCTCCCATGGGTCGAACGTGCGTTCTCCCTTCTTACTCATTTTACATAAAGATTAGCATATGTTCTGGGATTAGTTTGGTCGATCCCGCAAGTAAACCAAAAACTTACCTTTTTGGAGACCAACGGTTGTTTATCAAAAACAACGGTAAAAAAATTGGCACACCTGGTGGGATGTTGCTAATTGTCTATGTTATTGTGTTTTTTCCTGTACAGTTATAACATTGCATGTTGGTGTAAGCCCTAGAGGCCAATACTTTTGGTACTTGTATCGAATTATTTATTAATAATAAAAGGCATTTCTTTATTATGTTTGCTTTCCAAAATAATAAAGTCCCTAGAATGGTTTATTGGTTTAATGAAATGTTAAGTGTGACTTAATCATGAGATCCCATTAAACATAAGAAACTATTCTTAAAGTATCCGTAGTCAAGCTTTAATGTGAAGTGGGATAACATTAAAGCATTAAGATTATTATGAAGATAGATTGATGATCACATCTCATGGATCATAGATAAGGAGTTATCAAGTCTTGACATAGGTATGAATATTAGGAGTAATATTTATACTGGATTGACCCGCTATGAGAATACTACATAGAATGTTATGCAAAGTGTCATAAGTTATTCTCATGATGATAATGATGTATACCACCCTTCGACCTAAAACCACTATGGACCCTAGATGTAGAGTCAAGTACTTTATTGTTGATCAAACGTCATTCGTAACTGGATGACTATAAAGACAGATTGATGGGTACTTCACAAATCATGCTAAGGGACATGAGTGACCTAGATGGAATTTGCTCATCCTGCATAACAGGATAAATGTCTAAGGGCCCAATATTGAACTGGACAAGGGTGACACAGTGTATGCCTTGTGTTCAATATAGACATGAAGGCAAAAGGGTAATTGTACAACACAAATATTATCACGGAAAAGGTTTGGTCAGATCACATGACATTTTCGTGACTTGGGTAACAGTGATGTGTTGCTAGATACCGCTCACTGTTTATTATATTAAATGTGTGATTTAATATAATTGCCAACATCGCGAAAACCTACAGGGTCACACACATAAGGACAGGTTGATGAGAGATATAATAAATAAGGAACACCGTAAGGTACGGTGCACTTAAGTGTAATACAGAAAGTGGTAAGGTACCACGTGGATAAGTGATATATGGTACATCATAAGGTATGATGTCCATAAGCTTAATTGGGCTTTTAGCTTATAGCCTTAATTGGGCTTTTAGCTTGTAGCCCACACGAGTGATTCTATAAATAGATCCCTTGTGATGAAGCAATTTTACTTGATGCAATTTCGTTTTTGATTCTCTCTCTCACTCAAGGTTTCCATTCGTGATCAGCTAGCACTGTGACCGGAAGCGATCTGCTCGTGTGGACTGAGTAGAGGCGTTGTTCTTCATCAACGCTCGTGATCACGACATCAAAGGTCTGAATCGCCACAAGAGGTAAATATTTCTATCACTGACCATGCTCATTCGTAAGGATCTCTAAAGGAAAATTTTATATTCCGCTGCGCTTTTTGATCGCAATTTTCCTTCAGTTATTACGAAGTGGTAGAATAACCAACAAATATACTATTAGGAAAGAAAACTGAGAGAGTAGTATGGCTAACGAGCCAAACCATGGAGAAATACCTCCACCTATCACAGGGACAACAGTTAATACTGTTGTCAAAGGGAATATCCCAACTTCTGTTGGATCTATACCAGCGTTAACCATGAATCAAACTGGACCCTTACTTACGTATGTGGGTCCAAGAGGTCCTTCAGGAACACCCACACCAAGGATAAACCTAGGGTCTCGATCAACTGTACCCCCAGGCTTTTTGACAACCTGGATGGGTCGAGAACAGCCATATGGCATGCCAACTACTGAAATGGCTAGCCTTATGAACGCTGCGTCTACTTTTTCAGAACATTTGGTAAATGAAACATCACCATTACAGGGCTCTGAAGCCAGTAGAAACCAATTTTTGGGAGGGCCATCTCATATGATACCAAGTCTCACAAATGCTTCGACAGCAATTTTGAGACAACAAATGGACGAAAGTAACCATGAAATGGTACAAATGTTAGAACAAACTCTAAGTACAGTACTAAATCCCCTTATTCAGACTGCCACACAGTCGAATCAACAGATGATAACGTAAATAACGCGCATGGCTGAATTCTTTGGGGTGCCTCAAGTTGCTCAACTACCCCAAGTTGTTCGACAGCCCTAGAGGGTACCAATAAGATTAAATCAAGGGGTAATCATGGAAGAAGATTTGACCATTAATCCAAACCCCCAAGTTCCAAGGGTCGAAGTAGAACAACCAAGAATAGAGATACCTCGAAACCATCGAGAAATCGATCAGGGCGTTATTCTGGCTAATAGAAACCAAAATGCTGACGAATTAATACAACAAGTTCGACACCAGAACTTTGGAGCAGATAATAATTTAACTGCTATGATCGAGAGAATCATGCTTCAAAATGGGATGAATGTTGGTTTCCATAGACCAAACTTTACATCCCCATTGTCAGAATATATTCTGCAAACGGACTTACCACCTAGGGGAAAAGTCCCAAAATTCACTAAATTCTCAAGGGATACGACAAAGTCGACTGTCGAACATGTGGCTAGATATTTGATAGAGGTAGGAGAAATAGCAAATAATGAAAACCTTAGAATCAAATACTTCCCAAGTTCCTTAACTAAAAATGCCTTTACTTGGTTCACTACCCTCCCAGCCAATTCGATCCACAATTGGAACCAGTTAGAGAGATTGTTCCATGAATAATTTTACATGGGTCAAACCAAGATAAGTCTAAAAGAATTGGCTAGTGTAAAAAGAAGGTTCACAGAGCCAATTGATGAATATCTAAATAGATTTCGACTACTCAAAGCTAGATGCTTTACCCAAGTGCCTGAGCATGAATTAGTTGAAATAGCAACAGGTGGCCTGGATTATTCGATTAGGAAAAAATTGGATACACAATACTTGAGGGATATGGCCCAACTTGCTGATAGGGTTCGACAAGTAGAGCGCCTTAAAGCTGAAAAGGCTAAAACTGCTAAAACTCTTCGACGAGAAAGGGTAGCTTATGTCGAAATGGATGATGATGATCCAGAGACATACAACGATCCTATAGACATCGAAGAAGGCGAAATTGATTTAGCTGAACTAAAACATGGACCGCTATATTCTTGTAAATTGTTGGTGCCATCAAATGGAAAAAATCCTATGGAACCTGAGAAAAACAGTGATAAATTTCCTAAGAAAACTTATAGTTTCGACATATCCAAGTGTGACGAAATATTCGATCTATTAGTTAAAGATGGACAGATGATAGTTCCCCCAGGGGCCAAATTTCCTCCTTTAGAACAAAGAAAGAAAAGAGGTTTTTGTAAATATCATAACTTTTTGGGACATAAAACCTCATAATGTTTCCTTTTCAGGGATCTCGTTCAACATGCATTGAATGAAGGAAGGCTGAAATTTGCTGATAAACCAGCAATGAAAATCGACACAAACCCACTGCAAGCAGAGGCTCATTATGCCAAACCAGTTGGCATTCATATGGTAGAAGTGTCTGAAGATTTCATCACAAAACCCATCTTCGGAAGTTTCACTGGGAACATCTCCAAGAAAACAATCGAAGGGGTGAGAAAGGCCACTGAAGGCCTGGATTCAAAAAAAGAAGTTGACCAAGCGTCAAACAAGAAGGCTGCTGTTGGCCTGAAACTGATCAAAGGAGTTGCTGAAAGCTCCAGCAAAAGAACCACAACAGGTTCTTATTTGGATGCTGCAAAGGGTTCGACAGAAGCCTTGGAGGCCAAAATGCAGAAGATGAACTTGACTTCCAAAAGCAACATGCAGGTTAATGTGGCCGAAGTCTTTGGAACTAGAGTTTCATAGGAAACCCTTCGACAAGAGGAAGATAACAAAACTGCATCCCAAAGGAGGATGAAAATTTGGCAGATTTTTTGCATATATGCCAAAAGAAGAAATCAGAAGTTATGCTATGTCCTAGGTGTAGCTCTATATTTGATAAAAAAAGCCACTGAACACATACAGGTGATGCGGACTGTAAAAGCAAAACAGGGCACCAATGCCCAACAAAGAATGGGTCCAGAAATTCGATTTGACCCCAGAAGGGGACATCAACAAAGACCCATGACTCAGGAAAGGAGGCCACCAACTTTTAGGCCTCCAACTAATGTGCCTACTGATACCTGGCTGAATACCATAGGAAGGAAGTGACCAAATGAAGAAAGGTGGCAGACATTCGACGTACCAAGAGGTTCCTCTCTGGATTATAGAAAGGAATACCATGTCTCTGCGTCAAACAAAATGACCCATGTGTCGAGAAACTATAAATGAAAGAATCCTATGTCTTGTTCACAGTGGAGGAGGTATCAGAGACGGCGAAAGGCTGAGAAAGAGGCAACTGGGCCTCACCCAGAAGTTAGCACTAATGTGCAGAAAAGGCAAAGGAAACCTTTGGAGAGAAATCATGTGCCCTGGGCGGAAGAGTGTGGGTCGAATGATGATGACTCTGACTCTAGTGACAGTTTGGACATCATGGTGAATGTCATATCTGTGCTGCCCAAAGAATATAACCAAGAGGTCGAAGTCGAAGAGACTGACCTAATGGTTGAACAGGAACTGGCTAGACACAAGCCAGTATGTTATTACATAATGAACAATGGATGCATGGAAGAACAAAACGCATTCTTTGAACCCCAACAGAGGCAATGAAGAGCCATCTGAAACCACTGTTCATTAGAGCGAAAGTTGGAGAGGTAACCATAAACAAAATTCTGGTTGATTGTGGGGCAACCATTAATATCATACCATAATTCATGCTGGAAAAGTTAGGCAAAGGAGATGCCGACATAAAGCCACACAACATGGTCTTATCGAACTACGAAGGGGGCATTGGCACCACAATGGGTGTCATTCAACTCGACCTCAAAGTGGGCTCAATCCTTCGACCCACCATGTTCATGGTTATTTCAGCAAAGCCCAACTACAATCTACTCCTTGGTCGAGAGTGGATACATGGCATTGGAGCAGTGCCATCTTCGATGCACCAAAGGGTCATAATGTGGCGCCCAGATGGCATTATGGAGAACATTGAAGCAGACCAGAGTTATTACTTGGGTGAAATAAATAGTGTCGGAAAGAATGATTTCGACAGGAATTTGGCTCACATAGGGCCTTGTAACCCACCAGATTTTGATTTGACTCCAACTCCAAATGTGTTCTGCTCTCTATACCTACACTCCGATTATGGTTTCCAGTGGGATAGAGAAGATTTATCCAACATAGACTTTGGAGGAGTCAGTGATATATGGCCAATAGGCTGGGGCAATGAATTTGATGATGATGACTGAGTCATCAATTCTCCAAAAGATTTCGGCTTATGTGGCCGAAAATAGAATGATAGCGGCCTTAGAGGCTGAAGTTAAATATGTGGCTTCCAAGGCCAATGAACAAGTTCTGTCGAAAACAGGACCTGGGAAAGATTTCGACCCTGAGCCTCCCGACTTGGGAACGAAAGACTTTATAGACCAGAGGTTAGACGCTATCTATGACAACGAACCTCTTGGTTTCGAAAAGGACCCGCTGGTGAACAATGTCAGAATGTTGGCACAAGATCCTCTAGAAGAGGTAAATCTAGGCGAAGGTCATGTGAACAAGCCCACATACATAAGCGCAAAAATGGATCCAGGACTCAAAGTCGAAATGATCAAATTACTGAAAGAGTTCAAGGACTGCTTCACGTGGGACTATGACGAGATGCCTGGTCTCGACAGAGGATTGGTCGAGCTGCAGTTACCAATAAAGCCTGGAAAGAAACCCGTTAAGCAGACTCCAAGACGGTTTGCACCAGAGATTTTGTCAAAAATCAAAATAGAAGTCGAAAGGCTACCGAAGTGAAAGCTCATTAGAACGACCAGGTATGTCGAATGGATTGCAAACATTGTACCTGTTATAAAGAAAAATGGTACCTTGAGGGTGTGCATCGATTTCAGAGATCTCAATGCTGCGACACCCAAAGACGAATATCCAATGCTAGTGGCGGAAATGCTTGTGGATTCTGCCGCTGGTTTCAAATACATGACTATGCTGGATGGCTACTCTGGATACAATCAAATCTTCATTGCTGAAGAAGATGTGTCGAAAACGGCCTTTCATTGCCTTGGGGCTTTAGGCACCTATGAATGGGTAGTGATGCCTTTTGGCCTAAAAAATGCAGGGGCAACGTACCAAAGAGCCATGAATTCGATCTTCCATGACTTTATTGACACTTTCATGCAAATTTATATTGATGATATTGTTGTCAAATCTGTTTCAATGAAGGCTCATATGGATCATCTTCGACAATCCTTTGAAAGGATGAGACGTTATGGCCTGAAGATGAATCCTCTGAAATGTGCTTTTGGTGTAAAAGCAGGAGACTTCTTAGGTTTTGTGGTCCACAAGAAAGGTATCGAGATAAACCAAAACAAGACCAAAGCTATCTTACAAGCCAAAGCGCCAACTAACAAAAAGGAATTGCAATCCTTGCTTGGGAAAATATTTCCTAAGGAGATTTATATCCAACCTTAGTGGGAAAATGCAAGCCTTTTCGCCATTACTTAGACTCAACAAAGGAGGATTTGAATGGAAGGAAGAACATCAAGAGGCCTTCGACAAAATCAAAGAGTACCTCATTAAACCACCTATTCCGGTGCCTCCTTGTCGAAGTAGAAGTATGAGACTGTACATAGCTGCGTCAGATAAGACTTTAGGGAGCATGCTGGCCCAAGAGGACGAATATGGTGTCGAAAGGCCCATATACTACCTCTGTAGAGTTTTAAATGATGTAGAAACCAGATATAACGAAGTTGAAAAACTGTGTTTATGTCTATATTTTTCATGTACAAAACTTAAGCAATATATAAAACCAGTTAATGTTTATGTTTCGTCTCATTTTGACGTTTTCAAGTATATGTTGTCAAAACCCATTATGCATAGTAGAGTTGGAAAATGGGCACTTGCATTGACTGAATATTCATTAACTTTCATGCCTCTTAAGGCTATAAAAGGCCAAGTGGTTGCAGACTTTATAGTCGACCACTATGTACAAGAAAGATCACTAAATTATTTAAAGATCGAACCATGGAAACTTTACTTCGATGGATCTCGTTATAAAGATGGAGTTGGAGTCAGAGTCCTTATTATTTCTCCAAATAAAATTCCAACAAAATTTAAGTACAAAATAGATGGAGATTGTTCGAATAATGAGGCTGAATACGAAGCATTAATTGTAGGCCTTGAAATCTTGTTGGAATTGGGGGCAACTCAAGTCGAAATAATTGGAGACTCGGAGTAAGTCCTAAAACAAATTACGAAAGAATATAAATGCATAAAAGAAAACCTTATTATGTATTTCGTAATAGCCAGATGGTTGTTGAAAATTTTTGAGGCAGTTAACATTCGACACATACCCAGATTAGAAAATCAAGCAGCCAACGATTTGGCACAAATTGCTTCTGGGTATAAAGTTTCGAAAGAGAGGCTGAAATAGGCAATCGAAGTTAGGGGAAGAGTAACTGCCACCAAATTATTTCCATCAGATTTAAAGACCACAAAGTTAGGATATACTGATCATGAAAATTTTGAAATATCGTTCATAGACAATCTAACATAGCAGGATTGGAGAAAGCATGTAGTGGACTATTTACAAAATTCAGCAGCTTCGACAGAACAGAAGATAAAGTACAGAGCGCTGAGTTATGTGTTGATGGGAAACAAACTATTTAAGAAAACACCATAAGGTGTACTTTTGAAATGCTTAAGTGAAACAGAAGCATATGTGGCCCTTTCTACCACACACGCTGGGGCATGTGGAGCACACCAAGTAGGCCAAAAAATGAAATGGTTATTGTTTCGACAAGGCTTATATTGGCCCACTATGCTAAAAGATTGTGTTGAGTTTTCCAAAGGATGCAAAGAATGCCGAAAGCATACAGGCATTCAACATGTGCCAGCAAATGAACTTCACTCGATTGTGAAACCTTGGCCATTTAGAGGATGGGCTTTGGATCTCATTGGAGAAATTCGACCAACATCTTCTAAAGGTCAGAAGTATATATTGGTGGGCATTGATTATTTTACTAAATGGATCGAAGAAATTCCTTTAGTCAATGTAGACCAGGAGAATGTCATTGAATTCATTCAAAAGTACATCATATACAGGTTTGGGATCCCTGAAACAATAACTACAGACCAAGGATCAGTCTTCACTGGTCGAAAAATGCAAGATTTCGCTGCAGAAGTGGGGTTTAAACTGTTAACATCTACGCCTTATTATGCACAAGCTAATGGTCAGGTCGAAGCAACAAACAAAGTGGTGATCAGTTTAATAAAGAAACATGTGGGAAAGAAACCCAGAAACTGGCACAAAACACTGGATCAAGTCATGTGGGCATGTTGAACGTGTCCAAAAGAAGCTACAGGGACAACACCATTTCTCCTAACCTATGGTCATGATGCAGTGTTACCAGTGGAAATCCACTTGCAAGCGACAAGGATAAAAATACATCACGAGATCCCTTCCGGAGTCTATTGGAACATGATGTTGGATGAACTAGTAGACTTAGACGAAGAAAGGTTGAAAGCTTTGGATCTTTTGAGACTACAAAAGAAGCAAGTCAAGAAATCCTACAATTGAAGGGTAAAGTCCAAGACGTTTCAGCCTGAAGATCTAGTTTGGAAAGTAATACTCCCAATGGATCGAAAGGACCGAAGCTTGGGAAAATGGTCCCCTAAGTGGGAAGGACCTTTTAAGATTGTGCAAGCTTTCTCAGGGGGAGCCTATGAGATCGAAGAGTTAAGCGAAGATCGAAGACTCTTGAAGGTAAATGGTAAATACTTAAAAACGTATAGACTTATGCTTCAAGAGATAAAGATAAATAATATATAATTACTAATTATAAAGAATGCCAAAATGGAAACTTAAATGATTTTCATTAAAGGTGCCAAAATGGCTTTGAAATTGTTACAGAAAGTGATTACATAATAGAGAGAAACAAGATTTAGAAGGAAAGATTAGCTTTAATCTAGAGGTACTTGATCCTTTGCAATTCTAGCCTTCGATCACATAGAGCTTTTGATTGGTGAAGGGTTTCGAGCTTAGCATCCAGAGATTGAGCTCGATCGACATGTCTTAACCCTTCAGCCAATTCTTCTTGGCTTTCTAACTCAGTGTTCACAGCAAGAAGCTCCTCTTTCTTTTTGTCGCTGGCAGCGAGTTTTGCTTCCAACTTTGCAATATGTGCTCTCAACTGAACATTGTTTTGATCAATCTCCTCGACTTCCTTTTTCCTAGCCTCCTAGGCCTTCGACAAGTCCTTTACTCTAGAAGTGGATTCAGTGGCAGCATGCCAGGTAGCAGCCACTTGGCCATTGGCTTCCTAAATATCACGATTAATGATTCTTTGACGATTGAAGTCTGCTGATACTTGCTCGACAATAGAGAGTAAATCCAGGATTACACTGGCTACATCTGGAGGGGCAACAAGAAGATCGACAGCTTTCAAGATAGTCTTCATATAGGAAGGCGCTGCTGGTTCCCACTCTAAGGTTAACATCAAATCTCTTTTAAAGATTTGTGATTTAACCTTTTGAAGAGCCTCGTCGAGAGGGGAAGTCGAGGTAGATCTGCCAGATGCAGTCGAGGCACTGCGATCAGAGGAGCTCTCTCGACCCTCCAAGATTGCAGTCAGATAACCTAACGAATTTTGTTGCTTCAGTAAAGCCAAATATTCTTTGGTTCTAGATCCCGTTGAAGGGATGCTTGCGTTGGCTGTAGTAGCCATGTTAGGTACTGGAGTAGGAATTGTCTCAGTACCTGGAGGATTTTGGTTTCCTTCAGCAAAAACTTCTCCACCCTCAGTTTCTGGGATCTCCACATGTTCCCTCTCTGTTTCAGTTTCGACGCCAGGGATACCTTCCTCCTCAGTATCTTGCACTTCGACCAGAGGAATCCTAATCTCCTCTTGATTTCCTTCAACTTCGTCTTCATCAGCTTCTTCTATGGTTTCGTGCTGGGGTTCAGAAGTCTGATTTACTTCGTCAGCTGAACTCATAAAGGAGTATTTCGCTGAAGAGGGTCTGTAGGTAGGAATCCCGTCACTATTCAAGCAAGTGGTCAAATCCTCAACCTGAGTGGGATTTCGTGTCGAAGTGCCAGCAGTGTCCTGGAAAATAGAAAGAGTTTATTGCTTTTAAAAGCGTCACAAAGTAAAAGAGAGTGAGAGAAGTACATAACAAGCATTCGAAGTAGATACCTGTACTGGGATTTCAGCACCAGGACTAAAGTTGTCACTTTCACTAGGATTGTTTAATCTGGCGATTACCTCCTGTTCAGTGGGTTCATTGATGATGACAGGAGGTAGCCTCCCAGCCGTAGTTTTAATCCTGATTTTTGGACGGGTTTCGACGGCAGGAGTTGGTTTTTTTCAATCTTCGTCTCTGTAAAGGAACAGGTGGAGACTCCTCTTCCTCATCGCTAGAGATTTGGATCTCTTGAACCTTCCTCTTTTTGGGGGTTGATTTCTAAGCATATAGAAAACCAAGTCAAGAAGATCAATAACTACGTCGGATAAAACTAAGGGTGAAAAGGAAAGGTAAGTACCTTAGGAGAGGGATTGATAGCAGAGTTTCCCCCTTTTGTACTCTCAACGATTTTCTTCGAAGCAACCCTCTTGACAGCTAAACGAAAGGCAAAACAGCTATAGTTAATTAGGTGTTGGAAATCAAATCTAAGACAAAGGGATGGGAAAAGGAATACCTTTTTTGACTCTGTCAAGAACCAGTTTGAACGCCTCACGCAGATGGTGGGCGAAGTCCTTCTTGTAGAGAACTATTCCTCATAATAATGTCTCCACCACGTCTCAGAAGTGGTAGAGTTCAGAAAATGAAGGTTAAAGTCGAACAGGGTCAGTGTAGTTCGACTAGAATACCTACCAATATGCTTGGTAGCGGCATCCTCTGAGTAATCTGCATTATAAAAGAGTAGCAGTTTCTCTCGAGGGTATATATGCGAAGGAAGCGATTGAGCAATGCCAAACTGTCGAGAGACAAGATTGGGTTGATAAGCAATTAAGCTCAATTGGTTCTTCGAGCTCTTAAATCTTAAAGGCATGATCCTGGGGCGGAGAAATGCTTCCCACATGCCCACAAACTCATCAACCACATCATCTTCTTCTGAAGGATATGGTCTAGTGAACCATTCCGGGCCAACTTTTCGACTGGCAAAGGGAGCCATAGTCGAAACAAATCTTTTTCGCTCCGCAAACATCATTACGAAGCTTGTAAAGGCCTTTTGAAACTGTTGGCCTTCATCAGTGGGAGTTAGCAATGCCAACCTGGTGCCTTCGACTCTCCTATTTAAGATTTCAGGAGCTTCTTCATTTATCTTGTTCTTTTGAGGGAGGAAGGATTTGAAGGTGGCGTTAAGCCACAGTTGCAGAAGCCAGAAGGGACCAGATAGCAGCAAACTTCCTCTGTCTCCTAGAACCTTAAGTTGAGTCACACCATTACTGATGGACTCATATAAGTTGGCCAGAATCAATTCGGCCAAGCAAATAGGGTATTTGTGATGGAGTTATGTTGCAAGCGTCAGCATCTTTTTCGTCACCTGCAGTGATTTAGTGCAGAAAACAAATCGAGACAGCCACATGGCCAAGAAGGCTATGTGATCCACCTCCGACACGACATTTGAAGCCTTGTCATGAAAGCGGTTTATGAAGGTGGTATAAGTGGGTTTGGTAGCAACAAACCCAATAGGATCCTTAGACAAGTCTTCAGGGTCGAAATAGTCACCAGTGGGTCGAAGACCAGTGATGGCAGCTATGTCGAGCAAAGTAGGGGTCATCATCCCACAAGGAAGGCGAAAAGTGAAATGTGCACTATCCCAAAAGTACAATGAGGATACCAGCATAAGGGGGCAATAAGGTAACCCTGTCTTCGACAACATCACAAAGTCATAGATGCCCATCTCCTTCCAGACAGAAGCTTGCACCCTCTCCATTTTATTCAACCAGTCGGAGTATTCAGAAGAAAGGTTAGGGCTTGATCGAAAGATTCGATTCCCTTTGTTCATAAACTGGAGGTTGATATCATCAGTAGTTTGAGGATGTTGCTGGTTAGCCGGTGTAGCATCTTCAGAATCTGCCCTAGATTTTTTGGCACAACCTATGGGTTTAAGCCTTGGGTGTGTAGGAAAAAAGGCACGCTTTTTTAAGGGATTTTAGACACATGAAGATAATGGGCCGGACATAGCATACATCTTTCTGCCATATCTGACGGGAATAAGGAGTTGAGAATCATAGGCTTCTCGCCATTCTCTCATAGGTTCAGCAATGTACCTGTTAGTCGAGGAAGAAGGAGGATTGGTGGAAAAAATCTCTGGTGGTTTCTGAACATCATTAGCATTCTTTGGTTGCGGATTGTTTGGGGCATTAGATAAAAAGGACATTGTTAAAGACTTAAGAGAAAGAGTGAAAGCGACAGTACAATGTTGTGAATTTGTGAGAATGCAAGGGGTTTGGAAAAGCTGAAGATGGTAAAAGTTCTAAATAGAGAAACCTGGAAGTATTTATAGCCTTCAAAAGTGGGAAATGTCTTGTCAAAAGCATTTAATGTTTCGCAGGTAGTGGGGAATGTGGCAAGGCATGAGACGAGTACCGTGCAGGCATTGGGAAACGTTGGGACATGCTTGCCTAGATTATAGGAATGAGGCCATCATGGCAAGCGTGGTAACGACAGTTTTGAAGAGACATTTTGGAAAAAGTAATGATGGTTTTACCAAGTGTAGCACTGTCGGAAGGCGAAAAGCACACGTCAAAGCTTAGTGGACAACTGGGAAGACAGGTGTCGAATGGGAAGTTCAAAGAATGGCTATTTCTTTGAGTGTCGAAATAGACATTCTTGGGGGGAAATTTGTTGGCTCCCAAATTCGACACTTACTATATTTGGTCTCTTTGACCAAACAACTGGAAATGAACTAAACCAGGAGGTATAATTCGACGCATGAGATAACTTAAGAAAAAGGACCCAAGGTATGATAAGAAGCCTTGACCAAAGGTTCATTCGACTAAAGCAGATGTAGGTTGTTCGACTGAAGGAAAGTGTTTGCGCCTTGGCACATGGGACGAAGACCATTTTGAAATTTGAATTATTGGAGGGAAAGGTGGTTTTCATCAGCGTCTAAGGGAAGAGAACGTGGCAGAGAGCTATGGGTCGAGAGGCATGTAGAAGACACTTGTCTTCATCCTAGCACAGAATGTCCCCTCGATGATTACCTATTTTTAGTATAAATTAAGAAGTTTGTGTAATTTTTAAGTGTGTTCAACTTATGGTACAAAACCTCTCAAATATTATCCAACTAACTACTGCGTGAGAAAGGATAAAAAGTAGAGCAATGTACGTTAGAAACACCTTTTTCACTTAATAAAAGTCTTTTTACTTTACTTTACCATTGTTGCACCCCAAAATTTGCCCTCTCATGTTTTCCAAAGTCTTCCCCCTGCATGGTTGATCACAAACCCTTGCCTAAGGAAAAAGAAAACTTTTGAGCGGTGCTTTAAGTATCTTTCGATTGGCATTCTGAAAGACCCTTCGATTGGCATTCTGAAGGAGAATTTCAATCTGCATTCTGAAGGAGCACTTCGATTGGCATTCTGAAAGACCCTTCGATTGGTATTCTGAATAAGCCTTTCGATTGGCATTATGGACAAGCACTTCGATTGGCATTCTGAAAGACCCTTCGATTAGCATTCTGAAGGAGCATTTCGATTGGAATTCTGAAGGAGCACTTCGATTGGCATTCTGAAAGACCCTTCGATTGGTATTCTGAAGGAGCACTTCGATTAGCATGAAACAACACCTTTCAATTGGCCTGTGAACAAAGCCTTTCGATTGAAATTTTAATTAGTACCCTTCGATTGATCTTTGGGCAAGGGCCATTCGAAGGAGGTCATCAAGAGGGCACTCAAATCAAAAGTGTTCAGGTTCATTCAAGAGACATGAATATTTCAAAAAAGGAAAACTTTTAATGTGTCTGTTTCTTGTCTCATGGAATTTAATAGCCTGTTTAATGGCTGTCTCTTGCCATTACTGCACCCTCACACCCCTATAAATACAGAGGCCAGCATACATATCCAACACACAAAAACTCTGCAGGAAAACAGAACACGAAAAAACACACAACAGTAGAACAAAAAACATTGGAGTTACACTGCCAAAAGTTGTCAACATTTTCAGAAGTGATCCAGGCTAAAGCAACCATTCAACAAAAGATCACAACGCCCATAATCCCTAAATCAAAAGTGCCTACATCCAGGAAGTGCCCAGATCGAAGGTGCCTACATCCAGGAAGCGCCCAAATTAAAAGTCCAATTTGTTGGTAAGAAAGGGTAAACTATCCAACCTCATATTTGCATAATACATCCATACTGGTTGTTACCTTCGATTTTCTATCCTAGACAGGATCAAGAGGCCTGGGTTTGGCGCCCAGGTCATGTTCCTCGTTTGCTAATATTTGCTGCAGACATAGCCTGAAGAGACCCAGCAAGCGCAGGATCGAAGGGCCTGGGGTTCAATACCCAGGCCCTGCATTTTATTACGCTAACATACTTTTGCAGGTATAATATCCCAGATCGAAGGAGACACCTTCTCTGGATCGAACCCATTAGCATGCTGGATCGAAGGAGGCATCTCATTCCTGGATCGAAAGCCATGACCTCCATGATCAAAAGACAATCCTCTTCCCTGGATCGAAGGCTACTCACGCCTTACTGTCTGGCCCAATCGAAAGGACCATGACTCTCTCTGGATCGAAGCTTCCAGTCCCTCCCTGGGTCGAAACTTTTTTTTTCCTTGGATCGAAGGATCCCCCCTTGTATTTTATTTTTGTTTTCATTGACATCTTTTTTAATTAACATTAAAATCAAAAAACCACAAAAAACATTAGGCTAGTTTTTTTATTAAAATTAACTTTGTTAATTAATCTCTTAATTATCTTAACATTTTCTCAAAACTAAAATTAAATAGATTTAGATCATTTTCCTTAATTAAAATAAAACAACAAAAAGTTCTTATTCTTAGGATTTTTCAGATTCATGCACGTTTATTTTATTGTAACTGCTTACTGGGATGTAATAGCTTAAGCTAAGACCTTTTTTGCTGCTTTATTCCCCCAATTTTGGACATGTAAATAATCCCCCTCCCCGAAGCTTTGTAATAGCGTAGGATTTACAATTCCCGCACTTTAAATTCCTGTACATATATTAACTGTTTAGATGTATGCTAACTAGGATTGCATGGCAAGATCTATCTTAATTTAAAATCAACCACAGCTCACCATAACATGTACAAAGATAACATAAACTGAAAATTGACACACTTGCACATGCCACTCCTAGGGTACACCTCACTTGGTTTCCTCGAGCGTGGTCATTAATTATAGGATGTTTTAGAGGTCGTCCTTTTGTCCCAAGATCATAAGTTGCCTCGAAATGGTTGCCTCGATAAAAATGATCTAAGACATTAGGATTACCACTAAAACGTCTTAACGTTGCTTTAGTGACCACACGTCCCTAAAATCGAATTGACCCGAAAAACTCCAACGACGGTGCTACCTACTCCTCAATAGTGGGATAGCACTGTCTAAAGGACAGTTGCATAGTTTAATTCCTTTTTGAGTAGGTAGATGTTCTTAAGTACTTGCTCTCTTTTAAATAAAACAAAACTTTTCGCACTTACACTCTCTTCAAAACAACAAACTCTTTTCAAAACCCACAATCACAAAGA
Source organism: Vicia faba (assembly GCA_948472305.1). Classification (NCBI taxonomy): domain Eukaryota; kingdom Viridiplantae; phylum Streptophyta; class Magnoliopsida; order Fabales; family Fabaceae; genus Vicia; species Vicia faba. The sequence goes on from OX451740.1 coordinate 1,327,059,762, forward strand.
AAAGCAAACTTTTGAAAACATAGTGAGCAAGTACCTAAGAGCCCGTGGATAACCACGGATAGAAAGGGTGCTAACACCTTCCCTTTCTATAATCTACCTCCCGAACCCGAGAAATATCTCGAAAAGGAATTTTTCTGTACTTTTGTTCTTTTCTTGTTGGATAAAATAAAAGACGGTGGCGACTCTTGCTTACCGCGACATTTTGCAAAAACAAACGCAAACGCAAACCAGCATTCCAAAACAGTCCGTTCTCATTCCCATCGATCACAGAACTGGCGACTCTGTTGGGGATTATATAAGTGAGGTGTACCTTAGGACTAGATCACTTGTGTTTTCAATTGTATGCTTTGTATGCTTTTAATTTTGTGGGCTTGTATCAGAGTTCTATAGATCCTAACTCAGATCTGGGGATACCCTTTAGGTAAGTAGCAATAAACTGTGAGGGATCTGTACGACGTATATCGATACGGATGAAGCAGTAGCTACGTTGGTGTGGCGCCTTAGTCTGTATCGATATCCCTTGTGTTGAAACGAGGAGAATATGAGTCTTCTGAGGAGTCGTTAAGCACCAACTGACCTTAGAACCTTAAATTGACTAACTTGTCCATAGAACAGTAGCAGTATGCTATGCTCATTGAGACTAAACTCTCACGATGATTCCGGCCGCAAGAAAAGGTTGCTAAACTGGAATTATGACCGATTGAGGGTAGTCAGTGATATTGAGATCCTCTAGAACCCGATTACTATTTTTAGGACAGGTTTAAACCAACTGAACTGAAAGAGGGTAATGCCTAAACTCCATGCCAGCCTAAACTTAAGGCTATATGTGTGACTTGTGTGCTTTCAAACTTGAACTACTTGCACATTCTTGTTATCTGACAACATGAGTTCCTTGCAGGTTTTGTTTACAGTCCTTATCCAATAATTTGGACTTATTGCAAGGCATACTTACATCACCTCACACTTGTGCTTAAACACATAGCATACGCATCATACCATCATGCCTTAGCATTTCTTTAACCGTTTCAAGGATCTCAAGGGTCTGTGATGCAGGTTATGGTAAATCAGATGTCCAGCAAGGGGCAAAGGGGATTTATTTTCCTCTAGCCAAGGTTGTCTAGAAATCCAAGCATGATAACTTGAGTCAGGGGCTATGACCCACTCGATATGGTGAGCTTGACTCTTGAAGAAGGACTCTCAGCAACATGAAGTTCTTTCAATCAAGCTACCAGATTCATATTCTAACAGTTTCTTGTCTACCCCGCGAGATCCTTGAAAACATTGCATACATATATCATACATATCATTTCATAACAGGTCTCCCAATACAGGTCTCTTATCTTCTTTGATGTTTATTTCAGCAATCATCATGTCTACTGAACCTTCAACCGAGCAAGCTATCAAGGCCCTCCAGGCCCAGAATGCCCAATTTCAAGAGTTGGTCATGAGCCTTGCTAAGGGTCAGCAGGACCTGAAGACCCTGATTCTGAAAGAGAGGAAGAAGAAAAAAAAGAGGACCATCCTGTTCAACACCGGACGCAGGTTTGGAAACGGGCTGCAGAGTGAAGTTGATCTGACCACCCCATCTGGAGAGAAAGACAGCCCACAAGAAAGGAAGGCTCCTAGCCCTGAAGTCTCTGACAACGAGACGGACTATGATGAAGAACAGTATCCTCCTGCTGAGGATAAGTACAAACAACTGGAAGACCGTTTGAACGCCATGGAAATACAGAAGGTGCCCGGTCTGGACTTCGGAGATTTGGGTCTATCATCTGGGGTGGTGATTCCCCATAAGTTCAAGGCACCTGCCTTTGCCAAGTATGACGGAGCATCCTGTCCCAAGCTACACCTCTGGTCATATGTGAGGAAGATCCAACCTTACACTGCTGATAAGAACTTGTGGATCCATTTCTTTCAAGACAGTCTGTGATACGGTGGGAGAACTGACTTGGGTTTTACGTTTGTTTTTGCAAATGTTTTGGTTGAGCAAGAGTCGCCACCGAATTTTTATTTTATCCTAAGGAAAGGTTAAAAAGCACAGGAAAAACCTTTGAGATGTTTTCTTGGGTTCAGGGAGTAGATTATAGAAAGGGAAGGTATTAGCACCCTTTCTATCCATGGTTATCCATGGGCTCTTAGTTACTTGCTTAGATCACTTGCTTTGCATTTTCAATTGTTTGAAATGGTGTTTTGTGTGTGGTTTTGAAAAATGTTTTGAAAAAGATGCCTTGTTTAGGCAACCTTTATAACAATTCGTATTTGAATGTTTTACAAAGGTGTTTGTCTTTTTGAAAAGATGTTTCAATGTTTTTGAAAGTTGTTTTTGTGTTGTGGAGTGTGTTTTTGAAAAGTAGCAAGGATGTTTTTTTGCAAGTTTTAATCAAGTAACTAAGAGCTATCTACCCTAATTTACTCAAAGATCTTTCCTATATTTTAACCCTTTTAACAGTGTTGTTTCACCATTGTATTTGGTGAACAACCTTGCGTTAGGATGTTAACGGGACGGACGCGGGTCATCGTATAGACCATGAAAGCAATAGTGTCAAGTATTTTGGCAATTTTCTTGAGGGACTATGATCATTTTGCTTAGGCAACAAGATAGCGTCATCGAGGGACTATGATCATTTTGTTTGTTTTTGTTTTGTTTTGCCAAAGTACTTGACATGCAAACATGGCCCATTTTTGAAGGCAACAAGTGGATGTAACCCTAGGGGTGCAAGTGTGCATTGTGTTTGTTTTTCATGTATGTTTATCTTGAATTAGGTCAAGCTATTTGTTAATTGATTTTGCATATAAACCCTAGGTCTATCATGGCATAATTTGGAAACTTTTAAATGTGCGAGAATTTAAAGTCCTAAATTATTACAACATGATTATGGGGATGGGGATACAAGTTTGAATTTGGGGGATATTTGACAAGGAAATAAAATCTAAATTATTACAACCATATCGAATATACAAATATTTAACATAAATATAATTTAAATAAATATCAAAATGCAATGTATTATGCAAAAAAAGATTTTTCATGTATGTAAAAAAGTTTTCATGTTTGAAGTATAAACAAAATAAAAAAGGTCATATTTTTGATTATTTTTGTTGTTTAGGGCAAAACCCTAATTTTCAAGTAAATAGTATTTATTTATTGATTATGTGCAATATATATTAATTTATACACAAAGTAAAAAGTATATTGTTAAAAAAGTATTTTTGATGTCAAATGTTAAATAAAAATAAAATGTATTATTTTTTGTATTTTTGCCCTAAATATTTAATAAAATATGATATACAAGTATATATATATATATATATATATATATATATATATATATATATATATATATATATATATATATATATATATATATATATATATATATATATATATATATATATATATATATATATATATATATATATATATATATATATATATATATATATATATACTAAACCTATTAAATATAAAAGATAGAATTAATTATTTATGTATATAAAAAAATGTATATTTAAGAAAATATTTTCAAGGGTGTAAATAATAACTAAAAAATAAATATATTTTTTATATTATTTTTTAGGGTTTTAATAAAGAAAAGATTTGTATTATTTACATACATATACCTAATAAAGCAAATAAATATGAAAAAAAAATGTGGAAAAATATTTTTGGTGTTTTTTATGTTTGAGCAAAAAATATAAAGTCGGAAATAAAAATAAAAACACAAAAAATGATAAGTATTCAACATTTGGGCCAGGGGGGTGCAAAACTAAAAAAGGGGTGCAAAAAGTAAGGATGGCTCAGGCCCAACCCAAACCATCATCTTCAACCTTCAGCCTCTTGTTTGAAACAGAAAATGCGTGCCTCTTTGATCAAACACCAACTCCTGATTCTTTGACTTTTATGCAAAACTCATAACACAAATATTATAGAGCATCAAAAGACGAATTCAAACATGTAAAATACTTGGATTAACTCTCAAAGGCTAGAGAGAATTTCTCTGGCCCTAAATTTTAACCTAATTTTTTTCTCATGTTCATGGCTAAAATTCTCACAGCATGCTTAACATAAATGAAAGGTGATCACATGTATGGCTTCAGGGCTATGAGTAGGACATGTTTCATTCACAAACCTAAGCTTAACTCTTCCTAGATTGAGAGATAGAAGTCCATGGATTACCTATTTCAGTTTGGATCGTGTAGAGCAATGTGGCCACCTTCAATGGAGTTTGAGCTTTTGTATAGCTTGCCTGAGGTCCAAGGAAGCTTCTCCAACACCTGGCTTGCTTTGAAACAACCTGTATCGTGCTACAGAAGTCCACCTGCACAGCTTGAAAGTAAAAATGGAAAGTAGGGTTAGGGATGTTACAGCTTGAGTCTAAGGCTTGGAATAGTTTCAGTGGATGGTATGGAATGTGTTTGGACAAGCTTGAGCAAAAACGCACGAGTGGATATTGTTATAGAGGTCAAGTTGCAGAATTTGCCCTGTTTTGCAGCAAAACAGGGATTCTGAGTATGAGCAGGTCTTTGGGATGAATGAGTCGTGCTTTAGGCTTATTTTGATGTGTGGAAGATGTTCACAAAGTTTGTTTAAGCTTTAGGTTGCAGGAAATCTAAGTTGGTTTTGTTTTGCAATGTTTCTTCTTTTTGAAGCTAAGAGGTTCAAGTTCTTATGCAGGCCTGTGATCTCTATCCCTCTATGCTGCAGCATTTGTTCTTGATAAATGGGATATGTGTACAAAGTTTTGCCTCAAAGATCTGGCCTATGTCTCAAAGATTTGGAACTTGACATAAAGTGTTACTTTTCAAAAATGGCAATTTTGCTTTTTCCAATTAAGGATTAGTTTAGCATGTATTGTCCAAATGAATGAAATAAAACTTTAACACAATGGTTAGGAATTAAATTATTTAGTGTGAAGGGGTTTAGAGGCCTGCAAGCTAGCATAAACCATACTGATTTGAAAAATGCAATTGTTATGAACATGCCTTGGCCATGAACAAAAGTGAGTTTTGGCCAACTTTGTGAATTCGATTCTCTCTAACCACAAGGGTGTTTGAGAAGTTCTTGGACAATTTAGAAAGCTTGGAACATGTACTTAAATCCATATTTGTAATGCAAATTGAAACTCCAAGTGGAACCATGTGAAAAATGGCCAATAAGATGGGCCAAAATCCTGCCTAGAATAGGGCAGATTTCTTCTAAGTTAAAAGTGTTTTGCACCCTTGTTCCAAAAATCATAACTTGAGATACAAGATTCCTTTGAGAAAACTTTGTGAATCAAAGTTGTAGATTTTGCAATGGAATACAACTTTCATGTTTCAATTTTTGTTTGAATCCATTTGCATCTTGGTGAAAAAATGGGACAAAGTTAGACAAAAATAAGAAAATTTTATAACTTAGAAAATTTATATGTTATGAAATTTTTCATTTTAAACCCTAATTTGCAATTTTGGGTTTCTTGATGAAAAAGTTTCATAATTTGACATGTCTTGATGAAAAATGAATCTTGGCACTTGATTTTGACCAAAAAGTCAAAGTTTAACTTTTCAGTATACAGTCAAATTTTGATCAGTTGACTGAAAAATTCATCTGTCAATCCTATGCATTCGAGATCTTTTGAACTTGTTGAATGGGTCAAGACAATGACATTGAGTCCTTGAGTCCATATGTGAGCTTGGTTTGCCATTGGTTAGGTCAAACAGTAAAAAAATTCCTTTGTGCAGTCAAAACCCTAAAAATGAGCATTTTGCCCTTTTGGTGATCTGATCAAATTTCTTGTGGAATTGTGATCCAAACTTGATCAAATGGTTCATATGAGTTCATTATGTTGATGTGGGTCAAAAATCATGAAGTTTGACTGTCAATTGGCCACAGTTGACTTTTTCCTAATACAGCTGATTTCTAGGTCAACTGTCCAATTGACTGGGCAAAGATTTGAATCAAGGCTTGAAACTTGGTATGGATGAACTTGTAAGTCCAACATGAAGCATGAAAGTAAATTTGGGTATTGTAGGCCAAAACATCATTGTGCAAATCCAAACCCTAATTTGGGTCAACAGTGCAAGGAGGGGTCTTGAGCAGAGCAAACCCTAGTTTGACCTTGAGTTCCAAGAATCTTGTGATGAGAAAATGTTGATGAAATGAGAGGGCAAATTTTGGGGTACAACACAGTCTCTCAGGGACTCAACTTGAATAGTTCTGTCAACTGGAAGGAGCTAACATCCGCAACTGGGAGGACCTTGTTGCTGCCTTTTACAAGCAATACCAGTATAATACCGACCTTGCTCCCACGCGTAATCAGCTTCAGGGTATGTCTATGGGTACAGGAGAAGGCTTTAAGGACTACGCTCAGAAGTGGAGAGATCTTGCTGGAAGAGTCCAACCCCCTTTGTCTGATAGGGAGTTGGTGGATATGTTTCTTAGGACTTTGTCGGGTCCCTATTTCAAACACTTGATCGGAAGCTCTTCAGCCGGATTCACCGAGCTAATACTGACCGACGAAAGGGTCGAAGCTGGCATCAAAAATGGAAAGATTCAAGAAGCTACACCTTCTGATGCTCAGAAAAAGCTCTACAATGGGAAGAAAGAGTCCAATGCTATGTATGGTCAAAAGGGTCGCCATGACCAACACGTAGGGGCAGTCCTGATCTCTGGTTCTGCGTCACACCGACAACAGCAAAAGGGAAATCAACGAAAGACATATGAGCCTAAAAGACAGTTCACCAACATCAACATGCCGTTGTCTCAAGAGTTGCAACAATTGTTGAGGATGAATCTAATTACATTGATAAGACCTCACCCAAACCCCAAGACTTCTTCTCCTAACTACAATCCTAATGCGACCTGCGCTTATCATTCTGACAGTTCCGGGCATGATACTAACGATTGTTGGGCATTGAAGTACAAGATTCAGAATTTCATTGATGCCAAGGAGATTGAGTTTGGTCCTCCGGAGACTCTAGCATAATCACTGCTCCTACGCCAAATTATTGAGAATGTCTTTGTTTCATTTGAATTTTCAAGTTGTAATCTCTTTGTTATTCAAACAATTATCTATTAATGCCAAACTTTGTTTCATTAATGCATTTCTTATGTTTGTCTTGATTTGATCCAATCATTTTAATTACATCTAAACTATGCTTTTTACTCACTTTATGACATTTAACTCTTGCTAAAAGTTACAAGCCTTTAGAGGGAGGATGACGAAACAATGCCATAATCTCATACAGTATGCTTTTGGACAGACCTTGCTGATAATGTACATGCATTTCTTTCAAATCCTAAACACTGGAGTTATAAGGAAGATAATCCCTAGTCAACCCCTTCGAGCCAAAGAAGTAGAAGTTTTCTATTTTGACAACAAATTGAAACCTTTAATTTAAACCTGGGGCAGGGTAGTCTCTCAGTTAATTCCAAAGATGCGCATTTAAGTCGCAAAACTCTCAGTTCATAATACAACGAACGACATCAAAAGCATTCCTCTAGAATCAAAAGACAGTGGTGGTTCCTTATCTCATAGGCAGTCAATCTCTCAAAAGAGAAAAGCCCACTGAGCCAAAACCTATAAAGGAGGCTTAAGAAAGTCGGGGCATCCCGCTGACTGTAATATCGAAAACAGAAACAGTCAGGCAAAAGTTAGGGATAACAAATCAAAAGAACGAGGTCGCTACAAATTCTCAACATGAAAAATGTTGCAAAAATAATGTTTGCCTTCAAAAATCTAACTTGTGTGAACCATCACCAAAACGTCGTTCCAAATTCGAATAGAGTTCGACGCACAATTAACTGAGTTTAGGATTGAAGAACATCACGAAGAGCGGGTGGGTACAAATATACTTTGAGCCTTTATCCTTTGTTCCTTAAACCGTGAACCAAGCCACGTTACAACCCTTCAAAAGTCCTAACTGAAGCATGGGTTAGTTCGAAAGCATACTGTTACAAAAGGTATCCTGAATCCTGTAAGGCTTTGCCCTAAATCTTGTGTTGAAATTGTCTTATAAAGAGTTTTCTGCTAAAAAATGCATTTTTCAAAACTTCGAGACAAGCATAAACTTTGCATTATTTTAATATCACTGTTTGCATTTGGCTATTTGTTTGACAGCGGAGAAATTCACACAACGAGTATTCGATGAACGAAAGCCCTCTCAATGAACAAAATCACTTCAAAAAGGATGACACTTCCATTGACAAATCTCCTATCAACGAGGGGACTTGACATGTCACTATCCAGCACACCTGGGGCAGTCCAGTCAAGATTTCAAGAAATCTCTGAAGAAGTACAGAGTAACACGGGGCAAGTCTCCATCTCCGTCACTTGAGGCATTGAACATCAATCTCAGTGAAGGGTTACGTACAATCAAACATTTTTTCTGGCAATGTCACAAACACTTGCTACTAGGGGCAATGACAAATCTCCCCAAAGTCCTTCTCATAGGATGATTTCCCAGCAAGAGTATAATCTCTGACCCCTTTCCCCAGCTGAATCAACCTCAAGAATCCTCGAGGACTTCCCCCAACGAAGATGTCACCTCTCTAGCGGACTAACGACAGGGTTTATTTCCCCAACAACACCAGGATTCCCCAGCTTGAGTTTGCCTCTCTGACTACTGCAAATCAAAGGACCACAACTCCTCTTCCCCAGTAGACTCTAGAAGCTTGTCCCCTGTGAAGCACAAATAAGTCTCCTCAGCCAAATTCAGAGGTTATCCTCACAAGAGTCTAACTGGGTTATCCTCAGCAAGTGGCAACTGAAAGATCATCCCCAGCGAAGTTCTTTCTATCCCCAACGGAGTTCATTCCTTTCATAGACAGAAATTCAATCCCCAACAGGGTTCGCTGTCACCAGTAACAGTAATTCATCCCCAGCTGAGTTTTATTTCTCCAAATCAGCAGATCTTCTAGCAGAGTATATACTCCCCAGAGTCATTTCCTCGTCAGTCCATTCCCTAACGGAGTTATTCTCTCCTGCAGGATTATTCTCCCAATCATCTTCGGTCGTTATCTCCAGCGAGTGAAACTCTTTATTCTCCAACAACAGTCAGGGATTTATTTTCCCAAACTCGGACGTACCACAATAGCATTTCATGTTCATACATCATGACGTGCACATACATATTGCATACATCATAATCTCATTTATTTTTAGAACATCATCATACAATGAATGTCATGGATCATATATGATTAATCATGTACCTTTTCTGGAAAGATGGTTATCATCAACAACTTCCAGCAAGTTCAAGATTAACTCCGGAAACTAAACAGAGTAATTATCTGCACGATCAAATTCAGCTCTACACGGGTTCGTCATGAAGAAATCTTACACGGGTTTCTCCTAAATGCAGCTTCACACGAGTCTATCCTGAAAAATCCTACACGGATCCTTTATCATATATTTCTGAATGAAGTTTTACATGAACTCATCCCAAAGTAACCTTACCCCGGTTCATCCTGAAGTTTTACACGAGCTTATCACAAAGTAACCTTACCCAGGTTCCTCGTGAAGTTTTACACAAACTTATCCCACAGTAACCTTACACCGGTTCCCTCTCTTTCAAAGATGAAGTTTTACACGGACTCGTCATCAGGCAACCCTACATCGGTTCCCTCTTTCCAAGATGAAGTTTTACACAGACTTGTCATCAGGCAACCCTACATCGGTTCCCTCTCTTTCCAAGATGCAGTTTTACACAGACTCATCATCAGGAAACCCTACACAGGTTCTCTCTCTTTCCAAGATACAGTTTTACACTGACTCGTCATCAGGCAACCCTACACAGGTTCCCTCTTTCCAAGATGAAGTTTTACACGGACTCGTCATCAGGCAACCCTACACCGGTTCCCTCTCTTTCCAAGATGCAGTTTTACACGGACTCATCATCAGGAAACCCTACACAGGTTCTCTCTCTTTCCAAGATACAGTTTTACACGGACTCGTCATCAGGCAACCCTACACCGGTTCCCTCTCTTTCCAAGATGAAGTTTTACACAGACTCGTCATCAGGAAACCCTACACCGGTTCCCTCTTTCCAAGATGAAGTTTTACACGGACTCGTCATCAGGCAACCCTACACCGGTTCCCTCTCTTTCCAAGATGAAGTTTTACACGGACTCGTCATCAGACAACCCTACACCGGTTCCCTCTCTTTCCAAGATGAAGTTTTACACTGACTCGTCATCAAGAAACCCTACACCGGTTCCCTCTTTTTCCAAGATGCAGTTTTACATGGACTCGTCATCAGGAAACCCTACACAGGTTCTCTCTTTCTAAGATGCAGTTTTACACGGACTCATCCTCAGGCAACCCTACAAAGGTTCCTTCTCAGAAAATTTCAGATGCAGTTTTACATGGACTCATCAGCAGGCAACCCTACACAGGTTCCTCCTTTCCAGATGAAGTTTTACATGGACTCATCATAAAGTAACCTTACCCAGGTTCCTTCTCAGTCCAGATATGCAGTTCACCTCCAGAGTTAATTCCCCAGTAGAGTAACGGACAACTGAAGCTCCTAAAATTCTATTTCTCTCAAGAAAGCTACCAACAATCTCCAAATGGCATCTATAAGCCCATCCTCCTACCAACAATCTCCAAATGGCATCTGTAAGCCCATTCCCGACATCACAATGCTGATACCACACCATGCGAGTGCAAATTTCTGGGCACTCTAGTGTTCAATTATCTTCCACCTTCGGATCACGAAAGGCTAGAAAGCCAATTTATATCCTCAGGTTTAAGAAAATTGAACAGGGGCAACTGTTGCACCCCAAAATTTTCCCTCTCATGTTTTCCAAAGTCTTCCCCCTGCATGGTTGATCACAAACCCTTGCCTAAGGAAAAAGAAAATTTTTGAGTGGTGCTTTAAGTATCTTTTGATTGGAATTCTGAAAGACCCTTCGATTGGCATTCTGAAGGAGCATTTCGATCTGCATTCTGAAGGAGCACTTCGATTGGCATTCTGAAAGACCCTTCGATTGGTATTCTGAATGAGCCTTTCGATTGGCATTATGGACAAGCACTTCGATTGGCATTCTGAAAGACCCTTCGATTGGCATTTTGAAGGAGCATTTCGATTGGCATTCTGAAGGAGCACTTTGATTGGCATTCTGAAAGACCCTTCGATTGGTATTCTGAAGGAGCACTTTGATTAGCATGAAACAACACCTTTCGATTGGCCTGTTAACAAAGCCTTTCGATTGGAATTTTAATTAGTACCCTTCGATTGATCTTTGGGCAAGGGCCATTCGAAGGAGGTCATAAAGAGGGCACTCAAATCAAAAGTGTCCATGTTCATTCAAGAGACATGAATATTTCAAAAAAGGAAAACTTTTAATGTGTCCGTTTCTTGTCTCATGGCATTTAATGGCCTGTTTAATGGCTGTCTCTTGCCATTACTGCACCCTCACACCCCTATAAATACAGAGGCCAGCATACATATCCAACACACAAAAACTCTGCAGGAAAACAGAACACGAAAAAACACACAACAGGAGAACAAAAAACATTTGAGTTATGTTGCCAAAAGTTGTCAACATTTTCAGAAGTGATCCAGGCCAAAGCAACCCTTCAACAAAAGATCACAACGCCCATAAGCCCCAAATCAAAAGTGCCTACATCCAGGAAGTGCCTAGATCGAAGGTGCCTACATCCAGGAAGCGCCCAAATTAAAAGTCCAATCTGTTGGTAAGAAAGGGTAAACTATCCAACCTCATATTTTCATAATACACCCATACTGGTTGTTACCTTCGATTTTCTATCCTAGACAAGATCAAGAGGCCTGGGTTTGGCGCCCAGGTCATGTTCCTCGTTTGTTAATATTTGCTGCAGACATAGCCTGAAGAAACCCAGCAAGCGCAGGATCGAAGGGCTTGGGGTTCAATACCCAGGCCCTGCATTTTATTACGCTAAAATACTTTTGCAGGTATAATATCCCAGATCGAAGGAGGCACCTTCTCTGGATCGAACCCATTAGCATGCTGGATCGAAGGAGGCATCTCATTCCTGGATCGAAAGCCATGACCTCCATGATCAAAAGACAATCCTCTTCCCTGGATCGAAGGCTACTCACGCCTTACTGTCTGGCCCAATCGAAAGGACCAGGACCCTCTCTGGATCTAAGCTTCCAGTCCCTCCCTGGGTCGAAACTCTTTTTTTCCCTGGATCGAAGGATCCCCCCTTGTATTTTATTTTTGTTTTCATTGACATCTTTTTATCTTTTTTAATTAACATTAAAATAAAAAAAACCACAAAAAACATTAGGCTAGTTTTTTTATTAAAATTAACTTTGTTAATTAATCTCTTAATTATCTTAACATTTTCTCAAAACTAAAATTAAATAGATTTAGATCATTTTCCTTAATTAAAATAAAACAACAAAAAGTTCTTATTCTTAGGCTTTTTCAGATTCATGCGCGTTTATTTTATTGTAACTGCTTACTGGGATGTAATAGCTTAAGCTAAGACCTTTTTTACTGCTTTATTCCCCCAATTTTGGACATGTAAATAATCCCCCTCCCCGAAGCTTTGTAATAGTGTAGGATTTACAATTCCCGCACTTTAAATTCCTGTACATATATTAACTGTTTAGATGTATGCTAACTAGGATTGCATGGCAAGATCTATCTTAATTTAAAATCAACCACAACTCACCATAACATGTACAAAGATAACATAAACTGAAAATTGACACACTTGCACATGCCACTCCTAGGGTATACCTCACTTGGTTGCCTCGAGCGTGGTCATTAAGTATAGGATGTTTTAGAGGTCGTCCTTTTGTCCCAAGATCATAAGTTGCCTCGAAATGGTTGCCTCGATAAAAATGATCTAAGACATTAGGATTACCACTAAAATGTCCTAACGTTGCTTTAGTGACCACACGTCCCTAAAATCGAATTGACCCGAAAAACTCCAACGACGGTGCTACCTACTCCTCAATAGTAGGATAGCACTGTCTAAAGGACAGTTGCACAGTTTAATTCCTTTTTGAGTAGGTAGATGTTCTTAAGTACTTGCTCTCTTTTAAACAAAACAAAACTTTTCGCACTTACACTCTCTTCAAAACAACAAACTCTTTTCAAAACCCACAATCACAAAGAAAAGCAAACTTTTGAAAACATAGTGAGCAAGTACCTAAGAGCCCGTGGATAACCACGGATAGAAAGGGTGCTAACACCTTCCCTTTCTATAATCTACCTCCCGAACCCGAGAAACATCTCGAAAAGGAATTTTTCTGTGCTTTTGTCCTTTCCTTGTTGGATAAAATAAAAGACGGTGGCGACTCTTGCTTACCGCGACATTTTGCGAAAACAAACGCAAACGCGAACCAGCATTCCAAAACAGTCAGTTCTCATTCCCACCGATCACAACCATTATCCTGCAAAGTTACCTTTTTACTTATTTTACTTGTATTTTTATGCTTTTATTTACTTTTCAACAATCTTAAACATCTCTCCCTTGGGTCGAACGTGCATTCTCCCTTCTTAATCATTTTACATAAAGATTAGCATATGTTCTGGGATTAGTTTGGTTGATCCCGCAAGTAAACCAAAAACTTACCTTTTTGGAGAGCAGCGGTTGTTTACCAAAAACAACGGTAAACAACCTTGACATTTTTTTTGATAAGACTAAAAGTCAATCAATCTCATTTCAAACCATCTTGCCATTTTGGCTCTTACTCTTACACTTTTCTCAAAAGATTCAACTCTTGTCAATCCTTGTAGTGATACAAACAACTATACTTCTAGAATATGTAGTGAGGAGAGATATTTTCCACTTGGGTGTTGAGTGAGACATTGTTGATTTTAAAATCCAAGCCATATCCTCCACTTTGAGATGATGCAAATTCTCCTTTCTCATGATTGTGGGTAGTAAGTATGTTTTCCACACGGACTATGACGATGATGTTTCATCTTATAAAATTAACCAACACATTTGGGTTTTAAATTTTTAAAAGAGGAACTACGTGTACCCTGATCCCCTATTGCACGAAAAGGTGGTACATAGGCACTAAAGGTTCGCAACTGCGGCGGGTGCAAAAATCATTAAAAAAAATATTTCTTTTCTCACCTCCACCATACAATTTTTATATATACAACATTTTTTATAGCCAAAATATACAGATTTTACAAAGAGGTTCTTGCGGAGTACCGTAGATGTTTAGGGTGATAATACCTTCCCTTTGCATAACCAACACCCTTACCTTGAATATTTCCCCCCTCTTTTTGGGTTATTCGCTCTTTTCCCATTCCTTTGGAAACAATAAAGCGCAGTGATGATTTTTATTTTGATTTGTATAAAGTGTAGTCAATCCAATGGCTTAGTCTTGAACATTTCTACCGCTACAGAAAAATGGCGACTTCACTGGGGACAAATTGACCTCTTGCTGGTCCATCCCTAAGTGGGTTAAGCCTATCTTTGTTTATATTTGTATATGTGTTATTATTGTTTGTTGTGTTATATGTTGTATATATGTTTGTCTGGATTTTCCTGGTTTTCAGGGTGCTTGGTGATTACTCATAAGTCCTATACGTGGACCTGGGCAAACTTTAAGATAGGACGGGCAGTATAGTCATGTTAACTTTGAGGGAGTAATCCCAAAAAAGGAGGCATGAGATCCCCTGCTCAGTGGAGGCCCCTTTGACTGTAGTGTCGTTTACCGAGTAATCGGGAAGACGTATTGCTTTCGACCTGAGAGCCTGCTGAAACTGAGGACCGTAGAATACCAAAACCATCTTGGCCTTTTAGGTGTAGTGTGGAAGAAATGACAGAGTAATCTGGAAATAGTTGTCACACGATACTACACTCGGACGAGTCTTTCTTGAGAATATTACTAATTACCGATTTAATCGGGAAGTTGGTAATATCCGAAGGAAGGATGTAGACTCTGGGAACCTTTAGAACCTTGTTCGGAAGATGATAACTTTAGACCAACTCATTATGGGTAGTACCTTCGACCTCATGCTCGTGACGTTGAACCTATGAACCCTATATGTGTGATCTTGTGTGTTATTATTGCATCATGCATCCATGCACTCATAAGCATCTTTTGAAGAAACCATATTTCAAGGGATTTAAAGGTTGATTATTTGTGAATATCTCAGGTACTTTTTAACCATGGATTCTGGAAAGAGAAAGACCAGGAAGTACAGTTTCAAGGATCCCAAGATAGATGAGTTGATCAGTCTAATCCCCGAGATCGAGTGTTCTGCATACTTTCGGAAGAAGTATGGGTCCATTATTCCTCTCATGAAGCTGAAGATGAAGGGGGGTATTCTCTCGACCTTGGTCCAGTTCTATGATCTGATATATCATTGCTTTACTTTTCCCGACTATCAGTTGATGCCTACACTGGAGGAGTATTCTTATCTATTGGATTTACCTGTTATTAGTCGTGTGCCTTTTACTGGTTTGGAGGGTGAGCCAAAACCACATGAGATTGCTGCTTTGATTCACCTGTGGAAGTCTGAGGTTGAAGCCCATATGACTACTAAAGGAGGGATTAGAGGATTACCAGCCCCGTTCTTATTGGAGAAAACTCGTTACTTTGCCAGAATGAAGAGTACAGTTGCTTTTGAGGCCATCTTTGCTCTACTTGCTTACGGGTTGTTTGTGGACAAGTTTTTCGACATTAACGCTATCAGGATCTTCATGATTGGAAACCCAGTTCCTACACTGTTGGGTGATGCTTATTACTCTAATCATCTTCAGAATTCTTATCATGGGGGGGATGATTATCTGTTACACACCTTTGTTGTATCGGTTGTTCATTTCTCATATGCCTCAGTCTGATGCTTTCTGGGATGTCAGGAAGGAACCCCATTGGGCTCCTAAGATCATGGCACTTACTCACTCGGATATTGATTGGTATCATTGATCTTACCAGGATATAAAGATTATTGACAGTTGTGGTAGTTTCCCCAATGTACCTCTTCTTAGTACAAAGGGAGGAATTAACTATAACCCTGTTCTTGCACGACGACAGCTTGGTTATCCGATGAGGGATAAACCAAATAGTATTCATTTGAGTAGTTTCTTTCTGAAGGAATGGGAAGACCATAGGGAAGCTAGGGAGCTGATTGCGAAGGCCTGGCGTCACACTCATAAGAAGGGTAGGAAGGATTTGGGACCTAGGGGTGTTATTTCTTTGGAGCCATATCTTTAATGGATCCGATCGAGAGCCATTCAGTTGAAGATGCCGTATACCCAGGAGACACCCATGCCTGATCTATTTGTGAAGACCACTCCTCCCTTATTAGATGATCTGGAAGAGCTGCAGCTTGCTTTGGTTAGGATGCAACAGAAAAGAGATTCTTGGAAGAACAAGTTCCAGACTTTAGAGAGTTTCTACAGAGAAGACCTAAAGGAGAAAGACGACTTGATTGAGATCCTTGAGAGTCGAGCGGTAGAGTCTATGGAGAGGCAATGGGATTTATTTTCTCCTAAGCCTCAATCAGGTGCTGATCACTCACTTCTTGATTCAGATGATTGGAAGGAGGTTGCCACCAGATATGCGGAAGAAAACCAGAGGTTGAAGGCTCAGATTGCCAGGCTTACAGGGAAGCGCCGGCGTATAGAGTGATCTTCATCATCTCTTTTTCTCAGGGTTTCAGATTTTATTTTCATCTTGTACTTGGGATTATTAAAACTTGTAATCCATTTCGGAGTTATTATAATAAATTTTTTCAGTGTTTCAAATGCGTTATTACTTTGATGTTTGCAATATGTCTATAAATTTATAAATCCCTCGAAATATTAAATAACAAAGTAAAGATAATCATATGCATTGCATATCATGCATCATATTGCACATATTTCTTGCGTTTATTATGCATATCCAGGTGTCTTACCCATATTCTTTACTTCGTTCAGCAAGCTGACTCATCACTACAATACTTTGACTAATTTCAAAAAGAAGATGGACAACTTAGAACAGGAGAATCGCGAGTTGCGCGAAAAAGTTTCTGCTTTGAAGGTCGGCATGACCAATTTGACTACTCTGATGGAAGCTTTGGTGGCTGCTCAGAATCAGCCACCAAGTGTTCAACCTCAACCAACAGGGGCAAATACCGAAGCTTAGATTGTTCCCGTATCTGCTACTCCAGCTGTTGTTCAAACTGTATGCCTCAAGGTTATCCATGGGGAATGCCAGAGAATTTCGCACCTGAAGGTTTCAATCTTGGTCCTCAAGATACTCCAGTGGTTCAGACTATTGTTAATTCGGCACCTTCTGTAGTGCATGTTGTTCCTGTTGCACCTCCTTCGGTGAATATGGTTCTGTTTGTTAATGATGATGTGTGTCGTCCTTTCCCTCTTCCGAGTGAAGACTTGGGTTTTTATGACAGAATGAATGATTTTCAAGAGCAGTTTGACAGGATGCAGAGAGAGATGAAGGCCCTTAGGGGGAAAGAGCTATTTGGGCAGAATATGAATGAGCTATGTTTGGTCCCGAATGTTAAGATACCTGCTAAGTTCAAGGTCCCGGAATTTGAGAAGTATAAGGGTAACACTTGCCCTCGTGCTCATCTGGTGAGGTACGTAAGGAAAATGTCTACCCATACTGATGATCAGCATCTGCTGATTCACTTTTTTCAGGATAGTTTGACTGGTGCTGCATTGAAGTGGTATATGAGTTTGGATAGCGCTAATATCCATGCTTTTTATGATTTGGGAGAAGCATTCATCAAACAATACAAGTACAACATGGACATGGCACCTGATTGTGATCAACTTAGGGCCATAGTTCATAAAGACATGGAATTGTTCAAAGAGTATGCGCAGAGATGGCGTGAGGTAGCCGCCTAAGTGATTCCTCCCATGGAAGAGAAGGAGATGACTAATATTTTCTTGAAAATGCTGGGTGCTTTCTACTACGAGAGGATGGTAGCAAGTGCGCCAAGTGACTTTACTGAGATGGTAAGAATGGGTATTCGCTTAGAAGAGGCTGTAAGAGAAGGCCGTTTGACGAAGAGTGAAAGTTCCGGAGGTGCAAAAAAGCCATCTTATGGGTTTACCAAGAAGAAAGAAGGGGATACAAATGATCTTATACAAGAGCGGAGGGTAAACGCTCCTAGAAGGAATTATCAGCGTCATCAGCAAGTTGCCTCAGTTACTCCTGTTATGAATGTCGCTTCGACTACCGTTGCTTATCAGAGACCGTCCCAGTAGGGGAATCAAGGGTATAATTAGAGAAGGGAGAATTATGACCCTATTCCCATGAGCTATACAGAGTTACTACCAGCATTGATTCAGAAAAAAGTTGGCCTAGACACGACCACCTCCCACCGTACCATCACCATTGCCTTGGTATTATAAGGCAGACCAAACATGTGCTTTTCATCAGGGAGCACCAGGGCATAATGTTGAGAATTGTTATCCTTTGAAAACTGAGGTGTAGAAATTGGTAAAGTCTGGTGTTCTATCTTTCAAATATGTGGGACCTAATGTGAAAGATAACCCTCTACTCAAGCATGGGGGAGTAAATGCTATAAATATGGTGGTCGATTATCCAGGCGACTTCTGGATTTTTCATGTTAATCTGGTTAGAGGAGATTTGGTGAAAATGCATGCAGACCTCTTTGAATTTAGCTACTATACGCATGACCATTCTGGTTGTGCTATTTGCAGTACAAATATACAGGGTTGCGATAAGATAAAGGCTGATTTACAGGAGATGATGGATGAGGGTCTCATCCATATAATCAGGCATAGGGAAGAGTATGAAGAGGAAGTGAATATGGTTTCTGGATGTCCTGGTGAATTCAGAATTTTTGACGTGGAGTATTTGAATGAGGACCTTGTGCAGTTGCATGCTACCTTCCGATATACGGCTGGTCAGGTGAGACACCAATATGGATCTTGCCTAGTTTGCTGTCGAGATCCCCTAGGATGTTCAATCGTGAAAAAGGGTGTTTAGTTGCTGTTAGACAATGGAACTATCAAGATCACAGGTTAGAGGGATGATTATCATGAAGTTGATATGGTTGAGGTTTGTTTAAAGGAAGAAGAGTCAGAGGAGGAGTATGCCTCCGCGGATGAGTATTTCTCTTCAGATGAAGATTTGATTTCCAGAAATGACTTATTGATGACTGATTGTGTTGAAGAAGGGGTAAACGTCATTGTGCCTTGTTTTGGTGCACCCGCTCATTTTGAAGTGGAGTATCATAGAAATCCAGTTGTTACCCCATTGGTAATTAGTTTTCCAAGTCCTACCCCCTACAAATCAGATAAGGTTGTGCCTTACAAATACAATGCTTCAATCTTGGAGGACGGTGTGGAAGTTCCCATCCAGCCAATGCCCGATGTTAGAAATATAGATGAAAATAGCAGGGTGACCCATAGCGGTCGTGTGTTTGCGCCGATTGTTCGAAGAGATGTTGCTGCTGGAAAGAAAGGTGCTGAGAATGATGAACTTAAGAAGACTACATGAGAGACTAGCGGAGCTACGTTAGAGAAAGAAGTAGATGATATTTTGAAGATAATTAAGATGAGCGACTACAAAATTGTAGATCAGCTACTGCAGACTCCTTCAAAGATATTTATCTTAGCTTTATTAATGAACTCCCCTGCTCATAGAGAATCCTTGATGAGGGTACTAGACCAAGATTTTGTGGAGAGTGACATGCCAATAGATCAATTCAGCAGCGTAATTGGAAACATTACGTCATGTAATAACTTGAGTTTCTACGATGATAAATTACCAGATGAAGGGAGGAATCACAACCTGGCCCTCCACATATCTATGAACTACAAGAATGATTTTCTATCCAATGTGCTAATTGATAATGGATCCGCGTTGAATGTTATATCGAGGAGTAATCTCATGAAGTTGAAATATCAAGGAATACCTATGCGCCCAAGTGGCATCATTGTGAAAGCATTTGATGGGTTGAGGAAATCTGTCATCGGTGAAGTGGACTTACCTATCCATATAGGACCAAATTTGTTCCAAATAACCTTCCAGGTCATGGAAATTATTCCCGCATATAGTTGTTTGCTAGGACGGCCATGGATACATGAAGCAGGGGTTGTCACTTCAACTTTACATCAGAAGCTAAAGTTTATGCGTGAAGGGAAGTTAGTGATCATAAATGAGGAGCAGGCATTATTGATATCTCATTTGTCCTCCTTCAGTATTTTAGAAGCAGATGAAGCTGCTGTTGGAACCCAGTTCCAAGCCCTATCTATTGACAACATAAGGGGAAGTGAGAATTCCATGGTCTCGCTAAAGGAAGCGCAACAGGTTGTGCCCAATGGTCCTAGTGCAATTTGGGGATGAACTGTGGATCCACTCGTGAACAAGAACATAACTGGTTTGGGTTTCTCTTCGAAGAATGGCAGAGGCAAAGGTTTGAAGTCAAAGTATACTATGAGCAGCTATCATGATGTTTTCCACAGTGGAGGTTACCTCCATCCAACTGATTCTGGAATTAATGCTATTGAGGAGGATGAAGCAGAGCAAGAAATGCCGAATTATGTGACGCATGGAGTCAGGGTTCATAACTGGGTCACCATTGATGTTCCCTCTTGCATACATGTTTCAAAGTAATTTGTTTTGTTAATCTTTTTTTCTTGAAAAGCTTTCACTATGCCCAAGGTGGAAGTATTAATGTTGTAGGGCTTATCTGTTTGCTGTGACTTTTAAGATCATTAATAAAAGTTGTCTTTGCTTCCCGAATTATGTTTTTATTTCCTACTTTTTCTTGGGAAATGGTAATCAGAAAAACCCTTTCAAAATAAATAATAATTGAAATTCAATCTGCATGATCACTTATTATATGTGTTAGTTTCTAAAAGCAATCATAAATCATATGTGCAGATTAATTAAAAAACCCGTTGAATACAATGACCTTGCACCCTCTCCCAACGTTGAATGTCCTGTGTTTGGGGCTGAAGAAGAAGATTATGACGAGATTCCAGAAGAGGTCTCACGGTTTCTTGCGCACGAGGAAAATACCATTCAGCCATATAAAGAGCCTTTGGAAGTGATCAATTTGGGTTTATAAGAAGATCCGAAGGAAGTCAAGATTAGAGCATCGTTGCATCCCAATGTAAAGAGAAGGTTGATTGAGTTGTTGAAAGAGTATGTGGATATTTTTGCTTGGTCTTACCAAGATATGTCTAGTCTAGATACATATATTGTCGAGCATCGTTTTCCGTTGAAGCCAGAGTGTCCGCCAATTAAACAAAAGTTGAGAAGAACTCACCCAGATATGGCAGTAAAGATCAAAGAGGAGTGTGATCGGTGGATCTGGAACTGACTGTTTAACGCTGGTTCGCGAAATGTCGCGGAAGCAAGAGTCGCCACCGTCTTTTATTTTCTCCAATATGGACAGGACAAAAGCACAGCAAAATTCCTTATGAGATAGTTTCTCGGTTCGGAAGGTAGATTTATAGAAAGGGAAGGTGTTAGCACCCTTTCTATCCATGGTTGTCCATGGGCTCTTAGATACTTGCTCATTTGTGTTTTCAAAAGTGTTTGCTTTTCAATTGTGAGTGGGTTTAAAAAAGTTTCGTTTAAAGATTTCAGATCGACTCTTGTATCAGTCCTCAAGAGTCTTTGAAAAATCGTTTTGAAAGCTTTTTGAAAATTGTCGGTGTGAAAAGAGTTTTTGATTTGTTTTTTAGAGCAAGTATCTATGAGTCATCTACCTACCCTAAGGAATTAGGCTGTGTAAATGTCCTTAAGGTAGTTCCATCCCACCATTGAGAGGTAGGTAGCACCACCGTTGGAGGTGTTCGGGTCAATTCGTTTGTAGGGTCAGTGTGGTCACCAGAGCAACAGTAGGACACCTTAGAAGCTACCCTTATGCCATTGATCCTTTTTAATTCCGAGGCAACTGGATCATGTCATGGACATAAGGACTTACTAAAACGTCATATACTCGACGACCACGTTTCGAAGGTAAGGCAACAGTGAGGCGTACCCTAAGAGTGGTGTGTGAATTTGTGTGTTATTTTCATGTTATGTTTTATCTTGTACATGTATCATGGTGATCTACGCTTGTTTTTAATTTAGGCCATACATTCTTTCATGCAGTTATAATTTAAAAGTGCGGAAATTTAAATGCGGAAAGTAAAATCCTACGCTATTACAAGGCGCGGGTCTATACATCGCCAAATTACAAAGACCCGTTTTAATAAAAATGTGGAAAGTAAATAAATTCCTAATTACTATTACAAGGCTTGAGCAATTACATAATATTCACAAGAAAATAAAATAAATGCGCGAAAAGAATAGGAAATAGAACGTTCGAGGGCGTTGGACCCTTTTGAAATTAAATTAAATTAAAAGAACTAATTGATTATTAAATTAAAGAAAAGAAATGTTTTTTAGGTTTTTGGTATTTAATGGAAATAAAGAACAAGAATTAAAAGGAAACCCTAAATCTAGATTATTTTAATTATTAATGAAAATATTAAAGTTAACCTAATTTACTAGTTAATTAATTTATTTACATGTTTATTTACAAAATTAATGATAATTAATAATAATGATAAATAATGATGATTAATAATTTATTTAAGAAAAAGATGAATATGTCAAAAAAAACCTAATTCTAGATACTTTTTACTTATTAAGAAAAAGATTAAAGTTTAAAAACCTAAATTAAACTAAGTTAATTGTTAGAGTTTATTTACAAAAAATAGGTTAGTGATGAAATTAATAATAATTAAATATATTTGTATTTTTGATTTTTCTGTTTTTATTATAGAAAATTATTTTATGGTGAAAAAACAATTAAAACAATTAAAAAAGAATTAGAAAAGAAAAGAAAATAAAATTAAAAAGGATGCAAACCAAGGGGGGTTTCAGGCCCAAGGGGAGGTTTTTTTGAAGTATTCTGGCCCATTAGACAAAAAGCCTTGTTTGACTTTCTGGCATCACGTGCGTGTTCATTGACTCGTGAGTACCGTGGTCTGCATTCTTTGGCCATTGGATTGGGTTTCATGCATAAGTTGTTCTACTTCGGCCATTTGGCTTTTGGCTTTTGGCTTTTGGCCATTGGCCATTTGGCTTTTGGCTTTTGGCTTTTGGCCTCAACGTTGCTTAATGAACCTGCATGGGATCCTGTCTAAATTTGCAGTGTTGAATCTCATGAACACATTAAATAAAATCATAAAATGCAAATAAAGCCAATATATGAAGAAATTTAATGTTTAGGCACAATATGGCATGTATGAATGATTATATCCTTTTGACCATGGAGATCAAATCAATCTTACCCTCACTGGAAAATTAGTGACATGAATGCTTTTATGCCCTTTGGATCATGGAGATCAAGCCAGCCTTATCCTTACTGAAGAAGTAGTGAGGTGTTGGTTTGTAACTGTGATGACTTGTTTGTAGTGAGAGAGGGATCTCTAATAAGGATTTCAAGGTTTTAGGGTTCTTGAAAGAATTTGATATTCTAACAGTGTTATGGCAAGGTTTTTTCCCTCTTTTTCTCCTCCCTGGTTTGTGTGAAAAGAAGGTGATTATATAATGGAAATTAGGGTAAAGAAAATGGGCTTTGAATGTGCAATTGGGCCTCCAATGTTCACTTGAGTTCGTCACTTTCCAGGCTAAATCGCAGGGACTTAAGTGCAATTTTTGAAGTTGAAATGTGAAAACAAAATGTAGCCTACATCGAGAACTAACTCCTGTCCAAAAATCGGCCCAATCGGATAAAAGGTGAATTAGTTATGAATTTTTGAAGTTTCAGCTCAGACAAACTTATTTTGGGCTCCAGTGTCGACTCTGACACGTTCTTCAATAAAAAACTGGTATTGATCGGAGCATAATCCGGTCTCGACTTTTGAAGCAAAGTTGTAGATCTATGAGTCAGGGACCTTGTGTAAAAATATGAGCCCTATCCGATAAAAATTGACCGAGTTATGAATTTTCGAAGTTTCGGCCCAGATGAAATAATATTCAGCATTCAGGATTTTCAGCGTGTCATGCACTCTGAGCAAAAAACGAAGGCCTTTTGAATACCGTTTGAACTCAATACCTTCTGTGAAAATGTAGCCAACTCAATTTGTGAAATTTTGGCGCCAGAACCAGCTCGATACGATGAAAATCGGCCAAGTTATGATTTTCTGAACATGACGCAAATAAACTTCTGTCACAAATTTTCTGTATGAAAATACTTGATAAATCCACATTTTTGAAGACCTTCTGATCGAAATTGGCTTCCAGCCGTAAGAGATGAAAACGTAGATAATGTCAAGATGGAATTTTGGCCACCGGAACGGGTTCAAAACGAGTCACGATCTTCAAGTTATGAATTTTTTAGCGCGTAAAAAATGCACTTTCAGCACACTTTTTCACCATATTTCTTCAAGAAAACTCGCACATTCGGATACCTTCTTTAAAGAATTGACTCTTGAGCCGAACCTGAATTTGAGAATACGTTATCAGAGATATTTAGGCGAAAGAACACCTGAATATGACGCGTCGGGTTGGACTTGTGAATTTTTCTTTGAAATATTTTGAGAAATATGGGAGGGCAAATTTTGGGGTACAACAAGGAGGTTCTAAAGCAGATTAATGCTGATTTTCTTGTGACTTCAGTGTATCCTCAATGGATTTCCAATATTTTCCTAATATCGAAAAAAGACGGAAAAGTCCGCATGTGCGTAGATTACAGAGATCTAAATAAAGTTAGTCCAAAAGATGATTTTCCATTGCCTCACATTGACATGTTAATGGATAGCACAACAAAATTCAAAGTATTCTCGTTCATGGACAGATTTTCCGGGTATAATCAAATAAGAATGGCTCCAGAGGACATGGAAAAAACAACGTTTATCACACCCTGGGGAACATTCTGTTACAGAGTGATGCCCTTCAGGTTGAAGAACGCTGGTGCAACGTACTAGAGGGCTATGACAACCCTATTCCATGATCTGGTGCACAAGGAAATTGAATTATATGTTGATGATATGATTGCCAAATCCTAGACTGAAGAATGGCATATAGAAGATTTGTTGAAGTTATTTCAGCGTTTGAGGAAGTATCATCTCCGCTTGAATCCAAATAAATGCACCTTCGGTGTTCGATCGAGGAAGTTGTTGGGTTTCATTGTTAGCCAGAAAGGAATTGAAGTTGACCCTGATAAAGTCAAAGTAATTCAAGAAATGCCAGCATCGAGAACTGAAAAGTAAGTCAGAGGTTTCCTCGGGCGTTTGAATTATATTTCCAGATACATTTCCCACATGAATGCAACATGTGAACCGATCTTTAAGTTATTAAAGAAAGATCAAGGTTGTGTATGGACGGATGACTGCCAAAGGGCATTTGAAAGTATTAAATAATATCTGCTCGAACTTCCTATCTTGCTCCTTCCCGTAGAAGGAAGACCGTTGATTATGTATCTAACAGTGTTAGATAAATCCATGGGTTGTATTCTGGGACAACAGGATGAAACAGGGAAGAAGGAGTTCACCATTTATTATTTCAGTAAAAAATTCACTGATTGTGAGTCGTGGTATTCCATGCTGGAAAAAACATGTTGTGCTTTAGCCTGGGCGGCAAAGCGTTTGCAGCAGTATATGTTGAATCACACCACTTGGTTGATCTCCAAAATGGATCCAATCAAGTACATTTTTGAAAAGCCTTCTCTTACTGTGAGAATTGCCTACTGGAAGATGTTGTTATCTGAATATGATATCGAATACCAAACTCAAAAGGCTATTAAAAGTAGTGTGTTGGCAGATTATCTTGCTCACCAACCAGTGGAAGATCACCAGTCTGTAGAATATGAATTCCCCGATGAGGATATGATGTTCCTGAAAGTGAAAGATTATGATGAACCATTTCCTGAGGAAGGTCCTGATCCAGAATCTCGCTGGAGTATGATATTTGATGGAGCTGTGAAAGCTTGTGGTAAAGGAATTGGTGCTGTGATTTTCACTCCTCATGGATCGCACATTCCTTTTACTGTAAGGTTAACATTTGATTGCACTAATAATATGGCAGAATATGAGGCTTGCATCATGGGTCTCGAGGAAGCTATTGATCTCATAATCAAAATTCTAGATGTGTATGGTGATTCAGCTTTGGTAATAAATCCGATTAAAGGAGAATGGGACACTCGTCACCCTGGCTTGATCCCTTACAAAGATTATGCTAGAAGGTTACTACCATTCTTCCATAAAGTTGAATTCCATCACATCCCTAGAGATGAAAATCAAATGGCGGATGCTCTGGCAACTCTGGCTTCTATGTACCAAGTGAACAATTGGAATGATATACCCCGAATTGCGGTTAGACAGCTGGATAGGCCCACTCATGTGTTTACAACAGAGGAGGTAGCAGATGAAAAACCTTGGTATCATGATATCAAGCATTTTCTTCAGACTCAAGAATACCTGATCGGTGCATCAAAGAAAGATAGAAAGACACTGAGAAGATTGGCTGGTAGTTTCTTCCTCAATGAAAAGGTGTTATACAAGAGAAATTATGCCATGGTCTTGCGTAGATGCGTGGATAGACACGAAGCAAACATGTTGATGCATGAGATTCATGAAGGTTCATTTGGCACTCATGCCAATGGATATTCAATGGCTAAAAAGATGCTAAGGGCAGGTTATTATTGGCTGACGATGGAGTCTAATTGTTACACATTTGCAAAGAAGTGTCATAAATGCCAGATTTATGCAGACAAGGTCCATGTGACTCCGACACTTCTCAATGTGATTTCCTCCCCACATCCTTTCTCTATGTGGGGTATTAACATGATTGGGATGATAGAACCCAAACTTTTAATGGGCACCGTTTTATCTTGGTAGCAATTGGTTACTTCACCAAGTGGGTGGAAGCTTCTTCATATGCCAATGTTACTAAATAGGTGGTTGTGCGTTTCATCAAGAATAATCTTATATGCCGGTATGGTGTGCCGAGCAGAATCATCACTGACAATGGCTCGAATTTGAACAACAAGATGATGAAAGAATTGTGTGAAGAATTCAAGATTGTCCATCACAATTCATCTCCATATAGGCCAAAGATGAATGGGGCTGTTGAAGCTGCTAATAAGAATATTGAGGATTATCCAGAAAATAGTTGTTACTTATAAGGATTGGCATGAAATGCTCCCTTTTGCTTTGCATGGATATCGAACATTTGTCTGCACTTCAACAGGAGCAACCACGTTCTCCCTAGTGTATGGAATGGAAGTTCTACTCCCAGTCGAGGTAGAGATTCCCTCGTTGCGTGTGATAATGAAAACCAAGTTGACGGAGGCTGAATGGGTCCAGAACAGGTTTGACCAATTGAATTTTACTGAGGAGAAGAAAATGACAGCCTTGTGTCATGTCCAGTTATATTAAAGAAGAATGAAGAAAGCTTTTGATAAAAAGGTCAAACCTCGTGAATTCAGAGTAGGCGACCTCGTGCTCAGGAAGATCATGTCTTTCAACACTGATTCTAGGGGCAAGTGGACTCCCAATTTTGAAGGCCCGTTGTGGTCGGTGGAAATAGAACTGACTGTTTTGAAATGCTGGTTCGCGAAATGTCGCGGTAAGCAAGAGTCGCCACCGTCTTTTATTTTCTCCAACAAGGAAAGGACAAAAGCACAGCAAAATTCCTTTTCGATATGTTTCTCGGTTCGGGAGGTAGATTATAGAAAGGGAAGGTGTTAGCACCCTTTCTATCCGTGGTTATCCACGGGCTCTTAGGTACTTGCTCACTATGTTTTCAAAAATTATTTGCTTTTCAAGTGTTTGCGGGTTTTGAAAAAGTTTAGTTCGAAAAACTTCTAGGTAACTCTTATATCAGTCCTCAAGAGTGTATGAAGTATTTGTTTGAAAACTTTTAGAAAGTGTAAGTGCGAAAAGATGTTTTTGTTTTTTGAAAGAGCAAGTACCCAGGAGAAATATACCTACTCTAAGGAATTAAGCTGTGTAAGAGTCCTTTAGACAGTACTATCCCACTATTGAGAAGCAGGTAGTACCGTCGTTGGAGTTATTCGGGTCAATTCGATTATTAGGGACATGTGTGGTCACCAAAGCAATAGTAGGACGCCTTAGCGGTAACCCTAATGTCCTAGATCCTTTTTATCTGAGGCAACCGTTTCGAGGCAACTGGATCTTTAGACAGGAGGGCGACCTCTAAAACACCCTATACTTAATGACCACGTTCGAGGCAACCAGTGAGGCGTACCCTAAGAGTGGCATGTGCTTGTGTGTTATTTTCATGTTAATGTTTGTCTTGTACATGTTATTTGTGAGCTACAGATTGATTTTTATTTGGCATACATTCTTGCAGGCATATTAATTGTTAGGAGTGTGGAAAATAAATTGCAGAAATGTAAATCTAGCTATTACAAGGCGCGGGTCTATACATCGCCAAAAACAAAAACCCGTTTTGGAAAATAAAGTGCGAGAATTTAAATAAGGCGATAAAATCCTAATTAACTATTACATACTCTGTACAGATACATAAATATAATCAAAAGAAAATAAAGCGCGAAAGAAGATTGAATCTGGAACGTCTTAGGGTTTTGACCCTTTTTAGAATTAAATTAAACATTAAACCTAATTAACTAATTAATTATTTAATTAAAGGAAAAAAAATGTTTTTGTATTTTTATGAAATAAAATAAAAAGAAATTAGAAGTCAAAAGTTAGAGAAAACCTAAGTTCTAAGTTGATTTTATTTATTATAAAAAGTATTAAAGTTAACTAATTAAACTAATTTAATTTAATTTACATTTATTTACAAAATAAGTTAATAAATAATAAAAATGTTTTTTATGGTTTTATTGTGAAAAATGTTAATTGGTTAATTAAATACTTAATAAAACTAATAATTAATAAAAAGGGAAATTATGAAGGAAAATAAAATAAAAAAGAGAAAAAGGAAAAAGAAATAAGAACCCAGGGGGGGTGCTTGGGCCAGGATGGGAGTTTGTTTAGAAATCTGAGGCCCAGTTTGTTGCTAAGCACGTTTGACTTTTGAAATTGTCCATGGCATAGTTGACTGGGGAGTATGGTGTTCCCTCTCTCCTGATCTTTGGATTGCTGCCTGGAGACACTTGGCACGCTGGATGGGCAAGGTGCATGATGGACCTTCTTTTGGAACCTACACACAAGCATGTAAAGAAAAAATGTATAGAAATTTTGGGGGACCTGGGAATCGAACCCAGGTCCCAATGATGAACAAACACCTCACCAACCACTAGGCCACTGCATTGCATTTGATATAATAATAACAATTAATTATAATATGTGAAAACCAATGCCTATGCTGGAAAGAAAAACGCGGCATAATTATTTGAATGCTCTAACCATATGCGTCCACGTCCTTCATCTTCTTCATTTATCTGCAAAAAAAACAATCAAATAGCGGGGGGGGGGGGGGGGGGGGGGGGGGTTTAACCCCCACAATATGGAATGGCAGAAAATAGCGAATAGGTCTCTATGCGAGATAAATTGAGCGCGAGGATAGTTTCGTGTTTGTCTCGTCCCAGCGATCTCAACCATAGGCGTTGGAGGTTCTAATTTTACATATGTTGTAAAGCCCTAATTGAGAGCTTCGAAAACCCTAGAATTCAACAATGGTGGTTTCGATTCCAGGGCACCATGATGCAATTAACCTGTATCATCAGCTTCAGCAAGGTCATAGCAATGTAAAGCAACAATTATATCATGTTAAATATGCAAGAATTATGAGTTTTGATTCTAGAAAAATTAGGCAAACCGTGTGACTGAAGTGGACGATTCCTTGAGTTCTGGAGCTTGTTTGTGATTTCAAAATATTCCCGGGAGTGTTAGGAATATGTTTGAATCTTTAAATTGCTGTGAAAGGGGTTGGAGGATTGAAAACCGTTTTTAACTTTTGCTTGATTTTTTTGGAATTTGGTTATGCCGTTTGTGCAATGTTCAGGTCATGAATGTGGCTTGGCTTGCTTGCATATGTACATATGAAGGGAATTAGGTCACATTATGAGCTTGGGATCCATTGCAATTAAGCCTTGGGATTTTGGTTTACCACCATTAAAGAACATTCCAAGTTTGAAGCAAAACCATGATTTTGTGCTTAAAATGGCTTGGCACGAATTTGGTAACTTGCTCATGACACATAAAAGCCATTCAAATCAAAAGATGCTATCCATTTAATTTTTTTTGATTTTATTTGAATTTTATGGATTTAAAATGAATTAAATCAATAAAAATTAAATAAAATAGAAAAATTAATGTTTAATCTTGAAATTAATCATGGGACACGTGGGTGGCATGACAAGGCTGAATCAAGTGGAAGAAAGTGGGCCCTTTTGTCAAAAATTGAAGTTTCAAGGATAGTTGACTTTTGCCATTTCACAAAAATTTCCCAACTTCTCCAATGCATATCTTGCTCAATTTTGATCATATGAACATGTTCTTGGACATTTTGGAAAGGTCTTGAAGTCCTTTAACCAATTCCTTTGGTCCCGTGTCATTTTGATTTACCAATCTCAAGTTATGGTCTTTGACTTAAAATGCTTTTTTGTTGACTTTTGAAAATGACCTATAATGTTGAAATTGATAACTTTTTGTGAGAGCATTTCTTGGACTTGGAATGTGAAGATGAGTTGTAGGAAATGTCATCCCCTTCAAAATGAGAATTGGATGGGATTTTTCTGATGAACCATGAAAAAGTTATGCCTTGGTCAAGTTACAGTTGACTTTTCAACTGTCCAAAAATGGAAACTTTTGCATCTTGATGATTTTTGAGCCATTCTTGTGGAATCATGGTCAAGACTTAACCAAATGATGATTGTGAGCTCAAAATAATATGTTGACCAAAAATTTTGACTTTTGACTGCCAAATGACCATTTTGCCCCTGCAGTTGGTTGTGGAGCAACTAGGGCTTTTGACTGTGCAACTTGACCTTGTGAGCCTTGAAACTTGGCATGTAGATGCTTGAAAATGTACATAGGCATATGGGACTTGATTGAGCCCTTGAAAACCTCAACTTCCTTGCAAGAACCAAAACCCTAATTTGACTGGCTTAGGAGGGTGGTTGACTGTGCAAACCCTTGAGTAGACTTGAGCAAATTGAGATGATGCTTGTCAAAACTTTGAAGAATATGGGAGGGAAAATTTTAGGGTACAACAGTTTCCCCTGTTCAATCTTCTTAGACCTGAGGATGTAGATTGGCTTGCGTTCCTTTCGTGATCCGAAGGTGGAAGATGATTGAACACTAGAGTGCCCAGAAATTTGCACTCACATAGTGGAGTGTCAGCAGTGTGATAGCGGGAATGGGCTTATAGATGCCATCTGGAGATGTGACAGAACCTTGTTGGGAATGGGCTTATAGATTCCATTTGGAAATGTAATGGATATGAGGATGGGCTTATAAATGCCATCTGGAGATGTGACAGAACCTTGTCGGGAATGGACTTATAGAGGCCATTTGGAGACTGTCTGTTGAATTTGTAATTTTGTAAGTTGAAAGAGGGAACCTGTTAGGGTTTCTTGATGACGAGTCCGTGTAAAACTGCATCTTTGAAGGAAGGAAACCTGTGTTGGGTTGACTGATGACGAGTTCGTGTGAAACTGCATCTGAAGTGGAGAAGGAACCTGTGTGGGGTTACTTTGACGTTTAACCCGTGTGAAGCTGCATCCTTGAAGGAAGGAAACCTGTGTAGGGTTTACTGATGACGAGTCCGTGTGAAACTGCGTCTGGAGTTGAAGGAAACCTGTGTAGGGTTTACTGATGACGAGTCCGTGTAAAACTACGTATGGAGTTGAAGGAAACCTGTGTAGGGTTTACTGATGACGAGTCCGTGTAAAACTGCGTCTGGAGTTGAAGGAAACCTGTGTAGGGTTTACTGATGACGAGTCCGTGTAAAACTGCATCCTTGGAAGGAGAGAACCTGTGTAGGGTTTCTTGATGACGAGTCCGTGTAAAACTTCATTTTTGGAAAGAGAGAACCTGTGTAGGGTTTCTTGATGACGAGTCCGTGTAAAACTACGTCTGGAGAGAGAGAACCTGTGTAGGGTGTCTTGATGACGAGTCCGTGTAAAACTACGTCTGGAGAGAGAGAACTTGTGTAGGGTTTATTCGGGATAAGTTCGTGTAAAACTTCTGGAGGAACCGGGGTAAGGTTACTTCGGGATAAGTCCGTGTAAGACTTCTGGAGGAACCGGGGTAAGGTTACTGCAGGGTAAGTTCGTGTAAAACTTTTGGATGAACCGGGGTAAAGTCATCTTGAGATAAGTCCATGTAAGACTTCTGGAGGAACCGGGGTAAGGTTACTGCAGGATAAGTTCGTGTAAAACTTCTTGATGAACCGGGGTAAGGTCATCTTGAGATAAGTCCGTGTAATACTTCTTCTGAAAATTGAGAAGGAACTGGTGTAGGGTTGCCTGATGATGAGTTCGTGTAAAACTACATCTGAGGTTGAGAAGGAACCGGTGTAGGGTTGCCTGTTGATGAGCCCGTGTAAGACTTCTTCTGAAAGAAAAAGGAACCGGTGTAGGGTTGCCTGAGGATGATCAAGTAGATAATTGTCCTGTTTGGTTTCGGATATTAACCCACGAACAGTCGTCTACAGAATTTTCCTGGCTCGTTACCGGTGTTGATCTGGAACTGTAAAGGTAGATGGTAATCATCTTTTGATTGACTTTTTCCTGAAAAGGCAAAGTATTAGTCGTATGCAATGTCATGATGCATGAACTGCATGATTTTAAGATGTTCTCAAAAATAAATGAGATTTGTGTTGTATGATGCGTATGCATGCTATAATGTATGAAGATGTGATGTTTATGAATGTATCCTCGTCTGGGAAAATAAATCCTTGACAATTGCCGGGAAGTTTGTTGAATCCTGGGCTGATGTTGAAGAGTAGAGTTCTTCGTTTCCGCTGGGGGTGATGATTGCAAGAACAAACCGGTAGGAGAAGATGACTCCGTTGGGGAATAATCCTGGTGAAGATATTACTCTGAGGGGAATCTACTCTATGGGAAGAGATACTTCACTGAGGTTTTGATGATAACTCCACTGGGGATTCCGTTGATATGTTTTGTTGAGGATTCTGATGAACTCTGCTGGGGGGTAGGAAGAACTTCGCCGAGGACGACCTTTTCGTGGTAGTTAGCTGAGGATAACCCAGTTATAAGCCCTGGTGGGGAATAACCTTTGAACAAAGCCGAGGAGAGATACGTTGGTACTCGGCAGGGGACAAGCTTCCAGAATCTACTAGGGATAAGCTTCCAGAATCTACTGGGGATAAGCTTCCAGAATCTACTGGGGAGCTTGATTTAACTTTCCTGGGGAAACTCTGGACTGCACTGGGAAGTGGCTCCACTGGATGTCTGTATTCCACCGGGGAACAATCTTAGATTAAGACTGCCGGGGACGCTTGTTTAGGAACATCTGCATGCTCCGATGGGGAATGTTGAGATCTTCTGGGGATACCCAATCTCCTTAAGGCTGACAGTAGACTAACTCTGCTTGGGGAGAGCATTGTTGACTTGCTGGAGATACTGTGCCTTGTTAGGGCTGACGGGAGACCAACTCTGCTCGGGGGAGAGTATTGTTGAACCTTGTCTTACTCCCGGGGAGTGGAGGCCTCTTGGTTATGTTCTTCAGCCGAACCTACCTTGGTACCTTGGTTGACAGAGCAACTAGATCGCTTGGACGACTCATTATTGCCCCTGTTTCTGATGTGGGAGAAGGTACCTGAGAGGTGTTTGATAGCTGCCGACTTGACAAATCTTCTTCTGGTAGGCAGGTGACGAGATGATGGGACATAGTCGTACGCTTTTGATCCCTAACTTTTGCCTGGACCGCCCTTTCGGGTTTCCAGTCCATCGGGATGCCCATTTTTGCCCAAGCCGCCTTTTCAGGTTTTCGACTTGCCGGGTGTACAGATTTTTCATTTTTCATCCCTTATTTTTTCCCGAACCCTTTTGGTTCGCCGGGAAGCCCTTATTTTTGCCTAGGTGTGCCAACCTAGCGGGTCTTTGATTATGCGTAGTATTTTTCGACTATGTCTGTGCTCTTAGGATACAGGAAGTTGTCACTGTCGGTAGTGCAGTGTTACCATACCACCAGAAGATCTTCGTTTGATCGTCCAATGCCCCAAGTGATGGGGATTTTCCCCAAGCTGGTTGGCCTTTTGAGAGATTCTTCGAATCTTGACCTAACTGCCC
This sequence comes from Vicia faba, assembly GCA_948472305.1. Lineage (NCBI taxonomy): Eukaryota > Viridiplantae > Streptophyta > Magnoliopsida > Fabales > Fabaceae > Vicia > Vicia faba. Next base: position 1,327,093,882 of record OX451740.1, read on the forward strand.
CAGATGATGGACAATGATCGTGTCTTCCCCCTTGGTTGGAAGTGCTTTTGTAAACTAGATATTCTTCGTGCGAATTTCTTCGCTGTTTGAACAAAAAGTCATATACAAACAAAGTTATGTTAAAAATGCAAAGCTTATGTCTGTCTTGAAATTTTTGAAAAATGAAGTTTTCAATAAAACAAGTAAATTTTGTAAAATGTGATGTCAACTCGTTATTTTACCGCAAGCCTTAAGGAGTCAGGATACCTTTGGTAACAGTATGCTTTCGAACTAACCCATGCTTCAGCTAGGACTTTTAAGGGTTGTAGCGTGGCCTGGTTCACGGTTTAAGAAACAAAGGATAAAGGCTCAAATTTTATTTGTACCCACCCGTTCTTCGTGATGTTCTTTAAACCTAAACTCAGCTGATCGTGCGTTAGACCTTGTTTGAGTCTTTGTCCTGATATATCGGTGATGGTTCGGATGTTGACAAGTTATTTGGAATAGGCGGTCATTCCTCCTTTTTTGTTGAGGGTTTATAGGACCTCTTTTCTTTTTGATTTCATTGTCCCTGTTTTTTTTGCCTGAACTGTTTCTTTTGTGATTACAGTCAGCGGGATGCCCCAGTTTTGTAAGTCTCCTTCATAGGTTTTGACTTATTGGGCTTTTATTTCGAGAGATAATGACTGTCTGTCTTTATGATTATTCGGAACCATCACTGTCTTTTGTTTTGTAAGGACCTCTTTGGTGTCATTCGTTGTGCACTTGGATCAACTGAGAGAACTACCCTGCCCCAGGTTATGATTAAGGGTTTTAAATTTTTTTTTTGGAAAAAGCAAAACTCCTACTTCTTTGGCTCGAAGGGGTTGACGAGGGATTATCTTCCTTATAACTCCACTGTTTAGGATTTGAAACAATGCCTGTACCTCATCAGCGGGGTCTGTTCAGAAGCATACTGTAAAGATCTTGGTATCGTTTTCGTCATCCTCCCTCAAGAGGCTTAGAATTATTAACCGAGAGTTGAACATCAAGAAAAATAAAAGCAATTTTGAATATAGTGAACACAATTACTTCAAAACAGACACGTGTAATGCATTAATGAAATAATAGAGTTTGACATGATAATTGTTTGTATAAGCATAGAAAAATACAATATCAGAATTTAAATGAAACAAGAGTCTCTTAATCCTAGCCATGTTTTGGCAAGGGAGCAGTGATCACGTTGGGAGTCTCGGCAGGCTCGAATTCGATCTCTTTGGCGTCAATCATATTCTGGATCTTGTATTTCAGCGGCCAACAATCCTCAGTATCGTGCCCCGGGCTACCAGAATGATAAGCACACCTCGCATCTGGGTTGTAGCTTGGAGAAGAAGTCTTAGGATTTGTAGGAGGGTCGATCACAGCAATCAGGTTCATCTTCAACATGTGCTGCAATGCTTGTGACAATGGCATGTTGATGCTAGTGAACTGTCTTTTAGGCTCGTCTGGCCTTCGCTGATTTCCCTTTGGCGGTTGTCGGCGTGACTCAGAACCTGAGATCATGACTGCCCCTACGTGTTGTTCACGACGATCCTTTTGATTGTACGCAGCATTGGACTCTTTCTTGAATGGTTTCTTCTCAGCGTTCGAGGAGTCATCCTTTTGTATCTTCCCGGACTTGATACCAGCTTCTATCCTCTCACCAGTTAAGATCAGATCTGTGAACCCAGCAGAAGAATTCCCAATCAGATGGTTGAAGAACGAACCAGACAGGGTCCCTAAGAACATGTCAACAAGCTCACGGTCAGTCAACGGTGGCTGCACCCTGCCAGCCAGGTCTCTCCACTTTTGCGCGTACTCCTTAAAACCTTCACCCGTCCCCAGTGACATACCCTGGAGTTGGGTACGCGTAGGAGCGAGGTCGGCATTATACTGATACTGCTTATAAAACGCAGTAGCCAAGTCCTCCCAGTTACGAATACTGGTTCCATCCAGTTGATAGAACCATTCGAGTTGAGTCCCTGAAAGACTTTCCTGGAAGAAATGGATCCATAGATTCTTGTCAACAGTGTAAGGTTGGATCTTCCTTACATAGGATCTGAGATGCAGCTTAGGACAGGAAGCCCCGTCGTATTTCGCAAAGGCAGGCGCCTTGAACTTGTGAGGGATCACCACCCCAGAAGATAAACCTAGATCTCCAAAATCCAACCCAGGTACACGTTGAATCTCCATAGCATTCAGTCGGTCCTCTAGTTGCTTGTACCTATCCTCAGCAGGAGGGTACTGTTCATCATTGAAATCTGTCTCGTTGTCAGAGACCACGGGACTAGGAACCTCTCTCCCTTGTGGGCTGTCTTTCCCAGCAGATGGGGTGGTCAGCTCAGTCTCATTTTGTGATCCATTCCCAGATCTGCGTCTAGGGTTGAACAAAATAGTCCTTTTCTTCTTCTTCTTCAAAAGCAAAGTCTTCAATTCCTGTTGTCCCTGGGCTAAGCTCATGACCAGCTCCTGGAACTGGGCGTTCTGGGCCTGGAGGGCCTTGATAGCTTGTTCATTGGATGATTCAGGATTCATGATGATGGCTGAAATAAATAGCGAAGAAGATTAAGCAACCTGTAGAAAAGAGTACCTGTAATGCAATGATATGTATGTATGCATGCGATGTTTTCAAGGATCTCGCGGGGTAAACAGAGAAACTTGTTAGAATTTGAATTTGGGTAGCTTGATTGAAGGAACTTCATGTTGTTGAGAGTCCTTCTTCAAGAGTCAAAGCTCACCATATCGAGTGGGTCATAGCCCCTGACTCAAGTCACCATGTTTTGATCTCTGAACAACCTTGGCTAGAGGAAAATAAATCCCCTTTGCCCCTTGCTAGACAGTTGGTTCATCATGACCTGCATCACAAGCCCTTGAGATCCTTGAAATGGGTTAGTCCTTATGCAGGATGTATGCAATGATATGATGGTATGATGTTATGTTATGCGTGGAGTGATGTAAGTAAACCCTGTTATGAGCCCAGATTAAGGGTTGTAAACAAACCCTGCAAGAAACTCAAGTGTCAGATAACAAGCATGCAAGTAATCAAGTTTGAAGGCACACAAGTCACACCGGATAGCCCTTAGAGTTTAGGCCAGCATGAGGTCTAGGTACTACCCTCTTAAAGTTGGTGGGCTCAAAAACCTGTCCTATCAAAAGTAACCGGGTTCTAAGGAGCTCAATATCATTGGGTTGTTTTCTATGTTTATTGTTTTGATTTAGCCACTGAACTGGCGATCAAAATATTCCAAGAAAACAACCCTCAATGAGTGTAGTATCGAGTATCTACCAACTTCGGACTGCACCAAAGTAGGTCATCTCACTGCCCCTAAAGAGGCCAGGATGGTCAAGTAAGGTTCCTAAGGTCAGTTGATGCTTCACGACACCACGCGGCGTCCCCGTACTCTCCTTGACTTGACTCAAGGGTTACCGGTACTCACCAAAGTGCCACATCAACGTAGCAAACTGCTTCAACCGTGTCGGTATACCCCGCAGAGTTCCCTCACAGTTTGTTGCTACTTTCTAGAAGGTATCCCCCAGATCCGGGTTAGGATCTATGAAACTCCCAAAACAGGCCCACAATATTTAAAGCAGTCAAAGCAAGCAATTGAAAACATAAGAGTGGTCAAATCCTAAGGTACACCTCACTTAGTATCCCCAGCAGAGTCGCCAGTTCTGTAATCGGTGGAAATAGAACTGACTGTTTTGAAATGCTGGTTCGCGAAATGTCGCGGTAAGCAAGAGTCGCCACCGTCTTTTATTTTCTCCAACAAGGAAAGGATAAAAGCACAACAAAATTCCTTTTCGAGATGTTTCTCGGTTCGGGAGGTAGATTATAGAAAGGGAAGGTGTTAGCACCCTTTCTATCCGTGGTTATCCACGGGCTCTTAGGTACTTGCTCACTATGTTTCCAAAAATTGTTTGCTTTTCAAGTGTTTGCGGGTTTTGAAAAGTTTAGTTCGAAAAACTTCTAGGTAACTCTTGTATCAGTCCTCAAGAGTGTATGAAGTATTTGTTTGAAAACTTTTAGAAAGTGTAAGTGCGAAAAGATGTTTTTGTTTTTTGAAAGAGCAAGTACCCAGGAGAAATCTACCTACTCTAAGGAATTAAGCTGTGTAAGAGTCCTTTAGACAGTACTATCTCACTATTGAGAAGCAGGTAGTACCGTCGTTGGAGTTATTCAGGTCAATTCGATTATTAGGGACATGTGTGGTCACCAAAGCAATAGTAGGACGCCTTAGCGGTAACCCTAATGTCCTAGATCCTTTTTATCCGAGGCAACCGTTTCGAGGCAACTTGATCTTTAGACAGGAGGGCGACCTCTAAAACACCCTATACTTAATGACCACGTTCAAGGCAACCAGTGAGGCGTACCCTAAGAGTGGCATGTGCTTGTGTGTTATTTTCATGTTAATGTTTGTCTTGTACATGTTATTTGTGAGCTACGGATTGATTTTTATTTGGCATACATTCTTGCAGGCATATTAAATGTTAGGAGTGCGGAAAATAAATTACAGAAATGTAAATCTAGCTATTACAAGGCGCGGGTCTATACATCGCCAAAAACAAAAACCCGTTTTGGAAAATAAAGTGCGAGAATTTAAATAAGGCGATAAAATCCTAATTAACTATTACATACTCTGTACAGATATATAAATATAATCAAAAGAAAATAAAGCGCGAAAGAAGATTGAATCGGGAACGTCTTAGGGTTTTGACCCTTTTTAGAATTAAATTAAACATTAAACCTAATTAACTAATTAATTATTTAATTAAAGGAAAAAATGTTTTTTGTATTTTTATGTTTTTTTATGAAATAAAATAAAAAGAAATTAGAAGTCAAAAGTTAGAGAAAACCTAAGTTCTAAGTTGATTTTATTTATTATAAAAAGTATTAAAGTTAACTAATTAAACTAATTTAATTTAATTTACATTTATTTACAAAATAAGTTAATAAATAATAAAAATGTTTTTTTTGGTTTTATTGTGAAAAATGTTAATTGGTTAATTAAATACTTAATAAAAATAATAATTAATAAAAAGGGAAATTATGAAGGAAAATAAAATAAAAAAGAGAAAAAGGAAAAAGAAATAAGAACCCAGGGGGGTGCTTGGGCCAGGATGGGAGTTTGTTTAGAAATCTGAGGCCCAGTTTGTTGCTAAGCACGTTTGACTTTTGCAATTGTCCATGGCATATTTGACTGGGGAGTATGGTGTTCCCTCTCTCCTGATCTTTGGATTGCTGCCTGGAGACACTTGGCACGCTGGATGGGCAAGGTGCATGATGGACCTTCTTTTGGAACCTACACACAAGCATGTAAAGAAAAAATGTATAGAAATTTTGGGGGACCTGGGAATCGAACCCAGGTCCCAATGATGAACAAACACCTCACCAACCATTAGGCCACTGCATTGCATTTGATATAATAATAACAATTAATTATAATATGTGAAAACCAATGCCTATGCTGGAAAGCAAAACGCGCGCATAATTATTTGAATGCTCCAACCATATGCGTCCACGTCCTTCATCTTCTTCATTTATCTGCAAAAAAAAACAATCAAATAGCGGGGGGTTTTAACCCCCACAATATAGAATGGCAGAAAATAGCGAATAGGTCTCTATGCAAGATAAATTGAGCGCGAGGATAGTTTCGTGTTTGTCTCGTCCCAGCGATCTCAACCATAGGCGTTGGAGGTTCTAATTTTACATATGCTGTAAAGCCCTAATTGAGAGCTTCGAAAACCCTAGAATTCAACAATGGTGGTTTCGATTCTAGGGCACCATGATGCAATTAACCTATATCATCAGCTTCAGCAAGGTCATAGCAATGTAAAGCAACAATTATATCATGTTAAATATGCAAGAATTATGAGTTTTGATTCTAGAAAAATTAGGCAAACCGTGTGACTGAAGTGGACGATTCCTTGAGTTCTGGAGCTTGTTTGTGATTGCAAAATGTTCCTGGGAGTGTTAGGAATATGTTTGAATCTTTAAATTGATGTGAAAGGGGCTGGAGGATTGAAAACAATTTTCAACTTTTGCTTGATTTTTTTGGAATTTGGTTATGCCGTTTGTGCAATGTTCGGGTCGTGAATGAGGCTTGGCTTGCTTGCATATGTACATATGAAGGGAATTAGGTCACATTATGAGCTTGGGATCCATTGCAATTAAGCCTTGGGATTTTGGTTTACCACCATTAAAGAACATTCCAAGTTTGAAGCAAAACCATGATTTTGTGCTCAAAATGGCTTGGCACGAATTTGGTAACTTGCTCATGACACATAAAAGCCATTCAAATCAAAAGATGCTATCCATTTAATTTTTTTTTATTTTATTTGAATTTTATGGATTTAAAATGAATTAAATCAATAAAAATTAAATAAAATAGAAAAATTAATATTTAATCTTGAAATTAATCATGGGACACGTGGGTGGCATGACAAGGCTGAATCAAGTGGAAGAAAGTGGGCCCTTTTGTCAAAAATTGAAGTTTCAAGGATAGTTGACTTTTGCCATTTCACAAAAATTTCCCAACTTCTCCAATGCATATCTTGCTCAATTTTGATCATATGAACATGTTCTTGGACGTTTTGGAAAGGTCTTGAAGTCCTTTAACCAATTCCTTTGGTCCCGTGTCATTTTGATTTACCAATCTCAAGTTATGGTCTTTGACTTAAAATGCCTTTTTTGTTGACTTTTGAAAATGACCTATAATGTTGAAATTGATAACTTTTTGTGAGAGCATTTATTGGACTTGGAATGTGAAGATGAGTTGTAGAAAATGTCATCCCCTTCAAAATTAGCATTGGATGGGATTTTTCTAATGAACCATGAAAAAGTTATGCCTTGGTCAAGTTACAGTTGACTTTTCAGCTGTCCAAAAATGGAAACTTTTGCATCTTGATGATTTTTGAGCCATTCTTGTGGAATCATGGTCAAGACTTGACCAAATGATGATTGTGAGCTCAAAATAAGATGTTGACCAAAAATTTTTACTTTTGACTGCCAAATGACCATTTTGCCCCTGTAGTTGGTTGTGGAGCAACTAGGGCTTTTGACTGTGCAACTTGACCTTGTGAGCCTTGAAACTTGGCATGTAGATGCTTGACAATGTACATAGGCATATGGGACTTGATTGAGACCTTGAAAACCTCAACTTCCTTGCAAGAACCAAAACCCTAATTTGACTGGCTTAGGAGGGTGGTTGACTGTGCAAACCCTTGAGTAGACTAGAGCAAATTGAGATGATGCTTGTCAAAACTTTGAAGAATATGGGAGGGCAAATTTTGGGGTACAACACCTGTATGTTGTCAAGAAAGCCTTATCTGGTGGTGCATTAATTCTTGAAACTATGGATGGCGAGGAGTTCCCACGTCCCATGAATGTTGACGCCGTCAAGAAATACTTCGCGTAAAGAAATAAAAGAACAACTCGCTAAGTTGAAAACCCGAAAGGACGGCTTAGGCAAAAAAGGAGCGTCTCGGTAGGCTGAAAAACCGAAAGGGCGGTCTAGGAAAAAATTAGAGACATAAACAGAATAAAATTCCCGCTAAGTTGAAAACCCGCAAGGGAAGCTTAGGCAAAAGTTATGGACTTTCTGGGTAAGTAACTACGTCAGACAAGACTTGATCGTTGAAGCAACAATATTCTCGGACCCTTACCATACTTCAACAAAAGTTGCTGCTCAGGATTTCAATAGTTGTTAGGGGGGATAGTGGTCATTGTATCTCAATATATCTTTTCCATTATGTATTACCATTTCCCAAACTTTGTAATCATCTATGGAGTCTCGCCATTCGCAGACTACCATTCTATTAATGAAATTCGAGCTTTTACCCAATTCTTTGTGCTTCTTATTTTATTTAGCTTGCAAAGACTACACTTATTACTGATAATAACTTTCAAAGCAAAGATATTAAATAACAAAATTGATTATTTTTTTTAAAAACGAGTTTTACAATTTACTTATACTTTGAGATTTGTGATGAAACAATGACAACAAAAATGGTAATCCCAAGAATGGACAAACTCCGGTTGTTTTGAAAAGTTTTGTTCCCCTCGGGAAGGTCTACTCGGGTTGTTTTCGCCGTATTGGGTTTATAGTTCCGGTATCCTCGGTCAAGTTTGGGTTCATTTCTCCTTTTTCTGAGTTTTCATGATGTGAATCCGCATTTCCTCCAGTGAAGTGAGTCTGAATTCCCCAGCGAAGTTTGGATGTTTCGGTGTCAGTCTGCTTTATTTGAGACTGGTCTTGCAATCTCCAGTAGGCATGTTACTTTAAAAAAAAAAAAACACTGGTTTCCTCGATGAAGCCTGAAGAAGGATGTTTTATCCCGGTATCCGTTTATTTCATCACTTTGATTTGTCTACTTCTGGATTATGTTTCTCCTCAGTAAAATTAAAAGTAGGCATTAGGTTTGGTTTCTGCATTTTGCCTTTACCTTTCTTAGAATGATCATCTTGGTTGAAGCTTAGCCGAGTGTTGTTAGTGCCCGAGGCAGTTTTTCCTGGTTGTTCCCCATGTTGTGTATATGTTTTGTCAACATGCACATGATAGCACTCATACATTCATACATGCATCATGCATAGCTAAAATTGGCAAGTCATTGTTCATTGACATTTGTTAATATTTTTTTTGACATATTACCCTGTTTTGCAGATTTACGTTGTCCTCTCTTCAACAGAGTGTTGGACTTAAGCAGAAAATGTATATTCTTTCAATTTCCCTACCGAGTTATCCCTCATAGAATATTTTTGATTTAAACCTTCTGGTATAGCTCCTTGTTTGGATAAATTTGGTTTTCCCTCTTGAGTTTATTGCTCAAAGGATGAATTTAGGTTGATTGTTTCATTCCAGTTTATTTCTGGTTTGGATCTGTGGTTCCCTGGAAATGCTATTCACTTTGGAATCCTGAAAAACTCCAAGATTTGGTTGGTGCATTTATTTTACACAAGAAGACTTTATCCCCTTAGCAAGAACATCATGGCATCTCCCCAGAAAGTCATACCTCTTGCCCCAAAAAAGTCATTTCCTTTTACAATCCTCCATGACCAAAAATAGCAAGTCTCTTTATTTGAGACAGCTTATATATTATCCTTTCTAGGCGGAGTGCCTTGGTTAAAGAAGAAGTTGAGACCCGTTCTAGGCGAAACACCAGAATCTTTGGGAAACTTATTATCTTTTTTCTATCTTCAGTGAACGTTGATAGTTCATCGTCAGTGAACGGCGGTGCTATGATATTTTCTCTTTCTACCTTCAGTGAAAGTTGCTAGACCATCGGCAGTGAACGTCGATGTTTGTTATCTTTTTGCTATGTTCAGTGAATGTTAATAGTTCATCGTCAATGAACTGCAGTGCTATGATATTTTCTATTTCTACCTTCAGTGAAAGTTGGTAGACCATCGATAGTGAACATCGATGTTTGTTATCTTTTTGCTATCTCCAGTGAACATTGGTAGTTCATCACCAGTGAACGGCGGTGATATGATATTTTCTATTTCTACCTTCAATGAAAGTTGGTAGGCCATCGGCAGTAAACGTCGATATTTGTTATCTTTTTGCTATCTTCTGAGAACGTTGGTAGTTCATCGTCAGTGAACGGCGGTGGTATGATATTTTCTCTTTCTACCTTCAGTGAAAGTTGGTAGACCATCGGCAGTGAACGTCGATGTTTGTTATCTTTTTGCTATCTTAAGTGAAGTTGATAGTTCATCGTCAGTGAACGACAATGCTATGATATTTTCTCTTTCTACCTTAAGTGAAAGTTGGTATACCATCGGTAGTGAACATCGATGTTTATTATCTTTTTGCTACCCTCAGTGAACGTTGGTAGTTCATCGTAAATGAACGGCGGTGATATGATATATTCTATTTCTACCTTCAGTGAAAGTTGGTAGACCATCGGCAGTGAACATCGGTGTTTGTTATCTTTTGCTATCTTCAGTGAACATTGATAGTTCATCGTCAGTGAATGGCGGTGCTATGATATTTTCTCTTTCTACCTTTAGTGAAAGTTGGTAGACCATCGGCAGTGAACATCGGTGTTTGTTATCTTTTGCTATCTTCAGTGAATGTTGATAGTTCATCGTTAGTGAACGGCGGTGCTATGACATTTTCTCTTCTACCTTCAGTGAAAGTTGGTAGACCATCGGCAGTGAACGTCGATGTTTGTTATCTTTTTGATATCTTCAGTGAACATTTATAGTTCATCGTCAGTGAACAGAGGTGATATAATATATTCTCTTTCTATCTTCAGTGAAATTTGGTAGACCATCGGCAATGAATTTTTATGTTTGTTATCTTTCTCTTTGCCTTCAGTAAACGTTGGTAGCTTCGCCTTCAGTAGAAGTTGTTGTGTCCTTTGACCATCCTACCATCCTCTCTGATTCAGTTCTCTGGATCCACCAGTGATTTAGTTTCCCGGTGGGGTTGCTCCTTTGTTTCTTTATTGTTGTTGCATCCCCAATGATACTTTGCGTCTCTTTGGTCCTGTTCATATGCATTCGCATGCATAAGAATTTGCATGGTATCTTAGGGCCAAAAATAGGGTTTGTTTTATATTTAAGTATCTTCGATCGCGTCGATACGAATATTTTTAACCTTCATATTTCCGTATAGAAGAAACTTAAATAAGGGCAGCTGTTGTACCCCAATTTTTGCCCCTAAGATTCCTTCATCATACCATTTTGATTCACTCACAACAACATCACACTAGGATTCTTGGTTCCCCTCCCTAATTTGAGTTTTTCTCCTTTTGAGGGATTATCAAGCACCTTGACTTATGTTCCTTTTGTAATCATGAATATTGTTTTGTTTTCTTCATTTGAATAATAAAATACAATGTTGGCTTGTCTTGCTTGTTATCCATGTAGGTGAAGGGCAATGAAATTTAACAAGTCCAAGGCTCAAGAACAAGTTTTGTGCAAAAAGTCACTTTATCAAAATGACAATGTGCACTTTCTTCCTAAAATGGATATAAAGCATGACCTTGCATTGAATGCTTGAACTAAGACCTCTAACAGCTATGCAAGCAGTTAATTATGGAGTGCCTAACAAGTTTGAGGCCTGCAAAGTAGATTTTATGCAGCATAACTTTGAATTTGAATTTTGTTCATCACAAAATGCCTTGTAATTCAAGTGATAAAACCCTAACTTCTTCTCTTCGATTCTCCCTACTCAAGAATGATCTCAAGGAGTTCTTGGACATTTTGGAAAGCTTGTAATGTTATCTACAATCCATCTTTGAATTGATTTTGAATATTCTCCTTGAAACTATACGAAAAAGTGCCATGAAGTTGGGTCAAAATCCTGACCAAATTTGGGCAAAAATTTCACTAAGTGTATTATTTCATGACCACATGTTCTTAAAATTATAACTTGAGATCCAAGAACTTTTGGAAGGAGTTGTGTAAAGAAAAGTTGTAGATTTCATGGAGATCTATAACTTTCATGTTTGAAGTTTCTCTTGAATCATCTTGCATCATGGTGAAAAGTTTGCTCAAAGTTGTAAAAAAAACATGAAATTTTCAACACTTAGAAAAATTTCTAAGTTTAGAAATTTTAACTTTTCAAAATGAAATCTTGAATTTTTTATTTCTCGATGAATAAGTTTCATATTTTGACATGTTTTGATGAATTGTAATCTTTGGCATTTGATTTTGACCAAAAAGTCAAAGTTTGACTTTTCAGTATACAATTGACTTTTGATCAGTTGACTGAAAATTCATCTGTCAATTCATTGGAATTGAGCAATGTTTTAAACCATGTCCTTAGGTTAAAATGATGCAATTAGACTCTTGAGATCAAGCCTTAAACCAATTGATCATTTGCTAGGTCAAAAATCAGTAATTGCCCTTTCCTAATCAAAACCCTAATTTTGACCATTTTGCCCTTTTAAAGATTTGATCAAATTTCTTGAGGAATTGTGGTCCAAACTTGATCAGATGATACATATGGGTTTAAAATGTTGATGTGGATTAAAAATTATGAAGTTTGACAGTAAATTGGCCATAGTTGACTTTTCCCCCAATACAACTGATTTTTAGGTCAACTGCTCAATTGACTGAGCAAAAATGTGATCCAAAGCTTGAAACTTGACATGAGTAATCTTGATGGTCCATAATGATCCATGAAAGTAAAATGGGGAATTGGAAGTTCAAATATCCTTGTGCAATCTCAAACCCTAATTTTGGTCATCAGTGCTTAAGGAGGTGTCTTGAGCTGATCAACCCTAGTGCAGTCTTAAGCCAAAGGAGATCTTGTGAGAAAATTCTTGATAAATGACAGAGAAAATTTTGGGGTACAACGTAACACAACAAAATTCATCACCTACAACTTCAACAATTAATAACAACAACACAACCACTTACACATGCCAATGCAGTTTTTAACACGGTCCTACTAAAATGCTTCTACTAAATCATTCTGCTGATAAGCCTTATTAATAGTTTTCTTCTAAATTAATGAAGTTATTATTTTCCCTCTACTTAAATTATCTCTACCGCTATTTTAATGTATACAAGTTTTTATGTTGTTTTATGCTATTATTAACTTGCTGCTAACATTTACTAACTTTGTTACTTATTAATCTTACCTGCTATATTTATGCTAATCCACCAATTGTTCACTTCTGTTACTAATAAATAACCTTTATTGTTATTCATTCCTTTCCGACCGTGCTACATACATTCCTGTAATAAAATACTAAGGTAACACACACGGAACAGACACAGAAAATAATTAAAAGGAGACATTGGTTGATGGGTTCATGCCCCTCGTCATGTAAACCGTGCCCCTCGACACAAAACATGGTGTCGGTCGGCACCCTTCACCACCATACATGTGCTGCTCGACACACCGTCCATAATTCCTCCCAGTTCTGTAACTTCCCTGTGATTAAAAGTTCCTTCCCTTCTCATGATCTCAGACCAACACTACACATATTCATAGTAACATAACAAATATACCCACATCAATACATGATAATTTTAACACTCAATTCATCGATTGAATCACTACAATGTTAGCATAATTATTACAGATACCAAATAACAAATTGTTCAGACAACAATCACACACAACAATAATTTTACACAACCCAATTCCTACGTAACATGAACCATAATTCCCATTATAGAATTAGAACCCCACCCTTACCTTGGATTGAAGGTTGCTCTATAATTTCTTGGTCAAACTTAGCCTTGTGCCTCTTCTCCTTATTCCTCTTCTCCTTCTTCTGTAACTCCTACGATCAACTTTCAATTCCTTATTCTAAATTAACCTAATTCCTTATTATTATAACTAACTACTAATAATATATCATCATTTCTATTGGGCCTAATTTTCACACCCCCTTAATACTACGTCTATCACCAAAACAAGCCCAACAACTAATACTATTAATATTCTACAATTCTAATATTATTACTACTATTATTAATCAACTACTTTAACCGACTAATAAAAACACCGCAGCTTATGTCAACAACATAACACAACATGTCATCAATTTAAACAAATAATCTAAAAATAATCAAAAATACATAATTAAATAATTAATTAAATAAGCGGGCGTTACAAAGAACACTTTCTTTATTCTTTTTTCTTTGTCACCAAATCATTGATTTGTTGCTTTGGTTTTCATCTTCTTCTTCATTTCATCACTGAATTCATACCAGTTTTTGTTAGTTTCATCTTTCTTCTCAACTTCACCGATCTATTTCATACCAATTATTGTTATGTTCATCTTTTTCGATCCATCTTTGTTACACAATCATACCTCTTTGGGTTGCACCCCAAAATTTACCCTCTTTATTTAGGCTTATGTTTCATTATAAACATCATATTGCATTTCATTCATACATGGTGTAGGGATCAAGGTATTTTGTTTATCAAGCCTCCCGCAAGCTTTAGAAGATTGATTATATTGACAAGTTGCTCAAGGAGGGCCCTATTATCTAAACCTCTGGATCTTTCAAACCCAAAGGTGTCACACATCTCAAGATATCTTATCCACTTCATTGGATCATCAGAAGATTGAGTATTGTGTTGTTTATAAGGAGAATCACTTCCTTTTTTATTCATTAGTCAAAACTAGGGTTGTAGTTTTAATCATGGATTCTTTGAAATTTTGAGTGAAAACTCTTTCCATAGCCTCTATGTGTTTGGAATGTCATATGTTTGAAGTTTTTGTTCACCAATTTTGAAGAAAAGTGGTTAAATTGAATCAAAGGGGCAAAATAGTCATTTTACTCAAAGTCAGCAAAGTCAAAGTTGACCAAGTGGACTTTTGGTCAACATGAAGCATTTTGCATGTATTTTCATGTGGGATGATCATTGATGATTTATTTTGATGAGAATTGCAAGTTTAAGAGGTTACTTGGATTTGAAGTTATCTTGGTGATTGAAAATTTCACTAAGTGTCCTTGGTTTTTGGCCTGACTTTGCAAGGGCATGACTTTCTCATTTTTCAGGGGATTTTGGTGGTTCTTTTTGCCAATTGAAGAAGAGAAAGAGATCTACAAGGCTCCATTGAGGATAAAAACACACTTCTTACTCAAAATCAAAAGTTATGAGCCTTTGAAGTTTAGGGCAAGTTGGGCATTTGTTGAGGAGCCTTGGGCGTCTGGCCAGGCAAGGCATTTGGCCTAGGAAATTCATCAAACAGTGGGTAACATGCCTATATATTTTGGTTCAAGGCATAATTCAAAAATGTGCCTCGTGCATTTTAAAGAGGACTATGAAAGCTTCTCGTTGAGCTTGGAATCAATCAATTTGACTTAAATTCGAAAGAGTTATGGTTTGAGGAAGTTGGGTGCTGAAACTGGATTCGAGTGGTTCTCTCTGATTGCCTTCATCTTGGACCATTTGAGTTGGTTTTGTGGGCTGGTCGAAGCCTCCTTGTGCTCCCTTTTATTTTCTTCAACTTGGATCGTTCGAGTTGGCTTTGTGGGCTGGTCGAAGCCTCCTTGTGCTCCCTTTGATTTTCTTCAGCTCAGACCATTCGAGTTGGATTTGTGGGTTGTTCAAAGCCTCCTTGTGCTCCCTTTAATTTTCTTCAGCTTGGACCATTCAAATTGATCGTGAAGGCTGGTCGAAGCCTCATTTTCTCTCTCTTCGATTTAAACTAATTGAAGTGTCATCCTTGTGAGCTGGTCGAAGCTTCATTCTTCTTGCTTCAGTTTGGACCATTCGAAATGACTTTGAGGGCTGGTCGAGGCCTCTTTATTCTTACTTTGATCTCTCTTTGTTTGGACATTCAAAGTGCTACCTTGAGGGCTGTTCGAAGCCTCATTCTTTTTTCTTCATTAGGACATTCAAAGTGTAACCTTATGGGTTGGTCGAAGCTTCCTTTTTCCCACTTTATTTTCTCTCAATTTGGACATTCTGATTGATCTTTAAGGCTGGTCGAAGCCTCATTTTTCTCTCTCTTCGATTTGAACTAATTAAAGTATCATCTTTATGAGTTGGTCGAAGCTTCATTCTTCTGGCTTCAATCTGGACCATTCGAAGTGACCTTGGGATAATTGAAGACTCATTTCTGCTCCCTTTGTTCTCTCTCATTTTGGACCAATCGAAGTGTTATATTGAGCAGGCCAGCGTGCACAGTCTTGGGCAAGTTGGTTTGATTTGCCCAGGAATCCTAAGCCTCATATCTTGCTCATCCCTCCATCATTTCTTTCGAAACTCAACTTGTTTCGAAGCTTAGAATATGTTCTTTAATTGGCTCAAGGAAAATTTGAGAACGCACAAACCAATTTTCTATGGCTTCATTTAGAAATCAACTAACTCTTGGTGCACGCATGGGTCATGCAAGTTGCAGGTTTTTTTTACATTATCCTTCGATTATGACTTTTGGTGCACGCGTGGGTCATACAAGTTGCAGATTTTATACATCCTTCGATTTTGTTTGGTTTCAGAGTGATATTGCATATGCTTGGCACGAACCACACATTTCGTTTCTTACTCCTTTTGGCCAAACAATCACACTTTCCTTGTCTCCCCATGCTTTCTGCATTTTTGCCAAAATTGGTAACTTTCATCACAAGCAAATCAGTTCCATGTGCAACCCTTGCCACCTCTCCCCCTCATGCTTTGCTTGCCTCCTTCATACAACTCATAGCTCATCAAAATGCAGCATAAAAAGCCAAGTAAACAAACAAAACGCAAGCACATGGTCTCACCTTTCCATTTGTCTGTTTTGGTCAAATTATCCCCCAACGGTTTTTCTATGAGTTATAACCCTATTGCCCCCAGTCTAAGACTCTATATAAACACTACATTGCTCGTTCAAAAAAGAGGAGAAAGGAGGGAGAGTCAGAATCGAAGGAAGCCCCATTTAAACTTCTCATTTCTTTTTCTCTACAAGTTCAATCGAACAACTGATTTCACTTTCTCCAGTCTTCATTTCTTCACTCAAACACCTTCATTGGAACACAAGGAAACTATTCAGAAGGATTTCTTGTTAGACGTCAGAGGCACCGAGTGAATTTACTTTTCACTTTTGTAGGTATGCTCACTGAATCTGAATCTTGATTTGAGCATGAATGGAAGTATTTTAAGTTGTGCATTGCATTTATAGCTGGCCAATCATTAGGATTGATGTATATTTGAGTTTTGATTCAAGCAGATATGGTGAAATCATGTTTCTGGTTTTGATGTTTGCAGTTTGTTTTTCCAGTTTTTGAGATTTGATTTCTCGATCTATGCTTGATCTCTGAGTTTGATTCGAACTGCATGTTGTAGTATGATATGTTAGGTTTAATTTGAGCTTAATTTCATGGATTTTGGTTGAGAATCATGTTTGTTTGATGTATCTGAAATGAGCATATTGGAACTGATGGAAATGAGTCTTTTGCTTGGGCTGGAGGTTGAAACCTAAAAATAATATTTCCGACCTTCTGCATTTTTTCAGAATTTTTGAAAATGTTTTGATTGGTTTTAAAATTCGTGTGACTAATTAATTGTTTATTTGATTATGTGATTATTTGATTTTATTTTGATATCTCCTTTGATTCAAAAAATTCCATAAAAATCATAGAAGCTTATTTTTAATTCTAATATTTGAATATAATTTTGGTTGAATATTTTTTTGACTTTTGTTTAGAATTTTCCTTTAAAATGTGAATATGTGTTTAATTGTTTAATGTTTTAAATTATTTAGAAATGGAACTTGATTAATTAATAATTAAGTTTAATTTCTAAATAATTAGGGTTTTGATGATCCCCTTGTTTGATTTGATTCTAAAAACCAATTTTCCTTAAGTTTCAATTGAAGTCAGTTCTTGTTTGAAGTTCATAGATGGATTGATGATCTCAAAAATATTTTTCTTGAATTAATTGATGAGGTTTGGTGTTTTCTATTGATTCATTTTGAAAACTTGTCTAGATTGGTGGTTTTACCAACTAGTTTTGATGTTTGAAGCTTATTTGATCCTTTCCTCAACCATAAATGAAGTTGAGACTTACATTCTGACTTCTATACCTCTTAAAGATGCTGAGAAAATTTTTGTTTGAATTATGGAAGCCTATTTCTATTCTTGATGAATTTTCAAAGTGAAAGTGCCCAATTGATGTTGCATATCTTGTTGCAATTTGCTTGATGGCCAATGAACTTGTGTGAGACCTGTAATTTGGAATTTAATTATCATGTTGCTTCTGTTTCCCCACACCAATTCAATTAAATTATCTTGATTTCTCATAATTGGTTGATGAACCCTTTTAATTAATGTCTCCTAAGTAATGTTCTTTTCTTGTTTTTGCTTTGAACTTTAAATTTTTTGGCTTGAGTTTGAGGTCATCAAATGACCAATGATAACATGTTGAGTAATGATACATCAAGGATAGTCTCATAAATACTTGAGATCACTTAACCTTTGATACTTGAACCAATTTCATTCATATATCAATTTGATGTTCCTTTCTTCTTTCCTTTTGAATCCTTGAGGTATATTGAATGCACTTGTGCAACATGTATTAGAATAAATTTTCTAAAATTTTGATCATATACTCATAGCATGTTAGAAGCTTGATTTCAAGTTTTTGAATGGTTTAAGCCGTCCAACTTTGCTTTTGCTTGAATTCCTTTCATTGCTAAATTGTGATCCAAGCTTTGTAATACATTTTTTGGAATCCCTCTTCTATTATTCTTGTATGAAATGAATGAGTGTGGATGTGAAGTGTTTGCTACTGACTTCTAAAGTCTTTGATAATATTCCTCTCTTGCTCCTTTGATCCTTGATTGATATTTACTTGTCAATTCAACATGGTGACAGGAAAGGAGAAACATTTCTTTAGTTTTGACCTAGTTGTTGTTTGAGTTTGCTTGATGCTTCTACTGCTTTTGATGTTTGCCATCATGCTTATTTTACATTCTCATGATTATCCATCCTTTATTGGTGCATCATTTCTCTGTAAAATCACTAATTTGTCTGTTGAATGTGCGAGGTACTCTGAGGAAAAGTTTTCCATTTAGACTTGGTACTATAGTGTTCCACTTTATTTGTGGAACATAATTGGTTGTGTTTTCACTATTCCCGTGTTTGACATATTTGTCATTCTTTTGCAGGATATATATATATATATATATATATATATATATATATATATATATATATATATATATATATATATATATATATATATATATATATATATATATATATATATATATATATATATATATATATATATGTGTGTGTGTGTGTGTGTGTGTGTGTGTGTGTGTGTGTGTGTGTGTGTGTGTGTGTGTGTGTGTGTGTGTGTGTGTGTGTGTGTGTGTGTGTGTGTGTGTGTGTGTGTGTGTGTGTGTGTGTGTGTGTGTATGATTGTGACTGCTATAGTCCTGCTCTTGAGGCCTCAGTGCATATATTTGATGGTATGATTTCTGACTTGATTTATTTGCTGATGCTAGCTTTCATGAAGTTCTCTGGGTTTCTATTTTTCTTGCTCAGTTACTACGGATAATTATCCGTTTGGTATTACACTGTTTCCTTTTTTATTGTTTCCTCTCTTTATTGCTTTCTATTGTATGATGGGACCTCCGTTGCTGATATATGTCAGGAGTCCCTCTGGTTTATTTAAAGACATGTTTAAGGAAATTATGTCGGTGTTCTAATTGTGGTTGTTTAAAATCTTACCTTTGAAGTAGGTATTATGCACGCGTGTTTATATTTGTGCCTGCATTATATTACAGGTGATAAGTCCTCAAAAGAGGCGAGTGGAAAGGGTTCGTAATCGACCCCCGCGCATTCCACTCCATGTTGTTCATATGCTCACTTTCTACAAGTAGATGCTCTAAACATGTGCCCAAGATCCGAATGAATTTAAGTCCTTTAAAGGCAAGTGAAAAGGGTTCCCGCAATCGGATCCTCACGCTTTCTTTAGCTCGTGTTGACCAGCACTGGTGCTTAGTTTACACATGCACTATATCTTTTCCCCCATATCTTTCTTGCCCTGTGTTTACCGTTGTTTTTGGTAAACAATCGTTGATCTCCAAAAAGGTAAGTTTTTTGGTTTACTTACGGGATCGATCAAACTAATCCCAGAACATATGCTAATTTTTATGTAAAATGAGTAAGAAGGAAGAACGCACGTTCGACCCAGAGAAAGGAGGTTTGAGATTGTTGAAAAATAAGCAAAAGTGTAAAAATGCAAGTAAAAGAAGTAAAAAATGTAACTTTGCAGGATAATGATAAAGTAATGTAAAAAGACTTTCAATAAGGAAAAAAGGTGTTTCCAACGTACATTGCTCAGCTTTATCCTTTCTCACGCAGTAGTTACTTGGATAATATTTGAGAGATTTAGTACGATAGGTTGAACACACTTGAAAATTACACAAGTTTCTTAATTTATACTAAAAGTAGGTAACTGTCAAGGGGACATTTTGCGCTAGGATGAAGACAAGTGTCTTCTTCATGCCTCTCGACCCATAGCTTTTGGCCATGTTGCCTCTTCTCAGACGCTGATGAAAACTGCCTTTCCCTCCAATAATTCAAAATTCAAATAGCCCTCGTTCCATGTGCCAAAGCGTGAACACTTTCTCTCAATTGAGCAACATAAGTCTGTTTCAGTCGAATGAGCCCTTGGTCGAAGATTCCTATCATAACTTAGATCTTTTTCTTAAGTTATCTCATGTGTCGAATCATACCTCCTGGTTTGGTTCATTCCAGTTGTTTGGTCTAAAAGACCAAATACAGTAAGTGTCGAATTTGGGAGCCAACAAATTTCCCCCCAAGAATCTCTATTTCTAAGCTCAAAGAAATAGCCATTCTTTGAACTTCCCATTCGACACCTGTCTTCCAAGTTTTCCTCCAAGCCTTGACGTTTGCTTTTCGCCTTCCAACAACTGCTGCACTTGAGAAAACCATCATTACTTTTTTTTCCAAGATGTCTCTTCAGACTGCCGTTACCATGCTTGCCATGATGACCATATTCCTATAACCTAGGAAAGCATGTTCCAACGTTTCCCAATGCCTGCACGGTAACCGTTTCACGTTTCTCCATGTGTCCCACTACCTGTGAAACATTAAATGGTCTTGACGAGACATCTCCCTCTTCTGAAGGCTATAAATACTTCCAAGCTTTTCTATTGGGAACTTTTACCATTTCCATCTTTTCCAAATCCCTTGCATTCTCACAACATTGTACTGTCAACTTCGCTCTTTCTCTCAAATCCTCAACAATGGCTTTTCTCTCTAATGCTCCAAACAACCCTCAACCCAAAAACGCCGATGATGTCCGGAAACCACCTGAGGTCTTTTCTACCAATCCTCCTTCTTCATCGATTGATAGGTATGTTGCTGAACCTATAACGAAAGAATAGCGAGAAGAATATGATTCTCAACTCCTCATTCCCATCAGATACGGTGGAAACATGTATGCTATGTCCGGTCCATTATCTTCATGCGTCGAAAATCCCTTGAAAAATCGCGCCTTTTTTCCTACACACCCAAGGCTTAGACCCATAGGTTGCGCCAAAAAACCTAGGGAGGACCCCGAAGACGCCACTCCGGCGAACCAGCAGCATCCTAAGACTACAGAGGATATCAACCTCCAGTTCATGAACAAAGGGAATCGAATTTTTCGCTCAAGCCCTAATCTTTCTTCTGAATATTCAGACTGGTTGAGTAAGATGGAGAGGGTGCAAGCTTCTGTTTGGAAGGAGATGGGCATTTATGACCTGGTGATGTTGTCGAAGACAGGATTGCCTTACTGCCCCCTTATGCTGGTATCTTCTTTTTAATTTTGGGATAGTGCACATTTCACTTCCATCTTCCTTGTGGGATGATGACCCCCACTTTATTCAACATAGCTGCCATCACTGGGCTTCAACCAACCGGTGACTATTTCGACCCTGAGGACTTGTCTGAAGACGCTATTGGGTTCGCTGCTACAAAACCCACTTATACCACTTTCATAAACCACTTCCACGACAAAGCTTCTAGCACTGTGTTGGAGGTGGAGCATATAGCCTTCTTGGCTATGTGGTTGTCTTGATTTGTTTTTTGTACTAAGTCACTGCATGTGACGAAAAAGATGCTGACGCTCGCAACGCAACTACACCATAAATACCCCCTTTGTCTGGCTGAATTGATTATGGACAACTTATATGAGTCCATCAGTAATGGTGTGACTCAACTTAAGGTTATAGGGGACAGGGGGAGCTTGCTGCTAGCTGGTCCCTTTTGGCTTCTCCAGCTGTGGCTCAATTCCACCTTTGAATCTTTCCTTCCCCAGAAGAACAAGATCAATGAAGAGGCTCCTGAAATTTTGAACAGGAGAGTCGAGGGCACCAGGCTTGCATTACTGACTCCCACCGATGAAGGCCAACAGTTCCAGAAGGCTTTCACAAGCTTTGTAATGATGTTTGCAGAGCGAAAGCGCTTTGTTTCAACTATGGCTCCTTTCGCCAGTCGAAAAGTTGGTCCGGAATGGTTCACCAAACCATATCCCTCGAATGAGGAGGATGACGTGACTGATGAGTTCGTGAGCATGTGGAAATTATTTCAATGCCCCAGGATCATGCCTTTGATATTTAAGAGCTCAAAAAATCAATTGAGCTTAATTGCTTATCAACCAAATCTTGTCTCTCGACAATTTGGTATTGCTCAATCGCTTCCTTCGCCTATTTACCCTCGAGAGAAGCTGCTACTTTTTTACAATGCAGACTACTCAGAGGATGCCACTACCAAGCATATTGGTAGGTATTCTGGTCGAACTATACTAACCTTATTCGATTTTAACCTTAATTTTCTGAGCTCCGTTCCCTTTGAGGAGTGGTGGAAACAATATTATCACGAAGAGTTCTTCGATGAGAAGGACTTCGCCCACCACCTACGTGAGGCGTTCAAGCTTGTTCTCGATAGGGTTAAGAAAGGTACTACTCTTTTCCATCTCTTCGCCTTAGATTTGTCTACCAACACCCAAATAACTATAGTTGTTTTATCTTTTGTTTAGCTGTCAAGAGAGCCAACTCGAAGAAGACTGCTGAGAGTACCAAAGGGGGAGATTCCGCTGTCAACCCCTCTCCTAAGGTATTCACTTTCTTTCATACCCTTACCTATTTTTTATCTGACATAGGTATTAATCCCTTCGACTTGGTTTTCTGTATGCTCAGAAACCAACCCCCAAAAAGCGGAAGGTTCAGGAGATCCAAATCTCTAGCGATGAAGAAGAGGAGTCTCCTCCTGTTCCTTTGCAGAGACGAAGATTGAAAAAGCCAGCTCCTACCATCGAACCCCGTCCAAAAATCAGGATTAAGACTACAGCTGGGAGGCCTCCTCCTATAGTCATCAATGAACCTACTGAACAGGAGGTAATCGTTGGGTTAAATAATCCCAGCGAAAGTGACAACTCTAGTCCTGGTGCTGAAATCCCAGTCCAGATATTTACTTCGACTGCTTATTATTTATTTCTTCCACTTTCTTTTGCTTTGTGAGGATTCTAAAAAGAAACAAATTCTTTCTATTTTTTAGGACACTGCTGGTACTTCCACACGAATTCCTACTCATGTCGAGGATTCGGCCACTCTCTTGAATAGTGACAGGAATCCTACTTACAGGCCCTCTTCAGCGAAAGGCTCTTTTATGAGTTCAGCTGACGAAGTAAATCATACTTCTGAACCTCAGCACGAAACCATAGAAGAAGCTGATGAAGAAGAAGCTGCAGGAAACCAAGAGGAGACTAGGGTTCCGCTAGTTGAAGTGCGAGAGACTGAGGAGGAAAGTGTCCCTGGCTTTGAAACTGAAATAGAAAGGGAGAATAAAGAAATCCCAGAGGCTGACGGTGAAGAAGTTTTTGCTGAAGGAAACCAAAATCCTCCAGGAACGGAAACAATCCCAAGTCAAGTGGCCAACGTGGCTGTTACAGCCAACGAACGTATCCCTTCGACGGTATCCAGAACTAAGGAGGATTTGGCCTTACTGAAACAACGGAATTCGTTAGGTTACCTGACTGCAATTCTAGAGGGTCGAGAGAGTTCCTCTGATCGCAGCGCCTCGACTGCATCTGGAAGATCTACTTCGACTTCCCCTCTCGACGAGGCTCTTCAGAAGGTTAAAGCACAAATCTTTAAAAGAGATTTTATGTTAACTTTAGAGGGGGAACCAGTAGCCCCTTCCTTTCTGAAAACTATCTTGAAAGCTGTCGATCTTCTTGTTGCTCCTTCTGATGTGGCCAGTGTAATCTTGGATTTACTCTCTATTGTTGACCAGGTATCAGCATATTACAACCATCAGAGAATTCTCAATCGTGAGATTGAAGAAGCCAATGGTCAAGTGGCTGCTGCTTGGCATGCTGCTACTGAATCCGCTTCTAGAGTAAAGGACTTGTCGAAGGCCCAGGAGGCTAGACAAAAAGCAGTCGAGGAAATAGATCGAGATAATGCTCAACTGAGGGTGCGGATTGCGGAGTTGGAAGCTCAAATTGCTGCCAACGACAAAAAGAAAGAGGAGCTTTTTGCTGTGAACAACGAATCAGAAATCCAAGAAGAGTTGGTTGAAGGGTTAAAACACGCCGATCGAGCTCAATCTCTGGATGCTAAACTCGAAACTCTTCACCAATCAAAATCTCTATGTGATCGACGGCTAGAGTTGCAGAGAATCAAGTATCTCCAGATTAAAGCTAATCTTCCCTTTTGAATCGTGTTCCTCTCATTTATGTAATCACTTTCTGTAACGAATTCAAAGCCATTTTGGCACTTTTAATGAAATTTTTAAGTTCCCATTTTGGCGTTCTCTATTAACAGTGACTATATATCATTTAATTTTACCTCTTGAAGCATAGGTCTATACGTTTTCAGGTATTTACCATTTACCTTCAAGAGTCTTTGATCTTCGCTTAATTCTTCGATCTCATAGGCTCCGCCCGAGAATGCTTGCACAATCCTAAAAGGTCCTTCCCACTTAGGGGACCATTTTCCCAAGCTTCTGTCTTTTCGATCCATTGAGAGTATTACTTTCCAAACTAGATCTTCAGGTTGGAACGTCTTGGACTTTACCCTTCGATTGTAGGATTTCTCGACTCGCTTCTTCTGTAGTCTCAACAGATCTAAAGCTTTCAACCTTTCTTCGTCTAAGTCTACTAATTCATCCAGCATCATGCTCCAATAGACTTCAGAAGGGATCTCATGATGTATCTGAATCCTTTTTGCTTGCAAGTGGATTTCCACTTGTAATATTGCATCATGACCATAGGTTAGGCGAAATGGTGTTGTCCCAGTGGCTTCTTTTGGACAAGTTCGACACGCCCACAGGACTTGATCTAGTGTCTTGTGCCAGTTTCTGGGTTTCTTTCCCACATGTTTCTTTATTAAACTGATCACTACTTTATTTGCTGCTTCGACCTGGCCATTAGCCTGCGCATAATAGGGCGTCGATGTTAACAGTTTAAACCCCATCTCTGCAGCGAATTCTTGCATCTTTTGACCAGTGAAGACTGATCCTTGGTCTGTAGTTATTGTTTCAGGGATTCCAAATCTATATATGATGTTCCTTTGAACGAATTCAATGATATCCTCCTGGTCTACATTGACCAAAGGAATCGCTTCAATCCACTTAGTAAAATAATCAATGCCCACCAATATATACTTCTGACCTTTGGAAGATGCTGGTCGAATTTCTCCAATGAGATCCAAGGCCCATCCTCTAAAAGGCCAAGGTTTCACAATCGAGTGAAGTTCGTTTGCTGGCACATGTTGAATGTCTGTATGTTTTTGGCATTCCTGACACCCTTTTGCAAACTCAACACAATCCTTTAACATAGTGGGCCAATATAAGCCTTGTCGAAACAATAACCATTTCATCTTTTGGCCTACTTGGTGTGCTCCACATGCCCCAACGTGTGTGGTGGAAAGAGCTATATATGCTTCTGTTTCACTTAAGCATTTTAGAAGCACGCATTCTGGTGTTTTCTTAAATAGTTCATTTCCCATCAGCACATAACTCAGCGCTCTGTACTTTGTCTTCCATTCTGTCGAAGCCGCTGGATTTTGTAAATAGTCCACTACAGGCTTTCTCCAATCTTGCTCTGTTAGATTGTCTATGAACGAAATTTCAAAAATTTCATGATCAGTATATCCTAATGTTGTGGTCCTTAAATCCGATGGAGATAACTTAGTAGCAGTTATTCTCCCTCTAACTTCGATTGCTTGTTGCAGCTTATCTTTCAAAACTTTATACCCAAAAGCAATTTGTGCCAAGTCGTTGGCTGCTTGATTTTCCAATCTGGGCATGTGTCGAATGCTAACTGCCTCGAAGTTTTTCAACAACCGTCTGGCTATTAAGAAATACATAATAAGGTTTTCTTTTATGCATTTGTATTCTTTCGTAATTTGTTTTAGGACTAACTCTGAGTCTCCCATTATTTCGACTTGAGTTGACCCCAATTCTAACAAGATTTCAAGGCCTACGATTAATGCTTCGTATTTAGACTCATTATTGGAGCAATCCCCATCTATTTTATACTTAAATGTTGTTGGAATTTTATGTGGAGAAATAATAAGGACTCCGACTCCAACTTCATCTTTATAACTAGAACCATCGAAGTAAAGTTTCCATGGTTCGATCTCCAAATAATTTAGTGATCTTTCTTGTATGGAGTGGTCGACTATAAAGTCTACGACCACTTGGCCTTTCATAGCCTTGAGAGGCTTAAAAGTTAATGAATATTCAGGTAATTCAAGTGCCCATTTGCCAATTCTACTATGCAAAATGGGTTTCGACAACATATACTTGAAAACGTCAAAATGAGACGAAACATAAACATTAACTGGCTTTATATATTGCTTAAGTTTTGTACATGAAAAATATAGACATAAATATAGTTTTTCAACTTCGTTATATCTAGTTTCTGCATCATTTAAAACTCTACTGAGGTAGTATATGGGCCTTTCGACACCATGTTCATCCTCCTGAGCCAGCATGCTCCCTAAAGTCTTATCAAACGCAGCTATGTACAACCTCATACTTCTACTTTGACAAGGAGGCACCAGAATAGGTGGTTTAATGAGGTACTCTTTGATTTTGTCGAAGGCCTCTTGATGTTCCTCCCTCTATTCAAATCCTCCTTTGTTGAGTCAAAGTAATGGCGAAAAGGCTTGCGTTTTCCCACTAAGGTTGGATATAAATCTCCTTAGGAAATTTATCTTCCCAAGTAAGGATTGAAATTCCTTTTTGTTAGTTGGTGCTTTAGCTTGCAAGATGGCCTTGGTCTTGTTTTGGTTTATCTCAATGCCTTTTTTGTGGACCACAAAACCTAAGAAATCTCCTGCTTTTACACCAAAAGCACACTTCAGAGGATTCATCTTCAGGCCGTAGTGTCTCATCCTCTCAAAGGATTGTCGAAGATGATCCATGTGAGCTTTCCCTGAAACAGATTTGACAACGATATCATCAATATAAATTTGCATGAAAGTGTCAATAAAGTCATGGAAGATCGAATTCATGGCTTTTTGGTACGTTGCCCCTGCATTCTTTAGGCCAAAAGGCATCACTACCCATTCATAGGTGCCTAAAGCCCCAAGGCAACAAAATGCCGTTTTCGACACATCTTCTTCAGCAATGGAGATTTGATTGTATCCAGAGTAGTCGTCCAGCATACTCATGTACTCGAAACCAGCGATAGAATCTACAAGCATTTCCGCCACCGGAATTGGATATTCATCTTTGGGTGTTGCAGCATTTAGATCTCTGAAATCGATGCACACCCTCAAGGTACCATTTTTCTTTATAACAGGTACAATATTTGCAATCCATTCGACGTACCTGGTCGTTCTTATGAACTTGCATCTCAGCAGCCTTTCGACCTCCGTCTTGATTTTTGTTAAAATCTCTGGTGCAAACCGTCTTGGAGTTTGCTTAACAGGTTTCTTTCCAGGCTTTATTGGTAATTGTAGTTTGACCAATTCTCTGTCGAGACCAGGCATCTCGTCATAGTCCCATGCAAAACAATCCTTGAACTCTTTTAGTAATTTGATCATTTCGATCCTGAGTCCTGGATCCATTTTTGTACTTATGTATGTGGGCTTGTTCACAGGACCTTCGCCTAGATTTACCTCTTCTAGAGGATCTTGCGCCAACATTCTGACATTGTTCGCCAGCGGGTCCTTTTCGAAACCTAGAGGTTCATCATCATAGATGGCGTCTAACCTCTGGTCTAGAAAGTCTTTCGTTCCCAAGTTGGGGGGCTCTGGGTCGAAATCTTTCCCAGGCCCTGTCTTTGACAGGACTTGTTCATTGGCTTTGGAAGCCACATATTTAACTTCAGCCTCTAAGGCCGCTATCATTCTGTTTTCGGCCACATATGCTGAAATCTTTTGGAGGGTTGATGACTCAGTCATCATCATCAAACTCGCTTCCCTAGCCGGTTGGCCGTATATCACTGACTCCTCCAAAGTCAATGTTGGATAAGTCTTCTCTATCCCACTAAAAGTCGTGATCGGAGTGTAGGTATAGGGAGCAAAATGCATTAGGAGTTGGAGTTAAATCAAACTCTGGTGGGTTACATGGCCCTATGTGAGCCAAATTTCTGTCGAAATCGTTCTTTCCGACACTATTTATTTCACCCAAGTAGTAACTCTGATCTGCTTCAATGTTCTCCACAATGCCGTCGGGCCGCCACATTATGACCCTTTGGTGCATCGAAGATGGCACTGCTCCAATGCCATGTATCCACTCCCGACCAAGGAGTAGATTGTAGTTGGGCTTTGCTGAAATAACCATGAACATGGTGGGTCGAAGGATTGAGCCCACTTTGAGGTCCAGTTGAATGACACCCATTGTGGTTCCAATGCCTCCTTCATAGTTGGATAAGACCATGTTATGTGGATTTATGTCAGCATCTCTTTTGCCTAACTTTTCCAGCATGAATTATGGTATGATATTGATGGTTGCCCCACAATCAACCAGAATTTTGTTTATGGTTACCTCTCTAAGCTTTGCTCTAATGAACAGTGGTTTCAGATGGCTCTTCATTGCCTCTGATGGTGGTTCAAAAAATGTATTTTGCTCTTCCACGCATCCATTATTCATTATATAGTAACATACTGGCTTGTGTCTAGCCAGTTCTTGTTCAACCATTAGGTCGGTTTCTTCGACTTCGACCTCACGGTTGTATTCTTTGGGCAACACGGATATGACATTTACCGTGATGTCTAAACTGTCACTAGAGTCTGAGTCGTCTTCATCATTCGACCCACACTCTTCTGCCCAGGGCACAGGATTTCTCTCCAGAGGTTTCCTTTGTTTTTTCTGCACATTAGTGCTAACTTCTGGATGAGGTCCAACTGCCTCTTTCTCGGCCTTTCGCCGTCTTTGAAACCTTCTCCACTGTGAACAAGACATATGATTCTTTCCTTTATAATTGCTCGATACATGGGTCCTTTTGTTCGACATAGAAGCATGGTACTCCTTTCTGTAATCTAGAGAAGAACCTCTTGGTACGCCGAATGCCTGCCATCTATCCTCATTTGGCCGCTTCCTACCCATGGTATTTAGCCAAGTATCTGTAGGAACATTAGTTGGATGCCTAAAAGTTGGTGGCCTCCTTTCCTGATTCATGGGTCTTTGTTGATGTCCTCTTCTGGGGTTAAATCGAATTTCTGGACCCATTCTTTATTAGGCATTGGTGCCCTGTTTTGCTTTTACAACCTGCATCACTTGTATGTGTTCAGCGGCTTTCTTATCGAAAATAGAGCTATATCTAGGGCATAGCATTACTTCTGATTTCTTCTTTTGGCATCTATGCAGAAAGTCTGCCAAATCTTCATCCTCCTTTGGGAATGCTGTTTTGTTTACTTCTTCTTGTCGAAGGGCTTCCTCTGAAGCTTTGGCTCCAGAGACTTCGACCATGTTAACCTGCATGTTGCTTTTGGCAGCCAAGTTCATCTTCTGCATTTTGGCCTCCAAGTCCTCTGTCGAACCCTTTGCAACAGCCAAATAAGAACCTGTGGTGGTTCTTTTGTTGGAGCTTTCAGCAACTCCTTTGATTTTGTTTGGGTCTTCAGTAACCCGTTTGATTAATTTCAGGCTACCAGCAGCTTTCTTGTTCGATCCTTGGCCAACTTCATTTTTTAAACCTAGGCCTTCAGTGGCCTTTCTCACCCCTTCAATAGTTTTCCTGGAGATATTTCCAGTGAAACTTCCAAAGATAGGTTTTATGATAAAATCTTTAGACACTTCCACCATATGAATGCCGACTAGTTCGGCATAATGTGCCTCTATCTGCATTGGGTTTGTGTCGATCTTCATTACTGGTTTATCAGCAAATTTCAGCCTTCCTTCCTTCAGCACCTGTTGAACGAGATCCCTGAAAAGGAAACATTGTGAGGTTTTATGTCCCAAAAAATTATGGTATTTACAAAAACCTCTTTTCTTTCTTTGTTCTAAAGGAGGAAATTTAGCCCCTGGGGGCACTATCATCTGTCCATCTTTAACTAATAGATCGAATATTTCGTCACACTTGGATATATCGAAGCTATAAGTTTTCTTAGGAAATTTATCACTGTTTTTCTCAGGTTCTACAGGATTTTTCCCATTTGATGGCACTAGCAATTTACAAGAATATGGTGGTCCTTGTTTTAATTCAGCTAAATCAATTTCTCCTTCTTCGACATCTATAGGATCATTGTATGCCTCTGGATCGTCATCATCCATTTCGACATAAGCTACCCTTTCTCGTCGATGAGTTTTGGAAGTTTTATCCTTTTCAGCTTTAAGGTGTTCTACTTGTCGAACTCTATTAGCAAGTTGGGCCATATCTCTTAGGTATTGTGTATATAACTTTTTTCTAATCGAATAATCCAGGCCCCCTGCTGCTATTTCAACTAATTCATGCTCAGGCACTTGGGTAAAGCATCTGGCTTTGAGTAATTGAAATCTATTTAAATATTCATCAATTGGCTCTGTGAACCTTCTCTTCACACTAGCCAACTCTTTTAGACTTATCTTGGTTTGACCCATGTAAAATTGTTCATGGAACAATCTTTCCAATTGATTCTAGTTGTGGATCAAATTGGCTGGGAGGGTAGTGAACCAAGTGAAAGCATTCTTAGTTAAGGAACTTGGGAAATATTTGATTCTAAGGTTCTCATTGTTTGTTATTTCTCCGACCTCTATCAAATATCTAGCCACATGTTCGACAGTCGACTCTGTCGTATCCCCTGAAAATTTAGTGAATTTTGGGACTTTTCCCCTAGGTGGTAAGTCTGTTTGCAGAATATACTCTGACAATGGGGATGCAAAATTTGGTCTATGAAAACCAACATTCATCCCATTTTGAAGCATGATCCTCTCGATCATGGCGGTTAGATTATTGTCCACCCCATAGTTCTGGTGTCAAACTTGTTGTATTAATTCGTCAGCGTTTTGGTTTCTATTAGCCATAATAACGCCTTGATCGATTTCTCGATGGTTTCGAGGTATCTCTATTCTTGGTTGTTCTATTTCTACCCTAGGAATTTGGGGGTTCGGATTAACGGTCAAATTCTCTTCCATAATTACCCCTTGGTTTACTCTTATTGGTATCCTTTTGGGTTGTCGAACAACTTGGGGGACCCCAAAGAATTCAGCCATGGGCTTCATTTGCGTTGTCATCTGTTGATTCGACTGTGTAGCAGTCTGAATGAGGGGATTTAGTACTGTACTTAAAGTTTGTGCTAACATCTGTACCATTTCATGATTACTTTCGTCCATTTGTTGCCTCAAAATTGCTGTCGAAGCATTTGTGAGGCTTGGTATCACGTGAGATGGCCCTCCCAAAAATTGGTTTCTACTGGCTCCAGACCCCTGTAATGGCGATGTTGCAATCACCAAAGGTTCTGAAAAATTGGACGCAACATTCATAAGGCTAGCCATTTCAGTAGTTGGCATGCCATATGGCTGTTCTCGACCCATCCAAGTTATTAAAAAGCCTGGGGGTACAGTTGATCGAGATCCTAGATTTATCCTTGGTGGAGGCGTTCCCAAAGGGCCTCTTGGACCCACATACGAAAGTAAGGGTCCAGTTTGATTCATCGTTAACGCTGGCATTGATCCAACAGAAGTTGGGATATTCCCTCCGACAGCAGTAGTGACCGATGTTCCTGTGATCGGTGGAGGTATTTCTCCATGGTTTGGCTCGTTAGCCATACTACTTTCTCTATTTTCTTTCCTAACAGTATATTTGTTGGTTACTCTACCACTTCTTAATAACATGCAATGTTATAACTGTACGGGAAAACGCAGTAACATAGAAATTAGCAACGTCCCACCAGGTGTGCCAATTTGTTTACTGTTGTTTTTGGTAAACAACCGCTGATCTCCAAAAAGGTAAGTTTTTTGGTTTACTTACGGGATCGATCAAACTAATCCCATAACATATGCTAATTTTTATGTAAAATGAGTAAGAAGGAAGAACGCACGTTTGACCCAGAGAAAGGAGGTTTGAGATTGTTGAAAAATAAGCAAAAGTGTAAAAATGCAAGTAAAAGAAGTAAAAAAGGTAACTTTGCAGGATAATGATAAAGTAATGTAAAAAGACTTTCAATAAGGAAAAAAGGTTTTTCCAACGTACATTGCTCAGCTATATCCTTTCTCACGCAGTAGTTACTTGGATAATATTTGAGAGATCTAGTACAATAGGTTGAACACACTTGAAAATTACACAAGTTTCTTAATTTATACTAAAAGTAGGTAACCATCGAGGGGACATTCTGCGCTAGGATGAAGACAAGTTTCTTCTACATGCCTCTCGACCCATAGCTTTTGGCCACGTTGCCTCTTCTCAGACGCTGATGAAAACTGTCTTTCCCTCCAATAATTCAAAATTCAAATAGCCCTCGTTCCATGTGCCAAAGCGTGAACACTTTCTCTCAGTCGAGCAACATAAGTCTGTTTCAGTCGAATGAGCCCTTGGTCGAAGATTCCTATCATAACTTAGATCTTTTTCTTAAGTTATCTCATGTGTCGAATCATACCTCCTGGTTTGGTTCATTCCAGTTGTTTGGTCCAAAAGACCAAATACAGTAAGTGTCGAATTTGGGAGTCAACACCCTGGTAATAGATACCACGGTTAAGGACCCTTTTGTATTCCTATAAATCTAGAGCTTGTTGACTCGGGTGATATGCTCCCCTTGACTGTGGCTTGACCCCTGGTCTGATTCTTGGTTGCTTGTATATGGTGGGACCTCCCTTTCTACTAATAGGCCTGCGCCTTGTAGGTGTTTGATATTCGAGTGGTACTCGAGTTGTTGTTTGTCCAGATGTTTCGTCATCTGCTTGCTTGTTTTTTTCGCAGGATCTGTGAAATTTTTACCATGTTCCCTTAGGATTGCTCGTGTAGGTTTAGTCCTCGAGTTAGACCTTAGGATAGGAATCCATGCATGCTAACATAGGATGGAAACTTCCCTTTTTCATCCTCAACCTTAGGGCCAATGATTGTATGATAACATTAAGGCTAGATATTAGGATAGTCTCCCTTAGTTGTTTTCTTTTTCTTTGCATATTGCATTTTAAAATTAAAACTTCTTCTTGGAAAATCATAGAATATTTCTAATAAACTTAAATCCTTCTTCAAGGTAAAAAATACAAACTGTAAGTCTCAGAGTGCCTAAGAGGGGGATGGGGGTGAATTAGGTATATAAAAATTTATTTGGTTTTATGAGAATACTTGAAGTACTTTTTGGTTAAGTGTTTGAAGGTTTGATTATATCTTATCTTTTCCTTGATTATGGTGATGAAAGCGATAAATGCGGAAAAGTAAAGAACACGGTGATATATCCTGGTTCCCCTCACAATCCGAGAGTACTCCAGTCCCCTTTCCAACACGAAAGAGATTTCACTATAGTTAGAATTATTGTACAGCCTATGCTTACTATCTAACCTATAGGGTGACCAAAGGTTCTTAACACCTTTAAGATCAAACAAACACTAATGTGAATGAAGAACAATCCTCTTCAAATCACAACACTTACTTCCAACAATCCTGGATAGTAAGGGAATAATTTCTTTAAGTAATACAATGATTTAATATGAAATAGATGAATAGCACTATCAATCTTCAATTGATCTTCTTCTTCAAGATAAAAACAATTCTCAAGCAATGATTATAAATGTTCACAATGTATGTATGAAACTTGTAATGATTTCTTAATGAAAGTGTATATGGCAAGTTTCACAAAATTTATGAACACATGAAAGTTTAAGTGCAATTTTGAATGAATGAAAATTGTTAATATGAAGAAGGTTTTTGTTGTATTTGAAAGTTATTGATTGATATTGATTTTTTTTTTTATAAAATCTGAAAATCTGCACATTTTATAAAGTCACAAGAACCTCTTCATTCATGCCAATTCATATGAAAAGTTGCAATGCATTCATGAAAGGATACCACTTGAAAAATGTTCAAAAACCAAAAGAAAAGCTGCACTGGTTCGCTGGGAACCGGTTCCGACACAGGCAGAACCCGGTTCTTAGTGAACGTTATAACTTAGATTTCAAAAATATCACACAGGAACCGGTTCCCCTATTGGTACAACCCGGTTCCTGGTACAAATTCCAGGGACATGTTTTTTTGAACAAGTTTGGAACCCGGTTCCCTGTTAGGGAGGAACTGGTTCCTAAAAGTTTATTTTCACAAATTCTTTTTGAAAAAAGTTTCAAACATAGTTTTTCTTAACATTAAAAATGTGGGATATGTATATGTTGATGAATGCATATTTTTGTGAACATCTATATTCAAGATTAAGAATTATTTATACCATTTGACATTTGTTGATTCTTCAATAATTCTTCTTCTAATCTTCAAGATTTTTATATGATGTTGATAAGCTTTTTGCACATCCTTTGAATGTTGATGTCCATGTTGTCTTCATCAAAATAAATGCTTTAAATATTACTTGAGAAAGCTTGCAATTACATTCTCCCCCTTTTTGATGATGACAACCAAGTCTTGAAAACAATTCTTGAATGTTGATGTTGTTTTGTGTAGCAATAATGTAGAGCAAATGCAAGGCTCCCCCTAAATTGTATGCTCCCCCTAAGTCCATGATTCCTTGAATTTTGGAGTGAGTATGATAGATATTTGGGCCTGCAATTTCTTTGAAACAAAACAACATATATGCATATATTCTTCTCCCCCTTTGTTAACATCAAAAAGGATAGGGAAAAAGAGTGAAACAAATACATTTAAAATTTAAGACGAACAACATATACACACACATTTTATCGAATAAAAACATATAAAAGAAGGAGTAGAAGCAGAGTGTACTGAAACATAAATTAAAATTTTTTGTTGAAGAAAAATTAAGACGTGCACCTTATGAGTTTAGATATCACCTTCATCCAAAATACCAAGTTCTCTTCGGATTTTGAAGAATGGTTCTCGAGCAAGCGGTTTTGTGAAGATATCTGCGAGTTGGTTATGAGTATCCACAAAAGTGACTTCGACGTCTCCTTTAAGTACATGATCACGGAGAAAATAATGTCGAATATCTATATGTTTGGTTCTTGAATGCATGACCGGATTCTTTGTAATATTTATAGCACTTGTATTGTCGCATCGAAGAGGAATGCATCCGAGATCAAGTCTGTAATCACGGAGTTGTTGCTTGAGCCAAAGAATTTGTGCACAACAACTACCCGCTGCTATGTATTCTGCTTCGGCCGTGCTAAGAGCAACACATGCTTGCTTTTTACAAGCCCATGATACTAATGCATTTCCAATAATGTGACAAGTACCACTTGTGCTTTTACGATCAGTTTTACAACCTGCATAATCCGTGTCAGAATAACCAATTAAAGTGCAAGTACTACCTTTAGGATACCATAAGCTGACATTGGTTGTTCCTTTAAGATACTTCATGATCCTTTTAACTGCCATGAGGTGTGATTCCTTTGGATTTGCTTGAAAGCGAGCACAAAGACAAACGCTAAACATTATGTCAGGACGGCTTACCGTCAAATACAATAAGGAACCAATCATACCTCGGTATTTTGTAATATCAATTGGAGTACCGGATTCATCTTGATCAACATATGTACCGGAGCCCATTGGAGTATTCATAGCTTTATAATTGTCCATATCAAACTTTTTCAATAATTCTTTGCAATACTTAGATTGGTTGATGAAGATTCCATCTTCTAGTTGCTTGATTTGTAGTCCAAGAAAGTAGTTCATCTTTCCCATCATAGACATCTCGAATTCTCATTGCATCATCAATGAGAATTCCTCACACATTTCTTTGTTAGTCGATCCAAAAATGATATCATCAACATAGACTTGAACCAATAAAGTGTTACTTTGGATTTTCTTAATGAACAAAGTTTTATCAACCTTACCCTTTTCGAAACCTTTTTCACACAAAAAATTGCTAAGTCTATCATACCATGCTCTTGGTGCTTGCTTTAAGCCATAAAGAGCCTTTCTCAACTTAAAGACATGTGTAGGATGTTTGAAGTCTTCAAATCCCGGAGGTTGTTTGACATAGACTTCTTCATTGATGTATCCATTCAAGAATGCGCTTTTGACATCCATTTAAAAAAAGCTGAAAATTTAATGAACAAGCATAAGCAAGTAAAAGACGTATAGCTTCTAACCTTGCAACCGGAGAAAATGTTTCTTCAAAGTCGATTCCTTCCTCTTGATTGTAACCTTGGGCAACCAACCTTGCTTTGTTTCGAACAATTAGACCATTCTCATCAAGTTTGTTCTTAAACACCCATCGGGTACCTATGATGTGTTTACCACTTGGTCTAGGAACAAGTTCCCAAACTTGATTTCTCTCGAATTGATTTAATTCTTCTTGCATAGCAATAATCCATTGATCATCTCCTAAGGCTTCATCAACTTTGGTAGGTTCAATTTGAGAAACAAACGCCATGTTTAAGCAAGCATCTTTTAGATTTAATCTTGTTGATACTCCTTGGCTAATGTCACCAATAATTTTGTCAATAGGATGGTCTCTATGAGTTCTCCATTCTTTTGGTAGATCATTGATGTTTGAATCTTGTTGTACAATGTTTTCTTGATTTTCCGGTGATTTCACAACTTGATCATTTGAAAGATCTTCCGGGGGTAAATCTATAGGATCATCATCATCACAAACAACTACTTCCTCCTTAGAGGTGTTAGTTTCATCAAAAGATACATGCATAGATTCTTCAATAGTTAAAGTTCTTTTATTATAAATTCTATATGCTTTACTAGAAAGAGAATAACCAAGAAATATACCTTCGTCGGATTTCTCGTCAAACTTACCGAGATTATCTTTGTCATTGTTAAGAACAAAACACTTGCATCCAAAAATGTGGAAGTGAGCAATATTTGGATTTCTTCCTTTGAAGAGTTCATATGGAGTCTTCTTTATTATAGATCTAATGATAACTCTATTTCCAACATAACATGTCGTACTAACCGCATCCGCCCAAAAATATTTAGGAAGATTTGCATCACTAAGCATTGTTCTTGCAAGTTCCACTAGAAACCTATTCTTTCTTTCAACTACTCCATTTTGTTGTGGAGTTCTAGGTGCTGAAAAATTATGAGAGATACCATGTTCTTCACAAAATTCTTCAAATTGAGCATTTTGGAATTCTCCACCATGATCACTTCTTATGGATACAATCTTTAGTGATTTTTCATTTTGGATTTTCTTAGCATACTTCTTAAAAGCTTTAAAAGCATCACTTTTCTGCACAAGAAACAAAGTCCAAGAATATCTAGAAAAATCATCAATAATAACCAAATCGTATACATTACCTCCGAAGCTTTTTGTTCTTGATGGACCAAAGAGATCCATGTGTAACAATTGTAGTGGTCTTGTAGTAGACACCACATTATTAGATTTGAAAGTTGATTTGGTCTGTTTTCCCTTTTGGCATGCATTACATAATTTGTCTTTGATGAACTTCATCTTTGGTAGACCAATAACTAAGTCATGCTTAACCAATTTGTTCAAGTGCTCCATGTGAATGTGAGCAATCCTCTTGTGCCATAACCAAGCGTCATTGTTGTTTACCATAAGACATTGTACCTTCATAGACAAATCATCTAAAGTAATCATAAAAATATTGTTAGATCTTATACCTTTTAGTTTTACCTCATTGGTTGCCTCATCCATAATAAGGAATTCTTCTTTGTTGAATTTGATCTTGAACCCTCTGTCGCAAAGTTGACTTATGCTAAGAAGGTTGTGCTTTAATCCTTCAACATAGAGAACATCCTCAATTTGAATGTATGGAGGTGTGTCAACTATTCCAACGCCAAGAATCTTTCCTTTGGTGTTGTCTCCATAGGTGACATACCCTTTGGCTTTATGTACTAGATATGAAAATTGGTGTACATCTCCTGTCATATGCTTTGAACATCCACTATCAAGATACCAAACATTTGATGTGGATTTCAAGCATACCTACAAAAACAAATTATTCTTTGTTAGGTAGCCAAGTTTCCTTGGGTCCTTCATAGTTAGTTCCCTTTTCACCCACACATAATGCCCACTTGCCATACTAAAGTTTCTAACATAGCAAGCATTAGGTGTATGGCCTTTAATACCACAATAAAAACAAGTAGGTTCAAAGTTACTTCTATATATAGAAGGATAAGATTTCTTCTTAGGAAATGTTTTCTTTTTGGATATATTAGACTTTTTCTTTTGATGATTATGAACAACTTACTTCTTTTCTACTTTCTTGGGATTGGAACTATCACTAGCCTTTACAAAAACAGTGGGATTGTTACTTGGTTTCTTAGAATTCACATAACCAAGACCTCTTTTATCATTTGGATAACGTTGTTGGCTTAGTAATCCTTCCAATCCTATTTGTCCCTTTTCATATCGTTCAATGACTCTTTTCAATTGAACAATTTGAAAGACATTTGATTCACACTTGGAGCATGCAAAGTTTTCCTTTTCTTTAATAAAATTTTGTTTTTGAAGATCAAAATCTTTAGTCATGGTGTCAATTTTTTCTAGACAAATTAGAAGTTCTTTTTCTTGATTTGACACCTTTTTGTATAAACTTTTGCATTCTTTCAAGAGTTCATCAATAGCACCTTGAACATCATCATCAAAAAGATTAAATTCATTACTAACCTCTTCTTCATCGTCGGAGTGATGTGAGGCCATCAATGCTAGATTTGCACATTCGTCGCTTTCCGAATCGGATGAAGAACTTATCTCATTATCTTCCCATGCAACATAAGCCTTTTTGTTCTTGAACTCCTTTTTGCCTTTGAATCCATTTTTCTTGGAGAGTTTTGGACAATCCGGCTTTATGTGACCTTGCTTTCCACATTCATAGCATGTGACATCTTGTGTTGATGTGGAGGCTTCTTTATCTTTATGCTTATAGAATTTCTTTCTTTTGACAAAGTTAGCATTATGAAGATTATTTTTATGACCAAAATATTTTCCTAACCTTTTTACAAGAAGCAAGAGATTTTCATATTCCTCCGATGCATCTTTATCTTGACTTTCTTTTGAATCAACTTTCAAAGCAATGCCTTTGGATTTCTTCTCATGATTCTCATGTTTTTCAAGTCTTCCAAGTTCCGTCTCATATTCTTGAAGCTTTCCGAAAAGCGTTGCGGAAGTCATAGTTGCTAGATTTTTCTTTTTGGATATTGCTGTTACTTTTGGTTGCCATTCCCTCGTTAAAGACCTAAGCACTTTAAGATTTAATTCATCGTTAGTTAAAGTCTTACCGAGTGCCTTCAAATGGTTTGTCAAGTGAACGAATCTCTTTTGCAAGTCAAGGATGGATTCTCCGGGCAGCATTTTGAATAATTCATATTCTTGACTCAAAGTGTTCAATCTAGACCTTTTGACTTCGGCGGTTCCTTCATGAGTTTCTACAAGAGTATCCCAAATTTCCTTTGTCGTTGTACATGCCGATACTCGGAAAAATTCATCCATACTAAGAGCACTTTGGAGAATATTGATTGCCATTTTGTCAAAGAGAACTTTTTTCTTGTCATCGTCATCCCATGATGCTTTAGGCTTTGATGACCCAACATCATTGACAACACACATCGGAGTAAATGGACCATTCTCAACAACATTCCATATTTCTTCTCCTTGCGCTTCAAGATGAGCCTTTATGCGAATTTTCCAAAAGTCAAAGTATTCACCACAAAACAATGGAGGCTTGTTGTTACTACCACCATCTTTGAAAACTGGATTTGGATTTGCGGAAGCCATTCTGAATCTTTAGAAACAAGTTACCTATAACTTGCTCTGATGCCAATTGTAAGTCTCAGAGTGCCTAAGAGGGGGGGGTGAATTAGGTATATAAAAATTTATTCGGTTTTATGAGAATACTTGAAGTACTTTTTGGTTAAGTGTTTGAAGGTTTGATTATATCTTATCTTTTCCTTGATTATGGTGATGAAAGCGATAAATGCGGAAAAGTAAAGAACACGGTGATATATCCTGGTTCCCCTCACAATCCGAGAGTACTCCAGTCCCCTTTCTAACATGAAAGAGATTTCACTATAGTTAGAATGATTGTACAGCCCATGCTTACTATCTAACCTATAGGGTGACCAAAGGTTCTTAACACCTTTAAGATCAAACAAACACTAATGTGAATGAAGAACAATCCTCTTCAAATCACAACACTTACTTCCAACAATCCTGGATAGTAAGGGAATAATTTCTTTAAGTAATACAATGATTTAATATGAAATAGATGAATAGCACTATCAATATTCAATTGATCTTCTTCAAGATAAAAACAATTCTCAAGCAATGATTATAAATGTTCACAATGTATGTATGAAACTTGTAATGATTTCTTAATGAAAGTGTATATGGCAAGTTTCACAAAATTTATGAACACATGAAAGTTTATGTGCAATTTTGAATGAATGAAAATTGTTAATATGAAGAAGGTTTTTGTTGTATTTGAAAGTTATTGATTGATCTTGATTTTTTTTTTATAAAATCTGAAAATCTGCACATTTTATAAAGTCACAAGAACCTCTTCATTCATGCCAATTCATATGAAAAGTTACAATGCATTCATGAAAGGATACCACTTGAAAAATGTTCAAAAACCAAAATAAAAGTTGCACTGGTTCGCTGGGGACCGGTTCCGACACAGGCAGAACCCGGTTCTTAGTGAACGTTATAACTTAGATTTCAAAAATATCACGCAGGAACCGGTTCCCCTATTGGTACAACCCGGTTCCTGGTACAAATTCCAGGGACATGTTTTTTTGAACAAGTTTGGAACCCGGTTCCCTGTTAGGGAGGAACCGGTTCCTAAAAGTTTATTTTCACAAATTCTTTTTGAAAAAGGTTTCAAACATAGTTTTTCTTAACATTAAAAATGTGGGATATGTATATGTTGATGAATGCATATTGTTGTGAACATTTATATTCAAGATTAAGAATTATTTATACCATTTGACATTTGTTGATTCTTCAATAATTCTTCTTCTAATGTTCAAGACTTTTATATGATGTTGATAAGCTTTTTGCACATCCTTTGAATGTTGATGTCCATGTTGTCTTCATCAAAACAAATGCTTTAAATATGACTTGAGAAAGCTTGCAATTACACAAACCAATCTAATTTGTTTGTGTGCCTCTTGGCTTTGTTTCAAATCTTTGCCATGATTATCTTCCCATCTCTTAGCCGATGTTTCACCATCGCACATTCTTTTAGCCGATGTTTTGCCATCGCACATAGTAGTTATCCTACCTTAATTCTCAATATCATTGTTAGGTGTGATGTTCTGTTCTCTGGTTTATTGATGTTTCGCCATCTTTGCCATGTTATCTTCCTATCTCTTAGCCGATGTTTCACCATCGCACATTCTTATAGCTGATGTTTCGCCATTGCACATATTTGTTATCTTACCTTGATTCTCAATATCATTGTTAGGTGTGATGTTTTGTTCTCTGGTTTATTGATGTTTCACCATCTTTTCCATGTTATCTTCCTATCTCTCAGCCAATGTTTCGCCATCGCACATTCTTTTAGCCGATGTTTTTCCATTGCACATGTTTGCTATCCTATTTTTATTTTCAATATCATTGTTAGGTGTAATGTTTCATCATTTTGTCTGATGTTTTGCTATCATGTTGGCATTTTACCACCTTATCTGAGTTTGTGTTGGCATGCGATGTCTTGTCATCTCTTTTTGCTATTTTATCATCATTGTTGATGTTTTTGTTGTTCTATCTGATGTTTTGCCATCTTGTCTATTGCTTTTATTTCCTTAACTAAAAAAACACAAACCAACCAAAATATATGAGCCAAACTACTGCTGCTCTGATTCCATAAAAGGGATACGTAGGCATTGGGGTAGGGCCCGAGCGAGCATAACTTTTATTTTCCCTACATTATTTTCTCCTTTCTTTCGCATGCATTCCCTCTTGCATCTCTTCCTTTTAAATTTTAAGCCTAGACATATATTTTGCACACCCAATAGATTTGACAACAAGAGTGGATACCATAGAGTACTACGGGTGTGTGGGGTGCTAATACCTTCCCCTCGCATAACATACTCCCTTACCCGATCTATCGGTCGCAAGACCGTGATTTCTCCCTCTTCAGGTTTTCTCGATGTTTATCTTTCCCCTCTCGGCGGGATAAAAGACGTTCGGTGGAGACTTCATTGATATTTCATATTATCGGATGACGGTTCGGCCGGGTTGTTTCAGCAATACAGTGGGAGAACTGACTTGGTTGTTTTGCGTTTGATCGCAATTGTTGCGGATAGAAAGAGTCGTCACCGATTTTTCTTTTATCCAAATTGGAAAGGGTGAAAAGAACAGAAAAGACCTTTGAGATGTTTTCTTGAGTTCAGGGGGTAGATTATGAAAAGGGGAGGTGTTAGCACCCTTTTCATCCATAGTTATCTATGGGCTCTTAGTTGCTTGCTAGATCACTTGAAAATGCTTTGTTTGAAAATGTGTTTGTGGTGGGTTTTGAAATTATTTTTGAAAAGCGCCTTCGTTTAGGAAAACTTTGTAATGACTTTCGTCTCTATAAGAATGCATACAAAGTGTTGGACTTTTTGAAAATATTTCATGTTTTGAAAGTGTTTGGTGTGTTTGAAAATATGTATGTTTTGAAGATGGATTGTGAGCAAGCAACTAAGAATGTTCTACCTACTCAAAAGTCTTTTTGTTCATTCCTTCCTTTGATATTGATATCTTACCATTGATTGGTAAGAAGCCTTATCTTTGGATGTAAAGGGACGGACGTGGGTCATCGTATAGTCATGATAGCAATGTTGCGATATATCTTAGCATTTCTCTTGAGGGACTAAGACCATTTGTAGGCAACATCCGAAGCATCATCGAGGGACTACGATCTTGTATTTTTTTCATTGTTTTTGCTAAGATGTCTCACATGCGTATTATGACCAATTTTCATAAGACAACAAGTGGAGTTAACCCTAGAGGTGCAAGTGTGCAAGTGTTTTGATTTCACACATTTTTTCTTTGAAATTAGGGTTATCTAGGATTGATTTTATCTTTCCATACAAACCCTAAGTTACTAGCATTTTATATGAAAGCGATAAATTGCGGAAAGTAAATTTACTATGCTATTACATCATTTATGGATAGGGTGTACAAATTTAAAAATAGGGATTTGCAAGAAATTAAATCCTAATTATCTATTACAACCATATTGAATTTGAATAATGTACAAGAATTGAAAGGGATATAATGTACAAGACATGAATGAAAAGAAAATGTATTTGTTTTGATTTTGTTAAGGAATTTTAATTAAGTTAAAGAAAATAAATAGGAAAATTTTTTTGGTTTTTTTCATTGTAAGAAGTTAAATAAAATAAACTAAATAATTTAAATATATTTTTGGTGTTTTTGGGTAGAAAACAGTTTTTTGTGTTTAAAACAGTTTTTGGGTAGAAAACAGTTTTATGTTTGGGCCCAAGGCCTGCTTGTTAGTTAGTAAACAGGGGGCGTTCAGAAAATGGAAATGCCAAGGCCCAACCAATGAAGGCCCGGGCGCACTTCCTGCAAACAAAAAGAAATGAGAAAATTTTGAAAAAAATGACAAAAGGTCTCGCTGGGGCTTGAACCCAGGACCTTCTACATGGCAAGGCTTTACCGCGCGTTGTTTGTACCACTGGGGTGGTCTGTTTCATCCTTTGTTTATACAACTTGCACTAAATATAAAATGAACTCAGTTCTGAATGTTTAAACATGGCCTCATCTTCTTCCTTCGAGCGCAGAAATGCATGACTCCAATGTTTTAGCTTCGAAAGGCTTCATTTTTCAGCCCAAATCGAAAGATGTAAGTATCAAGCCTGCCTAAAGTTTGAAAACAAATCTAACCACATAATTTCAAAAGTTATGGGTCAAAGGTTAGCATGAAATACCAAAACTAAGACCTAATT
The DNA here is from genome assembly GCA_948472305.1 of Vicia faba. Classification (NCBI taxonomy): domain Eukaryota; kingdom Viridiplantae; phylum Streptophyta; class Magnoliopsida; order Fabales; family Fabaceae; genus Vicia; species Vicia faba. Next base: position 1,327,137,735 of record OX451740.1, read on the forward strand.
ATTCAGAGATGAAATTTTTAATATACAAGCAATGAATCAAAAATATGAACATGGTCAGCTTCTTAGACATGATATCTAAATTTTTCCTTCACAAAGTATATACAAATGATATTTGAATGAAGAGTTATAAGTTTTAGAAAACTTACCTTTTGGAGTGAGACTTGAGGGACTTTGATAGAATCTCCAGGAACGGCTTGATGATGGATTAAGCCTGCTCCGATCTCCCTTGAGCTAGTGGGATCACTACCTTGCTTTAAAAAGGTCACTGAATCGAAGGTTGTTATATGGAAGTTATGAGCGAATCAAAAGGCTCACTAACTTCCTTGAGTGGGTTTTTTGAGGGCTTTGGGAGGGTTCCAAGGATGGTATATGGAAGCTAGGGGGGTGAATCGAAAGGTTCACTAACGTATGAAGGGATTTGAGATTTTTGTGGGTAAGGTTAGGATGTGCCAAGTTATGGAAGTTAGGAGTGAATCAAAAGGCTCACAAACTTCCTTAAGTGGGTTTTTTTAGGTCTTCGGGAGTGTTCCAAGGTTGGTATATGGAAGCTAGGGGGTGAATCGAAAGGCTCACTAACGTATGAAGGGATTTGAGATTTTTGTGTATGGAGTCAGGATGTGCCAATTGTTATGCTTAGCTTTATGTTTGTGTGCAAGTTCTGAGTTGTTGAGAGCTTTGGGAGTGTTTGAGGATTTTTCCAACACAACCCAAAGTCTAGCCCTTTGATTTGCAAATGGTCTTTATATTTATAGAGAAAAGGTTAGAGATGTTTTACACAAGGGATCTCTCTGTTGTAGGGTTTTGACTAGGTGACTTGCTTTTTGAAGAAAAGTGGAAAACAAGTTTCAAGGTGTTGTACAAGCATGGTTTGAAGTTGTTGGAGGCCTTAGACCTGTTGCTTCTAGTTTATAGGGGATATGTATGCAGAAAAGACGAGCGCAAGGCTTAATACAAAAACTTTTTAGTGTGCAAATGACCATTTTGCCCTTGTGAGTGATTTTCTTGGAAAATTTGCAGTTCAAGGCTTGGAATTGGATGGAAGAAAACTTGAGGATCCAGGGTGATTCTTTGAGAAATAAGAGGGAAAATTTTGGGGTGCAACACTTAGCAATGACCCGCGATTCAAAGTCGTCATAAATATCATAGTCCCTACTTGTCCCTCGAGTTGCCTACGAATTAATCTTATGACAATAGTCCCTTCGAAACACTAAGGTATCCTTACTTGTTGCCTTCAGTGACAATTTCGTCCCTTGGAACGTCCCTTTAAACATCCAACGGCGGTGCTACATATTCCTTAATAATAGGATAGCATTGTCTAAAGGAAAACGAACAGACCTTTTTCGAGTAGGTAGATTAGTTCCTAGGTACTTGCTCAAACAAACAAACTTTTTCACACCAACACTTTTCAAACAGTTTTCAAAAACAACTTCGTAACACTCTTGAGGACAGAAACAAGGGTTAAAACAAAGTAAAACAAAACTTTTCAAAACAAGCACACACAAGCAATTTCAAAATGAGAAAGTACCTAAGAGCCCGTGGAAAACCACGGATAGAAAGGGTTGTAACACCTTTCCTTTCTATAATATACCCCCCGTACTCAGAAACATCTCGAAAAAGGTTTTTTCTGTTCTTTTTCCTTTTCCTGATTGGATAAAATAAAAGTCGGTGGCAACTCTTACTTACCGCAACATTTTACAAACAAAAAACACAAACCAATATTAACAGTCGGTTCTGCCACCATATCACACACCCCAACAAAATATCGTTACAATAGTTTACCAGTATGTATGCATAGTTTTGAGGTTGAAGGTGAAGAGAAATTGCAGGAAATTTTTATAGTATCATCAAGTTGAAATGATGCATGAAAGATGTTTTTTATAGTTATGAAAGTATTGGGGCAAAAGAGAGAAATTTGGAATTAAAAGAAAATAGAAAATTTAACCCATGAAACAGTATGAGTCGGCCTGTAACTTGCATGTCTTGGCTCAGAGTGTTAATTTTAACAGCATGAGCCGTCCTGAAATGACCTACGAGCCGATGTTACCTAGGCAAAAGAAAACTGCTTATTTAAGACAATACATGAGTCGGCCTGGCCACGACAGAGGCAAAATTGTTTATTTAGAGCAGTATATGAGTCGGCCTAAAAGGCTGCATGAGATAGCTTAAAAGGCAAATACAGTGTAAAAAATGATTATTTTTACAAGACTGGTAGTTTTAGCTCTGTTTCAAATGATTTCTAAGACCTCTAAATGCGTAGGGTGCCACTCTGTAGCAACTAGTTTTTTAATCGAGAGTCGTCACTATTAGTTTTTACCCTAGGGAAGGGAACCTAACAGAAAACCCTAATTCACAGACAGAGATTCTAGGTTACAGACTCAATTAGACAAAAGGAAGGTGTTAGACACCTTTCATCTACCTTGTTCACAAGGATACTAGGTTTTAAGTTTGAGTTGGGGAAACAGGATTTAAAATTTATTAGGGGAAGGGTTTAAATTTTTTATAGGGGAACTCGCTACGATTTTTGATTGTATGCCTACATATCCTCTTATGAGGAATCAGAGTCCTGGTTCGTAGTTCGTAGGGTTGGTGTCTTTAGGGGTTTGCAAACATATTTTGAGTCACTTCGCACTCGGTTGGGAGTAGTGATTGCGGATATTTTGACTGAGTACGCAGTAAGTCAAAATTAGTTTGAAACCCAATTACAAAAAAGACTGTTGATTAGCTTAATTTGTTCGCGAAAATAGTTTCATGTTTGGTTTATGTTTTTTACTGTATTAATTGCGAAAAATCTCGATTAAAGCATGATTAGAAATGATTTAATGCAAATAGTATAGGAAATAATATATGCAATTTTTACATGAAAATAATTTATTTGATCATATAGTAATACTTACATATAATAAATAATAATTAATATTTAAAATGTGGAAATAAAAAATAATTATTATTATTATAATTATTAATAAATAATTAATAAAATATAATATAAATAAAATATAATATATAAAAAAATATAAAAGAAATAAAATAATAATAATTGTTTAAGCAAACCTGGGGGTGTAATCCCAGTTATGAAGTAAAAACAGGGGGTGTTAAAAGTAAGCTAGCCAGGCCCATTAATGGTCCAGACAAGGGGGGTGCACGCTATTGCTTTGTTTTAGTAATAAGGCACAAGGGGGTATGAATAGCGCGTGGGCTAGGCCCAACATGGATGTTGAAGGATACAGGTTGATCGTGTGTAGTGAGGCGTATGGGAGTTATAGTGAAACCTGGCCTAACGACCATTTGATGAAAATCAAATGGATAACAAGCGAGGGAATATGATTATTACTATGGGCGTGGGACATAGGATTAGACTGAATAACAATATGCTATTTTTACACTATTTTCATTTTCGTTTTACAATTCATATTTCATCTTCCTCTCACCTCACCTTCTTCATCCTCTCACCACCACCAAAATTCAACCCTAACTCTCAGAACCTCCGACGGCTGTGAAGCTCATCCAACTCTATCTCCACTGCCAATTAAACCCCTAACACAACCCCCACACAAAACCAAACAAAAAAATAAGCTAAGTTGTTGTTACCCTGTTCGCTATTTTTTGTCCCGAGTTATCCGAATTCGGTTCTCTAATCTTTTCCTCCTTCCTTGTTTTGCATATTTTAGCGTTGATTGGAGGTGATGTCCGATGGTGGTGGAGGCGAACGGCAAGTAGCAACGACCACGACGATTAGGGTTTTCCGATCTGGAAACTCTAATCGCCCACTCTCTTCGTCTTCAATGGAGCAAAAGGGTTTGCCCTTAGCTCTTTCTAATTTCAAGACTTTCCCTCTTTACGTCTCCATTATTCTCCCTGTTTTCTGTCAAAAGCTCGCCTTCTTCTTGTTCTGTCAACCCCATGTTCTTGTTTTTGTAAAACCACCCTTTTTTGTTAGCCAGCCCCTCCGTTCAGTTGATTAATTTTCTGTATTTATAGCTTTAGGGTTAGAAATTTTTTATAGTTTATTAGCCTTGGATTTAGAGGTTAATTTATGTTAATTGATTTTGTAAATGATTTGATTGGATTCTGAGATTTGCTATATTCTTAGATTGAAATCAATTATGTTGTAATACGTGATTTGGCTTGTAATATATTCGATTGGATTTTGCTTAAACAATAGTTTTGTACTGTAAAGAAAATCTGGGCTTGGATTCATGTTTGTAGATTCTGTTTTAGTTTTCAATTTTGTTAATCCAATCTTGGACTTTATATTAACTGCGTATCTGATTTAGAATTGGTAAGAAAGATTTGATCTCTACAAGACTTGTTGCTTCCCAAAAATGTGCTTAATTTTTGCATAGTATTGTTTTTCATTTGGACCTGCTTGCTTATTTTCAGCCCAATATGTTTTTTTCTTTTCTTTAACCTAACTGGGCCCCAAATGATTCTAATAAGACTGTACAAATATTTCTGGGCCTCCTATCTTATTTGCAAAAAAAGCACTCTTGTCCATTAACTCTTTTATTGCAACAAACAATCTTGGATCGAATTGGGCCTAACTAGCCCTTTTGTAGTTTGGATCCAATAACATCTTTCCTCAAAAACCAAAAATAACTTAAGTCTAATAATTCAAGAATATCTTAACGGGCCTGTAAGTTTATAAGCACACCCCCCTTCTAAAAATAAAAATGGACTAGCATGACCTTTAATGGGCTTCTAGTTTGTAATCTCACCCTTTCTTTTTATTAACGACAACAATTCTTAAATGGCCTTTTTTAATAAAATAAATTAATGTTATTTAGTTTATCTACATGAAATAAATCCCTTTTTTTTAACAGGCTGTAAAGAATACTTTAGAGAGGTGATAACAACTTTCTAAATTAAATCAGCAACAAAAATGACCATTGGACCGATTTTAATGAAAATCCCCAATGGGCCTGCAATGTGTACCTCTTTTTTACTAACGACAAAAATGGGCTAAGTTATTTAATTTTTAATTAATAGAAACTTAAACTTAAGTCGCCTTAATAATTTTTATTTTCGAATTGCATGGGCCATTGGCCAACATGCCTCACGAACGGATTTACGGATACATGGGTCCTTCCAATTTAGAAAGCCCCCATTTTCCTTAATACAATTACACTCTTCTCGTTGATTTGAAAGTGGGCCAACAAATATTGTTGTACCATCTTTAATTAGATATTTCTTTAAAAAAACAAAATCGAGGTAGGACAAATTTGGGTTACGACAGCTGCCCCTATTCAATTATCTTTCAATCGAATAGCGTGAGAAAACTCGAGTCTTGCGTATTTTGGTTGAGAATTTATTGAATACTTGAAGTATCCCAAAATTTGTTCGGTAAACGTAAGGTTACAGTGATATAGCGTACCCCTACGAGTCTTTGGGAAGGTAGGCAGAGTTGATCGCTTACCGGGGTTTGATGACGAGGCAGATAGTCTTCTACTTAATCACCTATTTGGAGGATGAGTATAGAAATGATTGATGATGCATGGCTGCTTGAAGACTGAGACCATGGATTACATTTGTGAATTGCTTCCTGATGTCTGAGGCAATGTTTTGAGCATGAATACATTGCGGATCAGAGGCTATGTATTTGAGTCTAAAGAACTCATTGCGGCTTAGAGGAAATGTGTTTGAGTTTAAAGAACGCACTGCAGCTTAGAGGAAATGTGTTGATTTGGATAATACATTGCGGCTTAGAGACAATGTGTTGAGTTATGAGGATCCATTACGGCTTAGAGGCAATGTTGAGTTCTGAGAATGCATTGCGGCTTAGAGGCAATGTGTTGAGTTTGCGAATATATTGCGGCTTAGAGGCAATGTGTTGAGTTTACGAATACATTGCAGCTTAGAGGCAATGTGTTGAATTTGCGGATACATTGCGGCTTCAGAGGCAATGTATTGAGTTTGCGAATACATTGTGGCTTTATGGCAATGTGTTGAGTTTGCGGATACATTGCGGCTTTGAGGTAATGTGTTGAGTTCACGAATACATTGCGGCTTAATGGTAATGTGTTGAGTTTATGGATACATTGTGGCTTAGAGGCAATGTGTTGAGTTTGTGAATACATTGCGGCTTAGAGGCAATGTGTTGAGTTATGTTTTCTTTTGAGCATCACAGCATGAAGTCTGAGGCAATGATCGGTGTTCATGGAATAACGAAATGTATTACTGCATGAAGTCTGATGCAATGGGTAAAATTTTTGTTTTTCATCGTGGCATGAAGTCTGATGCAATGGGTAAAATTTTTGTTTTTCATCGTGGCATGAAGTCTGAGACGATGACAGGTGTTTATGGAATGAAGGGAGGTATTGCTGCATGAAGTCTGATGCAATGGGTTACAGTTTTACAAATCACTGCGTGAAGTCTGAGACGATAAGCTAGATTTGGTTTTCGGACATCTCTACATGAAGTCTGAGGCGATGGTTTATGTTACGGAGTAAAGAGATATACATTGCTGCATGAAGTCTGGGGCAATGCGTATGGTTCGCGATAAGCTAAATTTTTTTAGAGTATCGTTGCATGAAGTCTGAGACGATTGTCTGGAGTTTAGAATACATTGTTGCATGAAGTCTGAGGCAATGGGTTAGGTTCGCGAATCATTGCGTGAAGTCTGATGTGACAAGTTAAGTTTAATTTCGAACATCACTGCATGAAGTCTGAGACGATGGTCTGGAGTTTGGAACACATTGATGCATGAAGTCCGAGGCAATAGGTTAGGTTTGAGAATCACTGCATGAAGTCTGATGTGATAAGATAAATTTGGTTTTGAACATCGCTGCATGAAGTCTGAGATGATGATTTGTGTCATAAAATAAGAAACACATTATTGTATGAAGTCTGAGGCAATGGGTTAGGCTTGTAAATCACTGCGTGAAGTCTGATGTGATAAGCTAAATGTGTTGTTTCGAACATCGTTGCCTGAAGTTTGAGACGATGGTTTGGAACTTGGCCTAACGAAATACATTGCTACATGAAGTCTGAGGCAATGGATTAGGTTCGCAAATCACTGCGTGAAGTCTGTTGTGATAAGCTAAATGTGTTGTTTCGAACATCGTTGCATGAATTTTGAGACGATGGTCTGGAATTTGGCATAATGAAATACATTGCTGCATGAAGTTTGAAGCAATGGATTAGGTTCGCAAATCACTACGTGAAGTCTGATGTGATAAGCTAAATTTGGTTCCGAGCATTGCTGCCTGAAGTCTGAGACGATGGTCTGAGTTTGGGTAATGCATTGCGGCTTAGAGGCAATGTGCTGGTTTGGATAACATATTGCGGCTTAGAGGCAATATGTTGATCTGGAAAGATACATTGCAGCTTAGAAGCAATATATTTGAGTTGGATGATATATTGCGGCTTAGAAGCAATATACTGAGTTTCCTGAATACATTGCGGCTTAGAGGAAATGTATTTGAGTTAGATGATATATTGCGGGTTAGAGGCAATATACGGAGTTTCACGAATACATTGTGGCTTTGAGGCAATGTATTTGAGTTAGATGATATATTACCGCTTAGAGGCAATATACAGAGTTTTAGGGATATGTTACGGCTTAGAGGCAACGTACTGCATTTATAAGGAACTCATCATCGTAGGAAGACTTAGGTGATGGGTTAAACGTGTCACGGCATGAGACTGAGGTGACGGGTTGAATTGTAGGAGAAGTATTGCGTTGGTTGACCCTTAGATAGTTGAATCGAGGGTGAAATTATTTATCTGTTTGCCATGCGATACATGTATATGCATGCATATTGAACGTTATATGTATGCAAAATGTATGATGTTTGACATTGATATGGAACCCTGAGTGTATTGAATATTGAAATGTATAGGGTATGTATGCTTGAGATATACAAAATGTGTGTATGTATGAAATGTGCGTAAGATACGTATATGCCTTGAAATGTTATGAAGACTATTTCTGGAATCTCTCCTTTAAACCATTGGCTCAGAGTTACCAACTCTTGGTGTTGTATGTTGTTTCATCATAGTATTGTTGAACTTGAACATAGTGGGTAATGTTAGCAAAAGTTGAGCGTTGATTTTATATCATGGGCATAGACGTAGACGTAGATGATGGCTTATGCGTAGATTTGTATGCAGGCATAGACGACGACGTAGACATAGGTAATAACCTATGCATAGATTTGTATGCAGGCATAGACGTATATATGTGGTCTTTGTAAGCGCAGGCGTAAGCATAGACGTATGTAGATTCGTACGTTGTAGGCACAGGCGTAAGCGCAAGCGTAAGCGTAGACGTATGTCGATTCGTATGTTGCAGGCACAAGCGTAAGCGCAAGTGTAAGTGTATACGTATGTATATTCATACGTCGTAGGCGCAGGCATAAGCGCAAGTGTAAGCATAGACGTATGTTGATTCGTACGTCGTAGGCGCAGGCATAAGCGTAAGCGTAAGCGTAGACATATGTAGAGTTGGCAGGAGTACACATGTGCGTGGACACGTGCGCGGACGTAGACTTTGTGTTGCAAGCGTAGGCATATGCACTGAAATAGACGTAGACTTTGCATAGGGACGCGTAGATATATGTATAGACTTTGTATTGTCGGGTGCAAACATGGGTGCAGGTGCGGACGTAGTCTTTTTTTGCATCTTGAGCGTAGACATAGGTGTAGACATGGACACATGTATGGAATTTGTATTGTAGATGTAGGAATAGACATGTGTATAGATTTGCAAGACGTAGGAGTAGCCATGTGCGTGGACGTAGACGTGGATTTCCTTCAATATTTTTCTAACCAAAGTTTTTTTTCGATGTTTTATCAAATGCTTTTATTTTTTTAATCCCCCGAAATGATTTCAAGACAATATTCACAAGTAATGATCGCAGTATTTTCTAAGCAAGCCTGAGAAAAGAAAAGCACAATTTTGAAAGATGCAAAGAAAGCAAATGCTTTATTGATATGCCTCTGAATAGGCAAGAGTATAAGATGCAATTCCTAGGAAGAGGTAATTACAGAAAGTTTTAAAACTGTAAATGGCAATGAAAAATGATAATTGCTACTGCCGTGTCCCAATATCCTTTTAATGATCTTATCTCCTTTGCTTCTGAGTTGAATGATTCAGATATGTCTCTCCTTTCGTGGTTCGTAGTCATGGTTCTTAGATCGCAGTCTTTTTGTTCTGTATTTCTTTTTGAATGATCCCTAATTTTTTCCTGGATTGCCCTTTAGGATTTTCAATCCACCGGGATGATTTTTTTGTCTATATGCCCCTATATTTTCCTGGATCGCCCTTTAGGGTTTTCGATCCACCGGGACGCTCCTTTTTGCCTAAGTTGCCTTTTTAAGGTTCGAGCTTAGCGAGCTTCTTATACATAGTGTTTTTGACTGCGTCTGAATTTGCCGGGTGTGGTAGTTCTTCCCCATCCATTGTTATGGAGATAAGACCACCACCAGAGAATGTTGTTTTAACTACGTACAAAATTTCGTAATCGGGGGGTCCGTTTACCACGTGGGTCGAGGCGAAGTAGGAGAATCTTCTTGAGTACTAGACCATGTCGTAGTTCATCTTGTACAGTATACTGTTACTCTGAAAGAATTCTGAGGCTAATTTTCGTAGAATTCGTTTGTCGGTGCTATAGGCATTTCCTGGATGTCCTTGTTTTCCGAGGCTTTTCTTGATGTCATGAAACTAAGGCTTGTCATCTGGTCTTCCTTGATAGTAATACAAAGTGAGGGCTCTTAATTGTGTCTGTTTGTGATGCGCGACTCGTGGTTTGACCAAGCTACTTTGAACACAGACGATACAGTTTCCAGGGCGTCTGTCATTTGATTTCCTTTTTGTGGGATGTGACTGAAAGTGATCTTTGCGGATTCCGCAGTCAGTTTTTAAAACATGATCCCGATATGGGATCATTTTTGGATGTTTAGTATCCCATTCGACGTTGACTTAGTATATGGACAGCAGGGTATTTTTTGGAGAAGTCAAAATTGCCCCTATATCACGCCCCAGTGAATTTGAAGCCTCGTCGAACGTGGATACCCAACGTGCCCCTGGCTCGGGTTTTTCGTCAGATCTTGGTATTTCGTAGTTGCTTATTTTTTACAGTACCGTCTGTATTTGGCCTTGGCCTGTTTCTGTAGATATGCGCAATAACTCGATCAGTTTCTTTGTGGCTCCGCTCTAACATTGCCCCTTAGCTTGGTTTCTTCCAAGTCTTTCCATGTACTCGGATTAATGGTCTTGATAGCCTCTAGATATGGTTGCGTATTATGAGCTCTTTTTTTCTCGCCATTTTCTCAGAGAGTTCAAGATTTTTATCATCTTCCTCTTTAACTTGGTTGATAGGAGCCTCAAAATTATATGGGATCGCAGCAATAGCATTAACGATGGTTTTGGGCATAAATTTGCACCTTTATCGTGTTTTTGTGCAGCTTTAGTATTTGAATATTTGAAAATGCATATGCAGAGAAAGTATTGCCATTTTAATATTAAGACATGAATGCAAGATAAAGACGGGGATCTTAATTGAAAACAAAATATAACTTTCATTAATCATAAATATTGTCTGAAACAAAACAGGGAAACCTTTACAAGAAACTCCTATGTCTCGGGCTTGACATAGGTTCTTTCGAAAACAAGAAAAGTTAATTAAGAAAGAAAAAGATCTCAGGAATCTCCACGGTCGTCCATCTTTTGAGTTTTTCTCCTGAGGCACATTCTTGGATGACTTCTGTGATACGGTGGCAGAACCGGACTGTTTTTAGGAAAAATGTTGGTTTGCGTTTTGCGTTTGTATTTGCAAAATGTCGCGGTAAGCAAGAGTCGCCACCAACTTTTATTTTATCCAACTGGAAAGGAAAAAAGCACAGAAAAATTCCTTTTTTCGAGATTTTGAGTACGGGGGGTAGATTATAGAAAGGGAAGGTATTAGCACCCTTTCTATCTGTGGTTTCTTACGGGCTCTTAAGTACTTGCTCATCATTATAAAAATCGCTTCCGTGTTTGTGTGTTTTGAAAAGTTTTGGTTTTACTTTGTTCTAACCCTTGTATCAATCCTCAAGAATGTTACGAAGTGTTTTTGAAAACTTTGTTTGGAAAAGTGTAAGTGTGAAAAAGTTTGTTTTGAGCAAGTACCTACTAGCATCTACCTACTCGAAAAAAGAATGTTTATGTTCTTGTTTCATTTAGACAGTGTTATCCCACTGTGGTACGGTAAGAGAACTGACTTGAGTTTTGCGTTTGTATTCGCACTTGTTCGGTTGAGCAAGAGTCGCCGCCGACTTTTTATTTTATCCTAAAGGAAAGGTTAAAAAGCACAGCAAAAACCTTTTGAGATATTTCGTGGGTTCGGGGGGTAGATTATGAAAAGGGAAGGTATTAGCACCCTTTTCATCCATGGTTATCCATGGGCTCTTAGTTACTTGGTTTTTTAGATCACTTGCCTTGATTTTCGATTGCTTTGAAATTGTAGTTTTTTGACAAACTTTGAACTTGTGCATTTTTTAATTCTGTGCATTCCAAGTTTAGCAAGCAAATATTCATCCCTTTTTGTGAACCGGGATAAATCCCGTGATTTGCAGAAAGGGCTAACTGATCCCAGACAGTTGCCTTTAATGATGAGCCCAAATTAATTGTCTGCTTTTTAAATATTTATCTACTTCTGACTTCTTTTTATTTTCTTTGCAGATGAAAATTAAATGGAGAGGGGTAGCACCAAATGAAGAATGAAGAATTGAAGATTTAGAAAAAATTAGGATAGTCTTAATTACTGTAAAATCATTATTGTAAACAATTTGTAAACAAAAACAATTATACAGATAAATAAAAGCTTTTTTATCCAATTAATTCTTTTCTTCTTTAATTGTTTACTTTATTATTTATAATTCTTTAAATTAAAATAATTGAAAATAAATTCCAACTATTTAATCTTAGAATAATAAATAATTAAATAAACATTGTTTCAGCATTGATCAATTAATAAACTTGGTGCTTCCAACATCCCAAGCAAAGCACGGTCAATCACAACAACTGTCCAGACGTATTTTCCTTTTACTGGCTTTAATCAAACCTTGCAAATTCAATCCAAATGTATCCTTTTACTGATTTAATCACACAATGTGAACTCAATCCAGATGTTTCAATCCATATCTCAGCATAACTTGAAAAACACTGCAGAGTTAAACCTTCTGAGAGATCTGCGCACAAAAACCCTAATTCCTGATCAAATGCCAAAGAAGCGTTCGCCTGATCAAAGTTGAGCCAAAATCAACCAAACCCTAAACAAACTGTTTGAATTGTTCCAGAGCCATGAAAACCAATGAAAACCCTAATTTTGTCTGACTGACGAGAAAAGTCTGTTTGACCGATTCTTGAGCCAATCTGAAAAATCAGGAAAAGCCTGAAGTTGTGGAAAAATACGAGGGCAAATTTTGGGGTACAACAGTTGCCCCTGTTCAATCTTCTTGAACCTGAAGAGTTAGATTGGCAAGTTTGCCTTTCGCGACTCGAAGGTAAAAGGAGATTGGACACTAAAGTGCCCAGAAAATTTGCACTCGGTGACGTGACGGTAGAGGGAATGGGCTTAAAGATGCCATTTGGTGATGGGCTTAAAGATGCCATCTAATGACTGCTGATAGAAGGATGGGCTTATAGATGCCATCTGGAAATGGGCTTAAAGATGCCATCTGGAAATGTTGAACTGTGTGTCAATGGTGAGTGGACGAGTATCAGAAAGGTATCCATGTTTTGGAACATCTCTGAACTGGGGGTCTGAGCCAGCAATAGATTGACATCCGTGTCTGGAGAATCCGTGAACTGTTTTCAGGGGTTGAAGCAGCATCTGTTGTTGGGAAGCGTCTGTGAAGAAGTTGCATCTGAACAAGTGATAGATTAACATCCGGTGTTGGGAAGAATCCGTGAACTATTTTCAGAAGTCTGAAGGAGGAACCGGTGTAGGGTTTCCTGATGATGAGTCCGTGTAAAACTGCATCTGGATGAATCTGGAACAAGTATCAGAATGTCGCCGTGTCTGGGTCACATCTGAATTGTCTCTGAGTGAATCTGGAATAAGTATTAGAATGTCGCCATGTCTGGGTCACATCTGAACTATTTCTAGAAAAGAATCTCGGAAGATGATGGTCCTAGTTTGTTGACTGATCTTTCCTAAAAAGGTAAAGAGTTAGTTGTATGCAATGTCATGATGCATGATGCAATGTATGTGACATTAATGTTTATGACATGAATGTGATGAATGCGCATGTAAGTTAATGAGTTGTCTTGATGAGGATAGATGAATCCTGGATGACTGAAGATAAAAGAATCTTGACTGCTGCCGGGGAGAACAATTCCTTGGCTGCTACTGTGGAGGGCAAGAATCTTTGATTGTTAAAAAATGAGAAGTCTTGGGACCACTGTTGGGGAAATCAGAAGCTTGGTTTGTATGCCAAACTACTGGGGAATTCCTGTCTTGAGGAGATCTTCACTGGAGAATATTTGAATATTTTGTGGGGAACTGAGAATGAGAGTCTTCAATCTACTTGGGGATTGATAGTTGGAAGTTTTAGCTTCGCTGGGGATAATGAAACTTGACTCTGAGTGGAGTTAGCTTCTGGAAGGTTCTCTGGCTGGGGATTGCGAGAGTCCTCTGATTGCTGCAGGTGCTGGTCTGGAATAAGTTACTGAACGTCGCCATCTCTGGGTCACATCTTGAACTATCTCTAGAAACAAATCTGAATAAGTTATAGAATGTCGCCATCTCTGGGTCACATCTTGAACTATATCTGGAAGAAGGAATCTCTGAACGAGTTATAGAATGTCGCCATCTCTGGGTCACATCTTGAACTATCTCTAGAAACAAATCTGAATAAGTTATAGAATGTCGCCAAATCTTGGGTCACATCTTGAACTATATCATGAATGAAAATCTGAATAAGTTGCGGAATGTCGCCGAATCAGGGTCACATCTGAACTATATCTGGAAGGAAATCTTGAATAAGTTACGGAATGTCGCCGAATCAAGGTCACATCTGAACTATTTCTGGAAGCAAGTCTGAATGAGTTATAGAATATCACCAAATCGTGGGTCACATCTGAACTATATCTGGAAGAAGATCTGAATAAGTTGCGGAATGTCGCCATCTCTGGGTCACATCTGAACTATTTCTGGAAGCAAGTCTGAATGAGTTATAGAATGTCACCAAATCTTGGGTCACATCTTGAACTATATCTGGATGCAAATCTGAATAAGTTGCGGAATGTCGCCATCTCTGGGTCACATCTTGACTATTTCTGGAAGCAAGTCTGAATGAGTTATAGAATGTCACCAAATCGTGGGTCACATCTGAACTATATCATGAATGCAAACTTGAATGAGTTATAGAATTTCGCCATCTCTGGGTCACATCTTAAACTATATCATGTCTTTTGAGGTGATGAGGGAATTGTTGAACACTTTTGACATTCGAATGTCCCAAGTGGTGATGAAGGAGTCTTGAATCAGATTACCCTGCGGATTGAGAGATTTCTTGAAATCTTGACTGGACTGCCCCAGGTTATCTGAACTTTGAAAGATCTGTCGAAACCTTGACTGGACTGCCCCAGGTTAACTGAACTTTGAAAGATCTGCTGAAACCTTGACTGGACTGCCCCAGGTTGATAGGATGTTGACATGCCATGCCCCTTGTTGATAGGAGATTTGTAATGGAAGTGTCGTCCTTTTGAAGCAATTCTGTTCACTGAGAGAGTTTTCGTTCCTCCGAACATTCGCTGTATGAATTTCTTCGTTGTCAAACAAAAAGCCAAATGCAGACAATGATATTCAAGCAATGCAAAGTTTATGTTTGTCTCGAATTTTTGAAAAATGCGTTTTTTAGTAGAAAACTTTTTATAAGACGAGTCAACACAAGATTTAGAGCAAAGCCTTACAGGAGTCAGGATACCTTTTGTAACAGTATGCTTTCGAACTAACCCATGCTTCAATTAGGACTTTTAAAGGGTTGTAACGTGGCCTGGTTCACGGTCTAAGAAACAAAGGATAAAGGCTCAAAGTATATTTGTACCCACCCGCTCTTCGCGATGTTCTCCGATCCTAGGTTCAGTTAATTGTGCGTCGCACTCTGTTTTTAGTTTGGAACGACCTTTGGGAAATGGTTCACCATTTGAATTTGGGAGACAGTCATCATCTCCTTTTTCTTTGCAACATTTTTTTCCATGTTTTTGAGGATTTGTAATGACCTCACTATTTTGATTTTGATTTGTTATCCCTAACTCTTGCCTGACTGTTCCCGTTTTTGAGATTACAGTCAGCGGGATGCCCCAGCTTTCTTAAGCCTCCTTTACAGGTTTTGGCTTAGTGGGCTTTTTCTCTTTTGAGAGATTGACTGTCTATGTGATAGGGAACCACCCTTGTCTTTTGATTCCAAGGGAATGCTTTCGTCGTTCGTTGTGTTACGAACTGGGAGTTTGCGACTTCAATGCGCATTTTCTGAATTAACTGAGAGACTACCCTGCCCCAGGTTTATATCAAAGGTTTTGATTCGTTTAGAACAGAAAACTCCTACTTCTTTGGCTCGAAGGGGTTGACTAGGGATTATCTTCCTTATAACTCCAGTGTTTGGGAATTGAAAGAAATGCTTGTACATCATCAGCAAGGTCTGTTTAAAAGCATACCGTATGAGATTATGGTATTGTTTCGTCATCCTCCCTCTAAGGCTTGCATCTTTTTATCAAGAGTTAAATGTCAAAAAGAAAGCATAAGAGTAATGAAAGCGAATGAATGAATTCAAGACAAACATATGCAATGCATTAATGAAACAGAGTTTGACATTAAAAGATAATTGTTTGAATAATACAAGAAGTTACAACTTGAAAATTCGAACGAAACAAAAACAAACTCAATGATTTGGCATAGGAGGAGTGATCATGCTGGGGTCTCTGGGGGACCAAACTCAATCTCCTTGGCATCGATCATGTCTTGGATCTTGTTCTTCAGAGGCCAACAGTTGTTGGTATCATGCCCCGGGCTATCAGAGTGGTATTCACATCTTTCATTGGGGTGATAGGTAGGAGCAGAAGTGTTTGGGTTCCGGAGAGGAGCCCTCAATGTAATCAGATCCCTCTTCAACAAGTGTTGCAGTGCTTGAGACAGTGACATGTTGATCTTGGTGAATTGCCTCTTAGGTGCGACCTCCTTATGTTGATGCCTCTGTCTTTGTTGAGCAGGTGTAGGACTGGAGATCACGACTGCCCCTACATGTTGGTCAAGCCAACCTTTTTGACTGCTCGCGGCATTGGACTCCTTCTTTCCGTTGTAGGGAATTATCCGAGTATCCGAGGATGTAGCTCCTTGGATCTTTCCACTTTTGATGCCAGCTTTGACCCTTTCGCCGGTCAGTATTAGCTCAGTGAACCCAGCTGAGGAGCTTCCAATTAAGTGCTTGAAGAAAGGCCCTGTCAAAGTTCCCATGAAGATGTCAATCAGCTCTCTGTCAGTTAAAGGGGGTTGCACCCTACCAGCCAGATCTCTCCACTTTTGGGCGTATCCCTTGAAGCTCTCGTCAGAACCCATGGTCATGCTCTGCAATTGCACTCGAGTTGGTGCGAGATCAGCATTGTACTGATACTGTTCGTAAAAAGCCCTGGCTAGATCTTCCCAGGTGTGGATGCGAGAACTCTCCAATTGATAGAACCACTCGAGTTGAGCCCCTACCAGACTTTCTTGGAAGAAATGGATCTAAAGCCTCTTATCAGCTGTGTATGGTTGAATCTTGCGGACATAAGACTTTAGATGCATCTTAGGGCAAGAGACTCCGTCGTACAGAGCAAAGGTAGGAACTTTGAACTTCGAAGGGATGACCAGTCCAGGAACTAGGCCCATGTCTCCTAGATCCAAGCCAGGTATTTGTTGGATCTCCATAGCACTGAGGCGATCCTCCAACTCTTTGTATTTGTCATCAACGAGAGGATATTGCCCCTCGGAGTAGTCAGCTTCTTCTTCAACAATCTCCACATTGTGGTCTTCTTCAAGACTACCTCCTGTGTTGGATGGAGTTGCAAGGTCTTGGGTCTTAGGTCTTCTCCTCAAGTTCAGGATGCAGATTGCCTTCTTGGACTTCTTCTTCTTGTCTTCGAGAAGAAGAGCTGTCAGATCCTCTTGCCCTTTACCCATAGCCAGCATCATTTGTTGGAATTGAGCATTTTGAGCTTGGAGATCTTTCACCGTTTGTTCTATATCCATCTTACTGAAATAAACAGTAGGAAGAATAAGGAGACCTGTATGGGAGAAACCTGTTATGCAATGATATGTGTGATATATATGCAATGTTTTCAAGGATCTCTTGGGGTAAACACAAGAGAATGTTTAGAGGTTGAACTTCGATCTTTGATTGGAGAACTTTGCACCGGTGGATGTCTTTCCACGAGAATCAAGCTCACCATGTCAAGTGGGTCATAGCCCCTGATTCAAGTTGTTGCACTTGAACTTTGACTGAAGAACTGTGCACTGGTGGATGTCTTTCCACGAGAATCAAGCTCACCATGTCAAGTGGGTAATAGCCACTGATTCAAGTTGTTGCACTTGATCTTTGGTTGGCGTTTGTTAGAGGAGAAACCTCTTGCCCTTTGGTAGACGTCTGGTTCAACGTATCCCTGCATCAACAGACCCTCAAGATCCTTGAAATGGTTATTGAAAATGCTATGGTATGATGTCATGATGTTATGTACATGTATGCAAAAGCAAGTGAGTGTATATACAGACAAACATATTCACACAAAGCAAACAAGTCCTTAGGTTTAGGCTTGCAAGGGGTTACAGGTAAGTACCCTCTTGAAGTTAGTTGGTTCATCCTGTCTTAAAATAGAAACCGGTTCTAAGGAACTCAATATCATTGGATTGTTTTCTGTGTTCATTGTTTCGGTTTAGCCACTTAACTGGCGACCAAAATATTCCAAGAAAACAACCCTCAAATGAGTGTAGTATCGAGTATCTACCAACTTCGGACTGCACCAAAGTCGGTCATCTCACTACCCCTAAAAAGGCTAGGATGGTCAATTTGAGGTTCTAAGAGTTCGTTAGTGCTTCACGACATCACTCAGCGGCCCCGTAATCTCCTTGATTGAACTCAAGGGTTACCGGTACTCACAAATATGTCACACTAACATAGCTTACTGCTTCAACCATGTCGGTATACCCTGCACAGTTCCCTCACAGTTTTTTGCTATTTACCTAAAAAGGTGCCCCAAATCCGGGTGTAGGATTTACAACAAACCCAAACAAGAACCCAAAAGATAAAGCAATCAAGTCAATCAAAGCAAGAAAGTAAAGGTGATCTAAACCCTAAGGTAACCCCACTTTTAAGTTATTCCCCAGCAGAGTCGCCAGTTCTGTGGTACGGTGGGAGAACTGACTTGAGTTTTGCGTTTGTATTCGCACTTGTTCGGTTGAGCAAGAGTCGCCACCGACTTTTTATTTTATCCTAAAGGAAAGGTTAAAAAGCACAGCAAAAACCTTTTGAGATATTTCGTGGGTTCGGGGGGTAGATTATGAAAAGGGAAGGTATTAGCACCCTTTTCATCCATGGTTATCCATGGGCTCTTAGTTACTTGGTTTTTTAGATCACTTGCCTTGATTTTCGATTGCTTTGAAATTGTAGTTTTTTGACAAACTTTGAACTTGTGCATTTTTTAATTCTGTGAATTCCAAGTTTAGCAAGCAAATATTCATCCCTTTTTGTGAACCGGGAGAAATCCCGTGATTTGCAGAAAGGGCTAACTGATCCCAGTCAGTTGCCTTTAATGATGAGCCCAAATTAATTGTCTGCTTTTTAAATATTTATCTGCTTCTGACTTCTTTTTCTTTTCTTTGCAGATGAAAATTAAATGGAGAGGGGTAGCACCAAATGAAGAATGAAGAATTGAAGATTTAGAAAAAATTAGGATAGTCTTAATTACTGTAAAATCATTATTGTAAACAATTTGTAAACAAAAACAATTATACAGATAAATAAAAGCTTTTTTATCCAATTAATTCTTTTCTTCTTTTCAATTGTTTACTTTATTATTTATAATTCTTTAAATTAAAATAATTGAAAATAAATTCCAACTATTTAATCTTAGAATAATAAATAATTAAATAAACATTGTTTCAGCATTGATCAATTAATAAACTTGGTGCTTCCAACATCCCAAGCAAAGCACAGTCAATCACAACAACTGTCCAGACGTATTTTCCTTTTACTGGCTTTAATCAAACCTTGCAAATTCAATCCAAATGTATCCTTTTACTGATTTAATCACACAATGCGAACTCAATCCAGATGTTTCAATCCATATCTCAGCATAACTTGAAAAACACTGTAGAGTTAAACCTTCTGAGAGATTTGCGCACAAAAACCCTAATTCCTGATCAAATGCCAAAGAAGCGTTCGCCTGATCAAAGATGAGCCAAAATCAACCAAACCCTAAACAAACTGTTTGAATTGTTCCAGATCCATGAAAACCAATGAAAACCCTAATTTTGTCTGACTGACGAGAAAAGTCTGTTTGACCGATTCTTGAGCCAATCTGAAAAATCAGGAAAAGCCTGAAGTTGTGGAAAAATACGAGGGCAAATTTTGGGGTACAGCACCCACTATTAAAGAGTAGGTAGCACCGTCGTTGGAGTTATAAGGGTCAATTCGAAAGGGACGTACGATCACTAAAGCAATGTTAGGACGTCTTAGTGATAACCCTAATGTCTTAAGATCATATTCGAGGCAACATTTCTGAGGCAACCTTTCTGAGGCAACATTTCCGAGGCAACATTTTCGAACGGGGCATTTGATCTTTGTTTAGACAAGAGGGAAACCACTAAAACACCCTATACTTAATGACCGTTTATCGAAGGCAACCGAAGTGAGAGTATACCCTAGGAGTGCGCATGTGCGAGTGATTTGATTTCAGTTATTATCTTTGCACATTTAGGGTTTGCTAACCATTTTAAATTAACATACAGTCTTGTCATGCAATCCTATTATCGTACATCTAACAGTTAATATTTGCAAGAAATAAAATGCAGAAAAGTAAAACTACGCTATTAGAAGGGTTCGGGGAGGGGGTTTAATTACATAGCCAAAAAACCTGTAAAATGATAAATAAAAGAAAAATCCTAATTAAACTATTACATACCGTGAGCAGTTACATTAATATTGCAAAAATAATAATAAACGCGCGCGACGAATTAAGAACGAGAGAAATTAGGGTTTTTACCCCGTCTAAACCTAATTACAAGAAAAATCAAATTTTTGTGGTTTTTACGTTATTTTGAGAAAAATAGAGTTTGATTGAATATATAAAGAAAATCTAATGCCTCATTAATTTAAATTAAGAAAAATAATTAATTTAACCTATTTTTGTACTTTATTTTATTGAGAAAAGAAATAAAAATTAAATCATATGATAACCCTAATTTTCTAATTCATATTAAATATTTACAAAAAAAGTTAGAATTACCCTAAAATTAATACTAATATGAAATTAATTTGATAAAATAAAATAAAACCTAAATTCTAAATTGGTGAAATTGATTTTATGATTTTTTGTAAGAAAAGACATTAATTTGTGATTAGAAAATAAATTAAATAAAAAAATTAAATAAAATGAAAAATATAAAAGAAAAAGAAATGGGCTTGGTTATTGCAAGAAAGAAGGTCTGAATGGCAAATCCTAAGACCAATAGCGCCTAGCCCATTCGACTTTTCATGATCTCATGCGCTTGCTTGACTAGGGAGTACTGTGAACCATCATTGGGAAACCTTGGATCTCGCATGTGGATGACCTGTTGGCTGGATATTGATGGTGTATGGTAGACTTGCTGGATGCTTGTACACCTGATTGCTCAAAGAAAAATAATATTGAACAATATGGGGACCTGGGGATTGAACTCAGGCCCTTTGGCTTTTCCCAACGCATGCTTGCCAGCTGGGTTGGCTTTGTTAGTTGTATGAATCATAACAAACAAATATTATATGAAAAACAATAAAATAATAATCATCCCACGCGTGAAAATTTGAATGGGCCATTCATGGGGTGCCACGCCATCATCTTCTTCCTCCCTCCATTGCTAAAAGATCAGAAACTTTTACCTACGGACAAATGGGCGTAGGTACAGCCCTGTGTTTCTCCAGAATTCCATACAGGCATGATAAATGCAAAACGATGGTACCAATCAACTCGTGGCAACCTCACGAGCATCATGGTACCCTTATCTATGGCCAATTGTACATGTAAAGAAAAACCCCAAAAACGAGCCAAGAACCCTAACTATGGCATCTTGTTGTATAGCCAATAAAAATGCAATTGGATATTACCATTAGCTTGCAAATGATTCAAGGACTCAGAATATGCAAATAAATCATGCTAAAAGTGACACAATTGTGATATTCGATTTCAAGAAAGCATGGATGTCGTGAGATGCTTACAGCGCGTTTTTTGATGTTATGAGGCTTGCTAGTGATTGGAATAGGGTCCTTGGATGTCCAGCAAACGAGTGGTGTGCCTGGAATGGCTTGAGGAAGCCTGGAACTAGGAAATCAGATTGCAACTTTTCTTTGAAATTTTGAGATTTGTTCTTCTCTTTTCATGCCTCCAATCCCTTTGCTTTTGGTCTGCACTTGTCCTATATGTACCCTAGAACGAATTAGGGTTACAAACTTATTTCAAATCTTCCTCAATTAATATCGTTGATTCAAGATTTGATTCTTATGTAAATATTTCCAAATCAAGCCAAATCCAATCTTTTTGTGTCCAAATGAAGCTTGCACGATTTGATTTCTTTTCCAGCTGTATAAGAGGCCTAAACATGCACAAAATCTCAAGCTTTGATTAATTTTGATATTTTCATGATTTTATTTTGATTTAATTGAAATAAAATCAAAATAAATGACAAAAATAAAATAATGACAAATGGAAAGGACCATGGTTCGTGGGTCATCTTAAAAACTCAATGCAAGCATAAAAAGTTGGGCCCATTTGGCAAAAAATGCCATTTTGGCCACATTTGACTTTTGGCAATTTTGCAAAAAAGGTAAACTTTGCCAATGCATAACTCCTTCAATTTTGACCCTAGAGATATGTCCTTGGACTTTTTAGAAAGATTAAGATGTCCTCTAAGCAACCCTTTTGGTCTCATCTTAATTGAGTCTTCCATGTTCATGTATGAAGCTTTGACAAAAAAGGTGTTTTTGTTGACTTTTCAAAATGACCTATAATGTCCAAATTTATATCTTCTTGTGAGTGCATATTTTGAACTTGGGAGCTGAAGATGAATTGTAGGGAATTACATCCTTTTCAAAATGAGCTTTGGATGAGTCATTTTTTATAAAGTATGAGAAAGTTATTCTTGGTCAAAGTTGAGTTGACTTTTCATACAAAACCCTAATTTAGCAACTTTTGGGTTTTGATGAATTGTGAGCAATCCTTGAGGAATCATGATCAACCCTTGATCAAATGATGAATAATGCTTCAAAAATAGGATGTTGACCAAAAATCTTGAAGTTTGACTGTATGTGGGCCACAATTGACTTTTGCCCTATCATAGTCGATTTTCAGGCCTTTGAGCAATTGACTGAGCAAACTTCCTCTGCAAGGCTTGAAACTTGACATGGATGATCTTGAGGACATATTAGGACAATGGTGAGCATTTGGGATCCTTTGGAATCAATCACCTTGGTGCAAACTGAAACCCTAATTTGAGGTAGACTGCCTTAGGAGAGAGTTTGTTTGGTCAACCCTTGGACTTTCTTGAGTAATTTGAAGACCTCACTTGAAATGTATTGAGGAATATGGGAGGAAAAATTTTTGGGTACAACATCTGCCCCTGTTCAATCTTCTTAAACCTGAGGATGTAGATTGGCTTGTCTGCCTTTCGTGATCTGAAGGTTGAAGATGATTCAATACTAGAGTGCCCAGAAATTTGCACTCGCGTGAAGTGGTATTTGTCTTGCGATATCGGAATGGTCTTATAGATGCCACTTGGAGGTTGATGATGGAAGATGGGATTAAAGATGCCATCAGAAGAAGTGTCGATCGCATAAGAGATTCCTTTGCGAGAGCCTGTATACCTGTTGTTGAGGAGGACTACATTGGGGAATGTTGATCTCTGTCTTGAGAGAGATAGAGTTTTAGGAACTTTCAGTTGTCCGTTACTCTACTAGGGAATCATCCCTTAGTCGAGGAGGTGAAAATTAACTGCTATATGGTCGTGCTCCAGGCTTCACAGTGATTTGCTAAGGAAAATAAGACCGACTGCTATCTGGTCGTGCTTCAGGCTTCACAGTGACTTATCGGGGAGATGAGATTAAACTTGATATCTGGTCGTTATCCAGGATTCGCAATTTCTCACTTCTTATCTGGTCATACTCCAGGTTTCAGAAGGAATTAAGTTGTTATTCGGTCGCATCCGGGCTTCAACTTGAATTTAAGGCCTACTAATATCCGGTCAATTTCTGGGCTTCTTAGTAATTGGCCAGGTAAACTGCTATTTGGTTGAAATCCAAGCTTCGCAAAGTCTTATACTGTTATTTGGTCGATTCCAGGCTTCAGTATCCTTTGTCGCTATCTGGTCGTGATCCAGGCTTCAAGGTGTCTTATACCATTATCTGGTCGAGTTCAGGCTTCATGGTATCTTGTATTTCTATCTGGTCGATTTCCAGGCTTCATAATACTTGCTGAGGGTTAAGCTGTTTTTCGGTCGATTTCCAGGCTTTAAGCTTGTATTTATGATATGCCATTATCTGGTCGATTCTAGGTTTCATGGTGTCTTGTACTGCTATCTGGTCGATTTCCAGGCTTCACAGTAACTTGCTGGGGATTCAACTATTTTCTGGTCGATCTTCGGGCTTCACAGTATGATGTAGAAATCAAGATATTATCCGGTCGGATCCGGGCTTCATAGCTTGCACTAGAATAGAAATCTTAGCACCGATTTGACTAAACCAGAGAAAACTTGTGAGAATTTGATTGTATCTTTCCCTGAAAGGTAAATAGTTAGTCGTATGTAATGTCATGATGCATGACATGTATCGAGTAATGATGTTCTCAAAATAAATGAGATTGTGTTGTATGATGCTTATGCGTATGCCATGATGTATGGATATGCAATGTTCTTATGATGTTCTTTAACTGGGAAAAATAAATCTCGGACTGTTGCTGGAGAATACAAGGAGTTGAGTTCTTCGCGCTTGCTGAGGATAACGACCGAAGATGATTTGGGAATAAATTGGCGAGGGAATGACTCTATGGGGAAGAGAGATACTCTGCTAGAAGATCTGTTGGTTTGGAGAAATATCCTCAGCTGGGGATGAATTACTGTTGCTGGTGATGATGAATCCTGTTAGGGATTGAGTTTCTTCCTGTGGAAGAAATAAACTCCACTGGGGATAATCTTCTATTACTGGTGATAGATAAACTCTGCTTGGAGAGAATTAACACTACTGTCTTTAGGTACTTCTTACTCGGCGGGGAGTGTATGTACCTTTAGTCATATTCTCAAACTGGCTTTATCCCTATACCTGGTGGATAGAGCAACTGTAAGGTTTGGACATTTCTTGTTTGCCCCTGTTCCTGGAATTACGAATAATTGTCTTTTGTTTCTCATGTAAATATTTATGAGCAGTAATTATTGTCAAATGCATATATCAAAAATGAATCATTGGACGTTCTTGCAAAACAAAACAGAAAAAGAAAACACAAGTTGAAATTTCTTTGTGAAAATGAATTGTATTGATTTTTGAAGTTAGCCTGTAATAGGTGTTTTATACAAAGAGGCTGACGTCCTAGTAAGAGAATGTCGCCGAAAGAACAGAGTTTATACAGTTTGTAAAAGAAATAAAAACAACTATGTGAAATAATCCCACTGGGTTCCAACTCTGCTATTGCCCTTATATCTTCGAGCATCTCATCACTTTGCTACTTGGTTGAAGGTAGATCAAATTGATCAGTGTCGTCCGAGCTTGATAGTCGATACTGAAGTCTGGTTGCAAGGTGATCCAACGAGACATAGTGTTACGCTTTGATCCCTAATTTTTGCCTGGACCGCCCTTTCGAGTTTTCAGTCCACCGGGATACCCTTTTTTTCCCAAGCCGCCTTTTCAGGTTTTCGACTTGCCGGGTGTACAGTTTTTTCATTTTCATCCCTTACTTTTGCCTGAACCCTTTTGGTTCGCCGGGAAGCCCTTATTTTTGCCTAGGCCAGTCGACCTAGCAGGTCTTTGATTAGGCGTAGTATTTTTTCACTATGTCTGCATCGATGGGGTGAGGAAGGTCGTCACCATCCATGGTGGTTAGAATCATAGCTCCTCCCGAGAAGATGTTCTTAACCACAAATGGCCCTTCGTATGTGGGAGTCCATTTTCCCCTGGGATCACCTTGCGGCAGTATGATGCGTTTGATCACCAGCTCCCTAACCTGATATTCTTGTCTCCTGACTTTCTTGTTAAAAGCCTTGATCATTCGCCTTTGATATGTCTGACCATAACAGATAGCAGTAAGTCTCTTCTCGTTGATTAGATTCAGCTGATCAAGTTGGGTTTGGATCTAGTCGTCCTCGCTCAAACCTGCATCCTTCATAATCCGGAGAGAGGGTATCTGGACCTCGATGGGTAGGACTGCCTCCATGCCATATACCAAGGAATAGGGTGTTGCCCTTGTTGACGTCCTCGCTGAGGTACGATACCCATGAAGAGCGAATGGTAGCATCTCGTGCCAGTCTTTGTAGGTCACCGTCATCTTCTGCACAATCTTCTTGATGTTCTTATTAGCTGCTTCAACAGCCCCATTCATCTTCGGCCGATAAGGAGAAGAGTTGTGATGCTGAATCTTAAACTGTTTGCAGAGCTCGGTGATCATCGTGTTGTTGAGATTTGTACCATTGTTTGTAATGATCCTTTCTGGTACACCATAACGATAGATCAAATTGTGTCGGATAAATCGTGCCACGACGTTCTTGGTTACTGTAGCAAAGGAAGCTGCCTCAACCCACTTTGTAAAGTAATCAATTGCTACCAAGATGAAACGATGCCCGTTGGATGAAATAGGTCTGATCTCGCCGATCATATCGATGCCCCACATTGCAAAGGGCCAAGGAGCTGTTAAAACATTCAGGGGAACTGGGGGTACATGCACCTTATCAGCATAAACTTGGCACTTATGACAGGTCCGAGAGTGCTGATAACAATCGGCTTCCATTGTGGACCAATAATATCCTTCCCGTAGGATCTTCTTTGCCATGGTATGTCCACTGGAATGAGTTCCAAAGGTACCTTCATGTAACTCTGCCATGATCCTTTCTGCCTCGCTTTTGTCCACACATCGCAGTAAGGTTGAATCATGGTTACGCTTATAAAGGATCCCATTACTGATGAAGAACTTCACCGCGAACCTTCTTAAAAACTTCTTATCATTAACGGATGCACCCTCGGGGTACTCTTGAGTCTCAAGATACCTCTTTACCTCGTGGAACCAGGGTTTATTTGTTACCTCTTCAGTCTCGATATCACAGCAATGTGCGGGTTCATCCAACCTCTCGATGGTTATCTGGGGAGCTTCATTGTCCCACCTGACTTTGAACATAGAAGACATGGTAGCTAGCACGTTCGCTAACTGATTCTCCTCTCTTGGGAAGTGTTCAAAGGTTATCTCCTCAAAGTGCGGAAGCAATGTCAATACATACTCTTTGTAAGGAATAAGATTTAGGTGCTTCGTATCCCACTCGCCTTTGATCTGACTGATCACTAGAGCAGAATCTCTGAATACACTCAAGAACTTAATCCTCAGGTCAATAGAAGCTCGGAGACCCAGGATGCATGCTTCATACTCCGCCATATTGTTGGTGCAGTTAAAACATAATCGGGCGGTGAACGGGGTATGATAACCCTCAGGAGATATAATCACAGCACCAATGCCATTACCCAACGCGTTTGAGGCTCCGTCAAAATACATAGACCATCGGGATCCCTCCTCGGGTCCTTCATCTGGTCCAGGTTCTTCACAGTCGGTCACCAACATGATGTTCTCATCCGGGAACTCGAAATCCATGGATTGGTAGTCATCCACGGCCTGATGCGCCAAATGATCTGCCAATACACTCCCATTGATTGCTTTTTGGGTTGTGTATTGGATGTCGTACTCAGTTAAGATCATCTGCCATCTTGCTATTCTTCCGGACAAGGCAGGCTTTTTGAAGATATACTTGATTGGGTCCATTTTTGATATCAATAGGGTAGTGTGAGTCAGCATATACTGTCTCAGCCAGCGAGCAGCCCATGCCAAAGCGCATCAAGTTTTCTCAAGCAATGAGTATCAGGTCTCACAGTCGGTAAACTTTTTGCTAAGGTAGTAAATAGCGTGCTCTTTTCGGCCAGACTCGTCATGCTGCCCCAGCATGCACCCCATTGAATTGTCCAACACCGTCAAGTATAAGATCAAAGGTCTTCCTTCAACTGGAGGCATCAGAATTGGCAGTTCTTAAAGATATTCCTTCATCCTTTCGAAGGCGGTCTGACATTCATCATTCCATTTTACTACTTGATCTTTCTTCAGCAGCTTGAAGATTGGCTCACAAGTAGCAGTCAGATGTGAAATGAATCTGGAAATGTAATTCAGACGTCCCAAAAAGCCTCTAACTTCCTTTTTTGTGCGGGGAGCCGACATTTCCTGTATAGCTTTCACCTTGGCGGGATCCACCTGAATACCTTTATCACTGACGATGAAACCCAGTAGCTTACCAGACCTTACCCCAAAGGTGCACTTATTCGGATTTAACCTCATCTTGTACATCTTTAACCTGTCAAACAGCTTCTGGAGATGGTCAAGGTGTTCTTCCTCAGTCTGGGACCTTGCGATCATGTCATCAACATAAACCTCAATTTCATGGTGAATCATGTCATGGAACAAAGCGACCATGGCGCGCTGATAAGTTGCCCCAGCATTCTTCAACTCGAAAGGCATTACCTTGTAACAGAAGGTGCCCCGCTGCATAACGAAAGTTGTCTTCTCCATGTCCTCGGGAGCCATCTTAATCTGATTGTAACCGGAAAAACCATCCATGAAGGAGAAGATCTTATGTTGCGCGGTGTTATCGACCAGAACATTGATGTGAGGAAGTGGGAAATCATCTTTGGGTCTTGCCCTGTTCAGATCTCTATATTCCACACACATCCGTACCTTACCATCCTTCTTAGGTACTGGAACAACGTTGGTAACCCACTGCGGGTAAGAGGTGACAGCTAGAAATCCGGCGTAAAACTGTTTCATGACCTCAGCTTTGATTTTCTCAAACATCTCAGGGCACATACAACGAACCTTTTGCTTTACCAGAGGGCAGTCTTCTTTGGTTGGCAGGCGGTGAACCACAGTATAAGTGTCCAAACCAGGCATATCTTCATAGGACCAAGCGAAGATCTCAACATAGTTACGTAGCATCTGTATCAACCGTTGTTTGACACTATGCTCCAGATTTGTACCTATCTTAACCTCTTTCTTGTCTTCCTCTGTACCCAAATTCACTGATTCGACTGGTTCCTCATGAGGCTGTATGGCCCTCTCTTCCTGTAGTAACAATATAGCAAGTTCCCCAGGCACTTCACAATCATCCTCACCTTCGTCCTCGGCTTGGTTGATCGGATTTTCAAAGTCATAACTGGCAGTAGTAGAGTTGTTATCAATGGGATCCAGAGTGGATGTGGATCTGCATTATGATATGTGAGTGTGTGTAAGACAATAGCTGTTTTTGATAAAGTGCGAGATAGAAAAGAAAAACAAGGAGCGCAAAATTTGTAATGCAAGAAAACGTCTAATGCTTTATTGATGATATGTGAAAATGGCAAATAATAAGCCCTCACAAACAAATCCAAGGTACCTCGGGCAAGGCACCGGGCCGTAAAGTTTCAAACTATTTATTACAAATCTCAAAACAAAAGTCAATTACTGTGAAATAAAGGAAACAGGTATGAAGTCTTTCGCCGCCCAGTTTTTCAAGCCGCCATTGGTTGTAGTGTAGATCCAACTGTCAATGTCTGAATCTTCTTCACCATCTTCAACCGCATTAACTCCCGGCTCATGCTTGGGCATGGGTGCAGTTATGACGTTGGGCTTCTCCAGAGCGTCAAACTCAATCTCTTTGGCTTCGATCAAGTCTTGCACCTTATTCTTCAAGGCCCAACAGTTGTTTGTATCATGACCTGGGCCATTGGAGTGATAGGCGCAGCGGGCATTCAGGTTATATAGCGGAGATGTGGTGTTGGGATTCTTTGGGGCTTCCCTCAGAGTTACCAGGTTGGTCTTCAATAACTGTGGTAGAATTTGAGACAAGGTCATATTGAGCCGAGTGAACTGTCTTTGTGGTCTTTCCACCCTTTGTTGATTGTTGCATTGTGGAGCAACTGTGGGTCTTGATATTACTACTGCATTCACTGCTTGACGGTGTTCAAACCTATTTTGGCCCCTTGGGCCGTAGACTGCACTAGCTTCTTTCTTACCGGTGAAAGGCTTCTTTACTGCACTTGATGAAGTATCCTTTTGTATCTTACAACTTCGGATACCAGCTTCTACTCTCTCCCCAGTCAAAATCAACTCAGTAAACCCAGATGACGAACTGCCAATCAGATGATTGAAGAATGGACCAGATAATGTCTCCAGAAACATGTCAACCAACTCCCTGTTAGACAAAGGGGGTTGGACTCTTCCAGCAAAGTCTCTCCACTTTTGAGCATAGTCCTTAAAGCCTTTGCTTGCACCCATTGACATACCCTGAAGCTGAGTACGAGTGGGACCAAGGTCGGTGTTATACTGATACTGGCTGTAGAAAGCAGCAGCAAGGTCCTCCCAGTTTCGGACGTTGGCTCCTTCCAACTGATAAAACCATTCAAGTTGAGTCCCTGACAGACTATCTTGAAAGAAATGCACCCACAAATTTCTATCAGCGGTGTGGGGTTGGATCTTCCTGATGTACGAGCGGAGATGGAGTTTTGGACAGGATACTCCATCGTATTTGGCAAAAAACAGAGCTTTGAACTTATGAGGGATCACCACTCCAGATACCAGTCCCAGCTCTCTGAAATCCAAACCAGGGATCTTTTGAATCTCCATAGCACTCATACAGTCTTCTAATTGCTTGTACCTATCCTCAGTAGGAGGATATTGTTCCTCATCATAATTTGTATCATTATCAGAAACTACAGGACTAGGGCCCTTTTCTTCTTCTTGGTCCTCCCCTCCCTTGGATGAAAAGGACAGATCAGCTTGTTGTTTCAACCTATCCCCAAACCTTTTTCCCATACTCAGGAGAACGACCTTCTTATTCTTCTTCTTCTTCTCTTTCTCTTTCAAAATGAGAGCCTTCAAATCCTCTTGCCCTTTAGCCAGACTCAAGAACATCTCTTGGAATTGGGCATTTTGTGCCTGAAGATCTTTGATAGCTTGATCGGAAGACATAACTGCTGAAATAAACAGCGAAGAAGATGAGAAACCTGTAATGGTACCTGTAACGATGTGCATGATAATGGGATGCGTATGTAATGATTTCAAAGACTTTGGGAGATTTAAATTTGCAAATCAAAAAAATAAACAAACTTTATTAGATTAAACTTGTAAAAAGGTTCAACAATGCCTTTGAGGCGTTTACAAACAATGAAAAACAAATCTAAACTAGAAAAAAGCAAAATCAGAAATCCCATGGACGCTTCCCCTTTGTGCTGACGTAGTCATTGATCGTTCTTTCATTCTCGAGTTGTTTGGTGAGCTTCAAGATCTTCCTTTCTTGCTCATGGTATTTTTCCCGATAGGTATCCCTCTCCTCTTTCAGCTGAATCTAGGATCTCTTCAATTCCCCAAGATCAGTGGGCATGTAGGGATAAATGATCGTATAAGGGATGCCCTCTTCATTGGTGGGCTCCAGAATCACTAGCAACACAGCTTCATAAGGCATCCCAAGCTTCTGAGCACGAGCTCGGACCCACTGGAGATAAGGCTGCATAGGGAGAGAAGTCATTGGTCCTAGCTCTTGAGGGTCAGATCTGTTCACCATGTCCCAAGCTCGTATAAACCTTCGGCGATGCTCCTCAACGTCTTCCTTGTAGTCAAATGCAATATCCGTAAGAAGTACCTCATGAGGACCGTCTCTCCGAGCACGACCAAACTGTCGCAAAGCTAAACAAGGACTATAGGTTATACCCCCTCTGATTCCAAGCAACGGGACATTAGGGTATCCCCCACATCGGTCAATGACAGCGGTGCTTTCCATAGCCTTGGAACTCCAAAAAATGTCTGTATGGGCAAGGGACATTATCCTGTAAGACCATCATAAACCTTCCTCATTCTTCAACACAGTCTTGGGGAGGTGCAAAATAAACCACCTCGCCAGCAAAGGCATGCAACACATGAGGGTCCCTCTTCTACGCACAGTACGAGTGTAGAGGGCATGCAAGATATCACCCAATAGAGTAGGCACGGGATTGTGAGACATGAAGATCTTAACCGCATTCACATCTATAAAGGAATCTGGATTCAGAAAGAGAACCAAACTGTAGATAAGGAGAGCCAAAATGTCTTCAAAAGCCTGAAAATCCAAGTTATCCCAGAATAGTTGAGCTTGATTTATCAGAAACTTGGCTAAGAAACCTTCAACCCCACTTCGTGTCTCCCAGTTGGATATTACATCAGCCTGTGTCAGATGCAGAGCTGAAGCAATGTCTTCTGGTCTAGGAGTCTCTTCCAAACCTGTGAAGGGCATCTGCTCAAGGAGGGATATGCCCAGTAAGTGAGAAAACTCTTTCAAAGTGGGAACTAGATGATAATCCGGGAAGGTGAAACAATGGTGCACAGGATCGAAGAACTGGAAAAGCACACTCATCATATGCTCATCAAACCTTGAGGTAACCAAGCTAAGAAGCTGACCATGTCTTCTAATGAATGAAGAAGTATCGGAAACTTTTGAGGCTAATTCTTTGAGTTGAGCATGTATTTGCACAAAGTTAACTCAAATGGTATTTCTATGCATGGAAGCCATGATCTGCAAAACAGAACAAAGATAAATCCCCTCGGTCTTTGAAATGGTTAGTATAATGAAGTATGCATGCTATGTTATGATGCATGATGTCATGATAAAACAAACAACAGGTATAGCAGATAACAGACATGGTAAAGGCAAACATGTCACACAAAATCCCTCAAGTTTAAAGCTTGCATGGGGTCAAAGGTATTACCCTCTTGAAGTTCAGTTGGTTTCAACCTATCCTAATAATAGTAATCGGGTTCTAGAGGTTCTCAATATAACTGACCATCCTCTATCGGTCATGGTTTCAGCTCACACAATCTTTTCTTACGGCCAGAACTATCTCAAGAGTATGGTCTCAATGAGTGTAGTATCGAGTATCAACTAGTTCTCAGCTTTACACCGAGGCCGACTATCTCACTACTTCCTACTGGCCAAGTTGGTCGATTAAGGGTTCTAAGGTCAGTTGATGCTTAACGACACATATAGCCGCCCCATATTCTCCTCGTTTCTCCACAAGGGATACCGGTACCAACTAATATGACACATCAACGTAGCTATTGCTTCAACCGTATCGGTCTACGCCATACAGTTCCCTCATAGTTTATTGCTACTTACCTAAAATGTGTCCCCCAGATCCGGGTTAGGATCTATAGTAACTCCCAATACAAAACCCTCAAAAGTAAAGCAACCAAAACAAACAAGAGAAGCAATTTATGATGAACTAATCCTAAGGTATACTCCACTTATTATTCCCCATAAGAGTCGCCAGTTCTGTGATACGGTGGCAGAACCGAACTGTTTTTAGGAAAAATGTTGGTTTGCGTTTTGCGTTTGTGTTTGCAAAATGTCGCGGTAAGCAAGAGTCGCCGCCAGCTTTTATTTTATCCAACTGGAAAGGAAAAAAAGCACAGAAAAATTCCTTTTTTCGAGATTTTGAGTACCGGGGGTAGATTATAGAAAGGGAAGGTATTAGCACCCTTTCTATCCGTAGTTTCCTACGGGCTCTTAGGTACTTGCTCATCATTTTAAAAATTGCTTCCGTGTTTGTGTGTTTTGAAAAGTTTTGGTTTTACTTTGTTCTAACCCTTGTATCAGTCCTCAAGAGTGTTACGAAGTGTTTTTGAAAACTTTGTTTGGAAAAGTGTAAGTGTGAAAAAGTTTGTTTTGAGCAAGTACCTACTAGCATCTACCTACTCGAAAAAAGAATGTTTTTGTTCTTGTTTCCTTTAGACAGCGTTATCCCACTATTAAAGAGTAGTTAGCACCGTCGTTGGAGTTATAAGGGTCAACTCGAAAGGGACGTACAATCACTAAAGCAATGTTAGGATGTCTTAGTAATAACCCTAATGTCTTAAGATCATATTCGAGGCAACATTTCCGAGGCAACCTTTCCGAGGCAACATTTTCGAACGGGACATTTGATCTTTGTTTAGACAAGAGGGCAACCACTAAAACACCCTATACTTAATGACCGTTTACCAAAGGCATCCTAAGTGAGAGTATACCTTAGGAGTGCGCATGTGCGAGTGATTTGATTTCAGTTATTATCTTTGCACATTTAGGGTTTGCTAACCATTTTAAATTAACATACAGTCTTGTCATGCAATCCTATTATGGTACATCTAACAGTTAATATTTGCAAGAAATAAAATGTGGAAAAGTAAAACTACGCTATTACAAGGCTTCGGGGAGAGGGATTAATTACATAGCCAAAAACCCGTAAAATGATAAATAAAAGAAAAATCCTAATTAAACTATTACATACCGTGAGTAGTTACATTAATATTGTAAAAATAATAATAAACGCGCGCGACGAATTAAGAACGAGAGAAATTAGGGTTTTGACCCCGTCTAAACCTAATTACAAGAGAAATCAAATTTTTGTGGTTTTTACGTTATTTTGAGAAAAATAGAGTTTGATTGAATATATAAAGAAAATCTAATGCTTAATTAATTTAAATTAAGAAAAATAATTAATTTAACCTATTTTTGTACTTTATTTTATTGAGAAAAGATATAAAATTAAATCATATGATAACCCTAATTTTTCTAATTCATATTAAATATTTACAAAAAAAGTTAGAATTACCCTAAAATTAAAACTAATATGAAATTAATTTGATAAAATAAAATAAAACCTAAATTCTAAATTGGTGAAATTGATTTTATGATTTTTTGTAAGAAAAGACTTTAATTTGTGATTAGAAAATAAATTAAATAAAAAAATTAAATAAAATGAAAAATATAAAAGAAAAAGAAATGGGCCTGGTTATTGCAAGAAGGGGGGTCTGAATGGCAAATCCTAAGCCCAATAGCGCCTAGCTCATTCGACTTTTCATGATCTCATGCGCTTGCTTGACTAGGGTGTACTGTGAACCATCATTGGGAAACCTTGGATCTGGCATGTGGATGACTCGTTGGCTGGATATTTATGGTGTATGGTGGACTTGTCGGACGCTTGTACACCTGATTGCTCAAAGAAAAATAATATTGAACAATATGGGGACCTGGGGATCGAACCCAGGCCCTTTGGATTTTCCCAACGCATGCTTGCCAGCTGGGCTGGCTTTGTTAGTTGTATGAATCATAACAAACAAATATTATATGGAAAATAAAAAATAACAATTATCCCACGCGCGAAAATTTGAATGGGCCATTCATGGGGCGCCACGCCGTCATCTTCTTCCTCTCTCCGTTTCTAAAAGATCATAAACTTTTACCTACGGAAAAATGGGCGTAGGTACATGTTGTACCCCAAAATTTGCCCTCTCATTTATCAAGATTTTTCTCACAAGATTTCTTGGACTCAGGACAAGATTAGGGTTTGGTCAGCTCAAGACACCTCATCTTACACTGATCACCCAAAATTAGGGTTTGAGTTTGCACAAGGATTTTTGGACCATCAATGCTTCATGTGACTTTCATACACCACCTTGGACCCCTAAGATTGCTCATGCCAAGTTTTAAGCCTTGAATCACATTTTTGATCAGTCAATTGGATAGTTGACCTAAAAATCAGTTGTATTGGGGAAAAAGTCAACCATGGACAATTTACAGTCAAACTTCATAACTTTTTATCCACATCAACATTTTAGACTCATATGTACCATTTGATAAAGTTTGGATCACAACTCCTCAAGAAATTTGATCAAATCATCAAAAGGGCAAAATGGTCAATATTAGGGTTTTGATTGAGAAAGGGCAATTTCTGATTTTTAACCTAGACAATTAACAATTGAGTTCAAGCATGGTTTCAAGGGTTCAATGGCATCATCTTGACCTAATTACATGGTTCAAAAGATCTCAATTTCATTGGATTGACAGATGAATTTTGCAGTCAACTGATCAAAAGTCAACTGTACACTGAAAAGTCAAACTTTGACTTTTTGGTCAAAATCAAGTGCCAAGGGTTATAATTCATCAAGATATGTCAAAATATGAAACTTGTTCACCAAGAAAACCAATTTTGAAAATTAGGGTTTTTGAATTTGAAAATTTTCATAACTTGGAATTTTTCTAAGTATGGAAATTTTCTTATTTTTTCCCAACTTTCCACCACTTTTTCATCATGATGTAATTGGATTCAAAGAAAACTTACAACATGAAAGTTGTATTCCTCCATGAAATCTACAACTTTTCTTCACAAACTTTTCCCAAAATATGCTTGGATCTCAAGTTATGAATTTGTGAATATAGGTCCATGAACTTCTTAACTTAGTGAAATTTTGCCCTAATTTAGGCAGTTTTTTGACCCAACTTCATGGACATTTTTCACCTAGTTCCAAGAGGTATCTCAAAATTCATTTCAAATATGGATTATATATCACATTGCAAGCTTTACAAAATGTCCAAGAACTCTCCAAGATCATTTGTGGTTAGGGAGAATCGAAGAAGAGAAATTGGCATTTTATCACTTTTGTTCATGCCATTTTTACAAGGCATCAAGTTGCAAATCAGATCTTTGATGCTTGTACCTTGCATTACAGGTCTTAAACTCATTCTACACTCCATAATTAAATGCAAACTCAGAGGTTAAAGGCTTTATTTTCACTTTTGAAGCATTGTACAAAGTTACATTTCCATTTTAAGCATAAAGGTTACAATGCCATTTTCATAAAGTGAGCTTTTGTAACTTTATCAACCTTGAGCCTTGGACCTGTTCCTTTGGTGCAAGCAATTTCCACATATCACAAGCAATGCATACCAACTCTCTTCAGCTCTCAAACTATCCAGTACAATCATGGTTGCATTGGTCACTTCACTTTTCTTCAAATACAAGAAAAGTTGCCAAAAGGAAAAAGCTTGCACATCTGTTGAGGAGTGGACTTTGTATCCATTCTATACATATCCATGAAGTTGTCACAACTCAGGACACGATTGCTTGACATCCAAAACACTCCCAAAATGAAAAACTTCATTTTTCTGCCAAAACATCCAGCTTCTGCAAAACCATAGCCATTTCATTTTGGGCTCGTGCGTTTTTTGTTTCAACACTTCAAACACCTTCCATATATCTTACCAAAGTTATCCAAGTCTTTACATTGTTGTTGTAACCCTTGTTTCAGCCATTGCCATTTTCAAACTTGGAGCTTGTAGCTTGACTTCTACAGAGAGTTCTGGCCATCCACAAAGCAAGCTAGGTATTGGAATAGTTTGAAGGAAGTTCAAGGAAGCTCACACGATCCTCAGGCCTCCCTCAAAGTCCCCACATTGACATATCCAAATCCAGCTGAAGGGGGTATTTTTCTCAAACTCTATCTCTGTATTTAGGCATCCTCAAGCCACGATTTATGAAGCAAAAATGTAGTCCTTAATATGGTGAAGCTGTACATATGTATACTTTACATTTATATTAACTATGTTGTGAGAATTTGAAGCTTGAAGTTCATGAAAAAATTAGGTCACGAATTAGGTCCATTAAAATTCTCCTTGGTCTTTTAGAGTTAGGTTACAAATCTTATATGGTTGGAATCGTGAGATTAAATACTATATGTTTCATGTTACAAGTTTTTGTTTTCATGCAAGCATTTGAGAGATACAGATTTGAAGAAAAACGCGCGCGTAGGGAGGAAGCTGGAGGACAAGGATGATGTTCTGGGCCTTTGGCGCCTTCGGCCTGTTGCTTTTGTTTTTCACACCCCCTTGACCACTATTTGCACCCCCTGGCATATTTGTTTTATTTTTCATATTTCTTTTTATATTTTTACATTTATTACTTTTATTTATTTTTTCTGAATCATAAAAATCATGAAAAATAATTTCCTTACTTTTTGCATTTTTATTTTATTTTTTTATTATTTTTTGCATAAAAATAGTTTATTAGAATAAATAGAACTTTATTTTCTTATAAAATTTGTAAATATATTTAAATATACTATATATTTTTATTATATTATTTATACATATAAAATATTTATTTTCATACATATTTTAATTTTTAATATTTGTACATAATATTATTTATTATTTTCTTGTACAAAAAATGAACAAAAATAATAATATAGAACATATATTAATTGAAAATTAGGGTTTCACCCCTTTCAAAAATAATAATATTTTTTCTCTTATTTTTAGGGCCTAAATAAATCCTTTTTTTTTCATACATTAAACAAATACAAAATATCTTACAGAAATACATTTTTATTGCATTTTAAATATTTGTACATTTATTTAATTCACACAATATTCAGTTGGGTTGTAATAGTATTTTTAGGGTTTATTTTGTGCAATATCCCCATTCAAAAACTTGTATCCCCCCTCCCATAATAATTGTTGTAATAGCTTAGTTTACATTTATGCAATTTATCGCATTTATACCATGTTTAGTAAACTAGGGTTTGTATGACAAGACCAAAAACAAAACAAATAAACAAGACCTAATACAAGACAAATCAAATGCATGAAAAATGACACACATTGCACACAAGCACCCTTAGGGTTTCTCCCACTTGGTTGCCTAAAATAAAATGGCCATGTTATGCATGCGAAGTATCTTGGCAAAACAAAAAAAAAGATCATAGTCCCTCGATGACGCTATCAAAAGGTTGCCTAAACAAAGATGGTCTTGGTCCCTCAAACATGCTAAGATACTTGACAATATTGCTATCATGGTCATACGATGACCCACGCCCGTCCCGTTTACATCCAAAGATAGGGTTGTTTACCAAATCAATGGTAAATCAACAATGTCAAAGGAATAAAAATGCACAAGAAAGACATTTGAGTAGGTAGATAGCTTCTAGTTACTTGATCAATTTCAAAACAATCCTTGCTATTTTCAAAAATAAACACACACACTTTCAAAACAACTTTCAAAACATTGAAAATATTTTAAAAAGACAAACATCTTTGTATGCATTCTTACGAACGAGAATCATTACAAAGATTGCCTAAACGATGGCCTCTTTTCAAAATACTTTCAAAACCACACAAAGCACCATTTCAAACAATTTCAAAAGCAAAGCAAGTGATCTAAACAAGTAACTAAGAGCCCATGGAATACCATGGATGAAAAGGGTGCTAGCACCTTCCCTTTTCATAATCTACCCCCCGAACTCAAGAAAACATCTCAAAGGTCTTTCCTGTGCTTTTTTACCTTTCCTTTTGGATAAAAGAAAAGTCGGTGGCGACTCTTGCTAACCGGAACATTTGCAAACACAAATGCAAAACCTCAAGTCAGTTCTCCCACCGCATCACAGTACAGCCCTGTGTTTCTCCAGAATTCCATACAGGCATGATAAATGTAAAACGATGGTACCAATCAACTCGTGGCAACCTCACGAGCATCATGGTACCCTTATCTATGGCCAATTGTACCTGTAAATAAAAACCCCAAAAACGAGCCAAGAACCCTAACTATGGCATCTTGTTGTATAGCCAATAAAAATGCAATTAGATATTACCATTAGCTTGCAAATGATTCAAGGACTCAGAATACGCAAATAAATCATGCTAAAAGTGACAGAATTGTGATATTCGATTTCAAGAAAGCATGGATGTCGTGAGATGCTCACATCGCGTTTTTGGATGTTATGAGGCTTGCTAGTGATTGGAATAGGGTCCTTGGATGTCCAGCAAATGAGTGATGTACCTGGAATGGCTTGAGGAAGCCTGGAACTAAGAAATCAGATTGCAACTTTTCTTTGAAATTTTGATATTTGTTCTTCTCTTTTCACGCCTCCAATCCCTTTGCTTTTGGTCTGCACTTGATCTATATGTACCCTAGAATGAATTAGGGTTACAAACTTGTTTCAAATATTCCTCAATTAAGATCATTGATTCAAGATTTGATTCTTATGCAAATATTTCCAAATCAAGTCAAATCCAATCTTTTTGTGTCCAAATGAATCTTACACGATTTGATTTCTTTGCCAGCTGTATAAGAGGCCTAAACATGCACAAAATCTCAAGCTTTGATTAATTTTGATATTTTCATTATTTTATTTTATTTTATTTTATTTTATTGAAATAAAATCAAAATAAATGACAAAAATAAAATAATGACAAATGGAAAGGATCATGGGTCGTGGGTCATGTTACAAACTCAATGCAAGCATAAAAAGTTGGGCCCATTTGGCAAAAAATGCCATTTTGGCCACATTTTACTTTTGGCAAGTTTGCAAAAAAGGTCAACTTTGCCAATGCATAACTCCTTCAATTTTTACCCTAGAGATGTGTTCTTGGACTTTTTAGAAAGCTTAAGATGTCCTATAAGCAACCCTTTTGGTCTAATCTCAATTGAGTCTTCCATGTTCATGTATGAAGCTTTGACAAAAAATATGTTTTTGTTGACTTTTCAAAATGACCTATAATGTCCAAATTTATATCTTCTTGTGAGTACATATTTTGAACTTGGGAGATGAATATGAATTGTAGGTAATTACATCCTATTTAAAATGAGCTTTGGATGGGTTATTTTTGATAAATTATTAGAAAGTTATGCTTGGTCAAAGTTGAGTTGACTTTTCCTACAAAACCCTAATTTAGCAACTTTTGGGTTTTGATGAATTGTGAGCAATCCTTGAGGAATCATGATCAACCCTTGATCAAATGATGAATAATGCTTCAAAATGAGGATGTTAACCAAAAATCTTGAAGTTTGACTGTATATGGGCCACAATTGACTTTTGCCCTAACAAAGTTGATTTACAGGCCTTTGAGTAATTGACTGAGCAAAATTCCTCTGCAAGGCTTGAAACTTGACATGGATGATCTTGAGGACATATTAGGACAATGGTGAGAATTTTGGATCCTTTGTACTCAAGTACCTTGGTGCAAACTGAAACCCTAATTTGAGGTAGACTGCCTTAGGAGAGAGTTTGTCTGGTCAACCCTTGGACTTTCTTGAGCAATTTGAAGACCTCACTTGAAATGTATTGAGGAATATGGGAGGGGAAATTTTTGGGTACAACAACTTCAATTTCCCCTTTGGTGTTGGCTTTGTTGGATATTCTTGCCCCATGTCTACGATGCACTACTCCATTATTGACAAAGGTTTCTTGGATTGGAGGAAAATGTGCTTCGCCCTTCAAAGCAGCTTCATATTCTTCTTCAGGGTATTGTCTGAACTGGACTATCCCCTGGTCCCCTAGCCTTTGTAGAGCTCTTTCGAAAGCTTCATGTGTGTGCTATCGAGAGTCCACATTATTGGTTGAAATATGTAGGGTATGAGATGCCCCTGCTTTTGGTGGCGGTAGGACAAACCCTTCAGTTTCAGCTTCTTGTTGGGCCATGACGGAATTCTAGAGTCATACCTCTGACTCTTTCCTTAGTTGGTGACCGCTTGATGCACCAATAGTCTGGGCTACTTCCTATAAAGCTACCCTGGGAATTTGGTCTTGCCTGTCAATAATGTTCTTCAAAGCCAGAAGAACTTGCCTCGAATCTCCCTTCATTGACCTTACGTCGCCCTTTACATGGTCGAGGTCCTCTTTGAATGCATCCTGCGTTTCCTCGATTTTCTCTATTGCTTTTTGTTGATAGGACCTTGTTTGATATGGGGAAAAGGAAGTGGAGACCTTCTTATACCGATGGTTCAACAGGAGAGATGCTTGTGGAAAAATGAGTTTTGACATGATATGCGGGTGTTCGTGAATGCATGTGTGTGAATGAATGTGTATGAATAAGAACTGGTTAATGTTTTAAATGTCTTATTCATCTGGGTACATGCTTGTCCTTTATTATTTTATTTGGCGATTGTCTTTAAAATAGATATGCAAACGGGATGTGGAAACAGAATGCCTTTATTGAAAGTAAGGTAATTCAGATATTGAAAAATGTTACAATCTTCAGTCAAAACTTTATTTGCATGAAATCAGGCAACAAGGAAATAAGTCTCCTAGGCGCGCCTGCAGATATCTGCTTTTGAAACCATCCACTGTTGCTGGACAAAATTTGAGAAAGTCTTCAGTGTGTTATTTCCCTTTTGTGGCCTTGATTTAAGGCATGTTCGGCGCACTGACGCGGACATGTTGTTTCCTTCGATATCCATTTTTTAAAGACAGTCACCAAGATTTTGATTTCATTTTTTGATACCTCGTGAATAAGACAAAGAAACGGGTGACGAATATATGATGAACGTATGACGAATATGTGAAGTATGTGAATGCGTGGGTGTGAAGTTTGAGTGATGGGAAGTACCCCTATAAGGTAGGGATGTATGGTTCAGTGGCGTGTTTTTTTGTGATAAGTACCCCTAGAAGGTAGGCTCCTTAATTTTGACCTACGGTTGATCTACCCTCCCAAAAGGTGGCTTCCTTAAGGGCGTCATGAAAAATACTAGAGGGAAAAGGCACAAGGGCCTCCCTTAGGTGGAGCCTCTTTACGGACTGAAACTTTCGCCTCGTAGTCGTGAAAGGTCTCGTCATGAGATTTTAGGTTAAGATCGTTACAAAGAGTCATGGGTGTCCTTCCAAAGTCCTACTCATCAAGAGGAATCTCTTGATAAGTATTCCTTTTTCGAAAGTTCACCGACTCTAGGCGAATTCGTCACATAAACTCGCAAGGATGATATACCCCCTAAGCTAATAGACGAACCTTCTTTTTAAGGTTTATTGGAAATATTTTTTTTAGATAAAAACCCACCAAATAGAAAATATATGATAATAAAAGAATTTGACGGTAAATAAATAAATGCAATAAAATAGATAAATGCAATAAATAAAACAAATAAAAATAAAAACCTAAAAGAACCTAAACCTAGGGTTAAGGAGACTCCCCAGCAGAGTCGCCAGCTGTAGCAACTGGTTTTTTAATCAAGAGTCGCCACTATTAGTTTTTACCCTAGGGAAGGGAACCTAACAGAAAACCCTAATTCGCAGACAAAGATTCTAGGTTACGGACTCAACTAGACAAAAGGAAGGTGTTAGGCACCTTTCATCTACCTTGTTCACAAGGATACTAGGTTTTAAGTTTGAGTTGGGTAAATAGGATTTAAATTTTATTATGGGAAGGGTTTAAATTTTTTATAGGGGAACTCGCTACGATTTTTGATTGTATGCCTACGTATCCTCTTATGAAGAATCAAAGTCCTGATTCATAGTTCGTAGGGTTGGTGTCTTTTAGGGGTTTGCAAACATATTTTGAATCACTTTGCACTCGGTCGGGAGTAGTGATTGCGGAGATTTTGACTGAGTACGCAGTAAGTCAAAATTAGTTTGAAACCCAATTGCAAAAAAGACTGTTGATTAGCTTAATTTGTTCGCGAAAATAGTTTGATTGTTTGGTTTGTGTTTTTTACTGTATTAATTACGAAAAAATCTCGATTAATGCATGATTAGAAAGGATTTAATGCAAATAGTATAGAAAATAATATATGCAATTTTTACATGAAAATAATTTATTTGATCATATAGTAATACTTACATATGATAAATAATAATTAATATTTAAAATATGGTAATAAAAATTAATAATAATAATTATAATTATTAATAAATAATTAATAAAATATAATATAAATATAATATAATATAAAATATATATAAAAGAAATAAAATGATAATAATTGTTTAAGCAAACCTGGGGGGTGTAATCCCAGTTATGAAGTAAAAACATGGGGTGTTAAAAGTAAGCTGGCCAAGCCCATTAACGGTCCAGACAAGAGGGGTGCACGTTGTTGCTTTGTTTTAGTAATAAGGCAAAAGGGGGTGTGAATAGCGCGTGGGCTAGGCCCAACATGGATGTTGAAGGATACAAGCTGATCGTGTGTAGTGAGGCGTGTGGGAGTTATAGTGAAACCTGGCCTAACGGTCGTTTAATGAAAATCAAATGGATAACAAGCGAGGGAATATGATTATTACTATGGGCGCAGGACATAGGATTAGACTGAATAACAATATGCTATTTTTACACTATTTTCATTTTCGTTTTACAATTCATATTTCATCTTCCTCTCACCTCACCTTCTTCATCCTCTCACCACCCCAAAACGCAACCTTAACTCTCAGAACCTCCGGCGGATGTGAAGCTCATCCAACCCTATCTCCATCGCCAATTAACCCCTAACACAACCCCCAAAAAAAATCAAACAAAAAAATGAGCTAAGTTGTTGTTACCCTGTTCGTGATTTTCTCTCCTGAGTTCTCCGAATTCGGTTCGCTAATCTTTTCCTCCTTCCTTGTTTTTCATATTTTAGCGTTGATTGAAGTTGATGTCCGATGGTGGTGGAGGCGAATGGTGAGTAGCAATGACCACGGCGATTAGGGATTTCCGATCCATAAACTCTAATCGCCCCCTCTCTTCGTCTTCAACGGTGTAAAAGGGTTTGCCCTTAGCTCTTCTAATTTCAAGAGTTTCCCTCTTTTCGTCTCCAGTATTCTCCCTGTTTTCTGTCAAAAGCTCTCCTTCTTATTGTTCTGTCAACCCCCTGTTATTGTTTCTGTAAAACCACCCTTTTTTATTAGCCATCCCCCCGTTCAGTAGATTAATTTTCTGTATTTTGCTACAAGGTCATGCCTTTTGGACTGAAGAATGCTGGGGCAACGTATCAGCGTGCCATGGTTGCTTTGTTTCATGACATGATCCATCATGAGATTGAGGTATACGTCGACGACATGATTGCAAGGTCCCAAACTGAGGAGGAACACCTTGACCATCTGCAAAAGTTGTTTGATAGGTTGAAGTTGTACAAGCTGAGGTTAAACCCAAACAAGTGCACTTTCGGGGTAAGATCTGGTAAACTGCTGGGTTTCGTCGTAAGCGACAAAGGTATCCAAGTGGATCCTGCAAAGGTGAAGGCCATACAGGAAATGTCAGCTCCCAAAACAGAGAAAGAAGTCAGAGGCTTTCTGGGGCGTCTGAACTACATTGCCTGATTCATCTCGCACTTAACTGCTACTTGTGAGCCAATCTTCAAGCTACTGAAGAAAGATCAAGTAGTACGTTGGAACGATGAATTCCAGGCTGCTTTCGAAAGGGTCAAAGAGTATCTCCAAGAGCCACCCATTCTGATGCCTCCAGTTGAAGGGAGACCTCTGATCTTATACTTGACAGTACTCGACAACTCAATGAGGTGTGTGCTGGGTCAGCATGACGAGTCTGGCCGAAAAGAGCATGCTATTTATTACCTTAGCAAAAAGTTTACCGACTGTGAGACCCGATACTCGTTGCTCGAGAAAACTTGCTACGCTTTGGCATGGGATGCTCGCCGGATGAGACAGTATATGCTGACCCACACTACTCTATTGATATCAAAGATGGATCCAATCAAGTATATCTTCGAGAAGCCTACCTTGTCCGGAAGAATAGCAAGATGGCAGATGATATTG
The DNA here is from genome assembly GCA_948472305.1 of Vicia faba. Classification (NCBI taxonomy): domain Eukaryota; kingdom Viridiplantae; phylum Streptophyta; class Magnoliopsida; order Fabales; family Fabaceae; genus Vicia; species Vicia faba. Next base: position 1,327,182,499 of record OX451740.1, read on the forward strand.
ACTGAGTATGACATCCAATACACTACCCAAAAGGCAATTAAGGGAAGTGTGTTGGCAGACCATTTGGCACATCAGGCAGTGGATGATTACCAGTCTATGAACTTTGAATTCCCGGACGAGAATATCATGTTGGTAACTGATTGTGAGACACCTGGACCGGATGAAGGACCTGAGGAAGGATCCCGATGGTCTATGTACTTTGATGGAGCTTCAAACGCTTTGGGCAATGGCATTGGCGCCGTGATCATATCTCCTAAAGGCTCTCATACTCCGTTTACTGCCCGACTATGTTTCAACTGCACCAACAACATGGAAGAGTATGAAGCGTGCATCATGGGTCTTCGAGCAGCAATTGACCTAAGGATTAAGTTTCTAAGTGTCTTCGGAGATTCCGCTCTCGTGATCAGTCAGATCAAAGGCGAGTGGGATACGAAACACCCAAATCTTATTCCTTACAAGGAGTATGTATTGACATTGCTTCCATATTTTGAGGAGATAACCTTTGAACATTTCCCTAGAGAAGATAATCAGTTGGCGGACGCGCTGGCTACGATGTCTTCTATGTTCAAAGTCAATTGGGACAACAAGGCTCCCCGGATTATCATTGAAAGACTGGACGAACCTGCTTATTGTTATGATATTGAGACTGAAGAGATAGCAGATAACCCCTAGTTTTATGAGGTGAAGAGGTATCTTGAGGCTCAGGAATACCCCGAGGGTGCATCTGTTAATGACAAGAAGTTTCTGAGGAGGTTCGCGGCGAAGTTCTTCATCAGCAATGGCATTCTTTACAAGCGTAACCATGATTTAACCCTACTGCGATGTGTGGATAAGAACGAAGCTGAAAAGATCATGGCAGAATTACATGAAGGTACTTTCGGGACTCATTCCAGTGGACACACCATGGTAAAGAAAATCCTTCGGGCAGGATATTATTGGTCCACCATGGAAGCTGACTGTTATCAGCATTCTCGGACATGTCACAAGTGCCAAGTCTATGCTGATAAGGTGCACATACCTCCAGTTCCTCTAAACGTCTTGACGGCACCTTGGCCTTTTGTAATGTGGGGCATTGATATGATTGGCGAGATCAGACCTACAGCATCCAACGGGCATCGTTTCATCTTGGTAGCAATTGATTACTTTACGAAGTGGGTTGAAGCAGCTTCCTTTGCTACTGTAACCAAGAACGTCGTGGCACGGTTCATTCGGCACAATCTGATCTGTCGATATGGTGTACCAGAGAGGATCATTACGGACAATGGTACCAATCTCAACAACAAGATGATCACCGAGCTCTGCGAGCAATTCAAGATACAGCATCATAACTCTTCTCCCTACCGGGCGAAGATGAATGGGGTTGTCGAAGCGGCTAATAAGAATATTAAGAAGATTGTGCCGAAGATGACAGTGACATACAAAGACTGGCACGATATGTTACCATTTGCTCTTCATGGGTACCGTACCTCAACACGGACGTCAACAGGGGCAACACCCTATTCCTTGGTATATGGTATGGAGGTTGTCTTGCACATCAAAGTTCAGATACCCTCTCTCTGAATCATGAAGGATGCAGGTTTGAGTGAAGATGATTGGATTCAGACTCGGCTTGATCAGCTGAACTTAATCGATGAAAAGAGACTTACTGCTATTTGTCATGGTCAGACGTACCAAAAACGGATGATCAAGGCATTTAACAAGAAAGTTAGACGACAAGAGTATCAAGTTGGGGATCTGGTAATCAAGCGCATTATCTTACCTCAAGGTGATCCCATGGGCAAATGGACCCCTACTTACGAAGGGCCATTTGTGGTTAAGAACATTTTCTCAGGAGGAGCTATGATTCTAACCACCATGGATGGTGACGACCTTCCTCACCCCGTCAATGCAGACATAGTGAAAAGATACTACGCATAATCAAAGACTCGCTAGGTTGACTGGCCTAGGAAAAAATAAGGGCTTCCCGGCGAACCAAAAGGGTTCGGGCAAAAATAAGGGATGAAAATGGAAAAAATATGTACACCCGGCAAGTCGAAAACCTGAAAAGGCGGCTTGGGCAAAAAAGGGTATCCCGGTGGACTGAAAACCCGAAAGGGCGGTCCAGGAAAAAATTAGGGATCAAAGCGTAACACTATGTCTCATTAGATCACCTTGCATCTAGACTTCGGTATCGACTATCAAGCTCGGACGGCACTAATCAATCTGATCTACCTTCAACTAATAGCAAAGTGATGAGATGCTCGAGGATATAAAGGCAATAGCAGAGTTGGAACCCAGTGGGATTATTCACATAGTTGTTTTGTTTAGTTTTTCACAATTTGTGAATTCTATCTGCTCGGCGGTGTTCTCTTACTAGGACGTCAGCCTCTTGTACAAAAAACGCCTATTTACAGGCCAAACTTCAAAATCAATACAATTCATTTTTAAAGAAATTTCAAACTGTTTTTCCTTTATCTGTTTTGTTTTGCAAAGAATGTCCAATGTTCATTTTTGATATATGCATTTGACATTAATTGCTGCTCATAAATATTTACATGCGAAACAACAGGCGAATTACTGGTAATATCAAAAACAGGGACAATAGAATTGTCCAAGATGTATAGTTGCACTGTCCACCCGGTACGACGGTAAATTCAGCTGAAGAATAGGGCTAAAATACCTTCACTCCCCGCAAAGTAAGACCGTAATGATAGCTTTCCCCAGCTGAGACTTACAACTGTGAATGAATCAGCAATGCTCTCTCCAAGCAGAGTTGATCTACCATCAGCACTAAAAAGGCTTGATATCCCCGACAGTCTTAATATTCCCTAGCGAAGTATAAGAATGTTCCCCGGCAGAATACAAGATACCCCTAGTGGAGTTAAAATTTTCCCAACACAGTCTGAAAAATCTCCCCCAACAGAGTTGAAGCATCATCCCCAGTAGACTCTGGAAGATAATCCCCAGCGGAGTACAAAATAAATCTCCACAGCTGAATTCAAAGGATTATCCCCACAAAAGCCTAACAGGGTTATCCCCAGCAAGTCGCAACCGAAAGATCATCCCCAGCGAAGTTCTTTCCTTTCACAAACAGGAATTCAATCCTCAACGGATTCAATATCACCAGCAATGATAATTCATCCCGACGGAATTTATCAGTGGAATTCTCAGCAGAGCATCTCTTCCCCACAGAGTAATCTCCTCATCATTTTATTCCCCAACAGAGTTATCCTCTCCGGCAGGTCTATTCTCACAATCATCTTCGTTTGCCATCCCCAGCGGAAACGAAGAATCCAGCTCTATTCCTCAGCAGCTATCCGGGATTTATTTTCCCCGGCTAAAATATTACATTTCCATACATCATGATACATGCATATACACATCATACCATACAATCTCATTTATTTTAAGAACATCATTGCTTGATCCATATCATGCATTGCATATAAATCGATTCGAAGATTTTTCTGATGCCGATCCAGTCAAAGTTAATCCAAAACCTCCTCTGGTTCAGTCAGATCACCGCGAAGATCTCCCTGATTCGTATTCCAGTTGAAGTTATTCCAAGACTTTCGTCTGGTTCAGTTAAATCGATTCGAAGATTTTTCTGATTCTTATCCAGTCAAAGTTAAATCCAAGACCTCCTCTGGTTCAGTCAGATCAACGCGAAGATCTCCCTGATTCGTATTCCAGTTGAAGTTATTCCAGGACTTTTGTCTGGTCCAGTTAAATCGATTCAAAGATTTTCCTGATGCCGATCTAGTCAAAATTAATGCAAGATCTCCTCTGGTTCAGTCAGATCGACGCGAAGATCTCCCTGATTCATATTCCAGTTGAAGTTATTCCAGGACTTTTGACTGGTCCAGCTAAATCAATTCGAAGATTTTCCTGATGCCGATCCAGTCAAAGTTAATCCAAGACCTCCTCTGGTTCAGTCAGATCGACACGAATATCTCCCTGATTCGTATTCCAGTTGAAGTTATTCCAGGACTTTTGTCTGGTCCAGTTAAATCGATTCGAAGATTTTCCTGATGCCGATCCAGTCAAAGTTAATCCAAGACCTCCTCTGGTTCAGTCAGATCAACGCGAAGATCTCCTTGATTCGTATTCCAGTTGAAGTTATTCCAAGACTTTCGTCTGGTTCAGTTAAATTGATTCGAAGATTTTTCTGATTCTTATCCAGTCAAAGTTAATCCAAGACCTTCTCTGGTTCAGTCAGATCAACGATAAGATCTCCCTGATTCGTTTTCCAGTCGAAGTTCAGACCACCTATCAACTGTCTCCAAATGGCATCTGTAAGCCTATTCCCGACATCACCCGGCTGATACCACTTCATGCGAGTGCAAATTTCTTGGCACTCTAGTGTTCAATCATCTTCCACCTTTGGATCACGAAAGGCCAGAAAGCCAATCTATATCCTCAGGTTTAAGAAGATTGAACAGGGGCAGATGTTGCACCCCAAAATTTTCCCTTTCATATCTCTCAAAACATTGCAAGAAAAATCTCCAAGTGGCTCAAGATTGCTCAAGAGTTGGACAGTTAAACTATCTCCTAAGGCAGTCAATCCCAAATTAGGGTTTTGTGTTGCATCAAGATACTTGAGTCCAAATGACCTCAAGTTCTCTCCAATGTCCTAATATGTTCTCAATTTCATCCATGTCAAGTTTCAAGCCTTGCAGAGGAAGTTTGCTCAGTCAATTGCTCAAAAGGTCCAAAAATCGACTGTGCTAGGGCAAAAGTCAACTGTGACCCAAATACAGTCAAACTTCAAGATTTTTTGTCAAAATTCTCATTTTGAAGGATATTGCATCATTTTATCAAGGGTTGATCATGATTCATCAAGGATTGCTCAAAATTCATCAAGACTCAAAAGTTGTTAAATTAGGGTTTTGTAGGAAAAGTCAACTCAATTTTGACCAAGCATAAATTTCTCATACTTTATGAGAAATGACCCATCCAAAGCCCATTTTGAAGAGGATGAAATTTCCTACAATCCATCTTCACACCCCAAGATCAAGAAATGCACTCACAAAAAGTTACAAATTTGGACATTATAGGTCATTTTTGAAAGTCAACAAAAACACCTTTTTTGCTAAAGCTTATAACTTGAGCATGGAATATCAAAATGAGATGATACCAAAAGTTTTGGTTATATGACCTCTCAAGCTTTCTAAAAAGTCCAAGAACACTTCCAAAAGTTCAAAATTGAAGAAGTTATGCATTGTTGAAGTTGGGCATTTTTGCAAAATTGCCAAAAGTCAACCATCCCCAAAACTTCAAATTTTGTCAAATGGGCCCATTCTTTTCCACTTGATTTGATCTTGTTACACTACCCACGTGTCCTAGCTTCAGCCTTGAGCCCATTTATCAATTTTTCTATTTTATTTGATTTTTTATTGAATTATTCCATTTTAAATCAATTTAAATCAAATAAAATCACAAAACTTGATTACATGAGATCTTTTTCTATTTTCAGGACCTAATCATCATCAATGACATGATCAAATTCGTATCAAGTATTACATGTGCAAAAAGATTGGATTTTTGGCAAAATTGGAAAGTTTTCAATGGAGGATCAAATCCAATCTCAAGGCATTGATTTGGAAGGATTCAGCCCACATTTGTTGACCTAATGCATTGCTTATTACTTATACAAGCCAAAGCACACGAGATCAAGGGTTAGAGGATGCAGAATCATCAAGAACCAAACTTGAAAAAAGGTGAAAAAGTGTGAAATTAAAATCGTTCTTAGAGGTAAATTCAAAGGCAAATCTCAACACTAATCCATTGCTGGACAATCACTGAACCTCCTGCAATCAAAAGCAAGCTCTCACACCCTCTCAATCACGCTCCCTGTAACCGAACCTAGGGTTTTGGAGTTTGTTTTTTGGGCATTTCTTTTTCAGGCAAAATCAGTGCCATTGATGGACATAGGCATGACCAGTGGAGGAAGACGAGCATGACCATGGTCTTAGATTGAGTTTTCATGACCTAGAATGGATTTTAGGATGCACATGCGAATTTAGCTGCGGACATAAATTCGCAGGTAAATATCCAGGGTTGAACGAAGAAGACGAAGACGTGTTCCCCTTTTAGTGGCTGGTTCAAATATCCGCGCTTTATTTTTTATTTCTGGCATATTATTGTTTTTCCCATATTATTATTAGTGTCCAGTATTATAACAACTAAAACGCGTTGGTTGAGTGGTAGTGGAGCGTATGCAATGACTCACAGGACCTGGGTTCAAATCCCAGGTCCCCCATATTGCATTGTTATTATTTTTCAACAGGTTATTCAGTGTTGACCCAGGCGCGTGGTACATCATGCTCCCTCACTTAAATGCTTGCCAGATGGCCCCAGGCCAGATCTGGTGATCTAGAATGAAAGACTATGGTGGGATCCAGTCAACCAATGCATAGGGAATCAGAAAAGTCAGCCAAGGCCAGCGCCTGTTGGGCCTTTGAATTGCCATTCCAACCTCCAATTTGGGCCCACCCCCCCCCCCCCCTAAGTCTTTCTATTTCATTCTTTTATTTACTTTATTTTGTTATTTGTCTAATTATTTTTTTAACTAACCCATTAAATCTTTTTCTTAATAAATTAAAAAACCCAAAAATATTTTGTTTATTAAATTAATTTTCAGTATTTTATTTTTGTTAATAAATATTTAATTTAATTAATTTAGTTTTAATTAGGTATAACTTTTAATATATTTTGCAATAATTAAAATTAACTTAGACAATTAGGTTTTATTAACATTGATCAAATTTATTTTTATTTTCTTTAAATTTCAAAAATCCAAAAATATCATTTTATTAATTAATTAATTTATTTATTAATTTAATAATTAACTTAGATCTAATTTCTTTTTAATTCAAAATAACCAAAAAAATCTTTCTTTAATAATCAAAGGGTCAAAACCCTAGAACTCGCCCGATTTAATTTCTCGCACGCGATCCATTTTATTTCAATATTGCATCTGTTTCCTGGAATGTAATAGTTTAATAGGACTTTAATTATTTTTATCGCTTTATTTATTTTCCGCATTTTAATTTCAAGGGTTGCTTTTGGCGATGTAAATACCTGACGCCTTGTAATAATTAGTTTAATTTTCGCAATTTAATTTCCGCAACTTATAAACTGTTAGATGTTTGATAATAGGGAATGCATGACAAGATTGAATGTTAACCTAAAATCAACATAGATAACCATTGACATGTACAAAGACAAAATTAACTGAAAATAACACACTCGCACATGCGCACTCTTAGGGTACACCTCACTTGGTTGCCTTCGTACGCGGTCATTGAGTATAGGAAGTTTTAGAGGTCGCCCTCTTGTCCAAAGATCATAGTTGCCTTGAAACGGTTGCCTCGGAAAAATGATCTAAGACATTAAGGTTACCGCTAAGGTGTCCTAACATTGCTTTAGTGACCGCACGTCCCTTAATCAAATTGACCCTTAAAACTCCAATGGTGATGCTATCTACTCATCAATAGTGGGATAGCATTGTCTAAAGGACATTAGTGCAGATTGATTCCTTTTTCGCGTAGGTAGATGGTTCTTAAGTACTTGCTCTTTCAAAACAAAACAAAACTTTTCACACTTACACCTCTTCAAACAAAAACTTTTTCAAACCCACAAACACAAAGAAAGTAAAATTTTGAAAACACTTTGAGCAAGTACCTAAGAGCCCGTGGATAACCACGGATAGAAAGGGTGCTAACACCTTCCCTTTCTATAATCTACCCCCCGGACCCAAGAAACATCTCGAAAAAGGAATTTTTCTGTGCTTTTTTCCTTTCCTTGTTGGATAAAATAAAAGACGGTGGCGACTCTTGCTTACCGCGACATTTTGCAAAAACAAATGCAAAACACGAACCAGCATATCCAAAAAACAGTCAGTTCTTTCCCACCGTATCACAGCCAACATGCCTCACGAACGGATTTAAGGAAACATGGGTCCTTCCGATTTAGAAAGCCCCCATTTTCCTGAATACAATTACACTCTTCTATTTGATTTAAAAGTGGGCCAATAGATATTGTTGTATCATCTTTAATTAGATATTTCTTTAAAAAAATAAAATTGAGGTAGGACAAATTTGGGTTACGACACACTCAAACTCAGAGATACTGCTCAATACATAAAAATGCTATATTCTTATAGTTTTTACATCATACAAAATACACCTAGAGGAAAGTTGCACTCACATACTCCCCTTTTTTTATGATGGCAAGACTGCGACGATGACATTTCATGTTTATTTGATGCTCCCCCTGACTATGTGCTTCCCAACTTCATCTAGAATATCCTTCTCCCCTTTGAAAACATCAAAAAGCAAACAAGCCTATCATTAGAAGTAATGCAGTTTTCCATAACAACCAATATATCAGACAGAGGCGATTTTGCATAGAAGAGCAACAATCATATATCCCCATATATATGTAATGATGAGAAATTGATAAATAACTGAAAAATAACATTACAACATATGTAATGCAATTGCATAATGAATAAAGAACGCAAGTAAGAGCAAATTTTTCAAGTTGCATCTATAACATACGATTATGGAACACAACATAATGGAACTCTTGATGTCGCACACGCATGTGCCTAGCATAGCGACAGGAACATGTCACTACTAAACTAAAATGAAGATGTCATAACATGTGACCAAATACAACATGAAACGCATATAGCAACAAATACACATACAATTAACTCAAGCATAAATACAAGAAACAAGGTTAAATGAAACACATGCTTACACAACAAGAACAGACTTATACAAATGTGAAAGAGTTAATACATTAAGTCATTATAAGCATATACATTAAAAACACACAATGGTTATCAATCACAATTTTTTGGAAATGAACATTCATGGTTTTCATCATTTGAGAAAATATCAAGCATTTTTAGCCGACAATAAATATGCATTAAGGCAAATCTTACTTTCAAGGAGAAATTGAAACGACATTACCCTCACTCTTGATGGAAGGGTAGTTGCACTCACATGATGTAAAATACTCAAACAATTAGTTAGAGTGAAAGTATAAAGTGAAAATAACAAGATAGGATTAAGCAACATTGGAGATATCAATGATCCCTAATTCCCCACGTATGTTGAAAAATGGTTCAGTTGCAAGAAATTTAGTGAAAATATCGGCAAGTCGATTTTTACTATCAACATGCTCGAATACAACATCCCCTTTTTCAACATGATCACGAAGGAAATGGTGACGTATCTCAATATGTTTAGTGCGAGAATGTAACACGGGATTCTTGGTTAGATTAATGGCACTAGTGTTGTCGCACAAAATCAAGTAATTGTTGGTTAAGCCACAAAATTTGAGCACAACAACCACCGACAACCACATATTTTGCTTCGGTTGTTGACAAAGTAACGAAAACTTGCCTTTTGATATGCTAACTCGCCAAGGATTTTGAAAACATGTGACAAGTTCCACTAGTACTTTTCTTATCCAATTTGCAACTGGAAAAATCGAAATCGGAGTACCCAACCAAGCTACAATTCTTTCCCTTGGAATACCAAAGTCCATACTTATAAGTACCAATGAGGTATCTAAGAATACGCTTAACCGCCTTTAAGTGTGATTCCTTGGGATCTGTTGATATTGTGCACACATACAAACGTTAAACATGATATCGAGCCTAAATGTGGTAAGATATAGAAGATATCCAATCATACCTTTATACTTTTTGACCTCAACATCCTTACCCTTTTCATCTCTATCCAAATTGTCATTTATTGCCATATGTGTGTCAATTTCCTTTGCACCGTCCATGCTGAAGCTCTTAAGTAATTTGAGACAATACTTTATTTGACATACAAATGTTCCTTCATCGAGTTTCTTAATTTGTAGTCCAAGAAAGTAGTTCAACACTCTTATTAGACTCATTTCACATTCTCCCTACATAAGCTTAGAGAACTCCTTGACAAGATGCATGTTAGTTTATCCAAAAATGATATCATCAACATAAATTTGAACAAGTAAAATGTATTTTCCTTAACGTTTAATAAAGAGTGTAGTGTCTACCTTCCCTCTAGAGTATCTTTGATCAAGAAAGAACTTGCTAAGTCAGTCATACCACTCCCTTGGGGCTTGTTTAAGACCATACAGAGCATGCTTTAGCTTAAAAACATGATTAGGAAACTCATAATTTTCAAAATTGGGAGGTTGTGAGACATACACTTCTTCATTTATATATCCGTTAAGGAACTCACTTTTAACGTCCATTTGATATAATTTGAAGTTCTTAGAGCATGCATATGCTAATAAAAGGCGTATAGCCTCAAGTCAGGCAACCGAAGCATAAGTCTCCTCATAACAAATTCCTTCCTCTTGGTTATACTCTTGAGTCACAAGACGGGCTTTATTCCTTTTTATCACCGTAACACACAAAATTAATTAAGAATATTGATTTAAATGATTATAAGATGAATATTTGTGAATATATGATGTTTTGTTAAATTATGAGGTGTGATGTGATTATGTGTGAATTATTGATGAGTATATGTGTCATGTATGTATGGTGTATGGTGGGATAGCATGGATTAAGGTGGAAGTCAGAATAATATATTAATTTAGATAATTAGTATAGTTGTTTAGAATTACTAATTAGAATTATTATTATTTAAAATTAAATAAAATAGAATAATTGGAATAGAGATGTTAAGGACTTATTAGTCATGTTATATGTAGTAAGTGGGGGCAAAAATGGAATAATATATTAGGGGTCTAAGGAGTAAGTTGGGCAAAAAGGAAAAAGAGAGAGTAAGTTTCCATTTTGCACGATCATGAAAATTTTGAGAAGAGAGAAGTGAAGAGCTAGGGCACGAAAAGAAAAGAAGGGAATCAACCATAGAGCTTGGAACATGAATCAAAACTAGAATCTAAGGTAAGGGGGTTATCCTTATTATTATGATTGATATGGGGTTTAGATGTATGTAGGTTTGTTTGGGATTTATGATGAATTAACAATATAATAATTTGTGAGGAAAGTGATGAATTGTGATGTGAAAAAAATACCATATAATAATGCATGTAATGATGTGATAATGTCTTGTCGTTGATTTCATAATAACATGATGAATTGTATGAGTTTTGGGTCTATTTTGAGGTGAAATCGAGTGGAAATTGGGACTAGACAGATACATGAACGCAATAGCAGAGTTATTGTCACGCGATGAGTATTGGGCAAGCCTTCTGCTTCGTCGGGCGAAGAAGCTTCGCCTAGGCAGCATCGGGCGAAAGGGAGGCGATAGAGATGAGAGAAAAACCAAGTTTCTGAAAATGTATGGAGGATGAGACTCGCGCCTGCTTCGCCGGGCGAGAAAACTAACGAGGGCGAGCTTCGCCAAGTGAGTAAGAGGCGAGGGGAAGGTTGAAAAACAAAGCTCCTGGAATTTTATATGGGCAAGGGTGAGTTGCCCTAGCCTCATTGGGCAAGCCTCAGGCGAGCAGACTACTTCGTCGGGCGAGCCTCTGGCGAGGGGCAGTTGGCAGAATGTTCAAAGTATCGTACTTGAGTTTTTGGACTCCATTTGAAGCTTCGTTCGAAGCGTTAGAAAGCTAAAGCGATAATATATGTCTTGGTAGAATAAGATGAGTAAGACTATGTATTTTTCCAATATCTTGGCTATGATTAAAATAAACTTTTGAGTGATGAATTGTGATGAGGCTATGATGAATTGATGTGATTATGCATTGAAGAAGCGCGATGTATGTCTATATAATGAATTGATGTTATTATGACGATGATATGTGTATTGTGAAGTATGTGATTATATTATGATGATTACTTGAATGATGATGCGTTTTGACTAGCAGTGGTCAGGTGTTTTGTATGTTATTGCACATCATGCATTCATTGCATATATTAGGACATTAATCTAATGATGTTGTTAGGATGTTGGTCTAGTGACGACCTTAATCCCATGGTGTGAATTGAGTGCATTTTTTGTGAAGTGCTCAAGTTCCAAGAGGGAATTGATCCTAAGGTGGGGATGTTTGGAGGAAAGATAACTCGGTCATTAGTGAAGTTTGGTACCACATGCATGAGGCAATGATGTTGCATTGCATTCTATGTGTCATTGCATGATTGTTGATTTAGTGATGTTGTGATCTAAGTGATGTTTGATGGTGAATGTTAATTGATGATACAATGATATCTTATATGTGCATTGATAATGCGAAAAGTTTGAGTATATATGTGAAGTAAGATTAATATGTGGAAGCTTTGATGATTGTTGTTGTAACTATTATATTTATTCTGTATATCTTTTATAACGGTATTTGATTACTTAACTTTTCTACTTGGAAATGGTGCCTCTAGACGTGGGTAACTTGCAGGTAATCAAGAATAACTCATAAGAGTTCAAGGATAGCTTGGAGTTATTCATTTATTTCGGTTAATGTTAGTGACCTTGCTCTGATATTGTAACATCGGGTGGGGAGACGCTCGAGTTGAAGTTTTTGTTGTTTTGATAAACATATTTTTTGAGTTTTTACTATGTTGGATTTATTTGATAGTGACTTTTGATATTGACTAAAAGGTTTTGATATTGACTAAAAGGTTTTGATATTGACTAAAAGGTTTTGATATTGATGAACTAAATGAAGTTATTTTGAGACTATGATTCCACTGCGAAGTTTGAATTGTTTGTTGATGTTATCAAATAAACGATTGTTTAAAATGATTTGAAAGCCCGTGCTAAGGAATAGGATATTTTATATGATGTTTTTTTACGAAGATGTGACACTCTTATTGGTGATTTATGTTTGATTAATATTATAATTATTCGTTGGGTTTAGAAGAGTGTTACATTAGTGGTATCTGAGCAGGTTGGTCCGTCTGACCAAGTTTTCTTATGATGTATATGTCATGTCGGTCGATTAGTGTGAGTACATTGTCGATACGTTGTTTTCTGACGTTAGTTTTCCTGTGTGTAGAATGGCTGGAAGAAATGATGATGTAATTGTTGTTGCTTTACAGGTTGTTGCTCAGGTTGTGCAACATCAGCTTAATACTGGCGGGAATGATGGGTCCCATGTTTTGGAGACATTTTAGAGGAACCAACCGCCTACTTTCAAGGGTAGGTACAATCCTGAAGAAGCGCAGACTTGGCTCAAGGAGATTGAAAGGATCTTTCGAATCATAGATTGCTCAGAGGAACAGAAGGTGCAGTTTGGTACGTATATGCTGGTAGAGGAAACCGGTGACTGGTGGGTCGACACCCATCAGAGACTGGCAGAGGTGTGTGAATCCATTACATGGGTTGTGTTCAGCGGGGAGTTTTTGAGGAAGTACTTTCCCGAGTATGTGTGCGGGAAGAAAGAGATTGAGTTCCTATAGTTGAAACAAGGGAATTTAACTGTGTCTGAGTATGCTTAGAGGTTCGTGGAACTGGCAAAGTATCATTTGTATTACAGTGAAGTGACTGCTGAATTATCGAAGTGTATCAAGTTTTAAAAATAGGTTGCGTTCAGAGATCAAGCGAGTGATTGGATATCAACAGAGCCGTAGATTTTCAGAGTTGGTGAATAGTTGCAAAATTTATGAAGAGGGTAGTAAGGCTAATTATAAGATCATGAATAATAAGAGATGGAAGAACTAAGACCGCATGAAGTCTTACAATGCTTCAGCTGATAAAGGGAAACAAAAGGTTTTCGATGGAAAGAAGACAAGTGGGGGAGGAGCTCTCGCTCTTGTCAAGTGCTTTAGATATGGTGAACAAGGTCACCGTTCCAATGAATGTGAGAATAAGGTCTTGAGATGTTAAAAATGTGGTAAGACGGGTCTTCATGCTCCTCAGTGAAAGAACGATGGTCCAACTTATTTTAATTGTGGAGAACAAGGCCATATCAGTACCTAGTGTCAGAAGCCAAAGAAAAATGTTGTTGCTGCCCAGACCAATGGTAGAGTGTTTGCTTTGGGTGGATCAGAGGATTCTAAGAAGGAAAATTTGATTTGAGGTACTTGTTTTATTAACAATGTTGAGTTGGTTTCTATTATTGATATTTATGCTACTCATTCGTTTATTTTGCATGAATGTGCTACCATGTTGGGATTCAAATTGTATGATATGAATAGTAGAATGGTGATAGATACTCCTACTAGTGGTTTTGTTACTACTACTTTTGTTTGTTCAAGGTTTCCTTTGATTATCTTTGGCAAGAGCTTTGTGATGTATTTGGTGTGTCTACCCTTACACCAAATTGATGTTATTCTTGGGATGAACTGGTTGGAGTTCAACTATGTTCATATCGATTGTTATAATAAAACTTGAAGGTTCCCTAAGTTTGGTGATAATGGAGAACTGATAAGCAAGTGACTGAACTCCTGGAAGATGAAGCCTTGATTCTTGCAATGTTTGTGTCATTGTAAGTCGATCATGAAACTGCAAGTGTTGATCTACCTATTGTTTGTGAATTTCCAGAGGATATAAGTGATTTACCTCTAGAATGTGAAGTGGAGTTTCCTATAGAGTTGGTGCCAGGTACAAGTCTAGTGTTTATGGCTCCTTACAGAATGTCAGCTTCAGAGTTGAGTGAGTTGAAGAAACAACTGGAATAAATGCTTGAGAAGAAGTTCGTTCGACCGAGTGTTTCTCTTGGGGTGCACTTGTGTTGTTAGTTAAGAAGAAAGATGGAAGTATGAGATTATGTGTGGACTACAGGCAATTGAATAAAGTGACTATTAAGAATAAGTATCCACTCCTGAGAATCGATGATTTAATGGATCCATTGGTGGGCGCTTGTGTTTTCAGCAGGATTGATTTAAGGTTGGGTTATCATCAGATTCAAGTTAAATCAGATGATATTCGGAAGATGGCTTTTTGAACAAGGTATGGTCATTATGAGTACATTGTGATGTCGTTTGGTGTATCTAATGTGCCAGGTGTTTTCATGGAGTATATGAATCGAACATTTCATTCGTATATGGACAAGTTTGATGTAGTTTTCATTGATGATATTCTGATTTATTCTAAATCAGAAGAATAACATGCTGAGCATTTGCGAATTATGTTGCAAGTGTTAAAATAAAAGAAGTTGTATGCAAAGCTGTTGAAGTGTGAGTTTTGCTTGAATGAAGTGAGTTTCCTTAGCCATGTTATTTATAGTGATGGGATTTCTATGGATCCTTCTAAAGTTGATGTTGTGTTGCAATGGGAGACTCCAAATTCTATGACTGAGATTCAAAGTTTTCTTGGTTTAGCCGGTTATTATCGAAGGTTCATTGAAGGATTTTCTAAGTTGGGGTTATTGTTAACTCAGTTGACTCGAAAGGTTCAAGCTTTGTGTAAGATGTTGTGTGTGAAGAAAGTTTTATAGAATTGAAGAAGAAGTTGACGACTGCTCCAATATTAATTTTGCCTAATCCGAGTGAGTCTTTTGTGGTGTATTGTGATGCGTCTAAGATGGGTCTTGATGGTGTATTGATGCAAAATGGACAAGTTGTTGTTTATACTTCTAGACAACTGAAAGTTCATGAAAGGAATTATCCTACGCATGATTTAGAGTTAGCAGTTGTGGTGTTGATGTTGAAAATTTGGAGACATTATCATTTGGATCCAAATTTGAAGTGTTTAGTGATCATAAAAGTTTAAAGTACTTACTCGATCAGAAGGAACTGAATATGAGGTAGAGAAGATGTCTTGAGTTTTTAAAAGATTATGACTTTGATTTGAGTTACCATTCTGGAAAAGAAAATGTGGTAGTTGATGCATTGAGTAGGAAGTCGTTGCATATGTCGATGCTTATGGTGCGCGAGTTAGAATTGATTCAAAAATTCAGAGATATGAGCTTGGTGTGTGAAGAAACTCTTAATAGTGTAAAGTTAGGGATGTTGAAACTGACTAGTCGTATTTTAGAAGAAATTTAAGAAAGTTATAAGTCTGATTTGAAGTTGGTTGATCAGTTGACCTTGATTAACCAAGTTAATGGGGGTGAATTCAGAGTTGACGAGAATGAGGTAATGATATTTGGTGATAGAGTTTGTGTTCCGGACGTGCCAGAGCTTAAGAGGAGTACTCTTGAAGAAGGGCATCAAAATGGACTGAGTATTCACCCCAGTGCTACAAAGATGTACCAAGATTTGAAGAAATTATTTTGGTGGCCCGGTATGAAAAAGGAAGTGGCCAAATTTATTTATGCTTGTTTGAATTGTCAGAAGTTGAAGATTTAGCATTAGAAGCCTTTGGGTCTAATGTAGCCATTGAACATTCCGCAATGGAAATGGGACAGTATTTCTATGATTGTGTCGGGTTTGCCGAAGACTGCTAAGGGCAATGATTCGATTTGGGTGATAGTGGATAGGTTGACTAAGCCGAGTCATTTCTTGCCGATGAAGATCAAGCATCCTATGGAGAAGCTAGCAGAGATGTATATTGAGGAGATTATGAAATTGTATGGGATACCTTTCGAGTATCGTATTAGATAGAGATTCGAGGTTTATGTTGAAGTTCTGGGAACATTTGCAGAATTCTTTTAGTACTAAGTTGAGGTTGAGTTTCACATATCATCTGCGGATGGACGATTAGACAGGGAGGACTATCCAGTGTTTGGAGGATTTGTTGAGGGCTTATGTGCTAGAACAAGGAGGAGCTTCTTACAGCCACTTGTCATAGATTGAGTTTACTTATAATAATAGTTTACATATTAGTATTGGAATGGCACCGTATGAAGTATTGTATGGTAGGAGGTGTAGAACTCCATTATATTGGTATGAGTCAGGCGAGAGTGTTGTGCTCGGACTTGAGATTATGCAAGAAACGACTGAGAAGATCAAGATGATCCAAGAGAGGATGAAACCTTCTCAGATTCGTCAGAAGTGTTATCACGATAAGAGGATGAAGACACTTGAGTTCCAAAAGGATGATCATGTATTTTTGAGAGTTACTCCGGTGATTGGTGTTGGTAGAGCTTTGAAGTCACGAAAGCTTACACTGCACTTTGTTAGTCCATATCAGATATTAGAGAAGATAAGTGAGGTGGCTTATCAGATTACTTTACCATCGTCACTTGTGAATCTTCATGATGTGTTTCATGTGTCTCAATTGAGGAGATACATTTTGGATCCTTCGCATGTGACCCAAATGGATGATGTACAGGTGAGAGATAAACTCACTATTAAAGCATCACCCGTACAGATAGAAGGTCAGGAAGTGAAGCAATTGCGGGGTAAAGACATCGCCTTGGTGAAGGTATTGCAGGGTGGAACAACTGACGAAAGTTGGACTTAGGAATGTGAGGATCAGATGAAAGAGTCTTATCCAATTTTGTTTTCGCCAGGTAATTTTTAAGGGCGAAAATTCTTTTAAATAGGGGAGAGTTGTAACACCCCAAATTAATTAAGAGTATTCATTTAATTGATTATATGATGAATATTTGTGAATATATAATGTTTTGTTGAATTATGACGCGTGATGTGATTATGTGTGAATTATTGATGAGTTGATGTGTGATGTATGTGTGGTGGGATAACGTGGATTAAGGTGGAAATTAGAATAATATAATAATTTAGATAATTAGTATAATTGTTTAGAATTACTAATTAGAATTATTATTATCTAAAATTAAATAAAATAGAATAATTGGAGTAGAGATGTTAAAAGTTTATTAGTCATGTTACATGGAGTAAGTGAGGGCAAGAGTGGAATAACATATTAGGGGTCCAAGGGGTAAGTTAGACAAAAAAGGAAAAAGAGAGAGCCAGACTTCCATTCTGCACGATCGTGAAAATTGAGAAGAGATAAGTGAAGAGCTAGGGCACAAAAATAAGAGAAGAGAATCAACTGTAGAGCTTGAAACAGGAATCAAAGCTAGAATATAAGGTAATGGGGTTATCCTTATTATTATGATTGATATAGGGTTTAGATGTGTGTAGGTTTGTTTGGGGTTTATGATGAATTGACAATATGATGATTTGTGAGGAAAGTGATGAATTGTGGTGTGAAAAAAATACCATATAATGATGCATGTAATGATATGAGGATGTCTTTTAATTGATTTCACAATAACATGATGAGTTGTATGAGCTTTGGGTCTGTTTTGAGGTGAAATCGAGTGGAAATTGGGACTGAACAGGTACAAGAACGCAACAACAGAGTTGTTATTACACAATGAGCATCGGACGGGCCTTCTGCTTTTTCAGGCGAAGAAGCTTCGCCTAGGAAGCATCGGGCAAGAGGGAGGAGAGAGACATGAGAGAAAAACCAAGCTTTTGGAAAATTTATGGAGGGTGAGACTCGCACCTGCTTCATCGGGTGGGAGAGCTGGCGAAGGCGAACTTCGCCAGGTGAGCAAGAGGCGAAGGGAACGATGAAAAATAGAACTCCTATAATTTTGTATGGGAAAATGTGAGTCGCCCAGCCTCGTTGGGCGAGCCTCAGGCGAGCAGACTGCTTTGTCGGGCGAGCCTCAGGCGAGGGGCAGTTGAAAAAATATTCAAAATGTCGTAACTTGAGTTTCTAGACTTCGTTTGACGCGACGTTCGGAGCGTTAGAAAGCTAACGTGATGATTTGTGTCTTGGTAGAATAAAATGAGTAATATGATGTATTTTTACAATACCTTGTCTATGATTAAAATAAATTTTTTGGTGATGAATTGTGACGAGACTATGATGAATTGATGTTATTATGCATTGATGCAACATGATGTATGTTTATATTTAATGAATTGATGTTGTTATGATGATGTTGTGTGTATTGTGAAGTATGTGATAATATTATGATGATTACATGAATGATTATGCGTTTTTACTAGCAGTGGTCAGGTGTTTTATATGTTTTTGTGCATCATGTATTCATTGCATATATTAAGATATTGGTCTAGTGATGTTGTTAAGACGCTGGTCTAGTAGCAGCCTCAATCTTATGGTGTGGATTGAGTGAATTTTTGTGAAGTGCTCTGGTTCAAAAAGGGAATTGATCCTTTGGAGGAAAGATGACTCAGTCATCAGTGAAATTTGGTACCACATGCATGAGTCAATGATTTTGCATTACATTCTATATGACATTGCATAATTTTTGATTGAGTGATGTTTATGATGTTGTGATCTAAGTGATGTTTGATGATGAATGTTAATTGATGATACAATGATATACTATATATGTATTGATAATGCGAAAGTGTGAGTATATATGCGAAGTATGATGAATATGTGGAATCTTTGTTGATTGTTGTTGTAACTACTATATTTATTATGTATATCTTTTATAATGGTATGTGATTACTCACCCTTTCTGCTTAAAAATATTGCCTATATACATGGGTAACTTGTAGGTAATCAATAATAGCTCATAGGAGTTTGAGGATAGCTTGTAGTTATTCGTTTATTTCCGTTAATGATAGTGGTATTGCTCTGATATTGTAACATCAAGTGGGGAGACGCTTGAGTTGAAGTTTCAATTGTTTTGATAAATATAGATTTTGAGTTTTTACTATGTTAGATTAATTTGATAATGAATTTTGATATTGATTAAAAGGTTTTGATATTGATGAACTAAATGAATTTATTTTGAGACTATGATTCCGCTACGGATTTTGAATTGTTTGTTGATGTTATCAAAGAAACTATTGTTTAAAATGATTTAAAAGTCCGTGTTACGGAGCATGATGTTTTATATGATGTTTTTTTACGAAGATGTAACACTCTTGTTGGTGATTTATGTTTGATTAATATTATAATTATTCATTAATTATTCGTTGGGTTTAGAAGGGTGTTACAATCATACCATGTTCGTCAAGCTTATTCCTAAATACCCATAGAGTGCTTATAATTTGATGATTTTATGGATGAGGAACAAGGTCCCAAATGTCATTTATTTCAAATTGATTCAATTATTATTGCGTAACCATAAGCCAATGCTCATCAAGTAAGGCATCCTTAGTATTTTTAGGTTCAACTTTTATGATGTGTACGCATGGTGATAACAAAAATTACTTATCTTAGAGCGAGTTGTTACCCCTTTGGTGATATCACTAATAATGTTGTCAATCCGATGATCCTTGGAGGTTCTCCACTCCAATATAAGACCATCATCTTCTTTTTAACTTTCATCATTCTTCTTTTCTTGGTTGTCATCTTCCTCCTTCTTAATTTATACCATTTTAGATTGATAAACTCCTTTATCAGTGTCTTTGAGTATGTCTTTCGTAGACGCACCTACACCATGAAAAGAAATACCTTTCCCAACACTATTTGGGAAAGTCTCATCAAAAGTAACATGAACCGACTCTTCAACAATAAGTAATATTTTGTTTTAAACTTTATATAATTTACTAGATTGCGAGTATCCAAGAAAGATACCTTCATCGGCTTTCACATCATATTTCCCAAGATTATCTTTTCCATTATTTAAAACAAAACATTTACATCCAAAGACATGAAGATGTGATAAATTTGATTTTTTACCTTTTAAAAGTTCATAAGGAGTTTTGTCAAGTATAGGAAGAATAAGCACCATATTCAAGATATAACATGTCGTGCTAATAACATCGGTCCAAAAATATTTTGGTTGACCATAATCATTGAGCATTATTCTTACCAACTGCGGTAAAACACGTTTTTTACGCTCCACAACATCATTTTGTTGTGGAGTTCTTGGAGCTGAAAAGTTAGGTTCAATACCAAATTTATCACAATATTCTTCGAAGAGATAGTTTTCAAATTCACCTCCATGATCACTTCAAATGGCAACTATTTTAGAATTCTTTTTTTAGATAACTTGGTGAAACGTGTGAATGCCGAGAATGTCTCATCTTTGCTACGTAAGAAAATAGTCCAACAAAATATTGAGTAATCATCTATAATAATAAATCCATGTGAGGGAGCTCAAGAGGTCTCGATGTTGAAACAATATTTTTAGATTTAAAAGAGGCTCTTGTTTGCTTACCCTTTTGACATGTATCACATAGGTGATCTTTTGAAAACTTCATTTTAGATAGACCAATTACTAAATCTTTTACAATTATTTTATTAAGTAAATCAAAGTTGACATGTGCCAAACATCTATTCCATATCCAAGAGTCTTCACTCATGGTTACAAGACAATGGGCATTATTCAAGGAAACTTCTATTAAGTCAAGCATATAGATATTATTAACCCTCACACCATTAAACATACAATCCTTATTTTCATTATGTTTTATTATGCAACAATCTTTGGCAAAAGGTACCTTATACCCATGGTCACACAATTGACTAATGCTAAGAAGACTATGTCTAAGGTCTTCAACTAACATAACATTTGAGATGATAATGGTTGAGAGATTATCTATACTACCTTTTTCAAGTATTACACCTTTATTGTGATCACCATAGGATACAAAACCTTTCTTATTTGCCACAAAGTCGGAGATTAGAGATATGTCTCCCATCTATGTCTTGAACATCCATTATCAAGAATCAATTTTTCCGTCTGTTGCGGTGAAAAATCAAGGAGACCAAACTATTGAGAAACTTGACTCACAAAGACTTAAGAGGTCACCATCCAATTTTATTGTTTCCATGGAAAAGGGAAAAGATCGAAACCCTGTTTTTTAAACATGCAATGGAATAAGTAAAGACTAAGAGCAAAGCATAAGGAAGAGATCTAAGGTACGAGGGTTGGTTATACAAATGGAAGGTATTAACACCCTATGTTTCTATAGTACTCTATAGGAATTACTTATAATATATGTTTTTGGTTTTAAATTGTTTGTTTGCTAAATGAGTGAGAAGATGGGAAAAGAAATATATTTTTATTATATTTTTGTTTGGAAATACATAGTCTTATACCTACATACCAATTAAGGATCAAAACCTCGTAGTTCGTGGTAAAAATGATAAAATGATTTGTTGTGATTGATTTTAGAAAAATAAGATATTTCATCATCTTTTAGGGAAGAAGCTCAATTAATACCGCCACAAGTATGAGAAGATGAATCTTGCATCACCATGAAGAAAAAAACTACTAACTTAGATATAAATATCATATTGCTTTCTCATTGAAAATCAGAAATTTGCAGACATACAAATCTTTTTGTAATCATCCTACACTATAATTCATTTGCACAAATGGTAATAAAGATCACACATTATAACATCTCGACGTCTAATAAGACTTCAAGTCATGTGATATTGCAGAAGACTAACTCAAATTTCTAACCAATCAACAAACAAAGTGATGTGTCTATAATTCCAAGTTGAGTGTTGTTTTCAGTCATAAAGGGTGAGAAGTGAACTTCGAGACTTGGTGTATAGTACTATGAATTACATATGTAGATTTATTATGTGTTAATAAATCTTAGAAGTAAAGCATTGGTTTGAACAAATCTATGGTAGACTAGGCATTTGAAAGTTACTGTCTAATTTGAATATGTCTCTTTAAAGTTTTTATAGAGATGATAAATAAGGATGCCGCTCTCATTAGATTCGTCTCGTAAAAATACGCCAAAATTAAGTGGGATAAATATGATATAAATGGAAAACTGAAAACATTTTGGTTCACCTGCTAACATGTGTGGTACTAAGAGTCATTGGGTAATGGATCCTTATCGGTTCACGGTACTACTGAAATTCTTATATTTAACGCTGCATAAGTTTGTGATGGAAATCAACCCTCTCTATGAAATTTTGTTCAAAAGGTTTGCTAAAAATCAAAATTTTAAAATCCGGATTTGTAATTTATTGAAACAAACACTAAATTCTAGGAAGGAGGTCAAGAACGATTGAGATTTATGATTTACATTTTCAGAGAACTAGATATCTACATCCATATCACGTCAAAATAAGTGTAAAGTAGAACAAAACTAAACTGTCTAACCGAACCGAACGAACCTGTCTTGAAATTAATCAAACTAATTTTGATAATTATTCAACCAAAATATTATTTCCCACATAGTTTACTGACCAAAAACAAAGTATAAGATCTGAACTGCAAATAACCTCTCATTTATCTCCCAGGTTCAATTTCAGACTCGGCTTTTAAAGCAACAAATAAATAAGTGCAGTATAGTGGCATCGAAACTTTGAATTGACGTTGAGAATATGGGTCGAAACTGTGAATTAACATTGAGAATATGGGTCGAATCCTTGGTTTTACATTTTGATACAATTTTTTTTTTGCATATTTATATTAATCACATTAAATTAATATAATACAAATAAAAAAGCCTTCAAGGACAGGGGTTCAATCTCCATATTCTATATTTTATATTATGGTAAATAACTCGTGCTTTTAAGTTGTTGTCTTCTATAAAATATACGTCCACACTTTCATAACCGTGACCTAAAAGGAATACGCGAAGGTTATATTTTATCCACGTTTCAATAACCGTCACTTATAATGAATAGGCAACGGTTATGTTATGCCCGCGTTTCTAGAACTGTAGCTTAAAGTAAATAAGGGACGGTTTTCCAACTGTTGCATAGAAACTCTTAACGCGTATAAAAGCGCATTCTATTGTATCTTTAGAAGACGGTTTTCTAGTCGTTGCATATTCATTCGTTGCCTAAAGTCAAAAATGTTGTAGTGTCAACAAGTTGCCATTAACATTCTCATGTGGAAGTAATCACATTTGCTTCAATCATTATTATGGGGATAGGAGATCATATCTCAACCATAAAGAATATTTATATCTAATTTCTTTGAGAAAAGGTTTTTAAATTGAAAAGTCAAAGTGGAAAAAAAAATGGTGAGGTTAAATCACTTTTAGTCATTTGAAATGGTTTTGATAAGCTTAAGTTTATTGAGCCTTTTATTAAAGAAAGAGAGTTTGAAAATGCAATGACACAAAGTCAAAAATTTTATATGAAAGAGGTTAAAGTTTGAAATTTTATTTGGTTGTGGGTCGAGTGAAAATGCTTTTTAGAGTACATAAGGATGCATAGGGTAAACATCAACAATTACAAGGGTAATATAAAAATGTAAACACACAAGGGTAAACCTAAGGCAATGCGCGTGCTTATGACTATAAAGTCAACAAAACTATCCATTTTCCTTGGATTTTGATACAAGATATAAAAAATATATATTAATTACTAACATAAGGGCAAACACACACATCACAAGTGTTAAGGACAATATCACAAAATAACATGGCCTTTAAGATATTCATTTAAGAAAAATGTTAAACCAAAGATAAATATTAATCAAAAGAGGGAAATCAACATGCTTATTAAGTAAATATTGTGACAAAAGATGAAAGACATAAACATGCTTTGGTAAACAAATAATCATGGATATCATAGACATGTAAACAAACATTAAAGGCACATGGTAAAGCAAATACTCATCTTATCATGTCAACAACCAATTCTAAATATCAAGAGGGTTTCAAACAAGACAAGTATCAAAATTTAAAAACCAAATAAAATCATGGTATCAAAGTTAGGAGGATATATGAATGTGTCATCAACATTAAGTGAAACTCTACCTAGATATAATATGGTTACTTAAACACAAATGACCAATCAAACAAGAGAATCAATCAAAAGAACATCACAAAAGCTTTTAAAACACTTAAGAGGACTAGTTTTTGACTTGAATGAAAATAAGTGAAATAAATATTATTTTTTTGGGATTTTTATGTATTCATAAAATAGGGTAGATAAATAAGGAGTGTACAAAAAAACAACAAAAAATAAGTTGATTTAATCATAGAATCAATTGAGAGAAAATGGTGAAATAAACTATAAAAAAAACAAGTGATAAAAATAAAGCAAGGGGCTGCCAAGGCTTGAACCTGCGCCCTTGGAATTATCACCCAAAATACTATCCACTAAGCCACACGCTTAGTGGTGATAACAAACACACACACAAAATTATATTCAAAACAAAACACTGAATGTATAACAAAACAAAAAATGGAAAAAAAAACCTCAAAATGAGGGTTCATATTAGTTTGAACCCTCGCTCTCTTGCTTGCAACACAAACTCCTGACCAGCAGTGCTACGCCCTTATCCATTAATTATACATGTTGCATTAAATATGAAATAAACTAAATATTTGAAAATGGAATTTGTGTGCCCCACTAATCATCTTCTTCTTCACGAAGCAGTAACAACAACAATAATGGTCTTTTTTAAACTTTTTCATTTCTCAATAATTTTAAAAGATGTAAACATCAAAGTTGCTCTAAATTTCGCAAGCAATCCAAAAATATAACCAACACAAATTAAAACAGATTGTAACTCAATAATTTTAATGAAAAACAGAAAACCCTAACAAAATTCATTTGATCAGAACTTCACACATAAGTAAGATACATGATAATTAGTAAAGGATTTAGCTTTAACACATTATAATCTACACTTTTGCTTTAGAAACCAGACATTAATTATGCGTGTATAATGAATTAAAATTTTGAGTTTTCTTACCAATCGGAGAAAGTACAATGCTTATTTCAATGCCTCCAAATAAGAAATAATGATTTGAATAGCTTCATGGGACCTTGGTGAAGCTAATGGAATGCTCAACTTGCCTTGAGATAATCTTCAACCTTCTGTCCAAGTCAACTCACAAGCTTGAAAAAATGATAGATGTAGGATGATAGTGAAGGTGTTACAGTCGTGCAATGAGGGATTGTATGAGTTCTATATGAGTTATAGAAGCTTCTTAAATGATTTAGAGTGAAAATGCACGAGTGGATTGAGTGTTTGGTGTTTAAGGTCATAAGTTACAACAATAGAGTTTTATGTGTAGCTTTTAAGTTTGAGAGGTTTAGAGGTTGTGAATCCGTGTGCTTTGGAGTGTAAATGAGCCTACTATTTATAGGAAAAACTCAGTAAGTGAATTGGTTTCAAATGCAAGTTGTTGAGTTATGGTTTGGTTGGAATGGAAAGGGCAAATTACATGAAGATGATGGTTCCAAGACATGGTACACTTGCTTCTGAAGTTGTTGGATGGCTCATGCATGTTAGTTCTTGCTTTTGTGCTTGAGTGTGACCAGAGGGAACCACTACAAAGCTCAATGTATTGACATTATGCAAAAAGCATACTTTTCTAAAATGGAAATGGTGCCTTTCTTCTCTAAATGGAAAAATAGTTTAGACAATGCTTCAAACATTTGGATAATTGATCAATCAGTTGTGTAAACACTCAATTATGGGGATATTTGCAAGCCAAATGATTTAAAAAGTGTGATCTTCTTGCTTAGGCTTCTGTACAAAGAAGTTGGTCATGGCAAAATGACTTGAAATTCAGTTTGTGAGAGACTGTGCGCATCTCTTTGATTCTCCTGGCTCAAGCATTCTATTTTCATGCTCTTGGACATTTTGGAAAGCTTGAAACATCCTCTGCAACTTTCATGTTGATCATTTTCCTTGAATTAGATAGGATCTTGGCGAAAAATGCCCTACAACTTTATTGTTTTGGACTGAAATAAACACTTTAGAATTTTTTCTAAGTGTTGAGATTTTGACAATTTTGAGGTGCTAACTTCATCAATTCATATCTTCAAATCTATGCATTTTTTGGAGATCAACCCTCATTGACAAAGTTGTATTATGAAACATTCTCTTCAATTTGAGCATTGGAGCAAGAAAAATGGTTACTTGGTGAAGATGTTACAAGCTTTGCAATGTCGCATACTTGAACGTGAATTTTTAAAAGACTTGGTGAATTTTCCAAAATCCTAATCTTTGATCTTTGATTCTATCTCTTTATTACCTTCATTAAACTTGATCAAATGACTTCATTAATCATATTTTCACGATCCTTGACTTGAGAAGTCCATGGTTGACCAAATTTTTTTTCAAAAAGTCAATGTTTGACTTTGCAACTGACTACCAGATGAATCCAATTTGTCCAATTTCAATGGAAAGCCTTGATTATGGTGCAACCCTTAGCATGTTGATATATCTCTGAAGTTCATAAGATGATGATATGATGAAAACTTGAGTGATACACAATTGAAGAGCATAAACTCCAATTCTTGATTTTTCATCTGAGGCACCCAAAACCCTAATTCACTTGATGAATCCAATGAAACTCTAATATGATGAAATTGTGGTGAAGATGATGATTACTTGATCACCCTGAATGAGGGGCTTGAATCTTTGAGGAACACATGCCCTTTGATCAACCAATTGTTGGATCCTCTAACCTACATTGCACAAGCAACAAACAAAGCATATTTTTGTATTTTCATAAAGTTAGTGGATGTAAATATGAATGAGATGGTCTTTTAATATTATGCAAATGATGCAAAAGGAGGTTGAATCTTAGGTAAAAAATTAGGGTACAACATTGTCATAGCGTCAAGACACTCAACATTCTTTTTCTTTCTTTGACGTTGATTAGCCATGAAACAATAGTTTGCATCTTCATCATTATCGCTTGAGCTTTCGTCACTTCAGACATCACTAGCGTTATCCTAAACAACATAGGTTTGTGTAGAATTCCTAGAGTTGTTTCGTTGGCCCTTTCATATGAGTGTGAGAATAAGTAGAATATCTAAGTCTTGACACATGAAGAACATTGTATACGAAAGATGGTTATTGAGAATGCACACCCTTACTTTTCAAGATCAAGAATACTAATTCTATTTAACTAAATTTCTTAACAAATACACCATTAGTTAATTTTAGTTATTGAGTTCAAAACAACAATATTCAAGTACTAAAATAGTGTTCTGAAACATCTATTACACGTCAATAAAGACCCACACAGTTGATAAGAAGTTGGTTCATTCAAAAGATCATATAATATTGTTTATTAATTACTATAATTAAACTAATCGCAACTCTTAAAAACCATCAACATTCTTGTTAAGAACGTTCTTCTCGTGTCAACGTTTGGCTAGTTCAAATTCACAATAAGTATAGTCTTGGGTTAGGTGCAATATTTCCCGAATGACATCTTTATTAATTTATTTGTAGTGAGAAAAAAATGGTATATATAATATAAATATAAATTTTAATTTCAATAATACATATAACATAATTCAACATGCTAGATGATTGAATATTCATGAGCATAGCTGACTTGACTAATAAATTCTTAGTGATGACTGAGTCCTAGTTCTTTCCTCCCTCATTTTTTGTACTCTTCCTCTTTATTAACTCTCATTGTTCCAAACCAAACAAGAATAGCTGTTTCTGCATTTTTAAGGTTGGTGTTTCCTTAACAATTTTCTCTTTCTTTCACAAAACTTTCTTGTTTTCTTTGCTTTCTCCAAAACGTAACAGTAATACATAATCATGTTAACTTGTTCTTTACATGTGGTTCCATATGATTTTTGTTATATGTTACTACCTGTTTATCCGTTTGGTGATTTAGTATCATTCTTCATCATTGATTAATTCATTTGTACTAGTTTAGCTCTTGGAGAAAAACAAGTTTCTAATTTGATGTTAGATTTTGCAGGTTTGACTATAGTGTTTTGCTGCAAAAGCTAAATTACTTACTTGTTCATAACTTTATATTAATCTATGAACAAGTAGTTTAATCATATGAAGGCTTTAAGACATAAATTTGTGAGGTGAGGTTGTTTAATCTTGTCTGTTGCTTTACATGAATAATTTCAAATTAATACTTACCTCGTTAGTCTCTCTGCCTTTGTAGTACCGACACCTTTGAAAAAAGGTATGTCTGTACCCGTGTCTGAAACCGACACCGACACTTGTGATTACTTTTAACTTATTTATTTTTTCAAATTATTACTTGTGTCGACGTGTCTGTGTCCATGTCAATGTTCATGTCAGTGTTGTGTTTCCGGTGTCCGAACTTCTCAGCAATTGCAAACGAGGGATAAATTAGTTTAACAAAAAAAATTGACAAGATTTGGTATGTTTCTTTTCATTCCAGGTTTGAGGATTGGAGATCAGAGTCATCTTTTAGTATAGAGCAGAAAGATTCTAATAACATAAGAAAAGAGAAACTAAGAATAAGTGATGTTTTGAAGAGTATTGGAAGAAAAGTTGAAAGTGGTTTAGAGAAGATGAAGAAATTCGGAAGAAGTTCTTCGGTGGTTCACCCTGTAAGTGAAGGACAAACAAAGAAATCGGTTTCTTCTAAGATCAAAATTCTTGATCCACAAGGGCCAATGCTTCAGAAATGGAACAAAATCTTTGTAATCACATGTGTAATGGCCATCTATGTAGACCCTCTTTTCTTTTACATTCCGGTGATTGTCGGTAAAAACAAATGTGTTGATTTGGATGAAGCATTGCAGACTACTGCCAGTGTTCTTCGCACGTTCTTCGATCTTTTCTACATTCTTCGCATCATCTTTCAGTTTAGAACCGGATTTATAGAACCTTTTTCTCTTGTTTTCGGAAGAGGTGAACTCATTGACGATCCCGTCGCCATAATGAAAAGATACTTGAGTTCTCATTTCATCATTGACATTCTATCAATTATTCCACTTCCACAGGTATCTCTCATTTCAACTCATTCTTAATTGAGTATATTTTTTTTCCGATGCGAAAGAGATGATTTTGCTATTGTTTTTGCATTTCAGATTATTTGTTTGGCTATATTTCCACACATGAAAAATTCAGCTCCATTTGTAGCAAAGGATTTGTTGAAGTATGCAGTATTAATCCAGTATGTGCCGCGATTACTGCGGATTTGGCCATTATTCAAAGAAGTAACTAGAACTTCGGGCATATTGACAGAAACGGCATGGGCTGGAGCTGCTTACAATCTTTTTCTCTACATGCTTGCGAGTCATGTAAATCGATTTTATTTCGCTGTTACGATTCAATATCTTATATATGTTCCTAGTTATTATCATTGATCACTAAATTCTTGTATATGGTTGTGGCATAGATGGTTGGAGCAAACTGGTATATACTTTCAGTAGAATCACAAGTGCGGTGCTGGCGCCGAGAGATGAACAAGGCTGAAAGCTTTCGCGAATCATACTTGGGCTGTGGACGGAAAAGCGAAACTGTCTTCAAACTTCTCAACAGTACATGTCTTTTGGTTGATCCTGATAATATTAATGACACAAACACTTTCAATTATGGAATATTTTTCGATGGTCTTCAATCCGGTGTGATAGACTCGACCACTGATTTTCCTCAGAAGTTCTTCTACTGCTTTTGGTGGGGTTTGCGCAATTTAAGGTTGGTGAATGATATTTTGCGTTATTGTCTTAATATGCGCATTATAGAACTATAAAACTCTATATCACAATTTTGTCATATTTTACAGTTCTCTTGGACAAAACCTCAAGACAAGTACTTATGTGACAGAGATATCCTTTGCAATTTTCATTGCTGTCTTTGGATTGGTTTTATTCTCGTTACTCATCGGAAACATGCAGGTAAGTGTTGATTCGAAATTAACCACAATTTCCAAAACCATTATAAGTCCAAGTTTGCATAAGTTTGTGAGCTAATAGATTGTGTTGAACATTGTTACAGAAATATTTGCAATCTACAACAGTTAGGGTGGAAGAGATGAGAGTGCGAAGGAGGGATGCAGAATTGTGGATGTCGCATCGTATGTTACCTGATAACTTGAAGCAAAGGATTAGAAAGTATGAACAATACAAATGGCAGAAAAATCGAGGTGTTGAAGAAGAGACTTTAATTCTTAACCTCCCTAAAGATCTCAGAAGAGACATAAAGCGTCATCTTTGCTTAGCTTTAGTTAAGAAAGTGAGTATAATTCATATCATCTCGCCACAAAATCATTTTTTCGTCGATGGTTTGTACATGTATAATGAACATTTCATGTTCTTTAATCTTGCATTAGGTGCCACTGTTTGAGAAAATGAATGAGCAATTGTTGGATGCAATGTGTGATAGATTGAAGCCAGTTCTGTATACAGAGAAGAGTTGCATTGTTCGCGAAGAAGATCCGGTTGATGAAATGCTTTTCATCATGCGTGGAAAAGTCGCTACTATGACAACAAATGGTGGAAGAACTGGTTTCTTCAACTCCTTATTTCTAATGCCTGGTGATTTTTGTGGAGAGGAGCTTTTAACATGGGCTTTGGATCCAAACTCGTCTTCAAATCTACCAACTTCAACTAGAACAGTAGAAACTATATCAGAAGTTGAAGCATTTGCACTCATGGCTGATGATTTGAAGTTTGTCGCTTCCCAATTTAGGCGTCTTATCAACAGCAAACAACTCCAGCACACTTTTAGGTATGGCTTGATACTGTCTTTCCTTTTGATCATGGAAATAACTTATACATAAGGTTTATCTTCTGCAATATATACTTTGTTTGAAGGTCATATTCGCCGCAATGGAAGACATGGGGTGCGTGTTTCATACAAGCAGCATGGCGCCGATACTCGAAAAAGAAGATTGAGAGGACGTTGCGTGAAGCAGAAGACAAGCTACAAGATGCTTTGGCAAATGAGGAAGGTTCAACTATAAGCCTTGGTGCAACCATATATGCATCAAGGTTTGCTGCAAATGCATTAAGAAACTTGAGAAGAAATAACACACACAACAGAATGCAGGCGAGATTAATGCCTCTTTTGCCTCCAAAGCCAGCTGAGCCTGATTTCACAACTCAGAAACACTAGGCCTGGTTAAGAAATTCAAGTTAGATAGAATAGAAACAAAACTACAAGTAGGGGCGTGGTTAGCATTATACATACTTCATTCAATGTATTTATGTGCATATACATGTAACTATGTAAAATTTTCTTGTGATGTAGTGGAACAGACATAGTTCTTTTTGTTTTGTTCGAAGAATAAAACATCTAGCTGGTGAATTTCCAAATAAAGTGGCTTTATTTGTGTAACACTTTTATTTTATCCTTAGTTGTAAATTGATAAATCATGTTTTTATCGCTTTTATAGATACCACAAGAATCCTCTTGACGCTTCAGTCGAACATTTGTAAGCTGATGACCATGGGATTATCCTCATGGGGTAACACTCCCTCAACATCCCCATAGGAGAAGTTAATTTCGGGTGGGAAGGTGCCCCTGACTTCGAAAGCGCATTGGCATTGTACTTAACCTAGCAGAAATATTTTTCTGAGTGAGCTCGACTCTCCGCCCCCGTAAGACCTCTAGTGATCATGTTTAAAGTATGGCGTGTTTGCTCGACATCACTTCCCTGCTCTTGGTTTATATCTCTTCTTGGATAGGGAGATCTGGGTGAGATCTCTCCTTGATTGTCGTGGCCTTCTCTCCAAGCTCTTAGAATTCCCTCGTACATACCTTCGCAAGTGGCCCTAATGGATGAGTCGCCCTATTTCCTTTTTTAAATAGAGACAATCATCAGTGTGGTGTCCTCTAATTTTGTGGTACTTGCACCATTTGTTGAGTTCACTACACTTCTCCCTTTGGGGTCGGGCCTCAGGAATGACCCTTATGTGATATACTTCCTACAAAATATGCTCTCTTTTGCGTGTTTAATGGTGAATAATTGATAAGTGCAAATTTTAGTTATTTTTGTATATAATTTTTGTTGCACTTATCGATATTTTTATATCTTTTGAATAAACCCCACTTTGTTTGTAAATACGTTTAGTTTGTGCATATTTGCGTTTTTGTGTAATTAGTATATTGATTGATAGTTTTCCATCTATTTTGTAGGTATTTGAGCATTGTTGGAGAATTGGGTAATAAGAGGCAAAGGATAATCTCCAAGATGTGATTTTGATCAAATAAAAGAATAAGGGCCAAAGGGTTGGCAAAGCAAAGAAAGCCTTGCCAAAGGAAGAAGAAGTTTTGTTCTGTCAGTAGCGTCGGGCGAAGCTGAGGTGACGGCAGAAGCGAGTTGAGCGTGAGGCGATGCAGGGGCGAGAAGAAAAGAGAAAAATCCAAAATCTATTGTGTAAGTGTTTAGTTATTGGCATGTATTTTTGGTAAAACCAGGTGTGTGAATGTCATGACTGATGTCATAACATTCTGGGTTATTAGGTACTTTATGCAGAAAAAGAATGGCATACAGTAGCTGCTCTTTATGAGTGTGTATCTGAGCATTTTGCAATGATCACATTTATTACTTTCTACCAAAATCAGTAAACAGGATTTCTGTTGTCATAACCAATGTTAAGACATCCTGTACTGATCTAACAGTTATGCAGTTTGGTTAATTCTGAGATTTTTCAGGAATTTGGTTCATACTTTCCAGAACAGAATCTCACGTGGACTTTAGGTTAACTGAGCTCAACCCTAATCTGGTTGATAAAGTCTTGTGACCAAGTCTTGAGGTTAACCCTAATTAACCCTAACTTTTCGTGGAAGCCCTAACTGAAGAAACAGCTGCATATATATTCAATAGAAAGGTTGTTGGGAAAATCAACTTTTTGACAAAAGATCAACTAGGGGCTGTATAGTTTTAACTATTGTAATCCAAGCAAGTATCATTGTGATAAGTGACATGGAGTAGGTTTTGATTGTAAGGGTTGTGTATCACTCAAAGCTTTGAAGCAAGAGTGTTTGTGTCACTTGATTAAAACTTTGAAGCAAGGTCAAGTTAGGCTTATGTATCACTCAAAGCTTTGAAGCATGAGTGTTTGTGTTACTTGATTAAAAGCTGTGAAGCATACTCAAGTGTATGTTCTGAAAAGTGTCTTCATTATTTCATTAGTCAATTGTTTAGTATCACTGCTGTGATTGAGGGAGAGTGAGTAGGAACTCAGGTTTAAGTTGAACTTAGATTGAAGTTGCATTGGGTAGGTCTTAAGTGAAGGAGATAAACTGGTTGGTTTATTCCTGAATTAATATCTCTTATAGTGAATTTCCTCCCTGGCTTGGTAGCCCCCAGAGTAGGTGTTGTTTCACACTGAACTGGGTAAACAATTGACTGTGTTCTTTACTGCTTTTTGATTTACTGTCTTATAGAAAGTCAGATACGATGTCATAACATTCACTGTGACATTGAGTATCTGCTGCCAGAATTTCAATTGGCATCAGAGCAGGCACCCTGCCTGTCTTACTGGGTGAGATCTAGGGATATCACTTTCTGGCACTATGGACAAAGAAGGAGTTTTTGGAAACAGACCACCCATTCTGGATGGATCAAATTATGACTACTGGAAACCTCGTATGATTGCCTTCTTAAAATCACTGGACAAAAAGGCTTGGAGAGCTGCTGACAAAGGATGGAACCATCCCACCATAATTGAGAAAGATGGGACAATCAGTCTGAAGCCTGAGGAAGAATGGAGCAAAGAAGAAGATGAGTTAGCCCTGGGTAATTCCAAAGCATTAAATGCCTTGTTCAATGGAATTGATAGAAACATATTCAGACTAGTACATCAATGTGAACTGGCCAAGGAAGTTTGGGACACTCTCAAAACTACCCATGAGGGCACATCCAAAGTAAAAATGTCAAGGCTTCAAATACTGACTACCAAATTTGAGAACCTAAGGATGATGGAAGATGAAACCATTCATGAGTTTCACATGAACATCTTGGAAATTGCCAACACCTCAGGAGCATTGGGAGAAAAGATGTCAGAAGAAAAACTGGTGAGAAAGATTCTCAGATCCTTGCCTAAAAGATTTGCAATGAAGGTAACTGCTATAGAGGAAGCCCAGGATATCAGCAAGTTGAAGGTGGATGAACTCATTGGGTCTCTTCAGACCTTTGAGATGGGGATCAGTGACAATGTTGATAAGAAAAACAAGAGCATAGCACTTGTATCCAACACTGAAGATGAAAACAAGGAGGATGAAGAAGAAAATATTTCAGAAGCTATAGCCATGCTTGGAAGACAATTCAACAAACTCATCAAGAGAATGGATCCAAAGTCAAGGTCAAATGTTAAGAACATTCCTTCTGACATTAACAGATCTTATGACTCCAACAGAAGACCAAAGTCTGAAGAGAAGGGAAATCAAAGCAGAGGAATTCAATGCCATGGATGTGAAGGATATGGGCATATTCGAGCTGAATGTCCTACCTTTCTTAAGAAACAAAAGAAAGGAATGTCTGTTACTTGGTCTGACTGTGATTCAGAAAGTAATTCTGAAGAAGAATCTGCCAAACTAGTTACTGCACTAACTGGTATTTGTACCTCTGATAGTGACACTAGTGATGAGGAAGTGACATTTGAAGAACTGGCTGATACCTACAAGAAATTATGTATCAGAAGTGCTGAAGTCTGTCAGCAAAATGAGAAACAAACAAAACTCATAATAAAGTTGGAGGCTGAGAAAAGGGCAGACATTGAAACTATAAGTCATCTAGAAGGGGAAGTTCAAATGCTGAACTCAAAACTGGAACAGATGACTAAATCTGTCAAGATGCTGACAAATGGAACTGACAAATTGGAAGAAATCGTTCAGGTTGGACAAAATGTGGGAAACAAGTCTGGTCTAGGATTTGTGGCAGCAAAGAAAACTGGTACAGACAAGAAGATCAGGCCTGATAATCAAATGTCAAAGCAGATGTCACAACATAGCACTCAACATCGGGAACAGAGAAATATGAAGAAAAAGTACCAAAGATGGAGATGTCATCATTGTGGGAGGTTTGGTCACATAAAGCCATTCTGCTTCAGATTGTATGGATACCCTAATCAGAACCCAGGTGTCAAACCTAAGTCTAACAAGGTACCACATACTCCACAGTGGAAGAAAAAGGCTACTGCCCTGATAGCCCACACTTCCCTTAGAGTCTCTGCAAAGGAAGACTGGTACTTTGACAGTGGATGTTCTAAGCACATGACTGGAATCAAGAACCTTCTCAATAATGTTAAACCTCACACCACTAGTTATGTGACCTTTGGAGATGGTGGTAGAGGAGAAATCAAAGGAGTTGGAAACTTGGACTGCCCTGGAGTTCCAAATCTAAATGAAGTATTGCTGGTAAAAGGCTTGACTTCTAATCTCATAAGTATCAGCCAATTATGCGATCTAGGATTCAAGGTCAACTTCTCAAAATCTGAATGTCTTGTAACTAATGAGAAACAAGAAGTTGTAATGAAAAGAATCAGATCTAAAGACAACTGCTACTTGTGGGAGCCTGAGAACACTAATTACTCTACTGTGTGTTCTATTGCCAAAGAAGAAAAAGAAGTGAAACTGTGGCACCAAAAACTTGGCCATCTACATCTAAGAGGAATGAAAAGGATTATATCCATGGAGGCAGTCAGAGGGATTCCAAGACTGCAAATTGATGAAGGGAGAGTATGTGGTGAATGTCAGGTTGGTAAACAGACTAGGATGTCACATCCAAAGTCAAGACATCTGACCACCTCTAAGGTTCTAGAACTTCTACATATGAATCTGATGGGACCAATGCAGGTGGAAAGTCTTGGTGGAAAAAGATATGCCTATGTTGTTGTGGATGATTTTTCCAGATTCACCTGGATTAACTTCATTAGGGAAAAATCTGATGTATTTGAAGTTTTTAAAGAACTGTGCAAAAGAATTCAAAGAGAAAAAGAAGGATGCATTGTCAGAATCAGAAGTGATCATGGCAAGGAATTTGAAAACAGTAAGTTTAATGAGTTCTGTTCCTCAGAAGGAATTAATCATGAATTCTCTTCTCCTATAACTCCTCAACAAAATGGAGTTGTAGAAAGGAAAAACAGGACCATACAGGAATCTGCCAGAGCAATGATACATGCCAAAAGACTTCCTATTCATTTTTGGGCTGAAGCTATGAATACAGCCTGTTATGTCCATAACAGGGTCACCTTGAGAAAGGGAACCTCATCCACCATTTATGAACTCTGGAAAGGAAGAAAGCCAACAGTAAAGTACTTCCATGTATTTGGTAGCAAATGCTATATTCTGGCAGATCGTGAACAAAGGAGAAAGTTGGACCCTAAAAGTGATGAAAGAATATTTCTAGGATACTCCACCAACAGCAGAGCTTATAGGGTATTCAATTCCAGGACCAAATTCATGATGGAATCAATAAATGTCATAGTTGATGATTATCATGAGGAAACAAATGTCCCTTGTAATGTTGAGACATTCTTTGAGACTTCAACTCAACAGAATGATCTACCTAACACCACTGCAGAAGACTCTGAATCAAAGGAAGCTAGTAAAAACCCTTCCATCAGAATTCAGAAAGATCATCCTAAAGAACTCATCATAGGAGATCCTAACAGTGGAGTCATTACAAGATCTAGAGAAATCATCTCAAACTCTTGCTTTGTATCTAAAATTGAACCAAGAAATGTTAAGGAGGCTTTAACTGATGAATACTGGATTGGTGCAATGCAAGATGAATTGAACCAATTCAAGCAACATGAAGTATGGGAGTTAGTTCCTAGACCAGAAGGAACAAACATCATTGGGACAAAATGGATATACAAGAACAAATCAGATGTTGAAGGAGTTGTCACCAGGAATAAGGCAAGACTTGTTGCTCAAGGATACACTCAAGTGGAAGGGGTTGATTTTGATGAGACCTTTGCTCCTGTAGCCAGACTGGAATCTATCAGACTCCTATTGGGAATTGCTTGTCTCCTGAAGTTCAAGCTATTTCAGATGGATGTAAAAAGTGCCTTCCTAAATGGGTACTTAAATGAGGAAGTTTATGTGGAATAGCCTAAAGGTTTTATGGATCCAAACTACCCTGATCATGTCTACAAATTGAGGAAAGCTTTATATGGCCTGAAACAAGCTCCTAGAGCATGGTATGACAGGTTGACAAAATTTCTCTCTGACAAAGGATACAGAAAAGGAGGCTTGGATAAAACCCTCTTTGTCAAAAATGAAGGAGGAAAGTTAATGGTAGCTCAAATATATGTTGATGACATAGTGTTTAGGGGAATGTCAGATAAAATGGTTAAACATTTTGCTGACCAAATGCAGGCTGAATTCGAAATGAGCCTCATGGGAGAATTGACGTACTTTCTTGGACTGCAAGTCACACAGATGGAAGACTCAATTTTTCTGTCTCAAAGAAAGTATGCAAAGAACATTGTCAAGAAGTTTGGTATGGAGAATGCCAGTCACAAAAGGACTCCTGCACCTACTCATTTAAAGCTATCCAAAGATTCAAGTGGGGTTAAGGTGGACCAAAGCCTGTACAGAAGCATGATAGGAAGTCTGCTGTACTTAACAACCAGCAGACCTGACATTGCTTTTGCAGTTGGAGTATGTGCAAGATACCAAGCTGATCCCAAAGTCAGTCATATCAACCAAGTGAAGAGAATTTTGAAGTATGTAAGTGGAACTTACAACTATGGCTTGTTGTACTCTCATGGTTGTGAACCAACTCTGACTGGTTACTGTGATGCTGATTGGGCTGGAAGTGCTGATGATAGAAAAAGCACCTCTGGAGGATGTTTCTTCTTAGGAAATAATCTGGTCTCCTGGTTCAGCAAGAAACAGAACTGTGTGTCTCTCTCTACTGCTGAAGCTGAATACATTGCAGCTGGTAGTAGCTATTCTCAAATGATCTGGATGAAACAGATGCTTACTGAGTATAATATCACACAAGATGTTATGACATTGTACTGTGACAATCTGAGTACAATCAACATTTCCAAGAATCCTATTCAGCATAGCAGGACCAAGGATATTGACATTAGACATCATTTTATCAGAGATCTTGTAGAGGAGAAGACAATTAAACTGGAACATGTTTCCACTGAACTATAGCTGGCTGACATTTTTACCAAAGCACTTGATGCAAATCAAATTGAAAATTTGAGGGGCAAGTTGGGTATTTGCCAACATGAGGAAATGTAGCAATTAATTTTGCTTAAAACAAGGGATGAAGGAGTTTTTTGTGTTAAGTCTATTTTGATTGGGTTAATCATATGTTTTCCTATTTCTTTCAAAATTGTTAAGAAGTTGAATAGACTCTCATTTACCTCCTTCCTCTCTCGGCTCTGCAACAATCCCCATTCTCTCAATCAAAGATTTCTCTCTCGTTGTTACTGGTTTTTTAAGACTCTCAAAATTTCTCAAACATCATCCTCTTCCAAGACGACTGTTTCTTTCGCATCCTCTGATCGAGATCCTAGGGCAATCACAACATGCATGGATTCTGAAGTCCTGGAGATTACTCCTCTTAGAGAACTAGCAACTAACCCCTATAAGGTTAAAAAGCTGAGAACAAGGCATGCAGGAAGGTCTCAAGCTACTTCATCCGGTAATCCCTCTCAACCATCATCTTCTGTTCCAAATAGGGAAGGCTCAGCTTATGTTCATCAAGCAATAGCTAGGCTTGTTACAAGAATTATGAGTGAGAACCACTCTGTACCTGGCATTTCTGTTCCTTTAAATCAAGAATCTGCAAGTCCAAATGTTGAAATAAATCCAGATGTCTCTGAGAATGTTGAGACACCGAATGACAACATTCAGAAATCATCTGAAAATCTTGATGATCTCTAGAACCCTTCAGAGAAGGATGTTGAACCCCCGGTTATTGATGTGGATGAAGAATACTCTGACAATGACCTAATTGAAAATATCAACCTTAGCATAGCTAGGAGAATGATGAACAGAAAAGGTAAGTAGGATGCTGCAAAATGTCTGACCAAAGAGAAGACTGCTGATGTTGCTCACAAGAAAACCAGGTCTGAAGGCAAGACTGGTGTAGAAACTGTGAAGACTGGATTATCCAAAGGGAAGGTGAAAACCCGAGTACATGCTGGTAGTCTCTCAAAGCCTGTGAGACAACCAATAGCAAAGAAAAGGAAAGAGCCTGAACCTTCTGATTCTGATGAGGAATCAGAATTTGAAGTTGATGCTGAAGACATTCCTCTCAAAAGGAAACTCCCTTCAAGCAAAATGGCTAAAGTTTCTGAAGTCCCCACTGACAACATCTCTTTTCACCACCCTGAAAATGCCAACAGATGGAAGTATGTTTGTTTGAAAAGAATAGCCTTGGAAAGAGAACTAAACAATGGTGCCATGGAATGTAAGGAGATCATGGACCTAATCAAAACTGCTGGACTAATGAATACTGTGGTAAAGTTTACCAACTGCTATGAAAATCTTGTCAAAGAATTCATAGTGAATTTATCTGATGGATGTGCTGATGGAAGGTCAGCTGACTTTAAATGTGTCTATGTGAGAGGAAGAAAGGTTAATTTCTCTCCCTCTGAAATAAACAAATTCCTTGGAAGACCAGATGAGGCTTGCCCTGAACTAGAGGTTACTGACAATCAAGTATGCCAAACCATCACTGCAAATCAAGTCAAGAGCTGGCCCTTAAAAGGCAAGCTGAATGCAAGCAAGCTAAGCATGAAATTTGCCATCCTGCACAAGATTGGTGCAGCCAACTGGGTTCCTACCAACCATAAATCAACCATCTCCACTGGATTGGGAAGATTCATTTATGTTGTTGGAACCAGGACAGAATTTGACTATGGCAGGTATATCTTTGATCAAACTTTAAAACATGCTGGAAGCTATGCTGTTAAAGGCCCTATTGCCTTTCCCTCCCTCCTATGTGGTATTGTCCTTGCTCAGTATCCTGACATTCTAGTGGAAAGAGATATTGTATGCAAAAGAGCCCCTGCTCTTGGGTTGCACTATAAGCTATTTCAGGGAACTCATGTTCCTGACATTGTCATGACATCAGCTGAGACATCAACTGTCAAAACTCAGTCCAAGAAATCTGATGTTATAGATGTGCTGGAGGAAACCTGCAAAGAGCTGGAGACAAGGAAAAGGACTCTTGAGAACCTAATTGCCAAATTAGAACAGGAGGAGACTGAAGGACAAAGAAGGGAAGAGGATGCTGCTGAAGATTATCTTAATGCTGAAGAAAGTGCCTCCTATGAAGATGACAGTGCTTGAAGATCAGTGGAGTTGTCAAGCTTGCTGCTGATACCTGTTGCTGCAAGTGATTTCAGATTTTTTGTTGTTTTTATTACTCATTTTGGATGACTGTATAACCTATAAGTACATGTATCTTTGGCCTATTTATGGCTAAAGAGGGGGAGAAGATTTTGTGTTAATTACTTGGTAGACATTATTTTTTTCTGCAGACATATTATTTCTGCTGCTCTCTATTCTCTGATTGTTTAGGAGTTTTAGCCAAAAATTTGCCAAAGGGGGAGTTTGTAAGTGTTTAGTTATTGGCATGTATTTTTGGTAAAACCAGGTGTGTGAATGTCATGACTGATGTCATAACATTTTGGGTTATTAGGTACTTTATGCAGAAAAAGAATGGCATACAGTAGCTGCTCTTTATGAGTGTGTATCTGAGCATTTTGCAATGATCACATTTATTACTTTCTACCAAAATCAGTAAACAGGATTTCTGTTGTCATAACCAATGTTAAGACATCCTGTACTGGTCTAACAGTTATGCAATTTGGTTAATTCTGAGATTTTTCAGGAATTTGGTTCATACTTTCTAGAACAGAATCTCACGTGGACTTTAGGTTAACTGAGCTCAACCCTAATCTGGTTGATAAAGTCTTGTGACCAAGTCTTGAGGTTAACCCTAATTAACCCTAGCTTTTCGTGGAAGCCCTAACTGAAGAAACAGCTGCATATATATTCAATAGAAAGGTTGTTGGGAAAATCAACTTTTTGACAGAAGATCAACTAGGGGCTGTATAGTATTAACTATTGTAATCCAAGCAAGTATCATTGTGATAAGTGACTTGGAGTAGGTTTTGATTTTAAGGGTTGTGTATCACTCAAAGCTTTGAAGCAAGAGTGTTTGTGTCACTTGATTAAAGCTTTGAAGCAAGGTCAAGTTAGGCTTATGTATCACTCAAAGCTTTGAAGCACGAGTGTTTGTGTTACTTGATTAAAAGCTGTGAAGCATAATCAAGTGTATGTTCTGAAGAGTGTCTTCATTATTTCATTAGTCAATTGTTTAGTATCACTGTTGTGATTGAGGGGGAGTGAGTAGGAACTCAGGTTTAAGTTGAACTTAGATTGAAGTTGCATTGGGTAGGTCTTAAGTGAAGGAGATAAACTGGTTGGTTTATTCCTGAATTAATATCTCTTATAGTGAATTTCCTCCCTGGCTTGGTAGCCCCCAGAGTAGGTGTTGTTTCACACTGAACTGGGTAAACAATTGACTGTGTTCTTTACTGCTTTTTGATTTACTGTCTTATAGAAAGTCAGATACGGTGACATAACATTCACTGTGACATTGAGTATTTGTTGCCATAATTTCATATTGTCTTGGCCTCGTATGTTGATCGTCGGGCGAGATTTAGGTCGTCGTCGGACGAGACTTCCTCTCGCTGGACGATAGTAGATATTTTGTGTCAGTTTGTGCACGTGGCGCAGGCTGTGTGGGTGTAAAGTGGCCGCTCGCCGAGCGAGGCTTTTGAGCGTTGGACGAGCGTGTCTGAGACAATTTTGTATTTAGGTTGTAAAAATCAAATTTCTAGGGATGATTTTGTGTATTTTTGTCCCAACTCCATCACATTTCATTTTTTGATGTTAGAGCTTATAAAACAACAATGGAGGTTGCATCTAGATGATCCGGAGTTAGATTTCTCATAAATCGGAGTTGACAAACCGAAATATGTTTGGTTCTTGTTCTTCTTCTCTTCTCTTTGTATTCTCTACTTGTTATAGTTTGTATGTAAGTTTACCTTGATTATATGTATATATGGTGTTGTATAAAACTCGTTTACAAATCAATATTGATGATTGCTTGCTTTGTTTGGGTTTGAGTTGCTATAGACATGTACGGTTCGAATCTGTATTTAGGATGAACATCTATTAGGTTCTAGATTCTTGAAATAGATTTAGGCTTAATATTCACGTGGATATTGTAGCGGTAGAAATGTTGAGAATAAGCCATTGGATTGACTTAACCCGCACAGATCAAATAAAAATCGCCATCGCGCTTTATTGTTTCCAAAGGAAATAGGAAAAGAGCAAATAAACCCTAAAAAGAGAGAGGAGAGAATCTAGGTACGTGGATTGGTTATACAGAGGAAAGGTATTAGCACCTTAAACTTCTATGGTACTCCACAGGAACCTCTTTGAAAATTTGTGTATTTTGGCTATAAAATGTGTATAGAAAAATAGATGATGGAGATGAGAAAAGAAGTATTTTTACAATTTTTGCACCCGCCGCAATTGTGAATCTTTAGTTCATACGTACCATCTTTCGCGCAATAGCAGATTAGGGTACTCGTAGTTCACCTCAAAAAATTTAAAACGCATGTGTGTTGGTTAATTTTAAGAGATGAGACATCATCGTCATATCTGAGTAGAAAACATACTTACTATCCACGATTATGAGAAAGGAGAATTCGCACCATCTCAAAGTGGAGGATATAACTTGGATTTTAAAATCAACAAAGTCTCACTCAACACTTAAGTGGAAAATATCCCACTTTACTACATATCATAGAAGTATAGTAGCTCGCATCACTACAAGAATCAACAAGAGTCTAATATTTTGAAAAAAAAAGTTTTAAAGTAAAAAGTCAAAGTGGCAAAATGATTTGAATGAGGTTAATTGACTTTTAATCTTCTTACAAAAAATTTCAAAGTATGATTAAATTGATTAAAGTTTGATTAAGAATTTTTTTTTTTAAAATGCATGGACCTAAGTCCAAGTTTATTATGAAAGCGGTTCAAGTTAGAAAACAAGAAGAGTTTTGAAAAAGAGGGAGAAGATTTTGAAATTAAAGAAGATGGGAGGATATGAAGGGACTATCCTAAAGCATAAAGTAAAAGCCAAGGAAAAGAACGATCTAACCAACGAGAAGCCAACACTGGACATATGAAGTCAATGTAGAATTCACATTTTTTGAATTGAAACCAAACAAGCAGAAATACTAAACCTCTGAGAAGTACCAAACTTTAGATGAATTAAGTCTTCACAAAAATTGGGCAGAGTAACGGCTGTATACAGAGGAATTCTCAATCACAGATATAATCAGAATAGCATGCACACAAAGAATATCAACCCAATGTCTTGGGGTAAACCCCAAGAACTTTAGACAAAATAACAACAGAGTCATAAGGTCCCAAAGTATCAAGGTTTTTAATCATAAGTCCAAGAGATCCACAAATCCACAATGTCATGGATAGTAACCAAGTTGTCCAAGTAACCTTAAAGACTTTTAATGTTCAAGTTGGTTATTAAGTGTCTTAAAAAATAAAATAAAAGCTCAAATGAGCAAAGATAAAATGACATAAAAATAAATGCTAAAATGGGCAAAGATAAAAAAATAGCATAAGATGTAAATGTTAAAGTAAATGGTACATAAAAGTAAATGCGTAAAATAAAAGGCATAAAGTAAAAACATAAAGTAAACTCAATTGTTAGTGATTTAGAAGTTAGAGGTTAGTTGAATGACCATCTTGAAGCTTGCATTTGAGAACTCATTAGAAGATTGATAAAATCAAAGCTTCTCAACAAGAAGTCTCATTTGCTTTTTGTCAAATATATCATTTATTTCAAGTACTCAAGGCAACCACATATGATCAACGATGTTCAAATGATTCACTTAGACCAAAG
Source organism: Vicia faba (assembly GCA_948472305.1). Taxonomy (NCBI): domain Eukaryota; kingdom Viridiplantae; phylum Streptophyta; class Magnoliopsida; order Fabales; family Fabaceae; genus Vicia; species Vicia faba. Next base: position 1,327,226,792 of record OX451740.1, read on the forward strand.
TTCATGAAAGCTCATTAGAGGATTGATAAGATCAAAGCCTCCTAACAATGAACTTAAAAATTAATGGATCTAAGTGTTGTACCCCAAAATTTTCCCTCTCATTTATCAAGAATTTGCTCACAAAATCTCCTTTGACTCAAGACTGCATTAGGGTTGATCAGCTTAAGACACCTCCTTAAGCACTGATGACCAAAATTAGGGTTTGAGATTGCACATGGATATTTGAACTTACAATACCCCATGTGACTTTCATGGATCATTATGGACCCTCAAGATTACTCATGTCAAGCTTTCAAGCTTTGGATCACACTTTTACTCAGTCAATTGAGCAGTTGACCTAAAAATCAATTGTATTGGGGGAAAAGTCAACTGTGGCCAATTCACAGTCAAACTTCATAATTTTTGAACCACATCAACATTTTAAACTCATATGTCTCATTTGATCAAGTTTGGACCACAATTCCTCAAGAAATTTGATCAAATCTTCAAAAAGGCAAAATGGTCAAAATTAGGGTTTTGATTGGGAAAAGGGCAATTTCTGATTTTTGACCTAGAAAATGATCAATTGGTTTAAGGAATAATCTCAAGAGTACAATTGCATAATTTTTACCAAATGATATGGCTCAAAACATTTCTCAAGTCCAACGGATTGACAGATGAATTTTCAGTCAACTGATCAAAAGTCAATTGTATATTGAAAAGTCAAGCTTTGACTTTTTGGTCAAATTCAAATGTCAAAGATCACAATTCATCAAAGCGTGTCAAAATATGAAACTTATTCATCAAGAAATCAAAAATTCAAGATTTCATTTTGAAAAGTTAAAATTTCTAAACTTAGAAATTTTTCTAAGTGTTTGAAATTTCTTATTTTTTCACAACTTTGAGCAAAATTTTCACCATGATGCAAGATGATTCAAAAGAAACTTCAAACATGAAAGTTGTATATATCCATAAAATATACAACTTTTCTTCACACAACTCCTTCCAAAAGTTCTTGGATCTCAAGTTATAATTTTAAGAATACATGGTCATGAAACAAAAACACTTAGTGAAATTTTGCCCTAATTTGGTCAGGATTTTGACCTAACTTCATGGTACTTTTTCATATAGTTCCAAGGGGAATTTTCAAAAGTGATTCAAATATGTGTTGCATAGCACATTGCAAGCTTTCCAAAATATCCAAGAACTCCTTGATATCATTTTTGAGTAGGGAGAATCAAAGAGATGAAGTTAGGGTTTTATCACTTGAATTACAAGTCATTTTGTGATGAACAAATTCAAAATTCAAACTTATGCTGCATAACCTCTACTTTGAAGGCCTCAAACTTGTTAGGCACTCCATAATTAATTGCTTGCACAGCTGTTAGACGTCTCATTTCAAGCATTCAATGCAATACCATGCTTTATATCCATTTTGGGAAGAAAGTGCACATTGTCGTTTTGATAAAGTGACTTTTTGCACAAAGCTTATTCTTGAGCCTTGCAATTGTTTTCTTCTGATCATACAAGTCCCATAACTCAATAGGAACTTGTTGAGACACTTACAATCACTCAGCCCATGCTTGTACCTCCTCTTGAAACTTGTTTTCCCACTTTTCTTCAAAATCAAGTAACCTAGCAATTAGCTTGTAACTTGTACTTCTGACTTTCAAAACCACTCAAGACCTTTTGCTTTTACATATACAAGTCATTTTCCACAAATCCCACGCATGCTTAAGCCCTGAAAACACCTAGAACACAGAATCACCAAAAACACTTCAAAACTTGTCATTTCTAAGTTTTGAATCCAATCTCCAAATATGCTCGTGCGTTTCTTGGCCTTTTACTTTCAAAAGCTTCTAAGCAACATATACAAACAATCCCAACACCTGCAGCACCACTGTAACACCTCCATCATCATCCACCATTTTTAAAAACAGCACCTTGCACCTTGACTTCTCCAGAACTCCTCAGGCACTTCCAGCTCAAACTAAGCATCCCATTAGCTTCCTGGGAACTTGAGGAAGCTAACCCAATCATTGGAACTCACTAAAAGCTACTCAAACTCAAAACACGATACCCTCTTGCAAGGTAAGTTTTCTGACTTTTGAACTCTTCATACATGCATCATTAATGGTTTATTTGTGAATGAAAAATATATATATCATTGCCCTAAAGCTAACCATGTCCATAGTTTTCATTAATTTTGTTTGAGCTTAGAGAATTTTAAGATTGAAGTTTCTGAAATTTTTAGGGTTCAGATTAGGGCCATTAAAATTCATGCTTATCTTTGATCTTTAATTTTATTGCTTTGCTTTTCTGAAATCGTGAGGAAATTTGCTACAAGTTTCTTGTTTACAGTTTTCATTTTTGTTGAGATTTGAATAAGATACAGAGGCTCTGGCTGGGCGTGAGGTTGAAGATGAAGCTCAGGCCATGGACTTGTTTACTATCATATATTTGTTGTTTTGATTATATAAACGGATGTATAGCCACCCCAGTGGTAGAAGCGTGTGTCTGTGACTATAGGGAACTGGGTTCGAGCCGCAGTGGTACCCTTTTGATTTTTTTTACGCATTTCTTACATTCTGACTTTTTTGGACAGGCGCCTGGGCCTCCTTTGGGCTTTTTTTTCCTTAATGCTAGCCCCCCTTGCTGGCTATCCACACCCCTTACCCATTTTATTTTCTTTTTCTTATTTTTATTTATTTGTTTTCTTAAATATGTTTTACTTAATACAAAAATCATGAAAAAATAGAAAGGATTTTATTCAATTAAATTAATTTTTTACATAAAACTAAATTTATTTTAATCATCTTTTATTAATTTGTAAATTAATTAAAAGTTAGGGTTTTGATTATTATTTTCAGACATTAAAAGTATTTTCTTAAAAAAAATTAATTTCTTTTCTCAAAATAAATTAACATTAGAACCAAGTTTGTTTTCTTTTATTAAAAATTTAATTAAAACCTTTTCACAAACAAAACCCTAAAAAAAAACTTGTTTCTATAATTAATTAATTTCTTTTATTAACTTAATTTTTAATTTTCTTATTTTAATTAATTATTTTCTTTTAAGTTAATTAGGTCAAAATTATTTTTCTTAACAAAATCCAAACAAAATTCATTCCTTATCCATTCATACTTGTACATTATATTCATTTAATTTCTTGTACATTTATCCAAATTCAATATGGTTGTAATAGATAAATAGGTTTTATTTTCTTGCAATCCCCATTTATAACTTATACCCCCTCCCACAAGTATTGTAATAGCATAGTAATTTTAAATTCCGCAATTTATCACTTTATATACAAATGTTAGTAATTAGGGTTTGTATGGAAAGACTAAAACCAATCAATTAGAAAACCCTAATCAAATACAAAATCAAGCATGAAAAATAATACACTTGCACACAAGCACCCCTAGGGAAAGTCCACTTGGTTGCCTTACTAAATGGCCATATTACGCATGTGAGGTATCTTAGCAAAAACAAGTAAAATACAAGATCATAGTCCCTCGATGACGCTATCCATGTTGCCTTTCAAATTATCTTAGTACCTAAAAGAGAATGCTAAGATACCTTGCAATATTGCTAATCATGGTTATACGATGACCCACGCCCGTCCCGTTTACATCCAAAGATAGGGTTACTTACCAAATCAATGGTGAGATAACAATTTCAAAGGAAAGAGGAAATGAACATGAAAGTTTTTTGAGTAGGTAGAATGTTCCTAGTGACTTGCTCAATTTAAAAACCAAAACATCCTTGCTATTTTCAAAATAAACACCTACACTTTCAAAACATCTTACAAACTTGAAAACATTTTCAAAAGACTAACATTTTTGTATACATTCTTACGAATGAGAATCATTATAAAGTTTGCCTAAACAATGGCCTCTTTACAAAATACTTTCAAAAACCACACAAAGCACACTTTCAAACAAAAGCAAGTGATCTAGCAAGTAACTAAGAGCCCATGGAAAACCATGGATGAAAATGGTGCTAATACCTTCCCTTTTCATAATTTACCCCCCGAACTCAAGAAACAATCTCAAAGTTCTTTCTTGTGATTTTTCACCTTTCCTTTTGGATAAAAGAAAACTCGATGGTGACTCTTGCTAACCACAACATTTACGATAAAATGCAAAACACCCAAGTCAGTTCTTCCACCGTATCACAGAACTGGCGACTCTGCTGGGGAAAATTCTAAAAGTGGGGTTACCTTAGGGTTAGATCACATTTACTTGCTTTCATTGTTTGACTTGTTTGCTTTAAATTATGGTTCTTTGATTGGGTTTGAATCCTCTACCCGGATTTGGGTTACCTTATAGGTAAGTAGCAATACATTGTGGAAACTGTGCGGGGTGTACTAACATGGTTTAAGCAATAACTACATTAGTGCGACATATTTGTGGGTACCGGTAGCCATTGAGTTAATCAAGGAGAATATGGGGCCGCTGAGTGATGTCATGAAGCATTAATGAATGTTTAGAACTTTTACTTGACCAACTTGGCCTTTAGGACGTAGTGAGATGACCGAATTTGGTGCAGTTCGAAGTTGGTAGATACTCGATACTACACTCATTGAGGTTTGGTTTTTTGGGATATTTTGGTCGCCATTAAAGAGGCTTGTGCTGAAACAATGACCAAGGAAACAAACCAGTGATATTGAGCTCCTTAGAACCCGGTTACTATTTCTAGGACAGGTTTAAGCCAACTAAACTTCAAGAGGGTGCTTACCTATGAGACTCCATGCAAGCCTAAACATAAGGACTTGTTTGCTTTGCTTGTGTATATTTATTTGTACATAACATCATGAACATCATAATATCATACTCATTCACTAACCATTTCAAGGATCTTGGGATTTATCTTTGTTCTGTTTTGTAGGACATGGATTATATTCGCATGAAAACCATTCAAGTCAATCTTGTAAGGATCCCTCCTCAACTTAAGGAGCTAGCATCAAGGATTCCTGAAAAATCTCCATTTACCGAAAGACATGGTCTCCTACTAAACTTGGTCACCTCCAACACTGATGAAGACATGATGAAAGTGCTCTTTCAGTTTTTGATCCCTTACATCATTGCTTCACATTTCCTGATTATCAACTTATGCCAAATTTGGAAGAATTCTCCCAACTCTTGAGGATTCCCATTCTCAATAAACTACCTTTCAACGGTACAGAAAGAGATACAAAGCCAGAAGAGATTGCTCAAGCTCTACACTTGCAATCATCTGATGACACAACCAATTGGGAAACAAGGAGTGGTGTCAAGGGTTTCCTAGCAAAGTTCTTCATTGAGAAAGCCCAAAATTGTTGGAACTCTTTGGATTTGCAAGCCTTTGAAGAAATTGTGGCTCTCCTCATCTATGGGATGGTTTTGTTTCCAAATCCTGACCAACTCATAAACGTGAACACCGTCAAGATCTTCAAGTCTCGTAACCCGGTGCCTACTTTTCTAGGGGACATCCTACATTCTTTTCACACTCGCACTATGAGGAAAAGAGGTATACTTATGTGTTGTACTCCTCTCTTTGGAAGATGGTTTATTTCACATCTTCCCCAATCTATATTGAAGAATGAACAAGGTTCAAGGTGGTCACAAAGGTTGATGACGCTCAAACATTCAGACATTCATTGGTGTTCCCGATCCATAGAGAATGTTACTATTGTCGACCGTTGTGGAGAATTCCCTAATGTCCCTTTACTTGGCATTAGGAGAGGTATCACCAACAACCCCTGCTTATCCTTAAGACAGTTTAGTTACGCCTGAAGGGATGGCCCACATGAAATGCTCATTCAAGGTTTGGTGTTTGACTACGAGAACGACGATCAAGGTCATCACCAGAGATTTATCCGAGCTTGGAGAATGTTGAACAAGGTAGATAGCAAGACATTGGAGCATAATAATTCCATCCCTCTTAATCCTTACCTCAAATGGGTACGAACTCACACTCAAAGTCTTATAATGCCTTATCCCTCCATTCTCCCGGTAATTATTGAGCCTATTATGGAAGGAGATGTTCCATACAATGTCCTGCATCCTGACATGCCCAACTATCTTGAAGACTTACAAAGAGATTGGATACAACTCAAGGGGGAGCGAGACACCTTCGAAGCCCAATTCTACGCTAGCGAGAAGAAGGTTTTGGAGCTCACTAAGCAACTTCATGAGGAGCGAACTATGAATGCCTACATCGCACCAAAGAGGATGCGTACTACCTTTTTATCTTAGAGTTTTTGTATTGTTTTGCCCAAAGAGGCATTGATGTACTCAAGATTTAATTTATTAATATAACGTGTGTTTCCTTTTTTGTCTAAAGCAAATTTGAATCTTTAAAATCGTTGAAATCATTGCATATGCATCTACAATTCATCATAACATAAGCAGGTTTCTTGCAACAAGTCTCCTCATCTTTCTACTGTTTATTTCAGTAAGATGGATCTCGAGCAAACAGTGAAGGACCTCCAAGCACAAAGTGCTCAGTTTCAACAGATGTTCTTAACTCTAGCCAAAGGACAAGAAGAGTTGAAGACCTTGCTGGTTGAAGAGAAAAAGAAGAAGACAAAGAAAATAATCGGAGTTCTAAATACGGGAAGAAGATTCCAAGGTCAAGCAAGAAGGACCCTAGACTTTGCAACGTCATCTGGTGAGAAAGACAATCAAGATGGGAAAGGCAAGGAAGCAGTTGTCCAGCCAGATTCAGAAGAGGAAGAGGAAGAAGAAGATTATTCTGAAGAACAATATCCTCCAGCCGACGACAAGTATAAGCATATGGAAGAACGGTTAAGTGCAATGGAAATCCAAAAAGTACCTGGATTGGACTTTGAGGAATTGGGGTTAGTATCTGGGATTGTCATTCCTCCAAAATTCAAAGCACCAGTGTTCGCCAAATATGACGGAGTTTCAAATGAATCTCCGGTCCTATGTGAGGAAAATACAGCCTCACACCACTGACAAGGATTTATGGGTACACTTCTTTCAAGACAGTCTGTCTGGAACTCAACTTGATTGGTTTTATCAGCTAGAAAGAGCCAATTTTCATAATTGGGAAGATCTGGCCGCTGCCTTTTACAAATAATACCAATACAACACTGATCTTGCTCCCACCCGTACTCAACTCCAGAGTATGGCCATGGTTTCAAGTGAAGGATTTAAAGACTATGCGCAAAAATGGAGGGACTTAGCAGGAAGAGTCCAGCCTCCCCTATCTGAAAGAGAGTTAGTAGATATGCTTTTGGGCACCTTGTCTGGTCCTTTCTTCAATTACTTAATTGGGAGTTCATCGGCAGGTTTTACTGAATTGATATTGACCGGAGAAAGGGTGGAAGCCGGGATAAAGAATGGAAAGATTCAAAAAGATGCATCCTATGCTACTGTAAGGAAACCATTCATTGGAAAGAAAGAAGTTATTGTTGTATATCCTCAGAGAAATCAAGATAGGTCTGAACGTCGTCCAATGGTGGGGGATGTCATAATTCCTAAACCCGCACCTGCTTAGCAAAGAAGCAACCAACCAAGAACGGAAAGACCAGTCAGACAGTTCACCCGAATTAACATGACATTATCTCAAGTATTGCCACATTTGTTGAGATCCAATCTAGTGACTTTGAAAGAATCTCCAAAGAATCCTAACACAACCTCTCCTCATTATCATCCTAATTCCCGTTGTGCATACCATTCTGAGAGTCCCGGCTATGACACTAACAATTGTTAGACTCTGAAAAACAAAGTACAAGACCTTCTTGAAGCCAAAGAGATTGAATTCGACGCGCCAGAAATTCCCTATGTAATCACTGCCCCTATGCCCAAGCACGGCCGTGATGTCAATGCCGTTGAGGAAGATATGTTTTTTACTTGGGTTGATGAACTTGTGACCCCACTCCTGACTATCAAAAAGAACTTGTTGAATGTCGGTGTATTCCCAGGCTGTGATGAAAGCTGTCATTTCTGTTTATCCTCACCAACTAGCTGTCATTTGTTAAAAGCAGACGTTCAATGCCTAATAGATGACAAGGAGATTTTGTTCGAGAAGACTTCTACTCCAACTGTTTCTTATAATGATATTTCCATAGTGACCATTTCCGGCAATTCTTCCAGGGTCTCCACCAAAAGACCCGTTAGAATTACATTAGTTCCTAAAGTAGCTCCGTTGATAATTACAATTCCTGGACCAATCCCGTATTTGTCAGACAAAACCATCCCATGGAATTATGGAGGTGATGTCTACTATCACGGTATCAAGCAAGATTGGCCAGCTGCTGAAAGTTCAAGTTCTGAGAAAGTTGACTCCGATATCAGTAATATCGCAGGGACTAGTAAAATAACCCGAAGTGGAAAGGTTTTATCTCCAGAAATTGCTCCTCCAAAAGCTGTTTCTGGACCTGTAATCATTCATGTTGTTGTTGCTCCTCCAAAGTCTATTCCCAGTCCTACAATCATCTCTGCTAATCCTCCTGTTGACAAAACTGCTGCAGTCCCTATTATCACCCCTACTAACATTCCTACTGTCGAATCAGCCGAGACTCGAGGCAAAGGTATTCTGGTTGAGCCTGTCCGGACGAAGGCAAAATCAGTAGCTATCCCTGAGACCTCCCTAAAAGAGATGGAGGAAATTCTAAAGATTATAAAAAGGAGAGACTACAATGTAGTCGAGCAACTGGGGCAGACTCCATCAAAAATTTCCATGATGGCTTTATTGTTATGTTCTGAGGCTCATGCAAAGGCCTTGGTAAAATTCCTTAAAACTTCCCATGTACCCCAAGAAACATATGGCGATCAGTTCCAAGATTGCGTAGCCAACTTGACTGTAGATAATGGTTTAGGTTTTTCATATGGTGATTTAACGCCAAGGGGAAGGAAGCATAACGAGGCATTGCATGTTTCAGTCGAATGTAGGGGCATGACTCTGGATCATGCCTTGGTTGACACTGGTTCGTCTCTGAATGTGTTGCCTAAAAAGGCTCTTGATAGGCTTGACTGTGAAGGATTGACCTTGAAACCTAGCAACATAGTAGTGAGGGCCTTCGACAACTCAAAAAGGATGGTGCATGGGGAAGTGGACATCCCCATAAAAGTTGGAACACAAACCTTTGATTCAACTTTTCATGTAACGGATATTCTCCCTTCATATTCCTTCTTATTAGGCCGACCGTGGATTCACAATGCTGGTGTCGTTACCTCTATGTTGCATCAAATGCTGAAATATCTGATTCAGGGGAAAATCATCATTGTTCATGGAGAAGAAGAGTATATGGTCAGTCATTTAAATTCCTTCAGATATATGGAATTAGATGGTGAATTTATTGAAACTTCATTCCAACACTTTGAAGAAGTCCCGCAAATTGTGGCAGTGACCAAGGCTGTTTCTCAGTTCCCAAAGATTACAAGGCCTCTGCTCAAGATGTTATCTTTAAAAGATGCCAAGGCAGTGATAGAAGAATGTGGGTGCACTATTTAGGGCCAACTCCCAGATATCCCATACAAATTTGAAAAATTTTGTTTGGGTTTTACTTCAGGAGCCCAGAAGGTTGTACGCCATGCTCGTGCCGGAGGACCACCCTTGAAGATCAGCAACCACGGAGTCAACACCGTGGAGGATGATGAAGACAGTTATAACCTGGAGGATTGGATTTTCCCAACTGTCAGTGGAGGGCTCAGCAACTGGGAGGCTAGAGATTTTGTCCCGATCACATTTATCCAACAATAATTTGTCTTTAAATTTTGTCGGATATGTAATATTAAAACAATTCAGACTCTTAAAACCTTGTGTCTTACCCGAGGCACAATGGTCCATTTGTAAGGGTTATTATCTCATTTCCATATGACATCAATGAATCATGGACGTTTTTTGCATACATACTTTGTGCTCACTGTTTTTCTTTTTTACATTTTCATTTCTTTCAAAGATAGTTATACTCTTACACACACTCACACTCACAATGCAGGTCTACATCCACTTAGGATCCCATGGGTAACGGTTCTGCTATGGCCTTTTGTGACTCTGAAAATCTAATCTACCAAGCCAGAGACGAAGGTGAGGAAGATTGTGAAGTGCCAGGGGAACTCGCCAGGTTACTACAACAAGAAGAGAGGACCATTCATCCCCACGAAGAACCAGTGGACACAATTAACCTAGGTACCGAAGAAGACAAAAGAGAAGTCAAGGTGGGTGCCAATATAGAACCCAGTGTCAAAGAGCGTCTGATTCAGCTGCTACATAATTATGTTGAGGTCTTTTCCTGGTCGTACGAAGACATGTTAGGACTTGATGTAGACATCGTGGTACATCGTCTACCAACAAAATAAAACTATCCACCAATAAAACAAAAGGTTTGTCACATGCGACCAGACATGTCAGAGAAGATCAAAGTGGAAGTCATGAAACAATTCAACGTCAGATTCTTATCCGTCACCTCCTATCTGCAATGGGTCGCCAATGTTGTTCCCGTGCCTAAAAAGGACGGCAAAGTATGAATGTGCGTGGAATACAAATATTTGAATAGGGTAAGCCCTAAGAATGATTTCCCACTTTCCCACATTGATATTCTAGTTGACAATACGGCATAACATAAAGTGTTTTCCTTCATGGATGGTTTCTCAGGCTACAACCAAATCAAAATGGCGCCTGAGGACATGGAGAAAACAACCTTTGTCACACAGTGGGGCACATTTTGCTACAAGGTTATGCCATTCGGGCTGAAGAATGTTGGGGCAACCTATCGACGTGCCACGGTAGCTCTATTTCATGATATGATACATCACGAAATAGAGGTCTATGTGGACGACATGATAGCCAGATCTCAAACAGAAGGAGAGCATCTTGACCATTTACAGAAACTCTTTGAGAGACTAAAGAAATACAAGCTGAGGTTGAACCCAAATAAATGCACGTTTGGAGTGAGGTCTGGTAAACTCCTAGGCTTTGTCGTCAGCGGAAAAGGTATTGAAGTCGATCCTGCCAAGGTGAAAGTGATACAAGAAATACTTGCTCCTCGTACCGAGAAGGAAGTCAGAGGATTCTTGGGACGGTTAAACTACATTTCCAGATTCATTTCTCACCTAACAGCTACTTGTGAACCAATCTTCAAATTGCTGAAGAAAGATCAAGTAGTAAAATGGAATGATGAGTGCCAAATTGCCTTCGACAATATCAAAGAGTACTTACAAGAGCCTCCTGTTTTGACGCTACCAGTCGAGGTAAGACCATTGATCATGTATCTAACTGTTTTGGAAAATTCAATAGGGTGTGTGTTGGGGTAGCATGATGAGTCTGACCGAAAATAGCATGCTATTTATTACCTGAGCAAAAAGTTTACCGACTGTGAAACAAGATATTCACTGCTCGAGAAAACTTGTTGCGCTCTGGCATAGGCTGCTCGTCGGCTAAGAGAATATATGCTAACCCATACTACCTTATTGATATCTAAAATGGATCCAATGAAATACATCTTCGAGAAACCTGCCATCTCTGGGAGAATAGCGAGATAGCAGATGATCCTGATAAAATATGACATACAGTATACTACCCATAAAGCAATAAAGGGCAGTGTACTAGATGATCACCTTGCTCATCAAGCTGCGGATGACTACCAGTCCATGAAGTTCGAATTCCCAGATGAAGACATCATGATGGTAAACAGTTGTGAAGAATTTAGACCATGTGACAGACCGTAACAAGGATCCCGATGGACCCTGGTTTTTGATGGGGCGTCCAACGCACTCGGCAAGGGTATAGGTGTTGTACTCATATCTCCTGAAGGATGTCATACTCCCTTTACGGCAAGACTCTGCTTCAATTGTACAAATAATATGGTAGAATATGAAGCGTGTATTTTTGGTCTCAAAGTTGCCATAGATTTGGGGATCAAATCCTTAAATCTATTCAGAGATTCAGCTCTGGTCATCATCCAGATCAAAGTGGAATGGGACACCAAACACCCTAACCTTATCACCTACAAAGAACATGTGTTGACATTGATCCCACATTTTGAGAAGATTACCTTCGAGCATTTCCCGCGAGAAGAAAATCAGCTAGCAGACGCACTAGCCACAATGTCATCCATGTTTAAACTTAAATGGGATAACGAGACTCTCCAGATCACCATTGAACGAATGGATGAACCAACTCACTGTCACAAGATTAATACTGAAGAAGTAGTGGACCGGCCTTGGTTTTACGAAGTCAAGAGGTATCTCGAGGCTCAAGAATATCCGGAAGGAGCTTCAGTCAATGATAAGAAGTTCTTAAGGAGATTCTCTGCTAAGTTCTTCCTTAGTAACGACATTCTCTATAAACACAACCATGACTCTGTTTTTCTCCGTTGCATAGACAAGGTTGAGGCAGAAAAGATCACGGCTGATCTACATAAGGGCATTTTTGGCACCCATTCCAATGGACATACAATGGCAAAGAAGATCCTACGGGCAAGCTATTACTGGTCTACCATGGAAGCAGATTGCTATCAACACTCTCGAACCTGCCACAAGTGTCAGATCTATGCTGACTAGGTGCACGTACCTCCGGTTCCTCTGAATGTCTTGACGGCTCCTTGGCCCTTTGCTATGTGGGGAATCGATATGATTGGGGAAATCAAACCAACAGCCTCTAATGGACACCGCTTCATCTTGGTGGCCATTGACTATATCACAAAATAGGTTGAGGAAGCTTCTTTCACTTCCATTACCAAGAATGTTGTCACCCAGTTCATCAAGCAAAATCTCATTTGTCGGTACAGTATCCCGGAGAGGATCATCATAAACAATGGTACGAATCTAAACAACACTATGATGACTGCCTTGTGTGAGCAATTCAAGATCCAGCATCACAATTATTCCCCTTACCGGCCCAAGATGAATGGTGTTGTCAAAGCTGCAAATAAGAACATTAAAAAGATCATACATAAAATGACAGTCACATACAAAGACGGGCACGAAATGCTACCATTCGCTCTCCATGGTTATCGTACCACAGCGCGCACATTAATCAGGGTAACACCTTACTCTCTGGTATACGGCATGGAAGTTGTCTTGCCTATTGAGGTCCACATCCCCTCTTTGAGAATTATGAAGGATGCAGGGCTGAATGAAGAAGATTGGATCCAAACTCGTCTTGATCAACTAAACTTGATTGATGAGAAAAGGCTTACTGCTATCTGTCATGGTCAAATGTATCAAAAATGGATGATCAAGGCTTTCAACAAAAAGGTCAGACGCCAAGTATATCAAGTCAGGGATTTGGTGATCAAGCGCATCATACTACCGCAAAGTAATCCCAAGGGCAAATGGACTCCTACATATGAAGGACCATTTGTAATCACGAGCATATTCTCTGGTGGAGCAATGATCTTGACCATTATGGATGGCGACGACTTGCTGCACCCCGTGAAAATGGACATAGTCAAAAGATACTACACATAAGAAACCTGTTAAGTTGACAAACCTAGGCAAAACAAGGGCATCCCAGCGAACCAAAAAGGTTCAAGCAAAAATTAGGGATAAAACAAAAAAAATTGTACACTCGGCAAGTTGAAAACCCGAAAGGGCGGCTTGGGAAAAAAAGGGTATCCCGGTGGACTGAAAACCCGAAAGGGCGGTCCAAGCAAAAGTTAGGGAATTAAAGCGTATGACTATGTCTTTTTGGATCACCTTACAGACAACCTGCAAACTCGAAGATTTTGGTCAATTCAATCAGCTTCGGACAAGGCAACAAATAGATAAGATGCTCAGAGACACGAAGGCTATAGCAGAATGGGAACCCCGTGGGATTATTTCACATAGCTATCTTTTCTTTGTATCAAATTTTCATTTTTTTTACGATGGCATTCTCTTACTAAAATGGTTGTCTCGTTGTACAAAAATACTTACTCAAAGTCAATACAAAGATATCCCTTTGAAAGTGCAAAACTATTTGTTTTTATTTACTCTTGTGTTTCTTTACGAAAACGTCCGATGATTTATTTTTGAACATATGCATTTGAATGTAACTACCATTTACAAATGAACAAAATAGAAAGACAATCACTAATGGCTTTAAGAGATAGGGCAATATCTTTAAGCTATTCCATAAAATCCCCCGCGGTGTGCAGTTTAATCCCCAGCGGAACAAAACTTCCAGTTATCACTCCCCGTTAGAAGTTGCCAAATTTCTCAGGATTTCACAAGCAGTATACGGCGTTTCCCTTACAACAGATTTTATTTCTCTAAGCGGGAATTCATCAACACTTCAAAACATGAAGACTTGCACTCCGTATCCTCAGCAGCAGTCGGGGATTTATTTTCCCCAATTCAAGCAAGCAGTGCAGCAGATTAGCTCACATACGCATACATCGCATCCATATATCATAAACATTGATAACACGAATGCATGTATCATAATCTCATTATACCATGCATTTCATACAACATGACATTGCATATTAGCTAACATTTTACCCTTTTATGGATAAGGTTAATCAATAGCTACCATTAAAAATGTTCAAAGGCCTTTCAGATACAGTTCAGATACGCTCCAAACACGGATGCCATCCTGATACTCATTCAGATTCAATCTTCAGATACAATTCAGATACGCTCCAGACACAGATGCCATCCTGATACTCATTCAGATTCAAATTTCAGATACAGTTCAGATACGCTCTAGACACGAATGCCATCCTGATACTCATTCAGATTCAATCTTCAGATACAGTTCAGATACGCTCCAGACACGGATGCCATCCTGATACTCATTCATATTTAATCTTCAGATACAGTTCAGATACGCTCCAGACACGGATGTCATCCTGATACTCATTCAGATTCAACTTTCAGATACAATTCAGATACGCTCCAGACACGGATGTCGTCCTAATACTCATTTAGATTCAATCTTCAGATACATATCAGATATGTTCCAGACACGGATTCCATCCTGATACTCATTCAGATTCAACTTTCAGATACAATTCAGATACGCTCTAGACACGGATGCCATCCTGATACTCAGTCAGATTCAATCTTCAGATACAGTTCAGATACGCTCCAGACACGGATTCCATCCTGATACTCATTCAGATTCAACTTTCAGATACAATTCAGATACGCTCCAGACATAGATTCCATCCTGATACTCATTCAAATTCAATCTTCAGATACAATTCAGATACACTCCAGACACGGATGCCTTTCTGATACTCATTCAGATTCAGATTACAAATATGGTTCAGCAATCATTTCTGGATGGCATTTGTTGTACCCCAAAATTTTCCCTCCCATATTTCTCAAAACATTTCAAGAAAGATACTCAAGTTGCTCAAGGTAGTCCAAGGGTTGACCAGACAAGCTCCCTCCTAAGGCAATTTACCTCAAATTAGGGTTTCATGTTGCATCAAGATACTTGAGTCCAAGGGATCCCAAATTCTCACCATTGTCCTAATATGTTCTCAAGATCATCCATGTCAAGTTTCAAGCCTTGCAGAGAAAATTTGCTCAGTCAATTGCTCAAATGCCTGAAAATCGACTATGCTAGGACAAAGGTCAATTGTGGCCCACATACAGTAAAACTTCAATATTTTTGGTCAACATCCTTATTTTTAAGTATATTTCATCATTTGATCAAGTGTTGATCATTATTCATCAAGGATTGCTCATAATTCATCAAGACTCAAAAGTTGCTAAATTAGGGTTTTACAGGAAAAGTCAATTCAACTTTGACCAAGCATAACTTTCTCATACTTTATGAGAAATGACCCATCCAAATCTTATTTTTAAGAGTATGCCATGTTTTACAATCCATCTTCATCTCCCAAGTTCAAAATATGCACTCACAAGAAGTTTTAAATTTGGACATTATAGGTCATTTTTAAAAGTCAACAAAAACACATTTTTTGTCAAAGCTTCATATATGATCATGGAATATAAAATTGAGATGATACTAAAATGGTTGCTTAGAGGACATCTCAATATTTCTAAAAAGTCCAAGAAAACCTTCAAAGAGTCAAAATTGAGGAAGTTATGCATTGGTGAAGTTGACCTTTTTTGCAAAATTGCCAAAAGTCAACTATGCCTAAAATTGCAAATTTTGCTTAATGGGCCCAATCTTTTGCACTTGTTCTGAGTTGGCAACATGGTCCACGAGCCCTAGCCCTTTCCACTTGTCATTATCTTGTTTTTATTATTTATTTTTATTTTTATTTGAATTAAATCAATTTTAAAACAAAACAAATCATGAAAAAATCTAAAGCATTGAAAACTCAAGATTTTGTACTTGTTTCAGGTCTCAAATCCAGTTTGAAAGTATTTGAAATCGTGCAAAGCATTGGTGTGGACAAAAAGATTGAATTTGCCTAATTTTAGAAAGATATTCAAAGTGAATCAAATCCAAATCAAAGACATTGGTGGAGGAAGATTGAGATCAGTTTTTGAACCCTAATTCAGTCCTTGATATATATTAAACCATTGCAGACCAAAAAGAAGGCGAGAGAGAGGCGCAGCAGCAAGAACAAAACTTGAAAAAACACCAAAAAAGTGCAAACTCGAATTCATTGTTCCAGGCAATTTCAAAGCTTCCTGTAAGTCACTGTAAGTCAGCCACGACCTTGGGCTTTTCTTGAATTCGAATTTCATGATTTAGACATTGATAGCACGAATTAATCATATATTCTTGATCCTTGGAATATTTCCAAACTATCTGTAATATTTAATTGCATTTTCATGGCCTGTATTAGAGTATGCCATTGTTAGGGTTTGTAGCTCCGATTTGGGGTCTTAGTGTACAGGTGAAATTGGGCCACGATTAGGGTGCCATGAAGTTCGTGAGACTGAGACGAATGGATTGGTACCATCACCATTGATTTATTGTGCTTGTACATGATTTTTGATATGCCCAGGTTTTTAGCTACGGTGAGTGTCCGTTGGTAAAGATTTGTTGTCTAAAACAACAGATCCTTGGAGAAGACGAAGACGTGGCAAGATACCACTCGTCCATTTAAATTTCTGCGCGCAGATATTTAATGCTTTATTGTTTCCCATATTATATTTTACGCTTATTTTATATACAACAAAAACAACTAGCTCAGCTGGTGGCCAGGTCATTGGAACATGCCTTAGGGCCTGGGTTCGAATCCCAGGTCCCCCAATTTCTTCATATTATTTTCTTTCAGGTAATCCAGCGCGCTTACAAGGCCAAGGTCCACCATATGACCTCATCATCCAACATGCCAAGTGGCCAAATGGCCAGATCCAAAGGCCATCAATGAAGGAGCATCATGAAGCCCAGTCAAGGCATGGCAGGAGATCTTGGAAGTCAAACGTGGACTTTATCTTCTTGGGCCCAGAATTACTATCTGCACTCCCTCAATTTGCTTTCAGGCCCATGTCTCTCTCTTTATTCTTTGTTTTATTTTTCTATTTTTTTAAATTAATTTAATTAATTATTTCACTAACACAAAATATTATTTCTTTTATCAAAAATCACAAAAATAATATTTTCATCCAATTAGATTTAAGTTTATTTTTTTATCAAAAATTAATTAAATTAATTAGGTTATTTAATTTTTTTAGATAACTTTAATTATTTTGTAAATAAATTTAATATCAATTAGAATAATTAGGGTTTTGTTTCTAACTTAATTATATTTTCTTTTCTTAAAAATAACAAAAACACAAAAATAGGCCATTTATTTATTTTCATTAATTAATTTAAATTAGCTAATTAATTGTGTATTTAATTTAAAAAACTCAATTCCTTTTTCTTAAAAACAATTAAAAACAACAAAAAACATTTTTTTCTTTAAATTAGGTTAGAAAGGGTCAAAACCCTAGTTCTCTCCCGATCTAAATTTCCTCGCGCGCGCTTTGTCATTTATTATTACCCTATTAATCTAATTGCTCACAAGTTGTAATAGCTTAATTAGGATCTTTTATTTTCATTTATCGCTTTATTTTTTAAGGGTTTGTTTTTGGCTATGTAAATACCCGAAGCCTTGTAATAGCGTAGTTTAATTTCCACACTTTAAATTCCGGAAAATATTAACTGTTAGATGTATGGTTAGGGTTGCATGACAAGAATGTATGATTAACTTTAAAAAAGTTAGATAACCCTAAAATGTGCAAAGATAATAATTTGAAATTGAATCACTCGCACATGCACACTCCTAGGGTACACTCCCACTTCGGTTGTCTTTGGTAAACGGTCATTAGGTATAGGATGCTTTAATGGTCACCCTTTTGTATCAAAGATCAAAGTTGCCTCAGAATGGTGGCCTCAGAATTATTGCCTCGAATAATTGATCTTAAGACATTAGGGTTACTACTAAGACGTCCTAACATTGCTTTAGTGATCGTACGTCCCTTTTCGAATTAACCCTTACAACTCCAACAATGGTGCTACCTACTCACTAATAGTGGGATAGCATTGTCAAAAGGAAACAAACATAGAACGATTCTTTTTTCGAGTAGGTAGATTAGCTCTTAAGTACTTGCTCAAATAAAACAAACTTTTTCACACTTACACTCATTTTCAAACAAAGTTTTCAAAAACACTTCATAACACTCTTGAAGACAGAAGCAAGAGTTAAATCGAAGTCAAAACAAAAACTTTTCAAATCACACAAGCACATAAAGAAGAAATTTTGAAAATGATGAGCAAGTACCTAAGATCCCATAGATAACTATGGATATAAAGGGTGCTAATACCTTCCCTTTCTATAATCTACCCCCCGTACTTAGAAAAACTCGAAAAAAGGAATTTTTCTGTGCTTTTTTCTTTTCCTTGTTGGATAAAATAAAAGTCGGTGGTGACTCTTGCTTACCGCGACATTTTGCAAACACAAACGCAAAACGCAAACCAGCATTCCTAAAAACAGTCCCGGTTCTGGCCACCGTATCACAACATCTACAAGCCCATCTCCAACAACTTTACATCATCCCTCCAAATGACATCTTTACGCCCATTCCCTATACCATCAACCATCACATCACCAAGTGCAAATTTCTAGGCTCTCTAATGTCCAATCATCTTCCACCTTCGAGTTGCGAATGGCAAAAACTCACCAATCTAACAATTCAGGCTAAAGAAGATTGAACAGGGGCAGTTGTTGTACCCCAAAACATGCCCTCTCATTTATCAAGAATTTGCTCATAAGATCTCCTTTGACTCAAGGCTGCATTAGGGTTGATCAGCTTAAGACACCTCCTTAAGCACTGATGACCTAGCAAATGATCAATTGGTTTAAGGCATGATCTCAAGAGTCCAATTGCATCAATTTGACCAAAAGATATGGCTCAGAATATTGCTCAAGTCCAATGGATTAACAAATGAATTTTCAGTCAGCTGATCAAAAGTCAACTGTATACTGAAAAGTCAAACTTTGACTTTTTGGTCAAATTCAAATGTCAAAGATCACAGTTCATCAAAGATGTAAAAATATGAAACTTATTCATCAAGAAATCAAAAATTCAAGATTTCATTTTGAAAAGATAAAATTTCTAAACTTAGAAATTTTTCTAAGTGTTGGAAATTTCTTATTTTTTCACAACTTTGAGCAAAATTTTGACCATGATGCAAGATGATTCAAAAGAAACTTCCAACATGAAAGTTGTATATCTCCATGAAATATACAACTTTGCTTCACATAACTCCTTCCAAAAGTTCTTGGATCTCAAATTATAATTTTAAGAATACATGGTCATGAAACAAAAACACTTAGTGAAATTTTTCCCTAATTTGGTTAGGATTTTGACCTAACTTTATGGCACTTTTTCATACAGTTCCAAGGGTAATTTGAAAAAGTGATTCAAATATGGGTTATAGATCACATTGCAAGCTTTTCAAAATGTCCAAGAACTCCTTGAGATCATTTTTGAGTAGGGAGAATAAAAGATATGAAGTTAGGGTTTTATCACTTGAATTACAAGTCATTTTGTGATGAACAAATTCAAAATTCAAACTTATGCTGCATAACCTCTACTTTGCAGACCTCAAACTTGTTAGTAACTCTATAATTAATTGCTTGCATAATTGTTAGAGGTCTCATTTCAAGCATTCAATGCAAGGCCATGCTTTATATCTATTTTGGGAAGAAAGTGCACATTGCCATTTTGATAAATGACTTTTTGCACAAAACTTGTTCTTGAGCCGTGCAATTATTTTCTTCTGATCATACAAGTCCCATAACTCAAGATAAACTTATTGAGACACTTATAATCACTCAGCCCATGCTTGTACCTCCTCTTGAAACTTGTTTTCCCACTTTTCTTCAAAATCAAGTAACCTAGCAATTAACTTGTAACTTGTACTTCTGACTTTCAAAACCACTCAAGACCTTTTGCTTATACATACACAAGTTATTTGCCACAAATCCCACGCATGCTTAAGCCCTGAAAACACCTAGAACACAGAATCACCAAAAACACTTCAAAACTTGTCATTTCTGAGTTTTGAATCCAATCTCCAAATTTGCTCATGCGTTTCTTGGCCTTTTACTTTCAAAATCTTCTAAACAACATATACAAACAATCCCAACACCTGCAACACCACTGTAACACCTCCATCATCATCCACCATTTTCAAAAACAGCACCTTGCACCTTGACTTCTCCAGAACTCCTCAGGCACTTTCAGCTCAAACTAAGCATCCCATTAGCTTCCTGGGAACTTGAGGAAGCTAACCCAATCATTGGAACTCACTAAAAGCTACTCAAACTCCAAACACGATACCCTCTTGCAAGGTAAGTTTTCTGACTTTTGAACTCTTCATACAGGCATCATTAATGGTTTATTTGTGAATGAAAAATATAGATACCATTGCCCTAAAGCTAACCATGTCCATAGTTTTTATTAATTTTGTTTGAGCTTAGAGAATTTTAAGATTGAAGTTTCTGAAATTTTTAGGGTTCATATTAGGGCCATTAAAATTCATGCTTATCTTTGATCTTTAATTTTATTGCTTTGCATTTCTGAAAACGTGAGGAAATTTGCTACAAGTTTCTTGTTTACAGTTTTCATTTTTGTTGAGATTTGAATAAGATACAGAGGCTCTGGCTGGGCGTAAGGTTAAAGATGAAGTTCAGGCCATGGACTTGTTTACTATCATATATTTGTTGTTTTGATTATATAAACGTATGTATAGCCACCCCAGTGGTAGAAGTACACGCCTATGACTATATGGACCTGGGTTCGAGTCACAGTGGTACCCTTTTGATTTTTTTTTACGCATTTCTCACTTCTGACTTTTTTGGACAGGCGCCTGGGCCTCCTTTGGGCTTTTATTTTTTTTTCCTAACTGCTAACCCCCCTTGCTGGTTATCCACACCCCTGGCCCATTTTTTTTTTTATTTATTTGTTTTCTTAAATATGTTTTACTTAATAAAAAAATCATGAAAAAATAGATTTAGGCTTTTATTCAATTAAATTAATTTTTCAGATTAAAATAAATTTATTTTAATAATCTTTTATTAATTTTTAAATTAATTAAAAGTTAGGGTTTTGATTATTTTTTTCACACATTAAAAGTATTTTCTTAAAACAAATTAATTTCTTTTATCAAAATAAATTAACATTAGAACCAAGTTTGTTTTCTTTTATTAAAAATTTAATTAAAACTTTTTCACAAACAAAACCCTAAAAAAAACTTGTTTCTTTAATAAATTAATTTCTTTTATTAACTTAATTTTTAATTTTCTTATTTTAATTAATTATTTTCTTTTAAGTTAATTAGGTCAAAACTATTTTTCTTAACAAAATCCAAACAAAATTCATTCCTTATCCATTCATACTTGTACATTATATTCATTTAATTTCTTATACATTTATCCAAATTCAATATGGTTGTAATAGATAAATAAGCTTTATTTTCTTGCAATTCCCATTTATAATTTATACCCCCTCCCACAAATATTGTAATAGCATAGTAATTTTAAATTCCGCAATTTACCGCTTTATATACAAATGTTAGTAATTAGGGTTTGTATGGAAAGAGTAAAACCAATCAATTAGAAAACCCTAATCAAAGACAAAACAAAGCATGAAAAACAATACACTTGGACACAAGCACCCCTAGGTTAAATCCACTTGATTGCCTTACTAAAATGGTCATATTACGCATATAAGGTATCTTAGCAAAAACAAGCAAAATACAAGATCATAGTCCCTCGATGACGCTATCTATGTTGCCTTTCAAATGATCTTAGTCCCTAAAAGAGAATGCTAAGATACCTTGCAATATTGCTAATCATGGTTATACGATGACTCACTCCCGTCCCATTTACATCCAAAGATAGGGTTACTTACCAAATCAATGGTGAGATAACAATGTCAAAGGAAAGAGGAAATGAACATGAAAGACTTTTGAGTAGGTAGAATGTTCCTAGTTACTGGCTCAATTTCAAAACCAAAACATCCTTGATATTTTCAAAACAAACACCTACACTTTCAAAACATCTTACAAACTTGAAAATATTTTCAAAAGACCAACATCTTTGTATACATTCTTACGAACGAGAATCATTACAAAGTTTGC
Organism: Vicia faba; assembly: GCA_948472305.1. NCBI lineage: Eukaryota > Viridiplantae > Streptophyta > Magnoliopsida > Fabales > Fabaceae > Vicia > Vicia faba. Next base: position 1,327,249,277 of record OX451740.1, read on the forward strand.
CTAAACAATAGCCTCTTTAAAAAAATACTTTCAAAAACCACACAAAGCACACTTTCAAACAAAATCAAGTGATCTAGCAAGTAACTAAGAGCTCATGGAAAACTATGGATGATAAGGGTGTTAATACCTTCCCTTTTCATAATCTACCCCCCGAACTCAAGAAACAATCTCAAAGGTCTTTCCTGTGCTTTTTCACCTTTCCTTTTGGATAAAAGAAAAGTCGGTGGCGACTCTTGCTAACCGCAACATTTGCGATAAAACGCAAAGCACCCAATTCAGTTCTCCCACCGTATCACAGAAGGTTTCAAATTACACATACTTGGGCTTGCAAACATAGGTTTGGGCCACGAATGATCACTTTTTGAATCGGGAGAAATTTAGCGCTATGTTAAGCAATCGTAAATGGACTTATATAGAAGTCACACCTATTTTGAGGCCGGTCAATAGCAATCTATGTACCAACATGTTAGAGAAATGATATGTAGATCATTCTCCAACAACATGAAGTACAATTAAAAACAAGAATGGGATAAGATGAAGAAGGAGAAGATGTATCAGATGAAATTATGGTTTCAAATATCATCATCATTCATTCATTTTGGTGGATTTGGTTTTTTCAATCTATCAACACCCAAGATCCAATGAGATTGAGGGAATTATCCTAAAATAATACTCAAATTAGGACCAAACAAAAATAATAAAATATATTTAATAAAACAATATTTAAATGATTAATAAAAGAGAAATGATTGGTAAAATACACAAAATGTATTAAAACATCAAATAAAAATCCTAAAAAAATATCAGAGGTCAAGCATGAGTCAATAAATGTTGACAAAAAATTTCAGAATTTTTTAAACTCAAACTATTTTTAAAATTTAAAGAAATAAGAAAAATAAACCAAAATTTGTAAAAAATAGTAAAATCAGAAATAAAAATAAAATGAGATCACCAATATCTGTCAAGAGGTCATTGAATCCTTCCATAATTTTTTCAGAATTAAAAAATCAAGAAAAGTATTTTTAAACAATTAAAATAACTCAAATAAAGTGAAAAACCATAAAAAAAATATCAAATCACAAAATAAAATTGTGAAAAAATAAAAACCAGAAAGAGAAAAATCAAAAGTATTTTTGAGAATTTTTTCACATTTTTAGAAGTTGAAATGATTTTTTTATGAATTTTTAAAGTTTAAAACAATTAAAATATAAAATCAAAAAATAAAATTAAAGTCAAAAAGATGTAGACCATTAGATCAATGTCAAAATGCGTTAGTAATCAAATCAAGGGATCTGGGGCGTTGTACATGATATGGACATTAGTGAATAAACCACTGGATCATTAATTAAAAAACATATTTGAGAAAAATGTGTGACATCATGTCATTGGTTGAGAGATGACACAATGATCATCTTCAACCTCTAACCATGCGTGAATTATAGTTTTCACAAACTGTAGAATCAGGAGCTCGGACCGATGTCATTCGCTTAGTCTCTTCAAGACGATTTCAATGGTACCCTCACAAAAAATTTCTATTAACCACATCTTAATCGATTTTCAAAAAACCAGAAGGAAATAATTGAAAAGGGATTTGAAAATTCATGATCAAAACTCACTTCCAGTTCAAAACTAACGATGTTATGAGTATCAGAGTCATGAGAGCTATATTGTAGCAACAAGTTTGGAGAGAATCGATGGATGACTCTACCTGTTGAAGCTCAACTTCAGAGCTCTAACACTTGACTTAACTAGCAAGATTTAGGACACTTCAAGGCTTGGTTCTTCTTCGGTTAGCTTCAGTGAAGTTCAAGGATGAAGAATCAACAAAGAAATTAGATTAAAAATGCTTTAAAACCAAATTCGAAGTTGCATAATTGAGAGGTGTGAAGGAATTTCAACACAGGTTTTTGAGCTCTCTAAATATTGGGAAATGAATAAAATATCATCATCTATTTATAGGGAAGTGAACGATGATGAGAAATGAGAGGAATTGTGAGCAAATCGTGCAAACCAAGCCAGTTGTCATCATGCCAAATGTGTGACTTGAAATGCATCAAAACGACTTCATATCAAGTGCAATTCTTATCAAAACACATTTGTGCAATTAGTTAAACATGTTTAGTAACTAAACTTTGAGTAATTTGACCTGTAATCCAAGTTTACTCATGGTGAAAATTTTGATTCGAGGCAAAAACAGATTCCATGGAGCCAACTTCAACCATGCATAACTCACTACTCAAGGACCTTTATGGGGTGATTCTTGAAGCATTTGAAAGATAATGTTACAATCTTTACAATATGACAAGAAAGACGTATTTGGAGATCTGAGCAAAAACTTATGTCATCTTGAAATCGTGAAAAACAAACTGATTTTTGTAATTTAAAATATTTCTAAGTATGGGACCTCAAAATGACCTATAATATTCTTCAAAATTTCATGACCTTCCACTCAAAATTTGATCTTGATTTCTGAAGATGACATGAAGTAGACCTCTTGAATTGAATTGTGGAATTTAGATCACTCAAAAATCATAAATGTTGAAATATTTATGGTATTTGGAAGATGATGAACAAATTTGAGAAAATTCACAAAAAACCTATAATCTTTTTAATTCTTCAACAATCTTCCAAGCATTTTCAAGTCTTGCACATTGAAACAAAGTTGTAGTAAACATCCTAAAGATTATTTTGGAAAAATAATGGGCTCAAGAAGATAAAAATTGACCAAGTTATGATCATTTGAAGTCAAACCCTAAAATTCAAAGGCTTTTCAAGGAGACTTGTAATCTTTCTCATCCATTAGTAATCTTACATTCAAAACTAGCCTTATATTCCAGAAGATAGCTTGTTAAGGACCCTTTAAAAAGAATCATGGCTTTGGATCCAATCAAAAATATCAAAAAATGAGCAATATATGGTCGTTATAAGTCAACAAACCCTAGCTCAGAGTGTGTCAAAATGACTTGAAAACCCCTTTCAAATTTTGATGATTTTTCTTGAACAATTGGATCTTGGCATGTGAAGAGAGGTTGTGGTAGATGATTGTTGTAACTAAAAAATTTCCCTCCCATTTTAGTCAAGACATGCTCATTGAGGTCCTCAATTGCTCAAGGTTGACCAAGAATTGATCAGACAAATTCTTCTCCTAAGCAATGAACCTCCAACTAGGGTTTCACTTTTCACCAAGATGTTTGGGTTGAAAAAGCTCAAAATGATTTCCATGGTCCCTAATATGTATTCAAGATTGTCCATGCCAAATTTCATGCCTTACAATACAAGTTTGCTCAGTCAACTGCTCAAGTGTTTGAAAATCAATTATACCAGGTCAAAAGTCAATTGTGGCCAATATACAGTTAAACTTCAAGATTTTTGTCAAAATCAACATTTTGAAGTGATATACATCATTTGATCAAGTTTTGATCATGATTCCTCAAGGAATGCTCTTAATTTGTCAAAAGTCAAGAATTGTTAAATTAGGGTTTCTATAGAAAAAGTCAACTGAACTTTAACCAGGCATAACTTTCACATACTCCATCCATTTTGACCCAACCAAAACTAATTTTAAAGAGAATACAATTCCCTACAACTTATCTTTTATCCTCAAGTTCAATAAATGCATCATTTGGAAGATACAAGCTCATACATTACAGGTCATTTTCAAAAGGTCAACAAAAGACACTTTTTTCCAATACCATTTACATCTAGTTAAATCCTCCAAATTCAAAAATGGTCAACATAGAGATTGTAGAAGACACCTTAGGATTTCCAAAAAGTCAAAGATCATCTTCATTGGATAAAAATTGAGCAAGTTATGGCTTCTACAAGTTGGGGAATTTTGAGAAATTTCAAGAAACATGCATTGGGCAAACTTGACATTCTAGGTCAATGACCTAACTTTTTAGGTTTCAAGCATCTTCATTACATTATAAAGAACCCATAAAATCATTTTTACCTTGCCTTTCCATTTCTATCTATTTTGTTCATATTTATTTTGTTTTATTCAAATAAAAACAAAATAAAATTGCATAAAATATTAAAAATGGATTTTGGCATTTGGGTTGATGTTTTGTTTGTCTTAAGGCCCAAGAAGCATGCAAGAAGCGTCCAGGTTCATTGCTGTCCAAAAATGGCATGAAATATTCACAAATATGGCAAAAATTCAAATTTTTTAATGGCTTTAAACAACATGTTTATGACCGGATTCTTTCCTTGTTTCCTAATTACCTTCACCTCCTCTATATATACAACACAATGCAAGCCTGAATGAGACACAATGCTGCCTCCAAAAAGCTCCACGAAATTGCAAAAAAATCATTAAAGTTGTGAAATTTGAAATTGAGTTTTCAGCCATCATCCATCCACACCAAGTCTTCCATCCACTTCCTAAGATTCCCAGGAATCTATTCCACCCATTCCCAAGGCTTGCAGCGTCCTACATCACCATGTTCATACATCACTGATTGGTAAGTTTTTTTGAAATCGAAACTGCATATCCATGCCATTTAAATACCTATTGCATCCATATTTGTGTTATTGACAATCATTGTGAATATTTTAACGTGCTTCATGTGAGTTTCAGTGCCAAAATCACAATGTACCATTGTTAGGGTTTGAAATGTGTGACCTTCAGGTTCAATAATGGAGGCGTTTTTAGATCAAACCAAGATCATGGTTGAACTCGCGACATAGGTTTTAGGGGGGGGGGGGGGGGGAGGGAATGTTTTAGACCTTGAATCTTCTTATTTTGCATGTTACGAATTTTGCCATGACGGAGAAGATGGTGGTCAACCACCATGGAGGGTGGCTTGATCTCCCCGGAGCTGGTGTGGCAGGATAATGTATCCTGATTGGTCCATTTAAACATATGCAGGGCCCACTCAGCGTGCATTTTAAGTTTTCAATATATCTGACCCATTTTCAAATATAATATTATAGTTTCATTTGTATAAATGAATTGATAGCTGGCTTAGTTGGTGAAGGGGAACGCGTATAATGGAAAGGACCTGGGTTCAATAACCAGGTCTTGCATTTTATTTTTTCTAACAAAATTGTTGCAAATCCAATGTACTGTGTTACAAACACCAAACATGCGCTTGCAAATTTCAGCCAATAGATCATGATGAGTCTAGATCCAACGCTCCTGGAGTGACCCTTCATGGTGGACCTTCAGGGGGCCAGCAACATTGAATCCAGCGCAGCCTGGGCTTCTTCTTGATTTTGGGCCCAACAAATTTCAATTCATACCCCCCTATTTACTAATTAATACCTGGCCCATTTACTTATTTTTTATTCTTTTTTTTAGTTTATTACTTTCAAAAACATTTTTTTATTAAATCATAAAAAAATTAGAAAAAATATAAATAACTTAGAATTAGGTTTTATTTTATATTTTAATTTTTATAATTTAATTTAGTTAATCATTTTAACTTATTTCCTTAATTTTAAAATCAATAGACTTAGGATTTATTTGAATTCAATTCTTTTCATAAATAAAAAAAAATGCCAAAAATATTAGTTTTGTTTAGAATTAATTAATAATTTTCTTTTCCCTTTTTATTTTTTTTAATTAATTGAACTTAGGTTTTAATTTAATTTACTATTTTTCCAAATAAAATAACAAAATATTTTCTTTCACTTAGGGTTTAGAAGTTCTTGTCCATTTCGCACGCGTTTAATATTTCCTTTCTATTTTTCCTATTATTGTACTTGCTTATGGGATGTAATAGACAATAACTAGGACTTTTTATTTACTAGTTTATTCTCCCCGAGTTTTGGACTTGTAAATAATCCCCCTCCCTGAAGCCTTGTAATAGCTAGATTTTACATTTTAGCACTTTAAATTCCTGCAACTTTTTAACTGTTTAGATGAATGATAATAGGATTTTATGGCAAGATTTTAAAATTAAATGCTAGCAAATGTATACAAAGATAAAATTATTAAATACAACATACTCTCACATATACACCTCTAGGGTATTCCAACTTTGGTTGCCTTCGGATAAACAGTCACAACTCTCGAAACATGAGAGACTTTAGTGGCTACCCTCCGGTTTAAAAGATCAAAAATGACCCTTTCGACGTTGCCTCAGTATGATCTTAAAACCCTAGGGTAGTTACTAAGGTTTCTTGCCCAGTTAGCTTTGTGACTATACGATGTCCCTTCGAATCTCCCTCAAACATCCAACTATTAGGGCTACCTACTCACTAATAGTAGGATAGCATTGTCTAAAGGAAAAGGGGAAAAGAACGAACCCTTTTGAGTAAAGTAGGTAGTTCTTAGATTCTTTCTCAAAACAAAAACCATTTTTTTCACATACACAAATACTCTTTCCGAAAAAAATTTCAAAACACTTTGTATACATTCTCCACCAATCCGAGAAACATTACAAAGTTCACCGCACTAAGGCGCTTTCTTTCAAAATACTTTTCAAACACACAAAGCACAAGGTATTTTTCAAATGAGCTAAGCATCTAAGAGCCCGTAGATAACTACGGATGGAAAGGGTGCTAACACCTTCCTTTTCCATAATCTACCCCCTTACTCAGAAAACTCTTGAAAGGTCTTTTTATGTTCTTTTCACCCTTTCCTTTGTTTGGTAAAAGAAAAGTCGGTGGCGACTCTTGCTTACTGCAACATTTGTGAATACAAATGCAAAACCAATATAACTGTAGGTTCTTCCACCGCATTACAGAACTGGCACTTTTTTGGGAAAAAATAAAAAAGTGAGGTTACCTTAGAGTTAGATCATTTCAAAATTGCTTTCCTTGTATGCTTTGCTTGCTTTACTTTAATGGTTTGTTTGGGTTTACTTGTAAATATCCTATACCCGGATCTGGGGTACTTTTAGGTAAACAACAATAGATCGTGGAGACTGTACAGCGTAAACTGATATGGTTGAAGCGATGGTTGTGTTAGTGTGACACATTTATTGGTACCGGTATCCCTTGTGTTAAATCGAGGAGAATACAGGGCCGCTGTGTGGTGTCATAAAGCACTAATTGACCTTAGAACCTTAGTTGAACAAACTTGGCCATTAGAAAGTAATGAGATAGCCGACCTCAGTATAAAGCTGAGGATTGGTTGATACTCGATTCTACACTCATTAAGATTGGACTTTCGGGATATTTCGACCGCAAGAAAAGATCGCCTGAGCTTAAACAATGCCTGATAAAGAAAGATCGGTGATATTGAGACTCCTTAGAACCCGATTACTTTTCTAAGACAAGTTGAACCAACTAAACTTCAAGAGTGTACTTGCCTATAAACCCCATGCAAGCCTAAACCTAAGGTCTTGTGTGTTTGCTTGTATGTGATTAAATTGTTCAAACATAACATCATGCATCATAACATCCATTCTCATTTCACTAACCATTTCAAGGATATCTAGGGCATATGATGCAGGTTAGGATGAACCAGACGTCTAGCAAGGGGCAAAGAGATTTATTTTCCTCTAGCCAATGTCGTCAAAATACCAAAGTACGACAACTTGAGTCAGAGGCTATGAGCCACTCGACATGGTGATCTTGATTCTCGTAGAAGGGCGTTCGATGATACGAAAGTTATTCAATCAAAGCTGCAGTCGGATTCTAACATTTTCTTTTGTTTACCCCGCGATATCCTTGAAAACATCGCATAAACATGTCATACATATCATTACGTAAATAGGAATTTCAAGGACAGATTTCTTTTTTTTCGCTGTTTATTTCAGCAAAAAGAAATGGCTCTCGAACAGAATATTAAGGACCTTCATGCACAGAACGCTCAATTTCAAAAGATGTTCTTGGATCTGGCTAAGGGACAAAAGTACCTGAAGGCCCTCATTCTCAAAGACAAGAAGAAAAAGGCCAATAAATCAGTGGGTGTCCTAAATATGGGAAGGAGATTCAGAGGACCATCAAAGTGAGCTCTTGAATTCGCAACTCCGTCAAATGATGGGGACAATCAAGAAGAGAAGCCAAAAGAAGAAGACTGCAGTCTAGAGTTTGATAAAGAAGAGGCTGATTATGCTGAAGAGCAGTATCCTCCTGGTGATGACAAATACAAGTAGCTGGAGGGTCGTCTCAATGCCATGGAAATTTAAAGGGTACTCGGTCTGGATTTTGAAGAATTATGGCTGGTTTCTGGAGTGGCCATTCCACAGAAGTTCAAGGTTCCTGTGTTTTCTAAATATGATAGGGTTTCATATCCTAAACTACATTTGAGGTCTTATGTCAAGAAGATCCAACCTCACACCGCTAATAGGAATTTATGGGTGTATTTCTTCCAAGAAAGTTTATAGGGAACTCAATTGGAATGGTTCTATCAGATGGAGGGAACCAACATCCGCAATTGGGAGGATCTGGCTACTGCTTTCTATAGGCAGTACTAATACAATGTTGACCTCTCTCCAACCCGTACTCAACTTTAAAGTATGTCTATGAGTTCTAGTGAGGTCTTCATAGATTATGCCTAGAAGTGGAGAGATATTGTAGGAAGAGTCTAACCTCCTTTGTCTGATAGGGAGTTGGTATACATGTTCCTGGGCATTTTGTTTGGTCCATTTTCAACCACTTGATTAGAAGCTCTTCAGCCGGGTTCATCGAGCTAATATTGACAGGTGAAAGAGTAGAAGTTGGTATCAAGAGCGGTAAGATTCAAACGGATGCATCTTCAAGTACAATGAAGAAACCCCTCACTGGGAAGAAAGGAGTCAGTGCTGCTTATGACCATAGAAATCAGGGTAAAACTGAACGTCGTCCAACGGTAGGAGCTGTGATGATTTCTAACCCTGCATCGACTCAATGATAAAATGATCAGCGCAAGCAGGATGTACCTAGAAGAAAATTCACCGGACTCAACATGCCTTTATCCCAGGTATTGCAACATCTATTGAAGGCTAGCTTGGTCACTGTTGTACCCCAAAATTTTCCCTCTCACTTATCAAGAATTTTCTCATAAGATCTCTTTGACTCAAGACTGCGTTAGGGTTTGACCAGCTCAAGACACCTCCTCATGCACTGATGACCAAAATTAGGGTTTGAGTTTGTACAAGGATTTTTGGACTATAAATGCTTCATATGACTTTAAAGGATCATTATGGACCCCTAAGATTACTCATGTCAAGTTTTAAGTCTTGAATCACACTTTTGATCAGTCAATTGAACAGTTGACCTAAAAAAGCAGATGTATTGGGGGAAAGTCAACCATGGCCAATTTACAGTCAAACTTCATAATTTTTTATCCAAATCAACATATTAGACTCATATGTATAACTTGATCAAGTTTGGACCACAATTCCTCAAAAAAAAATTGATCAAATCATCAAAAGGGCAAAATGGTCAAAATTAGGGTTTTGACTGGGAAGGGGCAATTTCTGATTTTTGACCTAGAAATGATCAATTGGTTTGAAGCATGATTTCAAGAGTTCAATTGCATCATTTTGACCTAATAACATGATTCAAAACATTACAAATTCATTGGATTGACAGAGGAATTTTCCAGTCAACTGATCAAAAGTCAACTGTACACTGAAAAGTCAAACTTTAACTTTTTGGTCAAAATCAAGTGCCAAAGATCATAATTCATCAAAAAATATCAAAATGTGAAACTTTTTCATCAAGAAATTAAGGATTCAATATTTTGTTTTGAAAAGTTGAAATTTCTTAACTTAGAAATTTTTCTAAGTATAGAAAATTTCTTATTTTTTCTCAACTTTGAGCCAAATTTTCACCATGATGCAAGATGATTAAAAGGAAACTTACAACATGAAAGTTGTATATCCCCATGAAATCTACAAATTTTCTTCACACAATTTCTCCTAAAAATTCTTGGATCTCAAGATATGATTTTGTGAATACATGCTCATGAACTTAAATAACTTAGTGAAATTTTGCCCTAGTTAGGCAGATTTTTGACCTAACTTCATGCCAATTTTTCACATAGTTCCAAAGGAAATTTTAAAAATAAATTCAAATATGAGTTGTAGATCATATTGCAAGATTTCCAAAATTTCCAAGAACTCCTTGATATCATTCCTGGGTAGGGAGAATCGAAGAGATGAAGTTGGTGATTTATCACTTTGATTTCAAGCCATTTCATGATGAACAAAAATTCAAATCCAAGCCTAGGCTGCATAATCTTTGCTTTGCAGGCCTCAAACTTTTTTCTCACTTCATAATTAAATGTTTACACAACTTCTAGAGCTTTAATCCAAACACTTGAGCCTTTATCTAAGTTACAATTCCATTTTTGGCACAAAGTTGCATTTCCATTTTGATAAAGCATTACTTTTGCAATTGTCAACTTCTTGAGCCTCTCAATTGTTTTCTCTGTACACAATCAAAGTCAAAACCAAAAGCAACTTGTCTAAAGCCTCTACCAACTCAGATCATGCTTCTACAACACTTTGAGACTTGTCTCCTCACTTTTCTTCAAAAGCAAGTTATAGAGCCAAGAGGCTAGAACTCAGAAACCTGGAGTGAATCTGATCCCTAACCTTTTCCATACATATACACAAGTATATTGCAACATAACACACGAATACTAAGGCTCCAAAACACTCCCAAATACTTTGTAACTCATAATCTGCTATAGCTTGACAATTTTGAATCTTACATAGCCATCTCCAAATCCACTCGTGCATATTGAGTTTTAACCACCCAAACACTTAATGTACATCATATCTAAGTGATCCAGGACCTGTTTCAGGATTGTAGCTCCTCCTCCACCATCCACCATTTTCAAATATCAAGTTTGCAGGTTGACTTAAGTAGAGAGATTCATGGACTTTCAGGACAAAGTAAGGATTGGAATACACTCAAGGAGGTCCAGGAAAGCTAAACAGGTCCTCAGGCCTTCTCAAAACTTGCTCAAACTCCATTCACGATCCCAGCTGCAAGAGGTAAAAACTCAAACTTCTATCTCTTCATACAAGCATCATTTGGTCCTGATTTGTAAAAGCAAAATGTAGATATCCTTGCTCTAAAGCTAACCATGTTCATTGTTTTTATTTATATTAGCTATGTATAGAGAATTTTGGATTTGAAATTTCTGCAAAAATTAGGTTTCAAATTAGGGCCAGTAAAATTAGATCTTATCTTTGACCTTTAGTTTACATAAATTATATGGTTTAACTCGTGGGAAGAAACACCATAACTTTCATGTTTGAACTTTCCATTTTTATGGAGAAATGAAGAAGATACAGGTGGTCCGGCCATGGCTCAAGGTTGAAGATGAAGTTGCCTTCAAGAGGTGTTTTCTAATATATATTTGTAGTTTTGTTTATATAAACGGATGTACAGCCACCTCAGTGGTAAGGCAGCGCGCGTAAATGCTAGAGGTCATGGGTTCGAGCCTCAGCACGCTGCCTTTTGCATTTTCTCACATTTTTTCCATTTTTTGTCCCTTTGCAACGCTGGGCTTTTTTGCTTCATGGGCCTATAATTTTTTCTAACATTCTGCACCCTGTTTGCTTGTGACACCCCTGGCCCATATCATTTTATTTATTTATTTTATTTTCATTTTATTTTCTTAAATATATTTTTCTTAAATATATTTTTCTTAATATTAAAAATCATTAAAAAAATATAAAAAATGATAGATTTATATCTTGGCTTATTTTATTTTATCTTTCTCACATAAAATATTTTTATTTAGTCACATATTATCTATTTTTATTAAATAAACTTGTAAATTAAATTAGAACTAAGTTAATATTTATTTTTTCTTTATACCCATTAAATATATTATTTTAATATAAAAAGGACCAAAAATATCTCATAATGCCATATATTATTTTCAAGACAAAAAAAAATACAAAAATACTTTTTTCTTAGAAAACTTATTTTCTTTTAATCAAATAGAATTAGGGTTTTTATTAAAAAAAATATTTTCTTAATTTTCTTTTTATTAATTAATTTAAAGTTAATCTTGATTTATTTATTTTTCTAATTAGGTTTAGGTTAAAACTTTTTCATGAAAACCAAGCAAAATCTTCTTTGCATTTACATATCTTTGCATATTTAATTCATCTTGTATACTATTTATTCCATTTATTTGTACATATTCAATTTGGTTGTAATAGATTAATTAGGTTTATATTATTGTAACCCCATTCATGAATTATATATCCCCCTCCCACAAATATTATAATAGCGTAGCAACTTTAAATTTCACAATTTATCGTTTTTACATAATATGCTAGTAATTAGGGTTTGTATGGAAAGAATAAAACCAATCAAATAGAAAACCTTAATTCAATACAAAATCAAGCATGAAAATAACACACTTGCACACAAGCACCCTTAGGGTTACCCCACTTGGTTTCCTTATACAAAATGGTCATATTACGCATGTAAGGTGTCTTAGCAAAAACAAACAAATACAAGATCATAGTCCCTCGATGACGCTATTCAAAGTTGCCTTACAAAAAAGATCTTAGTCCCTCAAAAATGCTAAGATACTTTGCAACATTGCTAATCATGGCTATACGATGACCCACGCCTGTCCTGTTTACATCCAAAGATAGGGTGTCTTACCAAATCAATGGTAAGACAACAATATCAAAGGAAAAGAAAATGAACAAGAAAGACATTTGAGTAGGTAGATTACTCTTAATTACTTTCTCCATTTCAAAACAAATATCCTTGCTATTTTCAAAACAAACACACACACACACATCTCCAAACATCTTACAAAATTGAAAACATTTTCAAAAGATCGACATCTTTGTATACATTCTTACGAACGAGAATCATTACAAAGATTGTCTAAATAATGGCCTCTTTTACAAAAATACTTTCAAAAACCACACAAAGCACAATTTCAAACAAAAGCAAGTGATCTAGCAAGTAACTAAGAGCCCATCGAAAACCATGGATGAAAAGGGTGTTAATACCTTCCTTTTTCATAATCTACCCCCCGAACTCAAGAAATAATCTCAAAGGTCTTTCCTGTGCTTTTTCACCTTTCCTTTTGGATAAAAGAAAAGCCGGTGGCAACTCTTGCTAACCGCAACATTTGCGATTAAACGGAAAACACCCAAGTCAGTTCTCCCACCGTATCACAGAACTGGCGACTCTTCTGGGGAAGATTCTAAAAGTGGGGTTACCTTAGGTTTAGATCACATTCATTTGCTTACATTGTTTGACTTGTATGCTTTACATTATGGTTCTTTGTTTGGGTTTGAATCCTCTACCCGGATTTGGCATACATTATAGGTAAGTAACAATACGTTATGGAAACTGTGTGGGGTATACCGACATGGTCTAAGAAATAGCTATGTTAGTGCGACATATTTGTGGGTACCGGTAGCCTTTAAGTCAATCAAAGAGAATACGGGGCCGTTGAGTGATGTCATGAAGCACTAATGAACTTTTAGAACCTTTAATTGACCAACTTGGCCTTTAGGATGTAGTGAAATGACCGGCTTTGGTGTAGTCCAAAGTTGGTAGATACTCGATACTACACTCATTGAGGTTTGGTTTCTTGGGATATTTCGGTCGCCATTAAAGAGGCTTGAGCTGAAACAATGATCAAGGTAACAATACAGTGATATTGAGCTCCTTAGAACCCGGATACTATTACTAGGACAGGTTGAGCCAACTAAACTTCAAGAGGGTACTTACCTATAAAACTCCATGCAAGCCTAAACTAAGGACTTGTTTGCTTTGCTTGTATATACATACTTGTACATAACATCATGGACATCATGAACATCATATACATCCACTAACTATTTCAAGGATTTTGGGATTCATCTTTGTTCTTGTTTTGTAGGATATGGATTCACTCCGCAGGAAAACTATTCAAATCAACCTTGTGAGGATTCCCCCCACAACTTAAGGAGCTATCTTCAAGGATTATTGAGAACTCTCCATTCACCGAGAGACATGGTCGGCTACTGAACTTGGTCACCTCCAACACAGATGAGGACATGATGAAGGTGCTTTTTCAGTTCTTTGCACCATTGCTTTACATTCCCCTACTATCAACTAGTGCCTACTTTGGAAGAATTCTCCCAACTCTTGAGGATTCCCATTCTCAATCGACTACCTTTCAACGGTGCAGAAAGAGATCCAAATCCAGAAGAGATTTCTCAAGCTCTACACTTGCACTCATCTGATGTCACAACCCATTGGGAAACAAGGAGTGGTGTCAAAGGTTTCTTAGCAAAGTTCTTGTTTGAGAAAGCCCAAGGCTGTTGGAATTCCTTAGACTTGCAAGCCTTTGAGGAAATTGTGGCTCTCCTCATCTATGGGATGGTTTTGTTTCCAAATCCTGACCAGCTCATAGATGTGAACGCTGTCAAAATCTTTATATCACGCAACCTGGTGCCTACATTGCTAGGGGATATCCTACACTCTTTTCACACTCGCGCAATGAGGAAAAGAGGTGTCCTTATGTGTTGAAATCCTCTCTTGGAAAGATGGTTTATTTCTCATCTTCCCCAATCTGTATTAAAAAATGAGCAAGGTTCAAGGTGATCACAAAGGTTGATGATGCTCAAACATTCAGACCTTCATTGGTGCTCTCGATCCAAAGAGAATGTTATCATTATCGACTGTTGTGGAGAATTCCCTAATGTTACTTTGCTTGGAATTAGGGGAGAAATCACCTATAATCCATGTTTAGCCTTAAGACAGTTTGGTTACGCTCGAAGGGATGACCCGCATGAGATGCTGATTCAAGGTTTGGTATTCGACTACGACAATGATAATCAAGGTCTTCGCTAGAGATTCATCCGAGCTTGGAGGATGTTAAGCAAGGTGGATAGTAAGTCTTTGGGGCACAAGAATTCCATCCTTCTTGAGCCTTACCTCAAATGGGTATGAACTTGTGCTCAGAGTCTTATGATGCCTTATCCCTCCATTCTCTCGGTAATCATTGAGCCTGTCATGGAGGGAGATGTTCCATACACTATCCTACATCCTGACATGTCCATGTATCTTGAAGACCTACAAAGGGATTGGATACAACTCAATGGGGAGCGAGATACTTTCGAAGCCCAATTCTACGCAAGCGAGAAGAAGGTTTTGGAACTCACTAGGCAACTTCATGAGGAGCAGACTTGGAATGCCTAAATTGCACCAAAGAGGATGCGCACTACTTTTCTATCTTAGAGCTTTTGTATTATTTTTCCCTAGGGGAATTAATGTACTCAAACTTTATCTTATTAATATAACATGTGTTTCATTTTTTTGTCTAAAACAAATTTGAATCTTTGAAATCCTTGAAAACATTGCATATGCATATATCATTCATCATAACATAAATAAGTCTTTTGCAACAAGTCTCCTCATCTCTCTACTGTTTATTAGAGTAAGATGGGTCTCAAGCAAACAGTGAAAGATCTCCAAGCTCAGAATACGCAGTTTTAATAGTTGCTCATGACCCTAGCCAAGGGGCAAGAAGAGTTGAAGACTCTGCTGGCTGAAGAGAGGAAAAAGAAAACAAAGAAGGTAATCGGAGTCTTAAACATGGGGAGAAGATTTCATGAGCAGACAAGGAGGACTTTGAACTTTGCAACAACATCCGGTGAAGGAGAGGGGAAAGGCAAGGAAATAGTTGTCCCTTCAGAATCAGAAGAGGAGGAAGATTACTCTGAGGAACAGTACCCTCCAGCTGATGACAAGTATAGACATCTCGAAGAGCGGTTGAGCATGATAGAAATCCAAAAGGTGCCAGGCTTGGACTTTGAGGAATTGGGACTAGTGTCGGGGATTGTGATTCCTCCGAAATTCAAAGTACCTACATTTGCCAAATATGACGAAGTGTCATGCCCTAAAAGGAATCTCCGGTCATATGTGAGGAAAATCCAACCCCATACCGCTGATAAAGACTTGTGGGTGCACTTCTTCCAAGACAGTCTGTCTGGAACTCAACTTGACTGGTTCTACCAACTAGAAAGAGCTAACATTCACAATTGGGAAGATCTTTCCGCAGCTTTCTACAAGCAATATTAATACAATGCTGATTTGGCGCCTACCCGTACTCAACTCCAGAGTATGGCCATGGCTTCCAATGAAGGTTTCAAGGACTATGCACAAAAATGGAGAGATTTGGCTGGAAGAGTTCAACCCCCTCTGTCTGAGAGAGAATTGGTAGACATGTTCTTAGGCGCCTTATCTGGTCCCTTCTTCAATCATTTAATCGGAAGTTCATCTGCTGGCTTTACTGAACTAATATTTACCGGAGAGAGGGTAGAAGCCGGCATAAAAAGTGGAAAGATTCAGAAAGATACATCTTCTTCTACAACTGTAAGGAAGCCTTTCATCAGGAAGAAAGAGGTAGCTGTTGTATATCCGCAAAGAAACCAAGATAGGGCCGAACACCGACCAATGGTAGGGGCTATTATGATTCCTAAGCCTATGTCTGATCAACAAAGAAGTAATCAACCAAGGATAGAAAGGCCAGTCTGGCAGTTCACCAGAATTAACATGACCCCGTCTCAAGTATTATCGCATCTGCTAAGATCCAATTTGGTGACCTTGAAAGAAGCTCCAAAAAAACCCAATACAACATCTCCTCATTATCATCCCAATGCCTGTTGCGCATATCACTCTGAAAGTCCTGGTCACGATACTAATAACTGTTGGGATTTGAAGAACAAAATACAAGACCTCATTGAAGCAAAAGAAATTGAGTTCGACGCGCCCGAGAAACCAAATTTCATTTCTGATCCTATGCCCAGACATGGCCACAATACTAATGCCATTGAAGAAGGACTGTTTGTTACTTCAGTTAATGAACTTATGACCCCACTTTTGACTGTTAAAGTGAACTTGTTGAATGCCAGTGTGTTCCCGGGCTGGGATGAAGATTGTCGTTTCTGTTTATCCTCACCAACTAGCTGTCCTTTGTTGAAAGTAGGCGTTCAGTGCCTGATAGATAACAAAGAGATTTTATTCGAAAAAACTCTTGTTCCACCTGTTTCTTTTGAAGATATTTCAATCATTACCATTTCCGCTAATTCTTCCAGGGTCTCCACCAGAAGACCCGTTAGAATTACATCAGTTCCAAAAGAAACTCCTTTAATAATCACAATGCCTGGGCCAGTCCCATATGTGTCAGACAAAAGCGTGCAGTGGAATTATAGAGGGGATGTCTACTACCATGGCATCAAGTAAGACTGGCCGGCCACCGAAGAGATAAATTCCGAGAAAGAAGACTCTAACGTCATTAATATTGTCGGAACTAGCAAAATTGCCCGAAGTGGTAGGATCTTTTCTCCAAAAATTGCTCCCCTAAAAGCAGTTTCTGGACCCGTAATTATCCTTGTGGCTGCTCCAAAGGTTGCTCCCATACCCATAATCATCTCTGCAAGAACTCCTATTATTGAAGCCGTTACAACTCATGTTACCATTCCTGCCAATACTCCTGCTGCCAAAACTCGAGGAAAAAGTATTTTGGTTGAGCCTGTTCGGATGAAGGCCCAATCATTGACTACCCCTGAGACTTCCAAGAAAGAAGTGGAGGAGATCCTAAAAATTATAAAGAGGAGTAACTACGATGTAGTTGAACAATTGGGGCAAACTCCCTCTAAAATCTCCATGTTGGCATTACTACTATCTTCTGAGGTGCATGCAAAAGCTTTGGTAAAGTTCTTAAAAACAACCCACGTGCCTCAAGAGACGTCTGATGATCAATTCCAAGATTGCGTAGCCAGCTTGACAGCAGATAATGGCCTAGGTTTTTTGGATGCTAATCTGACACCGAAGGGGAGAAAGCATAATGAGGCATTGCATGTCTCAGTGGAATGTAGGGGCACAACCTTGGCTCATGTTTTGATGGACACTGGCTCGTCTTTGAATGTATTACCCAAAATGGCTCTTGATAGACTTGATTGCGAGGGACTGACATTAAAGCCAAGCAACATAGTAGTAAGAGCATTTGACGGCTCGAAGAGGATGATGCATGGGGAGATAAACATTCCCATAAAGGTTGGAACCCAAACTTTCAATTCAACTTTTCATGTGATGGACATCCGCCCTTCATACTCCTGCCTTCTAGGCCGACCATGGATCCACGGTGCCGGCGCTGTTACTTCTACGTTGCACCAAATGTTGAAGTATCCAGTTCAAGGAAAGATTATCACCATTCATGGAGAAGAAGAATACATGATCAGCCATCTCAATTCCTTCAGATATGTGGAATTAGACGATGAATTCATTGAAACTCCATTTCAACACTTTGAAGAGGTCCTCCAAGAGGTGGCAGTGACCAAGGCTGCTCCAAGATTACAAGGCCTCCACTCCGGATGTCGTCGCTGAAGGATGCCAAAGCAGTGGTAGAAGAAGGTGGATGCACTATCTGGGGACAACTCCCAGATATCCCATATAAGGCTGACAAGTTTGGCCTAGGTTTCACTTCAAATGCTTAAAAGGTTGTACGTCGTGTCCGTGCTGGAGGGCCACCCTTGAAGATCAGCAACCGTGAGGTCAACGCGGTAGAAGATGGTGAAGATGGTTGCAACCTGGAGGAATGGATCTTCCCAAATGTCAATGGAGGGCTCATCAATTGGGAGGCTAGAGACTTCGTCCCAATCACATTCATCCCTTAGTAATTTGTCTTTACATTTTATTGGATCTGTAATATTTAAAACAATTCGCACTCTTAAAACCTTGTGTCTTACCCGAGGCACAATGGTCCATTTGTAAGGGTTATTATCTCATTTTCCATATGACATCAATGAATCATGGACATTTTCGCATACAAACTTTTTTGCTCATTGTTTTTCTTTTACATTTTACTTTCTTTCAAAGATAGTTATACCCTTACACACACCCACACTCACAATGCAGGTATACATCCATTCGGGATCCCTTGGGTAATGATACTGCTATGGCCTTTTGTGACCCTGAGAATCTAATATACCAAGCTGAAGACGAAGGTGAGGAAGATTGTGAAGTACCAGGGGAACTTGCCAGACTGCTACAACAAGAAGAGAGAACCATTCAGCCTCACGAGGAACCCGTGGATACGATCAACCTAGGTACCGAAGAAGATAAAAAAGAAGTCAAAGTGGGTGCCAATCTCGAACCCAGTGTCAAGAAGCATTTGATTCAGTTATTGCATGATTATGTCGAAGTATTTGCCTGGTCGTATGAAGACATGCCAGGACTTGATGAAGATATTGTGGTACATCGTCTGCCTACAAGAGAGGATTGTCCTCCAGTAAAACAAAAAGTTTGTCGTATGAGGCCTGATATGTCAGAAAAGATTAAAGCAGAGGTCATGAAGCAATTCAAAGCTGGATTCTTGGCTTTCACCTCTTACCCCCAATGGGTTGCCAATGTTGTTCCCATGTCCAAAAAGGACGGTAAAGTGCGAATGTGTGTGGACTACAGAGATTTGAATAGGGCAAGCCCTAAGGATGACTTTCCACTCCCCCACATTGATATCCTAGTTGACAATACGGTACAACACAAAGTGTTTTCCTTCATGGACGGATTCTCATGTTATAACCAAATCAAAATGGAGCCTGAGGACATGGAGAAAACAACCTTTGTCACGCAGTGGGGCACTTTCTGCTATAAGGTAATGCCATTCAGCCTAAAGAACGTTGGGGCAACCTATCAGTGTGCCATGGTAGCTCTATTTCACGACATGATACATCACGAAATAGAGGTCTACGTGGATGATATGATAGCCAGATCTCAAACAGAAGAAGAGCATCTTGATCACTTACAAAAACTGTTCGAGAGACTGAAGAAGTACAAACTGAGGTTGAATCCTAACAAATGCACATTTGGGGTACGATCTGGTAAACTCTTAGGCTTTATCGTCAGCAACAAAGGTATCGAGGTTGATCCTGCCAAAGTTAAAGCAATACAAGAGATGCCTGCTCCTCGTACTGAGAAGGAAGTCAGAGGATTCTTGGGACGTTTGCACTATATCGCCAGATTCATTTCTCACCTGACAGCTACTTGTGAGCCAATCTTCAAACTATTGAAGAAAGATCAAGTAGTCAAATGGAATGATGAATGCCAAATTACTTTTGACAAAATCAAAGAATACTTACAAGAGCCTCCTGTATTAATGCCACCAGTCGAGGGAAAACCGCTAATCATGTATCTGACTGTTTTAGAAAATTCAATGGGGTGTGTATTGGGGCAGCATGACGAGTCTGGCCGAAAAGAGCACGCTATTTACTACCTGAGTAAAAAGTTTACCGATTGTGAAACCAAATATTCACTGCTCGAGAAAACTTGTTGCGTTTTGGCATAGGCTGCTCGCCGGCTAAGACAGTATATGCTGACTCATACTACCTTCGTTGATATCTAAAATGGATCCGATAAAATACATTTTCGAGAAGCCTGCTCTTTCTGGGAGAATAGCGAGATGGCGGATGATCCTAACAGAGTACGACATACAGTATACTACCTAGAAAGAAATAAAGGGCAGTGTATTAGCTGATTCCTTGCTCACCAAGCTGTGGATGACTACCAGTCCATGAAGTTTGAATTCCCGGATGAAGACATCATGACATTAGACAACTGTGAAGAATTCAGGCCATATGACGGACCTGAACAAGGATCCCGATGGACCCTATTCTTTGATGGAGCATCCAATGCACTCGGAAATGGTATTGGTGCTGTAATCATATCACTAGAAGGGTGTCATACTCCCTTTACTGCCAGACTTTGCTTCAATTGTACAAACAACATGGCGGAATACGAAGCGTGCATCTTTGGTCTCAAAGATGCCATAGACTTGGGGATCAAAACCTTGGATGTATTCGGAGACTCGACTTTGGTTATCAGCCAGATCAAAGGGGAATAGGACACCAAACACCCTAACCTTATCCCTTATAAAGAACATGTTTTGACATTGCTACCACATTTTAAGAAGATTACCTTCGAGCATTTCCCACGAGAATAAAATCAGCTAGCAGACGCTTTAGACATAATGTCATCTATGTTTAAACTTAATTAGGATAACGAGGCTCCCCAGATCACCATTGAACGAATGGATGAACCATCACACTGTCACGAGATTAATACTGAAGAAGTAGTGGACCAGCCTTGGTTTCACGAAGTTAAGAGGTATCTCGAGGCTCAAGAATATCCAGAAGGAGCTTCAATCAATGATAAAAATTTCTTAAGGAGATTCTCTGCTAAGTTCTTCCTTAGTAACGACATCCTGTATAAACACAATCATGACTCTGTTACTTCGGTGCATAGATAACGTTAAAGCTGAAAGAATCATGGTTGAATTACACGAAGGCACGTTTGGTACCCATTCCAGTGGGCATACGATGGCAAAGAAAATCCTACGGGCGGGCTATTACTGGTCTACCATGGAAGCAGATTGTTATCAACACTCTTGAACCTGCCATAAGTGTCAAATTTATGCTGACAAAGTATATGTACCTCCGGTTCCTCTGAATGTCTTGACAACTCCTTGGCCCTTTGCTATGTGGGGGATTGATATGATTGGGGAAATCAAGCCGACGACCTCCAATGGACACCGTTTCATCTTAGTGGCTATTGATTATTTCACAAAATGGGTGGAGGCAGCTTCCTTCGCTTCTGTTACCAAGAATGTTGTTGCCCGTTTCATCAAGCAAAATCTCATTTGCTGGTACGGTATCCCAGAAAGGATCATCACTGACAATGGTACAAATCTCAACAACATTATGATCACCGCATTGTGCGAGCAATTCAAGATTCAGCATCACAATTCTTCTCCCTATCGTCCAAAGATGAATGGTGATGTTGAAGCTGCAAATAAAAACATTAAAAAGATCATACAGAAAATGACAGTCACATACAAAGACTGCCATGAGATGTTACCATTCGCTCTCCACGGGTATCGTACCACAACTCACACATCAACCAGGGCAACACCATATTCTTTGGTTTACGGCATGGAGGTTGTCTTGCCTATCGAGGTTCAGATCCCCTCTCTGAGGATTATAAAGGATGCAGGATTGAATGAAGACGATTGGATCCAGACTCGACTTGATCAACTGAATTTGATTGATGAAAAGAGACTTTTTGTTGTTTTCCATGGTCAAATGTATCAAAAATGGATGATCAAGGCTATCAACAAGAAAGTCACGCGCCAAGTGTATCAAGTTAGAGATTTAGTGATCAAACGCATCATACTTCCACAAGGTGATCCTAGGGGCAAGTGGACTCCTACCTATGAAGGACCATTTGTAATCAAAAACATTTTCTCTGGTGGGGCAATGATCTTGACCACCATGGATGGTGATGACCTGCTGCATCCTACAAATGCGGACATAGTCAAAAGATACTACGTATAAGAGACCCGCTAGGTTGACATACCTAGGCAAAACAAGGGCATCCCGGCGAACCAAAAAGGTTCCGGCAAAAATTAGGGATAAAACAAAAAAAATTGTACACCCGGCAAGTTGAAAATCCGAAAGGGCGACTTGGGCAAAAAAGGGTTTCCCGGTGGACTGAAAACCTAAAAGGGCGGTCCAGGCAAAAGTTAGGGAATGTAAAGCGTATGACTGTGACCCGTTGGATCACCCCACAGACAACCTTTGGCTTCAACTAACAAATTCAGCGTTTCTGATCAATTCAATCATCTTCGGGCGAGGCAACAAATAGATAAGATGCTCTGAGATACGAAGGCTATAGCAGAATGGAAACCCCATGGGATTATTACACATAGCTATCTTTTCTTTGTATCAAATTTTTCTTTTTTAGGACAGCTTTCTCTTACCAGAATGTTTGTCCCCTTGTACAAAAATACTTACTCAAAGTCAATGCAAAGATATCCCTTTGAAAGTGCAAAAACTATTTGTCTTTTATTTATGCTTGTGTTTTGTTTACAAAAACGTCCAATGATTCATTGTTGAACATATGCATTTAAACATAATTACTGTTTACAAATAAAAAAAATAAAAAAAGAGGCAATTACTGATAGGTTGAAAGGATATGGAAATACCTCTAGGCTATCCCATAAGTAATCCCCTGCAGTACGTCGTTTAAATCCCCAACGGAACAAAGTTTCAAATTATTGATCCCCGGTAGAAGTCGTCAAATTTCTCAGGATTCCCCAATAGAATTTTACAAGCAGCACATGGCATTTCCCTTACAACAGAGTGTATTTCTCAAAGCGGAAATTCATTAACACTTCGACTTCAAAACATGAAGACTTACATATCCTCAACAGCAGTCAGGGATTTATTTTCCCCAATCTAACTATAATGCAGCAAGTTAGCTCACATACGCATACAATGCATCCTTATATCATAAACTTTAATAAAGCAAATGCATCACATCATACATTTCATGCAACATAACTTTGCATTTTAGCTAACATTTTACTCTTTTCAGGATAAGATTAACAGCTACCATTAACAATATTCAAAACTTGATAGAGTTATATACGCTCCAGACACGGATGCCATCCTGATACTCATTCAGATTCAAACTTCAGATATAGTTTAAATGCGCTCTAGACACGGATGCCATTCTGATACTCATTCAGATTTAACTTTCAAATACAGTTCAGATACGCTTCAGATACGGATGCCATCCTGATACTCATTCAGATTCAACCTTCAGATACAATTCAGATACGCTCCAGACACATATGCCATTATGATACTCATTCAGATTCAACTTTCAGATACAGTTCAGATACGCTTCAGATACGGATTCTATTCTTATACTCATTCAATATAGCTTCCAGATATAGTTCAGATACGCTCTAGATATGGATGCCATTCTGATATTCATTCAATGCAGCTTTTAGATACAGTTCAGATACGCTCCAGACACGGATGCCATTTTGATACTCATTCAGATTACAGATATAATTCAGATATGCTCCAAATATAGATGCCATGCTGATATTCATTCAATACAGATTTCAGATACAGTTCAGATATGCTCCAGACACAGATGCCATTCTGATACTCATTCAGATTCAACTTTCAGATACAGTTCAGATACGCTCCAAACACGGATGCAATTCTGATACTCATTCTTTCAGCTTAAAAATTACAATTCAACAATCACTCTTGGATGGCATCTTTATGCCCATCTCCCATAGCTTTCTATCACCTCTCCAAATGGCATCTATAAGCCCATTCCTTCTATCATCGCATCGCCGAGTGAAAATTTCTGGGC
Source organism: Vicia faba (assembly GCA_948472305.1). NCBI lineage: Eukaryota > Viridiplantae > Streptophyta > Magnoliopsida > Fabales > Fabaceae > Vicia > Vicia faba. The sequence continues at coordinate 1,327,273,367 of OX451740.1, forward strand.
ACTCTAGTGTCCAATCATCTTCCACCTTCGAGTCATGAATGATCTAACTCTTCAGGTTTAAGAAGATTGAACAGGGGCAGCTGTTTTCCCTAAAATTTTCCCTCTCACTTATCAAGAATTTTCTCACAAGATCTCTTTGACTCAAGACTGCATTAGGGTTTGACCAGCTCAAGACACCTCATCATGCACTGATGACCAAAATTAGGGTTTGAGTTTGCACAAGGATTTTTGGACTATCAATACTTCATATGACTTTCAAGGATCATTATGTACCCCTAAGATTACTCATGTCAAGTTTCAAGTCTTGAATCACACTTTTGATCAGTCAATTGAACAGTTGACCTAAAAAAGCAGCTGTATTGGGGAAAAAGTCAACCATGGCCAATTTACAGTCAAACTTCATAATTTTTTATCCATATTAACATCTTAGACTCATATGTATCATTTGATCAAGTTTGGACCACAATTCCTCAAAAAGATTTGATCAAATTATCAAAAGGGCAAAATGGTAAAAATTAGGGTTTTGACTGGGAAGGGGCAATTTCTGATTTTTGACCTAGAAAATGATCAATTGGTTTGAAGCATGATTTCAAGAGTTCAATTGCATCATTTTTACCTAATAACATGATTCAAAACATTACAAATCCATTGGATTGACAGATGAATTTTTCAGTCAACTGATCAAAAGTCAATTGTACACTGAAAAGTCAAACTTTAACTTTTTGGTCAAAATCAAGTGCCAAAGATCATAATTCATCAAAACATGTCAAAATGTGAAACTTTTTCATCAAGAAATCAAGGATTCAAGATTTTGTTTTGAAAAGTTGAAATTTCTTAACTTGGAAATTTTTCTAAGTATAGAAAATTTCTTATTTTTCTCAACTTTGAGCCAAATTTTCACCATGATGCAAGATGATTCAAAGGAAACTTCCAACATGAAAGTTGTAGATCCCCATGAAATCTACAACTTTTCTTCACACAATTTCTCCTAAAAATTCTTGGATCTCAAGATATGATTTTATGAATACATGCTCAAAAACTAAAATAACTTAGTGAAATTTTGCCCTAGTTAGGCAGATTTTTGACCTAACTTCATGCTAATTTTTCACATAGTTCCAAAGGTAATTTTCAAAATAAATTCAAATATGAGTTGTATAGCACATTGCAAGCTTTCCAAAATGTCTAAGAACTCCTTGAGATCATTCCCGAGTAGGGAGAATCGAAGAGATGAAGTTGGTGATTTGTCACTTTGATTTCAAGCCATTTCATGATGAACAAATATTTAAATCCAAGCCTAGGCTGAATAATATTTGCTTTGCAGACCTCAAACTTGTTTCTAACTCCATAATTAAATGCTTACACAGCTGCTAGAGCTTTAATCCAAACACTTGAGCCTTTATCCAATTTACAATTCCATTTTTGGCAAAAAGTTGCCATTTCCATTTTGATAAAGCATTACTTTTGCAATTTTCAACTTCTTGAGCCTCTCAATTGTTTTCTCTGCACATAAGCAAAGTCAAAACCAAAAGCAACTTGTATAAATCCTCTACCAACTTAGATCATGCTTGTACAACACTTTGAGACTTGTCTCATCACTTTTCTTCAAAAGCAAGTTATAGAGCCAAGAGGCTAGAACTCATAAACCTGGAGTGAATCTGATCTCTAACCTTTTCCATACATATACACAAGTATATTGCAACATAACACACGAATGCTAAAACTCAAAAAACACTCCCAAATACTCTGTAACTCAGAATCTGCCATAGCTTGACAGTTTTGAACCTTACATAGCCATCTCTAAATTCACTCGTGCATATTGAGTTTTAACCACCCAAACACTTAATGTACATCATATCTAAGTGATCCAGGACCTGTTTCAGGAATGTAGCTCCTCCTCCACCATCCACCATTTTCAAATATCAAGCTTGCAGATTGACTTGAGTAAAGAGATTCAGGGACTTTCAGGACAAAGTAAGGATTGGAATACACTCAAGGAGGTCCAGGCAAGCTAAACAGACCCTCAGGCCTTCTCAAAACTTGCTCAAACTCCATTCATGATCCCAGCTGCAAGAGGTAAAAACTAAAACTTCTATCTCTTCATACAAGCATCATTTGGTCCTGATTTATGAAAGCAACATGTAGATATTCTTGCTCTAAAGCTAACCATGTTCATAGTTTTTATTTATATTAGTTGTGTATAGAGAATTTTGGATTTGAAATTTCTGCAAAAATTAGGTTTCAAATTAGGGACAGTAAAATTAGATCTTATCTTTGACCTTTAGTTTACATAAATTATATGGTTGAACTCGTGGGAAGAAACACCATAACTTTCATGTTTGAACTTTCCATTTTTATGGAGAAATGAAGAAGATACAGGTGGTTCGTCCATGACTCAAGGTTGAAGATGAAGTTGCCTTCAGGAGGTGTTTTCTAATATATATTTGTGGTTTTGTTTATATAAACTGATGTACAACCATCCCAGTGGTAAGGCAGCGCGCGTAAATGCTAGAGGTCATGGGTTCGAGCCTCAGCGCGCTGCCTTTTGCATTTTCTCACATTTTTTCCATTTTTTGTCTCTTTGCAGCGCTGGGCTTTTTTGCTTCACGGGCCTATGATTTTTTCTAACATTCTGCACCCTGTTTACTTGTGACACCCCTGGCCCATATCATTTTATTTATTTATTTTATTTTCATTTTATTTTCTTAAATATATTTTTCTTAATATTAAAAATCATAAAAAATATAAAAAATGATAGATTTATATTTTGGCTTATTTTATTTTATCTTTCTCACATAAAATATTTTTATTTAGTCACATATTATCTATTTTTATTAAATAAACTTGTAAATTAAATTAGAACTGAGTTAATATTTATTTTTTCTTTATACCCATTAAATATATTATTTTAATATAAAAAGGACCAAAAATATCTCATAATGTCATATATTATTTTCAAGACAAAAAAAAATACATAAATACTTTTTTCTTAGAAAACTTATTTTCTTTTAATCAAATAGAATTAGGGTTTTTATTAAAAAAATCTTTTCTTAATCATTTTCTTTTTTAATTAATTTAAAGTTAATCTTGATTTATTTATATTTCTAATTAGGTTTAGATTAAAACTTTTTCACATGAAAACCAAACAAAATCTTCTTTGCATTTACATATCTTTGCATATTTAATTCATCTTGTATACTATTTATTCCATTTATTTGTACATATTCAATTTGGTTGTAATAGATTAATTAGGTTTATATTATTGCAATCCCCATTCATGAATTGTATATCCCCCTCCCACAAATGTTGTAATAGCGTAGTAACTTTAAATTTCGCAATTTATCGCTTTTACATAATATGCTAGTAATTAGGGTTTGTATGGAAAGAATAAAACCAATCAAATAGAAAACCCTAATTCAAGACAAAATCAAGCATGAAAATGACACACTTGCACACAAGCACCCTTAGGGTTACCCCACTTGGTTGTCTTATACAAAATGGTCATATTTCACATGTAAGGTGTCTTAGCAAAAACAAACAAATACAAGATCATAGTCCCTCGATGACACTATTCAAAGTTGCCTTACAAAAATGATCTTAGTCCCTCAAAAATGTAAAGGTACTTTGCAACATTGCTAATCATGGCTATACAATGACCCACGCCTAACCCGCGTACATCCAAAGATAGGGTTGCTTACCAAATCAATGGCAAGACAACAATATCAAAGGAAAAGAAAATGAACAAGAAAGACATTTGAGTAGGTAGATTGCTCTTAATTACTTCCTCCATTTCAAAACAAATATCCTTGCTATTTTCAAAACAAACACACACACATCTCCAAACATCTTACAAAATTGTACATTTTCAAAAGATCAACATCTTTGTATATATTCTTACGAACGAGAATCATTACAAAGATTGCCTAAACAATGGCCTCTTTTACAAAAAATACTTTCAAAAACCACACAAAGCACAATTTCAAACAAAAGCAAGTGATCTAGCAAGTAACTAAGAGCCCATGGAAAACCATGGATGAAAAGGGTGCTAATACATTCCTTTTTCATAATCTACCCCCCGAACTCAAGAAACAATCTCAAAGGTCTTTCCTGTGCTTTTTCACCTTTCCTTTTGGATAAAAGAAACGTCGATGACAACTCTTTCTAACCGCAACATTTTCGATCAAACACAAAACACCCAAGTCAGTTCTCCCACTGTATCACACACTGGTTCCAGGCCTAGTCGAAAGGCACAACATGCTGACTTCCAGGCTCCAATCGAAAGGCATAACATGATGACTTCCAGGCCCAGTTGAAAGGCATGACATGCTGACCCCCAGGCCTCAGTCGAAAGCTATGCCTTCACCCCTTCCAGGCCAGATCGAAAGAAGCCAGGAAGAGCAGAATCGAAGGATGTTGCTGCTTGAATCGAAAAGGCTTATTTTCCCTACTTTTTTGTTTTTTTTTGTCTTTACATTTTTTTGCTATTCAATATGGTTGTAATAGTGTAGGATATTTATTTTCTGTGTTCTTGTTGCTTTATATAAATGCTAGTAAAAATAGGATTTGTATGGCAAGATAAAAACAACAAGTAGACAACCCCTAATCAAAGGCCAAATGCATGTAAATTAAACACATTATTCACACATGCACCCCTAGGGTAATTCCACTTATTGCCTTATGAAAAATGGTCATGTTATGCATGCGAGATGTCTTAGCAAAAACAATCAAAATACAAGATCATTGTCCCTCGATGACGCTTCGAATATTGCCTTACAAATGATCTTAGTCCCTCAAAATAAATGCTAAGATATCTCACAACATTGCTATCATGACTATACGATGACCCACGCCTGTCCCTTTACATCCAATTATGGGGCTTCTTACCAACTCAATGGTAAGATAGCAACATCTAAAGGAGGAGGAAAAGAACATTTAATACCTTTTGAGTAGGTAGGTTGCTCCTAGTTTCTCACTTGCTCACAACAAGAACATTTTATACACCAACACTTTCATTTTGAAACATTTTCAAAAGACAACACTTTGTATACGTTCTTATAGAGACGAGAATCATTACAAATACGCCTTTTTAAAATCACTTTCAAAAACAAATGCTTCTTTGAACTATTTTCCAAACAACACTTTGTATGTGTTCTTATAGAGACGAGAATTATTACAAAGGCACATTTTCAAAATACTTTCAAAACCACACCATAAAGCACACTTTCAAACAAAAGTAAGTGATATAGCAAGCAACTAAGAGCCCATAGATAACTATGGATGAAAAGGATGCTAATATCTTCCCTTTTCATAATCTACCCCCCGAACTCAAGAGAATAATCTCAAAGGTATTTCCTGTTCTTTTCACCCTTTCCTTTATTGGATAAAAGAAAAGTCGGTGGCAAATCTTGTTATCCGTAACAATTGTGATCAAATGCAAAACATCCCAAGTCAGTTCCCCCATCGTGTTACAAAGGCGTTTTTAGATCAAACCAAGATCATGGTTGAACTCGTAGTATAGGTTTTATGGGGGTAGGAAAAGTTTCAGACCTTGAATCTTTTTATTTTACAGGTTGTGAATTTTGCCATGCCAGAGAAGATGGTGGTCAACCACCGTAGAGGGTGGCTTGACCTCCCCGGAGCTGGCGTGGCAGGATAATGTATCCTGATTGGTCCATTCAAACATATGCAGAGCCCACTCAGCGCGCGTTTTAAGTTTTCAATATATCTGACCCATTTTCAAATATAATATTATAATTTCATTTGTATAAACGAATTGATAGCTAGCTCAGTTGGTGAAGGGGAATGCGTATAATGGAAAGGACCTGAGTTCGATACCCAGGTCTTGAATTTTATTTTTTTCTAACAGAATTGTTGCAGATCCAATGTGCTACGTTACAAACACCAAACATGTGCTTGCAAATTTCAGCCAATAGATCATGATGAGTCCAGATCCAACGCTCCATGAGTGACCCTTCATGGTGGACCTTCAGGGGGCCAGCAACATTGAATCTAGCGCAGCCTGGGCTTCTTCTTGATTTTGGACCCAACGAATTTCAATTCATACCCCCCCTGTTTGCTAATTAATACCTGGCCCATTTACTTATTTTTTATTCTTTTTTTAGTTTATTACTTTCAAAAACATTTTTTTATTAAATCATAAAGAAATCAGAAAAAATATAAATAACTTAGAATTAGGTTTTATTTTATATTTCAATTTTTATAATTTAATTTAGATAATTATTTTAACTTATTTCCTTAATTTTAAAATCAATAGACTTAGGATTTATTTGAATTCAATTCTTTTCATAAATAAAAAAATGCCAAAAATATCAGTTTTGTTTAGAACTAATTAATAATTTTCTTTTCCCTTTTTATTTATTTTTAATTAATTGAACTTAGGTTTTAATTTAATTTAATATTCTTTCAAATAAAACAAAATAACAAAAGATTTCCTTTCACTTAGGGTTTAGACGTTCTTGTCCATATCGCACGCGTTTAATATTTCCTTTCTATTTTTCATATTATTTTACTTGCTTATGGGATGTAATAGACAATAACTAGGACTTTTTCTTTACTACTTTATTCTCCCTGAGTTTTGGACTTGTAAATAATCCCCCTCCCCGAAGCCTTGTAATAACTAGATTTTACATTTCTGCACTTTAAATTCCTGCAACTTTTTAACTGTTTAGATGGATGATAATATGATTGTATGGCAAAATTTTAAAATAAAACGTTAGCAAACCTAATGCAAAGACAAAATTACTGAATATAACACACTCTCACATATACACGTCTAGGGTATTACCACTTTGGTTGCCTTCGGATAAACAGTCACAACTCTCAAAACGTGAGATACTTTAGTGGCTACCCTCTGGTTTAAAAGATAAAAAATGAACCTTTCGACGTTGCCTCAGTATGATCTTAAAACCCTAGGGTAGTTACTAAGGTTTCTTGCCCAGTTGCCTTTGTGACTATACGATGTCCCTTCGAATGTCTCTCAAACATCCAACGACTAGGGATACCTACTCACTAATAGTAGGATAACATTGTCTAAAGGAAAAGAGGAAAAAACGAACCCTTTCGAGTAAAGTAGATAATTCTTAGATGCTTTCTCAAAACAAAAACCATTTTTTTTCACATACACAAATACTCTTTCCGAAAAAAAATTCAAAACACTTTATATACATTCTCTACCAATCCGAGAAACATTACAAAGTTCACCGTACTAAGGCACTTTCTTTCAAAATACTTTTCAAACACACAAAGCACAAGGTATTTTTCAAATGAGCTAAGCATCTAAGAGCCCGTAGATAACTACAGATGGAAAGAGTGCTAACACCTTCCCTTTCCATAATCTACCCCCCTTACTCAGAAAACTCTCAAAAGGTCTTTTCTGTTCTTTTTACCCTTTGCTTTGTTGGATAAAATAAAAGTCGGTGGCAACTCTTGCTTATCGCAACATTTGTGAATACAAACACAAAACCAGTATAACAGTCGGTTCTGCCACTGCATTACAATGATGATAAGAATCCATAGAATAAAGAACCAACTCAAAATGTTGAAAATGGAGAGAGTTATGCACTCGTGATCACTGAATCAAGCATTTGCTCAATTAGGTTACACTTGTTGAATCAACCTTGAATTTTTTTGAACTATCTTGGAAAAATAAAGCATGACGAACCATAAGAGGCCTTGAAATGATGTTCTCTTGGATAATACTCAAAGTTGGAGCTTAAGTTTTAATGAAACATGTTGAAGAATGAATGGAAATAAACACATGAACCTATTAATCTTCTTAATGAATTCCACCACTAAATTTGAGGAGATCTTGACTTAAATAAAGTGAGAGATCTCTTTGAGCCACAAATCTTTGACATCATAGACATAGACTTGAAGCTTGAGCTCTTGCCATCCATTGAAGAATCATTTGGTTGAGGAAAATTCCTCAAACCCTATGTTAGATGGTGAGATAAATGCAATTGTGTCATCACTTATAATATGAACATTCAAAGAAACACATACATCAATATATATATATATATATATATATATATATATATATATATATATATATATATATATATATATATATATATATATATATATATATATATATATATATATATATATATATATATATATATATATATATATATATATATATATATATATATATATATATATATATATATATATATATATATATATATATATATATATATATATATATATATTGATGTTAGTTAAAAGAACACATTTACAAGATGCACAAATCAAGGTGCTAGGTGATCCCTCAAGAGAAAACTTAAAGATATGATGAAGTAGAAAGGTAGAACCAACTCTAATGTGTGATCTTGATGTATTAATAAAAACGAGATTATGAGAAATCTTAGGGGCAAAATTTGGGGTATAACAAGTATCGATTCTTAATGCCTCTATGTTGTTTGAGTTAAGCGAGACATTGCTGACGAGAGCAATACGATTGATATCTCACACGTGTTATTAATAACCTATGTGTGAAAGATACGTGATAATTTTGATGAGTGATTTAGGTTGCGTACAACTGAGTAATATATTTAAGTATTTGATAGGGTAGATGAAATTCAAACCCAAAAGTGTTCTCTCCTCTCCAAAGAATGCATTTATTTTCTTATTAATAATTTTCTGTTTCATACTTCAAACCCATTTAAACCAAGCTCATAAATATAGAGATTGTTGAACGACATTCTTTCCCTCACACTAATCTCTATGGAGACTATAAAATAAAAATACTTACTTTTACTTGCTGCTTTACCGCAATAACAAAATGGCACCGTTGCCGAGAATTGGTTTTTTGATATTGAATTGCATCACAATAGTTTATATGATTTTGAGTTTTGTAGATATCGTATATATTGTCTATTTTTACTTGTATATTTTCACTGTTAAATTGACTTGTCTATGTTTTCTATACTTGTATAATGTAAACTTGTTTAATCTATACTTGTTGTGTGTTTGTTTTCCACACTTGTTATGTATGTGTTTTTCTTGTGTTCAAGTGTGTGTATATATGTGTTGTGTATCAATGTGTTTAAGTGTTGTTGTAATTTTTGTTTTGTTTTCATAATGTTTGTTCAAGTATTGGGTTAGGACGCTTGTTTTTGGGTTGCTCGTTGAAGAAAAGCATTGGGTGATTAGAGAAAGTTACTAGTTATGCACAATAAAGGCGTCGAGCTAACGACGTAAAACAAGCACTTGTTGGGAGGCACCCCAACGGTTGTGAATTATGTATAGTTTTGTTTTTGAGTTTGTGTAGGTGTTAGTGGAAGTTGGCATGAGAAGTCAGAGGTTATTCTAATTTTTCTACATTTTCCTACTACTGCTTAGTGCACCCTGTTTTTTTTTTTGTGGCCGTTTAGCACGCTTTGTCCCGCTTAACATGCTTATATGTGTGCCATTGGTATTTTTTATTCACTTGGCCCTTCTTTTTACCATGTTCACCAAGTATTTAGAGTATTAAATAATAGTAGTAGTATTTTCTAATTCCTTTGTTGTTGTTTGGGCTCAATTTTTGGTCTGTTAGCTTGAGGTCACATTTGGTGATTTTCCAAGTTTGATCATTTCAACTTGTGAAGTATGTTAATGATATTTTTGAAGTTGGTATCATGCAAGGTACTCGTTTATCTCTTTCTATAGTATAACGTGTTTAGGAAACTTATAATTTATATAATTACCATGTCATTCATTATTTTTATATTACTTTCTTTTGATTAAATTACTTTAGTTCCCAAACCCCAAATGTGAGGAAGTTTTCCATTGTTCATATATGCAAGAGATCAACATTCTTGTTTTAACTATATTTTATTATGTTTAATTTTGTGTTGATTGTATGAAAGCATGAAAAGGATCAAGATACTTTGTTTCATTTTGAGCATAACCATCTGACTAAATAATCAATCTACCTTGTGAGTGAGCGAGAATTCGTAACCCCTTTGAGCCTTTTATCATTATCAGTGTTGTAGTTGAACTTGATGCTTGTCTATGAGTATTTAGTTCACTTATTTTTAATGGATTTTGATCTTTATTTTCTTGAACCCTCAACCATACTTTTTGATTTGAATATTTACCTTATCTTAGAAAGTAGGGAGTATTCACACTTTGATGTTTGGTTGAATTCAAATTGGGAAGAAAAATAATTGCTTGTTTATTTGTTGGTTTCTATGAGGTTGAGTAAAAGAAAAAGAAAATAAAGAAAAAATATGAAAAATAAAATAAAATAAAAATAAAGAAAAAAAGATTTGAAAAAGAAAAAAAGTATCAAATAATTGTGCTAAATAAGTTGTGTGATTGGTGTAACACTTGGGAAAGTAGAAGAAGTGTGATTAAAATTTTGGTGCGTGAAACTTTGTGGATTGATCACTACCTTAGGATTAGGAAAATTTTTGTTTCAATTACCTTTAGAAATTACCCCTTGTTTGTTAACCAAGTGCACTACAACCGTTAAAGCCCCTGTAATTTTTGCTTTTTGGTTTTCAATATGAGTGTTTGGATGAATGCATAATTTAGTATTTTGTTTGCAAGATTGTGGGATGAGTGTTAAGTTCCTCACTTTTGTGTTTTTTTCATCCCTTGATGAATTGTTTATAGGTGTGATTGATGATTGAGCATGTTTTGTTTTAGAATATTTGGTATGCTTTTTATACTTAGGATTCGTTTCGTTTTCATCTTGTCGTTGTAGTATTTTTCCTTGCTTGTACGCTTTTGTTTTGAAAAATACATTTGTTTTTGTTTTTTGAAACTTGTTAACTCATGATTCTTGTTGATCACTTTTGTTTCTTTAAGTTGTTTGACTTTGTTTGAGGACAAACAATATTATAAGTTGGGGAGAGTTCGATAAGTGCTAATTGTAGTTATTTTTGTATATAAGTTTTTTTTCACTTATCGATATTTTTGGTTAATATCCTTTGGATAAACCTCACTTTATTTGTAAATACGTTTAGTTTGTTTATATTTGTGTTTTTTTTGTAATTAGTATATCGATTGATAGTTTCCATTTATTTTGTAGGTATTTGAGCATTGTTGGAGCATTGAGTAATAAGAGGCAAAGACTAATCTCCAAGATGAAATTTTGATCAAATAAAAAGAATAAGGGCCAAGGGGTTGGCAAAGCAAAGAGAGCCTTGTCAAAGGAAGGAGAAGTTTTATTCTGTCAGTAGCACCGAACGAAGTTAGGTCAAGGGAAGGAGCGAGATGAGCGCCGAGCGAGCGTGAGGCGAGGTAGGGGCGAAAAGAAAAGAGAAAAATCGAGAAGCTACTGTCTTGGCCTCGCGTGTTGCTCGTCGAGCGAGATTTAGGCCATCGTAGGGCGAGAATTCCTCTCGTCGGGCGATAGTAGATATTATGTGCCAGTCTGTGCACGTGGCGTATGCTGTGTGGGTGTAAAGTAGCCGCTTGTCGGGCGAGGCTTTTGAGCGTCGGGCGAGCGTGTATGAGACAATTTTGTATTTAGGTTGTAAAAATCAGATTTCTAGGGATGGTTTTAGGCATTTTTGTCCCAACTCCATCACATTCGATTCTTTGATGTTAGAGCTTAGAAAACAACAATGGAGGTTGCATCTGGATGATTCGAAGTCTGATTTCTCATCAATTGGAGTTGACAAACCGAATGATGTTTGGCTCTTCTTATTCTCTTTCATTTGTATTCTCTATTTGTTGGAATTTGTATGTAAGTTTAGCTTCATTATATGTATATTTATTGCTCATGGTGTTGTATAAAACCTCTTTTACAAATCAATATTGATGATTGTTTGCTTTGTTTGGGTTTATGTTACTATAGACATGTACCGTTCAAATCTGGATTTAGGATGAACATCTATTAGGTTTTAGATTCTAGAAATAGATTTAAGCTTAATATTCACGTGGGTATTAGTTCTTAATGCCTCCATGTTGTTTGAGTTACACGAGACATTGCTGACGAGAGCAATACGATTGATATCTCACTCTACATTAGAAATAACCTCTGCGTGGGAGATACATGATAATTTTGACGAGTGATTTAGATTGCGTACAATGGAGTAACACGTCTAAGTATTTGATAGGGTAGATGAAATTCAAACCCGAAAGAATTCTCCCCTCTTCAAAGAATGTATTTATTTTCTTGTTAATAATTTTCGTTTCATACTTCAAACCCATTTAAACCAAGCTCAGAAATATAGAGATTATTGAACGACATTCTTTCCCTCGCATTAATTCCTATGGAGACGATAAAATAAAAATACTTATTTTTTTTTGCTGCTTTACTCCAACAACAATAATTTAATAAAAGCCTCGCAGCTCGCTTGAATGTGCCCCTTTCTAGAACTCGCACTGAGATCTGATTTTTTCGATGGCTGAATTTCTCGGGATTCTTTTAACTCCCGTAATTTAATTAATTATTTAATTAAATTATTTTTGGAATATTTGTGAAGATGTGTTATGATGAATTGGATTTATTTTATTAAGTGGAGAAATAATATTAGAATTATAATATTATTGGATGTGGGCTTGTTTTTTAAGGAATAAAAGTAATAAGGGGGTGTATTAATTTGAGCCCAATAAGGAATAAAGAATAATAGGTTATTTTATTGTTGCTAGAAAGAATAGAAAGAAAGAAACAGTAGAAGAATAAGGATTGAGAAGGAGAACATGCAAGCTGTTGGAAAAGTGGAAAAACGGCAGAACGAGAATTCAACCGGAAGATTATAGAGCGACCTTCAATCTAAGGTAAGGGTGGGGTTCTGGCTTTATAATTGGGTTCATGATGATTGATATGTGGGGTTAGAGGTGATTGTTGTTTTGTTCTTGAATTAGATGTGTATGATGAAGTTTTGATGAATTTTGGATGAATAATGATGCCTCAATGTTGTTTAAATTGATATATAATCATAGGATAATTGTAGGTGATGATTTATCATGATTATATTAAGTTTGTAGGGCTAAAACATGAATCCCGTAGTGAGATACATGGAGGAAAATCGCAGAATTATGCAGGAAGAGTCAGGATGTGTCGACTTCAAACTTGATGCGTCGATACATGAGGGCCTAGAGACTCAGTATGTGTCGACACGAAGAGGCTTGTGTCGATACATGAAGGTTGAAAGACTTAGGACGAGTCGATCTGTGGGATGCATGTGTCGATACATGTTGTATGCAAGACTCAAGACGAGTCGATCCATGAGAGGACGCGTCGACTCATGTTGTGCAGTTAGAGCAGTACGCATCGATCCAAGGGGTTTTGCATCGACCCATAATGCATGATTTTTGGCAGATTCAGTTTTAAAGTGCTGTAACTTGAGTTTTAGGATGTCGTTCGAAGTGTTGGATAGCTAACGCGATGAACATTATTCTAGAGGATTAAAATGAATAATAGGAAGTGTGATTATAGTAGCCAATTTAGGATTTAGAATTAATTCCCATGTTGATCATTGCGTTGGTTTTGAACAGAATGATGCAAATTAGATGCCTAGAGGCTGCTGTTAGAATTATAATAGTAGGATTTAGTGACAGTAATGATGTAAGAATTTTAGAATAGTAGTATGAGTTATTGTGGTATTAATGTACAGCTGAGTTGTTAGTGAGAACTTATTAATGATGTTGTGTTGATGATTTATAATAAATAAATGATGTTTGATGAATTATTATGACTATATGAGATGTTGATGAAGAGACGCTGAGATGCCTTTGAGACATTGTTAATTTGAGATGCTTCTGAGATGTTGTTAACTTGGGTGTTGTTATTACATTCATGGTTGCGTCGCATACATTTCATTTTTTAGATGGAGCTTATGCTCGTTGAGATGGCCTGTATTGGCGAATTTTGAGATGAAGGCTTATGCCTTGTTGATGCCTCTATTAATTGGCAAATTTTTAAGATGGGAGTTCAGCTCCAATGGTACCACATGCATTTTCATAGTATTGAGTCGCATTATATGATTGCATAAAGAAGTGTATTTTGATGTTGATGAATGTGTATATACGTTGTAATTATTGTTGATTATGAGATGAGAAGTTGTGATGTTATTGATCTAATTTAATATATTAATTATCATGCGCTTTATTATATTGTTAGATATCTCACCCCTTATGTTTGAATGTTGCCCTTATGTTGGTAACGTGCAGGTAATCGAGAGTGAAGGCTGTATACCTTCGGTAGTTCGAGTCGGTGTCATTGCTCTGATATGTAACACTCGAGGGATGAACGCTTGTTATTTTTTATTGTTGATTATTATTAAATTGTGTTGTTTTGAAGTTGTTGTATTGATGTTAAAGATGTTATTAAGAATTCCGATGCGTGGATGTTGATTTATTTAACTAAAGATGTTATGATGGTTCATCCGATGTTTTGAAAGTGTTATATATCCACGATGAATGCAATGAATTTTTTATAGAATAATTTGTGACGTCCCGATTTGTTTGCATGAATAATTTTTATAACTCTAATTTATTTATATAATTTTCGGGGTAGAATTGGGGTGTTACAAAGTTGGTATCAGAGCAAAAGATTGGTCTGACCTTGTTGTCGAGTCGTAGTTGTCTAACAATCGAGTATTCTAATTGTTGTTTATGTTGTAGTGAGAAGTTGAGATGGCTGGAAGGAATGATGCTGCACTTGCTACTGCTTTAGAAGTAATGGCTCATGCGATGGAGAATCAGCCGAATGCTGATGGGAATGCTGGATCTCGTAGCTTGGCGACCTTCCAGAGAGAGAATCCACCTACGTTCAAGGGAAAGTATGATCCTGACGGAGCATTGGAGTGGTTAAAAGAGATTGAGAGAATCTTCCGTGTGATGGACTGCACTCCAGCGCAGAAGGTTCGTTATGGGACTCATATGCTAGCAGTCAAGGCTGGTGACTGGTGGCTAGAGACTTGTCAGAAGTTGGAAGCTGCAGGTGAGAATGTCACCTGGGCTGTGTTCCGAAGGGAGTTTATGAGGAAGTACTTTCCTGAAGATGTCCGTGGTAAGAAGGAGATTGAGTTTCTTGAGCTGAAGCAAGGAAGTATGTTAGTTATTGAGTATGCTGCCAAGTTTGCTGAGTTGGCTAAGTTTTATCCGCATTACGCTGAAGCAAATGCTGAGTTTTCGAAGTGTATCAAATTTGAGAACAGGTTGCGCCCGGAGATTAATAAGGCGTTTGGATACTAGAAAATCCGTGTTTTTGCTGATTTGGTTGATAGCTGCAGGATTTATGAAGAGGATAATAATGCTCATTACAAGATTATCAGTGAGAAGAGGGGTAAGCACCAACAGAATCGTGGTAAGCCTTATGATTCCCCAGATGGTAAAGGTAAACAGAAAGTTTCTCAGAGTCATAGGACTAGTGGGGGAGATGCTCCTGCTGGTGTGGTTTGTTTTAAGTGTGGGAAACCTGGACACAAGAGTAATGTGTGCACTACTGAAGTGAAGAGGTGTTTCCGTTGTGGCAAGAACAAACATGTTGTATCTGAGTGTGAACATAAAGATGTGATTTGTTTCAATTGTAGAGAAGAAGGGCACATTGGTAGCCAGTGTCTGAAACCGAAAAGAGCTCAGTCTAGTGGAAAGGTGTTTGCTTTAGTGGAGGATCGGACAGTTGTTGAGGACAGACTTATCAGAGGTACATGTTTCATTAATAGTACTCCTTTAATTACTATTATTGATACTGGTGCTACGCATTGTTTTATTGCTGCTGATTGTGTTGAAAGATTGGGTCTTATGTTGTCTTCTTTGAATGGATAAATGTTCGTTGATACTCCAGCCAATGGGTCAGTGACTACTTCTTTTGTGTGTTTGAAGTGTTCCTTGTCGATCTTCGACAGATACTTTGATGTTGATTTGGTTTGTTTACCGTTAAGAGGTTTGGATGTGATTCTGGGTATGAACTGGTTAGAGCATAACTGTGTTCATATTAACTGTTATGACAAGTCTGTGAAGTTTTCTACTCCTGAAGAAGAGGAAGATGGTCTATTTTCTGCTAGACATTTGAGGAAGTTGATTCAATAGGAAGCACAAATGTTTTCGTTGATGGTGTCGCTATCTGTAGAGACTCAAGCTATAATTGAGAAATTGCAGGTGGTGTGTGAAATTCCTGAAGTTTTCCCTGATGAGATTCCTGATGTACCGCCGGAGAGGGAAGTTGAATTTGCTATTGATCTTGTACCTGGTACAAAACCTGTATCTATGGCACCATACAGGATCTCTACATCTGAATTGTCAGAGTTAAAGAAGCAATTGGAGGAGTTACTTGAGAAGAAGTTTGTAAGACCAAGTGTATCACCGTGGGGTGCTCCAGTGTTGTTAGTAAAGAAGAAAGATGGAAGTATGAGCCTCTGTGTTGATTATAGACAGTTGAATAAAATGACGATTAAGAACAAGTATTCGCTTCCAAGAATAGATGACTTGATGTACCAATTGGTGGATGCTCGTGTGTTTAGTAAGATTGATTTGAGGTCGGGTTACCATTAGATTAAAGTGAAGGATGAAGATATTCAGAATATGGCTTTCAGAACACGTTATGGACATTACGAGTATTCGGTGATGCCTTTTGGTGTTGCTAACGCATCGGGAGTATTCATGGAATATATGAATTGTATCTTTCATACTTATTTGGATCGGTTTGTAGTGGTGTTTGTGATACGGTGGGAGAACTGACTTGAGATTTTGCGTTTGTGTTTGCAAATGTTACAGTTAGCAAGAGTCGCCATCGACTTTTCTTTTATCCAAAAGGAAAGGTGAAAAAGCACATGAAAGACCTTTGAGATGTTTTCTTGAGTTCGGGGGTAGATTATGAAAAGGGAAGGTGTTAGCACCATTTTCATCCATGGTTTTCCATGGGCTCTTAGTTACTTGCTAGATCACTTGCTTTTGTTGTTTGAAATTGTGCTTTGTGTGGTTTTTCAAAGTATTTTGTAAAAGAAGCCATTCGTTTAGGCAATCTTTGTAATGATTCTCATTCGTAAGAATGTATACAAAGATGCTTATCTTTTTGAAAATGTTTCTAACGTTTGTAAGTTGTTTGGAAATGTGCGTGTTTGTCTTGAAAAATAGCAAGGATATTTGTTTGAAAGTAGAGCAAGTAACTAGAAGCAATCTACCTACTCAAATGTCTTTCTTATGCATTTTCTATTCCTTTGACATTGTTGTCTTACCATTGATTTGGTAAACAACCCTATCTTTGGATGTAAACGGGATGGGCTTGGGTCATCGTATAACCATGATTAGAAATGTTGCAAAGTATCTTAGCATTTTTGAGGGACTAAGATCATTTTATAAGGCAACTTAGAATAACATCATCGAGGGACCATGATCTTTTGATTTTGTTTATTTTACCAAGATACTTTGCATGTGTAATAAGGCTATTTTTGTATAAGGCAACCAAGTGGAGAAACCCTAAGGGTGTTTCTGTGCAAGTGTGTTTGATTGCATGCTTGATTTTTATCTTAAATTATGATCTCCTATTTGATTGATCTTTATCTTGCCATACACTTCCTATTTACTAGCATTTACATTTGAAAGCGATAAATTGCAGAAATGTAAAGTCCTACGCTATTACAATATTTAGGGGATGGGGGTACAAATTCATGAATGGGGATTGCAAATGAGAATAAAGCCCTAAATTACTATTACAACCATATTGAAGTACATACAAGAAAATGCTAAATGAACTTGTTTTGTTTTAAGAAAAATATTTTTTGTCTTTTGTTTTAAGGAATAAAATAAAGTGTGAACGAAATATTTTTTGGTGTTTTGCTTATTAATGAAATGGAGAGTGTCAGCGAGAAAAATAAAGAAAAAGAAAATAACAAGGGGAAGAAAAAAAAGGATCAGTGTGCTGCTGAAAGGAAGTCAGAGGTTCTGACTCTGACGTGCTGTAGAACAGAAACCTGTTAGTTAAAATGTATAGGTCAAAGGTTCTGACCCTGGCACGCTGCAAAACAGAAACCTGTTAGTGAAAATGTATGAGGTCAGAGGTTCTGACCCTACTGGGAACACAGTAATTCTCAAAAGTTTGGATATTACTGATAACAAAACAGGCTCCAGAAGCGCTGGTGCCAATGTTAGAACTTGGTCTCTCTCCATGCTAGTCAGAACATCTGCAATTTGGTTATTTCTCCACAAAACAGAAGACATGCCTAGGATATTTTCAGTAGGTGTCATAGCGCTTCAGAAATAAAGAGAATCAGAACCATAAATCAGAGGCAAGTATGCCTTTGCTAATCATAACTCTGAGTTTTAGTTTCTTCAGGAAAGTTCTGAACTGATTCGTTCTCTACTTAAGCATGCGTGGAAATCTCAGAACATGCACAACATCAGAAGCATGATATCTACATTGTGTTTTTGAGCAAGCAAATATGGTAATGCTTAAGCAATATGGTGAGAGTCAGCAAGTGCTTACCTTGAAGCTGGAAGAGGTTCTATGAACTGTGTGATCGGTGGATCTGGAACTGACTGTTTAACGCTGGTTCGCGAAATGTCGCGGAAGCAAGAGTCGCCACCGCCTTTTATTTTCTCCAAATGGAAAGGACAAAAGCACAGAAAAATTCCTTAAAGAGATTGCTCTCGGTTCGGGAGGTAGGTTATAGAAAGGGAAGGTGTTAGCACCCTTTCTATCCATGGTTATCCATGGGCTCTTAGATACTTGCTCATTGTGTTTTCAAAATTGTTTTGTTTGCTTTTCAACTGTGGGTTTTAAAAAGTTTCTTTGAAAATTCCAGTTCGACTCTTGTATCGGTCCTCAAGAGTGTTTGAAAAATTGCTTTCGAAAGCTTTTTTGAAAATGTGTCGGTGTGAAAAGTATTTTTGAATTGTTTTGAAATTTAGAGCAAGTATCTACGAGAACCTACCTACCCTAAGGAATTCGTCTGTGTAGATGTCCTTTAAAGTAGTGCCATCCCACCATTGAGAGGTAGGTAGCACCACTATTGGAGTTGTTCGGGTCAATTCGAGGTTCGGGACATGGTGATCACCAGAGCAATGGGAAGACACCTTAGAAGCTACCCTCATGCCAGGTTCCCGGATCATGAGGACTTACTAAGACATCCTCTACTCGACGATCACCTTTCGAGGTAAGGCAACAGTGAGGCGTACCCTAGGGGTGGTGTGTGATTTGCGTGTCGTTTTCATTTGCATTTATCTTGTCATGTTATTGGTGTTCTACGCTTGTTTTTATTTTGTCCATACATTATTTCATGCCATTATTAATAATTAAAAATTGCAGGAAAGTAAAGATCTAAAGCTATTACAAAAGGCGCGGGTCCACATCGCCAAAATTTCTCGAACCCGATTTGACAGAAAAATAAAGAAAGTAAAAAAATAAAGTGCGAGCAATTAAAAGGTTACATGGCCTTGGGAGATATACATAAATATTTAAACGAAATAAAATAAATATGCGCATAAGAGTTAAATCGAAACGAGGGCGTTGGACCCTTTTTTGCAAAATTACAATTATATGGAATTAATTAATTAAAAAGAAAGAACTTGTTTTTTTTTGGTATTTTTTAGTATTTTAGGATTTAATATGAAAAGAGAGAGTTAATTAAATTTAAAATAAGATGCTAACCCTAATTCTAATTATTTTTAATTTATTAAGAAAAATATTGAAGTTTTTAACCTAATTTAACCCTAATTTTTATATGCAATTTAATTATAAAAATAAATATCTAACTATTTAATTATTTATGAAAGAAAAATAAAAAGGATGAAAAATTATTAATTAAACCCTATTTCTACATTTTTTAGATTTTTGTTATGAAAATATTAAATTAAACCCTAATTTAAAACTAATTAATTTACATGCAAATTTATTTACAAGAAATATTAAAATAAAAAAATATTTATTATTTTTTCTTTTCTGATTTTTGGTGGTATTTTGTGATTTTATGTGAAAATAATTAATTAATTGAAAACAATAGTTAAAAAAAGAAAATAGAAAATAAAAAAAATCAAGAAAGTAGAGAGAATTGCAAACCAAGGGGGTTCAGACCCAAATAGGAGGTTAGGCCTTTAGCAATCTGGCCCATTCAGATTCTTGGCCTTGGAGACCTTTTCACTCACGTGCAGAAGCGTTGACCAGGGTTCATCATATTCCTTAGATCTGAGCCTTTGATTTGATTCCATTGGACGCGTGGACGTTGGATTTTGGAAGTGTATGGTACGTCCCTTAGGCTGAAACTACATGTGAACGTAAATTGAAAAATAACATTAAGATAATGAAGACCTGGGGCTCGAACCCAGGTCATGTACTTTGCCAACAACTATGCTTGCCAGCTGAACCAATTCACGCGTGTTAATATATAATGAATAACAAATATAATAAATAAAACAAGAGTTAGTGCTGATTCTTCGCGCGAAAATTTAAAAGAACCAATCCACTGACGCCACGAGGTCATCTTCTTCCTCGTTCCTGAAACACAAACACATTAGGCAACATTTTTTATGGTGTTCTTTTAGGCTAGCTTCTGAAAAATAGCGACTAGCCCTGTGACGCTCATAAATTGAGCGCGAGGGTAGCTTCTTCTTCGTCCAAGTGCGCTGATCATGACCATGGTGCCGTGGTGTCCCAATTTTGCCTCATGTTAAAACCCCTAATTTGAAGCTTCCTGAACCCTAAATATTATCAATGGCGAAATCGTGTATAGCACATAAAAATACAATTAAACATATGGGTTAGCATCAGAATCAAATGACAAACATGAATCAAGCTTTAAATTTCACACAGAATGCATGGATTAAGATGCACGACTATGAAATTTTTTGTGTACAGGTCCGGGTCGTTGTACCAATTCTTTGAGTTTTGATGAATGTTTTTGATTGGAAATCGTTCTATGAAGCTTCAGCAAGCTAATGAAACAAAAATCGTGCCTTGAATCGCCCTAGAATGAGGTTTTCAGAATTGAGTTTCTTGCAAAAAAATTCAAGTTTGATAATGGGGTTTTCCGCAGCTTTTCTGGTCTCTTTGATTAGGTTTCTATTCAGGCTTATGTAATGAACCAATTAGGTCAAGAATTCTGATCAAAATCTCTTGCATTCATGGCTTTTGAGATTTGATTTTCAATCAAATTTTTTCAAATATTTTCCATGTGTTTTTTGTGCAAATCATGATCCAATCAATCCAAATCTTTCCATATTTGAATATGCACGAGTTATTGAGTAGATTTTATGCAAAAAAGGATTGTAAAACTTAGGTTAAATATTTTACATGTATTTAATTTGATTTAAATGAATTATTATAAATAAAAATTCAAATAAATAAATAAAAAATGAAGAAATACTTCCCTTTGGGCCAAGTGGTCGTGCACATGCCATGGATGATGAATTGTGGAAGAAAAATGGGCCCATTAGCAATTTTAGGTCATTTGAATCAATGTTGACTTTTCAAAATATCCAAAAATTTCCCAACTTCCACAAGGCATAACTTGCTCAATTTTTAAGCTTTTCTCATGTTCTTGGACATTTTGGAAAGGTCTTTGAGTCCTTTAACCAATGTCTTTGGTCCCATGTCATTTTGATTTACCAATCTCAAGTTATGGTCTTTGACTTAAAGTCCCTTTTTGTTGACTTTTGAAAATGACCTATAATGTTGAAATTGATAACTTTTGTGAGAGCATTTCTTGGACTTGAAGTATGAAGATGAGTTGTAGGAAATGTCTTTCTCTTCAAAATGAGCTTTGGATGGAATTTTTCTGATAATCCATGTGAAAGTTATGCCCTGGTCAATTTACAGTTGACTTTTCCAACTGTCCAAATAAGGAAACTTTTGCATCTTGATGATTTTTGAGCCAAGCTTTGAGAATCATGATCAAGCATTGATCAAATGATGTTTGTGGCTTCAAAATGAGATGTTGACCAAAAATTTGAACTTTTGACTGCCAAATGACCATTTTGCCCCTGCAGTTGACTGTAGTGCAATTTAGGGTTTTGACTGTGCAATTTTGTGCTGAAAGTCTTGAAACTTGGTATGAGGATGCTTGTCCATATTTGTAGGCATATGAGACTTGATTGGACCTTTGGAAACTTCATTTTCTTGATCAGAACCAAAACCCTAATTTTGCCTGCTTAGGAGGCCCTTACACTGTGCAACCCTTGGGGAACTTTGAAGCTTGACTTGGCAATTTCTTGGAGAATATGGGAGGGCAAATTTTGGGGTACAACAAACTGGAGTCAGCCTTAACTCTGATGACGTTCTGAACAGCTTCTTTGAATGGGTGGATGGAGAGTATATAGTAGTATGAATACAAAAGTTATGGCAATTTCCTACGTGTGAGTCAAAAACTGTATGGGTGTTTTTAGTCAAGAAATATTTTGAGAACAAATGAAGTTTGAAAGCAAAGGATCCAAAGTTAATGGTTTGTATGATGTGTTTACAGTTTTTTTGAAACTCTAGGAATTTTGGGCAGAGATTTAAGATTTTTTCTTACTCAAACTTTCTGTCTCTTTTCAACAATTTTTCTCTGGGCCTCTTCTCAGTGACCAATGGCCTTCTATTTATAGGCAAAGCTTTGTGGGTTTTAAAATGTCAAGTGGCACCAATATCATGCACTAGATGCTAACTTACTCTTGAATAAAGTCCAAAAAGGTTGTGATGATTGACAGCTTTTAGCCTAGGCTGGGTTAGTAAGCAAGGATTAAGGAAAAGTTACACCCATAAGCGAAAAGTAGCGCATGGACCCATACCTAAATCTGCACAAAATTATTTCTACCCTACACATGGAGAGATCCTTTGGACAAAGACTCAAAAGTGGTTGTGAGCATTAATGAGCATTAAATGGTGATGAGATTTGTCAAAATCAGAAATCTTGTAATATGAGATTTGCATCATTACTTAAATCTGAGCCAGCAATTCTACTTCAGCATAGTCCAAAACAACGCACCCAAGTTCTGATCTTGGTATCCTGTTGCCTCAGCAAGTTCTGAGGGATCCCCAGTCTTTCCAGTAAACTTCTTTGATTTGCCTCTGAAAACTCTGAACTTAGAGATTCTACTTCAGTGTAGCACCCAATCTTCTGATCCTCTTACCTTCTGACTCCAGCATGTTCTCAAGGAGCCTTAGGCTTTGTACTACACTTTATTGCTTTCTTTGCATTACTTTAGCAAACTCTGACTGAACTTGCATAGATATTGAAAAGTCATGTTCTGACTAAAGATTATGTGTTGAACCACGCTTACAACTTCTGACTGCTCCTGTCTGGAGGCTGGCTCAGAAGTTATGAAGTGTCATTTTTCTTAAATACTTTATAAAAAATTCCAAGTATTTAGAATTTAACTTTTCCAAGGTAAAATTTGACTTTTGAACTTCTTGATGAAACAAACTTCATATTCCAACATGTCTTGATGAAATATGATTTTTGAGATTTGATTTTGATCCAAAAGCCAAAGTTTGACTTCTCAGCATGTAAATGACCATTTTGCCATTGTAAATGGCTTGCTTGGAAAGAAATGATAATTCAAGGCTTGGATTTGTATGAGAGAAAACCTTGAGAATCCAGGGTGATTTCCTGAGAAATGAGAAGGCAAATTTTGGGGTACAATAGTTGCCCCTGTTCAATCTTCTTTAACCTGAGGAGTTAGATTGGCGAGATTTGCCATTCGTGACTCGAAGGTGGAAGATGATTGGACACTAGAGTGCCTAGAAATTTGCACTCGGCGACGCGCTGGTTGATTGTGTAGGGAATGGGCTTAAAAGATGCCATTTGGAGAGGTGGTAGAATCTTGTTGGAGATGGGCTTGTAGATGCCATCCAAGGATGTTTGTTGAGGTGTAGTTTGTATGTTTGAACATCAGAATGGCGTATGTATTTAGAGCATATATGTATTGTATCAAAAGGTTGAATCTGCATGAGTATCAGAATGTCTCCCGTGTCTGGAGCGTATCTAAATTGTATCAGGAGATTGTCTTTGAATGAGTATCACAATGGCTTCTGTGTCTGGAGCGTATCCGAACTGTATCAAGAGTTTTCTTTGAATCTGAATGAGTACAAGAATGGCTTCCGTGTCTGGAGCGTATCTGCACTGTATCAGGAGGTGTACTTTGAATGAGTATCAGAATGGCTTCCGTGTCTGGAACGTATCCGAAATGTATCAGGAGGTGTTCTTTGAATGAGTATCAGAATGGATTCCGTGTCTGGAGCATATCCGAACTGTATCAAGAGTTGTCTTTAAATCTAAATGAGTACCAGAATGGCTTCCGTGTCTGGAGCTTATCCGCACTGTGATACGGTGGGAGAACTGACTTGAGGTTTGCGTTTGTATTCGCAAATGTTTCGGTTGAGCAAGAGTCGCCACCGACTTTTTATTTTATCCTAAGGAAAGGTTTAAAAAGCACAGCAAAAACCTTTGAGATTTTTCTTGGGTTCGGGGAGTAGATTATAGAAAGGGAAGGTATTAGCACCCTTTCTATCCATGGTTATCCATGGGCTCTTAGTTACTTGCTTAGATCACTTGCCTTTTATTTTCAATTGTTTGAAATGGTGCTTGTGTGTGTGGGTTTGAAAATGTTTTGAAAAGAAAGCCAATGTGGTGGCAACCTTTGTAATGATCCATGTTGGGATGTATACAAAGGTGTATGTCTTTTGAAAAGGTTTTCACTTGTTTTTGAAAGTTGTTTTGAAAGTGTAGTGATGTGTGGTTTAGAAAAAAAATAGGCAAGTGTTTTAGTTTGCAAGTTTGATTCAAGTAACTAAGAGGTTATCTACTTCTAAATTTCTCAAAGTTTATTGCTATGTTTTAACCCTTTTAATAAGTTTGTTCCACCATTGTATTTGGTGGACAATCTTATGTTAGGATGTGAAAGGGACAGGCGCGGGTCATCGTTTTAGGCCATAATTGCAATAGTGCCAAGTATCTTTGGGCATTTCCTTTAAGGGACTTGATCATTTGTTTTGGCAATATTTTGAAAGTGTTATCGAGGGACTATGATCATTTGATTTGTTTGTTTTGCCCAAAGAGACCTAACATGCAATATGGCCCAATTTTGAAAGGCAACAAGTGGAATACCCTAGGGGGTGCAAGTGTGATTTGTGTGTTCATTTTCATGCTTGTTTGTCTTGAGATTAGGTCATAACTATTTTATCGTTTTTCGCATACAAACCCTAATTCTAACATGGTATAATTGGAAAGCAATAAAGTGCGAAAATAAACTTACTAAGCTATTACAAAACCAAATATGGGAAGGGGGGTACAAATGTTCAAATGGGGATTTTGACAAGGAATTTAAACCTAAAACTATTACATCAATATTGAAATATTTTACAAGATGATTAATTTGCATAGATTAACTAAAATAAGACAAATATGCAAGAATGCAAAAAAAGAATTTTATATGTATGAAAAAAAGAATTATTTATGTAAAATAAAAAGAAAATAAAAAGGGTATTATTTTTTGGAGTATTTTCATATTTAGGGTAAAACCCTAATTCTATTAAATAAAATGTATTATTATTTAGTTTAATACAAGTATTTATTTATTATGTACAAAAATAAAATAAAGTGAAGTATTTGTCAAAAATGTATTTTTATATTAAATATTAATAATAATAAAAAAAACAAAAGTGTATATATTTTGTATTTACCCTAAATATATTAATAAATATATGTATATATGTATTATTTTAAATATGTGTTATATATATAAATAATAATAATTTTTAATATTTGTAAAAAAGGTATTTTTTATGTAAAATATTTTCAGAAGGTAAAATAAAATAAAAAATGAAAATAAAAGTATTTTTACATATTTCTCAATATTTTAATGAAATGTATATATTCATTTATTTATGTATTAATCAAAAGAAAATCACATAAATACCTAATAAATTAAAAAATTGTGAGAAAAAAGATTTTTATATTTTTAATAACATGAGAAAAAATAAATGAATCAATCAAAAAAAGAAAAAGTCAGAAATCATTAAAAATAAATGAAATGGGCTCAGGGGGTGTAAAACAAGAAAAGTGGTGTGAATAAGAAAAACACTCAGGCCCAGCCCAAGAAGCCACTGTCTTCAACCTCCAGCCAGAAACGTTCAAAAAACGCGCGCCCTTCTTCTCAAACTTCTAACTCCTGATTCCTGGCTTTTCAATGAAAACTCATAACATAAAAAATGTTCAGCATGAAGAGACGAATCCAACCATATGCAGAACTTGATCTAACTCTCTAAGATGAGGGAGAATTTCTTCTCCCCCAAATTCTAACCTAGATTTTCTGCCATTTTCAAACCTTAAATTCTCACAGCTCAAGCAAAAGAAATGAAAAGTAAAAACATGTACATGTTCAGTGGCATGAGTAGAACATTGTTTATTCACAAACTTAAAGCTAATGATGCCTAATAAGAGAGATACGAATTCAAAAACTTACCTGTTCAGTTGAAGTTCTATCTGGAAATGTAGGAACTTTCAGTGCAAGGTGATGATTGGAAAGGCTTCCTTGAGGTCCAGGGATGCTATTCCAATGTTTACTTTGTCTTGAAAGCTTTTGAATCGAGCTAGAGCACTTCACCTGCAAGTCAGAAATGTGAAAATGGTGGAACCAATTAGAGGGATTACAGGTCGTGTTTTTGCTTTTGGTTAGCTTGCATAGATGTTAGGGGATGTATGTGAACTGGTTTGGGCAAGAATGCTTGAAAGGATTGAGAGTTGGAACTCAATCTGCAGAGGTTGCTCTGTTTGAGCAGTTTCAAGGTGATTCTGAGTTTTGGGAGGGATTGGAGGTAAAAGGCTCGTGCAATAGCTTGGTTTTGATGTCTGGAATGTGTTTGATAAGTTTGTCTAAGTGTTTGTAAACTGATATGGAAGTTGGTACAAGTTATGCTACCTTCCTTGAATTTGAAGCAAGCAATGGCCACTTGATCATTCTAGCCTGTACAGGCCCTCACACTATGCTGCATCTTTTAGTCTTGATCAGTGTGTTATGTCCATGAATCTTGTTTCCAAAGATATGCATTGTACCATTTGATTTGCAAACTTGACATAAAGTTCTACTTTTCACAAATGGAAATAATGCTTTTTCTAGTTTAGGGTTAATTCTTTGTACAATGACCAAACTTAAAGAATAACATCTTGGCACAATGGATTAACATTAAATGTATGAGTGTCAAAGGGTTTTAGGACCTGTAATGTAGCACAAACTATGCTGATTTGAAAATGGCCTAAGTTATGAACATGTTCATGAACCATTCAAAAGTGGATTTTTGCCATATTGTGAAATTCGATTCTCTCAAGTTATGAGGTTGTTTGAGAAGTTCTTGGACATTTTGGAAAGCTTGGAATGTGTACTACAATCCATCTTTGAAATGCAAATTGAAATTCCAAGTCGAAGTGTATGGAAAATGGCCTTGAAGTTAGGTAGAAAACCTTGTCAAAAAGGTCAAATTTTCACTAAGTTATGAATGGTTTGGTGCCCTTATTCAAAAATTTGTAACTTGAGATACAAGCCTCATTTGGGAAAATTTTTTTAATCAAAGTTGTAGATTATGCAACAAGCTACAACTTTCAAGTTTTGACTTTTGTTTGAATCCAAATGAATCTTGGTGAGAAAGTGGGGCAAAGTTGGGGAAAAATTAGGGTTTTCCATAACTTAGAAAAATTCTAAGTTATGAAAAATTTCCATTTCAAACCCTAATTTGCAATTCTTGGTTTCTTGGTGAACAAGTTTCATGATTTGGCATGTTTCAGTATACAGTCAAAATTGATCAATTGACTGGGAAATTCAACTGTCAATCTTGTGTACTTGGGATCTTTTGAGCTTGATGAATGTGTCAAGACCATTTCATTGAGTCCTTGAGTCCATATGTGAGCTTGGTTTGCCATTGGCTAGGTCAAACAGTCAAAAATTACCCTTGTGCAATCAAAACCCTAAAAATGACCATTTTGCCCTTTTGATGATCTGATCAAATTTCTTGTGGAATTGTGATCCAAACTTGATCAAATGGTCCATATGAGTTCATAATGTTGATGTGGGTCAAAAATCATGAGATTTGACTGTCAATTGGCCACAGTTGACTTTTTCCTCATTACAGCTGATTTCTAGGTCATCTGTCCAATTGACTGGGCAAAACTTGGAATCAAGACTTGAAACTTGGTATGGATAAACTTGGGAGTCCAACATGAAGCATGAAAGTCATCTTAGGCATTTTAGGTCAAAACATCTTTGTTCAACCACAAACCCTAATTTGGGTTAACAGTGCAAGGAGAAGTCTTGAGCAGAGGAAACCCTAACTGGATCTTGATCTTCAAAGGTCTTGTGATGAAAAAATGTTGAGGAAATGGGAGGGCAAATTTTGGGGTACAACAGTTGCCCCTGTTCAATCTTCTTGGACCTGAAGAGTTAGATTGGCAAGTTTGCCTTTCGTGACTCGAGGGTAAAAGGAGATTGGACACTAGAGTGCCCGGAAATTTGCACTCGCATGTTGGAGTCTCAACAATGTGATGTCGGGAATGGGCTTACAGATGCCATTTGGAGAGATGGTGGATAGGGAGATGGGCTTATAGATGCCATCTGGAGATGTGACAGAGCTTTGTCGGGAATGGGCTTATAGATGCCATTTGGAAGTATTGATCGCATAAGAGATTCCTTAGCGAAAACTTGTGTATTTGAGAAAGATAGATGTTTTCCTGGCTTGTTACAGGTGTTTGATCTTCAGTCTCCTCATGTAGATATGCCCTGGCTAGATACAGGTATCGAATCTACAATCGGTTGTTCACAGATGTGCCCTGGTTGGGTACAGGAGTCGAATCTGGAAATAGTCGTCAATAGATATGCCCTGGCTGGATACAGGAATCGAATCCTCGAACTCTTCAGACGTGCCCTGGCTAGATACAGGAATCGAGTCTGGAAATGTGGTCAACAGATATGCCCTGGCTGGATACAGGAGTCGAATCTGGAAATGTTGTAGTTGATAGATGTGCCCTGGCTGGATACAGGAATCGAATCTTCGAACTCTTCAGACGTGCCCTGGCTAGATACAGGAATCGAGTCTGGAAACCGATCACTCTCAGATGTGCCCTGGCTAGATACAGGTATCGAATCTGGAATTGTGACAGCTGAAGGTAGTTGTCTTTGGGATCGTCTTTTTTCCTGAAAAGGCAAAAACATAAGTTGTATGCAATGTCATGATGTATGATATGCATGATGTCATGATGTTCAACATGAGATAGTGTTGTACGCAATTTATCATGTATGTTAAGCAAGATGTAGGGAAATGTGAAATGTTTATGAATGTAATTTCGTCTTAGGAAAATAAATCCTTGACGAACGGCCGAGGAGTTGCTCTGTGGCAGAGATACTTTGCTGAAGTTTGACGAGAGGCCTGCTGAGGACTTCAATGATGGATTCTGCTGGGGATAATGAAAGATAAACTCCGTTGGGGAATGGAAGAACTTTGCCGAGGGCGATCTTCCGTGGCGATTAGCTGAGGATAACCCAGTTATAAGCCCTTGTGAGGGATAACTCTGAATAAAGCTCGGAAGAGACGTCCGTATCCTGTAGGGAACAAGCTTCCAGAATCTACCGGGGATGAGCTTTAAGATCTGCCGGGGAATTTTGTGCCTTTTCAGGATCGACGGAGAATCAACTCCGCTTGGAGAAAGTATTGCTGAATCTTGTCTTACTCTGCGGGGTGTTGAGATGATTTGGTCACATTCTTCAGTCGAATCTACCTGGGTACCTTGGCGGACAAAGCAACCATATTGCATCAGACAACTTCACATTGCCCCTGTCTCTGATGTCACCTGTAATTAATCTTTTGTTTTATATGCAAATATTTATGAATCAGCAATTTAATGTCAAATGCGTATATCAAAAATGAACATTGGACGTTCTTCGCAAAACAAAACAGAAAAGGAAAAACAATGGCAATTTGTATGGACAAGTGAATTTGTATTGATTTGATCTTTTCCTGTGAATAGGCGTTTTTGTACAAGAGGCTGACATCCTAGTAAGAGTATGCCGCCAAATAACATAGAATTTACAATTTTGAAAAGGAAACAAAACAGCTATGTGAACGATCCCACTGGGTTCCAACTCTGCTATCGCCTTTATGTCTCCGAGCGTCTCATCGCTTTGCTGCCTAGCTGAAGATGAAGCTGATTGGTCGATGCCGAAGTATGAGCCAGATAGTTGATGCCGAATTCCGGATGCGAAGTGATCCAATGAGACATAGTGTTACGCTTTATCCCTAACTTTTGCCTGGACCGCCCTTTCGGGTTTTCAGTCCACCGGGATACCCATTTTTGCCCAAGCCGCCTTTTCAGGTTTTCGACTTGCCGGGTGTACAGATTTTTATTCATTTCATCCCTTATTTTTGCCCGAACCCTTTTGGTTCGCCGGGAAGCCCTTATTTTTGCCTAGGTATGTCAACCTAGCGGGTCTTTTATTTATGCGTAGTATTTTTTCACTATGTCTGCATTGGCGGGGTGAGGAAGGTCGTCACCATCCATGGTGGTTAGGATCATGGCTCCTCCTGAGAACACATGCTTAACCACAAATGGCCCTTCGTATGTAGGGGTCCATTTGCCCCGGGGATCACTTTGAGGAAGGATGATGCGTTTGATTACCAGGTCCCCAACTTGATATCCTTGTGGTTTCGCTTTCTTGTTAAATGCCCTGATCATCCGCTTTTGATACGTTTGACCATGACAGATAGCGGTGAGTCTCTTTTCGTCAATCAGATTTAATTGATCAAGTCGAGTCTGGATCCAGTCATCTTCACTCAAGTCTGCATCCTTCATTATCCGGAGAGAGGGTATCTGGACTTCAATTGGCAAGACTGCCTCCATGCCATAGACCAAGGAGAAAGGAGTTGCCCCGGTTGACGTCCTTGCTGAGGTACGGTACCCATGAAGAGCGAATGGTAACATCTCATGCCAATCTTTATAGGTCACTGTCATCTTCTGCACAATTTTCTTGATATTCTTATTAGCTGCCTCTACAGCCCCATTCATCTTCGGCCGGTAGGGAGAAGAGTTGTGGTGCTGTATCTTGAATTGTTCGCAGAGTTCAGTGATCATCTTATTATTGAGATTGGTACCATTGTCCGTAATGATTCTTTCTGGGACGCCGTACCGACAGATCAGATTATGCCGGATGAAACGTGCCACGACGCTCTTGGTTACTGTGGCGTAGGAAGCTGCCTCAACCCACTTCGTGAAGTAATCGATTGCCACTAAGATGATGCGATGCCCATTGGATGCCTTCGGTCGGATCTCACCGATCATATCAATCCCCCACATTGCAAAAGGCCAAGGTGCCGTCAGGACGTTCAGAGGAACTGGAGGAATATGCACCTTGTCAGCATAGATCTGGCATTTGTGACAAGTTCGGGAGTGTTGGTAACAATCAGCTTCCATTGTGGACCAGAAATATCCTGCCCGAAGGATTTTCTTAGCCATGGTGTGTCCACTGGAATGTGTTCCAAATGTGCCTTCATGCAGTTCTATCATGATCTTCTCTGCTTCAGCCTTATCCACACAACGTAGTAGGGTCGAATCATGATTCCGTTTGTAGAGGATGCCGTTGCTGAGGAAGAATTTCGCCGCAAACCTCCTCATGAACTTCTTGTCATTGACAGATGCACCTTCAGGGTATTCCTGAGCTTCCAAGTACCTCTTCACCTCATGATACCAGGGTTTTTCAGTCACCTTCTCAGCCTCAAGCTCGCAGCAGTATGCCGGTTCGTCCAACTTCCAGATAATGATCCGGGGAGCCTCATTGTCCCATTTAACTTTGAACATTGAAGACATCGTAGCTAGTGCGTCCTCTAGCTGATTCTCCTCTCTTGGGAAGTGCTCAAAAGTTATTTCTTCAAAGTGGGGAAGCAGGGTTGACACATACTCCTTGTAAGGAATAAGATTTGGGTGTTTCGTATCCCACTCGCCTTTGATCTGATTGATCACGAGAGCGGAATCTCCGAAGACACTCAGAAACTTGATCCTTAAGTCGATTGCAGCTTGTAAACCCATGATACATGCCTCATATTCTGCCATGTTGTTGGTGCAGTTGAAACATAATC
Organism: Vicia faba; assembly: GCA_948472305.1. Classification (NCBI taxonomy): domain Eukaryota; kingdom Viridiplantae; phylum Streptophyta; class Magnoliopsida; order Fabales; family Fabaceae; genus Vicia; species Vicia faba. The sequence continues at coordinate 1,327,305,357 of OX451740.1, forward strand.
GGGCGGTGAGTGGAGTATGAGTTCCTTTGTGAGATATGATTACAGCGCCGACGCTGTTACCCAAAGCATTGGAGGCTCCGTCAAAATGCATAGACCATCGGGATCCTTCCTCAGGTCCTTCATCCGGTCCAGGTACTTCACAGTCAGTTACCACCATGATGTCTTCGTCCGGAAAATCAAAGTTCAAGGATTGGTAATCGTCCACAGGTTGGTGTGCCAAATGATCCGCCAGTACACTTCCTTTAATTGCTTTCTGAGTTGTATACTGGATGTCATATTCTGTCAAGATCATTTGCCATCTCGCTATTCTTCCAGACAGAGCAGGCTTTTCAAATATGTACTTGATGGGATCCATCTTTGAAATCAATAGAGTAGTGTGAGTCAGCATATACTGTCTCAGCCGGCGAGCAGCCCATACTAGAGCGCAACAAGTTTTCTCAAGCAGTGAGTAACGAGACTCACAGTCGGTAAACTTTTTGCTCAAGTAATAAATAGCATGCTCTTTTCGGCCAGACTCGTCATGCTGCCCCAGCACACACCCCATTGAATTGTCAAGTACTGTCAAGTATAATATTAGAGGTCTTCCTTCCACTGGTGGCATAAGAATGGGTGGCTCTTGGAGATATTCCTTTATCTTTTCAAAGGCAGCCTGACATTCATCGTTCCAGCGTACGACTTGATCTTTCTTCAGTAATTTGAAGATTGGCTCACAAGTAGCAGTCATGTGTGAGATGAATCGGGCAATGTAATTCAGTCGTCCCAGGAAGCCTCTGACTTCCTTCTCTGTCTTTGGAGTCGGCATCTCTCGTATGGCTTTTACCTTGGCAGGGTCCACCTGAATACCTTTATCACTTACAATGAAACCTAGCAATTTTCCGGATCTTACCCCAAAGGTGCATTTGTTGGGATTCAACCTCAGCTTGTATAACTTGAGTCGGTCAAACAATTTCCTCAGATGGTCAAGGTGCTCCTCCTCAGTTTGAGACCTTGCAATCATGTCATCAACGTATACCTCAATCTCATGATGGATCATATCATGAAATAAAGCAACCATGGCACGTTGATAGGTTGCCCCAGCATTTTTCAATCCGAATGGCATGACCTTATAACAGAAGGTGCCCCACTGAGTCACAAAGGTAGTCTTTTCCATATCCTCCGGAGCCATCTTGATCTGATTATACCCTGAAAAACCATCCATGAAGGAGAACACCTTGTGTTGGGCAGTATTGTCGACAAGAACGTCGATGTGAGGTAAGGGGAAGTCATCCTTGGGGCTTGCCCTGTTCAAGTCCCTATAGTCGACACACATTCTGACTTTACCGTCCTTCTTCGGCACTGGCACCACATTGGCAACCCACTGAGGGTAAGAAGTCACTGCTAGAAACCCGGCGTCGAATTGCTTCATGACCTCAGCCTTGATCTTTTCAGACATCTCTGGGCGCATACGGCGGACCTTTTGCTTTACCGGAGGGCAGTCTTCCTTGGTTGGCAGGTGATGAACTACAATGTCGGCATCCAAACCAGGCATGTCTTCTTAGGACCAAGTAAATATCTCCATGTAATCCTGTAGCATCTGGATCAATCATTGCTTCACGCTGAGCTCTAGATTAGCCTCAATCTTGACCTCTTTCCTATCTGTCTCAGTACCCAGGTTAATCGTTTCTACCGGCTCTTCATGTGGTTGAATAGCCCTCTCTTCCTGGAGTAGCAGTCTTGCGAGTTCACCAGGCACTTCGCAATCATCTTCACCTTCGTCTTCGGCCAAGTTGATCGGATTCTTGAAGTCATAACTGGTGGTAGCAGAGCTGTTACCAGTGAGATCCAGAGTGGATTGAAACCTGTATAAGTGAGTGTGTGTAAATATAGCTGTTTTGCAATATATATATAACACAGAAAGAAAAAGAGCACAAGATTTGAAATGCAACAAACGTCCAATGTTTTGATTGATGATATATGGAAATGTCATACAAAAAGCCCTCACAAATGGAGCTACGATGCCCCGGGTAGGACACCGAGCCAACAAAGTTGTTACAAATTGGAAATCAAAAGAAATTAATTACTGCGTGACAAATGTGATAGGTGTAAAATCCTTTGCCGTCCAGTTGCTTGGTCCGTTGCTAGTAGTCGGGTAGATCCAACTATCAAACTCTGCTTCCTCTACATCCTCCGCGATAGCATTCACCCTTGGGTTGGAGATAAACACCGGAGCCTTTCTGATCTTTTCCTTGCGCACAGCCCTCTGAGCCTCTGCAGTAAAGCCCAGCCCAAACTTGTCGTTCTTTTGAGTGAAGTCAGGAAGCTGACCCCAGTTTGCACAATTGCCTCTCTCGATTACAGCCCGGGCATCCTTCAAGGACGCCATCTTCAACGGAAAGTCTTCTTCAACCACTGCTTCAGCTGATGCTAACACTGGAGGTACTTCCTCAAAATGCTGAAAGGGGGTTTCAATAAACTCCCCGTCCATCTCGATATACCGGAATGAATTCAAGTGACTAACCATGTATTCCTCCTCACCCTGCACAGTAACAATCTTCCCTTTGACAGGGTATTTGAGCTTTTGGTGTAGAGTGGATGTTACTGCCCCAGCTTTGTGAATCCAGGGCCGACCCAACAAGCAGGAGTAAGATGGATGAATATCCATTACATAGAACGTTGAGTTGAAAACTTGGGAACCCACACGAATGGGGATGTCTACTTCACCGTGCACCATCCTCTTAGAACCGTCGAAGGCTCTAACAATGATGTTACTAGGTTTCAACTCCAGGCCCTCACAATCCAAGCGGTCCAATGCTTTCTTGGGCAAAACATTCAGGGAAGAGCCGGTATCCACTAACACGTGTGCGAGAGTAGTTCCCCTGCATTCTATGGAAACATGCAGGGCATCATTGTGATTTTTCCCTTTGGCGGTAAGGTCAGCATCCGAGAACCCTAAGCCATTGTCAGCCGTCAGATTAGCCACACAGTCAGCGAATTGATCCGCGGAGGTCTCTTGCGGCACATGGGCCGTTTTCAAAAATGAAATCAGGGCTTTTGCATGGGCCTCTGAACATAGCAGCAATGATAACATAGAGATTTTGGAGGGAGTATGCCCCAACTGTTCAACAACGTTAAATTCACTCTTTTTGATAATTTTAAGGATTTCCTCCATTTCTTGTTGGGAGGCTTCCACAGCAGTCTTCTTTTTTGGTGCCTCCGTCCTGGAAGGCAAATCGGTAGCGACTTCTTTGCCCCGAGCATCAGAGGACTCGGCGGCAGTAGTAGACACAGGAACTTGAATTGGAACATGCACACTTGCGGGTGTGATGGTGAGAGGTTTTCGGATAACTGGCGGTGCAATGTCAGGCGAGAAGAGCTTGCCACTGCGGGTAATCTTTGCGGGACCAGTGATGTTACTGATACTGGTATTGGTGTTGAACTCCTGCTTCACCCCAAGCACATATACGTCGGCTCCATAATGCCATGGAACAGCTTTATCAGACTCATACGGGAGAGGCCCCGGGACAGTGATAGTGATGGGTGCAACAGACATAATTTGGACGGGTTTCTTTACGGGAGCTTTGGCAGGATTGTAAATCGTGACAACAGATACTTCTTCAATGGAAACAGACGGAACAGTAGTTTTCTTGAACAGAATCTCCTTGCTATCCATCAGGCCTTGGATGCCTGATTTTAGCAGTGGACAACCGGTAGGGATAACAGCACACAGGAGGCAACCCTTACTACAACCTGGAAATAAACCGGCTAGTAGTAAGTTCCTCTTAACAGTCAAAAGAGGGGTAACAACTTCATTTACCGAAACAGCGTACAACTCTTCCTCAATGGCATTTACTCTATGCTGGGGCATAGGGGCAGTTACAGCATTCGGTCTTTCAGGCGCTTCAAACTGAATTTCCTTCGCGTCGATAAGATCTTGCACTTTGTTTCTCAAGGCCCAGCAATCATCAGTAGTGTGCCCGGGACTATCAGAATGATAAGCACACCGGGCATTTGGGTTATACTTAGGAGACGCAATGTTGACGACCTTAGGAGCTTCTTTGAGGGTCACCAAGTTGGTTGATAACAGTTGGGGTAAAATTTGAGATAAGGTCATACTCAGCCGAGTATACTGCCTCTTGGGCCTTTCACTTCTTTGTTGATTGTACTGCTGAGGAGCAGCAACAGGTTTTGAAATGACCAAAGCATTGACGGTTTGGCGACTTTCGGGCTTGACTTGTCGTCTAGGACCATAGACGGCGCTTGCTTCTTTCTTAAACGGCCTCTTCTCAGTACTTGTGGAGGCAGCCTTTTGTATCTTTCCTGACTTGATGCCAGCTTCAATTCTTTCTCCCGTCAATATCAAATCTGTAAATCCAGCGGAGGAGTTACCAACCAAATGATTGAAAAATGGACCAGACAAAGTCCCTAGGAACATATCAACCAGCTCACGATCAGTCAATGGAGGCTGCACCCTGCCAGCCAAATCTCTCCATTTTTGTGCATATTCTTTGAACCCTTCGCCCGTTCCTAGAGACATACCCTGAAGTTGGGTACGCGTAGGAGCGAGATCAGAATTGTATTGGTATTGTCTGTAGAATGCGGTTGCCAAATCTTCCCAATGTCGGATGCTAGTTCCATCTAATTGGTAGAACCATTCAAGCTGTGACCCCGAGAGGCTATCTTGGAAGAAGTGAATCCAAAGGTTCTTATCCGCCGTGTAAGGTTGGATCTTCCTTACGTACGACCTTAGATGCAGCTTTGGGCAGGAAACCCCATCATACTTGGCGAAGGCAGGCGCCTTAAACTTGTGTGGAATTACTACCCCAGAGAATAACCCCAGATCTCCGAAATCCAGTCCCGGCACATTCTGAATTTCCATGGCGCTCAAGCGGTCCTCCAATTGCTTGTATCTGTCAGCAGCAGGTGGATATTGTTCGTCATTATAGCCCGTCTCGTTGTCGGAGACTGCGGGACTAGGAGCTCCTCCCCCTTGGGGACTGTTTTTCTCAGCAGAAGAAGTAGTCGGTTCAGCTTCATTATGGAGTGTGTTCCCAAATCTGCGTCCGGTGTTGAATAACGCAGTCCTCTTTTTCTTCTTCTTCTTCAGGAGTAGAGTCTTCAACTCTTGCTGACCTTGGGCTAGGCTTAGAACCATCTCTTGAAACTGTGCACTTTGGGCCTGAAGGGCCTTGATTGCTTGCTCACTGGATGAGTCTGGATTCATGATGACTATTCAAATAAACAGCGAAGAAGATTAAGCAACCTGTGAAAAAGGGTACCTGCTATGCATATGGTGCAATGGAATGCGTATGTTTTATGTTTTCAAAGACAAACAAGATTCAAATTTGTAGACAACAAGGGAAACACACTTCATTAGATTAAAATTTTCAATTGTTCAACAATTTGCCTTTAGGCATTACAGGAATGAAAAATACTGGAAAGGGAATAAAAGCTATAAAAGGGAATATCCAAAGCTCATCAATGCTCCCATGGCCTCCTTTTCTCAGTGCTGATGTAGTTGTTCAGGACCCGCTCTTCCTCCAATTGCTTAGTCAGCCTCCGGATCTTCTGTTCCTGCTCGTTGAACTTCTCCCGATAGAAATCCCGTTCTTCCTTTAGCTGCGCCCAAGATCTCTTCATTATGTCAAAATCAGTAGGTATCTGAGGAGGGAGGATAGTTGGAGGAACCCCATCTTCATCAGGAGATTCAAGAATGAGAGGTCTAATAGCTTCGTATGGCATACCCAACCTCTGAGCGCGGATGCGGACCCATTTGCAATAGGGCTCCAATGGTAGAGAAGTCTTTGGTCCCAATTCATGTGGGTCAGCTTTGTGAATTCTGTCCCAAGCTCTAATGAATCCATGGCGTAGTTTGTCACTGCCTGCCTGAAACTCAAAATGGAAGTGAGGAACCAGCATTTCATGAGGCCCATCTCCTCTGGCTCTTCCAAACTGGCGGAGAGCTAAGCATGGATTGTAAGAGATTCCTCCTTGGATACCAATCAACGGAACATTAGGGTATTCTCCGCAACGGTCAACAACAGCTACCTCATCCAAACCTCTGAGAGTCCAAGTGATGTCATTATCAGTGAGAGACATTAACCTCCGAGCCCAACCTTTTCCTTCTTCATTCTTCAGCACGAATTTAGGAAGGTGCGAAATAAACCACCTTACTAGCAAAGGAGCACAACACCACGGAGTTCCCCGTTTTCGAGCAGTACGAGCATAGAGTTGTTGTAGAATATCACCCAAAAGAGTGGGTACCGGATTCCGAGACATGAAGATCCTTATGACATGGATACTGATAAAGGTGTCAGGGTTGGGAAACAATACCAGACCATAGATCAAAAGAGCCAGAATATCCTCGTACGCCTTGAAGTCCAAGTCATTCCAGAAATCATTAGCCTTGCCAACCAGAAATTTGACCAAAAAGCCCTTGACCCCATTTCTAGTTTCCCAATTGGCTAATACCTCTTCTTTGGTCAAGGGGAGAATTGCAGCAATCTCTTCAGGCCTAGGAGTCTTTTCCAAACCAGTGAATGGAGTTTGTTCCAAGACAGGGATCCCAAGCAAATAAGAGAATTCTTCCAGGGTAGGAACCAGCTGGAAGTCTTGAAAGGTGAAACAATGATACAGAGGGTCATAAAACTGGGTCAGAACACTTATCAGTTGTTGGTCCCATTTTGCAGTGATCAAGCCAAGGAGAGAACCATGTCTGTTGATGAAGGAAGAAGTGTTTGGAATCCTTCCAACCAAATCCTTGAGTAAAACTGGTGGTTGAACAAAGTTGAACCGGATGGTATTCCTACGTACGGGCATCATGATGTCCTACAAAACAGAGCAAAGATGAAACTTTTTTTGTCTTTGAAATGGGTTAGTGCTTTATACAGGATGCATGCAATGGTATGATGGCATGATGCTATGATGAAGCACACCACAAGTATTCACACAGGCAAACGTGATAAGGCACACAAGTCACACAAGACACCCTTAGGTTTCAGGCCAGTATGAATTTCAGGTATTACCCTCTTTTGGTTTTGTTGGTTAAAACCTGTCCTATCAAAAGTAACCGGGTTCTAGAGGATCTCAAATCATTGGCTACCCTCAATCGGTCATAACTCCAGCATCGCAATCTTTTCTCGCGGCCAGAACCATCTCGAGAATTTAGCCTCAATGAGTGTAGCATACTGCTACTGTCCTAATAGCCAAGTTGGTCAATTTAGGGTTCTAAGGTAGGTTGGTGTTTAATGACTCCTTAGAAGACCTATATTCTCCCCGTTGCAACACAAGGGATATAGGTACAGACTAAGATGCCACACCAACGTAGCCACTGCTTCACCCATGTCGGTCTACGCCGGACAGGTCCCTCACAGATTATGCTACCTAAAAAGGGTATTTCCCAGATCCGGGTTAGGATCTATGAAACTCCGATGCAAAGCCCACAAATATAAAAGCAAACAAAGCAAACAGTTGAAAACAAAGGTGATCTAAGCCCTAAGGTTACTCCACTTTATAAGTAAGTCCCCAGCAGAGTCGCCAGTTCTGTGATACGGTGGGAGAACTGACTTGAGGTTTGCGTTTGTATTCGCAAATATATCGGTTGAGCAAGAGTCGCCACCGACTTTTTATTTTATCCTAAGGAAAGGTTTAAAAAGCACAGCAAAAACCTTTGATATTTTTCTTGGGTTCGGGGAGTAGATTATAGAAAGGGAAGGTATTAGCACCCTTTCTATCCATGGTTATCCATGGGCTCTTAGTTACTTGCTTAGATCACTTGCCTTTTATTTTCAATTGTTTGAAATGGTGTTTGTGTGTGTGGGTTTGAAAATGTTTTGAAAAGAAAGCCAATGTGGTGGCAACCTTTGTAATGATCCATGTTGGGATGTATACAAAGGTGTATGTCTTTTGAAAAGGTTTTCACTTGTTTTTGAAAGTTGTTTCGAAAGTGTAGTGATGTGTGGTTTAGAAAAAAATAGGCAAGTGTTTTAGTTTGCAAGTTTGATTCAAGTAACTAAGAGGTTATCTACTCCTAAATTTCTCAAAGTTTATTGCTATGTTTTAACCCTTTTAATAAGTTTGTTCCACCATTGTATTTGGTGGACAATCTTATGTTAGGATGTGAAAGGGACAGGCGCGGGTCATCGTTTTAGGCCATAATTGCAATAGTGCCAAGTATCTTTGGGCATTTCCTTTAAGGGACTTGATCATTTGTTTTGGCAATATTTTGAAAGTGTTATCGAGGGACTATGATCATTTGATTTGTTTGTTTTGCCCAAAGAGACCTAACATGCAATATGGCCCAATTTTGAAAGGCAACAAGTGGAATACCCTAGGGGGTGCAAGTGTGATTTGTGTGTTCATTTTCATGCTTGTTTGTCTTGAGATTAGGTCATAACTATTTTATCGTTTTTCGCATACAAACCCTAATTCTAACATGGTATAACTGGAAAGCAATAAAGTGCGAAAATAAACTTACTAAGCTATTACAAAACCAAATATGGGAAGGGGGGTACAAATGTTCAAATGGGGATTTTGACAAGGAATTTAAACCTAAAACTATTACATCAATATTGAAATATTTTACAAGATGATTAATTTGCATAGATTAACTAAAATAAGACAAATATGCAAGAATGCAAAAAAAGAATTTTATATGTATGAAAAAAAGAATTATTTATGTAAAATAAAAAGAAAATAAAAAGGGTATTATTTTTTGGAGTATTTTCATATTTAGGGTAAAACCCTAATTCTATTAAATAAAATGTATTATTATTTAGTTTAATACAAGTATTTATTTATTATGTACAAAAATAAAATAAAGTGAAGTATTTGTCAAAAATGTATTTTTATATTAAATATTAATAATAATAAAAAAACAAAAGTGTATATATTTTGTATTTACCCTAAATATATTAATAAATATATGTATATATGTATTATTTTAAATATGTGTTATATATATAAATAATAATAATTTTTAATATTTGTAAAAAAGGTATTTTTTATGTAAAATATTTTCAGAAGGTAAAATAAAATTAAAAATGAAAATAAAAGTATTTTTACATATTTCTCAATATTTTAATGAAATGTATATATTCATTTATTTATGTATTAATCAAAAGAAAATCACATAAATACCTAATAAATTAAAAAATGGTGAGAAAAAAGATTTTTATATTTTTAATAACATGAGAAAAAATAAATGAATCAATCAAAAAAAGAAAAAGTCAGAAATCATTAAAAATAAATGAAATGGGCTCAGGGGGTGTAAAACAAGAAAAGTGGTGTGAATAAGAAAAACACTCAGGCCCAGCCCAAGAAGCCACTGTCTTCAACCTCCAGCCAGAAACGTTCAAAAAACGCGCGCCCTTCTTCTCAAACTTCTAACTCCTGATTCCTGGCTTTTCAATGAAAACTCATAACATAAAAAATGTTCAGCATGAAGAGACGAATCCAACCATATGCAGAACTTGATCTAACTCTCTAAGATGAGGGAGAATTTCTTCTCCCCCAAATTCTAACCTAGATTTTCTGCCATTTTCAAACCTTAAATTCTCACAGCTCAAGCAAAAGAAATGAAAAGTAAAAACATGTACATGTTCAGTGGCATGAGTAGAACATTGTTTATTCACAAACTTAAAGCTAATGATGCCTAATAAGAGAGATACGAATTCAAAAACTTACCTGTTTAGTTGAAGTTCTATCTGGAAATGTAGGAACTTTCAGTGCAAGGTGATGATTGGAAAGGCTTCCTTGAGGTCCAGGGATGCTATTCCAATGTTTACTTTGTCTTGAAAGCTTTTGAATCGAGCTAGAGCACTTCACCTGCAAGTCAGAAATGTGAAAATGGTGGAACCAGTTAGAGGGATTACAGGTCGTGTTTTTGCTTTTGGTTAGCTTGCATAGATGTTAGGGGATGTATGTGAACTAGTTTGGGCAAGAATGCTTGAAAGGATTGAGAGTTGGAACTCAATCTGCAGAGGTTGCTCTGTTTGAGCAGTTTCAAGGTGATTCTGAGTTTTGGGAGGGATTGGAGGTAAAAGGCTCGTGCAATAGCTTGGTTTTGATGTCTGGAATGTGTTTGATAAGTTTGTCTAAGTGTTTGTAAACTGATATGGAAGTTGGTACAAGTTATGCTACCTTCCTTGAATTTGAAGCAAGCAATGGCCACTTGATCATTCTAGCCTGTACAGGCCCTCACACTATGCTGCATCTTTTAGTCTTGATTAGTGTGTTATGTCCATGAATCTTGTGTCCAAATATATGCATTGTACCATTTGATTTGCAAACTTGACATAAAGTTCTACTTTTCACAAATGGAAATAATGCTTTTTCTAGTTTAGGGTTAATTCTTTGTACAATGACCAAACTTAAAGAATAACATCTTGGCACAATGGATTAGCATTAAATTTATGAGTGTCAAAGGGTTTTAGGACCTGTAATGTAGCACAAACTATGCTGATTTGAAAATGGCCTAAGTTATGAACATGTTCATGAACCATTCAAAAGTGGATTTTTGCCATATTGTGAAATTCGATTCTCTCAAGTTATGAGGTTGTTTGAGAAGTTCTTGGACATTTTGGAAAGCTTGGAATGTGTACTACAATCCATCTTTGAAATGCAAATTGAAATTCCAAGTGGAAGTGTATGGAAAATGGCCTTGAAGTTAGGTAGAAAACCTTGTCAAAAAGGTCAAATTTTCACTAAGTTATGAATGGTTTGGTGCCCTTATTCAAAAATTTGTAACTTGAGATACAAGCCTCATTTGAGAAAACTTTGTGAATCAAAGTTGTAGATTATGCAACAAGCTACAACTTTCATGTTTTGACTTTTGTTTGAATCCAAATGAATCTTGGTGAGAAAGTGGGGCAAAGTTGGGAAAAAATTAGGGTTTTCCATAACTTAGAAAAATTCTAAGTTATGAAAATTTTCCATTTCAAACCCTAATTTGCAATTCTTGGTTTCTTGGTGAACAAGTTTCATGATTTGGCATGTTTTGATGAAAAATGAATCTTGACTCTTGATTTTGACCAAAAAGTCAAAGTTTGACTTTTCAGTATAAAGTCAAAATTGATCAATTGATTGGGAAATTCAACTGTCAATCTTGTGTACTTGGGATCTTTTGAGCTTGATGAATGTGTCAAGACCATTTCATTGAGTCCTTGAGTCCATATGTGAGCTTGGTTTGCCATTGGCTAGGTCAAACAGTCAAAAATTACCCTTGTGCAGTCAAAACCCTAAAAATGACCATTTTGCCCTTTTGATGATCTGATCAAATTTCTTGTGGAATTGTGATCCAAACTTGATCAAATGGTCCATATGAGTTCATAATGTTGATGTGGGTCAAAAATCATGAGATTTGACTGTCAATTGGCCACAGTTGACTTTTTCCTCAATACAGCTGATTTCTAGGTCATCTGTCCAATTGACTGGGCAAAACTTGGAATCAAGACTTGAAACTTGGTATGGATAAACTTGGGAGTCCAACATGAAGCATGAAAGTCATCTTAGGAATTTTAGGTCAAAACATCTTTGTTCAACCACAAACCCTAATTTGGGTTAACAGTGCAAGGAGAAGTCTTGAGCAGAGGAAACCCTAACTGGATCTTGATCTTCAAAGGTCTTGTGATGAAAAAATGTTGAGGAAATGGGAGGGCAAATTTTGGGGTACAACACGCACTGTATCAGGAGGTGTTCTTTGAATGAGTATCAAAATGGCTTCCGTGTCTGGAGCGTATCCGAACTGTATCAAGAGTTGTCTTTGAATCTAAATGAGTACCAGAATGGCTTCCGTGTCTGGAGCATATCTGAACTGTATCAAAATTGCATATTGTCGATGGTAGCTGTTAATCTTATCCTGAAAAGGGTAAAATGTTAGCTGAAACACAAAGTTATGTTGCATGAAATGTATGATGCAATGTATTTGCTTTATCCATGTTTATGATATGTAGATGCAATGTATGCGCATGTGAGCTGATTTACTGTACTGCTGTCTGATTGAGGAAAATAAATCCCTGAATGCTGCTGAGGATGTGTTGAATTTCCGTGTCTTGAAGTTAAAGTACTGATGAACTCTTGTTGAGAGAAATAAATTTTGTTGTGAGGGCAACACAATGTACTGCTTGTAAAACTTGTTTGAGGAATCCTGGGAAATTTGATGATTTCTACCGGGGATTAAAACTTGAAATTTTGTTCCGTTGGGGGATATTGAAACTCTGTGGAGAGTGTTGATTCTTGCTTGGGGAAAATATTTCAGGAGTCTCGGTTTCCCGTTGCTCTACTGGGGAATTATCTTTGGCTGGAGAGAATCAAAAGTTAGTTGTTATCTGGTCGAGTTCCAGGCGTCACAATAACTTGTTGGGGATAAGGAAGTTTACTGTTATCTAGTCTGATTCTAGACTTCGCAGTAACTTGATGTAGAGTAGTCTATTGGGGAAGAGGATTTGTGATCCTTTGATTTGTAGTAGTCAGAGAGGCCAACTCAGACTAAGGAATCTTGTAGTTTGTTGGGGATATGTGAATTTTCATGTCTTGAAGTCGAAGTGTTGATGAATTTCTGCTGAGATAAATAAACTCTTGTTGTAAGGGAAATGCCATTGTGATGCTCGTAAGATCTTCTTGGGGAAACCTGAGAATCTTGACGACTTCTACTGGGGATTAATCATTGGGAGTTTTTGTTCTGCTGGGGAGAATTGAAAAGTTAACTATTATCTGGTCGGATTCCAAGCTTCACAACAACCTGCTGAGGAATTGGGCGATTTCTACCAGGAATTGATACAATAGAAGCTTCGTTTTGCTGGGTAGATGGGAGTTTTGTTCCATTGGGGATTAGTGGAGGCTCTGTGCGGAATATGGAGTGGTCTAGGGACGTTTTTCTGTTCTTTCAACCTATCAGAAATTGTCTTTCTCATCTTGTTCATTTGTAAACAGTGATTATGTTCAAATGCATATGTTCATCAATGAATCATTGGACGTTTTTGCAAACAAAACATAATTGTAAAGAAAAGACAAATAGTTTTTTTACTTTCAAAGAGATATCTTTGTATTGACTTTGAGTAAGTGTTTTGTATAAAGGAGACGAACATTCTAGTAAGAGAATGTCGTCGTAAACAAGAAAAATTCGATACAAAAAGGATAGCTACGTGCAAAAATCCCATGGGGTTCCCATCCTTCTATAGCCTTTGTATCTCCTGGTATCTTGTCTATTTGCCTTGTTTGAAGATGATTGAATTGATCAGGAACTCCGAGTTTGTCAGTGGAAGCCAAAGGCTGTCCGTCAAGTGATCCGACGGGACATAGCCATACGCTTATATTCCCTAACTTTTTCCTAGACCGCCCTTTCGGGTTTTCAGTCCACCGGGAAACCCTTTTTTGCCCAAATCGCCTTTTCGGGTTTTCAACTTGCCGGGTGTACAGATTTTTTATTTTATCCCTAATTTTTGCCTGAACCTTTTGGTTCGCCGGGATGCCTCTTGTTTTTCCTAGGTATGTCAACCTAGTGGGTCTCTTATGCGTAGTATTTTTTGACTATATCCGTGTTCGCAGGGTGTGGCAGGTCATCACCGTCCATGGTGGTCAAGATCATCGCCCCACCGGAGAATATGTTCTTGATTACAAACGGTCCTTCATAGGTAGGAGTCCATTTTCCCCTGGGATCACTTTGCGGCAGGATGATACGTTTGATCACTAGATCCCCAACTTGATATACTTGGCGTCTAACTTTCTTGTTGAAAGCTTTGATCATCCGTTTTTGATACATTTGACCATGGAAAACAACAGTAAGTCTTTTTTCGTCAATTAAGTTCAGTTGATCAAGTCGAGTCTGGATCCAATCGTCTTTATTCAAACCTGCATCCTTTATAATCCTGAGAGGGGATTTGAACCACAACGGGTAAGACGGCTTCCATGCCATATACCAAAGAATAGGGTGTTGCCCCAGTTGATGTGAGAGTCGTGGTACGGTACCCGTGGAGAGCGAATGGTAGCATCTCATACCAGTCTTTGTATGTGAGTGTCATCTTTTGTATGATCTTTTTAATGTTTTTATTTGCCGCTTCCACATCACCATTCATCTTTGGCCGATAGGGTGAAGAATTATGATGCTGGATCTTGAATTGCTCGCACAAGGAAGTGATCATAGTGTTGTTAAGATTTGTACCATTATCAATGATGATCCTTTCCGGGATACTGTACCGGCAAATGAGATTTTGCTTGATGAAGCGGGAAACAACATTCTTAGTAACGAAAGCGAAGGAAGCTGCTTCGACCCATTTGGTAAAATAGTCAATGGCCACTAGGATGAAGCGGTGTCCATTGGAGGATGTAGGCTTGATCTCCCCAATCATATCAATTCCCCACATAGCAAAGGGCCAAGGAGCCGTCAAGACATTCAGAGGAACCAGAGGTACGTGCACCTTGTCTGCATAAATTTGACACTTATGACAGGTCCGAGAGTGTTGATAGCAATCTGCTTCCATTGTAGACCAATAATAGCTTGCCCGTAATATTTTCTTTGCCATCGTATGCCCACTGGAGTGGGTGCCAAAAGTACCTTCGTGTAATTCAGCCATGATCTTTTCAGCCTCAACCTTATCCATACACCGAAGCAGAATGGAGTCATGATTGCGCTTGTATAGGATGCCATTACTAAGGAAGAATTTAGCAGCGAATCTCCTTAAGAACTTCTTATTGTTGATTGAGGCTCCTTCTGGATATTCTAGAGCTTCGAGATACCTCTTGACTTCATGAAACAAAGGATGGTCCACTACCTCTTTGGTATTAATCTCGTGACAGTGTGCTGATTCATCCATTCGTTCAATGGTGATCTAGGGAGCTTCGTTATCCCAACTGAGTTTAAACATAGATGACATTGTGGCTAGAGCATCTTCTAGCTGATTTTCTTCTCGCGAGAAATGCTCGAAGGTAATCTTCTCAAAATGTGATAGCAATGTCAAAACATGTTCTTTGTAAGGGATAAGATTTGGATGTTTAGTGTCCCATTCTCTTTGATCTGACTGATGACCAAAGCTGAATCTCCAAACACATCTAAAGATTTGATTCCCAAGTCTATGGCGGCCTTGAGACCAAAGATGCATGCTTCGTATTCCGCCATGTTGTTTGTATAATTGAAGCAAAGTCTGGAAGTAAAGGGAGTATGACACCCTTTCGGAGATATGAGTACAGCGCCAATACCATTACCAAGTGCATTGGAGGCCCCATCAAAGAATAGGGTCCATCGGGATCCTTGTTCAGGTCTGTCATATGGTCTGATTTCTTCACAGTTGTCTAATGTCATGATGTCTTCATCCGGGAATTCAAACTTCATGGATTGATAATCTTCTATAGCTTGAGGAGCAAGATGATCAGCCAGCACACTGGCCTTTATAGCCTTCTGGGTAGTGTACTGTATGTCATATTCTGTTAGGACCATCTGGCATATAGCTATCCTCCCAGACAGAGTAGGCTTTTCGAAGATGTATTTTGTCGGATCCATCTTAGATATCAACAAGGTAGTATGAGTCAGCATATACTGTCTTAGCCGGCGAGTAGCCCATGCCAGAGCGCATCAAGTTTTCTCGAGCAGTGAATATCTGGTTTCACAGTCGGTAAACTTTTTGCTCAGGTAGTAAATAGCGTGCTCTTTTCGGCCATACTCGTCATGCTGCCCCAATACACACCCCATTGAGTTTTCTAAAACAGTTAGATACATGATCAATGGTCTTCCCTCGACTGGTGGTATCAAAACAGGAGGCTCTTGTAAGTACTCTTTGATTTTTTCGAAAGCAGTCTGGCACTCATCATTCCACTTGACTACTTGATCTTTCTTCAGCAGTTTGAAGATTGGCTCACAAGTAGATGTTAGGTGAGAAATGAATCTGCCAATATAGTTCAGGCATCCCAAGAATCCTCTGACTTCCTTCTCAGTACGAGGAGCAGGCATTTCTTATATCGCTTTAACATTGGCAGGATCGACCTCAATGCCTTTGTTACTGACGACAAAATCTAAAAGT
Source organism: Vicia faba (assembly GCA_948472305.1). Taxonomy (NCBI): domain Eukaryota; kingdom Viridiplantae; phylum Streptophyta; class Magnoliopsida; order Fabales; family Fabaceae; genus Vicia; species Vicia faba. Next base: position 1,327,321,343 of record OX451740.1, read on the forward strand.
TTATCAGACCGTACTCCGAATGTGCACTTGTTTGGATTCAATCTTAACTTATACTTCTTCAATCTTTCAAACAACTTTTGCAAGTGATCTAAGTTCTCTTCTTCTGTTTGTGATCGGGATATCATGTCGTCTACATAGACCTCTATCTCATGATGTATCGTGTCATGAAACAAAGCTACCATGGCGCGTTGATAGGTCGCCCCATCATTCTTTAGTCCGAATGGCATCACTTTGTAGCAGAATGTCCCCCACTGTGTGAAAAATGTAGTTTTCTCCATGTCTTCAGGTGCCAATTTGATTTGATTGTAGCTTGAGAATCCGTCCATGAAGGAAAACACCTGGTGTTGAGCTGTATTGTCAATCAAGATATCTATGTGGGGAAGTGGAAAATCATCTTTAGGGCTCTCCATATTCAAATCTCTATAGTCTATGCACATTCGTACTTTGCCGTCCTTTTTAGGCACGGTGTGATACGATGGGAGAACTGACTTGGGTTTTGCGTTTGTGTTTGCAAATGTTTCGGTTTAGCAAGAGTCGCCACCGACTTTTTATTTTATCCTAAGGAAAGGTCAAAAAGCACAGGAAAGACCTTTGAGATGTTTTCTTGGGTTCGGGGAGTAGATTATAGAAAGGGAAGGTATTAGCACCCTTTCTATCCATGGTTATCCATGGGCTCTTAGTTACTTGCTTAGATCACTTGCTTTGCATTTTCAATTGTTTGAAATGGTGCTTTGTGTGTGGTTTTGAAAGATGTTTTGAAAAGAGGCCATCGTTGTGGCAACCTTTTTAATGATTCTTGTTTGAATGTATACAAAGGTGTTTTTATCTTTTGAAAAGTTTTCAATGTTTGGAGGTTGGATTTTGAAATTGTGTTGTGAAGTGTGTTTTTTTGAAAAAATAGCAAGGATGTTTTTTGCAAGTTTGATCAAGTAACTAAGAGTTATCTACCCTATTTTACTCAAAGATCTTTCTTATGTTTTTAACCCTTTTAACAGTGTTGTTTCACCATTGTATTTGGTGAACAACCTTGTGTTAGGATGTTAACGGGACAGGTGCGGGTCATCGTATAGACCATGAAAGCAATAGTGTCAAGTATCTTTGGCAATTTCTTGAGGGACTATGATCATTTTGTTTAGGCAACTCCAATAGCGTCATCGAGGGACTATGATCATTTTGTTTGTTTTTGTTTTGCCAAAGTACTTGACATGCAACCATGGCCCATTTTTGAAGGCAACAAGTGGATGAAACCCTAGGGGTGCTAGTGTGCATTGTGTTTGTTTTTCATGCATGTTTATCTTGGATTAGGTCAAGATAATTGTTGATTGGTTTTTTTGCATACAAAACCTAGGTCTAAGCATGGCATAATTGAAAGCTTTTAAACGTGCGAGAATTTAAATGCTACGTTATTACAACATGATATAGGGAGGGGGTACAAGTTTGAATTGGGGATATTTGACAAGAAATAAATTCTAAGTTATTACAACCATATCGAATGTATAGGATACAATATTTAATTGTGCAATACTTGAAATGAAAATAATAAATAAATAAAATGTATTATGCACAAAATGATTCTTTATGTATGTGAAAAGGATATTTTTAATGTGAAATATAAACAAAATAAAGAAAGTCAAATTTTAATTATTTTGGTCATTTAGGGCAAAACCCTAATTTTTTCAAATAAAAGGCAATATTTATTAATTATATACAATATATATTGATTTATGCAAAAATAAAAAGTATATTATTAAGAAAAAGTATTTTTAGTGTCAAAAAATAAAAATGTATTATTTCTATATTTTTGTCCTAATTATCTAATAAAATAAAATATACAAGTATATATATATATATATATATATATATATATATATATATATATATATATATATATATATATATATATATATATATATATATATATATATATATATATATATATATATATATATATATATATATATATATATATATATATATATATATATATATATATATATATATATAAATAAAATACTTTTGTATAATTATTTCTATATTTATTTACAAAAAATGGATATTTTCAAGAAAATATTTTCAAAATGTAAATAAAAATAATAATTGAAAAATAAATATATTTTGTATTTATTTTTTAAGTTTTTAAAAGGAGAAAAAATGGTTTATTCATACATATATGCCTAATAAAGTAAATAAATATCAAATAAATATGAAAAAAATATGGAAAATTATTTTTGGTATTTTTTATATTTAAGCAAAAAATATAAAGTCGGAATAAAAAATAAAAACATAAGAATGACAAGTATTCAATCAAATGGGCCAGGGAGTGCAAATTGAATAAAGGGGTGCTAAAAGCAAGAATGACTCAGGCCCAGCCCAAGCCATCACCTTCTTCAACCTCCAACACCTGTTTGAAAATGCACGCGCCTCTTGTACAACATGCCAACTCCTGATTCTTTGATCTTTTGACAAAACATAAAACATGAAACTTGTAGAGAATTTAAACACGAATCTAACCATATAAAGCATTAAATCTAACTCTCAAAGACCAGAGAGAATTTCTCTGGCCCTAAAACCTGACCTAACTTTTTTCACATGTTCATGACTGAAATTCTCATAGCACACTTAATATAAATGAAAACTGATCACTTGTATGGCTTCAGGGCTATGAGTAGGACATATTTCATTCACAAACCTAAGCCTAACCATTCCTAAATAGAGAGATAGAAGTCCATGGAATACCTGTTTCAGCTTAAATCGAGTAGACCAATGCAGCAACCTTTTATGGTGTTTGAGCTTCTGTTGAGCTTGCCTGAGGTCCAAGGAAGCTTCTCCAATACCTGGCTTGCTTTGAAACACCTTGTATCGTGTTGTAGAAGTCCACCTGCACAGCTTTGAAATGAAAATGGCAAGTGGGGTTAGAGGAGTTACAGCTTGCAATGGAGGATCAAGATAGCTCAGGTGGATTGATTAGAAGGTATTTGAACAGGCTTGGGCAAAAACGCACGAGTAAATTGTGTTATGGAACTCAAGTTCCAGAACTTGCCCTGTTTTGCAGCAAAATAGGGATTCTGAGTATGAGAAGGTTTTAGGGATGAATGAGTCGTGTTTTAGGTTAGTTGGGGGGTATGGAAACTGTGTACAATGTTTGCTTAAGCTCTTGTTCACAGATATGAGAGTTGGTGTGTGTTTTGCAATCTTTCTTCTACTTGAAGCAAGAAAGTGGCAATGATGTTATAGACCTGTACCAGCCTCCCTATCATGCTGCATCTTTGGTTCTTGATAACTGGAATTTGTGGACTTGATCTTGCCTTAAAGATCTGGCCCCATGCCTCAAGGATTTAGTATTTGACATAAAGCAACTTTAGGCAAAAATGGCAATTCACCTTTTACTACTTAAGGCATAAACTTCCATGTAATGCCCAAATGAACAAAATAATCCCTCAACTCAATGGTCATGCATTAAATTAAGGTGTTTAAACTGGTTTTGAGGCCTGCAAGCTAGCATTACACAAGCTGATTTGAAAATGCAAGTTGCTATGAACATGCCTTGGCCATGAACAAAAGTGAGTTTTTGCCAACTTTGTGAATTCGATTCTCTCTAACCACAAGGGTGTTTGAGGAGTTCTTGGACAATTTGGAAATCTTGGAACATGTACTACAATCCATCTTCGTAATTCAAATTGAAACTCCGAGTGGAACCATGTGAAAAATGGCCAAGAAGATGGGTCAAAATCCTATCTAGATTAGGGCAAATTTCTTCTAAGTTAAAAGTTTTTGGTACCCTTGTTCCAAAAATCATAACTTGAGATACAAGCTTCTTTTGAGAAAACTTTGTGAATCAAACTTGTAGATTTTGTGATGGACTACAACTTTCATGTTTCAAGTTTTGTTTGAATCCATTTGCATCTTGTTGAAAAAATGGGACAAAGTTAGGAAAAAATAAGAAAATTTCATAACTTAGAAAATTTCTAAGTTATGAATTTTTTCATTTCAAACCCTAATTTGCAATTTTGGGTTTCTTGATGAACAAGTTTCATAATTTGACATGTTTTGATGAAAAATAACTCTTGGCATTTGATTTTGACTAAAAAGTCAAAGTTTGACTTTTCAGTGTACAGTCAAATTTTGATCAGTTGACTGAAAAATTCATCTGTCAATCCTATGCATTTGAGATCTTTTGAACTTGTTGAATGGGTCAAGACAATTTCATTGAGTCCTTGAGTCCATATGTGAGCTTGGTTTGTCATTGGTTAGGTCAAACAGTCAAAAATTGCCTTTGTGCAGTCAAAACCCTAAAAATGACCATTTTGCCCTTTTGGTGATCTGATCAAATTTCTTGTGGAATTGTGATCCAAACTTGATAAAATGGTTCAAATGAGTTCATAATGTGGATGTGGGTCAAATTTCATGAGATTTGACTGTCAATTGGCCACAGTTGACTTTTTCCCCAATACAGTTGATATTTAGGTCAACTGTCCAATTGACTGGGCAAAGATTTGAATCAGGGCTCGAAACTTGGTATGGGCAAACTTGTGAACCCAACATGAAGTATGAAAGTCAATTTTAGCATTATAGGTCAAAACATCCACGTGAAAACTCAAACCCTAATTTAGGTCAACAGTGCAAGAAGGGGTCTTGAGCAGAGCAAACCCTAACTTGATCATGAATTCCAAGAGTCTTGTGATGAGAAAATGTTGATGAAATGAGAGGGAAATTTTGGGGTACAACAGTTGCCCCTGTTCAATCTTCTTGAACCTGAAGAGTTATATTGGCAAGTTTGCCTTTCGCGACTCGAAGGTAAAAGAGGATTGGACACTAGAGTGCCCGTAAATTTGCACTCGTCAAAACAATAGGTGTGGGAATGGGCTTAAAGATGCCATTTGGAGATGGCAGAATCTTGCTGGAGATGGGCTTAAAAGATGCCATTTGGAGATGGCAGAATCTTGCTGGAGATGGGCTTAAAAGATGCCATCCAAGAGTGTTTGTTGAACTACAATGTTGTAGGTCAGAAGAATGAGGATCAAAATGGTATCTGTGTCTGGAATGCATTTGAACTGTATCTGGAGACTGAGTTTGTATGAGCAAAAGAATGGCCTCCGCATCTGGTGCGTATCTGAGTTGTGACTGTGTTTGAATGTAGAATGAATATCAGAATGACTGCCGTGTCTAGAGTGTATCTGTATTGTATCTGGGTAACGTAGAAATATCTGTGTATGAAGCAACTATGTGCTGGGAATAAATTCTGAATGAGTGACAGAATGGAAACTGTATCTGGAGTGTATCTGGACTGTATCTGAGGTTGAGATCTGTATGAGTAGCAAAATGACTTTCGTGTCTGGAGTGTATCTGAAACCGTAACTGGGATCTGAGTAAATGAAAGAATGACTTCCGTGGCGACTGCACTGAGAGAATCAAACTGCTGATGTAAGGGTCAGAATGGTATTTGTGTTTGGAATGCATTGGACCTTGAGGTTGATAAATGAATCTGAATGAGAGATAGAATGGCTGCCGTGTCTGGAGCGTATCTAGTCTGTATCTGATTGCTGTAGTCCGAATGAGTAGTAGAATGACTGTCGTGTCTGGGGTGTATCTGTATTGTATCTGAGGTTGAAGTTTTGAATGAGTAATAGAATGACCGCCGTGTCTGGGGTGTATCCATATTGTATTTGAATAATTATTAACAATGGCCTTTTGATCTTATCCTGAAAAGGGTAAAAATGTTAGCTAAAACACAAAATCATGTTGCATGATATGTATGATGGACTGAAATGCGTTTCATTAATGTTTATGATGTATGAATGTAATGATTATGTATGTAATCTGAGTAGCCGTCTTGCTGTGGAAAATAAATCCTGGTGGCTGGAGATAACGGAATCTTTGACTGCTGCCGGGGAAAATAAATCCATGACCGAAGCTGGGGATTCTAAGGATCTTTGATTACTGGAGATGAGAAATCCTTGTTGACTGCTGACTGCTTGGGGAATAAGGAAAACTTTGAAAATCTCTAACGGAAAGTTAAAACCTGGGAGACTTATGCTGGAGAAGTGAGACTGAGAATCTTCAATCTGATGGGAAGTATCTATGTGGGGAGAATGTTCACTATTCTGGTTCCGCTGGGGATAGGATTTTCAGGGTTTTTGAGCTCCACTAGGGATCTTAAAACCTGACTCTGGGGGGAATTAAGCTCTGGAATGCTCTTTAGCTGGGGAATTCAGCTTTTAGAAAGCTTTTGCTCTGCTGAGGATCCTGAAGTTTAACTTTGTTGAGGATCTTGAATTTTAATTCCGCTGGGGATTTCTTCTGAAAGGGCATCAAGATATCTGCCTATACCTTCAACCTATCAGCAATCATCTTTTTTTTCCAGTTTTTATTTGTAAGCAATGATTATGTTCAAATGCATATGCCTATTTAACAAAACATTGGACGTTTTTTCAAATAAAACATAAGTGTAAAAAGAAAAGGAAGACAAAGCAAATTTCTGCACTTGGAAGTGTATTTGTATTAACTTTTTATGAGTATTTTTGTACAAAGGAGACAGACATCCTAGTAAGAGAATGTTGTCGTAAAAATTGGAAGAAAAAAATTATACAAAAGAAAGATGGCTATGTGCAATAATTCCATGGGATTCCCATTCTGCTATAGCCTTCATAACTCTGAATGTTTTGTCCATTCACTGCTTCGTCCGCCGGTGATTGGATTGATCATAAGCTTGGAGCTTGTTGGTGAAGAGATTTATTCTTTAAAGTGATTCGACGAGACATAGTCATACGCTTTAATTCCCTAACTTTTTCCTGGACCGCCCTTTCGGGTTTTCGATCCACCAGGAAACCCTTTTTTGCCCAAGTCGCCCTTTCGGGTTTTCAACTTGCCGGGTGTACAGATTTTTTTGTTTTATCCCTAATTTTTTCCTGAACCGCCCTTTCGGGTTTTCGGTTCACCGGGATGCCCATTTTTGCCCAAGTCTCCCTTTCGGGTTTTCGACTTGTCAGGTTGTTTCATGCGTAGTATCTTTTGACTATGTCTACGTTCGCAGGGTGTGGCAAATCGTCGCCGTCCATGGTGGTCAAAATCATTGCCCCACCAGAAAATATGCTCTTGATCACAAATGGTCCTTCGTAAGTAGGAGTCCACTTGCCCCAGGGATCACTTTGCGGTAAGATGATCCGCTTGATTACAAGATCTCCGACTTGATATATCTGACGCCTTACTTTCTTGTTGAAAGCCTTGATCATGCATTTTTGATACGTCTGACCATGGAAAACAGCAGTAAGCCGCTTCTCATCAATCAAATTAAGTTAATCAAGCCGAGTCTGAATCCAATCGTCTTCACTCAAACCAGCGTCTTTCATAATCCTTAAGGAAGGAATCTGAACCTCCATGGGTAGAACAACTTCCATGCCATACACCAAAGAAAATGGAGTTGCCCCTGTTGAAGTACGTGCCGTGGTACGATATCCATGCAGAGCAAACGGTAACATCTCATGTCAGTCCTTGTAGGTAACTGTCATTTTTTGAATGATCTTCTTGATATTTTTGTTCGCAGCTTCAACAGCACCGTTCATCTTCGGCCGATAGGGAGATGAATTGTGATGATAAATCTTGAACTGTTCGCATAGAGTGGTGATCATGGTATTGTTTAAATTTGTACCATTGTCTGTGATGATCCTGTCGGGGACACCATACCGGCATATGAGGTTCTGCTTGATGAAGCGGGCAACCACATTCTTCGTAACAGAGGCAAAGGAAGCTGCTTCGACCCACTTGGTGAAATAGTCAATAGCGACCAAGATGAAGCGATGTCCATTGGACGATGTGGGCTTGATCTCTCCAATCATGTCAATGCCCCACATTGTGAACGGCCAAGGAGCTGTCAGAACGTTGAGAGGAACAAGAGGAATATGTACCTTGTCAGCGTAGATTTGGCATTTATGGCAAGTACGGGAATGTTTATGGCAATCAGCTTCCATGGTAGACCAGTAATAGCCTGCCCTTAAAATCTTCTTAGCCATCGTATGTCCGCTCAAGTGGGTGCCGAATGTGCCGCTGTGTATCTCAGTCATGATCAACTCTGCTTCAGCTTTATCCACACAACGAAGTAAAACACAATCATGGCTGCGCTTATAAAGGATGCCATTCCTTAGGAAGAACTTGGCAGCAAATCTCCTTAAGAACTTTTTGTCATTGACGAAAACTCCTTCGGAATATTCTCTAGTCTGGAGATACCTTTTGATTTCATGAAACCAAGGTTGTTCCACTACTTCTTCGGTATTAATCTCATGACAGTGTGCAGGTTCGTCCATTCGCTCGATGGTAATTTGGGGAGCCTCGTTATCCCAGTTGAGTTTAAACATGGAAGACATTGTAGCCAGAGCATCTGCTAGCTGATTTTCTTCTCGCGGGAAATGCTCGAAGGTGATCTGCTCGAAATGAGGCAACAATGTCAGGAAATGTTCTTTATATGGGATAAGATTAGTATGCTTGGTGTCCCACTCTCCTTTGACTTGACTGATAACCAAAGTCGAGTCCCCAAATACGATCAAAGATTTGATCCCCAAGTCTATAGCAGCCTTTAGACCAAAGATGCAAGCTTCATATTCGGCCATGTTGTTGGTACAGCTGAAACAAAGTCTAGCAGTGAAGGGTGTATGGCGACCTTCTGGAGAAATAAGTACTGCACCGATACCGTTGCCCAGTGCATTCGAAGCGCCATCAAAGTACAGGGTCCATCGGGATCCATTTTCAGGTATGTCATACGGTCTGTTACCTTCGACGTTGTCTAATGTCATGATGTCCTCGTCCGGGAAGTCGAATCTCATAGACTGATAATCTTTGACGGCTTGATGAGCTAGATGGTCAGCTAGTACACTCCCTTTTATAGCTTTTTAGGTTGTGTACTGGATATCATACTCAGTCAGGATCATCTGCCATCTAGCGATTCTTCCAGATAAAGCAGGCTTCTCGAAGATATATTTGATCGGGTCCATCTTGGAAATCAACAAAGTGGTATGAGTCAACATATACTGCCTTAGTCGGCGAGCAGCCCATACCAAAGCGCAACAAGTTTTCTCGAGCAATTAGTAGCGAGTCTCACAGTCGGTAAACTTTTTGCTAAGGTAATAAATGGCATGCTCTTTTCGACCAAACTCGTCATGTTGGCCTAGTACGCACCCCATTGAGTTGTCCAAAACAGTCAGATACATGATCAACGGCCTTCCTTCGACGGGGGGCATCAGGATAGGAGGTTCTAGTAAATACTCCTTGATTTTATCAAAAGCAACTTGACAATCATCGTTCCATTCAACTACCTGATCCTTTTTCAATAGTTTGAAAATTGGCTCACAGGTAGACGTCAGGTGAGAGATGAACCTGGCGATATAGTTTAAGCGTCCCAAGAATCCTCTAACCTCCTTTTCAGTCTGAGGGGCAGGCATTTCTTGTATAGCCTTCACTTTTTCCGGATCGACCTCAATGCCCTTGTTGCTGACAATAAATCCCAGAAGTTTACCAGACCTAACTCCAAAAGTGCACTTGCTTGGATTCAGTCTGAGTTTGTACTCCTTTAACCTGGCAAACAGCTTCTGCAAATGTTCAAGGTGTTCTTCTTCTGTTTGTGATCGAGCTATCATATCGTCTACGTAAACTTCGATCTCATGATGTATCATATCATGAAACAAAGCTACCATTGTGCGTTGATAAGTTGCCCCTGCATTCTTTAGTCCGAACGGCATCACCTTGTAGCAGAAGGTACCCCACTGTGTAACAAAGGTAGTTTTCTCCATGTCCTCGGGGGCCATTTTAATCTGGTTGTAGCCCGAGAATCATTCCATGAAAGAAAATACCTTGTGTTGAGCTGTGTTGTCAACCAAGATGTCGATATGCGGCAGCGGAAAATCATCCTTAGGGCTAGCCCTGTTCAAATCCCGATAGTCCACACACATTTTGACCTTGCCGTCTTTTTTGGGTACGGGCACAATGTTAGCAACCCATTATGGATAGGTTGTAACAGCCAGAAAGCCGGCGTTGAATTGCTTCATTACTTCAGCCTTAATCTTCCCAGACATGTCGGGCCTCATTCGGCGGACCTTTTGTTTGATCAGTGGACAGTCTTCTCTTGTAGGGAGACGGTGAACCACGATATCTGTGTCTAACCTTGGCATGTCTTCATAAGACCAGGCGAATATTTCAACGTATTCATTCAACAACTGTATTAAGCGTTCCTTGACACTTGGTTCCAAGCTAGCACCCACTTTTACTTCTTTCCTGTCTTCCTCTGTCCTTAAGTTGATGGTTTCTAACAACTCTTCATGAGGTAGAATAGCCCTCTCTTCTTGTTGTAGAAGTCTGGCTAACTCTCTCGGCACTTCACAATCTTTGTCAGCTTCGTACTCATCGTGATTGACCAAATCTTCAGAGTTATTGAAGTCTAAAACAGAATAGTCACCCATGGAATCTGGAGGGGATGGGTACCTGCATTTGTGAGTGTGGGTGTGTGTAAGGGATAGCCATCCTTAAACAAACAAAATGCAAAAAGGAAAGAAAATGAACACGACAATTTATAAATGAAAAACGTCCAATGATTCATTAAAACATGGCATATGATTATGAAGGAAATCAAACCCTTACAAATGGACCTACATGCCCCGGGCAAGGCATGAGGTGAAAATAGTGTGCGAATTGTTTTAGTTATTACAGACCATAAAAATGGGAAATTGTTCAAAGATAAAATTCCTGATTGATAAAGGTGATAGGGACAAAATCCTTTGCTTCCCAATTGCTCAAACCCCCTTCAACAGTCGGAAAAATCCAATCTTCAAAGTGGCTCTCCTCATCTTCATCTTCTACAGCGTTGATTCCATGGTGAGAAATTTTGACAGGTGATCTTCCAATCTTGGAGCGACGCATAGCCTTTTGTCCTGCAGCGGTAAACCCTAAACCAAACTTGTCCGTCTTATAGGGAAAGTCAGGCAACTATCCCCATACTGTGCTCTTTCCCTCCTTAATTGCATCCTTTGCGTCTTTGAGAGATGCCATCCTAGCCACCTGCTTGGGAATGATAGGTACCTCAACCACTGCCTTTGCTACTGCTACCTCGGGAGAAACTTCCTCGAAATGTTGAAAAGGTGTTTCAATGAACTCGCCATCCACTTCCACATACCGAAAGGAATTAAGATGACTGATCATGTACTCCTCCTCACCGTGTACAGTTATGATTTTACCCTTAACAGGGTATTTCAGCATCTGATGTAAAGAGGAGGTGACTGCCCCAGCATAATGGATCCACGGTCTTCCTAGCAAGCAAGAGTATGACGGGCGGATGTCCATCACGTAGAAGGTGGAGTTGAACACTTCAGTGCCTACCTTGATGGGAATATCGACCTCCCCATGCACCATCCTTTTAGACCCGTCAAAGGCCCTAACAATAATATTACTTGGTTTCAGCTCCAAGCCTTCACAATCCAACCGGTCCAGAGCTTTCTTAGGCAGCACATTTAGGGAAGAACCAGTATCGACCAAGACATGGGCGAGAGTGGTTCCTCGGCATTCAACCGACACATGTAATCCATCATTGTGCTTCCTTCCCTTAGGAGTCAGGTCAGCGTCGGAAAAACCCAGGCCGTTGTCAGCAGTAAGACTGGCTACACAATCCTGAAATTGGTCAGCCGAGGTCTCTTGGGGTACATGGGCCGTCTTCAAAAATCTTATCAAAGCTTTAGCATGAGCCTCTGAACAAAGCAGCAGGGCCAACATAGAGATCTTTGAGGGGGTTTGCCCCAGTTGTTCCACAACATCATAATTGCTTTTCTTGATTATTTTCAAAATCTCTTCCATTTCTTTTTGAGAGGTTTCAGGGATGACCAATGGTTGAGCCCTCGTCCTGACAGGCTCTTCTTGGATCCCTTTCCCCCTATCATCAGCAGCAGCAGCAGAAGGGACAACCACAGGAGTTACAACTTCTTCAACAATTGGAGTTCTTGCAGATATGTTTACCGGTGCAGGAGTAACCTTAGGAGCAGCTGAGGGTCCAAAGATTTCCTTTGGAGGGGTAATCTCTGGAGAGAAAATTCTTCATTGCGGGTGATTTTTCTCGTTCCAGCAATGTTTCCAATGTCGGAAGTCTCTTCATCAGAACTCTCTTCAGTTGATTCAATTTGTTTAATACCGTGGTAGTAGATTTCTCCACCATAGTTCCACGGTATTGATTTGTCGGACTTGTACGGGACGGGCCCGGGCATGGTTATCTTCAAAGGTGCATTCTTCAGAGCGGATGTAATCTTAACAGGTCTTTTGGAGACCTTGGAAAGATTGGCGGATATGGTTATTATTGAAACATCATTGATAGGAGTCGGTGTAACAGGAGTTTTTTCAAAAAGGATTTCTTGGTTATCCATTAGGCGTTGGATGCCTAACTTCAACAATGGACAGTCGGTTGGTAAGGATGAACAAAGGTAGCAATCTTCTTCACAACCTGGGAAAATCCCAGCCTTCAGCAAATTCAACTTGATTATCAGTAGTGGAGTTATCAAATCATCAACAGTAGCAACAAACAGATCATCTTCAACAGCATGGGCATTGTGGCCATGCTTTGGCATTAGAGCAAAGATTACATTTGGCTTTTCAGGGGCGTCGAATTCAACTTCTTTAGCGTCTATCAAATCCTGAATTTTGTTCTTGAGCGCCCAACAATTGTTGGTGTCGTGCCCGACGCTGTCGGAATGGTAAGCACACTTAGCATTGGAGTGATAGTATGGAGATGTGGTGTTAGGGTTTTTTGGCGCCTCTTTTAAACTAGTCAGATTTAGCTTCAACAAATGGGGAAGAACTTGTGCGGGCGTCATGTTGATGCGGGTGAACTTCCGTTGTGGCCGTTCTACCCGTTGTTGATTAGGTCTTGATTGATTGTTACGAGGCTGATCATTTGACGAATTTTGAATCATCACGGCCCCTACAGTCGGTCGGTGCTCAGTTCTTCCCAATCCCTTCTGGGAGTATACAGCAGATGCTTCTCTCTTGGCTGGGAAAGGTTTTTTAACAGCTGTGGATGTAGAGGCATCCTTTTGAATCTTTCCACTCTTAATACCGGCTTCCACCCTTTCTCCAGTCAGAATCAGTTCAGTAAATCCCGCAGAAGAGCTCCCGATTAGATGGTTGAAGAAAGGGCCAGATAGGGTCCCCAAGAACATGTCAACTAGTTCCCTATCTGATAGCGGTGGCTGCACCCTTCCAGCCAGGTCGCGCCACTTCTGGGCGTACTCTTTAAACCCCTCATTTGAGGCCATCCCCATACTTTGTAGCTGAGTATGGGTAGGTGCCAAGTCAGCGTTGTACTGATACTGACGATAGAAAGCAGATGCCAAGTCTTCCCAATTATGAACTTCTGATCTCTCGAGCTGATAAAACCAATCTAACTGAGTACCAGACAAACTGTCTTGGAAAAAGTGTACCCAGAGATTTCTATCGGATGAATGAGATTGAATTTTTCTGACATACGACCTCAGGTGCATCTTAGGGCAAGACAAACCATCGTATTTGGAGAAAGTCTGCACCTTGAACTCGGGAGGGATAACAATCCCAGCAATCAATCCCAACTCTTCAAAGTCTAGCCCAGGAATCCTTTGCAACTCCATAGCTGCCAATCTGTCTTCCAGGTTCTTATATTTGTCGTCCGCTGGTGGGTATTGTTGTTCTAAATAGTCTTCATCTTCTTCAACCTCTTCCTCTTCAGCCTCAGACTCAGAGGGTACTGCAGCTCCTTTTCCCTTGTCGGTCCCTTCGTCAGACGTTGAGGGGAATTCTAAAACTCTCCTAGCTTCATTCTCAAATCTTCTTCCCAGTGTGGCTACCCCAACTCTCTTCTTTTTCTTTTTTCCTTTTTCCTGTTCCTTCTTCTCTAACAGTGCTTTAAGATCCTCCTGACCCTTTGCCAAGGTCATGAGGAGTTGCTGAAATTGCGAATTTTGTGCTTGCAGATCTTTGACCGTCTGCTCAATATCCATCTTGCTGAAATAAACAGCAGAAAGATAAGGAAACCTGGTGTGAAGACCTGTTTATGCATATGATGAATGATATGTTTATTCATGTAATGCATTCAAGGATTTAGAAATTCAAAGTTGTTGCAGACAAAAAGAACACACGTCATATTAATAAGAAGAAATTTTGCCAGTTCATAAATGCCCCATGGGCCAAATATTACAAAGCTTCTTAAGGTAAAAAGACGTTGCGCATCCTCTTTGGTGTGAGGTAGGTGTTGAGAGTCTCTTCCTCGTGAAGTCGGCGGGTAAGCTCCAAAACCTTCTTCTCACTGGCATAGAAGCTGGCTTCAAAAGTATCTCGTTCTTCCTTGAGTTGGATCCAACTCTTTTGCATTTCCTCCCATGATGTTGGCATGTTAGGATATAGGATAGTGTATGGAACCTCTCCTTCCTTAACAGGCTCTTTAATCAAGGGGAGAACGTGAGGATATGGCATCATAAGATTCTAAGAGCGGGTTCGTACCCGCTTGAGGTAAGGCTCAAGGGGGATGGAATTCTTGTACCCTAGTGTCTTACTATCCACTTTGTTAGGCATCCTCCAAGCTCTGATGAACCTTTGTCGAAGTCTTTGCGCATCGTTGTCGAAGTCAAAAACTAGGTCAGGAATCAGCATGTCGTGAGGGCCATCCCTCCGAGCATATCCAAATTGTCTTAAAGCTAGACAGGGGTTATAGGTAATGCCTCCCCTAATGCCAAGTAATGGGACATTAGGGAACTCACCACAATGATCAATGATGATGACATTTTCTCTGGACCGAGAACACCAATGTACATCAGAATGTGTGAGGGTCATCAATCGTTGTGACCACCTTGAACCCTGCTCATTCTTCAAAACTAATTGTGGAAGGTGAGAAATAAACCACCTTGCTAGGAGAGGAGTACAACACATGAGAACACCTCTTTTCCTCATTGTTCGTGTGTAAAATGAGTGTAGGATGTCCCCAAGCAATGTAGGTATGGGATTCCTGGATATGAAAATCTTGACAGCATTCACATCTATAAGCTGGTCAGGATTTGGGAACAAGACCAACCCATAAATAAGGAGTGCCACAATCTCTTCAAAGGCTTGCAGATCCAGGGAATTCCAACACTCTTGTGCCTTCTCAAACAAGAACTTTTCCAAGAAGCCCTTGACACCACTTCTGGTTTCCCAATGCCCCTTGATGTCAGATGGTTGCAAGTGCAGAGCTTGAGCAACATCTTCGAGTTTTGGTTCTTTTTCCGTACCGTTGTAGGGTAGTTGATTAAGAATAGGAATTCTCAGGAGTTGAGAAAATTCCTCCAAAGTAGGCACCAATTGATAGTCGGGGAATGTGAAACAGTGGTGAAGGGGGTCAAAGAAATGGAACAACACTTTCACCATGTCTTCTTCAATGCTGGTGTTGACTAGGTTGAGAAGTCTACCATGTCTTTCACTGAAGAGAGAGTTCTCTGGAATTCTGGATGTAAGCTCCTTGAGTTGAGGAGGAATTCTCACAAGGTTGACTTGAATTGTTTTCCCGTGAAGAGTTTCCATGACCTACAAAACAAGAACAACGATGAAGATCCAAACCCTTGAAATGGTTAGTGGATGCATATGATGCTTTATGATGTTCATGATGTATGCACAAGCACATGTACAAGCAAGTCACACAAAACCTTAGTTTCAGGCTTGCATGAGGTTTCATAGGTAAGTACCCTCTTGAGTTTAGTTGGCTCAAAAACCTGTCCTATAAATAGTAATCGGGTTCTAAGGAGCTCAATATCATTGGATTGTTTTCTATGTTCATTGTTTTGGTTTAGCCACTTAACTAGCGACCAAAATATTCCAAGAAAATAACCCTCAATGAGTGTAGTATCGAGTATCTACCAACTTCAGACTGCACCAAAGCCGGTCATCTCACTACCCCTAATAAAGGCCAAGATGGTCAAGTAAGGTTCTAGGTCATTAGTGCTTAGTGACATCACTCAACGGCCCCGTATTCTCTTTGATTTACTCAAAGGCTACCGGTACTCATAAATATGTCGCACTAATATAGCTATTGCTTCAACCGTGTCGGTATACCCCGCACAGTTTCCACAACGTATTGCTATCTATGAATGTTTCCCAAATCCGGGTGGAGGATTTCAAGCCCAAACAAGAGAACCAAAATGTAAAGCAATCAAAGCAAACAATTAATCATGCAAAAGGTGATCTAAGCCCTAAGGTTACTCCACTTTTAAAGAAATCCCCAGCAGAGTCGCCAGTTTTGTGATACGGTGGGAGAACTGACTTGGGATTTACTTTTGTGTTCGCAAATGTTTCGGTTTAGCAAGAGTCACCACCGACTTTTTATTTTATCCTAAGGAAAGGTCAAAAAGCACAGGAAAGACCTTTGAGATGTTTTCTTGGGTTCGGGGAGTAGATTATAGAAAGGGAAGGTATTAGCACCCTTTCTATCCATGGTTATCCATGGGCTCTTAGTTACTTGCTTAGATCACTTGCTTTGCATTTTCAATTGTTTGAAATGGTGCTTTGTGTGTGGTTTTGAAAGATGTTTTGAAAAGAGGCCATCGTTGTGGCAACCTTTGTAATGATTCTTGTTTGAATGTATACAAAGGTGTTTTTATCTTTTGAAAAGTTTTCAATGTTTGGAGGTTGGATTTTGAAATTGTGTTGTGAAGTGTGTTTTTTTGAAAAAATAGCAAGGATGTTTTTTGCAAGTTTGATCAAGTAACTAAGAGTTATCTACCCTATTTTACTCAAAGATCTTTCTTATGTTTTTAACCCTTTTAACAGTGTTGTTTCACCATTGTATTTGGTGAACAACCTTGTGTTAGGATGTTAACGGGACAGGCGCGGGTCATCGTATAGACCATGAAAGCAATAGTGTCAAGTATCTTTGGCAATTTTCTTGAGGGACTATGATCATTTTGTTTAGGCAACTCCAATAGCGTCATCGAGGGACTATGATCATTTTGTTTGTTTTTGTTTTGCCAAAGTACTTGACATGCAACCATGGCCCATTTTTGAAGGCAACAAGTGGATGAAACCCTAGGGGTGCTAGTGTGAATTGTGTTTATTTTTCATGCATGTTTATCTTGGATTAGGTCAAGCTAATTGTTGATTGATTTTTTTGCATACAAAACCTAGGTCTAAGCATGGCATAATTGAAAGCTTTTAAACGTGCGAGAATTTAAATGCTACGTTATTACAACATGATATAGGGAGGGGGGTACAAGTTTGAATTGGGGATATTTGACAAGAAATAAATTCTAAGTTATTACAACCATGTCGAATGTATAGGATACAATATTTAATTGTGCAATACTTGAAATGAAAACAATAAATAAATAAAATGTATTATGCACAAAATGATTCTTTATGTATGTGAAAAGGATATTTTTAATGTGAAATGTAAACAAAATAAAGAAAGTCAAATTTTAATTATTTTGGTCATTTAGGGCAAAACCCTAATTTTTTCAAATAAAAGGCAATATTTATTAATTATATACAATATATATTGATTTATGCAAAAATAAAAAGTATATTATTAAGAAAAAGTATTTCAAGTGTCAAAAAATAAAAATGTATTATTTCTATATTTTTGTCCAAATTATCTAATAAAATAAAATATACAAGTATATATATATATATATATATATATATATATATATATATATATATATATATATATATATATATATATATATATATATATATATATATATATATATATATATATATATATATATATATATATATATATATATATATATATATATATATATATATATATATATATATATATATATATATATATATATATATATATATATATATATATATATATATATATATATATATATATATATATATATTTATTGAACATATTAAATATATAAAGATAAAAATAATTATTTACAAAAAATGGATATTTTCAAGAAAATGTTTTCAAAATGTAAATAAAAATAATAATTGAAAAATAAATATATTTTGTATTTATTTTTTAAGTTTTTAAAAGGAGAAAAAAATGGTTTATTCATACATATATGCCTAATAAAGTAAATAAATATCAAATAAATATGAAAAAAATGTGGAAAAATATTTTTGGTATTTTTTATATTTGAGCAAAAAATATAAAGTCAGAATAAAAAATAAAAACATAAGAATGACAAGTATTCAATCAAATGGGCCAGGGGGTGCAAATTGAATAAAGGGATGCTAAAAGCAAGAATGACTCAAGCCCAGCCCAAGCCATCACCTTCTTCAACCTCCAACACCTGTTTGAAAATGCGCGCGCCTCTTGTACAACATGCCAACTCCTGATTCTTTGATCTTTTGACAAAACTTAAAACATGAAACTTGTAGAGAATTTAAACACGAATCTAACCATATAAAGCATTAAATCTAACTCTCAAAGACCAGAGAGAATTTCTTTGGCCCTAAAACCTGACCTAACTTTTTTCACATGTTCATGGCTGAAATTCTCATAGCACACTTAATATAAATGAAAAATGATCACATGTATGGCTTCAGGGCTATGAGTAGGACATATTTCATTCACAAACCTAAGCCTAACCATTCCTAAATAGAGAGATAGAAGTCCATGGAATACCTGTTTCAGCTTGAATCGAGTAGAGCAATGCAGCAACCTTCAATGGTGTTTGAGCTTCTGTTGAGCTTGCCTGAGGTCCAAGGAAGCTTCTCCAATACCTGACTTGCTTTGAAACACCTTGTATCGTGCTGTAGAAGTCCACCTGTACAACTTTGAAATGAAAATGGAAAGTGGGGTTAGAGGAGTTACAGCTTGCAATGGAGGATCAGGATAGCTCAGGTGGATTGATTAGAAGGTATTTGAACAGGCTTGGGCAAAAATGCACGAGTAAATTGTGTTATGGAACTCAAGTTGCAGAACTTGCTCTGTTTTGCAGTAAAACAGGGATTCTGAGTATGAGAAGGTTTTAGGGATGAATGAATTGTGTTTTAGGTTAGTTGGGGGGTATGGAAACTGTGTACAATGTTTGCTTAAGCTCTTGTTCACAGATATGAGAGTTGGTGTGTGTTTTGCAATCTTTCTTCTACTTGAAGCAAGAAAGTGGCAATGATGTTATAGACCTGTACCAGCCTCCCTATCATGCTGCATCTTTGGTTCTTGATAAATGGAATTTGTGGACTTGATCTTGCCTTAAAGATCTGGCCCCATGCCTCAAGGATTTAGTATTTGACATAAAGCAACTTTAGGCAAAAATGGCAATTCACCTTTTACTACTTAAGGCTTAAACTTCCATGTAATGCCCAAATGAACAAAATAATCCCTCAACTCAATGGTCATGCATTAAATTAAGGTGTGTAAACTGGTTTTGAGGCCTGCAAGCTAGCATTACACAAGCTGATTTGAAAATGCAAGTTGCTATGAACATGCCTTGGCCATGAACAAAAGTGAGTTTTTGCCAACTTTGTGAATTCGATTCTCTCTAACCACAAGGGTGTTTGAGGAGTTCTAGGACAATTTGGAAATCTTGGAACATGTACTACAATCCATCTTCGTAATTCAAATTGAAACTCCGAGTGGAACCATGTGAAAAATGGCCAAGAAGATGGGTCAAAATCCTGTCTAGATTAGGGCAAATTTCTTCTAAGTTAAAAGTTTTTGGTACCCTTGTTCCAAAAATCATAACTTGAGATACAAGCTTCTTTTGAGAAAACTTTGTGAATCAAACTTGTATATTTTGTGATGGAATACAACTTTCATGTTTCAAGTTTTGTTTAAATCCATTTGCATCTTGGTGAAAAAATGGGACAAAGTTAGGAAAAAATAAGAAAATTTCATAACTTAGAAAATTTCTAAGTTATGAATTTTTTCATTTCAAACCCTAATTTGCAATTTTGGGTTTCTTGATGAACAAGTTTCATAATTTGACATGTTTTGATGAAAAATAACTCTTGGCATTTGATTTTGACTAAAAAGTCAAAGTTTGACTTTTCAGTGTACAGTCAAATTTTGATCAGTTGACTGAAAAATTCATCTGTCAATCCTATGCATTTGAGATCTTTTGAACTTGTTGAATGGGTCAAGACAATGTCATTGAGTCCTTGAGCCCGTATGTGAGCTTGGTTTGTCATTGGTTAGGTCAAACAGTCAAAAATTGCCTTTGTGCAGTCAAAACCCTAAAAATGACCATTTTGCCCTTTTGGTGATCTGATCAAATTTCTTGTGGAATTGTGATCCAAACATGATCAAATGGTTCAAATGAGTTCATAATGTGGATGTGGGTCAAATTTCATGAGATTTGACTGTCAATTGGCCACAGTTGACTTTTTCCCCAATACAACTGATATTTAGGTCAACTGTCCAATTGACTGGGCAAAGATTTGAATCAGGGCTCGAAACTTGGTATGGGCAAACTTGTGAACCCAACATGAAGTATGAAAGTCAATTTTGGCATTATAGGTCAAAACATCCATGTGCAAACTCAAACCCTAATTTAGGTCAACAGTGCAAGAAGGGGTCTTGAGCAGAGTAAACCTTAACTTGATCATGAATTCCAAGAGTCTTGTAATGAGAAAATGTTGATGAAATGAGAGGGCAAATTTTGGGGTACAACACACGGGAACAATGTTGGCGACCCATTGGGGATAGGAAGTGGCAGCCAAGAATCCAGCATTAAATTGTTTCATGACTTCCGTTTTGATCTTCTCTGACATGTCAGGTCTCATGCGGTGGACTTTTTGTTTTACTGGTGGACAGTCTTCTCTCGTTGGTAGACGATGTACCACGATGTTTGTATCAAGTCCCGACATGTCTTCATATGACCAGGCAAATATCTCGACATAATCCTGCAATAGTTGAATCAGACGTTCCTTTACACTTGGCTCTAGATTGGAACCTATCTTAATTTCTTTTCTATCCTCCTCGGTACCCAGATTGATTGTATCCACTGGTTCCTCATGAGGTTGAATAGCTATTTCCTCTTGTTGTAGTAGTATGGCCAATTCCCCTGGTACTTTACAATCTTCCTCACCTTTGTCTTCGGCTTGGTAGATTAGATCCTCGGAGTCACAAAAGGCCATAGCAGTATCGTTACCCATGGGATCCAGAATGGAGGGGTACCTGCATTTGTGAGTGTGGGTGTGTGTAAGGGTATACCCATCTTTAAACAATAAAATGTAAAAGAAAAACAATGAGCACAAAAAGTTTGTATGTGAAAAACGTCCATGATTCATTGAATGTCATATGAAGATGAAATAAAAACCCTTACAAATGGACCATTGTGCCTCGGGCAAGACACAAGGTTTTAAATGTGAGAATTGTTTGTGAATATTACAAGTCCAACAAAAATATAGAAGATAAATTACTGAGGGATGAAAGTTATTGGGACAAAGTCTCTGGCTTCCCAATTGCGAAGTCCTCCGTTGACAGTAGGAAATATCTAATCCTCTAAGCTGCAATCCTCTTCACCATCTTCCACTACATTGACCTCTCGGTTTCTAATCTTCAAAGGTGGCCCTCCAGCACGGGCACGGTGCACAACCTTCCGAGCACTTGAAGTAAACCATAATCCAAACTTGTCAGATTTATACGGAATGTCCAGAAGTTGCCCCCAGATGGTGCATCCACCCTCCTCTACTACTGTTTTGGCGTCCTTCAGAGATGACATCCGGAGCGGAGATCTTGTAATCTTGGGAATTTGGGACATAGTCCTCGTTACCGCTACCTCTTGAGAGACCTCTTCGAAATGTTGAAAAGGAGTTTCAATGAACTCGTCGTCCAATTCCACATACCATAAGGAATTGAGGTGGCTAATCATATACTCTTCCTCCATGGACAGTGATAATCTTTCCATGGACCTGATATTTCAGCATCTGGTGTAGTATGGAGGTGACAGCATCGACATTATGGATCCATGGTCGTCCTAGCAGACAAGAGTAAGAGGGGAGGATGTCCATTACATAGAAGGTTGAGTTAAAAGTCTGAGTGCCAACCTTTATGGGGATATCCACTTCCACGTGCACCATCCTCTTTGATCCGTCAAATGCTCTCACGACTATGTTACTGGGTTTCAACGTTAATCCTTCATAGTCCAGTCTGTCGAGAGCTTTCTTCGGTAAAACATTCAAAGATGAGTCGGTGTCCACCAAGACATGGGCCAGAGTTGTTCCTCTACATTCCATAGAGACATGCAATGCCTCGTTGTGCTTTCTTCCCTTTGGTGTTAGATCAGCATCCGAGAAGCCTAGGTCGTTGTCTGCCGTCAAACAAGCTACACAATCTTGAAATTGATCAGCCGTTGTCTCTTGAGGCACATGGGCTATCTTCAGAAACTTCACCAGGGCTTTCGCATGTTCCTCAGAGCACAATAACAAAGCTAACATGGAGATTTTGGAGGGAGTTTGCCCCAACTGTTCAACTACGTCGTAGTCGCTCTTCTTTATTATTCTTAGGATCTCCTCCATTTCCTTTTTGGAGGTTTAGGGGATAGTCAGTGGTTGAGCCTTCGTCCGGACAGGCTCTTCTTGAATACCTTTTCCTCGAATTTCAGTAGTAGGGGTTGTGTTGTCTTTGTCGATAGAAGCACTTGCAGATATGATTATTGGTACGGAAGTAACCTTTGGAGCAGCTACGGGTCCAAAAACTGCCTTTGGAGGGGCAATTTCTGGGGAGAAGATTCTACCGCTACGGGTAATCTTACTGGTTCTGGAAATGTTACTAATGTCAGAGTTTTCTTCTTCGGAACTCATCTCTTTGGCGGCCAGCCCATCTTATTTGATACCATGGTAGTAGATGTCTCCACCGTAATTCCACGGCACTGTTTTGTCTGATTCATACAGGACTTGCCCGGGCATTGTGATTATAAGAGGAGTAGTTTTTGGAACCGATGTAATCCTAATGGGTCTTTTGGGGACCCTGGAAGAATTGGCGGAGATGGTTATGATTGAAACGTCTTCAACAGGAACAGGTGAAACAGGAGTACTTTCAAACATAATCTCTTTATTGTCTATCAAGCGTTGAATGCATGTCTTCAATAAAAGGCAAGCAATTGGCGAGGATAAGCAGAGATGGCAGTCTTCATTACAACTCGGGAATATACCGGCTTTCAACAAGTTTATCTTAATGATCGGGAGTGGAGTCAAGAGTTCATCAACTGTAGTAACAAACAAATCTTCTTCTATTGCATTAGTGTTGTGACCATGCTTAGGCATAGGAGCAGAAAAGACATTTGGTTTCTCTGGTGCATCAAACTCAATCTCTTTTGCATCTATAAGGTCTTGAATTTTGTTTTTCAGGGCCCAACAGTTGTTGGTGTCATGACCCGGACTTTCGGAATGATATGCGCAGCGGGCATTTGGGTGATAATAAGGGGACGCTGTGTTGGGGTTCTTGGGAGCTTCTTTTAAAGTTGTAAAATTGGATTTCAGAAGATGCGGTAAAACCTGGGCTAGAGTCATATTGATTTTGGTGAATTGCCGAACTGGCCTTCCTACCCTCGGTTGATTACTTCTTGGTTGATCAGATATAGGTTTTGGGATCACAACAGCTCCTACCATTGGTCGATGTTCAGCTCTCCTTTGGTTCCTTTGTGGGTAGACAGCAGATACCTCCTTTTTCCCAATGAAAGGTTTTCTCACAGTTATAGAGGCAGATGAATCCTTCTGAATCTTTCCACTTTTTATGCCAGCTTCCACCCTCTCTCCGGTTAGTATTAACTCAGTAAATCCTGCAGATGAGCTTCCAATCAAATGGTTGAAGAAAGGGCCTGATAAAATGCCTAAGAACATGTCCACCAATTACCTTTCAGACAGAGGGGGTTGGACTCTCCTGGCTAGATCTCTCCACTTCTGCGTGTAATCCTTGAAACCCTCATTGGAAGCTGTTGTACCCCAAAATTTTCCCTCCCATATTTCTTAAAACATTGCAAGAAAAATCTCCAAGTTGCTCAAGGTAGTCCAAGAGTTGGTCAGACAAGCTCTCTCCAAAGGCAGTCTACTCAAATTAGGGTTTTGTGTTGCATAAAGATCCTTGCGTACAAATGAATTGAAATGCTCACCATTGTCCTAATATGTTCTCAAGGTCATCCATGTCAAGTTTCAAGCCTTGCAGAGAAAGTTTGCTCAGTCAATTGCTCAAAGGTCCAAAAATCGACTGTGCTAGGGCAAAAGTCAACTATAACCGAAATACAGTCAAACTTCAAGATTTTTTGCCAACATTCTCATTTTGAAGGATATTTCATCATTTGATCAAGGGTTGATCATGATTCATCAAGGATTGCTCAAAATTCATCAAGATTCAAAAGTTGCTAAATTAGGGTTTTACAGGAAAAGTCAACTCAACTTTGACCAAGCATAACTTTCTCATACTTTATGATAAATGACTCATCCAAAGCTCATTTTGAAGAGGATGAAATTACCTATAATCCATCTTCATGCCCCAAGATCAAAATATGCACTCACAAGAAGTTATGAATTTTGACATCATAGGTCATTTTTGAAAGTCAACAAAAACACCTTTTTTTGTCAAAGCTTCTAACTTGAGCATGGAATATAAAAATTAGATGAGACCAAAAGGGTTGATTATAGGACATCTCAAGCTTTCTAAAAAGTCCAAGAACACCTCCAAAGAGTCAAAATTGAAGAAGTTATGCATTGTTTAAGTTGGACTTTTTTGCAAAATTGCCAAAAGTTAACTATCCCCAAAACTTCAAATTTTGCCAAATGGGCCCATTCTTTTTCACTTGTTTTGAGTTTGCATTACTGCCTACGTGCTCTAGCCTTGGCCATGTGCTCATACTATATTTTTATTATTTAATTTGATTTTTATTTGAATTAATTCATTTTAAATCAAATAAAATCACATAAAATCAAAAATATTGATAACCAAAGATCTTTTGATGATTATAGGTTTCAATGGACGGCTTGCATCACATAAAACTCGTATCAAAGCAATTGTACACATAAAGATTGAAATTAAGCAAATTTGGAAAGTTTGTAAAAGCAAATCAAATCCACATCAAGAGTATTGATAGAGGGGGATTTAAACAAGGAATTCAGACCTAATGTGTTGTGCATTACATAAGGAAGCGAGGCAGACAATTACAGGGGTTGGAAAGTAGTTCTAGAGGCAGAACAAAAATTGGCAAAAACACAAAAAAGTGGGACATCGAAATCAAGTCTAGAGGCAATTTCAAGACTTGAGACTTGTCTCAATCTTTTCCTGGCAACCTCCACAAGCGAAACCAATCCAAACCACGCATTTTCAGACCCTCATACGCACTGTAAGTCATTCGTAACATGGCCTTGTTCTTGATTTCATATATTTGAAATTAAGCATAGTTAGCATGAATTGATAGCATACTTTGAATCTACAAGTCATTTGCAAGCTTTTTGTAATAACCAATTGCATTTATCTGACCTATATGGAGATCTACCATGGCTAGGGTTTGGTTCTTGTTTTTGGGTTTTTTCATTTCAGGAAAAATTGGCCATGATAATGGCTATGGTTGTGATCAGCAGGTTGAGACGAACTCAACCATGGTTTTAGAATGCATTTCCATGGCCTGGAGAAGATTTTAGAACGAAGTTGCGCTTTTAGCTGCGGATAAAAATCTGCAGGTAAAAGTTATAGTTTTAGAGGAAAGGGACGAAGACGTGTCATCCACCCATTTGCCCATTCAAATAATTACGCGCGTTTTTTTCTTTTTGCTGACCATTGAATTTTGTTTTCTATATCATTATTACTTTGTACTTTATTAACAACAAAAACCACTTGGCCTAGTGGTTGCCACGCTTGATTCCAAGGCATATGGGGCTGGAGGTCAGGGTTTCGATCCCTGCCTCCAGCATTTGTTATTTTTTTAATTGCTTTCAGGAAATCATGTGCATATTCAAGTTGGAGGTTCACCATGGACAATCATTATCAAAGCGCCAGATGGCCAGATCTGGTGGCCAAGCCTTGAGGGTACACCATGGTCTGAGTCAACGCATATGCAGGGAATCCCAAAAGTCAATTGGACTGGATGCTAATGGGCCAATAGAATTGATATCCATACACCCAAATCAGGCCCACTTTCTATACTTCTCTTATATTTTATTTATTTTAATTTAATAATTTTATTTTAATTAATTAATTTCTAACCAATAAAATTAATTTCTTTTTTATCAAAAAATCACAAAAATAGTTTTACCCCAATAAAAATTAAGAACTTTATTTTTCTTTAATAAATTTTAATTAATTAATTAGGTTTTTAATTCTAGGAAACTTTAATTTATTTTTGTAAATAAATAAAATAAATTAGAAATCATTAGGTTTTAACTCTAATTTAATTATTTTAATTTCTTTCTTAAATTAACAAAAACTCCAAAAATATGTCATTAATTATTATTTTTCATTTAATTAATTTATTTAATTTCTAATTTAGTATTTAATTTAGGATTTAATTTCTTTTCGTAAAATAAAAACAACAAAAAAAAGCATTTTCTTTTAAAAGGGTCAAAACCCTAATTCGTACTCGATATAATTTCACTCGTGCGATTTATTTTTCTTTATTTTATTATTCATGTATCTGCTCCCAGTTTGTAATAGTTAAATAGGACATTTATTTATTTTATCGCTTTATTTTATTTTCAAAGGGTTGCTTTTGGCGATGTAAATACCCGACGCCTTGTAATTTAATTTCCACACTTTAAATTCTGCTAATTATAACTGCTAGATGTTTGATAATAGGGTTTGCATGACAAGACTGAATGTTTAATCTTAAAATCAAATTAGATCACCCTTAACATATGCAAAGATAAAAATAACCGAAATCAACACACTCGCACATGCGCACTCCTAGGGTACACCCTACTTGGTTGCCTTCGTACATGGTCATTGAGTATAGGTCGTTTTAGAGGTCGTTCTCTTGTCTAAAAGATCATAGTTGCCTCGAAACGGTTGCCTCGGATATTGTTGCCTCAAACAAATGATCTAAGACATTAGGGTTACCACTAAGGCATCCTAACATTGCTTTAGTGACCGCATGTCCCTCATTCGAATTGACCCTCAAACTCCAACGGCGGTGCTACCTACTCATTAATAGTGGGATAGCATTATCTAAAGGAAATTAGCATAGAACGATTCTTTTTTTTCTTCGAGTAGGTAGATTAGTTCTTAGATACTTGCTCATCCAAAACAAAACAAATTTTTCACACTTACACTCATTTTCAAACAAAGTTTTCAAAAATACTTCATTACACTCTTGAGGACAGAAGCAAGAGTTAAATCGAAGATAAAAACAAAAACTTTTTTTCAAAACCCACAAGCACAAAGAAAACATTTTGAAAATGATGAGCAAGTACCTAAGAGCCCGTAGATAACTACAGATAGAAAGGGTGCTAATACCTTCCCTTTCTATAATCTACCCCCCGTACTCAGATAATCTCGAAAAAGGAATTTTTCTGTGCTTTTTTCCTTTCCTTGTTGGATAAAATAAAAGTCGGTGGCGACTCTTGCTTACCGCGACATTTTGTGAATAAAAAACATAAAACACGAACCAGCATTTCAAAAAACAGTCAGTTCTTCCAACCGTATCACAGAACTGGCGACTCTGCTGGGGATGATTTTTAAGTGGGGTGTACCTTAGGAATAGTTCATCATAATGTTTTCAATTGCTTGATTTGTATGCTTTATATTTGTGGGTTTGAATCAGAGTTACTATAGATCCTAACCCGGATCTGGGGATACCATTTAGGTAAGTAGCAATAGACTGTGAGGGAACTGTACGGTGTAGACCGATACGGTTGAAGCAGTAGCTACGTTGGTGTAGCACTTTTGTTTGTACCGATATCCCTTGTGGTGGAACAAGGAGAATATGGGTCTTATAAGGGGTCATTAAGCACTAACTGACCTTAGAACCTATAATTGACCAACTTGGCCATAGAACAGTAGCAGTATGCTACACTCATTGAGACCAAACTCTCGCGATGATTCCGACTGCAAGAAAAGGTTGCCAAACTGGAATTATGACCGATTGAGGGTGGTCAGTGATATTGATATCCTCTAGAACCCGGTTACTATTTCTAGGACAGGTTGAACCAACTAAATTGAAAGAGGGTAATACCTAAACTCCTTGCCAGCCTGAAACCTAAGGGCTATCTGTGTGACTTGTTTGCCTTTACCATGTTTGCTATCTGTGAATACTTGTGGTGTGTTTTCTATCATGACATCATGCATCATGACATTGCATGCATCTTGCATCAGACTAACCCATTTCAAAGACAGAGGGGATTCATCTTTGTTCTATTTTGTAGGTCATGGCCTCTATGCGTAGAAACACTATTCGGATCAGCTTTGTACAGATTCCTACTCAGCTTAGAGATTTGGTTGCAAAGGTTCCAGACACTTCCTCCTTTATAAAAAGACATGGTCACCTCCTTGGTTTGGTCACTTCTAGATTAGATGAGCAGATGATGAGTGTTTTGTGCCAGTTCTTTGATCCATTGTACCACTGCTTCACTTTCCCGGACTATCAGTTTGTCCCTACCTTGGAAGAGTTCTCTGATCTACTTGGTATTTCTATTCTAGAGCAGACGCCATTTACAGGTTGGGAGAAAGCCCTTAGGCCGGAAGAGATTGCTTCAGCCCTCCATCTGACAAAGGCTGAGGTAATGTTTAATTGGGACACTCGAAGTGGGACAAAATGCTTCTTGGCTAAATTCTTTGTTGATCGGGCTAATCAGTTTTGGGACAGTTTGGATTTTCAAGCATTCAAAGACATCCTGGCTCTTCTTATATATGGTCTGGTTCTGTTTCCTAACTCAGATTCTTTCATCGACGTAAATGCAGTGAAGATCTTCATGTCCCGTAATCCGGTACCCACTCTCTTAGGTGACATTCTTCATGCTCTTTATGCCCGTACTGCTCGGAAACGGGGAACCCTTATGTGTTGTGCACCATTGCTGGCGAGGTGGTTTATTTCTCACCTCCCCAAATCTATTTTGAAGAACAAGGAAGGAATGGGTTGGGCCTACAGAATTATGTCTCTAGCTCACACTGACATCATATGGAGTACTAAAGACATGGAAAAAGTAGTTGTTATCGACCGGTGCGGAGAATACCCCAATGTTCCTTTACTTGGA
The DNA here is from genome assembly GCA_948472305.1 of Vicia faba. Taxonomy (NCBI): domain Eukaryota; kingdom Viridiplantae; phylum Streptophyta; class Magnoliopsida; order Fabales; family Fabaceae; genus Vicia; species Vicia faba. The sequence goes on from OX451740.1 coordinate 1,327,350,443, forward strand.
ATTAGGGGAGGGATCACCTATAATCCTTGTTTGGCCTTGCGACAGTTTGGGCGAGCTAGAAGGGACGGACCTCATGAGTTGTTGCTTCCGAGCATTGTTTTTGACTTCCAAGGGGATAATGAGGAGCATCGCCGCAGGTTCATACGAGCTTGGAACAGGGTACACAGGTATGATCCACACGAGTTAGGGATAAAGACCTCTCTTCCAATGGAACCATATCTCCGATGGGTTCGAATCCGTTCCCAAAAGCTGGGAATGCCGTACGAAGTTGTCTTACCGGTAATTGTTGAGAATGCTGATGAAGAAGGGGTTCCTCCTGCTGTCCTACATCCGTACATGCCAACTGACATTGGGGAATCAAAGAGGTCGTGGATCCAGTTGAGAGAATAGTGAGATACTTACAGAGAAAAGTATCACGAGCAGGAGCGGAAGATTCTAAAGCTTACAAGGCAGCTGGAGAATGAGAAGGTCCTCAACGACTATGTCAGCACCAATGGGAAACGGCCATGGGAGCGCTGATGTCTTTTGTTATTTCTAGATTTGGTTTATTTTTCAGTATTTATTTCTTGTAACGCCTTAAAGGCATCTGTTGAACATTGAATTCAAGTTTATCTAATAAAAGTGTGTTTCATTTTGGTTTACGAATTTGAATCTCTCGACGTCTTTGAAATCATGTCATATGCATTCCATTCTCATGCACCTCATAACAGGTACCCTTACAGGTCTCTTATCTTCTTCATTGTTTATTTCAGCGCGTCATGTCTTCTGAAACATCAACTGATCAAGTTATCAAGGCTCTGCAAGCTCAAAACACTCAATTCCAGGAAATGTTCATGAACTTGGCTAAGGGTCAGCAAGATCTGAAGACTCTTATCTTGAAGGATAAGAAGAAGAAGAAGGTCCTATTGAATATGGGTCGCAGATTCAGAAACAATTTGCGAGAAGAGGTTGATTTGACTCACTCATCTGGAGGGGGGAGAATCAGGAAGAAAGGAGGGCTCCTAGCCCTGTGGTTTCTGACAACGAGACTGACTTTGACGAAGACCAGTATCCTCCTGTTGAGGATAGGTATAAACGACTTGAAGACCGGTTAAGTGCGATGGAGATCCAGAAGGTACCTGGATTGGACTTTGGTGATTTGGGTTTGTCATCTGGGGTGGTGATTCCCCATAAGTTTAAAGCACCAACCTTTGCTAAATACGACGGGGTTTCTTGTCCAAAGCTGCACCTCCGCTCGTATGTTAGAAAGATCCAGCCATACACCGCTGACAAGAGCCTCTGGATCCACTTATTTCAAGATAGTCTTTCAGGGACTCAACTTGAATGGTTTTACCAGCTGGAAGGAGCTAGTATCCGTAATTGGGAAGACATTGTTGCTGCTTTTTACAAGCAGTACCAATACAATGCCGACCTTGCTCCCACGCGTACCCAACTTCAGGGTATGTCTATGGGTGTGAGCGAAGGTTTCAAAGACTACGCTCAGAAATGGAGGGACCTTGATGGGAGAGTTCAACCCCCGCTGGCTGACAGGGAGTTAGTAGATATGTTTCTGGGGACCCTGTCTGGTCCGTATTTTAATCATCTGATTGGAAGTTCATCGTCCGGGTTTACTGAGCTGATTATGACAGGGGAAAGAGTTGAGGCCGGTATTAAGAGCGGCAAGATACAGAAAGGTGTTTCATCAAATACCGAAAAGAAGCCTTTTAAGAAGGAATCCATCGTTGTATACAGTTCAAAGAGCCATAATAGACCTGAGCACCGCCAAGCAGTCAATGCGGTTGTTATATCAAGACCTGTTGTTGCCTCACAATGCAACAATCAACCAAGAGCCGAGAGGCCAAGAAGACAATTCACTCAGCCCCATATGACCCTGTCTCAGATTCTGCCGCAGTTGTTAAAAACAAATCTGGTGATTCCGAAGGAAGCCCCGAAGAATCCCAATACAACATCACCGCTGTACAATCCAAACGCCCGTTGTGCTTTTCATTCTGATAGCCCGGGGCATGATACGAATGACTGTTGGGTCCTGAAGAATAAGGTACAGGATCTGATTGATGCTAAGGAGATCGAGTTTGAAGCGCCCGAAAAGCCTAATGTCATAACGACTCCTATGCCGAAACATGACGCGGGAGTAAATTCTATTGGAGATGATGATGAAGAGTTTGATATTGACAGTTGGATTTACCCGACTATTGATGGTGGATTGAACAATTGGACGACAATGGATTCCATGCCCGTTTCTTATATTACGCAGTAATGAGACTTTTATTTTAAGTTTGTAACAGACAATGTTTAAACTTTACGGCCCGGTGCCTTACCCGAGACACCGTGGCTTTGTTTGTGAGGGCTTTATGTGTGCCATTTTCATATATCATTAATAAAAGCATTGGACATTTTCTTGCATTTCAAATTTTGCGCTCCTTGTTTTTCTCTTTTTTATCTTGCAAAATAGCTATTTTACACACACTCACATATACAGGTCTATATCCACTCTAGATCCCACTAATAACGACTCTGCTACTGCCGGTTATGACTTCGAAAGTCCGATCAACCAAGCCGAGGACGAAGGTGAAGATGATTGTGAAGTTCCTGGTGAACTTGCTAAATTGTTACTTCAGGAAGAGAGGGTCATACAGCCGCATGAAGAGCCAGTGGAATCAGTAAATCTGGGTACAGAGGTAGACAAGAAAGAGGTCAAGATCAGTGCGAATCTGGAGCCTAGTGTTAAGCAACGACTGATTCAGATGTTGCGTGACTATGTTAAGATCTTTGCCTGGTCTTATGAAGATATGCCTGGGTTGGATACTGATATTGTGGTTCACCGATTGCCTACCAAGGAAGACTGTCCTCCAGTGAAACAGAAAGTTTGCCGAATGCGCCCAGAGATGTCTGAGAAAATCAAGGCTGAAGTGATGAAGCAGTTTGACGCCAGTTTTCTAGCAGTTACTTCTTACCCATAGTGGGTGGCCAACGTGGTTCCTGTGCCGAAGAAGGATGGTAAAGTTCAAATGTGTGTTGACTATAGGGATCTGAACAGGGCAAGTCCCAAGGATGATTTCCCTCTGCCTCATATCGATGTTCTAGTTGACAACACCGCACAGCATAAGTTCTTCTCCTTTATGGATGGTTTCTCCGATTATAATCAGATTAAAATGGCTCCCGAAGATATGGAGAAGACAACCTTTGTTACTCAATGGGGTACCTTTTGCTACAAAGTCATGCCTTTTGGATTGAAAAATGTTGGGGCAACGTATCAGCGCGCCATGGTCGCTTTGTTCCATGACATGATCCATCATGAGATTGAGGTATACGTCGATGACATGATTGCATGATCCCAGACTGAGGAAGAACATCTGGACCATCTTCGGAAGCTATTTGATAGGTTGAAGTTGTATAAGCTGAGGTTAAACCCGAACAAGTGCACCTTCGGGGTGAGATCTGGCAAGTTGCTGGGTTTCGTCGTAAGTGATAAAGGTATCCAAGTGGATCCTGCAAAGGTGAAGGCTATACAGGAAATTCCAGCTACCCGAACAGAAAAAGAAGTCATAGGCTTTCTGGGACGTTTGAACTATATTTCCCGATTCATCTCGCACCTGACTGCTACTTGTGAGCCAATCTTCAAGTTACTGAAGAAAGATCAAGTGGTAAGATGGAACGATGAATGTCAGGCCGCTTTCGAAAGGATCAAAGAATATCTCCAAGAGCCTCCTATTCTGATGCCACCAGTTGAAGGAAGACCTTTGATCTTATACTTGACAGTACTCGATAATTCAATGGGGTGTGTGCTGGGTCAGCATGACGAGTCTGGCCGAAAAGAGCATGATATTTATTACCTTAGCAAAAAGTTTACCGACTGTGAGACCCGATACTCACTGCTCGAGAAAACTTGTTGTGCTTTGGCATGGGCTGCTCGCCGGCTGAGACAGTATATGTTAACTCACACTACTCTATTGATATCAAAGATGGATCCAATCAAGTATATCTTCAAAAAGCCTGCCTTGTCCGGAAGAATAGCAAGATGGAAGATGATCTTGACTGAGTATGACATCCAGTACACGACTCAAAAAGCAATCAAGGGAAGTGTATTGGTAGATCATCTAGCACATCAGGCAGTGGACGACTACCAGTCTATGAACTTTGAATTCCCGGATGAGAATATCATGATAGTGACTGACTATGAAACACCTGGACCAGATGAAGGACCTGAGGAGGGATCCCGATGGTCTATGTACTTTGATGGAGCTTAGAACGCTTTGGGTAATGGCATTGGCTCCGTAATCATATCTCCTGAAGGCTCTCATACTCCGTTCACCGCCCGACTATGTTTTAACTGCACCAACAATATGGCGGAGTATGAAGCGTGCATCATGGGTCTTCGAGCAGCTATTGACCTAAGGATTAAGTTCTTAAGAGTATTCGGAGATTCCGCTCTCGTGATCAGTCAGATCAAAAGCGAGTGGGATATGAAGCACCCTAATCTTATTCCTTACAAAGAGTATGTGTTAACTTTGCTCCCGCACTTCGAGGAGATAACCTTTGAACACTTCCCTATATAGGAGAATCAATTGGCAGACGCGCTGGCTACAATCTCTTCTATGTTCAAGGTCAGATGGGACAATGAGGCTCCCCAGATTACTATTGAGAGGTTGGACGAACCTGCACATTGCTATGACATTGAGACTGAAGAGGTGTTTCCAGTGATTTTTGGTAAACAACCGCTAGTCTTCCAAACTATCGAATAATCTTTCTTACTGTTATTCAATCTCTCTGGTAACTCACAGGATCGACTAGATTGATCCTAGGACTCCTTGGATATTAAGGTTACTCTCACAATCGAACAATTATTCATGGTTGCTATTGTATAAGTGTTTGGCTTACTTCGATCTCTCTCTCTAAGAGTCTAAAAATGTAGTCAAAATGTATATGAAAACTAAGTTATACGAATAAATGCTAATTGTAATGCTGATTGTAGAGACATATAAAACTGCATGAAAAATGAAGTAAATGGTTTCGACTTACAAAAACGTTTAACATAAAAGGTTTCTGGAATGTAGAAGTTTAAAATGTGAAGAAAGCGTTTAATGCAAGAAACCTGTAAATGATTTTAAGTAAAAGTATGCGCTTGAAGAACAATACTTGAAAGTAAAGGTTTTGAAAATGTGACAGTTCTCTGAAATATAAAGTGCTCGAAATATAAAGAAAACAGTAAAACGTAGAACTTTGAGGAAAAGACTTCGAAATGAAAAGATTGTAAATAGGAAAACTTGCAAATGTTATTTGACAAAGAGAAAAGAGAAAAGTACTGGAAATGGTAAAAGGCTTTCATTAAGTTAGAAATACATGGTGCTATCATACATACATTTCTCTTGCATTCGTTTCCCTTGCCATGTGGTAGTTTGAATGTTATTGAGTATTTTGTATAACAGATATGACACACCGAAATCCTAATACTAAGACTTCTATTTATACTAATTCGACCCTAACGGTCTCGCTACAGGATTATGCCACGTTTCGAACATGCAAGACAATGCTTCTTTCATCTTTCCACGTGTCCCCAAATGCTCCAACACATAACTTTCAAACTTTGAAAGTCCCGCTTCCATTTGAATTTTAAATGCTTTTGGTGTCTCTCTATTTCGAGCGTTCTTTCCAAACACAGCCTCGCTGTTGTTCCGAGACTCCTTTAACTATGTTCCCATAATCGTCGTTCGAAGCTTCACACTTTGACACCCTTATTCGAAACACTGCTTCTGTTACTTCGAAATATGGCGTTTAATTCCATTTCGATCAGAACGTTTATCTCTTTTGGCTTCTAAATAATATTATCGAAATCTTCAGCCAACAAATTGCCCCTTTAAAATATGTATTTCGATTCCTTTGAGAAATACCTATTTTAAACATCTACACAAGATTTCGATAGGATTTTCGAATCATCATAACATTTAATGCATTTGACTCCAGTCACATCAATCATAGCACCTTTTGGGTTCCTTAACCGCCCAGAGTCACTTCACAGTGTGGTGCAGTTATAAGTAATGATTATTTTTAAATCACGCCTATTACCTATATCAACTTCACGCCACCTCTTCATCACACCAACCCATGATCTCCACGTATCACACCTTTACTCGGTGGATGCTTAATCTTCTCATTATAAAACATCAACTTAATCTTCCTTTTTCTTTTTTACACTCTAAACCTTTCATACTCTGGATTTTTACCCTTCTTCTCTCATAAAACAATCTAAGCTTTCAAACAACAAAAATGTCTTCTTCCACCTCATCCCAACTCAAGAAAGTCTCCAAGAAGAAAGGAAAAACTACAGGAGCAACCATGGAGAGTAAAATCATCACCATTCAAGGCCAATCTGCTCTTGCTCCTCAAATGATTTCCAAAGAAAAAGAAATGATGTACGCATCACAGGTACTCATCCCTACCCATGTTGCTGGTAAGAGGTTAGCCTTAAATGGCCCTCTTACAGTTTTTGAAATATTAAAGGACACCAGGACAATTTTTCCCGTCTGTTATAGCTTCAAACCCTTATTCAACAAAATGGATGCCCCTAGGGCAGTAGAATCTCTTAGTTCGAATACCGTAGAAACCCCAACTGTTCCTCCCAAGGACCCATTTGTTTTGGATTATGTAAAAAGCAATTTTAAGCCATTTCGATCTTGCCCTACTTCTGATATTGCTTATCAAAATTGGTTCACGAAAGTAGAAGCCAAGAAATCCCAGCAATGGGAAGAATTAGGCATTTATAACCTCATTAAGCTATTGAAACCTGGATTCACCTATAGCCATCCTCTGCTGTTTGCGTCCCTTTATTTCTGGGATAGTACCTACAACACTTTCCATCTCCCAGGTGGAATGATTACCCCAACCTTCTTCGACATAGCGGCCATTACTGGGCTGTCGCCAGTGGGAGAAACTTATGTTCCTGACAATGAAGAGCACTCAAGCATAATTGACTTCGAAGTCAAGTTAGCCAGCTTTTCCAAATTTATCAGCCATTATCATGCCGAAGGGGACAATGTGTCTGACATAGAGCACATTGCTTTCTTAACCCTGTGGCTGTCTAGATACGTTTTCTGCAGTAGATCCCTGCAGGTAGCTAGTAGGTTCATTCCTCTAGCTAGGGATTTACATGAAAATCGCAAAGTGTGCCTAAGTGAATTACTCTTAGTTGACCTCTATGAGAGCCTGAGGTCAGCTGTTTCGAGTCTCAAATCCCACACCTCCAAAAACATTCTATTAGCTGGCCCATTTTGGTTACTCCAACTATGGCTAAATGCCATGTTCGAACCTTCTTTATCAACCGCCAACACCATAGATGAGCAAGATTCTGAAATAAGTGATAGGATAGTCGAAGGCACTAGGCTTCGAAGACTAACTCCTAATGATGACAAGGATGACTTCAAGGTTCAATTCTCGAAGTACATCATGATATTCTCCAAAAGGCACAAGTTCGAAGAGAGCATGGCGCCTTTTGCTTCGAGGGCTCATGGACCTTCTTGGTTCACCATGGCTCTCTCAGAAGCCATCAAGAGCAAGGAGATTCAGGATGTATGGAGAGCTTTCTTGCTTCCTAGACTCATCTCTTCAAGGATAACCCCAGCCAAGAACCAAATTCTTCTCTTTGCCTACCAACCAAACTTCGTTTCGAGGCAGTTTGGCTTATGCCAACTGATTCCTGAACCTTTGTTCCAAACTGAGAGCGCCATCACTTCTGGTCGAACTTTCAAGGCAAGGGAAGCCAAGATCCAGCAAGAACAATATCAAGGCTTTGCCCAATTTGAGCTGATAGCCTTCGAACCTACCCATCTCGCGGCTAAAGGATTTCTGGAGTGGTGGATTAAGTTTTATCAAACTTGTATGTTCGATACACTTACAATTCGACAGAAACTAATTGATGCCTTCGATGTGCAGGTACCAGCAAAGAAAGGTATGTTTACTCATGCCAAAGAGATAAAAGCTTTTCAAAATTATTTTGAAACTACTTACGACCCCACGCGCTTGGACTCCACTGTGCATCAAGCAGCTGAGACCTTGAAGGAAAAATTTAAACAAAAAGTTTCTAAGCTAAAACTTCCTTCAGGGCTGTCACCTGAGGATAGGTATAGGTTGGCATTCGAAATGCATCCACCTAAATTTCCCAGATTACCTACCTCAGAACTGGCTCTGGCTTGGTTTCCCCCATATCCATGGTGGTTTACTTGCAAAGAGATGTTCAAATATCTTCAAAGGAAACCAAAGCCATCTGAGACTGTGACATGGGCTCGATACTGGCTTCATGATTTCCCAGGACACCTTCGATACGACCTTTCTGCCATATCAATTAAATCTGATCAAGGCACAGGTGCGAATGCTTGGGAAAAATCCCAAATGTCTTTTATTTTCCATATCTTTAACCTTTGCTTTAATTGTTTTGATTTTCAGCTATCAGGATAAAGACAGCTGCCTCGAAATCGAAGGAAGGGAGTGCCTCTCAAGCCTCCATCGAAACTACCGAAAAAGCTAATCCACCCGAAACAACTACTACTGCTGCAACTACAACAACAACAATAACGCCAACAACAACAAGTGCCCCAATTCCAACGGTAATCACTTAGTTTTTGATGTTTCGAATTCACTCAAGCTTTGTGGTTTATATCTAACTTCGTTAAAATTCGTTCAGACCAACAAGCTTCCTCCTACTACTCCCAAGAAGCGGAAACCAAGCACTACTGGGGAAGATCCCACGGCTGGAGGAAACTCAAATACTGCTTCGAAGAAGAAGCTAAAGAAAGCTACTCCTAAAAGCACTGTTCCGACTAGTGTCTCTGGACTCGACTCCAGGGATGCTGCTCCCTTACCTAAATCCAAAAATCCACCTTCGACCTCCAACCCAACGTTGGAACGCATAGCTAGTAACCTCTCCTCTGAGGGTCCACAGGTAAATCGAACTTCTTCTAAAAAAATGTTTAACTTCTTATTACCTTGGTGAATGTTTTTATTTAACATTCTGCTGCTCTTTGCAGAACATTTTGAATCCCACTTATACCATTTCGACCTCACCATCCAGAGCTGCTGCTCCGCTTAACTCCTCTCCTCAAGGAGATTCCAGCAACTTGGTCCAAAACAAAGGTTCTTCCAATGTGGCGGTTCTGGCTGGAACTTCTGAATAGCCGGATGACCAAGGTACCTCCGTTCCTCTGAAAGAGGTGAACAAAACGATACTTCAAACGTCTGCAGAGGATTCGCAAAGGGTTCTTCAAAAGTCCCCTCTTGAAACTCTTCAAGAGGACCCAAAGGATACTCAGACTGAAGAAGAAAAAGCTGATTCTGGGCGAGGAGCCGAAGAATCTGCAGACGAAGAATCTGAGGAGGAAAACGCCAACGACGAGGAAAACGTCAATGATGGTTCGACTGCCGGGACGGAGTCTAACGCAAATAGCGGCGAAAGGGATGGTATCGAAGTGGTAGATTTGGACGAGGATGAAGAAGACCAAGAGCACGAAGCAAATGAAGGGGATGGTGATGCAATCAACGAAACCCCAGAGGTTGAAACAAACGTGGTTCCCCTACGCGTGGAATTCCCCCAATCCTCTCCGTCTCGAATGACTGACGAGGAACTGGCACTTCTGAGGCGAAATGACCCCATTGGGTACATGAAGGCAAAGTTGGCTCAGAGGGACGTCCCACTTGCTAGGGCTGGCACAAGTTCAACCAGCTATCCTCTTCCCACAGATGAAAGAGTTGTTCTTCTCAACAAAATTAGGAGAACTATTCTCAATGTGGATATATTCGAAGTGCTTAAGCAAGATAGTACTGCTTGCTATACTATGAAGGAGCTGCTTACAAAGGTCAATCTTTCCACCTGCTCCTTGCCAGTTAGTACTCTCTTGTTTGATCTTCAGAATTTGCTGGACAACGTAACTGGCTACCTTCTCCAAGACGAATCTGCTGCCAAGAAGGTTCACGAGAAACGCATTGCCATGGATGCCGCTTATGAACAAGCTTCGAAACTTTCTCAAGAAGCTGAGGATCAAGCTATGCATCTGAAGCAGGCGAAAACTGAATATGAGGCTCGAGCTGAGTCCATTCTTATTTGGGAAAGGCAGATTCTGGAACTTCAGCAGAAAGTTAAGGAGGCTAAGGAACAACAACTAGCCTTCGAAACTAATCCTGCAGGTAACCAATTCGAAGAGCTTCTCAACCAGGGGCTTGCAGAAATGGAGACTGCAGAACAACTTAAAGGAGAAGTGGCAACCTTGGAAGGTGCCAGGCGGTTCGCTCAGCAGAAACTTGAAACATTTCGAAGCACCTTTAATCGATTGAAAAATAATGCTTATTTCTAGATTTTGATGTTTATCTGACCATAACTTTGGTTTTTTACATGTAATATTCGAACAACGCCATTTTGGCATTCTATCTTGCCATCTTGGCTTTTTATAATATTTTGTTTACGTTGTTACTATTCGAATCTCCCGCAGGCTTGGCTTATATTTCTTTAAATATTTCCCATTAACCTTTAGGACACGTTTATCATCCAAGAGTTCTTCGACTTCGTATGCATTGTTTGAGAATACTTTTAATATTCGAAAAGGTCCTTCCCAATGAGGTGACCATTTACCTAATGCTTTGTTCTTCTTATCCATAGGCAATATGACTCTCCAAACCAAGTCATTAATAACGAATACTTTTTTCTTCACCCTTTTATTGTATGTTTTGGCCACTCTTTCTTTTTGCCTCATCAAAATTTCCAACGCATGTAATCTAATTTCGTCCAACTCAACTAATTCATTCATCATCATTTCCCAATATAATGCAGCTGGAATTTCGTTTTGTTTCTGTATTCGAACTGATTGTAGATGAATTTCTACTAGTAACACTGCATCATGACCAAATGTAAGTTGGAAAGGCGTAGTGTTAGTGGCTTCCTTAGGAGATGTTCTACAAGCCCATAACACTTGGTCCAGAGTTTTGTGCCAATTTCTTGGCTTCTTGCCAACATGCTTCTTGATTAATCCTATTATTACTTTATTTGCTGCTTCGACTTGTCCGTTTGCTTGAGCATAATATGGTGTTGATGTTAGCAATCTAAACCCCATTTCTTGGGCAAATCCTTGCATCTTTCTACCAGTAAATACAGAGCCTTGGTCTGTAGTTATACTTTCTGGAAATCCAAACCTATAGATAATGTGCTTTTGTATAAATTCAATAATCGCTTCTTGATCAGCAACTACCAAAGGTATAGCTTCGATCCATTTGGTAAAATAATCTACTCCCACCAAAATGTATTTCTGCCCTTTAGACGAAGCAGGATTTATTTCTCCTATCAAATCCAATGCCCATCCTCTGAATGGCCATGGTTTGATGATCGAATGCAACTCACTTGCAGGGGCATGTTGAATTCCTGCATGTTTCTGACATTCCTCACATCCCTTAGCAAAGTCTATGCAATCTTTGAGCATGCTAGGCCAATACAAACCATATCGAAATAGCAACCATTTCATTTTATGGCCTGCTTGGTGTGCCCCACATGCCCCATTATAGACTTCAGACAATGCTAAGTATGCCTCACTCTCTCCTAGGCATTTCAATAATACACCTTCTTGGGTCTTTTTGAACAATTCGTTCCCCATGAGGAGATATGACAATGCTCTATATTTTGTTTTTCTGTCCACTTTTAGAGTTGGGTCTGCTAAATAACTCTTCAATGGACTTCGCCAATTTGCATCAGACAAAGTATTGATGGCTAGTATTTCGAACCCCTGTTTCTCAGCATATCCCAATCTCATATTTTCCAGATCCGATGGTGTGAATCTAGTGGCCATAACTCTTCCCCTTATTTCGACCAAATCTTTAAAGTTCTTGGTAGACACTTTATAACCTGAAGCCAACTGTGCTAAGTCATTTGCTTCTTGGTTCTCTAATCTTGGTATGTGTTGAATATCCATGTATTCAAATTTCCTTAATAGCCTATTGACTATGACGAAGTATACCATTAAATTTTCCTTTATGCACTTGTATTCCTTTGTGATTTGTTTGACCACCAATTCAGAGTCTCCTTTAATTTCGACTCTGGTTGCCCCCAATTCCAACAAAGCTTCAAGTCCAACAATGAGCGCTTCATACTCAGCTTCGTTGTTCGAACAACGAGGACCATCCAATTTATACTTGAATTTTGTTGGAATTCCTTCAGGAGAGACTAGAAGGACTCCAACACCACTTCCATTCCTGTGGGTTGAACCATCAAAGTACAATTTCCATGGTTGCATTTCGACGTAACTCATGCTTGTCTGCTCAACCAACGAATGATCCACAATGAAATCGGAAATCACTTGACCTTTCATAGCTTTTAAAGGCATGAAAGTCAATGAATATTCTGTTAAAGCTAAAGCCCACTTGCCAACTCTACTATGCATTATTGGCTTTGAAAGCATATGTTTAATGACATCGAAGTGAGATGAAACGTAAACATCAACAGGTTTTATATAATACTTGAGTTTCATACAAGAGAAATATAAACAGAGACATAGCTTTTCTAAATTGCTATATCTGGTCTCTGCATCATTTAGCACTCTACTTAAATAGTATATGGCTCTTTCGACGCCATTGTTATCCTCTTGTGCTAACATACTACCTATACTAACTTCAGAGGCAGATATGTACAATCTCATGGGCTTCCCCCATGATGGTGGAGACAAAATAGGAGGCTGAGAAAGATATTCTTTTATTTTGTCAAACGCCTCCTGGTGAGCTTCGTTCCATTCGAAGGCCTGACCTTGCTTCAGACGAAGTAACGGAGAGAAAGCTTGGGTCCTTCCACTCAGGTTCGAGATGAATCTTCTGAGGAAGTTAATTTTCCCTAGTAGAGATTGCAACTCCCTTTTTGACGCAGGTGCTTTCGTCTCCATTATGGCTTTGGTTTTGTTCTGGTTGATTTCGATTCCTTTCTTGTGGACCACAAAACCAAGAAAATCTCCAGCCTGCACAAAAAATGCACATTAAGAGGATTCATCTTTAAGCCATGTTTTCTCATTCGTTCGAATGATTGGCTTAAATGATGCAAATGCGCTTCTGCAGATATAGATTTGATGACTATATCGTCGATATACACCTGCATGAAGGTTTCGATGAAGTCATGAAAAATTGAATTCATCGCCCTTTGATAAGTTGCCCCAGCATTTTTTAAACCAAAAGGCATCACCACCCATTCGTAGGTGCCTAAGGCTCCTGGGAAACGAAATGCTGTTTTTGCAACATCTTCTTCAGCAATGAAAATCTGGTTATATCCAGAGTATCCATCTAACATACTCAGGTATTCGAATCCTGCAGCAGAATCTACTAGCATTTCTGCCACGGGCATGGAATATTCATCCTTAGGGGTTGCAGTGTTTAAATCCCTAAAATCTATGCAAATTCTTAAAGAACCATTTTTCTTAATAACAGGTACTATGTTTGCTAACCATTCAACGTACCTTGTTGTTCTGATGAATTTGCAGCGCAACAACCTTTCGATCTCAGCTTTAATTTTTGTGAGGACCGCTGGTGCGAATCTTCTGGGAGTTTGTTTGATGGGCCTCTTGCCATCTTTGATTGGCAGTCTGTGTTCGACCAACTCCCTCTTTAAACCAGGCATCTCATCATAATCCCATGCGAAACAATCTTTGTTTTCCTTAAGGACTTCGATCACTTTCTTCTTGAGGCCTGGGCTAAGTTTAGCACTTACGTAAGTTACTCTTTTCGTTTTTTCATCCCCTAAGTTGACTTCTTCGAGCGGGTCCTGTGCCAACATTTTGACACCTGAGTTTATGGGGTCCCTTTCGAAGCCTAAGGGTTCTTTATCATAGATGGCATCCAACCTTTGATCCATCTCCAACTCTTTGATGGGTGAGCATTTCGAACCCGCCCCACTAACTTCATTCGTCTTTATAGTTGATTCATTTATTTCAGCCTCTAAGGCCGCTTTTGATTCATTCTCAGCCATATAGGCCGAAATCCTTTCAAAGAAGGTAGACTCAGTCATGGTTAAGGTTGTCGAAGTCCCAGCCTGCTGGCCGTTTTTGTATAGCACCTTCAACTTCCTCTTCTTCACTGATTATTGTTCTATCCCAGTAAAGGCCATCATGACAAAGTGTCATGTAGTAATGGGCGTTTCTAGTTTCATTCATCTCATCATTTGGAACACATGGAGCAATCTTTGCCAGATTTTTATCATAATCCCTTTTGTCAACTAAATTGACAGTTGACATAAAGTAACTCTGGTCTGCTTCGATGTTTTCCACGATTCCATCATCTCTCCATAGAACTAGTCGTTGATGCATAGACGAAGGAACTGCCCCCACGCCATGGATCCACTCTCTTCCCAGCAGCAGGTTATAGTTGGCCTTGGCTTCGATTACCATAAACATGGTGGGCCTGCAACTTGAGCCTATTGTCAATTCCAACTGGACCACCCCCAGTGTTTTGCCCACTTTTCCCTCATAATTGGATAGAACCATATTATGGGGCTTGATATCTCCTTCGCGGATCTCTAACCTTTTTAGCATGAAATGGGGTATCAGATTGACTGCAGCGCCCCCATCCACTAGAACTTTGTTCACACCATGGACACCTACTTTCGCCCGAATGAAAAGTGGCTTGAGATGATTCTTCATTGCAGGTTCTGGACGTTCGAAGAACGCATTTTGTTCCTCAACAGCCCCATTGTCCATCACGTAGTAGCACACGGGCCTGTGTTTCATCAAATCTGTGGTGTCTTCCTCCTCATATTCGTTGATTTCGGTTTCCTGCCCAAATTCGCAGGGAAGAACAGACACCACGTTACAGTTTAAGTTGAATGACGACTCCCCCTCTGATTCGAAGTTATCTGTTATCATATCTTCGTCCTCTTCTGGGCCTGGAGTGTATTCCTTTGGTTCGTCTCGTTGGTCTTCAGAAAAAAGCCTCCTATTGACTGGAGGTTTATCTTCAGTTTGATTTTTTGGTTTGTTGGTGCTCGATTCACCTTGTATTTTCGTTGAAGTATCCCCTTTGTTTGCCACAGCTTCTCTTTCAGCCTTTCGAATCCTTTGCTGTCTGCGCCACTGGGATCTTGACATGGGGTTCCTTCCTTTGTAATTCTCTAATCTCACTTCCTCCCTTTTTTGTGTGTTGAATTGCCTCCTGTATGTCACAACATGGCATGCATTTCGTTCAGCATTCCTCCATCTCTCTTTGCCTTTGTCATTTCTGACTTGTAACCATCTATCGGTTGGCACTTCAGCAGGGAGTTTGAAAGTCACTCTTCGAGCAACTTTGGGGTGAGGGCTATCAGGCCTTCGCTGTTTGTATCTGCTGTCGAAACGCGGGCCCATCTGGGCAGTTTCTTGATGGTTCCAGCAAGGGGCGAAGGGAATCGTTTCGAAGGCCCTGGCCATGCTTTGGTCATACACAGCAGAACACCTTGGGCAAATCAAACACTTGGTTGCCCCTTTGTAGCAGCGAAAAACAAACTCCAGCAAACTCTCTCCAGCCTTGGGATAGCACCTAAAAAGCTGGTTATCCTGGCGCCAATTGTTGCCAGTTCGAGCCCTCTGTACCCTTTCGAAATTTGCAGCAATTCTTTGGTTGCAGAGGATGCTGCACCTAGGGCACAATATCATGCCTGGATCTCCTTTGTGGCATGTCATGAGATAGTCTTTGAGACTAGCATCTCCAGTGTGATTATCCCCCATTCTGTACTTTTCTTTTTCTAAGTATTTTTCCACTTCCTCCATCTCAGAGCGGGGTCTTTCCATATCCACCATATTTATTTCCACATCCCCCTCTTTAGTTTCGTCATCGCCCCATCCTGTGGGCTTTATATCTTCAATCTGGACTTTCGAACTCTCTGGGGCAGAATATTTGACCAGATAGTCAAATTTTCCACTGGGTTCCCCTAGAGTGTCCCATATTTCCTTCTGAGGGGGAATTGGCTGCGTAATTTGGACTTTCTCCAATTCCAGCCTCAAGCCCTCAGTGACTTGTGTTAATCCTTCGTTTTGATTCCCTTGGCCTTCAGTAGCCTGGGTTTCTCCTACAACAGCCACAGGTGCAGCAATCGAAGTGTCTAGCGTATTCTGGATGTCTTCAGTGACTTCCTCGCTGACTTCGACCATCACCCAGTTTTCGACTCCAGTGTCCTTCTCTTCTGTTAGGGCGTCGCTTCGATCAGTTTCCACCATGTTGACCTCTCCAATGCATGCAGGCTCGGAGTAGTTGGTGTCTGCGACGTCCAAAGGATCTTCGTCCACTTTCATCTTCACCTTATCAGCAAACTTTAGTCTGCCATCTTTGATCGCGTTTTGAATCAAGTCCCTGAAAAGAAAACATTGTGAGGTCTTGTGGCCTAGGAAACTATGATATTTGCAAAATCCCCTCTTCTTCCTCTGATCCAAAGGAGGTATTTTGACATTTGATGGCACAATTAGTTGGCCATCCTTGACAAGCAAGTCAAAAATTTCGTCACACTTAGTGACGTCGAAGGTATAAACCTTCTTTGGAAACTTGTCACTTTTCTCATTTTCAACAATATCTTTCCCTTTTGTGGGAACTAACATTTTGCAGGAGTAAGGCGGGGCCTGTTTTAATTCAGCGAGGTCGATTTCGACCTCTTCGAATTCGAATTCAGGATATTCTTCTACTTCCTCAGTCCCAACATAGGAAATCCTTTCTTTCTTACTATTCTTAAAGACTCTGGCTTTTTCGGCCTTTAGTCTTTCGACCTGTCGAACCCTATCGGCTAACTGAGCCATATCCCTCAAATACTGAGTGTCTAGTTTCTTTCGAATAGAATAATCCAAGCCCCCAGCGGCCATTTTGACTAACTCATGTTCAGGCACTACTGTGTAACATCTGGATTTCAACAGCCTAAATCTATTCAAATAATCATCTATGGGTTCGGTGAACTTTCTCTTAACACTGGCCAATTCCTTCAAACTTATTTTCGATTGTCCCATGTAAAATTGTTCATGGAATAATCTCTCTAAAAGAGTCCAAGTGTCAATAGACCCAGGAGGCAACGTGGTAAACCAAGTGAAGGCGTTTTTTGTCAAGGAACTTGGGAAGTATTTGATCCTGAGATCTTCATTATTGGCTATATCTCCCGCTTCGGTTAGATATCTCGCTATGTGTTCGACTGTTGACTCATTGGTATCCCCAGCGAACTTTGTAAATTTAGGGACTTTATATCCCCTTGGTAAATCAGTATGCATTATACAATCCAGTATAGGAGAAGCGTAATTTGGCCTCCTCATTCCCGTGTTGAGGCCATTTTGGGCCATGATCCTCTCTATCATGGTGGTTAGGTTATTTTCTGCCAAGATGTTATCGTTTCGAATCCTATGAACGACGGCATCGGCATCTTGATTTCGACCAACCAAAACAACTCCCCTAGGTTGTTCTTCTCGAAATTCTGGGGCTTTTGGCCTTTCGATCCTTGCCCCTGGTTCCATAACTTCCCTTTGTGGACCCGGGATTATTGGGGCTTCTAACCTTGGTGCTCTGGCCCCTAAGTTAACTTCTTCTCTGGGTGGTCTATGAATTGGGTCGTTAGCAATTTGTTCTATAACAGGCATGTTTGTTCGAAATCCCGCCTGGTTCTGCCTACGCCTTTCTGTGGGAGCAAAGAAATCTGCTATTCGACTCATATTGTCAGCGTTTTCCCTGTTCGTCACAGTCACATTCTGAACTATTGGGGCAAATATTTCCTGCATGGTTTGCGCTAACACCCCTATCATATTGTGGTTGCTGTCATCCATCAATTGCCTAAAAGCCAACTGGTTATCTGTGGTTAGGATAGGCAACGTGCTATAACCCACTGACCCTTGGTTATTTGTCATAAACTGATTCGCCCCAGACCCAGATCCTAGTTGTGGAGATGAATTCGATGTGGAATTGTGTAAACCTGCCATAAAATATGTTGGCATTCCGTAAGAAGAACTTCTAATTCTATTCCCATCGAAGCCGGGTGGTCTAGTTAATGGTGTGGCGAAATGGGATTGTGTCCCTGATGGTGGAACGAATCCCCCAGGGTAGCCCATGGTTCCAGTATTTCCTAAGATCGAACTATTAGTTGATATGCCACTTACTCCATTGGTGGCTATGTTACTGGTTGAAGATGCAACAGACTGTGCATTCGAAGGGATTACATTAGATGTTCCGCTCGAAAGGGACGCGTTAGTGCCTGTTGCATGTGGGCCACCTTGGTCTCCTTGTTGATTGTCTGAATTAGACATTTTGTCCAAACGTTTTCTTCTGGATAAAGGTTGGTTGCTGTTGGTTATCTTACCACTTCTCAGGTTCATAAAACAGCAAACTTCTTAGGTTCCTACGTTTTTGTAATGGCTACGTCTCGACAATCCTTAATTCTGATATCCAATTATTGGTCCCACTAGGCGTGCCAATTTGTTTCCAGTGATTTCTGGTAAACAACCGCTAGTCTTCCAAACTATCGAATAATCTTTCTTACTGTTATTCAATCTCTCTGGTAACTCACAGGATCGACTAGATTGATCCTAGGACTCCTTGGATATTAAGGTTACTCTCACAATCGAACAATTATTCATGGTTGCTATTGTATAAGTGTTTGGCTTACTTCGATCTCTCTCTCTAAGAGTCTAAAAATGTAGTCAAAATGTATATGAAAACTAAGTTATACGAATAAATGCTAATTGTAATGCTGATTGTAGAGACATATAAAACTGCATGAAAAATGAAGTAAATGGTTTCGACTTACAAAAACGTTTAACATAAAAGGTTTCTGGAATGTAGAAGTTTAAAATGTGAAGAAAGCGTTTAATGCAAGAAATCTGTAAATGATTTTAAGTAAAAGTATGCGCTTGAAGAACAATGCTTGAAAGTAAAGGTTTTGAAAATGTGACAGTTCTCTGAAATATAAAGTGCTCGAAATATAAAGAAAACAGTAAAACGTAGAACTTTGAGGAAAAGACTTCGAAATGAAAAGATTGTAAATAGGAAAACTTGCAAATGTTATTTGACAAAGAGAAAAGAGAAAAGTACTGGAAATGGTAAAAGGCTTTCATTAAGTTAGAAATACATGGTGCTATCATACATACATTTCTCTTGCATTCGTTTCCCTTGCCATGTGGTAGTTTGAATGTTATTGAGTATTTTGTATAACAGATATGACACACCGAAATCCTAATACTAAGACTTCTATTTATACTAATTAGACCCTAACGGTCTCGCTACAGGATTATGCCACGTTTCGAACATGCAAGACAATGCTTCTTTCATCTTTCCACGTGTCCCCAAATGCTCCAACACATACCTTTAAAATTTGAAAGTCCCGCTTCCATTTGAATTTTAAATGCTTTTGGTGTCTCTCTATTTCGAGCGTTCTTTCCAAACACAGCCTCGCTGTTGTTCCGAGACTCCTTTAACTATGTTCCCATAATCGTCGTTCGAAGCTTCACACTTTGACACCCTTATTCGAAACACTGCTTCTGTTACTTCGAAATATGGCGTTTAATTCCATTTCGATCAGAACGTTTATCTCTTTTGGCTTCTAAATAATATTATCGAAATCTTCAGCCAACAAGAGGTAACAGCTAAACCTTGGTTTCATGAGGTGAAGAGGTATCTTGAGGCTCAGGAATACCCCGAGGGTGCGTCTGTTAATGATAAGAAGTTTCTGAGGAGGTTCGCGGCGAAGTTCTTCATCAGCAATGACATTCTTTACGAGTGTAATCATGATTCAACCTTACTGTGATGTGCGGATAAGAACAAAGCAGAAAGGATCATGGTTGAGTTACATGAAGGTACTTTTGGGACTCATTCCAGTGGACACACCATGGCAAAGAGAATCCTTCGGGCAGAATATTATTGGTCCACAATAGAAGCCGACTGTTATCAGCATTCTCGGACCTGTCACAAGTGCCAAGTCTATGCTGATAAGGTGCACATACCTCCAGTTCCTCTGAACCTCTTGACAGCTCCGTGGACTTTTGCAATGTGGGGAATTGACATGATCGGCGAGATCTGGCCTACGGCATCTAACGGGCATCGTTTCATCTTGGTAACTATTGATTACTTTATGAAGTGGGTTGAAACAGCGTCCTTTGCTACAGTGACCAAGAACGTCGTGGCATGGTTCATTCGGCATAACCTAATCTATCGGTATGGTGTACCAGAGAGGATCATTACGGACAATGGTACAAATCTCAATAATAAGATGATTACCGAACTCTGCAAGCAATTCAAGATACAACATCACAACTCTTCTCCTTACCGGCCGAAGATGAATGGGGCTGTAAAAGCGGCTAATAAGAACATTAAGAAGATTGTGCAGAAGATGACAGTGACGTACAAAGATTGGCACGAGATGTTACCATTTACTCTTCATGGATACCGTACTTCAGCGCGGACGTCAACAGGGGCAACACCTTATTCCTTGTTTTATGGCATGGAGGTCGTCTTGCCCATTGAAGTTCAGATACCCTCTCTTCGGATTATGAAGGATGCAGGATTAAGCGAAGATGACTAGATTCAGACCCGGCTTGATCAGCTGAATTTAATCGACGAAAAGAGACTTACTGCTATTTGTCATGGTCAGACGTATCAAAAGCGGATGATCAAGACATTTAACAAGAAAGTCAGACGACAAGAGTATCAAGTTGGGGATCTGGTGATCAAGCGCATTATCTTACCTCAAGGTGATCCCATGGGCAAATGGACCCCTACTTATGAATGGCCATCTGTGGTTAAGAATATTTTCTCAGGAGGAGCTATGATTCTAACCACCATGGATGGTGACGACCTTCCTCACCCCGTCAATGCAGACATAGTGAAAAAATACTACACATAATCAAAGACCCGCTAGGTTGACTGGCCTAGGAAAAAATAAGGGCTTCCCGGCGAACCAAAAGGGTTCGGGCAAAAATAAGGGATGAAAATGAAAAAACTGTACACCCGGCAAGTCGAAAACCTGAAAAGGCGGCTTGGGCAAAAAAGGGTATCCCGGTGGACTGAAAACTCGAAAGGGCGGTCTAGGAAAAAATTAGGGATTAAAGCGTAACACTATGTCTCATTGGATCACCTTGCAACCAGACTTCGATATCGACTATCAAGCTCGGACGACACTAATCAATCTGATCTACCTTCAACCAAGTAGCAAAGTGATGAGATGCTCGAGGACATAAGGGCAATAGCAGAGTTGGAACCCAGTGGGATTATTCACATAACTGTTTTTCTTTGTTACAAATTGTATAAATTCTATTTTTTCGGCGGTGTTCTCTTACTAGGACGTCAACCTCTTGTACAATAAAAACGCCTATTTGCAGGCCAAACTTCAAAGTCAATACAATTCATTTTCAAAGAAATTTCAGACTGTTTTTCCTTTATTTGTTTTGTTTTGCAAAGAACGTCCAATGTTCATTTTTGATATATGCATTTGACATTAATTGTTGCTCATGAATATTCACATGCGAAATAAAAGACGATTACTCGTAATATCAGAAACAGGGGCAATAAGAATTGTCCAAGCTTTACAGTTGCTCTGTCCACCAGGTACAAGGATAAATTCAGCTGAAAAATATGGCTGAAATACTTTCACTCCCTGCAAAGTAAGAAAAGGCAGTAATGTTAGCTCTCCCCAGCTGAGACTCACAACCGCGAATGAATTGGTAATATTCTCCCCAAGTAGAGTTTATCTATCATCAGCACTGAAAAGTCTTATCATCCCCGGCGGAGTATAAAATATCCCCAGTGGAGTTTGGAAAGTTTCCCCAGCGCAGTCTGAAAAAGTTTCCCCAGTGAAGTTTGGAGAATCATCCCTAGTAGACTCTGGCAGATTATCCCCAGTATAGCCTAAAAGGTTATCCCCAATAAGGTCGCTATTGGAAAAATCATCCCTAACGGATTTCATTCATTTCACAAGCAGAAACACAAATCCCCAACAAGATTCAGTATCACCAGCAGCGGTAATTCATCCCCAACTGAATTTATCAGCGGAATCCTCTACAGAGCATCTCTTCCCCACAGAGTAATCTCCCCATCAGTTTATTCCCCAGCGAAGTTATCCTCTCCTGCAGGTTTATTCTCACAAACATCTTCATTCACTATCCCCAGCGGAAACGAAGAATTCAACTCTTTTCTCCAACAACTATCCAGGATCTTTTTTCCCCAGCTAAAAACATTACATTTCCATAAATCATGACACATGCATATACGCATCATACAACACAATCTCATTTATTTTGAGAACATCATTGTCTGATACATATCATGCATTACATACAACTAACCTTTACCTCTCAGGAAGGATGCAGTTAAATTCTCACAAAATTCAAAGTTTTGAGGCTTTTACTCCAGTTGAATTACGGACGAGTTCTTAAAACTCAGCAGAGATGTTTTCTCAGTTGAAGTACAGACGAGTTCCTAAATCTCGACAAAGTGTTCCTCCATTGAATTACAGACAAGTCCCTAAATCTCAACAGAGAAGTTTTCTCAGTTGAATTACGAGCGAGTTCTTAAATCTCGACGGAGATGTTTCCCTCCAGTTGAATTACGGACGAGTTCTTAAAACTCAGCAGACATGTTTTCTCAGTTGAAGTACAGATGAGTTCCTAAATCTCAACAAAAGTGTTTCTCCGTTGAATTACAGACGAGTTCCTAAATCTCAGCAGAGAAGTTTTCTCAGTTGAATCACGGGCGAGTTCTTAAATCTCGACGAAGATGTTTCCCCAGTTGAATTACGGACGAGTTCTTAAAACTCAGCAGAGATGTTTTCTCAGTTGAAGTACATACGAGTTCCTAAATCTCGACAAAAGTATTCCTCCGTTGAATTACAGACGAGTTCCTAAATCTCAGCAGAGAAGTTTTCTCAGTTGAATTACGGTTGAGTTCTTAAATCTCGACGAAGATGTTTCCCCAGTTGAATTACGGAAGAGTTCTTAAAACTCAGCAGAGATATTTTCTCAGTTGAAGTACAGACGAGTTCCTAAATCTCGACAAAAGTGTTCCTCCGTTGAATTATAGACAAGTTCCTAAATCTCAGGAGAGAAGTTTTCTCAGTTGAATTACGGGCGAGTTCTTAAATCTTGACGAAGATGTTTCCCCGGTTGAATTACGGACGAGTTCTTAAAACTCAGCAAAGATGTTTTCTCAGTTGAAGTACATACGAGTTCATAAATCTCGACAAAAGTGTTCCTCCGTTGAATTACAGACAAGTTCCTAAATCTCAGCAGATAAGTTTTCTCAGTTGAATTATTGGCGAGTTCTTAAATATCGATGAAGATGTTTCCCCAGTTGAATTACGGATGAGTTCTTAAAACTCAGCAGAGATGTTTTCTCAGTTGAAGTACAGACGAGTTCCTAAATCTCGACAAAAGTGTTCCTCCATTGAATTACAGACAAGTTCCTAAATCTCAGCAGAGAAGTTTTCTCAGTTGAATTACGGGCAAGTTCTTAAATATCGACGAAGATGTTTCCCCAATTGAATTATGGACGAGTTCTTAAAAACTCAGCATAGATGTTTTCTCAGTTGAAGTACAAGCGAATTCCTAAATCTCAACATAAGTGTTCCTCCGTTGAAGTACAGACAGTTTCCTAAATCTCAGCAGAGAAGTTTTCTCAGTTTAATTACGGGCGAGTTCTTAAATCTCGACGAAGATGTTTCCCCCTAGTTGAATTACGGGCAAGTTCCTAAATCTCGACACCCCAGTTGAATTACGGGCAAGTTCCTAAATCTCAACGAAGATCAGACTTCCCCAGCGGAATCTTCCTCAACAGCAGGTATGCAAGCTCTCGCTAAGGAATCTCTTATGCGATCGACACTCCTCCAAATGGCATCTGTAAGCCCATTCCCGACATCACAAGACTATTACCACTTCACGCGAGTGCAAATTTCTGGGCACTCTAGTGTTCAATCCTCTTCCAACTTCGGATCACGAAAGGCACGAAAGCCAATCTACATCCTCAAGTTTAAGAAGATTGAACAGGGGCAGCTGTTTTACCCCAAAATTTTCCCTCCCATATTTCTCAAAACATTGCAAGAAAAATCTCCAAGTTGCTCAAGGTAGTCCAAGAGTTGGTCAGACAAGCTCTCTCCAAAGGCAGTCTACTCGAATTAGGGTTTTGTGTTGCATCAAGATCCTTGAGTCCAAATGACTTGAAATTCTCACCATTGTCCTAATATGTTCTCAAGGTTATCCATGTCAAGTTTCAAGCCTTGCGGAGAAAGTTTGCTCAGTCAATTGCTCAAAGGTCCAAAAATCGACTGTGCTAGGACAAAAGTCAATTGTAACCTAAATACAGTCAAACTTCAAGATTTTTTGCCAACATTATCATTTTGAAGGATATTTCATCATTTGATCAAGGGTTGATCATGATTCATCAAGGATTGCTCAAAATTCATCAAGATTCAAAAGTTGCTAAATTAGGGTTTTGCAGGAAAAGTCAACTCAACTTTGACCAAGCATAACTTTCTCATGCTTTATGAGAAATGACCCATCAAAAGCTCATTTTGAAGAGGATTCAATTAAATACAATCCATATTCATTCCCCAAGATCAAAATATTCACTCACAAGAAGTTATGAATTTTGACATCATAGGTCATTTTTGAAAGTCAACAAAAACACCTTTTTTGTCAAAGCTTCTAACTTGAGCATGGAATATCAAAATGATATGAGACCAAAAGGGTTGATTATAGGACATCTCAAGCTTTATAAAAAGTCCAAGAACACCTTTAAAGAGTCAAAATTGAAGAAGTTATGCATTGTTGAAGTTGGACATTTTTGCAAAATTGCCAAAAGTCAACTATCCCCAAAACTTCAAATTTTGCCAAATGGGACCATTCTTTTTCACTTGTTTTGAGTTTGCATTATTGCCCACGTGCTCTACCCTTGGCCATGTGCTCATACTATATTTTTATTATTTAATTTGATTTTTATTTGAATTAATTCATTTTAAATCAAATAAAATTACATAAAATCAAAAATATTGATAACCAAAGATATTTTGATGATTATAGGTTTCAATGGACAGCTTGCATCACATAAAACTCTTATCAAAGAAAGTGTACACATAAAGATTGAAATCAAGCCAATTTGGAAAGTTTGTAAATGCAAATCAAATCCACATAAAGAGCATTAATAGAGGGAGATTTGAACAAGGAATTCAAACCTAATGTGTTGTGCATTACATAAGGAAGCGAGGCAGACAATTACAGGGGTTGGACAGCAGTTCTAGAGGCAGAACAAAAATTGGCAAAAACACAAAAAAGTGGGAGATCGAAATCAAGTATAGAGGCAATTTCAAGACTTGAGACTTGTCTCAATATTTTCCTGGCAACCTCCACAAGCGAAACCAATCCAAACCACGCATTTTCAGACCCTCATACGCACTGTAAGTCATTCGTAACATGGCCCTGTTCTTGATTTCGTATCTCTGAAATTAGGCATGGTTAGCATGAATTAATAGCATATTTTAAATCTACAAGTCATTTGCAAGCTTTTTGTAATAACCAATTGCATTTATCTGACCTATATGGAGATCCACCATGGCTAGGGTTTGGTTCTTGTTTTTGGGTTTTTTCGTTTCAGGAAAAATTGGCCATGATAATAGCTATGGTTGTGATCAGCAGGTTGAGACGAACTCAACCATGGTTTTAGAATGCATTTCCATGGCCTGAAGAAGATTTTAGAACGAAGTTGCGGATAAAAATCTGTAGGTAAAAGTTACAGTTTTAGAGGAAAGGGACGAAGACGTGTCGTCCACCCATTTGCCCATTCAAATAATTACGCGCGTTTTTTTCTTTTTGCTGACCATTGAATTTTGTTTTCTATATCATTATTACTTTGTACTTTATTAACAACAAAAACCACTTGGCCTAGTGGTTGCCACACTTGATTCCAAGGCATATGGGGCTGGAGGTCAGGGGTTCGATCCCTGCCTCCAGCATTTGTTATTTTTTTAATTGCTTTCAGGAAACCATGTGCATATTCAAGTTGGAGGTTCACCATGGACAATCATTATCAAAGCGCCACATGGTCAGATGACCAGATCTGGTGGCCAAGCCTTGAGGGCACACCATGGTCTTAGTCAACGCATATGCAGGGAATCCCAAAAGTCAATTGGACTGGATGCTAATTGGCCAACAGAATTGCTATCCATACACCCAAATCAGGCCCACTTTCTATACTTCTCTTATATTTTATTTATTTTAATTTAATAATTTTATTTTGTTTAATTAATTTCTAACCAATAAAATTAATTTCTTTTTTATCAAAAAATCACAAATAGTTTTACCCCAATAAAAATTAAGAACTTTATTTTTCTTTAATAAATTTTAATTAATTAATTAGGTTTTTAATTCTAGGAAACTTTAATTTATTTTTGTAAATAAATAAAATCAATTAGAAATCATTAGGTTTTAACTCTAATTTAATTATTTTAATTTCTTTCTTAAATTAACAAAAACTCCAAAAATATATCATTAATTATTATTTTTCATTTAGTTAATTTATTTAATTTCTAATTTAGTATTTAATTTAGGATTTAAGTTCTTTTCGTAAAATAAAAACAAAAAAAAGCATTTTCTTTTAAAAGGGTCAAAACCCTAATTCGTATTCGATATAATTTCACTCGCGTGATTTATTCTTCTTTATTTAATTATTGATGTATCTGCTCCCGGTTGGTAATAGTTAAATAAGACATTTATTTATTTTATCGCTTTATTTTATTTTCAAAGGGTTGTTTTTGGCGATGTAAATACCCGACGCCTTGTAATTTAATTTCCACACTTTAAATTCTGCTAATTATAACTGCTAGATCTTTGATAATAGGGTTTGCATGACAAGACTGAATGTTTAATCTTAAAATCAAATTAGATCACCCTTAACATATGCAAAGATAAAAATAACTGAAATCAACACACTCGCACATGCGCACTCCTAGGGTACACCCTATTTGGTTGCCTTCGTACACGGTCATTGAGTATAGGTCGTTTTAGAGGTCGTCCTCTTGTCTAAAAGATCATAGTTGCCTCGAAATGGTTGCCTTGGATATTGTTGCCTCAAACAAATGATTTAAGACATTAGGGTTACCGCTAAGGCGTCCTAACATTGCTTTAGTGACCGCATGTCCCTCATTCGAATTGACCCTCAAACTCCAACGACGGTGCTACCTACTCATTAATAGTGGGATAACATTGTCTAAAGGAAATTAGCATAGAACGATTCTTTTTTTCCGAGTAGGTAGATTAGTTCTTAGATACTTGCTCATCCAAAACAAAATAAATTTTTCACACTTACACTCCTTTTCAAACAAAGTTTTCAAAAATACTTCATTACACTCTTGAGGACAGAAGCAAGAGTTAATTCGAAGATAAAAACAAAAACTTTTTTTCAAAACCCACAAGCACAAAGAAAACATTTTGAAAATGATGAGTAAGTACCTAAGAGCCCGTAGATAACTACGGATAGAAAGGGCGCTAATACCTTCCCTTTCTATAATCTACCCCCCATACTCAGAGATAATCTCGAAAAAGAATTTTTTTTTATGCTTTTTTCCTTTCCTTGTTGGATAAAATAAAATTTGGTGGCGACTCTTGCTTACCGCGACATTTTGCGAATACAAAACGCAAAACACGAACCAGCATTTCAAAAAACAGTCAGTTCTTCCCACCGTATCACAGAAGCCATAGCCATACTCTGAAGTTGAGTACGGGTAGGCGCCAAAACTGCATTATATTGGTATTGCTTATAGAAAGCTGCAGCAAGATCTTCCCAGTTGTGGACGTCTGCCCTTTCCAATTGGTAAAACCAATCGAGTTGTGTTCCAGATAGGCTATCTTGGAAAAAGTGCACCCATAGATCTTTATCGGCGGAGTGCGGCTGGATCTTTCTCACATATGATCAGAGGTGCATCTTAGGACATGACACCCCATCATATTTTGCAAACAACGACACTTTTAACTTTGGTGGAATCACAATTGCCGACACTAGTCCCAATTCCTCAAAGTATAGACCTGGTACCTTTTGTATTTCCATAGCGTTCAAACTCTCTTCAAGATGTCTGTACTTATCATCAACTGGCGGATACTGTTCTTAGGAGTAGTCTTCCTCTTCTTCCTCCTCTCCAGATTCTGACAGAACCGCTGTTTCCTTTCCTTTTCCTTCATCAGAGGTTGTTGCGAAATTCAAGGTTCTTCTAGTCTGTCCTTGAAACCTTTTCCCCATGATTACAACACCAGTTGGCTTTTTCTCTTTCTTCTTCTTCTCTTTGGCCAACAAAGTTTTCAATTCCTCCTGTCCTTTGGCTAGGGTCATGAGTAACTGTTGAAACTGCGTGTTTTGAACTTGAAGATCTTTGACTGTCTGTTCGAGATCCATCTTACTGAAATAAACAGTAGAGAGATGAGGAAACTCGTTGCAAAAGACCTGCTTATGTTATGATGAATAAAGATTCAATATGAAAATGATTTCAAGGAAATTTAAAGATTTAAATTTGTTCAAACCAAAAAAGGAACACACGTCATATTAAAAAAATCCAAGTTTGAATACATCATGCCTCCTTGGGCCTTCAAAATACAACTGAATTCCTAAGACAAAAGACTGAACGCCTCCTCTTTGGAGAAATGTAGGCATTTAGGTTTTTCTCTTCGTGAAGCAGTTTGGTGAGATCCAGAACCTTCTTCACACTGGCGTAATACTGGGCTTCAAAGGTGTCTCGCTCTTCCTTCAACTGAACCCAAGCTTTCTGCGGGTCTTCGAGAGAGGTAGGCATGTCGGGATGAA
Organism: Vicia faba; assembly: GCA_948472305.1. NCBI lineage: Eukaryota > Viridiplantae > Streptophyta > Magnoliopsida > Fabales > Fabaceae > Vicia > Vicia faba. Next base: position 1,327,379,207 of record OX451740.1, read on the forward strand.
GAACGGTGTATGGGACGTCTCCTTCAATAACAGACTCAATGATGATAAGAAGGGTGGGAGGGTAAGGCATTAAGAGACTCTAGGCACAAGCCCGTACCCACTTAAGGTAAGGCTCGAGAGGGATAGAGTTTTTATGTCCCAAAGTTCTACTGTCCACCATGTTCACCATTCCCCAAGCACGTGTAAACCTCTGGTGGTAACCTTGGTCTTCTTTGTCGTAGTCGAACACCAGACCTTGGATGAGCATCTCATGAGGACCGTCTCTTCGGGCATACCCAAACTGTCGAAGAGCTAAGCATGGGTTATAGGTGATACCTCCACTAACGCCAAGTAGGGGTACGTTAGGGAACTCCCCACAGCGGTCAATGATAGAGACATTTTCCCAGGATCTCAAACACCAACGGATATCAGAATGGGTGAGAGACATCATCCTTTGAGACCAAGTCAGTCTTTGCTCGTTCTTCAATGCTGACTGAGGCAGGTGCGAGGTAAACCATTTAGAGAGTAGGGGGATACAACACAAAAGAGTACCTCTTTTCTTCATGGTGCGGGTATGAAGGCAATGCAAGATATCTCCTAGTAAGGTAGGTATAGGATTGCGAGAGAGAAAGACTTTGATGGCGTTAACGTCTATGAATTGGTATGAATTGGGAAACAAAACCAAACCATAAATGAGAAGAGCCAGGACGTCTTCGAAAGGCTGAAAATCCATGTCGTCCCAGAATGGACAAGCCTTTTCCAATAGGAACTTAGCTAGAAAGCCTTTAACCCTGCTTCTTGTCTCCCAATTGGTTATGATGTCGGCCCTCTTCATATGCAAAGCTTCGACGATGAATTCAGGTTTTGGAATCCCTTCTAGACCGGTGAACGGTATTTGATCAAGCACATGAACCCCTAAGAGTAGAGAGAACTCTTCCAGGGTAGGTACCAATTGATAGTCCGAGAAAGTGAAACAATGATGTACGGGATCAAAGATTTGGAATAGTACACACATCATCTCTTCTTGGAAGTTGGATGTAGCCAAACTAAGGAGTCTACCATATTTTTGGGTAAAAGGAGAATCCCCAGGCACCTTTGAGGCTAACTCTTGAAGTCGGGGATGTGCTTTTACAAAGCTGATTCAGATGGTGTTTCTTCTGAGGGAATTCATGTCCTACAAAACAAAACAAAAACAAAGATAAATTTATAAATCCTTGAAATGGTTAGTGAGCATGCATATGATGTTCATGATGTTTATGATGTTTATGTACAAGTAAATATATACACACCACAAACAAGTCCCTATGTTTTATGCTTGCATGAGTCTTGTAGGTAAGTACCCTCTTGAAGTTTAGTTGGCTTAAACTTGTCCTAGTAATAGCGATCAGGTTCTAAAGGATCTCAATATCACCGACCTTTCTCTTAGGCATTGTCTCAGCACAACAATCTTTTCTTGCGGCCGAGATATCCCAAAAGTCTAGCCTCAATGAGTGTAGTATCGAGTATCAACCAATTTTCAGCTCTACACCAAAATCGGTTATCTCACTACGTCCTAATGGCCAAGTTTGTTCAATTAGGGTTCTAAAGTCAATTAGTGCTTCATGACACCACTTAGAGGCCTCGTATTCTCCTCGATTCACCACAAGGGATACCGGTACCCACAAATGTGTTTCACTAACATAGCCATTGTTTCAACCATATCGGTCTACACCGTACAGTCTCCACAATCTATTATTATTTACCTAAAAAGGTGTCCCAGATCCGGGTGGAGGATCAAAGCAAGCCCAAACAGAGAACCAAATGTAAAGCATACAAATCAAATAATGAAAGCAAGTAAAGGTGATCTAACCCTAAGGTAACCCCACTTTTATGAATGTCCCTTGCAGAGTCGCCAGTTCTATGATACGGTGGGAGAACTAACTTGAGGTTTTGCGTTTGTGTTTGCAAATGTTACGGTTAGCAAGAGACGCCATCGACTTTTCTTTTATCCAAAAGGAAAGGTGAAAAAGCACATGTGTTGTACCCCAAAATTTTCCCTCCCATATTCTTCAAGATTTGCAAAGAGCATGCTTCAAAATCTTCCCAAGGGTTGCACAATTCAAGGGCCTCCTAACAGTCAAAAAACAAGGGTTTTGGTTCTAGCAAAGTAACTGAAGTTTCCAAGGGTCCAATCAAGTCCCACATGCCTATAAACATGGTCAAGAATCCTCATACCAAGTTTCAAGACTTACAGCACAAAATTGCACAGTCAAAAACCCTAATTGCCCTAAAGTCAACTGCAGGGGCAAAATAGTCATTTGACAGTCAAAAGTTCAAATTTTTGGTCAACATCTCATTTTGAAGCCACAAACATCATTTGATCAATTCTTGATCATGATTTTCAAGGCATGGCTCAAAAAGTCTCAAGATGCAAAAGTTTCCATATTTGGACAGTTGAAAAAGTCAAATGTAACTTGACCAAGGCATAACTTCCACATGGTTTATCAGAAAAATTCCATCCAAATCTCATTTTGAAGAGAAAGACATTTCCTACAACTCCTCTTCACACTTCAAGTCCAAGAAATGCTCTCACAAAAAGTTATCAATTTCAACATTATAGGTCATTTTCAAAAGTCAACAAAAAAGGACTTTAAGTCAAAGGCCATAACTTGAGATTGGTAAATCAAATTGACATGGGACCAAAGGCATTGGTTAGAGGACTTCAATACCTTTCCAAAATGTACAATAACATGATCAAAACTTAAAAATTGAGCAAGATATGCCTTGTGGAAGTTGGGAAATTTTTGGGAATTTTGAAAAGTCAACTTTACTTCAAATGCCTTAAATTTGCTAATGGGCCACATTTTCTTCCAAGATTCATCATCCAAAGCATATGCACGACCATTTGGCCCAAAGGGGATTTACTCATAATTTTTATTTATTTATTTGAATTTTTAATTACTATTAATTCATTTAATAAAATAAAATATGGGAAAAATACTCATCCATGTTTTTTAAATCTTTTTGTGCATGGAATGCCTTCAAGATTTCGTGCCCTATCTAATATGGAAAGAATCAAGGTGATTTGATCATGATTGGCACCAAAAACACATGAAAAGATTGAAAAAATATGCCATTAAAATCCAATATTTGATTCATGATTGCATTGATCCTTTGGCTCAAGATTTAACCCTAATCAGTTCCCATACATATACTGATGCAAACCTAATGCACAAGGACCTCTAAGCTGCGCCACACATCAAGAACACTTTTGCAATTTTTGTGAAAAAAAGTGAAAACTGAAAACGCCTTTAGAGTTGGTTTCAAGACGAGAAAACTATTCCAATCGCTTGCCAAGGTCACAAGGAACGATTCTGGATCAAAACCATTGTCCCTAACGCAAGAAATTGGTAGAACGACCTTGTCCTGTTCAATATTTTTCTCATATTCATGTATCATAATTCATGCGTTGTTTGCAATTTTTAATGTTTGGTTTATGTTAAGTTACTCATGCTGAAGCTAACCATGTATTTTAATTGAGTTTTTGTGCATCATACACGAATTCACCATTGAAGCTCGCTAGGGTTTCCAAACTGAAAAATTGGGGCTTTGCGTTTAAGGAAAAATCAAGGCACCCCAGTACCATGGCCAGAATCAGGATGCTTGGACGAATTTAACACACTAATCGCGCCTAATTTATATATCCATACGGGCTATTCTCCAATTTTGAAAAGACTGCATTTTGGGGGGGTTTAAAACCCCCGCTACTTCTTTTTTTGTTTCAGGGACAACGAAGAAGAAGATCATGTGGCAAGCTATGGTTGGATGATTTGAATTCAGCGCGCGTTTTTTTGTTTCTAGGCCACTAACGCTAATTTGCTTTTATATTATTTATTCTTCATTCCATGTACAACGCGCGCAGTTGGCACAGTTGGTGGACAAGGCATTTGGTAATCTCTGGGACCTGGGTTCGATCCCCAGGTCCCCTATGTTATTTCAATATTTTTCTTGCTAATATCTTCCTATGCAGCGGGCCTCCTAATGACCATCATGTGTCCCCATAATCTGACGTGCCACGCGCCCACTAAGATCCAACCAAGGGCCCTGATCTGAAGAGTATCATGTGCATCAGTCAATGCAGACACACGTGACCAGAAAAGTCAAAAGAGGCCTTCCACAAATGGGCCTGATTGCTACCAGCATACCTCCAGATGGGCCTACAAACCCCCCATTGTTTGCTTTCTTTCACCCTTTTTATTTTTCTATTTTACTTGTTTAATTTAGTTTTAATTTAATTCTTTAATCTAATATATTTCCATAAAACATAAAAATGCCAAAAAAATCAGAAAAGACTAAAACAAGAATATATTTTAATATCTTTGTAAATAAATTGTATCAATTAATTTAGTTTTTAAATTCTAGGATTAATTTTAATATTTTCTTAATAAACTTAAAAAATTGTAGAATTAGGGTTTTGATTATTTTTACCCTTTTGCCTTTTTCACCATATTAATTATTAATTATTATTTTTGTAAATCAAATTGTATTAATTAATTGGGTTAATTTTAGATTCAATTTTAACATATTTTTCTTAATAAATAAAAATAGTTAGAACTAGGGTTAATTAATTTTTTTAATTTCACTTAACTCTCTCATTAAAATCAATAAATACCAAAGACTCAAAAATAATTCCTTTTCTCATTTAACTTAATTTAATTTGTTAATTATAATTTAATTTCCTAAAAAAAGGGTCCAACGCCCTCGCATTCGATCGTAATTCCAATTCGCGCGCTTATTTTATTTCCTCTTTTTATGTAATTCTCCCAAATCCATGTAAATTAGACATTTATATTTCTCGCACTTTATTTTATTTCAAATCGGGTCCTGGATTAAATTTGGCGATATGGACCCGCGCCTTTGTAATAGCGTAGGGTTTTTTATGTTCCCGCAACTTTTAACTGTTAACTATCGCATGAAAGAATGAATGTTAAAATAAAAGCAACGCGTAGATCACCAATACATGACAAGACAAAATATCTGAAAACGACACACAAATCACACACCACCCCTAGGGTACGCCTCACTGTTGCCTTGCCCCTCGAAAGGTGATCGTCGAGTAGAGGACGTTTTAGTAAGTCCTCATGATCCAGGAACCTGGCATGAGGGTAGCTTCTAAGGTGTCTTCCTATTGCTCCGGTGATCACCATGTCCCGAACCTTCGAATTGACCCGAATACCTCCAACGGTGGTGCTACCTACCTCTCAATGGTGGGATGGCACTACTTTAAAGGACATTTACACAGACGAATTCCTTAGGGTAGGTAGACGACTCTAGATACTTGCTCTGATTTCAAAACAAATCAAAAATACTTTTCACACCGACACCTTTTCAAAAAAGCTTTCGAAAGCAAATTTTCAAACACTCTTGAGGACCGATACAAGAGTCGAACTGGAATTTTCAAAGAAACTTTTTAAAACCCACAGTTGAAAAGCAAACAAACCTTTTGAAAACACAAATGAGCAAGTATCTAAGAGCCCATGGATAACCATGGATAGAAAGGGTGCTAACACCTTCCCTTTCTATAACCTACCTCCCGAACCGAGAGCAATCTCTATAAGGAATTTTTCTGTGCTTTTGTCCTTTCCATTTGGAGAAAATAAAAGACGGTGGCGACTCTTGCTTACCGCGACATTTCGCGAACCAGCGTTAAACAGTCAGTTCCAGATCCACCGATCTCAGAACTGGCGAATCTGCTGGGGAATTAAACTTAAAGTGAGGTGTACCTTAGGATTAGTTCATAACTGTGTTTTCAATTGTATTGATTTGCTTGCTTTAAATTGTGGGACTGTCTTGGGAGTTCTATAGATCCTAACCCGGATCTGGGGGATACCTTCTTAGAATGTAGCAACAAGGCTGTGAGGGAACTGTGCGGGGTATACCGACATGGTTGAAACAGTCTGCTACGTTGATGTGGCACTTTGGTGTGTACCGGTAACCCTTGAGTTCAGTCAAGGAGAGTACGGGGCCTCCGCGTGGTGTCGTGATGCATCAACAGACCTTAGGAACCTTAATTGAACTATCTTGGCCTCTTTAGGGTAGTGAGATAACTGACTTTGGTGCAGTCCAAGGTTGGTTGATACTCGATACTACACTCAATTGAGGGTTGCTTTCCTGGAATATTTCGGTCGCCAGTTCAGTGGCTAAATCGAAACGATGAATAATGAAAGCAGTCCAGTGATATTGGGACCCTTAGAACCCGGTTACTTCTAATAGGACAGGTTGAGCCCACCAACTTTAAGAGGGTAATACCCAGACCCCATGCTGGCCTAAACTCTAAGGGCTTCTCTTGTGTGACTTGTGTGCCTTCCAACTTGACTATTTGCATGCTTGTTGTCTGACACTTGAGTTGCTTACAGGTTTTGTTTATGTCCTTAATTGGGACTTGTGATCGGTGGAACTGGAACTGACTGTTTAAAGCTGGTTCGCGAAATGTCGCGGAAGCAAGAGTCGCCACCGTCTTTTATTTTCTCCAACATGGAAAGGACAAAAGCACAGAAAAATTCCTTATAGAGATTGCTCTCGGTTCGGGAGGTAGGTTATAGAAAGGGAAGGTGCTAGCACCCTTTCTATCCATGGTTATCCATGGGCTCTTAGATACTTGCTCATTTGTGTTTTCAAAATTGTTTGTTTGCTTTTCAAGTGTGGGTTTTAAAAAGTTTCTTTGAAAATTCCAGTTCGACTCTTGTATCAGTCCTCAAGAGTGTTTGAAAAATTGCTTTCGAAAGCTTTTGAAAAGGTGTCGGTGTGAAAAGTATTTTTGAATTTGTTTTGAAATTAGAGCAAGTATCTACGAGAACCTACCTACCCTAAGGAATTCGTCTGTGTAAATGTCCTTTAAAGTAGTGCCATCCCACCATTGAGAGGTAGGTAGCACCACCGTTGGAGGTGTTCGGGTCAATTCGAGGTTCGGGACATGGTGATCACCAGAGCAATGGGAAGACACCTTAGAAGCTACCCTCATGCCAGGTTCCCGGATCATGAGGACTTACTAAGACATCCTCTACTCGACGATCACCTTTCGAGGCAAGGCAACAGTGAGGCGTACCCTAGGGGTGGTGTGTGCGATTCGTGTGTCGTTTTCATTTGCATTTATCTTGTCATGTTATTGGTGTTCTACGCTTGTTTTTATTTTGGTCCATACAGTCTTTCATGCCATTATTTAACAATTTTTAAAAAAAAGATGCGGAAGAGTAAATTCTAAGCTATTACAAAAGGCGCGGGTCCACATCGCCAAAATTAACCAGGACCCGATTTGACAGAAAAATAAAGAATTAAAAGTAACAGAAGTAATTTACATGGCTTCGGGAGAGGTACATAATTATTTAAACGGAATAAAATAATATGCGAAGTTAAATCGAAACTAGGGCGTTGGACCCTTTTGCAAAATTAAATTAATGAGGGAGTTAATTAATTAAAAAAAGAAAGAACTTGTTTTTTTGTATTTTTAGTATTTTAAGATTTAATAGAAAAAATTAATTGAAGTTAAACGCTAACCCTAATTCTATTTTATTTTAATTTATTAAGAAAAATATTGAATTCTAACCTAATTTTAAACCTAAACTTTACATGCAATTTAATTTATGAAAATAAATATTGAGTTATTTTAATTATTATAAAAGAAAAATAAAAAGGAATAAAATTTAATCAAACCTAATTCTATGTTTTTTATTTATTATTAAAAGAATTAAAGTTAACACCTAATTTAAAACTAATTTTATTTACATGCAAATTTATTTATGAAAATACTACAAAATAAAATATTTTATTATTTTTTCTCTTTTTCTGATTTTTATGGGTTTTTTATATTTTTGTGGAAATAATAAAATTAATTAAATACAAGAATTAAAATAAAAAATAGAAAATAGAAATAATATAAAAGAAAATATTTAAATAAAGCAAACCTAGGGGTTCAGATCCCAAATTAGGAGGTATTCTTTAGAAATCCAGGCCCACTAAGACATTGGTCCATTTGACTTTTGCTGGACGCGTGTGATGCGTTGACTAGGACTTAGTGTGTTCTCCAACTCTCAGCCTTTGATCTGATGAGGCTGGACGCGTGTGATGCGTTGACTAGGACTTAGTGTGTTCTCCAACTCTCAGCCTTTGATCTGATGAGGCTGGACGCGTGTACGCTTGATGGAGAAGGCGCATCATGGAACAATAACATTAGACCTGCACATGATTGTTAATTGCAAAAGAATATAGAGATTGTAAAGACCTGGGGTTCGAACCCAGGTCAGGAACGTTGCCAGCCTTATGCCTTGCCAGTTGTACTGAACGCGTGCTTTGTATATCAAAGATCAAACAAATATTATAAGGACAAAAACACGCGTTAGTGCTTTTAGCGCGAAATTTTAAAAGGTCCAATCACTCCCTGCCACCTAGTTGTCTTCTTCTTCGTTCCTGAAAATATAACAACAATGGCCACGGTTTTGCAAACGTCCTTTTAGGCCACTTTCCAGAAAATAGCGAATAAGCCTAGGACGCTCATAAATTGAGCGCGATGATGGATTCCTGATCGTCCAAACCTGCTAGTTCTAATGGTATGGGTCTGGAAGGCCAATTTTTCTTTGTTTCAAAAGCCCTAATTCCAAGGTCCTGTAACCCTAGAAATTGACAATGGCAAAATCGTCTATAGCTTGTAAAAACTCAATCAAACGCATGGGTTAGCTTGCAAACACTTCACTGATCATGAATATATAAGCAAAACATTATGAATGTGCATGGATGTTAAAATACGATAATGAAAAAAAAATGGCAAAAGTGTGACTTCTGGATACCGTTTCACAGCGTTTGGATTGATGTTTTTGATTGGAATACGTCCAATGATGCTTGAGGAAGCTAATGAGATAGAAATCGTGGCTTGAAACCTCCTGCAAGTTAGTTTTCAGTTATGAGTTTTTTTGCAAAAAATTCCAATTTAATAATGGCTTTTCTGAGCAGCTGCGTGTGTGTGATCATTAGGGTTGTGTTCCTGGCTTATGTATGAATCAATTAGGTTAAGAAAAACAAATCAAATCCCTTGCAATTATGGTTTTGAAGATTTGATTTTAAAGCATTATTTTCCAAATATTTCCATGTGCTTTTTGATACCAATCAACTCCAATCTCTCCAAATCTTTCTATATTGGGATATGCACGAATTATTGAGAACAAAACATGTACAAAAAGATTTGTTAGGTTAAGTTAAATATTTTTCCCATATTTAATTGATTTAAGTGAATTATTATAAATAAGAATTCAAATAAATAAATAAAAAATGAAAAAAATACTTCCCTTTGGGCCAAGTGGTCGTGCACAGGCCATGGATGATGAATTATGGAAGAAAAATGGGCCCATTAGCAATTTTAGGTCATTTGAATCAATGTTGACTTTTCAAAATATCCAAAAATTTCCCAACTTCCATAAGGCCTAACTTGCTCAATTTTTAAGCTTTTCTCATGTTCTTGGACATTTTGGAAAGGTCTTTGAGTCCTCTAACCAATGTCTTTGGTCCCATGTCATTTTGATTTACCAATCTCAAGTTATGGCCTTTGACTTAAAGTCCCTTTTTGTTGACTTTTGAAAATGACCTATAATGTTGAAATTGATAACTTTTTGTTAGAGCATTTCTTGGACTTGAAGTACGAAGATGAGTTGTAGGAAATGTCTTTCTCTTCAAAATGAGCTTTGGATGGAATTTTTCTGATAATCCATGTGAAAGTTATGCCCTGGTCAATTTCAGTTGACTTTTTCAGCTGTCCAAATAAGGAAACTTTTGCATCTTGATGATTTCTGAGCCAAATTTTGAGAATCATGATCAAGCATTGATCAAATGATGTTTGTGGCTTCAAAATGATATGTTGATCAAAAATTTGAACTTTTGACTATCAAATGACCATTTTGCCCCTACAGTTGACTGTAGTGCAATTAGGGTTTTTGATTGTGCAATTTTGAGCTGAATGCCTTGAAACTTGATATGAGGATGCTTGACCATATTTGTAGGCATGTGAGACTTGATTGAGCCTTTAGAAACTTCATTTTCTTGATCAGAACACAAACCCTAGTTTTGACTGCTTAGGAGACCCTTACACTGTGCAAACCCTGGAGAATTTTGTAGCTTGTCTTGGCAAATCTTTGAAGAATATGGGAGGGCAAATTTTGGGGTACAACAGTTGCCCCTGTTCAATCTTCTTAGACCTGAGGATGAAGATTGGCTGACGCGCCTTTCGTAATCCGAAGGTGGAAGATGATTGAACACTAGAGTGCCCAGAAATGTGCGCTCACATAGTAGCCGTGTGGTGATGGGAATGGGCTTATAGATGCCATTTAGAGGTTGATGAATAGGATGATGGGCTTATAGATGCCATCTGGATGTTGATCGCGTAAGAGATTCCTTAGCGAGAACCTGCATACCTGCAAAAAGAAAAATGAGTACCTGACACGTTGCACGAGCTGGTTTTCAGATGCTTGGTATAGATGTGTCCTGGCTGGTTACAGGAGCTGAGTCTGGAGCTTCAAACGGTGATGAATGAACCAGGGATGGTTACTACCTTAGCGTGAACGGTAAGAGAACCTTGGGTGACTTTAACTTCAACTACGCTCGTTGAGAAAATCTTGGTGGGAATTACCATCTTCGCAGTATCGGGAAGAGAACCAATAGGAAATTATAATCTCAAAGAAGAACCTAAAATGGAAATCTCATGCACCGTCGGAGAGAGAACCAATAGGACATTATAATCTCAAAGGAAAACCTAAAATGGAAATCTCATGCACCGTCGGAGAGAGAACCAATAGGAAAATATAATCTCAAAGGAAAACCTAAAATGGAAATCTCATGCACCGTCGGAGAGAGAACCAATAGGAAAATATAATCTCAAAGAAAAACCTAAAATGGAAATCTCATGCACCGTCGGAGAGAGAACCAATAGGACATTATAATCTCAAAGAAAAACCTAAAATGGAAATCTCATGCACCGTCGGAGAGAGAACCAATAGGACATTATAATCTCAAAGAAAAACCTAAAATGGAAATCTCATGCACCGTCGGAGAGAGAACCAATAGGACATTATAATCTCAAAGAAAAACCTAAAATGGAAATCTCATGCACCGTCGGAGAGAGAACCAATAGGACATTATAATCTCAAAGAAAAACCTAAAATGGAAACCTCATGCACCGTCGGAGAGAGAACCAATAGGACATTATAATCTCAAAGAAAAACCTAAAATGGAAATCTCATGCACCGTCGGAGAGAGAACCAATAGGACATTATAATCTCAAAGAAAAACCTAAAATGGAAATCTCATGCACCGTCGGAGAGAGAACCAATAGGACATTATAATCTTAAAGAAAAAACCTAAAATGGAAATCTCATGCACCGTCGGAGAGAGAACCAATAGGACATTATAATCTTAAAGAAAAACCTAAAATGGAAATCTCATGCACCGTCGGAGAGAGAACCAATAGGAAAATATAATCTCAAAGAAAAACCTAAAATGGAAATCTCATGCACCGTCGGAGAGAGAACCAATAGGAAAATATAATCTCAAAGAAAAACCTAAAATGGAAATCTCATGCACCGTCGGAGAGAGAACCAATAGGACATTATAATCTCAAAGAAAAACCTAAAATGGAAATCTCATGCACCGTCGGAGAGAGAACCAATAGGACATTATAATCTCAAAGAAAAACCTAAAATGGAAATCTCATGCACCGTCGGAGAGAGAACCAATAGGACATTATAATCTCAAAGAAAAACCTAAAATGGAAATCTCATGCACCGTCGGAGAGAGAACCAATAGGACATTATAATCTCAAAGAAAAACCTAAAATGGAAATCTCATGCACCGTCGGAGAGAGAACCAATAGGACATTATAATCTCAAAGAAAAACCTAAAATGGAAATCTCATGCACCGTCGGAGAGAGAACCAATAGGACATTATAATCTTAAAGAAAAACCTAAAAACTTCTACTGAGTCTTTATCAGAAAAATCTGTTGGGAGTCGATTTAGCTGGACTAGAGAGGGCCTTGGACTGGATAAGAAATCTTTAGAGTCGATTAACTGAACCGGTCTAGGTCTTGAAATATGATGGAGAATTTAGCTGAATCCTTCCTGAAAGGTAAAGATCAGTCATATGCAATGCATGATATGGATCAAGCAATGATGTTCTCAACATAAATGAGATTTGTATGATATGATGCGTACATGCATGCTATAATGATATATGTGATGTTTTATGATGTATGTTTTTTTTTCGTCTAGGAAAGTAAATCCTTGACGGGTGCCGGGAAGTCATATCCTGGGCTGATCTTGAAGAAAAGATTTTTGCTTCCGCTGGGGATAATAGCTGCAAGAATACCGGTAGGAAAAGATGACTCCGTTGAGGAATAAACTTGGCAAATGGAAGATTCTGCGGGGAGAAAAATACTCTAGCGACCATGCTGGGGAGTGATACTCTGTGGGGATAGAGATGCTTTTGCTGAATTGTCGAGAATGACTTGCTGAGGATATCTTTGTTGTATTGGAAGTATGAATAGACTTCGCTGGGGATAAGAAAATTTCGTCGGGGACGCTCTTTCCATGGCTTTTGGCTGAGGATAACCCAGTTATATCCTGTTACGGAAATAACTCTTTAAATAAAGCCAGACGACGCGTTCGTGCTCTGCGAGGGATAAGCTTCCAGAATCTACTGGGGATAAGCTTACTGCTTGGGGAGATGGATTCCTAACTTTCTTGGGGAAGCTAATTGGACTCTCCTGGGGAAGTGTTTTGATATATTGGGGAAGTGATTCCTTTGAATGTTGATATACCGCCGGGGAACAATCTTTAGACCAAGATTGCCGGGGATGCTTGTTATGGATATACATGCTGCTGGGGAAGTATTGAGATCTACGGGAGGATACTCAATTTCCTTGAGATTTGATAACTCTGCTTGGAGAAGAATGTACTGCTTGCTGGCTTACTCTCTGGGGAATTAAGATGTACTGGTCATGCTCTTTAGCTGAACCCACCTTGGTACCTTGGAGGACAGATCAATTAGATTGCTTAGACAACTCTTTATTGCCCCTGTTTCTAGTGTCACCTGTAATAAAATCCTTTGTTTCGTATGCAAATATTTATGAGTTTAGCAAATTATTGTCAATGCATATATCACAAATTGAACCTTGGACGTTCTTCGCAAAACAAAACAGAAAAAAGAAAAACAGTTGGCACGTTTTAACTGAAAAAGATATTTGTATTGATTTTGAATGGCCCGAAAATAGGCGTTTTGTGTACAAGAGGCTGACGTCCTAGTAAGAGAACGCCGCCGATCAAAAGAGTTTATACAAGTTTTGTACAAAAGAAAATAAAACAGCTGTGTGAAATGAATGATCCCACTGGGTTTCAACTCTACTATTGCCTTTATAACTCAGAGCATCTCATCACTTGATGACCTTGGTTGAAGGTGAAGCTGACTGATCAATGCCGTCTGAACTTGATATAGATACCGGATTCTGGATGCAAGGTGATCAATGAGACATAGTATTACGCTTTTATCCCTAATTTTTGCCTGGACCGCCCTTTCGGGTTTTCAGTCCACCGGGATACCCATTTTTGCCCAAGCCGCCTTTTCAGGTTTTCGACTTGCCGGGTGTATAGATTTTTTTATTTCATCCCTTCATTTTGCCCGAACCCTTTTGGTTCGACGGGAAGCCCTAATTTTTGCCTAGGCATGTCAGCCTAGCGGGTCTTTTTTTCATGCGTAGTATTTTTTTACTATGTCTGCATTGGCGGGGTGAGGAAGGTCGTCACCATCCATGTTGGTTAATATCATGGCTCCTCCTGAGAACACATGTTTAACCACAAATGGCCCTTCGTACGTAGGGGTCCATTTGCCCCTTGGATCACTCTGAGGAAGGATGATTCGCTTGATTACCAGATCCCCAACTTGATATTCCTGTGGTCTGACCTTTTTGTTAAATGCCCTGATCATCCGTTTCTGATACGTCTGACCATGACAGATAGCAGCAAGTCTCTTTTCATCAATAAGGTTGAGCTGATCAAGTCGTGTTTGGATCCAATCACCTTCGTCCAGATTTGCATCCTTCATTATCCGGAGAGAGGGTATTTGCACTTCGATCGGCAAGACTGCCTCCATGCCATAAACCAGAGAGAAAGGAGTTGCCCCGGTTGACGTCCTAGCTGAGGTACGGTACCCATGTAGAGCGAACGGTAACATCTCGTGCCAATCTTTATAAGTCACTGTCATCTTCTGCACGATTTTCTTGATATTCTTGTTTGCTGCTTCTACAGCCCCATTCATCTTCGGTCTGTAAGGAGAAGAATTGTGGTGCTGTATCTTGAACTGTTCGCAGAGCTCAGCGATCATCTTGTTGTTCAGATTGGTACCGTTGTCTGTAATAATCTGCTCAGGGACGCCATACCGACAGATCAGGTTGTGCCGAATGAACCGTGCCACAACAGTCTTGGTTACCGTGGCATAGGATGCTGCCTCAACCCACTTCGTAAAAATAATCAATCGCCACTAGGATGAAGCGATGCCCATTAGATGTCGTAGGTTTAATCTCACCAATCATGTCTATGCCCCACATTGCAAACGGCCAGGGCGCAGTCAGAACATTCAGAGGAACCGGAGGAACATGCACCTTGTCTGCATAAATCTGGCACTTATGGCATGTCCTGGAATGTTGGTAGCAGTCAGCTTCCATGGTGGACCAGTAATATCCTGCCCGTAGGATTTTCTTAGCCATAGTATGCCCACTGGAATGTGTACCAAAGGTCCCTTCATGTAGCTCTTCCATGATCCTTTCTGCTTCAGTCTTATCCACACAATGCAGTAAGGTTGAATCATGGTTTCGCTTGTACAAGATGCCGTTGCTAAGGAAGAACTTGGCTGCGAACCTTCTCAGGAACTTCTTATCATTGACAGAGGCACCTTCAGGGTATTCCTGAGCTTCCAGATATCTTTTCACTTCATGGTACCAAGGCTTCTCAGTTACCAATTCAGTCTCGAGATCGCAACAGTATGCCGGTTCGTCCAGTTTCCAAATGATGATTTGGGGAGCCTCATTATCCCATTTGACCTTAAACATAGAAGACATTGTAGCTAACGCGTCCGCCAGCTGATTCTCTTCTCTTGGAAAGTGTTCAAAGGTTATCTCTGTGAAGTGGGGGATCAGGGTCAATACACATTCTCTGTAAGGAATTAGGTTTGGATGTTTCGTATCCCACTCTCCTTTGATCTGATTGATCACGAGAGCGGAATCTCCGAAGACACTCATAAATTTGATCCTTAGGTCAATCGCAGCTTGAAGACCCATGATGCACGCCTCATACTCTGCCATGTTGTTGGTACAGTTGAAACACAGCCGGGCAGTGAGTGGAGTATGAGTACCTTGAGGAGATATGATTATAGCGCCGATACCGTTTCCCAAAGCATTGGAGGCTCCGTCAAAGTGCATAGACCATCGGGATCCTGGTTCAGGTCCTTCATCCGGTCCAGGTACTTCACAATCTGTCACTATCATGATGCTCTCGTCCGGAAACTCGAAGTTCATTGACTGATAATCATCTACGGCCTGATGTGCCAAGTGGTCTGCCAATACACTTCCCTTGATGGCTTTTTGGGTCGTGTACTGAATGTCGTATTCCGTCAAGATCATTTTCCATCTTGCAATTCTCCCAGACAGAGCGGGCTTTTCGAATATGTACTTTATAGGATCCATCTTTGAGATCAACAAGGTAGTGTGAGTCAGCATATACTGTCTCAGCCGGCGAGCATCCCATACCAAAGCGCAGCAAGTTTTCTCAAGCAGTGAGTATCGGGTCTCACAGTCGGTAAACTTTTTGCTAAGGTAATAAATGGCGTGCTCTTTTCGGCCAGACTCGTCATGCTGCCCCAGCACACACCCCATTGAGTTGTCAAGCACTGTTAGATATAGTATCAGAGGTCTCCCTTCAACCGGTGGCATAAGGATAGGTGGTTCTTGGAGATACTCTTTGATTCTGTCGAAAGCAGCCTGACATTCATCGTTTCAACGTACTACCTGATCTTTCTTCAGCAGCTTGAAGATTGGCTCACAGGTAGCAGTCAGGTGTGAGATGAATCGAGTGATGTAATTCAGGCGTCCTAAAAAGCCTCTGACTTCCTTCTCTGTCTTAGGAACTGGCATCTCTTGAATAGCTTTGACCTTAGCAGGGTCCACTTGAATACCTTTATCACTGACCACGAAGCTTAGCAATTTCCCAGATCTTACCCCGAAGGTGCACTTGTTCGGGTTCAATCTCAGCTTGTATAGTTTCAACCGGTCAAACAACTTCTGCAGATGATCTAGGTGCTCTTCCTCAGTCTGGGACCTTGCGATCATGTCGTCCACATACACTTCTATCTCATGATGGATCATGTCATGAAATAAGGCAACCATGGCACGTTGGTAGGTTTCCCCAGCGTTCTTCAACCCGAAGGGCATGACCTTGTAGCAGAAGGTGCCCCACTGAGTAACAAAGGTAGTCTTTTCCATGTCTTCAGGTGCCATCTTGATCTGATTGTAACCTGAAAAGCCATCCATGAAAGAGAATACCTTGTGCTGAGCCGTATTATCAACAAGGACATCAATGTGAGGTAAAGGGAAGTCATCCTTGGGGCTGGCCCTGTTCAGATCTCTGTAGTCGACACACATTCTGACCTTACCGTCCTTCTTAGGTACCGGCACCACATTAGCAACCCACTGAGGGTAAGAAGTTACTGCAAGGAACCCGGCATCAAACTGTTTCATAACCTCGGCTTTGATCTTCTCAGACATCTCCGGACGCATCCGACGGACCTTTTGCTTAACCGGAGGGCAGTCTTCCTTAGTAGGCAAGTGATGTACCACAATATCGGTATCCAACCCGGGCATGTCTTCGTAGGACCAGGCAAATATCTCCACATAGTCATGTAGCATCTGAGTCAACCGTTGCTTCACGCTAAGCTCTAGGTTGGCACCAATCTTTACC
This sequence comes from Vicia faba, assembly GCA_948472305.1. NCBI lineage: Eukaryota > Viridiplantae > Streptophyta > Magnoliopsida > Fabales > Fabaceae > Vicia > Vicia faba. Next base: position 1,327,396,203 of record OX451740.1, read on the forward strand.
TCTTTCCTGTCTGCCTCTGTACCCAAGTTTATTACTTCCACTGGCTCTTCATGGGGTTGAATTGCCCTCTCTTCCTGAAGTAACAGTCTTGCAAGCTCGCCAGGCACTTCGCAATCATCTTCACCTTCGTCTTCGGCTAAGTTGATCGGATTTTCGAAGTCATAACTGGCAGTAGCAGAGTCGTTACCAGTGAGATCCAGAGTGGATTGAAACCTGTATGAGTGAGTGTGTGTGTAAATACAGCTGTTTTGAAAGATATGTAAAGGAAAGAAAGACAGAAAAGGAGCATAAAATTTGCAATGCGAGAAAACGTCCAAGATTTTCATTCATGATATATGAAATGACAATTTATATGCCCTCACAAATGAAACCACGGTGCCTCGGGTAAGACACCGGGCCATAGAGTTTATCATTGTTTATTACAAATACCAAAAACATAGGAATTCATTACTTAGTAACAAGAGAAACAGATAAGTTGTCCTTTGCACTCCAATTGTTAGGTCCACTGTCGGTTGCCGGGTAGATCCAGCTATCAAACTCAGCTTCATCCACTTCCTCTTCGTCCCCAATAGCGTTCACTCCATGAGCAGGCAGGGGAGCTGTCACTACATTGGGCTTCTCAGATGCCTCAAACTGTACCTCCTTGGCGTCAATGAGGTCCTGCAGCTTGCTCCTTAATGCCCAACAATCATCAGTAGAGTGCCCCGGGCTATCTGAATGGTAAGCACAACGAGCATTCGGGTTGTACTTAGGAGATGCAGTATTGGGGAACTTCGGAGCCTCCCTGACAGTCACTAAATTGGTTGAGAGTAACTGTGGCAGGATCTGCGACAAGGTCATACTCAAGCGGGTGAACTCTCTCCGGGGTCTTTCAACCTTTTAAGGATTAGTTGGCCGGGGAGCGGCAGCAGGCTTAGCAATCATTACTGCACTGACAGATGGGCGGCGCTCAGGTCTCTCTGATTTTCTGGAACCATATACGGCACTAGCCTCCTTTTTGAAGGGTTTCTTTTCAGAACTAGATGATGCACCCTTCGGAATCTTCCCAAACTTCAACCCAGCTTCAATTCTCTCTCCAGTCAGAATCAAATCAGTGAACCCTGCAGACGAATTCCCAATGAGATGGTTGAAAAATGGGCCAGATAGGGTCCCCAAGAACATGTCTACCAACTCCCGATCAGTCAACGGTGGCTGCACCCTGCCAGCCAGGTCCCTCCACTTCTGAGCGTACTCTTTAAAACCTTCACTTGCACCTAACGACATACCCTGGAGTTGGGTACGTGTAGGGGCAAGGTCGGCATTATATTGATACTGCTTATAGAAAGCAGTAGCCAACTCCTCCCAGTTACGAACCTTGGTCCCATCCAGCTGATAGAACCATTCGAGATGAGTCCCTGAAAGACTCTCCTGGAAGAAGTGGATCCACAAATTCTTATCCGCAGAGTACAGTTGAATTTTCCGAACATAGGACCTTAGATGCAGCTTGGGACAAGACGCCCCGTCATACTTAGAGAAGGATGGTGCTTTGAACTTATGAGGGATGATCACACCAGTTGACAAACCCAGATCTCCGAAATCCAGCCCAGGTACCTGTTGAACCTCCATAGCTTTCAACCTATCCTCCAGTTGCTTGTATCTGTCTTCTGCCGGAGGGTACTGCTCTTCATCAAAATCTGTCTCGTTGTCGGAGACTACAGGACTAGGAACCCTTGCTTCTGCCTGAGGAGAACTCTTGCCAACAGAAGAACCAGCCTCTTCATGCTGCAGAGTATTGCCAAACCTTCGGCCCGAGTTGAACAGAACAGTTCTTCTCTTCTTCTTCTTCTCCTTCTTCAGGAGCATAGCCTTCAGTTCTTCTTGGCCCTGAGCCAAACCCTTGATTAATTCCTGGAATTATGCATTCTGCACCTGAAGAGCCTTGATTGATGTCTCAGTTGATGAAGAGTCGGGATTCATGATGCTGAAATAAACAGCGAAGAACTGTAAGCAACCTGAAAAGGGGAAAAACCTGCTATGCACATGATGTATGAAATGCGTATGAATTATGTTTTCAAAGACAATCGGGAATCAACTTTGTAAACAAAAGGGAACGCACTTCATTAGATTCAACTTTGAAACTGAAATTATTCAACAGGTTGCCCTTAGGCGTTACATGAAAGGAAATACTGAAAAGGAAGTAAAACTGTAAAAGCACATCTGGGGCTCCTTATTGATCCCATGGTCTCCTCTTCTCAGTACGGATGTAGGCATTCAGAGCTCTCTCATTCTCCAACTGTTTTGTCAGTTTCTGGATCTTTGATTCCTGCTCGTTGATCTTTTCCCGGTAAGAATCCCGCTCTTCTCGCAGTTGCGACCAAGATCTCTTCAATGTCTCATAATCAGTAGGTATCTGAGGAGGAAGGACAGTTGGGGGAACACCATCTTTGTCAGGACACTCAAGAACGACGGGTCTGACAGCTTCGTACGGCATACCTAACTTCTGAGCACGGATGCGAACCCATTTGTAGTAGGCTTCCATAGGTAAAGAAGTCTTTGGCCCTAACTCCTGTGGGTCAGCTTTATGAACCTTGTCCCAAGCCTTGATGAACCTACGACGTAGCTCGTCACTATCCGCCTGAAATTCAAAACTGATGTGAGGCACCAACATCTCATGGGGGCCTGCTCTTCTTGCTCTTCCAAACTGACGGAGTGCTAGACATGGATTGTAAGAGATCCCTCCTTGGGTACCAATCAGAGGAACATTAGGGTATTCCCCGCATCGATCAATAATAGCTATCTCATCCAAACCTCTGCAAGTCCAAATGATGTCTTTGTCGGTGAGAGACATTAACCTATGAGCCCAACCTCTTCCTTCTTGATTCTTCAGTAAGAACTTAGGGAGGTGTGAAATAAACCACCTCACCAACAAAGGGATACAACACCATAGGGTTCCTCGTCTTCGGGTAGTACGGGCATGAAGCTGTTGCAAGATGTCACCCAAGAGAGTGGGCACAGGATTCTGAGACATAAAGATCCTTATGGCGGTGACATTGATGAAGTTGTCAAGATTAGGAAACAGGACTAACCCATAGATTAGGAGAGCCAAGATGTCTTCATATGCCCTCTTGATGGGTCAAAGGAAGAGCTGCAGCAACATCCTCAAGCCTGAGGGTCTTTTCCCAACCAGTAAAGGGAGTCTGATCCAAGATAGGGATACCAAGCAAATCAGAGAACTCTTCCAGGGTAGGGACCAGCTGAAAGTCTTGAAAGGTGAAGCACTGGTACAGAGGGTCATAGAACTGGGTCAGAACACTCATCAACTGTTGATCCCTCTTTGCAGTGACTAAACTGAGAAGGGAACCATGCCTCTGAATGAAGGAAGTGGTATTTGGAATTCTGCTAACCAACTCATCAAGCAATTCAGGTGAACGAACAAAGTTGAACCGGATAGTATTCCTTCGCACAGGCATCATAATGTCCTACAAAACAGAGCAAAGGTGAAACCCTCTTGTCTTTGAAATGGTCAGTCCTTATGCAGGATGCATGCAATGCTCATGATGCTATGATGTTATGATAAAGCACACCACAAATAAATACAAAGGCAAACATGGTAAGGCACACAAGTCACACAAGGCAAGCCCCTAAAGTTTAGGCCAGCATGAGGTCTAGGTACTACCCTCTTTCAGTTTGTTGGTTCATACCTGTCCTAATCAAAAGTAACCGGGTTCTTAGAGGATCCCAATATCATTGACTACCCTCAATCGGTCATAACTCCAGCATCGCAATCTTTTCTTGCGGCCAGAACCATCACGAGAGTTTAGCCTCAATGGGCGTAGCATACTGCTACAATTCTAAAGGCCAAGTTGTGTCAATTAAGGTTCTAAGGTTGTTGGTGCTTAATGACTCCTTAGAAGACCCATATTCTCCTCGTTGCGACACAAGGGATATCGGTACAGACCAAGGTGCCACACCAACGTAGCCACTGCTTCACCTGTGTCGGTCTACGCCGGACAGGTCCCTCACAGCTTATGCTACCTAAACAAGGTATCCCCAGATCCGGGTTAGGACCTATGTAACTCCGATGCAACCCACAATAGTAAAGCAAGCAAATCAATACAATTGAAAACACAGTTATGAACTAGCCCTAAGGTACACCTCACTTTAAGTTTAAGTCCCCAGCAGAGTCGCCAGTTCTGTGATCGGTGGATCTGGAACTGACTGTTTAAAGCTGGTTCGCGAAATGTCGCGGAAGCAAGAGTCGCCACCGTCTTTTATTTTCTCCAACATGGAAAGGACAAAAGCACAGAAAAATTCCTTATAGAGATTGCTCTCGGTTCGGGAGGTAGGTTATAGAAAGGGAAGGTGCTAGCACCCTTTCTATCCATGGTTATCCATGGGCTCTTAGATACTTGCTCATTTGTGTTTTCAAAATTGTTTGTTTGCTTTTCAAGTGTGGGTTTTAAAAAGTTTCTTTGAAAATTCCAGTTCGACTCTTGTATCAGTCCTCAAGAGTGTTTGAAAAATTGCTTTCGAAAGCTTTTGAAAAGGTGTCGGTGTGAAAAGTATTTTTGAATTTGTTTTGAAATTAGAGCAAGTATCTACGAGAACCTACCTACCCTAAGGAATTCGTCTGTGTAAATGTCCTTTAAAGTAGTGTCATCCCACCATTGAGAGGTAGGTAGCACCACCGTTGGAGGTGTTCGGGTCAATTCGAGGTTCGGGACATGGTGATCACCAGAGCAATGGGAAGACACCTTAGAAGCTACCCTCATGCCAGGTTCCCGGATCATGAGGACTTACTAAGACATCCTCTACTCGACGATCACCTTTCGAGGCAAGGCAACAGTGAGGCGTACCCTAGGGGTGGTGTGTGCGATTCGTGTGTCGTTTTCATTTGCATTTATCTTGTCATGTTATTGGTGTTCTACGCTTGTTTTTATTTTGGTCCATACAGTCTTTCATGCCATTATTTAACAATTTTTAAAAAAAAGATGCGGAAGAGTAAATTCTAAGCTATTACAAAAGGCGCGGGTCCACATCGCCAAAATTAACCAGGACCCGATTTGACAGAAAAATAAAGAATTAAAAGTAACAGAAGTAATTTACATGGCTTCGGGAGAGGTACATAATTATTTAAACGGAATAAAATAATATGCGAAGTTAAATCGAAACGAGGGCGTTGGACCCTTTTGCAAAATTAAATTAATGAGGGAGTTAATTAATTAAAAAAAGAAAGAACTTATTTTTTTGTATTTTTAGTATTTTAAGATTTAATAGAAAAAATTAATTGAAGTTAAACGCTAACCCTAATTCTATTTTATTTTAATTTATTAAGAAAAATATTGAATTCTAACCTAATTTTAAACCTAAACTTTACATGCAATTTAATTTATGAAAATAAATATTGAGTTATTTTAATTATTATAAAAGAAAAATAAAAAGGAATAAAATTTAATCAAACCTAATTCTATGTTTTTTATTTATTATTAAAAGAATTAAAGTTAACACCTAATTTAAAACTAATTTTATTTACATGCAAATTTATTTATGAAAATACTACAAAATAAAATATTTTATTATTTTTTCTCTTTTTCTGATTTTTATGGGTTTTTTATATTTTTGTGGAAATAATAAAATTAATTAAATACAAGAATTAAAATAAAAAATAGAAAATAGAAATAATATAAAAGAAAATATTTAAATAAAGCAAACCTAGGGGTTCAGATCCCAAATTAGGAGGTATTCTTTAGAAATCCAGGCCCACTAAGACATTGGTCCATTTGACTTTTGCTGGACGCGTGTGATGCGTTGACTAGGACTTAGTGTGTTCTCCAACTCTCAGCCTTTGATCTGATGAGGCTGGACGCGTGTGATGCGTTGACTAGGACTTAGTGTGTTCTCCAACTCTCAGCCTTTGATCTGATGAGGCTGGACGCGTGTACGCTTGATGGAGAAGGCGCATCATGGAACAATAACATTAGACCTGCACATGATTGTTAATTGCAAAAGAATATAGAGATTGTAAAGACCTGGGGTTCGAACCCAGGTCAGGAACGTTGCCAGCCTTATGCCTTGCCAGTTGTACTGAACGCGTGCTTTGTATATCAAAGATCAAACAAATATTATAAGGACAAAAACACGCGTTAGTGCTTTTAGCGCGAAATTTTAAAAGGTCCAATCACTCCCTGCCACCTAGTTGTCTTCTTCTTCGTTCCTGAAAATATAACAACAATGGCCACGGTTTTGCAAACGTCCTTTTAGGCCACTTTCCAGAAAATAGCGAATAAGCCTAGGACGCTCATAAATTGAGCGCGATGATGGATTCCTGATCGTCCAAACCTGCTAGTTCTAATGGTATGGGTCTGGAAGGCCAATTTTTCTTTGTTTCAAAAGCCCTAATTCCAAGGTCCTGTAACCCTAGAAATTGACAATGGCGAAATCGTCTATAGCTTGTAAAAACTCAATCAAACGCATGGGTTAGCTTGCAAACACTTCACTGATCATGAATATATAAGCAAAACGTTATGAATGTGCATGGATGTTAAAATACGATAATGAAAAAAAATGGCAAAAGTGTGACTTCTGGATACCGTTTCACAGCGTTTGGATTGATGTTTTTGATTGGAATACGTCCAATGATGCTTGAGGAAGCTAATGAGATAGAAATTGTGGCTTGAAACCTCCTGCAAGTTAGTTTTCAGTTATGAGTTTTTTTGCAAAAAATTCCAATTTGATAATGGCTTTTCTGAGCAGCTGCGTGTGTGTGATCATTAGGGTTGTGTTCCTGGCTTATGTATGAATCAATTAGGTTAAGAAAAACAAATCAAATCCCTTGCAATGATGGTTTTGAAGATTTGATTTTCAAGCATTATTTTCCAAATATTTCCATGTGCTTTTTGATACCAATCAACTCCAATCTCTCCAAATCTTTCTATATTGGGATATGCACGAATTATTGAGAACAAAACATGTACAAAAAGATTTGTTAGGTTAAGTTAAATATTTTTCCCATATTTAATTGATTTAAGTGAATTATTATAAATAAGAATTCAAATAAATAAATAAAAAATGAAAAAAAATACTTCCCTTTGGGCCAAGTGGTCGTGCACAGGCCATGGATGATGAATTATGGAAGAAAAATGGGCCCATTAGCAATTTTAGGTCATTTGAATCAATGTTGACTTTTCAAAATATCCAAAAATTTCCCAACTTCCACAAGGCCTAACTTGCTCAATTCTTAAGCTTTTCTCATGTTCTTGGACATTTTGGAAAGGTCTTTGAGTACTCTAACCAATGTCTTTGGTCCCATGTCATTTGATTTACCAATCTCAAGTTATGGCCTTTGACTTAAAGTCCCTTTTTGTTGACTTTTGAAAATGACCTATAATGTTGAAATTGATAACTTTTTGTGAGAGCATTTATTGGACTTGAAGTATGAAGATGAGTTGTAGGAAATGTCTTTCTCTTCAAAATGAGCTTTGGATGGAATTTTTCTGATAATCCATGTGAAAGTTATGCCCTGGTCAATTTCAGTTGACTTTTTCACCTGTCCAAATAAGGAAACTTTTGCATCTTGATGATTTCTGAGCCAAATTTTGAGAATCATGATCAAGCATTGATCAAATGATGTTTGTGGCTTCAAAATGATATGTTGATCAAAAATTTGAACTTTTGACTGTCAAATGACCATTTTGCCCCTACAGTTGACTGTAGTGCAATTAGGGTTTTTGACTGTGCAATTTTGAGCTGAATGCCTTGAAACTTGATATGAGGATGCTTGACCATATTTGTAGGCATGTGAGACTTGATTGAGCCTTTAGAAACTTCATTTTCTTGATCAAAACACAAACCCTAGTTTTGACTGCTTAGGAGACCCTTACACTGTGCAAACCCTGGAGAATTTTGTAGCTTGTCTTGGCAAATCTTTGAAGAATATGGGAGGGCAAATTTTGGGGTACAACAGGACTCATAACAGGGTTACTAAGTTTCTTACAGGTTTTGTTTAAGTCCTTAATTGGGACTCATAACAGGGTTTACTAAGTTTCTTGCAGTTTTTGGTTTGCAGTCCTTAATTGGGACTCATAACAGGGTTACTCACATCACTCCGTACATACCATAACATCATACCATTGCATACATCCTAACCAATTTCAAGGATCTCAAGGGCTTGTGATGCAGGTCATGATGAACCAACTGTCCAGCAAGGGGCAAAGGGGGTCTATTTTCCTCTAGACAAGGTTGTTAGGGGCTATGACCCACTTGATATGGTGAGCCTTTGACCCTTGAAGAAGGACTCTCAATAACATGAAGCTCCTTCAATCAAGCTACCGGATCCCAGCTCTAACAAATTTCTTGTTTACCCCGCGAGATCCTTGAAAACATTGCATAAACATACATACACATCATTGCATTACAGGTACCCATGTTACAGGTCACTTACCTTCTCCGCTGTTTATTTCAGCAATGGCTTCCCAACAAGATAACCAGGACCTTCTTGCTCAAGAGACTCGGTTCGGGGAAATCCTCCTGAATCTATCCAAGGGGCAGGAGGTGCTGAGAACACTTCTCATGGGGACTTTGGTCAGGAACAGCGCTGAGGACGAACGGCTGAAACATCTGCAGGCTGAAGTGGATGCATTGAAAGCCCAGATGCTGGGGCAGGTGACCATCATCCAAGACTTAGCTCAAAGACAAGAAGAGCTCGGAGTTCTCATCAACCAACTGCTTCGGGGTAACCAACTGGGGCAAACATCTAAGGTTGAAGGGCCGGTCATTATTCAACCATCTTTGAGACAAGGAGCTAAGGGGAGAGCTCCTCAAATGGCTCCAGTGTCACAAATTCAGCATCAACCTCACCAGCTTCAGCCAGACAAGCCCAGGAGGCAATTCACCCAGCTCGACATGTCGCTGTTTCAAGCTTTACAACGCCTGTTGAGATTGAATCTGATAACATTAAAGGCTCATCCCCGGAACCCCAACACAGCATCTCCTATCTATGATCCCAATAAAAGGTGTGCCTACCACTCTGCCAGTCCAGGACATGATACAAATGAGTGTTGGGCTCTGAAGAACAAGATCCAAGACCTGATCGATGAAGGAGCATTGGAGTTCACACAAGATGGTCAGGCTGAGTTTTTCTACCATCCCTCCAAGGCTCACCAGTTGAAGTAACAAGCCCTGAAGATGAAAAGACTTTTGTTCATTAGGATTTTCAAGTTGTAATTTTCTTTTGTTCAAACATTTACTCATGTTAAACGTTGTTATTTCATTAATGCATCGCATATGTCTGTTTTGAAGCAATATATTCGTATTCACTATATGCAAATTATTTTCATATTTTTTCTGATGATCAACTCTCAATAATTCTAAGCCTCTTGAGGGAGGATGACGAAAACGATACCATAATCTTTACAGTATGCTTTTGAACAGACCCTGCTGATGAGGTACAGGCATTGTTTCAATTCCCAAACACTGGAGTTATAAGGAAGATAATCCCTCGTCAACCCCTTTGAGCCAAAGAAGTAGGAGTTTTTCTTTTCGAAAATTAAAACCCTTAATCGTAACCTGGGGCAGGGTAGTTCTCTCAGCTGATCCAAGTGCATAACGAATGGCACCAAAGAGGTCCTTACGAAACAAAAGACAATGATGATTCTGAATAATCACAAGGATAGGAAGTCATTATATCTCAAAAAATGAAAACCCAATAAGTCAAAACCTATGAAGGAGACTTACAAAACTGGGGCATCCCGCTGACTGTAATCACAAAAGAAACAGTTCAGGCAAAATTTAGGGATAGCGAAATCAAAAAGAAAGAGGTCGTACAAACCCTCAACAAAAACAAAGAATGACTGCCTATTCAAAATAAGTTATCAACATCCGAATCATCACCGGAAAATCAGAGCAAAGATTCAAATAAGGTCTAACGTATGATCAACTGAGTTTAGGTTTGGAGAACATCACGAAGAGCGGGTGGGTACAAATAAAATTTGAGCCTTTATCCTTCGTTTCTTAAACCGTGAACCAGGCCACGTTATAACCCTCAAAAGTCCTAGCTGAAGCATGGGTTAGTTCGAAAGCATACTGTTACGAAAGGTATCCTGACTCCTTAAGGCCTACGGTAAATACGGAGTTGACATCACGTTTTACAAACATTCACTTGTTTCATGAAAAAAGAGTGCATTTTCAAAATCTTCAAGACAGACATAAGCTTTGCATTTTTGATATAACATTGTTTGCATATGACTATTTGATCGAACAACAGGGAAGTTCGCACGATGAAAGCCTAGTGAACAAAGGCATTTCCAATCAAGGGGCATGACATGATCACGGTCTGTTATCGGGGGCAGTCCAATCAAGATTCGGAGAATCTCTCAGAGGCCAAACAGCCAGGGGCAAACCTCCGCCTGAGTCACTTGGGGCATTCCAACAATGAATCTTGCCTGATCAAACACCTTCTGGGGCATGACAAAACACTTTTAAACAGGGGCAACTCCCTACATTCTGAGAGCGTGTACATAGTCGAAAAAATACTACGCACAATCAAAGACCCACTAGGTTGACATACCTAGGCAAAAATAAGGGCTTCTCGGCGAACCGAAAAGGTTCGGGAAAAAATAAGGGATGAAATGAAAATAATCTGTACACCCGGCAAGTCGAAAACCTGAAAAGGCGGCTTGAGCAAAAATGGGTATCCCGGTGGACTGAAAACCCGAAAGGGCAGTCCAGGCAAAAGTTAGGGATCAAAGCGTACGATTATGTCCTGTCATCTCATCACTTGCTTACCAGAAGAAGGTTTGTCCATCAACAACTATCAGCACCTCACAGGTCTTCATCTCCCACCTTAGAAACAAGGGCAATAAAGAGTTGTCTAAGCAATCTAATTGTTCTGTCCTCCAAGGTACCAAGGTAGGTTCAGCTAAAGAACATAACCAGATATCTTAATTCCCCAGAGAGTGAGCCAGCAAGTCAGTGCACTCTCCCCAAGCAAAGCTATATTATCAAACTTAAGGAAGTTGGGTGTCCTCCCGCAGATCTCAACATTCCCCAGCAGTATATATGCATTCTTAACAAGCATCCCCGGCAATCTTGGTCTAAAGATTGTTCCCCGGCGGTATATCAAACATTCAGTGGAGTCACTTCCCTGATACAGTTCAAAACTTCCCCAGGAGAGTCCAATCCAGTTTCCCCAGGAAAAGTTGGAATCCATCTCCCCAAGCAGAAAGCTTATCCCCAGTAGATTCTGGAAGCTTACCCCCGCAGAGCACGAATGCATCTCCCGGCTTTATTCAAAGAGTTATTTCCTTACCAGGATATAACTGGGTTATCCTCAGCCAAAAGCCACGGAAAGATCGTTCTCGGCGAAGTCTTCTTATCGCCAGCGAAGTCTATTAACACTTCCAACATAACAATGGTATCCCCCCATCAACATTTCAGCAAAGTACCCCTCTCCCCACAAAGTATTGCTCCCCAGCAAGATCATTAGAGTACTTTTCTCCCTGCAGAGTAATCCATTCGCCAAGTTTATTCCCCGACGGAGTCATCTTCTCCTACCGGTATTCTTGCAACCATCACCCCCAGCGGAAACGACGAAATCTATTCTTCAACATCAGCCCAGGATGTGACTTCCCGGCACCCGTCAAGGATTTACTTTCCTAAACGACAAACATACATTCATAAACATCGCATTTTCATACATTGTAGCATGCATATACGCATCATATCTTACAAATCTCATTTATGTGAAGAACATCATCGCTTGATTCATATCATGCCTTGCATATAACTGACCTTTACCTTTCAGGAAAGATCCAGTTAAGTTCTCAGCTACATTTCAAGACCTAGACCGGTTCAGTTAAATCGACCCTAAGATTTTACTGTTTCTTATTCAGTCAAAGGCCTTCTCTGGTTCAGTCAGATCGACCCTAAGATCTCCCTGTTTCTTATCCAGTTGAAGATTTCAAGACCTTGACCGGTTCAGTTAAATCGACCCTAAATTTTTTTGTTTCTTATCCAGTCAAAGGCCTTCTCTGGTTCAGTCAGATCGACCCTAAGATCTCCCTGTTTCTTATCCAGTTGAAGATTTCAAGACCTTGTCCGGTTCAGTTAAATCGACCCTAAGATTTTTCTGTTTCTTATCCAGTCAAAGGCCTTCTCTGGTTCAGTCAGATCGATCCTAAGATCTCCCTGTTTCTTATCCAGTTGAAGATTTCAAGACCTTGTCCGGTTCAGTTAAATCGACCCTAAGATTTTTCTGTTTCTTATCCAGTCAAAGGCCTTCTCTGGTTCAGTCAGATCGACCCTAAGATCTCCCTGTTTCTTATCCAGTTGAAGATTTCAAGACCTAGACCGGTTCAGTTAAATCGACCCTAATATTTTTCTGTTTCTTATCCAGTCAAAGGCCTTCTCTGGTTCAGTCAGATCGACCCTAAGATCTCCCTGTTTCTTATCCAGCTGAAGATTTCAAGACCTTGTCCGGTTCAGTTAAATCGACCCTAAGATTTTCCTGTTTCTTATCCAGTCAAAGGCCTTCTCTAGTCCAGTTAAATCGGCCCCTAAAAGATTTTCCTGATGAAGACTCAGTAGAAGACACCCAAGATTCTCTCAGCGTTACTGTTGAGGTAGTAATCGTCCCCAGATTCTCTCAGCGTTACTGTTGAGGTTGAAGTCGCCCAAGATTCTCTCAACGTTACTGTTGAGGTTGAAGTCGCCCAAGATTCTCTCAGCGTTACTGTTGAGGTTGAAGTCGCCTATGATTCTCTCAGCGTTACTGTTGAGGTTGAAGTCGCCTATGATTCTCTCAGCGTTACTGTTGAGGTTGAAGTCGCCTATGATTCTCTCAGCGTTACTGTTGAGGTTGAAGTCACCCAAGATTTTCTCAGCGTTCCTGTTGAGGTAGTAATCGTTCAAGGTTCTCTCACCATCCCATTGAGGTAGTAACCATCCCTGGTTCATTCATCACCTTTTGAAGCTCCAGATCCAGCTCCTGTAACCAGTCAGGACACATCTACACAAAGAGTTTGAAGACCAGCTCCTGCAATAGGCCAGGTAATCATTTTCTTTTGCAGGTACGCAAGTTCTCGCTAAGGAATCTCTTACGCGATCGACGCCCATATGGCATCTATAAGCCCATTCCGCCATCACACTGCTACTATGTGAGTGCAAATTTCTGGGCACTCTAGTGTTCGATCATCTTCCACCTTCGGATTACGAAAGGCACGTCAGCCAATCTGCATCCTCAGGTCTAAGAAGATTGAACAGGGGCAACTGTTGTACCCCAAAATTTTCCCTCCCATATTCTTCAAGATTTGCAAAGAGCATGCTTCAAAATCTTCCCAAGGGTTGCACAATTCAAGGGCCTCCTAACAGTCAAAAAACCAGGGTTTTGGTTCTAGCAAAGTAACTGAAGTTTCCAAGGGTCCAATCAAGTCCCACATGCCTATAAACATGGTCAAGCATCCTCATACCAAGTTTCAAGACTTACAGCACAAAATTGCACAGTCAAAAACCCTAATTGCCCTACAGTCAACTGCAGGGGCAAAATGGTCATTTGATAGTCAAAAGTTCAAATTTTTGGTCAACATCTCATTTTGAAGCCACAAACATCATTTGATCAATTCTTGATCATGATTTTCAAGGCATGGCTCAAAAAGTCTCAAGATGCAAAAGTTTCCATATTTGGACAGTTGAAAAAGTCAACTATAACTTGACCAAGTCATAACTTCCACATGGTTTATCAGAAAAATTCCATCCAAAGCTCATTTTGAAGAGAAAGACATTTCCTACAACTCCTCTTCACACTTCAAGTCCAAGAAATGCTCTCACAAAAAGTTATCAATTTCAACATTATAGGTCATTTTCAAAAGTCAACAAAAAAGGACTTTAAGTCAAAGGCCATAACTTGAGATTGGTAAATCAAATTGACATGGGACCAAAGGCATTGGTTAGAGGACTTCAAGACCTTTCCAAAATGTCCAATAAAATGATCAAAGCTTAAAAATTGAGCAAGATATGCCTTGTGGAAGTTGGGAAATTTTTGGGAATTTTGAAAAGTCAACTTTACTTCAAATGCCTTAAATTTGCTAATGGGCCACATTTTCTTCCAAGATTCATCATCCAAAGCATATGCACGACCATTTGGCCCAAAGGGGATTTACTCATCATTTTTATTTATTTATTTGAATTTTTAATTACTATTAATTCATTTAATAAAATAAAATATGGGAAAAATACTCGTCCATGTTTTTTAAATCTTTTTGTGCATGGAATGCCTTCAAGATTTCGTGCCCTATCTAATATGGAAAGAATCAAGGTGATTTGATCATGATTGGCACCAAAAACACATGAAAAGATTGAAAAAATATGCCATTAAAATCCAATATTTGATTCATGATTGCATTGATCCTTTGGCTCAAGATTTAACCCTAATCAGTTCCCATACATATACTGATACAAACCTAATGCACAAGGACCTCTAAGCTGCGCCACACATCAAGAACACTTTTGCAATTTTTGTGAAAAAAAGTGAAAACTGAAAACGCCTTTAGAGTTGGTTTCAAGACGAGAAAACTATTCCAATCGCTTGCCAAGGTCACAAGGAACGATTCTGGATCAAAACCATTGTCCCTAACGCAAGAAATTGGTAGGACGACCTTGTCCTGTTCAATATTTTTCTCATATTCATGTATCATAATTCATGCGTTGTTTGCAATTTTTAATGTTTGGTTTATGTTAAGTTACTCATGCTGAAGCTAACCATGTATTTTAATTGAGTTTTTGTGCATCATACACGAATTCACCATTGAAGCTCGCTAGGGTTTCCAAACTGAAAAATTGGGGCTTTGCGTTTAAGGAAAAATCAAGGCACCCCAGTACCATGGCCATAATCAGGATGCTTGGACGAATTTAACACACTAATCGCGCCTAATTTATATAGCCATACGGGCTATTCGCTATTTTTGAAAAGACTGCATTTTGGGGGGGTTTAAAACCCCCGCTACTTCTTTTTTTGTTTCAGGGACAACGAAGAAGAAGATCATGTGGCAAGCTATGGTTGGATGATTTGAATTCAGCGCGCGTTTTTTTGTTTCTAGGCCACTAACGCTAATTTGCTTTTATATTATTTATTCTTCATTCCATGTACAACGCGCGCAGTTGGCACAGTTGGTGGACAAGGCATTTGGTAATCTCTGGGACCTGGGTTCGATCCCCAGGTCCCCTATGTTATTTCAATATTTTTCTTGCTAATATCTTCCTATGCAGCGGGCCTCCTAATGACCATCATGTGTCCCCATAATCTGACGTGCCACGCGCCCACTAAGATCCAACCAAGGGCCCTGATCTGAAGAGTATCATGTGCATCAGTCAATGCAGACACACATGACCAGAAAAGTCAAAAGAGGCCTTCCACAAATGGGCCTGATTGCTACCAGCATACCTCCAAATGGGCCTACAAACCCCCCATTGTTTGCTTTCTTTCACCCTTTTTATTTTTCTATTTTACTTGTTTAATTTAGTTTTAATTTAATTCTTTAATCTAATATATTTCCATAAAACATAAAAATGCCAAAAAATCAGAAAAGACTAAAACAAGAATATATTTTAATATCTTTGTAAATAAATTGTATCAATTAATTTAGTTTTTAAATTCTAGGATTAATTTTAATATTTTCTTAATAAACTTAAAAAATTGTAGAATTAGGGTTTTGATTATTTTTACCCTTTTGCCTTTTTCACCATATTAATTATTAATTATTATTTTTGTAAATCAAATTGTATTAATTAATTGGGTTAATTTTAGATTCAATTTTAACATATTTTTCTTAATAAATAAAAATAGTTAGAACTAGGGTTAATTAATTTTTTTAATTTCACTTAACTCTCTCATTAAAATCAATAAATACGAAAGACTCAAAAATAATTCCTTTTCTCATTTAACTTAATTTAATTTGTTAATTATAATTTAATTTCCTAAAAAAAGGGTCCAACGCCCTCGCATTCGATCGTAATTCCAATTCGCGCGCTTATTTTATTTCCTCTTTTTATGTAATTCTCCCAAAGCCATGTAAATTAGACATTTATATTTCTCGCACTTTATTTTATTTCAAATCGGGTCCTGGATTAAATTTGGCGATGTGGACCCGCGCCTTTGTAATAGCGTAGGGTTTTTTATGTTCCCGCAACTTTTAACTGTTAACTATCGCATGAAAGAATGAATGTTAAAATAAAAGCAACGCGTAGATCACCAATACATGACAAGACAAAATATCTGAAAACGACACACAAATCACACACCACCCCTAGGGTACGCCTCACTGTTGCCTTGCCCCTCGAAAGGTGATCGTCGAGTAGAGGACGTTTTAGTAAGTCCTCATGATCCAGGAACCTGGCATGAGGGTAGCTTCTAAGGTGTCTTCCTATTGCTCCGGTGATCACCATGTCCCGAACCTTCGAATTGACCCGAATACCTCCAACGGTGGTGCTACCTACCTCTCAATGGTGGGATGGCACTACTTTAAAGGACATTTACACAGACGAATTCCTTAGGGTAGGTAGACGACTCTAGATACTTGCTCTGATTTCAAAACAAATCAAAAATACTTTTCACACCGACACCTTTTCAAAAAAGCTTTCGAAAGCAAATTTTCAAACACTCTTGAGGACCGATACAAGAGTCGAACTGGAATTTTCAAAGAAACTTTTTAAAACCCACAGTTGAAAAGCAAACAAATCTTTTGAAAACACAAATGAGCAAGTATCTAAGAGCCCATGGATAACCATGGATAGAAAGGGTGCTAACACCTTCCCTTTCTATAACCTACCTCCCGAACCGAGAGCAATCTCTATAAGGAATTTTTCTGTGCTTTTGTCCTTTCCATTTGGAGAAAATAAAAGACGGTGGCGACTCTTGCTTACCGCGACATTTCGCGAACCAGCGTTAAACAATCAGTTCCAGATCCACCGATCACAACATGAAATACCTTTGAGATGTTTTCTTGAGTTCGGGGGGTGGATTATGAAAAGGGAAGGTGTTATCACCCTTTTCATCCATGGTTTTCCATGGGCTCTTAGTTACTTGCTAGATCACTTGCTTTTGTTGTTTAAAATTGTGCTTTGTGTGGTTTTTTAAAGTATTTTGTAAAAGAAGCAATTCGTTTAGGCAATCTTTGTAATGATTCACGTCCGTAAGAATGTATACAAAGATGTTTATCTTTTTGAAAATGTTTCCAACGTTTGTAAATTGTTTGGAAATGTGTGTGTTTGTCTTAAAAAATAGAAAGGATATTTGTTTGAAAGTAGAGCAAGTAACTAGAAGCAATCTACCTACTCAAATGTCTTTCTTATGCATTTTCTATTCCTTTGACATTGTTGTCTTACCATTGATTTGGTAAACAACCCTATCTTTGGATGTAACGGGATGGGCGTGGGTCATCGTATAACCATGATTAGCAATGTTGCAAAGTATCTTAGCATTTTTGAGGGACTAAGATCATTTTATAAGGCAACTTAGAATAGCGTCATCGAGGGACCATGATCTTTTGATTTTGTTTGTTTTACCAAGATACTTTGCATGCGTAATATGGCTATTTTTGTATAAGGCAACCAAGTGGAGAAACCTTAAGGGTGTTTGTGTGCAAGTGTGTTTGATTGCATGCTTGATTTTTATCTTAAATTATGATCTCCTATTTGATTGATCTTTATCTTGCCATACACTTCCTATTTACTAGCATTTACATTTGAAAGCGATAAATTACAGAAATGTAAAGTCTTACGCTATTACAATATTTAGGGGATGGGGTACAAATTTATGAATGGGTATTGCAAATGAAAATAAATCCCTAAATTACTATTACAACCATATTGAAGTACTTACAAGAAAATGCTAAATGAACTTGTTTTGTTTTAAGAAAAATATTTTTTGTCTTTTGTTTTAAGGAATAAAATAAAGTGTGAACGAAATATTTTTTGGTGTTTTGCTGATTAATGAACTGGAGAGTGCCAACGAGAAAAATAAAGAAAAAGAAAATAACAAGGGGAAGAAAAAAAAAGGATCAGCGTGCTGCTGAAAGGAAGTCAGAGGTTCTGACCCTGATGTGTTGTAGAACAGAAACCTGTTAGTGAAAATGTATAGGTCAGAGGTTTTGACCCTGGCACGCTGCAAAACAGAAACCTGTTAGTGAAAATGTATGAGGTCAGAGGTTCTGACCCTGCTGGGAACATAGTAATTCTCAAAAGTTCTGATATTACTGATAACAAAATAGGCTCCAGAAGCGCTGGTGCCAATGTCAGAACTTGGTCTCTCTCCATGCTAGTTAGAACATCTGCAATTTGGTTATTTCTCTACAAAACAGAAGACATGCCTAAGACATTTTCAGCAGGTGTCATAGCGCTTCAGAAATAAAGAGAATCAGAACCATAAATCAGAGGCAAGTATGCCTTTTCTAATCATAACTCTGAGTTTTAGTTTCTTCAGGAAAGTTCTGAACTGATTCGTTCTCTACTTAAGCATGCGTGGAAATCTCAGAACATGCACAACATCAGAAGCATGATATCTACATTGTGTTTTTGAGCATGAAAATCTGGTAATGCTTAAGCAATGTGGTGAGAGTCGGCAAGTTCTTACCTTACAGTTGGAAGAGGTTCTGTGAACTGGAGTCAGCCTTAACTCTGATGACGTTCTGAACAGCTTCTTTGAATGGGTGGACGGAGAGTATATAGTAGTATGAATACATAAGTTATGGCAGTTTCCAACGTGTGGGTCAAAAACTGTTTGGGTGTTTTTAGTCAAGAAATATTTTGAGAATAAATGAAGTTTGAAAGAAAAGGATCCAAAGTTAATGGTTTGTATGTTGTGTTTATAGTTTTTTTGAAACTCTAGGAATTTTGGGCAGAGATTCAAGATTTTTTCTTACTCAAACTTTCTGTCTCTTTTCAGCAATTTTTCTCTGGGTCTCTTCTCAGTGACCAATGGCCTTCTATTTATAGGCAAAGCTTTGTGGGTTTTAAAATGTCAAGTGGCTCCAATATAATGCACTAGATGTTGAGTTACTCTTGAAGAAAGTCCTAAAAGGTTGTGATGATTGACATCTTTTAGCTTAGGTTGGGTTAGTAAGCAAGGATTAAGGAAAAGTGACACCCATAAGCGAAAAGTAGCGCATGGACCCATACCTAAATTTGCACATAAGTATTTCTACCCTACACGTGGAGAGATCCTTTGGACAAAGACTCAAAAGTGGTTGTGAGCATTAATGAGCATTAAATGGTGATGAGATTTGTCAAAATCAGAAATCTTGTAATATGAGATTTACATCATTACTTAAATCTGAGCCAGCATTTCTACTTCAGCATAGTCCAAAACAACGCACCCAAGTTCTGATCTTGGTATCCTGTTGCCTCAGCATGTTCTGAGGAATCCCCAGTCTTTCCAGTAAACTTCTTTGATTTGCCTCTGAAAACTCTGAACTTAGAGATTCTGCTTCAGTGTAGCACCCAATCTTCTGATCCTCTTACCTTCTGACTCCAGCATGTTCTGAAGGAGCCTTAGGCTTCGTACTACACTTTATTTCTTTCTTTGCATTACTTTAGCAAACTCTGACTGAACTTGCGTAGATGCTGAAAAATCATGTTCTGACTAAAGATTATATGCTGAACCACGCTTACAACTTCTGACTTCTCCTGCCTGGAGGCTGGCTCAGAAGTTCTGAAGTGTCATTTTTCTTAAATACTTTAGAAAAAATTCCAAGTATTTAGAATTTAACTTTTCCAAGGTAAAATTTGACTTTTGAACTTCTTGATGAAACAAACTTCATATTCCAACATGTCTTGATGAAATATGATTTTTGAGATTTGATTTTGATCCAAAAGCCAAAGTTTGACTTCTCAGCATGTAAATGACCATTTTGCCCTTGTAAATGGCTTGCTTGAAAAGAAATGATAATTCAAGGCTTGGATTTGTATGAGAGAAAACCTTGAGAATCCAGGGTGATTTCCTGAGAAATGAGAGGGCAAATTTTGGGGTACAACAGTGTTCATTGATGATATTTTGATTTACTCTAAGTCAGAAGAAGAGCATGCTGAACATTTAAGAGTAGTATTACAAGTTTTGAAAGAGAAGAAGTTGTATGCAAAGCTGTCCAAGTGTGAATTTTGGTTAAAAGAGGTTAGTTTTCTTGGTCATGTGATTTCAGGTAGTGGCATTGCTGTAGATCCATCGAAGGTTGATGCTGTGTTGCAATGGGAAACTCCAAAGTCAGCTACTGAGATTAGAAGCTTCTTGGGATTAGTTGGTTATTATAGAAGGTTTATCGAAGGGTTTTCTAAGTTGTCACTTTCGTTGACTAAGTTGACTTGTAAAGGTAGAGCGTTTGTATGGGATGTTCAATGCGAAGAAAGTTTTACAGAATTGAAGAAGAGGTTGACGTCGGATCCGATTTTGACGTTGCCTAATCCAGGAGAGACTTTTGTGGTGTATTGTGATGCTTCTAAGATAGGTTTAGGAGGTGCGCTTATGCAGAATGGTAAGGTAGTTGCTTATGCGTCAAGGCAGTTGAGGACTCATGAGAAGAACTATCCTACGCATGATTTAGAGCTTGATGCTGTTGTCTTTGTGTTGAAGATTTGGAGGCATTATCTTTATGGTTCTAGATTTGAAGTGTTTAGTGACCATAAGAGTTTGAAGTATTTATTCGACCAGAAAGAGATGAATATGAGGCAACGAAGATGGTTGGAATTGTTAAAGGATTATGATTTCAGTTTGAATTATCATCCAGGAAAGGCGAATGTGGTAGCTGATGCCTTGAGTCGAAAGACTTTACATATGTCAGCAATGATGATTAAAGAGTTGGAATTAATTGAGCAGTTCAGAGATATGAGCTTAGTTTGCGAGGTTACTCTGCAGAGTGTTACGTTGGGTACGTTGAAGATTAATAATGAATTTTTAGACAGTATCAGAGAAGCTCAAAAGTTGGATATGAAACTGGTAGATTTGATGGTTGGGATTGATCAGTTTGAGAATAGTGATTTTAAGTTAGATGCGCAAGGTGTGTTGAGATTTTGTAATCGGATTTGTATTCCTGATGATGTTGAGATGAAGAAAGTGATACTGGAAGAGAGTCATAGAAGTAAGTTGAGTATTTATCCAGGAGCTACTCAGATGTATCAAGATTTGAAAGGCTTGTTTTGGTGGCCTGGGATGAAGAGTGATGTGGCGCGGTTGGTGTATGCATGTTTGACATGTCAGAAGTCGAAAGTTGAACATCAGAAGCCTGCATGATTGATGCAACCGTTAGAAGTTCCGGAATGGAAATGGGATAGAATTTCAATGGACTTTGTGACAGGGTTGCCTAATACTTTGAGAGGACATGATTCGATTTGGGTGATTGTTGATAGGCTTACGAAGTCAGCTCATTTTGTTCCTATTAACATCAACTTTCCAATGTCGAAGTTGGCTGAGATTTACACTAGTGTAATTGTGAAGCTGCACGGTGTTCCTTTGTGCATTGTGTCAGATAGAGATCCAAGATTTACTTCTGATTTTTGGAAGAGTTTGCAAAAAGCGTTGGGTTCCAAGTTGAGGTTGAGTTTAGCGTATCATCCTCAGACAGATGGTCAGACTGAACGGACGATTCAATCGTTGGAAGATTTGTTGAGGGCATGTGCTCTTGAGCAGGGAGGTTCGTGGGATACTTATCTTCCGTTGATAGAGTTCGCTTATAATAACAGTTACCATTCTAGTATTGGGATGGCACCTTTTGAGGCGTTGTATGGTCGAAGATGTAGAACTTCGTTACGTTGGCATGAATTTGGTGAAAGTGTAGTACTTGGACCTGAACTTGTTCATGAGACTACTGAGAAGGTGAAGTTGATTCTAGAAAAGATGAAAGCTTCGCAAAGTAGGCAGAAGATTTATCATGATAAGCGAAGGAAGGATTTAGAATTTCAAGCTGGTGATCATGTGTTTTTGAGAGTTACACCTGTGACTGGTGTTGGGCGAGCATTGAAGTCTAAGAAGCTCACTGCTTGTTTTATTGGACCGTATCAGATTTCGGAGAGAGTGGGAAATGTAGCTTATAGAGTGGCTTTACCGCCTAATCTTTCGAATTTGCATGATGTGTTTCATGTGTCGCAACTTCGGAAGTATATTTCAGATCCATCTCATGTGATTCATATGGACGATGTGCAAGTACGGGATAATCTTACGGTGGAGACGATGCCTGTACGGATCGTAGATCGTGAAATGAAGACTCTGAGGGGAAAAGAGATTTCCTTGGTTAAAGTGGTTTGGCTAGGAGCTGCTGGTGAAAGCATGACTTGGGAGTTGGAGAGCAAGATACGAGACTCATATCCTGAATTATTTGACTGAGGTAAATTTTCGAGGACGAAAATATTCTAAGTGGGGGAGAGTTGTAACGCCCGTAATTTAATTAGTTATTTAATTAAATTATTTTTGGAATATTTGTGAAGATGTGTTGTGATTAATTGGATTTATTTTATTAAGTGGAGAAATAATATTAGAATTATAATATTATTGGATGTGGGCTTGTTTTTGAAGGAATAAAAGTAATAAGGGGGTGTATTAATTTGAGCCCAATAAGGAATAAAGAATAATAGGTTATTTTATTGTTGCTAGAAATAATAGAAAGAAAGAAACAATAGAAGAATAAGGATTGAGAAGGAGAACGTGCAAGCTGTTGGAAAAGTGGGAAAACGGCAGAACGAGAATTCAACCGGAATATTATAGAGCGACCTTCAATCTAAGGTAAGGTTGGGGTTCTGGCTTTATAATTGGGTTCATGATGATTGACATGTGGGGTTAGAGGTGATTGCTATTTTGTTCTTGAATTTGATGTGTATGATGATGTATGATGAAGATTTGATGAATTTTGGATGAATAATGATGCCCCAATGTTGTTTAAATTGATATAAAATCATAAGATAATTGTAGGTGATGATTTAGCATGATTATATTAAGTTTGTAGGGCTAAAACATGAATCTCGTAGTGAGATACAGGGAGGAAAATCACATAATTATGCAGGAAGAGTCAGGATGTGTCGACCTCAAACTTGATGCGTCGATACATGAGGGCCTAGAGACTCAGTATGAGTCGACACAAAGAGGCTTGTGTCAATACATGAATGTTGAAAGACTCAGGACGAGTCGATCTGTGGGATGCATGTGTCGATACATGTTGTATGCAAGACTCAGGATGAGTCGATCCATGAGAGGATGCGTTGACTCATGTTGTGCAGTTAGAGCAGTACGCGTCGATCCAAGGGGTTTTGCATCGACCCATAATGCCTGATTTTTGGCAGATTCAATTTTAAACTGTTGTAACTTGAGTTTTAGGATGCCGTTTGAGATGTCGTTTGAAGTGTTGGATAGCTAACACGATGAACATTATTCTAGAGGATTAAAATGAATAATAGGAAGTGTGGTCCTAGTAGCCAATTTAGGATTTAGAATTAATTCCCATGTTGATCATTGGTTTTGAACATAATGGTGCAAATTAGATGCCTAGAGGCTGCTGTTAGAATTATAACAGTTAGGGGTGTTCGCGATTCGGTTTGGATCGGTTTTAAAGCAAAAACTCATCTGATCCAAAGATAAATTCACTTGCGGTTCGGTTCGGTTTTGGATGATATATTAAAAAAATCCAATCTGATCTGATCGAATTTTATGCGGTTTGATCGGGACTTTATAAGTCTGTCGGGATACTAACTGCAAGTATACAGTTCAGTCGTTCTAGTTTTAAAAGATTATCGAACCCACAGAGACTGAGGATCAATCGCATACGATCTAATGCTACAGTTTTGTCTAACTAAGCGATGAATATTCGATTTTTGGGGGAGACAGTTTAATTAAGAATAATAGTACTAATCATACCGGTATGTGATAATCGGACTTAGGGAATTCGGTGAATCGCTTGGCCTATAAAGTATTTCGGTAAAAGCTAATTGTTTAAAAACCTTAGACATACACTCTCGTGTTTATGAAATAAGTCATGCTACTAAACCTAGTGGATGCACTTTAAATTTGATAACACTTTTTTAAAACAATTTGAATCTAATTAATTTATTAAAACACTCTCGTGTATTTAAAAATCAATGTTTCGTTACCACTATCTGGGTTGAACCCCAGCTCTCGCATGCAGGTTCTTGCCTTAATTAATTTCCCACTCTCGTGGAAAAATCGTGTTAATTAACCTCTCACTCTCGTGACAAGGATAGTTAAATTAATCTTGGAAATTGGAAACCAGAAATTGTTTTATAAATATTTTTGGCCAAGGTATCACTGAATTCTTTCAGTTCTTACGGTTACATACCGGTATTAATAATTTAGCCAGACATAATTAACTTAACAGCAATACAGTTCAAAATATAATTCATGGCAGTAATTGGCATATTATAGAAACTGAATGAATAATAATTGCAATATAAAAAACCTGGAATCAAAGTTGCTATGGTAATCTTGAGGTATTACAATAATCCAATCTTCGAGCTTGACTTGCAGTAAATGATTCGTGTTAATTCTTGAAAGAAGAATTAACACTTAAAACTAAAAACTAAGACTTTAAATGAAAATTACAGGAAAGTGAAAACAGAATTCCAAAACAAGCAAATTGGAAAATAATTGCAAAAAGAAAATAATATTTGTTCTGAGGAAAATTCTTCGACCCTTGAACTGTGCACTGGTACACATATATATAGCATAGGAAAAATCAGCAGTTTTTGAATTCTTGATGAAGTCTTCAGTGGAGAAAATACAGGAGCACTAATAGTGGTGGCAAGAAAATAGGGGACTCAGTAGAAAAAGGGAGAACAAGTCTGCCCTTAACGCCCACGTCTCAATCCATGCATAACGTCCACCTTCACGCGCGTGACGGTCGTCACAGGTGGGTGACGGTCGTCACGCGCTGAAGTAGTGCATTACGCTCGTCAGTGGTGTGTGACGAGCGTTTCCTTATGTTGGGGGGTGTTACGCCCATCACAGGGACGTGACGACCGTCACTGTTCCAGAAATCCAAACTTTGTATTTTTTTTATTCTTTTTATCTTTGTTTATTGTCTAGCCTTCTTCATGTTGTCCTTTTCCATCGGTTTGAGTCGACAAGTGTTATACCTGCAAAAAGACAAATAATCTCGGAATAATCGGGGGTTAGACGACTTAATGAAATATAAAATCGGTAAAAAGCATGGTAATTATACGATATGTTTTCTCGTTATCAAATTCCCCCATACTTAAACCTTTGCTTGTCCTCAAGCAAATAGTCATTCGAAAGGTCGGACAAGTTTTTGTCAAGCGCATAAGCATGACATACCTTGGATTTTTAAAGTAGTTTCGGGAAATCCTCGTCGGTTCGGCCAATACTTGAGTAAAACACTAAAGATACGCTAATGACGCAAGCAATAAGCTTAGCCGTAGACTTCCATTTTAAATGAGATATCCAACAGTTCCATTATAACTCTGCCCGGAGTTCCTCGTATCTATTTCACCCGGTTTCGTTCTGGCGCAATCACATTAAGCCCTTTGTCTTAGCACGCACGTAGTGGAGTAACCGGTTAGTGACTTTGATCCTTTAGCACGGGGTCTGATACATGAATGTGGCAACCCTGGATATGTTATCCAAATTGGAGGTTGTGGGGGATCGGGCCGTAGTACGCCCTACCGAGTTCAGAACCAGATACCTCTGGACCAACCAACACTGGATTCCTTCATTATTTGCTCGGCTCTTATATGTGCCCGTATATTTTGGTACACAGATTTTCTTTTCTTTTAGCAGCGAGATAGGAAGGATATTTTTAGAATCACGCATCAAACACTTATATTCATCGATTCTCCACGTGGTTTGTGTCAAGACGGTGTTGACTGCTAGTATAAACTACTAGGGGTTACTTCTAGAACTTGAAACTCCAGATATCGGTATAATGGTTATTGAAACGGATCGCGTAAGTAGGAAGTCTACGGTGACAGAACCGTATCGATCTTGTTATGTCGTTTTCGACTTCCTCGACTGGGATTTCGTTAAAATAGGTATGTCGGGCTAATGCGAAAATAATAAAAAAATTTCGGTATGGCAAAATAAAGCGAAGAATTTGAATCGAGACATATCGTAAGAATTTACTAGTTTATAAAAGATTGAAAGGTACCTCTCCCACACAAAATCCGACATTGTCCTTAATGTTGCGGTATATATGCGGGGAAGTACAATTACAAAAACAAAAGGAAAAGAAATGAAACAGAAAAATAACAAATTACATAGAAATTAAAGAAAGACTACTGGTGACCACGTCCTCTACTCGTGGTGCGAGAGCGTCTGGTAGGAGTGGCTTCAGTGTCGGTGTCTTGGAAGCCAAGGGTGTTCATATCTATCCTCAAGGCGTTAAGCTTTGACAGGGCCTCATCTAACCTCTCATTCATGTTGCGCTGCCCAGTCAAGATCTGAGCGTTTTGGGCGCACAGAGACTCAAATTGCTCGGCTTGCCTCCTTTCAAGCGCCGCATTCATTTGGTTTTGCATGTGGAGGGCGCGGAGGATGTCTTCAAGATTAATAGGAGGAGGTGCAGATGAGGATCCTGGAATGTCGTGGACAGGAGGAGCACTATCCAACTCTTCTTGTATATCGTCTGCGGCGGCTGCAGGTTGGTCTTCATGGGCAGGTGCAGGCTCTGCAGGAATTTCAGGGTCGAACAACCAGTTTGCTCGGTTACTCTGATCGATTCGGTCCCTGTTCGGCAAAATGATATTCTGATAGACAGTATTCCTGATTACAGGGTGGAATCTGCCGTCTTCCCGCTCGTAGATGAGGTGTGCGGCTTTGCAGTGATCCAAGGTTAGCAAAGCCGGTGCCATAGAAGGCAAGGTTGCGAGAGCAGCACCGTAGTTTAGACCAATGGAAATTGAAGTAACCAGCCCTCCGAAATAAAATGGTTTTCCACCTCTAGCACAAATAGAGTGGATGAGGGCAAGCAGGAACGGGGCGACATTGATCTTTTGCCCAGTGAACGCGCAGTGTAAAAAGAAGAGCTCCTTAGAGTTGAGCTTATGGTTGCTGTCGCGGGCGAAGATCGTGTTACTAAGGATACGATGGAAGTAGAGGATGGCCGGATTGTGAATGTGGGTGGCATTGAGGTGGTCGTAGGATCCGGCACGGATGTTCGTTAAACTGTGCCACAAGTTAAAAGCCTCCTCACCAAAACTATCTGGTACCCGAAAATGAGCACCTTCGTCCGAACAAAATCCTAGAAGTCTCGCGATGTCGGATTGAGGCAACTCGTGCTCAACGCCAAACATGCGGAATTTTGCCAGGCCTGACATTTGGTTTGTGACACCCGACGGAGTGAGGTAAACAAACGAACTTAAGAACTCAAGAGTAAGAGTTTTGTAGGTTGGTCTTGGTTCGCGGCACAGGTTCCACAAATCCACGCTTTGCAATAATCGGCGGACACTGTCGAGTAATCCCAAACTCCTCAGGCAGTCGATGTCAACATACCTTGCGGGTTGGAGACCTCGACGTTGAAATTTCTGAAACTTTGCTCGTTGATTCTCCCCCTGTTCGCCGATTCTGAAATTGATGGCTTGAGCGTGTGGGTTGTTTGCCATGGTGGAGGTAGGATTTGATTTGGGAATATGAGAATGGGGTATTATATGGATGGTAATTTGGTGTTGGGAGTTTAGAAATTAGAAGAAGAATGGAGTGAGTGGGTAGTTTTTCGTGTGATGTGGTAACAATGGAGGAAGGAAGTGGGTTTATGAAGGGGATGGTTGAAAGTTGGAACGGTTCCCTGCAATAGCCGTTCTGATACACTGTTTGTGTGACGGTCGTCACGAGGGTGTGACGCTCGTCATGAGGCAAATTAATAATTAAAGTTTTGTAATGCTAGTTACCAGTATATAACGAAATAGAAATATTGCGTATAAACATAGACAGTAAATAAAACAGTAAACTGGAAATGAAAAGAAATGAAAATTAAAATAAACTTTAATTGAATAAATTCATGACAAATTGTTTCAAAGTAACTAGGAATAAAAAATGATAATGCTGAAATAATAACCAAAAATCCCTCCCACACTGAAACTAAACAGTGTCCCCACTGTACGTACAAATGCAAGAGAGAAGAAAATGAATAACAATGGCAACTCTAGCCACGGGGAGGCGGAAACATATGCTGATGCATGTAGTCTAACTGATCAGTCACCAAGTTCATGAAGGTTATGAAGTCCATTCTGAGAGAAGTCAGCTCGCCTCGCATGTCTGTAATTGCCTCATGTAGGGAGTCCAGGGTAACAGTAGGTGGAGGTGGAGTAGTCTCAGGAGCTTGGGTCGCGGTCTCAGCGGAAGTAGCCTGCTGTTCCCAAGGGTCAGGGAACTCATGGTATCCTGGCGGTGTAGCAGGATCTTCATCATCATTAGTAGTGTTTGGAACCTCATAAATGTCAACCGTAGATGGTGAGGAGGGCGGTGAAGCAGGATGGTGAAGGTCAAACAGCCAGTTATCTCAGTTGTACACACTGGTGATAGGGTCCGGAAGCTTAAACTGGTGGACGATCTGATGATTAACTAGCAGGTCAAATTGATCTGGTCCAAGGTTTCCGATCATGCTAGTTTTGAAACAAAATGCAATGTCCATCGGCTTTATTCCATAAAGCGGGGCAGATCCGAGCATAGGCCGGCGGAGTCCAATTGCATTAGACAGCATGGTAACTAACCCACCCAACAAGATCGGTGCATTCGGAGTCTGGATGATACGCTCCATATTAGCGAGCATATAAGCTGCACCGTTCACCGGACGACTCTGGGATGCACAATACATAATAAACAGCTCATCGCGGGATACAGATGTGACATTCTGCTGTTTGCCAAAGATAGTGTGGGCTATGATCTTGTGGAAATACCTTATAGCCGGGTTATGGATGTGTGATCGGTGGATCTGGAACTGACTGTTTAACGCTGGTTCGCGAAATGTCGCGGAAGCAAGAGTCGCCACCGTCTTTTATTTTCTCCAAATGGAAAGGACAAAAGCACAGAAAAATTCCTTAAAGAGATTGCTCTTGGTTCGGGGGGGTAGGTTATAGAAAGGGAAGGTGTTAGCACCCTTTCTATCCATGGTTATCCATGGGCTATTAGATACTTGCTCATTGTGTTTTCAAAAATGGTTTGTTTGCTTTTCAACTGTGGGTTTTAAAAAGTTTCTTTGAAAATTCCAGTTCGACTCTTGTATCAGTCCTCAAGAGTGTTTGAAAAATTGCTTTCGAAAGCTTTTTGAAAATGTGTTGGTGTGAAAAGTATTTTGTTTTGTTTTTGAAATTAGAGCAAGTATCTACGAGAACCTACCTACCCTAAGGAATTCGTCTGTGTAAATGTCCTTTAAAGTAGTGTCATCCCACCATTGAGAGGTAGGTAGCACCACCGTTGAAGGTGTTCGGGTCAATTCGAAGTTCGGGACATGGTGATCACCAGAGCAATGGGAAGACACCTTAGAAGCTACCCTCATGCCAGGTTCCCGGATCATGAGGACTTACTAAGACATCCTCTACTCGATGATCACCTTTCGAAGGCAAGGCAACAGTGAGGCGTACCCTAGGGGTGGTGTGTGCGATTCGTGTGTCGTTTTCATTTACATTTGTCTTGTCATGTTATTGGTGTTCTACGCATTGCTTTTATTTGGACATTCATTCTTGCATGCTTGGTTTAACAGTTAAAAATTGCGAGGAAAAGTAAATCTAAAGCTATTACAAATGGCGCGGGTCCACATCGCCAAAATTAAACCGGACCCGATTTGACGGAAAATAAAGAAATTAAAAGTGCGAAAAGTAATTACAAGGCTTCGGAAGAGGTACATAATTATTTAAGCAAAATAAAATAAATATGCGAAATTGAACAAAATTAAGAACGTGGGCGTTGGACCCTTTTGCCAAAAATTAAAATTATTGAGGAATTAAAATTAAAATTAAAATTAAAATTAAAAGAAAGCAAGAACTTGTTTTTTTATGTTTTTTGGTATTTAATGAGAAAAAGAATTAATTTGAAATTAAAATAAAATGTTAAACCTAATTCTAATTATTTTTAAGTTATTAAGAAAAATATTGGAGTTTTTACCTTAAATGAACCCTAAATTATTTTCATGCAAATTTAATTATAAAAAATAAATAGAATAAATAACATTATTGTGAAAAAGAGAAATTAAAAGGAATAAAAATTAATTAAACCTAATTCTATATTTTTTGCATTTTTTTGAAAAGAATTAATATTGCAAACCCTAATTTAAGCTAAATTTATTTACATACATTTATTTACAAGAAAATATTAAAGTAAAATATTTATTATGTTTTTCATCTTTTTCTGATTTTTTTGTGTATTTTTATATTTTGTAAAAAAAATAATTAATTAAATTAAAACAATAAAGAAAATAAAATAATAATTAAAAATAAAATATAAGAAAAATTAGAAAATTGCAAACCAGGGGGGGTTCAGGCCCCAATATGGAGGTATCCTTTAGAAATCCAAGCCCAACAGGACATTGATCCGTTTGACCTTTGCCACTAGCCTGTAGCAACGTTGACCTGGATTTATGGTGTTCATCAATTTTGCACCCTTGGATTGCCTTTAATCTGATCTCCAGGAACACGTGAACGTCTTGATTATGGTGGCGCATGGTGTACCTCAGCAAGGAATCCGCACGTGATTGTTAATTGAAGAAAAATAAATGGAAAGAGTGAAGACCTGGGATCGAACCCAGGTCACTAACATTACCAGCCTTCATGCTTGCCAGTGGAGCCAACTTACGCGTTTGATTTATAAGTAACAAATAAATAATATAAAAGAAAAACAAAACGTTAGTGGGTCCGCGCGCCAATTTTCAAACAGACCAACCAGCTTATGCCACGATTCCATCTTCTTCCTCATCCTTGTAATACAAAAACAAAAGCAACGGTTTTTATGGCGTTGTTTTAGGCCAGCTATGGGAAAATAGCGATTAGGCCTGTGTTACTCATAAATTAGGCGCGAGGACATGTTTAGGATCATCCAGGTCTGCTGATTACAACCATGGCACTATGGTTCTCTAATTTTACGCTATGTGAAAACGCCCAATTTCCAGTTCTGAAAACCCTAGAATTTGGCAATGGTGGAATCGTCTACAGCTTGCAAAAACTCAATTAAACGCATGGGTTAGTTTGCAAATGCTTCACTGATCATGAATATACAATTAGAATGCCATGAATGTTCATAAATATTGAAACACGATAATGAAAAAATATGGAACAAGAGGGACTTCTGTATACCGATTCTGGGAGTTTGAGTGGATGTTTTTGATTGGAATGTGGTCAGTAATCCTTGAGGAAGCTATTGTAATAGTTTTTGTGCCTTGAATCGTCCTCAAACAATGATTTCAGTTTTGAGTTCTTTAGAGAAAAATTCAAGTTTGCAATGGTGTATTCTGAGCAGCTGCGTGTCCTCTTGCATTGGGGTTATGATCTAGCATATGTAGTGAGTGCATTAGGTCAGAAAAATTCAATCAAATCTCTTGTAATCATGGTTTTGAATATTTGATTTCTAAGGATCTTTTTTCAATCTTTTTCAAGTGTTCTTTGTTCTCAATCATGCCAATCAATCCAAATCTTTTCTAATTTGCATATGCACGAAATATTAATGATATAATGTGTATAAAAAGATTGAAAAAACTTAGGTTAGCATTTTTCATGTATTTATTTTAATTTAAATGAATTATTATTAATAAAAATCTAAATAAATAAATAAAAAATGAAATAAGACTTCCATTTGGGCCAAGTGGTCGTGCACATGCTTGGAATGATGAATTGTGGAAGAAAAATGGGCCCATTAGCAATTTTAGGTCATTTGAATCAAAGTTGACTTTTCAAAATATCCAAAAATTTCCCAACTTCCACAAGGCATAACTTGCTCAATTTTTAAGCTTTTCTCATGTTCTTGGACATTTTGGAAAGGTCTTTGAGTCCTCTAACCAATGCCTTTGGTCCCATGTCATTTTGATTTACCAATCTCAAGTTATGGCCTTTGACTTAAAGTCCCTTTTTGTTGACTTTTAAAAATGACCTATAATGTTGAAATTGATAACTTTTTGTGAGAGCATTTATTGGACTTGAAGTATGAAGATGAGTTGTAGGAAATGTCTTTCTATTCAAAATGAGCTTTGGATGGAATTTTTCTGATAATCCATGTGAAAGTTATGCCCTGGTCAATTTCAGTTGACTTTTTCAGCTGTCCAAATAAGGAAACTTTTGCATCTTTGATGATTTCTGAGCCAAATTTTGAGAATCATGATCAAGCATTGATCAAATGATGTTTGTGGCTTCAAAATGATATGTTGACCAAAAATTTGAACTTTTGACTGCCAAATGACCATTTTGCCCCTACAGTTGACTGTAGTGCAATCTAGGGTTTTGACTGTGCAATTTTGAGCTGAATGTCTTGAAACTTGACATGAGGATGCTTGACCATATTTGTAGGCATATGAGACTTGATTGGCCCCTTGAAAACTTCCTTTTCTTGATCAAACTTAAAACCCTAGTTTTGACTGTATGGGGGATCTTTGACTATGCAACCCTTGGGGAATTTTGCAGCTTAGCTTGGCAATTTCTTGAAGAATATGGGAGGGCAAATTTTGGGGTACAACAGTTGCCCCTGTTCAATCTTCTTAGACCTGAGGATGCAGATTGGCGGACGTGCCTTTCGTAATCCGAGGGTAGAAGATGATTGAACACTAGAGTGCCCAGAAATTTGCGCTCACACAGTAGCAGTATGATAATGGAATGGGCTTACATATGCCATTTAGAGGTTGATTGCGTAAGAGATTCCTTAGCGAGAACTTGCGTACCTGCAAAAGAAACAATGAGTACCTGAAACGTTGCAGGAGCTGATTTCAGAAGCTTGGTATAGATATGTCCTGACTGGTTACAGGAGCTGAGTCTGGAGCTTCAAACAGCGATGAATGAACCAGGGATGGTTACTACCTTAGTATGAATGGTAAGAGATATCTTGGATGACTTTAACTTCAACAACGCTCGTTGAGAAAAATCTTAGCGGGAATTACCATCTTTGCAGTATCGGGACGAGAACCATAGGCCATTATAATCTTGAAAGGGAATCACCTCACTCGCCGTCGGAGAGGGAATCATAAGAAAAGGAATTGTCACCTCACTCACCGTCGGAGAGGGAAACATAGGAGATTATCACCTCACACTCACCGTCGGAGAGGGAAACATCTGAAAAGGACTTACCACCTCACTCGCCGTCGGAGAGGGAACCATAGGAGACTATCACCTCACACTCACCGTCGGAGAGGGAAACATCTGAAAAGGGATTACCACCTCACACGCCGTCGGAGAGGGAACCATAGGAGACTATCACCTCACACTCACCGTCGGAGAGGGAAACATCTGAAAAGGACTTACCACCTCACTCACCGTCGGAGAGGGAACCATAGGAGACTATCACCTCACACTCACCGTCGGAGAGGGAAACATCTGAAAAGGACTTACCACCTCACTCACCGTCGGAGAGGGAACCATAGGAGACTATCACCTCACACTCACCGTCGGAGAGGGAAACATCTGAAAAGGACTTACCACCTCACTCGCCGTCGGAGAGGGAACCATAGGAGACTATCACCTCACACTCACCGTCGGAGAGGGAAACATCTGAAAAGGGATTACCACCTCACACGCCGTCGGAGAGGGAACCATAGGAGACTATCACCTCACACTCACCGTCGGAGAGGGAAACATCTGAAAAGGGATTACCACCTCACACTCACCGTCGGAGAGGGGACCATAGGAGACTATCACCTCACTCACCGTTGGAGAGGGAAACATCTGAAAAGGGATTACCACCTCACACTCACCGTCGGAGAGGGGACCATCTGGGATAACTTCTACTTAGTCTTTATCAGAAAAATCTGTTGGGAGTCGATTTAGCTGGACTAGAGAAGGCCTTGAAATATGTTTGAGCATTTTAACTGCATCTTTCCTGAAAGGTAAAGGTCAGTCATATACAATGCATGATATGGATCAAGCAATGATGTTCTCAACATAAATGAGATTTGTATGATACATTGCGTTATGCATGCTATAATGATGTATGTGATGTTGATGTATGTGTTTTTCGTCTAGGAGAATAAATCCTTGACGGGTGCCGGGAAGTCATATCCTGGGCTGATGTTGAAGAATAGATTTTGCTTCCGCTGGGGATGATAACTACAAGAATACCGGTAGAAGATGACTCCGTCGCGGAATAAACTTGGCAAATGGAAGATTTTGCGGGGAGAAAAGATACTTTAGCGACCATGCTGGGAAGCAATACTTTGTGGGGAGAGGGATGCCTTGCTGAGTGTTGATAACTTGCTGGGGATATGCTTGTTATATTGGAAGTGCGGATGGACTTTGCTGGGGTAAGAAGACTTTGTCGAGGACGCTCTTTCCGTGGCTTTTGGCTGAGGATAACCCAGTTATATCCTGTTAAGGAAATAACTCTTTAAATTAAGCCGGACGACGCGTTCGTGCTCTGCAAGAATAAGCTTCCAGAATCTACTGGGGATAAGCTTACTGCTTGGGGGTATGAGTTCCAAATTTCCTGGGGAATTGGATTAGACTCTCCTGGGGAGA
Organism: Vicia faba; assembly: GCA_948472305.1. NCBI lineage: Eukaryota > Viridiplantae > Streptophyta > Magnoliopsida > Fabales > Fabaceae > Vicia > Vicia faba. The sequence goes on from OX451740.1 coordinate 1,327,430,814, forward strand.
TTTTGAACTGTAATTTTGTAAGTTGAAAGAGGGCACATATGTAGGGTTGCCTGCCGATGAGCTTATGTAAAACCGCATCTGAAATGGAGAAGGAACCTGGGTAGGGTTACTTTGATGAGTTCGTGTAAAACTTCGTTTTTTTGGAAAGGGAGAACCTGTGTAGGGTTTCTGGGTGACGAGTCCATGTAAAACTGCATCTTGAAGGGAGGGAACCGGTGTAGGGTCGCTTGATGAGGTAAGTTCATGTAAAACTTCTTGATGAACCGGGGTGAGGTTATTTTGAGCTAAATCCATGTAAGACTTCTGGGGGGAACCGGAGTTAGGTTGCCGCAGGATAAGTTCGTGTAAAACTTCTTGACGAACCGAGGTAAGGTCATCTTGAGATAGGTCCACGTAAGACTTCTGGAGGAACCGGGGTTAGGTTACTTGGATAAGTTCGTGTAAAAACTTCGGGAGGAACCGGGGTTAGGTTACCTTGGGATAAATCCATGTAAGATTTCTGGAGGAACCGAGGTTAGGTTACTTGGATAAGTCTTGTGTAAAAACTTCTTGATGAACCGGGGTAAGGTTATTTTGAGGTAAGTCCATGTAAGACTTCTGGAGGAACCGGGGTTAGGTTACCTTGGGGTAAATCCATGTAAGATTTCTGGAGGAACCGGGGGTTAGGTTACCTGATTTTGATTAAGTGGATGATTGTCCTGTTTGGTCTCGGATGTTAACCCACGATCTGGAATTTGTAAAGGTAGATGGTAATCATCCTTATGTTGATCTTTCCTTTGTACTTTGGTTAACAGAGCAATTGGATCGCCTGGATAATTTATTATTGCCCCTGTTTCGGAGGTGAGGGAAGAGGATACCTGTGTGGGTGATAGACAAATCTTCGGGTAGACAAGTGATGAGATACCGGAACATAGTCATACGCTTTGATCCCTAACTTTTGCCTAAACCGCCCTTTCGGGTTTTCGGTCCACCGGGATACCCATTCTTGCCCAAGCTGCCTTTTCAGGTTTTCAGCTTGCCGGGTGTACATGTTTTTTCATTTCATCCCTTCATTTTGCCCGAACCCTTTTGGTTCGCCGGGAAGCCCTTATTTTTTCCTAGGCATGTCAGCCTAGCGGGTCTTTGATTACGCGTAGTATTTTTTCGACTATGTCCACGCTTTTAGAATGCAGGGAGTTGCCCCTGTTAACAGTGTTTTGTCATGCCCCAGATACTGGGCAATGTTCCTACTGTGCCCCTTGATTGGAGGTGCTTCTGTTCACAAGGTGTTCATCGTGCGAATTTCCCTGCTGTCCAAACAAATAGTCATATGCAAACAAGGTTATTTTAAGAATGCAAAAGCCTATGTCTGTCTTGAATTTTGAAAATGCGTTTTTTGTAATATAGTGCGGCGTCAACTCAAGATTTTACAGCAAACCTTCAGGAGTCAGGATACCTTCGTAACAGTATGCTTTCGAACTAACCCATGCTTCAGCTAGGACTTTTAAGGGTTATATCGTGGTCTGGTTCACGGTTTAAGAAACAAAGGATGAAGGCTCAAATTATCTGTACCCACCCGCTCTTCGTGATATTCTCCAAACCTAAACTCAGTTGATCATACGTTAGACCTTGTTCGAGTCTTTGCTTTGATTTTCCAATGATGGTTCAGATATTGATGATTTATTCTGAACAGGCAGTCATTTTTTATTTTTGTTGAGGGTTTGTGGGACCTCTTTCTTTTTTTGACTTTGTTATCCCTATTTTTTTTTGCTTGAGCTGTTTCCTTTTTGGAATTACAGTCAGCGGGATGCCCCAGTTTCATAAGTCCCTTTTTATAGGTTTTGACTTCTTGGGCTTTTCGTTCATGATTTTTTTTTTTTTTTTTTTTTGATAATGACTGCCTGTCTTGACGATTATAGGGAACCATCACTGTCTTTTGTTTTGTAAGGACCTTTTGGTGCCATTCGTTATGCACTTGGATCTACTGAGAGAACTACCCTGCCCCAGGTTATGATTAAGGGTTTTGATTTTCGAAAATAAAAACTCCTACTTCTTTGGCTCAGATGGGTTGACGAGGGATTATCTTCCTTATTACTCCAGTGTTTAGGAATTGAAACAATGCCTGTACCTCATAAGCGGGGTCTGTTCAAAAGCATACTGTAATGATCGCGGTATCGTTTTCGTCATCCTCCCTCAAGAGGCTTGGAATTTTCAATTAAGAGTTGACCATCACCAAAATATAAAAGCAGTTTTAAGCATAATTAAATCAAGACAGACATGTGTAATGCATTCATGAAATAAAAGAGTTTAACATGATAATTGTTTATCTGAACAAGAAAAGAAAAATACAACTTGAATTCAAATGAACAAAAATCTCTCGACCCTAGCCATGTTTTGGCAATGGAGCAGTGATCACGTTGGGAGTCTCGGCGGGCTCGAACTCGATCTCTTTGGCATCGATCATGTTCTGAATCTTGTACTTCAGTGCCCAACAGTCCTCAGTATCGTGCCCCGGGCTATTGGAATGATAAGCACATCTGGCTTCTGGATCGTAGCTTGGAGAGGAGGTCTTAGGATTTGCAGGAGGATTGATCACCGCAATCAGGTTCATCTTCAACATGTGCTGCAATGCTTGTGACCATGGCATGTTAATGTTGGTGAATTGTCTTTTAGGCTCGTCCGGCCTTCGCTGGTTTCCCTTTTGTGGTTGGCGGCGTGATGCAGAACCAGAGATCATGACTGCCCCTGCATGTTGGTCACGACGACTGTATGCAGCATTAAATTCCTTCTTTCCCGTGTAAGGCTTTTTATGAATATCAGAAGGTGTGGCCTCTTGGATTTTCCCGCTCTTGATACCAGCTTCAATTCTTTCGCCAGTCAGGATAAGGTCGGTAAATCCAGCGGATGAATTACCAATGAGGTGATTGAAGAATGGCCCGGATAGGGTCCCCAAGAACATATCAACGAGTTCCCGGTCAGTTAATGGAGGCTGCACCCTTCCAGCAAGGTCTCTCCATTTCTGTGCATACTCTTTGAAACCTTCGCCTGCACCCATAGACATTCCCTGAAGCTGAGTGCGTGTGGGAGCGAGGTCGGCATTGTACTGGTAATGCTTGTAGAAAGCGGTGGCTAAGTCTTCCCAGGTACGGATGTTGGCCCCATTCAATTGATAAAACCACTCGAGCTGAGTCCCTGACAGACTCTCTTGGAAGAAATGGATCCATAAGTTTTTGTCAGCTGTATAGGGTTGGATCCTCCTTGTGTAAGCCCTGAGATGCAATTTAGGACAAGATGCCCCATCGTATTTAGCAAAGGCAGGTGCCTTAAACTTGTGCGGGATCACTACCCCAGAAGACAGACCTAGATCCTCGAAGTCCAGGCCAGGCACCTTTTGTATCTCCATAGCACTTAACCGGTCTTCCAACTGTTTGTACTTATCCTCAGCCGGAGGGTACTGTTCATTGTTGAAATCTGTCTCGTTGTCGGAGACCACTGGGCTGGGAATCCTTTCCTCTTGATGACTGCTTTTCCCCACAGATGGGGTTGTCCTCTCAGCTTGATCCTGTAGGGTGTTCCCAGATCTGCGTCTAGGGCTGAATAAAACAGTCCTCTTCTTCTTCTTTTCCTTCTTCAAGAGCAGAGCCTTCAGATCTTGCTGCCCCTGGGTCAAATTCATGACCAGCCCTTGGAACTGGGCGTTCTGAGCCTGGAGGGCCTTGATAGTGTGCTCGGTTGAAGATTCAGGATTCATGACGATCAGCTGAAATAAACAGCGAAGAAGGTAAGCAACCTGCAGAGAAAGGGTACCTGTTATGCGATGATATGTATGATATGCATGCAATGATTTCAAGGACCTCGCGGGGTAAACAGAGAAATTGTTAGAGTTGAGAACCGGTAACTTGATTGAAGGAACTTTATGTTGTTGAGAGTCCTTCTTCAAGGGTCAAAGGCTCACCATATCTAGTGGGTCATAGCCCCTGACAACCTTGGCTAGAGGAAAATAAATCCTCCTTGCCCCTTGCTGGGATAGTTGATTCACCATGACCTGCATCACAAGCCCTTGAGATCCTTGAAATGGGTTAGGATGTATGCAATGGTATGATGTTATGCTATGCATGGGGTAATGTACGTAACCCTGTTACGAGTCCCAATTAAGGACTGCAAACCAAAACCTGCAAGAAACTTAGGATACCCTGTTATGAGTCCTAATTAAGGACTACAAACAAAACCTGCAAGAATCTCAAGTGTCAGACAAAACAGCATGCAAGTAGTCAAGTACGAAGGCACACAAGTCACACAAGAGAAGCCCCTAAAGTTTAGGCCAGCATGGGGGCTGGGTATTACCCTCTTGAAGTTGGTGGGTTCAACCTGTCCTATCAAAGTAACCGGGTTCTAAGGGTCCCAATATCACTGGATTGCTTTCATTGTTCATCGTTTCGATTTAGCCACTGAACTGGCGACCGAAATATTCCAGGAAAGCAACCCTCAATTGAGTGTAGTATCGAGTATTAACCAACCTCGGACTGCACCAAAGTCAGTTATCTCACTACCCTAAAGAGGCCAAGATAGTTCAGTTAAGGTTCCTAAGGTCTGTTGATGCTTCATGACACCACGCGGAGGCCCCGTACTCTCCTTGACTGAACTCAAGGGTTACTGGTACACACCAAAGTGTCACATCAACGTAGCAGACTGTTTCAACCATGTCGGTATACCCCGCACAGTTCCCTCACAGCCTTGTTGCTACTTTCTAAGAAGGTATCCCCCAGATCCGGGTTAGGATCTATAGAACTCCCAAGCAACCCACGATAATAAAGCAAGCAAAGCAACACAATTGAAAACATAGTTATGACCTAGCCCTAAGGTACACCCCACTTTAAGTTTAGTCCCCAGCAGAGTCGCCAGTTCTGTGATCGGTGGATCTGGAACTGACTGTTTAACGCTGGTTCGCGAAATATCGCGGAAGCAAGAGTCGCCACCGTCTTTTATTTTCTCCAAATGGAAAGGACAAAAGCACAGAAAAATTCCTTAAAGAGATTGCTCTTGGTTCGGGGGGGTAGGTTATAGAAAGGGAAGGTGTTAGCACCCTTTCTATCCATGGTTATCCATGGGCTCTTAGATACTTGCTCATTGTGTTTTCAAAAATGGTTTGTTTGCTTTTCAACTGTGGGTTTTAAAAAGTTTCTTTGAAAATTCCAGTTCGACTCTTGTATCAGTCCTCAAGAGTGTTTGAAAAATTGCTTTCGAAAGCTTTTTGAAAATGTGTTGGTGTGAAAAGTATTTTGTTTTGTTTTTGAAATTAGAGCAAGTATCTACGAGAACCTACCTACCCTAAGGAATTCGTCTGTGTAAATGTCCTTTAAAGTAGTGCCATCCCACCATTGAGAGGTAGGTAGCACCACCGTTGAAGGTGTTCGGGTCAATTCGAAGTTCGGGACATGGTGATCACCAGAGCAATGGGAAGACACCTTAGAAGCTACCCTCATGCCAGGTTCCCGGATCATGAGGACTTACTAAGACATCCTCTACTCGATGATCACCTTTCGAAGGCAAGGCAACAGTGAGGCGTACCCTAGGGGTGGTGTGTGCGATTCGTGTGTCGTTTTCATTTGCATTTGTCTTGTCATGTTATTGGTGTTCTACGCATTGCTTTTATTTGGACATTCATTCTTGCATGCTTGGTTTAACAGTTAAAAATTGCGAGGAAAAGTAAATCTAAAGCTATTACAAATGGCGCGGGTCCACATCGCCAAAATTAAACCGGACCCGATTTGACGGAAAATAAAGAAATTAAAAGTGCGAAAAGTAATTACAAGGCTTCGGGAGAGGTACATAATTATTTAAGCAAAATAAAATAAATATGCGAAATTGAACAAAATTAAGAACGTGGGCGTTGGACCCTTTTGCCAAAAATTAAAATTATTGAGGAATTAAAATTAAAATTAAAATTAAAATTAAAAGAAAGCAAGAACTTGTTTTTTTATGTTTTTTGGTATTTAATGAGAAAAAGAATTAATTTGAAATTAAAATAAAATGTTAAACCTAATTCTAATTATTTTTAAGTTATTAAGAAAAATATTGGAGTTTTTACCTTAAATGAACCCTAAATTATTTTCATGCAAATTTAATTATAAAAAATAAATAGAATAAATAACATTATTGTGAAAAAGAGAAATTAAAAGGAATAAAAATTAATTAAACCTAATTCTATATTTTTTGCATTTTTTTGAAAAGAATTAATATTGCAAACCCTAATTTAAGCTAAATTTATTTACATACATTTATTTACAAGAAAATATTAAAGTAAAATATTTATTATGTTTTTCATCTTTTTCTGATTTTTTTGTGTATTTTTATATTTTGTAAAAAAAATAATTAATTAAATTAAAACAATAAAGAAAATAAAATAATAATTAAAAATAAAATATAAGAAAAATTAGAAAATTGCAAACCAGGGGGGGTTCAGGCCCCAATATGGAGGTATCCTTTAGAAATCCAAGCCCAACAGGACATTGATCCGTTTGACCTTTGCCACTAGCCTATAGCAACGTTGACCTGGATTTATGGTGTTCATCAATTTTGCACCCTTGGATTGCCTTTAATCTGATCTCCAGGAACACGTGAACGTCTTGATTATGGTGGCGCATGGTGTACCTCAGCAAGGAATCCGCACGTGATTGTTAATTGAAGAAAAATAAATGGAAAGAGTGAAGACCTGGGATCGAACCCAGGTCACTAACATTACCAGCCTTCATGCTTGCCAGTGGAGCCAACTTACGCGTTTGATTTATAAGTAACAAATAAATAATATAAAAGAAAAACAAAACGTTAGTGGGTCCGCGCGCCAATTTTCAAACAGACCAACCAGCTTATGCCACGATTCCATCTTCTTCCTCATCCCTGTAATACAAAAACAAAAGCAACGGTTTTTATGGCGTTGTTTTAGGCCAGCTATGGGAAAATAGCGATTAGGCCTGTGTTACTCATAAATTAGGCGCGAGGACATGTTTAGGATCGTCCAGGTCTGCTGATTACAACCATGGCATTATGGTTCTCTAATTTTACGCTATGTGAAAACGCCCAATTTCCAGTTCTGAAAACCCTAGAATTTGGCAATGGTGGAATCGTCTACAGCTTGCAAAAACTCAATTAAACGCATGGGTTAGTTTGCAAATGCTTCACTGATCATGAATATACAATTAGAATGCCATAAATGTTCATAAATATTGAAACACGATAATGAAAAAATATGGAACAAGAGGGACTTCTGTATACCGATTCTGGGAGTTTGAGTGGATGTTTTTGATTGGAATGTGGTCAGTAATCCTTGAGGAAGCTATTGGAATAGTTTTTGTGCCTTGAATCGTCCTCAAACAATGATTTCAGTTTTGAGTTCTTTAGAGAAAAATTCAAGTTTGCAATGGTGTATTCTGAGCAGCTGCGTGTCCTCTTGCATTGGGGTTATGATCTAGCATATGTAGTGAGTGCATTAGGTCAGAAAAATTCAATCAAATCTCTTGTAATCATGGTTTTGAATATTTGATTTCTAAGGATCTTTTTTCAATCTTTTTCAAGTGTTCTTTGTTCTCAATCATGCCAATCAATCCAAATCTTTCCTAATTTGCATATGCACGAAATATTAATGATATAATGTGCATAAAAAGATTGAAAAAACTTAGGTTAGCATTTTTCATGTATTTATTTTAATTTAAATGAATTATTATTAATAAAAATCCAAATAAATAAATAAAAAATGAAATAAGACTTCCCTTTGGGGCAAGTGGTCATGCACATGCTTGGAATGATGAATTGTGGAAGAAAAATGGGCCCATTAGCAATTTTAGGTCATTTGAATCAAAGTTGACTTTTCAAAATATCCAAAAATTTCCCAACTTCCACAAGGCATAACTTGCTCAATTTTTAAGCTTTTCTCATGTTCTTGGACATTTTGGAAAGGTCTTTGAGTCCTCTAACCAATGCCTTTGGTCCCATGTCATTTTGATTTACCAATCTCAAGTTATGGCCTTTGACTTAAAGTCCCTTTTTGTTGACTTTTAAAAATGACCTATAATGTTGAAATTGATAACTTTTTGTGAGAGCATTTCTTGGACTTGAAGTATGAAGATGAGTTGTAGGAAATGTCTTTCTCTTCAAAATGAGCTTTGGATGGAATTTTTCTGATAATCCATGTGAAAGTTATGCCCTGGTCAATTTCAGTTGACTTTTTCAGTTGTCCAAATAAGGAAACTTTTGCATCTTTGATGATTTCTGAGCCAAATTTTGAGAATCATGATCAAGCATTGATCAAATGATGTTTGTGGCTTCAAAATGATATGTTGACCAAAAATTTGAACTTTTGACTGCCAAATGACCATTTTGCCCCTACAGTTGACTGTAGTGCAATCTAGGGTTTTGACTGTGCAATTTTGAGCTGAATGTCTTGAAACTTGACATAAGGATGCTTGACCATATTTGTAGGCATATGAGACTTGATTGGCCCCTTGAAAACTTCCTTTTCTTGATCAGACTTAAAACCCTAGTTTTGACTGTATGGGGGATCTTTGACTATGCAACCCTTGGGGAATTTTGCAGCTTAGCTTGGCAATTTCTTGAAGAATATGGGAGGGCAAATTTTGGGGTACAACAGGATGCATTTAGAGTAAAGATCAGACGGCTCAGGATGGTTATTACCAGCGATGCTTCCCCAGAAATAATCAAGATCAGATTCAGGCAAGAGGTTCTCATGTGTCATACTGATAACATCGGGTCCAAAAGGGAACCCAAGCAGCTGGCTAAACTCCCGCAGGTTATAAGTGTAATCCATGTTAAACATTCTGAATGTGATCAACCCACGGTTGAATCCCATCCCATGATTTGGAATGAAACTCAGGGTGCTTAGGAACTCAAGAGTCAGCCTTTTGTAGGTACAGAACCGTCGACGGATAGGAGTAGTGTCCCAACCAATCTGATGCAGCAAGTACATGACACTCTCACGAATGCCAAGGGCATCCATAGCATGATCATCTGCGTAGATAGTAGGGCACATCTCCCGTTCACCCAGGTCCATAAATCGTCTTCTTTGGTGTCGGCTTCTCAATTTGACATTCATGAAGTTTGCACAACCCATATCGCGAAATATGAAAGTAAAAGAATTACCCCCCTGAAAATATTTGATAAATGTTTGGAAAAAAAAGAGAAATTAAGTAAGTATTTTTGGGTTAGGAAATTGCCAAAGTTAAATTAAAATGAAAAAGAAAGAAGAAAGGGAAAATAAAAACAGAAGAAAAATAGAAAGGAGTAAGAGATGCAATTATGAAAATGTTTTAAGATTAAGAAAAAGAAAAATAAAAGCATGTTAAAGCAGAAAAAATAATTAACATGGGTTGCCTCCCACGAAGCGCCTTTATTTTATGTCGACGGCTCGACAGTTAACACTTATTCAGTTAGGTATTTGGGGTAGGCGGCTCACTTAACTGAAGATAAGCCGAGTAGTCGATATTTCCGACGTTAAAGTAGTGCTTTAGGCGTTGGCCATTAACTATGAATGGTTCGATAGAACTACCTTTAATTTCTATCGCACCACTTGGGAAAACTTTGTTAATTTCGAACGGTCCGAACCATCTGGAACGTAATTTTCCCGGGAAAAGTTTCAGTCTAGAGTTGAATAGGAGTACGATGTCTCCTTCCTTAAAGTCTTTCCGCGAGATACGCTTATCGTGCCATTTTTTTGTTCGTTCTTTATAGATTTTAGCATTTTCATAAGCGTCTAAACGCAATTCTTCTAGTTCATGGATATCTAACACTCGTTTCTCGCCAGCACTCTTATAATTTAAGTTAAGGGTTTTTATGGCCCAATAAGCTTTATGCTCTAATTCTACTGGAAAATGACAAGATTTTCCATAAACTAACTTGAACGGTGTTGTTCCGATAGGAGTTTTGAAAGTTGTCTGATATGCCCAAAGAGCATCGTTTAGCTTGGAGGACCAGTCCTTTCTGGATGTGGCGACAGTTTTCTCAAGTATTTGTTTGATCTCCTTATTTGATACTTCCACTTGTCCACTCGTTTGAGGATGGTATGGTGTGGCTATGCGATGTTTAACGCCATATTTGGAAAGTAACTTTTCAAAGATTCTAGAGATAAAATGGGAGCCACCATCGCTGATCACTAGTCTTGGTACACCGAATCATGGGAAGATAATATTCTTGAATAGTTTTAGTACCACACGTGTATCGTTTGTGGGTGCGGAGATGGCTTTAATCCATTTTAATACATAGTCGACGGCTACCAAAATATATTTATTTCCAAAAGATGCGGGGAAAGGTCCCAGGAAATCAATTCCCCATACATCGAAAACTTCTACTTCGAGGATTCCTTTTTGCGGCATTTCATCACGTCTAGATATATTTCTTGTGCGTTGACATCTATCGCAGTTCATAATTTCTACGTGGACGTCTTTCCATAAGGTAGGCCAAAAGAAGCCAGCTTGAAGTATTTTTGCACAGGTTTTTGACGTACTAGTGTGTCCACCATAAGGGGCGGAATGGCAATGGGAAATGACGCCGTCTATTTCATCATTGGGAATGCAGCGACGGTAGATACCATTGGCGCCTCTTTTAAAGAGTAATGGTTCATCCCAAAAGTAGTGTTTAAGGTCATGGAAAAATTTCTTCCGCTGTTGGTACGTCAAATCAGGTGGTAAAACACCGGCAGCTAAATAGTTGACGAAGTCAGCGTACCATGGCAGTGTGGTGTTAGTACAGATGGCTTTTACTACCGCAGTTTTTAAAGGTTCATTATGTTGATCTAAACTATCGGTAGGGTTTATCTCTAGCTTGGCAATAAGGCGTTCATAAGGGAAATCTTCGTTTATGGGAACACTCTCGGTTTGGATTCCATCTAATCTCGATAAATGGTCTACTACCACGTTTTCAGTTCCTCTCTTGTCTTTTATTTCTAAGTCAAACTCTTGTAGGAGTAAGATCCATCTGAGAAGTCGCGGTTTGGCGTCCTTCTTGCTTAGTAAGTATCGAATCGCAGCATGATCCGTATAGATAATGATTTTAGCGCCTACTAAGTAGGAACGAAATTTATCCAACACGAATACCACAGCTAAGAGTTCCTTCTCCGTAGTGGCGTAATTCATCTGTGCGGGATCGAGTGTTCTACTTGCGTAGTAGATAGCGTGAAGCTTCTTTTCTTTGCGTTGTCCTAGGACTGCGCCTACAGCATAATCGCTCGCATCGCACATTATTTCAAATGGTAAATTCCAATCAGGAGGTTGCATAATAGGTGTTGAGATTAAGGCCTCTTTAAGTGTCTCGAATGCGTTCAAGCATTTATCGTCGAAAATAAACTCAGCCTCTTTCATTAATAATTCGGTTAGTGGCTTGGTGATTTTAGAGAAATCTTTTATAAAACGTCAGTAAAAACCCGCGTGTCCTAGAAAACTTCGTATTTCTCTAACTATTTTGGGTGGTTGAAGGTTTTTGATAATTTCGATCTTTGCTTTGTCGACTTCAATCCCTCTGTTTGATACAATGCGACCCAACACGATTCCTTGTCTCACCATGAAGTGACATTTTTCCCAGTTGAGCACTAGGTTGACATTGACACAGCGTTTCAGGACTAATTCAAGGTTTGATAAACATCCGTCGAAACTCTCTCCACAGACAGAGAAATCGTCCATGAATACTTCCATGATTCCGTCTAAAAAATCTGCGAAGATCGCCATCATGCATCGTTGGAAAGTTGTAGGTGCATTACATAGTCCAAATGGCATTCTCCGGTATGCAAAGGTACCATAGGGACATGTGAACATAGTTTTCTCTTGATCATCAGGATGAATGGGAATTTGAAAGAATCCTGAGTATCCGTCAAGGTAGCAGAAATGGGAATGTTTGGCTAAACGCTCGAGCATTTGATCAATGAATGGTAATGGGAAATGCTCTTTGCGCATAGCTTTGTTTAATTTTCTATAATCGATACACATTCTCCATCCTGTTTGAGTATGTTGTGCTACCGATTCGCCTTTTGTGTTTGTTATAACCGTAACGCCTCCTTTCTTAGGCACCACGTGAACTGGACTGACCCAGTTGCTATCTGATACTGGGTATATGATGCCTGCTTCTAGTAATTTATGCACTTCCTTCTTAACGACTTCACTTAGGATAGGATTTATTCGTCTTTGATGTTCTCTAGAAGTCTTGTAGTCCTCCTCCAGCATAATGCGGTGCATATAGAGAGAAGGGATGATTCCTTTTAGATCTGATATATTATAGCCTAATGCGGCTGGATATTTCCTTAACACACTAAGAAGTTTTTCAGTTTCGATCTCTCCTAAATTGGCATTGACTATAACTGGTCGTTCGAGTTCTTTATCTAGGAATTCATACCTAAGATCTTCGGGTAATGTTTTAAGTTCTATACCAGGTTTCGTATTAGTTGGGTCAGGATCGGGCGTTAGGGCTAAACATTCGCTTAGGTTGGCATCTAAGTGTTCTTGTTTCCAGTCTTTGTTCTTAAGGATAGTTGGTGTCTGAATTTTCAGCATCTCAGAATAGGTTTCCTCTTGGCATTCAAGTTCTTTGACACATTCATCAATGATGTCTAAGAGACAACATGAGTCATCTATAGCAGGGGCTTTAAAGAATTGGGAAAGAATGAATTCTACTTTTTCTTCTCCTACCTCGAAGGTAAGTTTTCCTTTCTTAACGTCTATGATGGCTCCTGCAGTAGCTAAAAATGGTCTTCCTAGTATGATGGGAATTTTTGAATCTTCCTTGATGTCCATTATTATAAAGTCAGTCGGTATGTAAAATTGTCCTATTCGGACAGGAATGTTCTCTAGCATACCAACAGGAAATTTGACTGATCTGTCGGCTAGTTGTAGGGACATCTTGATAGGTCTCATGTCGCCTAATTTGAGCTTCTCGCAAATAGATAAGGGCATTAGACTGACACTGGCTCCTAAATCGCATAGAGCTTTATCTATGACAAATTTTCCAATTACACATGGTATGGAGAAACTACCAGGATCTTTTAGCTTTGGAGGCATGTTATTTTGAATTATGGCGCTACATTCGGCAGTTAGCATAACAGTTTCGTTCTCAACGATTTTTTTCTTATTAGCCAATATTTCTTTTAGGAATTTAGCATATGACGACATTTGGTTTATAGCTTCTGTAAACGGAATAGTAACGTTTAGTTGTTTCAGAAGTTCTACAAATTTCTTGAATTGTCCCTCGTTCTTGGATTTTGCAAGTCTTTGGGGTATGGAATTGGTGGTTTGTATGGTGGTGGAGGCACATAAGGTTATTCTGAAGCCTCTCTGTTCTCATTCGCGTCTTCCTCTACATTTTCAGATTGATCTTTCGACTTCTCTATTTCTTTTTCAGGTTTTTGATACATGGTCGGGTTTTGGAGTCTAGGATCTACCGGTCCATCAAGGGTTGTCCCACTTCGTAATGTAATAGCATTTGCATGTCCTTTAGGATTGGGCTGTGGCTGTCTAGGAAATGCACCAGCAGGTGTGGCAGAACTAGCTTGGTGTTGTGCTACTTGGGAGATTTGGGTTTCTAACATTATGTTGTGAGTAGCTAGGGCATCTACCTTGTTTGCTAATAGCTTCAATTGTTCACCGGTGTGAACGTTTTGATTGAGAAATTCTTTATTTTGTTGGGCTTGATTAGCGATAAAATTTTCCATTAGGATTTCAAGGTTAGATTTCTTAGGAATGTTAGGAACATTGACAGCGGGTTTTTGATACCCTGGAGGTACAGCAGGTGCTTGGCCAGGTGCATATAAATCGTTATTGCTCTTGTACGAGAATTTAGGATGGTTCTTCCAACCATGATTATAGGTATTGGCATAAGGATTTCCTTGAGCGTAATTTACCTGATCAGCTGATATTCCCGCTAAGATTTGACATTCGGTTCCAACATGACCAGGTACTCCACAAACTTCGCAGCTTGGGGTAACTGCAGCCACGGTAGCTGCAGGAGGTAAGGTCAAGCTTTCTATCTTTTGGGTAAGAGCATCTACCTTAGCATTAACTTTATCTAGGCTACTAACCTCGTACATCCCGCCTTCGGCTTGAGTTTTCTCCACAGATGTTCTTTCTCCTCCCCACTGATAGTGGTTTTGAGCCATGTTTTCAATGAGTTGGTTAGCTTCGTCATAAGGCTTGTCCATCAGTGTACCACATACGACGGCATCTATAGATAGTCTTGTGTTGTACAAGAGTCCATTATAAAATGTGTGGATTATCAGCCATTTTTCTAATCCATGATGTGGGCACATTCGCATCATATCTTTGTAGCGCTCCCATGCATCGAATAGCGATTCAGTATCCTTCTGCCTAAATCCGTTGATTTGGGCTCTTAGTGCAGCGGTCTTGCTTGGGGGAAAGTATCGTGCCAAGAATACAATCTTCAGTCCTTCTCACGTAGTGACAGAATTTGATGGCAAGGATTGCAACCAAGCCCAAGCTCTATTTCTTAGTGAGAAAGGGAAAAGACGTAATCTTATCGCATCTTTACTAACACCGTTCGCTATAACTGTGTCGGCAAATTGAACGAATTTTGTAAGATGTTCATTCGGATCCTCAAAAGGATCTCCAGAGAATTGGCGTTGTTGGATAGCTGACATCAATGACGGTTTCAACTCGAAATCGTTTCAGTTTATTGCTGGAGCAGCAATGCTGTTATGGGGTTCTTGTTGTGATGGAGCTGCGTACTCCTTCAGTGGACGGGTCCTTTGTTCTTCGGCCATGTCTAATTCTGGATTGGTTTCGGTTTCAGAGGAAGAATTAGAATCTGTTTCAGAATCAATCTTGATTTCGGGTTTAGGTAAAGGAATAGCGTGATTTAAACAATAATCCCTGACTGCACGTCTTACGGAAAGAATGCGTTCAGGTTCATCCGTCGATTTGTCAAGTGGTTCGCCTTGTGAGCGAGTCCTTGGCATACAAATCGACAAAGGGTGTATGTCGCTTAGTCTAAACGCGCAACAGAAGAATCGTAATTAATTGACTACCAGTCCCTGGCAACGGCGCCAAAAACTTGATCGGGACTTTATAAGTCTGTCGGGATACTAACTACAAGTATACAGTTCAGTCGTTCTAGTTTTAAAAGATTATCGAACCCATAGAGACTGAGGATCAATCGCATAAGATCTAATGCTACAGTTTTGTCTAACTAAGCGATGACTATTCAATTTTTGGGGGAGACAGTTTAATTAAGAATAATAGTACTAATCATACCGGTATGTGATAATTGGACTTAGGGAATTCGGTGAATCGCTTGGCCTATAAAGTATTTCGGTAAAAGCTAATTATTTAAAAACCTTAGACATACACTCTCGTGTTTATGAAATAAGTCATGCTGCTAAACCTAGTGGATGCACTTTAAATTTGATAACACTTTTTGAAAACAATTTGAATCTAACTAATTTATTAAAACACTCTCGTGTATTTAAAAATCAATGTTTCGTTACCACTATCTGGGTTGAACCCCAGCTCTCGCATGCAGGTTCTTGCCTTAATTAATTTCCCACTCTCGTGGCAAAATCGTGTTAATTAACCTCTCACTCTCGTGACAAGGATAGTTAAATTAATCTTGGAAATTGGAAACCAGAAATTGTTTTATAAATATTTTTGGCCAAGGTATCACTGAATTCTTTCAGTTCTTACGGTCACATACCGGTATTAATAATTTAGCCAGACATAATTAACTTAACAGCAATACAGTTCAAAATATAATTCATGGCAGTAATTGGCATATTATAGAAACTGAATGAATAATAATTGCAATATAAAAAACCTGGAATCAAAGTTGCTATGGTAATCTTGAGGTATTACAATAATCCAATCTTCGAGCTTGACTTGCAGTAAATGATTCGTGTTAATTCTTGAAAGAAGAATTAACACTTAAAACTAAAAACTAAGACTTTGAATGAAAATTACAGGAAAGTGAAAACAGAATTCCAAAACAAGCAAATTGGAAAATAATTGCAAAAAGAAAATAATATTTGTTCTGAGGAAAATTCTCCGACCCTTGAACTGTGCACTGGTACACACACACACACATATATATATATATATATATATATATATATATATATATATATATATATATATATATATATATATATATATATATATATATATATATATATATATATATATATATATATATATATATATATATATAGCATAGGAAAAATCAACAGTTTTTGAATTCTTGATGAAGTCTTCAGTGGAGAAAATACAGGAGCACTAATAGTGGTGGTAAGAAAACAGGGGACTCAGTAGAAAAAGGGAGAACAAGTATGCCCTTAACGCCCACGTCTCAATCCATGCATAACGTCCACCTTCACGCGCGTGACGATCGTCACAGGTGGGTGACGGTCGTCACACGCTGAAGTAGTGCATTATGCTCGTCAGTGGTGTGTGACGAGCGTTTCCTTATGTTGGGGGGTGTTACGCCCGTCATAGGGACGTGACGACCGTCACTGTTCTAGAAATCCAAACTTTGTATTTTTTTTATTCTTTTTCTCTTTGTTTATTGTCTAGCCTTCTTCATGTTGTCCTTTTCCATCGGTTTGAGTCGACAAGTGTTATACCTGCAAAAAGACAAATAATCTCGGAACAATCAAGGGTTAGACGACTTAATGAAATATAAAATCGGTAAAAAGCATGGTAATTATACGATATGTTTTCTCGTTATCACGGTTTAATTTGGATCAATTTTTGGATATCCAAATTACACATTATATTTTATTAATATTATAAAACTACTAATAAATCATATATTTGATATAATATATAACATATAGTATATTAAAAGTTAATATTACAAAATAAGAATGATCGATTATGGTTGAAATAATAAAAATAAATAGATTATACCAAGCTAATAAATATTATTAAAAAAACTATTATCATCTAATAATAAATTCACATAACATACCTTACTAATAAAAAGTAAATAAGTATAAAAATATATGTATGCGGTTCGGTTTGGTTTGGATCGATTTTGAAAAATTCATCCAAAATCCGATCCGAACCGATCGGTTTTTATAAAATAACATTCAAACACATCCAATAAATTTCGGTTTTTTGCGATTTTCAGTTTTTTGGATCAGTTTTCAGTTTTTTATTTGGATTGGTTTAGATTTGAATACCCCTAATAACAGTAGGATTTAGTGACAGTAAGGATGTAAGAATTACAGAATAGCAGTATGAGTTATTGTGGTATTAATGTACAACTGAGTTGTTAGTGAGAAGTTATTAATGATGTTGTGTTGATGATTTATAATAAATAAATGATGTTTGATGAATTATTATGACGATATGAGATGTTGATGAAGAGACGTTGAGATGCCTTTGAGACGTTGTTAATTTTAGATGCTTCTGAGATGTTGTTAATTTGAGATGTTGTTAACTTGTGTGTTGTTATTACATTCATGGTTGTGTCGCATACATTGCATTTTTTAGATGGAGCTTATGCTCGTTGAGATGACCTGTATTGGCGAATTTTGAGATGAAGGCTTATGCCTTGTTGATGCCTCTATTAATTGGCAAATTTTTTAGATGGGAGTTCTGCTCCAATGGTACCACATGCATTTGCATAGTATTGAGTCGCATTATATGATTGCATAAAGAGGTGTACTTTGATGTTGATGAATGTGTATATATGTTGTAATTATTGTTGATTATGAGATGAGAAGTGGTGATGTTATTGATCTAATTTAATATATTAATTATCATGCGCTTTATTATATTGTTAGATATCTCACCCCTTCTGTTTGAATGTTGCCCTTATGTTGGTAATGTGCAGGTAATCGAGAGTGAAGGTTGTATACCTTCGGTAGTTCGAGTCGGTGTCATTGCTCTGATATGTAACACTCGGGGGATGAACGCTTGCTGTTTTTGATTGTTGATTATTATTAAATTGTGTTGTTTTGAAGTTGTTGTATTGATGTTAAAGATGTTATTAAGAATTCCGCTGCGTAAATGTTGATTTATTTAACTAAAGATGTTATGATGGTTCATCCGATGTTTTGAAAGTGTTACATATCCACGATGAATGCAATGAATTTTTGATAGAAGAATTTGTGACGTCCCGATTCGTTTGCATGAATGATTTTTATAACTCTGATTTATTTATATAATTGCCGGAGTAGAATCGGGGTGTTACAATTCTTGTTGCTTCGCTCCTTTACATCTCAGGCTCTCTTATCCATATTCTTATATTCTACCTTCGTGTAAAGTATCTCTTACTATAATTTCTTTTATTGAAGTTGTCGATTTCTAAGACTGGGATTCATTAAAATGCTCGTCCTTAAGGCCAATATGGAAGGCTCCAACGAATATTTCTTGGTTTAGATTCACGACTTTTATAGTCTCCTCGATAAATCTCGTCAAATATTCTTCAAGAAGTCAAAATGGGCTTGCCACGTGTTAAATAGGCTCGTCGTGGAGATTTTTCGTTACTTGTTGGTGGAGAATTGATGAGTCATCTTCCTCGTGAGGTCTTGGTAACTTGATATTAAAAATCTAGGGAGATTTATATACCAATGTAAGGCTGCCTCTTTTAGTGTCTTGATGAGGATCCTGCATTTGATCTAATATGTCACACCAATGATTTTCATTAGAGTGATGATTGTGATGATGTGTTCCCGAGGGTCACTTTTGAAATTGAACTGTACCACATATAGCAACTTGAAGTTATCCAAGACTATAAAGTCCAATATTTTGACAGAAAAATGTTAAGAGTCTAAAGATTATTCTTGCTTGTTAACAACTAGTTGCAGTTCTTGTGTTGCAGGCCACAAACGTTATCTTGTAATATTTCATTCTAATGACATAGTTTATCCATAGCGACTAACATCTCCATTATGGAAGTTCGTGTTAGAACATTCGATTACAAGGTTGATAAACAATGGTGAGTTTGAGTATGTGGAAAAAGAGATAATGAGAGAGAAGAGAATTAAAGAGAGACACTACAAAAAATTTACCATATACCAACAGTCCTCTTTAGTGACGGTAAAAAGAGGTGTTGGTATAAATAATATTTAGAGTCCGAAATTACAAACCAAAAATTAATATATGACATCTAATATTCCTAAATAAAAAACACTCAATTTTCCACTTTATAAATAAACTGTTTGCTAAAATCGGGAGAGGTGAATCAACCTTTATTTAACCTTTAATAATAAATTCACATTTATTATTAATTTTTTAATCAACCTTTAATAATAAATCTCCTTTTAATATTATTATTTTATTAAAACTTTTATTTTTGTGAAACATATACCGTGAGCTCTCGTTTCTATCAAGAACATATTAGGGAAAATTCATTTCCGTCATAATCACTTACATCTACGATTAGGGTTTTAACCCTTAAACTCTACTCTTTATGCGATTCACACCTTGCTTGGAGGGGATTTGACACCTGCAAGAGCTTTCACATCGCTTTCTCTGTTTGCGGTTCTTCGATTTCTCTCTTCATACTTCCCAATATTATAACAGGTTATTCTCTCTTCACTCCAATATTTCATTATTATCAATCTATTAAAAGTAAAGTACCTGGAAATTCCAAGTCTAACCTTTTGATTAGATGTTATAACTTTTCTTATTCCAAGGGTATAATAGACTAATCAACACTATGCTGTTACCATATTCATTTGGCATTTAATTTTGCTGACATGTCAATCTATCATAATTTTACACTATTTTTTATTTATTTGATTTATTAATTTATTTTATTTATATTTGAATTTTATTTATATTTGAATTCCAATTCCAATGTTTCATTCACGGTGAATTTATTTATATTTGAATTCCAATGTTTTTTTTTGACCGAATTTGAATTCTAATGTTTGACTCACGGTTAATGAGGAAGGAATTGGAATGGCCAAATTAGATCTATTATAATTAAATGGAATATTATTCATTGCATGATTTAAAAATACCCACTATTTATCATTACACTACAAGATTAAATGTATATTATTGGAATTAGAATGGATTATTTTGATATTCCAAGATATCACAACTTCCCATGCATTCTAAACCCTATATATAGCCATTCTAAACCCTTACTCTTTCACTCCTCAATCTTCTTCATTCTCCATTATTTTCAAAAGGTTACGTATTATTTTCCAATTCTTCTTCATTCCCATATTTTGATTCTCTGTGTCCATTTTAATACAGATTTTGTAACAGGTCTAAATAGTAACATCAATGGCGCGACTGATTGAAGCTGTGAAAGACATCAACGACTCAAACATTTAATTTTGCTGACATGTCAATCTATCATAATTTTACACTATTTTTTATTTATTTGATTTATTAATTTATTTTATTTATATTTGAATTTTATTTATATTTGAATTCCAATTCCAATGTTTCATTCACGGTTAATTTATTTATATTTGAATTCCAATGTTTTTTTTGACAGAATTTGAATTCTAATGTTTGACTCACGGTTAATGAGGAAGGAATTGGAATTTTGCAGCTGGATATGATTCAAGCCATTGTCCCACCGCCTTTGGTGTCAAGATACTTGGCTGAACTTGCTATTGGAGGGTCATACATAATGCAGAATTTCAAAGTCTCGAATAATGATTTCTCATTCAAATCAAGTACTCATGGTTTCAAGTTGGTCTTTTGTGGTTCAACTTTTATTAGGAAAACAGAATTACCAGACATTCCTGTAAATTTTTTAAACATTATTGGGTTGGACACCATTGTTGATGAAAAGTTTCAGTCTAATTTGTTGGTTGGTACGTTTATTCATATCTTTATATTACCTTATTTCGTTGATTCCTTGGATGTTTGATAACTTTTGAAATTTGATCTTGCTTAGATGTTGTTGGAGGAGTTACTGAGATTGTGCAAACTCAAATCAATGCTGATAATAACAAAAGCAAGGTTGTGTTTATAATAACCGATATGAGGTATGGTTATAGTTTTTTTTACATACTGTGCAATTTTATTCTTTGACTTCATTTTTATTGGATCTGTTTTCCTGGCAGCAAATCTTTCGTTCAGTGTACTTTATGGGGACAGCTGGCTTTGCAGTTTTATGAATATTACAAGACTCATAATGAAGAAGGAAATGTTGTTGTTCTATTGCAGAATGCAAGGATAAAGGGCGCCCAAGGTAGTGTTAATTGGGCTGTATAATATTTATTTACTGATGTATTAAATTGATTACAAATTAAATCATCTCCATTGAAGTAATATGTGGATTGATCACGTGCTTACGGTATTGTTTTTTTATATATCAAAGGTGGTTTCCCTTTGAATGTATCCAACGCATGGAATGACACTAAGTTAACTATCAATGATGTTAGCGTCGTTGAAATTAGTAAGCTGAAAGAAAGGTAGTTAATTTTTTGTTGGTCAAATCCTGTTCCTGTATACAATTTTGATATCCATTATAACCGCTAATAACATTTTATGTATTGTTTTTTTCACTGTGTTATACATCACAGTCTTCAAAATGATTTGCCAAAGTTATCACAGTCTACCTTGCAAGTTGAAACCACCCAAAACTCACAGTATACTGAATTTGATAAGTTTATATGGAAGGCAGAAATTCTTAGTCTGGCTGAAATCTCAAGTCTTCAATATGTAAGCTTAAATTAAGTAAATATTTTATTTATCTCATAACTTTGTATATGATATATTTATTTCGCATTCTTTATTCCATAGGAGACAACCTGTGTGACCGTTGCGACATTGGACAAATTTGAGGCTGGCCAGGCGGGGTGGTATTACGATGGTTGTGGTGTCTGTACTAAAAGTGTGTCTCTGAAGGAAGGAAATTTGAAGTGTTATGCGAATTATATAACGACTGAAACCGTACCGAGGTGTGAGTTAAAACATTATGTTCTGTACCTGTTTGAATAATGTAGTCCATTGTTGTTCACTATGTAATATTGTTTAATTACCTACTTTAATTCTTATAGATACAAGCTTGAGATTATGGGAATTGATGGGAAATTCAAGGCCCGATTCATCTTTTGGGACAACGACTGTGTGAAATTAATCGGAAAGTCTGCTTTGCAAATTAAGACTGAATTGATAGAGGTATTATTCATTTGAATCATTTCTCCAACCGTGGATTTTAGTTACAATTTGACGTTGTCCATTACATGTTGCACTTTTATTATTTTAGTTATAATTTTATCATTTCTCCAACTGTTAATCAATTTTAGCTATTAATTTTATATTTCCTTTGGATGAATTAA